>OX421864.1:10508813-11781313 GCA_949127965.1 Pandemis corylana | reverse complement strand
GGCGGCGGCGCGCGCGGCGCGGCGGGGGAGATGGGCGCGAACACGTGCGCCGGCGCCGCGCCCGCCGCGCCTGCAACTGGCAGCAAGTACCGAGTCCCCGCTGAGTACCTTGGCGGGGGTCGTTGGCGGTGTTGGCGTTGGCGCGGCGCAGCAGGTCCAGCAGCGAGGGCGGCGGCGCGCGCGGCGCGGCGGGGGAGATGGGCGCGAACACGTGCGCCGGCGCCGCGCCCGCCGCGCCTGCAACTGGCAGCAAGTACCGAGTCCCCGCTGAGTACCTTGGCGGGGGTCGTTGGCGGTGTTGGCGTTGGCGCGGCGCAGCAGGTCCAGCAGCGAGGGCGGCGGCGCGCGCGGCGCGGCGGGGGAGATGGGCGCGAACACGTGCGCCGGCGCCGCGCCCGCCGCGCCTGCAACTGGCAGCAAGTACCGAGTCCCCGCTGAGTACCTTGGCGGGGGTCGTTGGCGGTGTTGGCGTTGGCGCGGCGCAGCAGGTCCAGCAGCGAGGGCGGCGGCGCGCGCGGCGCGGCGGGGGAGATGGGCGCGAACACGTGCGCCGGCGCCGCGCCCGCCGCGCCTGCAACTGGCAGCAAGTACCGAGTCCCCGCTGAGTACCTTGGCGGGGGTCGTTGGCGGTGTTGGCGTTGGCGCGGCGCAGCAGGTCCAGCAGCGAGGGCGGCGGCGCGCGCGGCGCGGCGGGGGAGATGGGCGCGAACACGTGCGCCGGCGCCGCGCCCGCCGCGCCTGCAACTGGCAGCAAGTACCGAGTCCCCGCTGAGTACCTTGGCGGGGGTCGTTGGCGGTGTTGGCGTTGGCGCGGCGCAGCAGGTCCAGCAGCGAGGGCGGCGGCGCGCGCGGCGCGGCGGGGGAGATGGGCGCGAACACGTGCGCCGGCGCCGCGCCCGCCGCGCCTGCAACTGGCAGCAAGTACCGAGTCCCCGCTGAGTACCTTGGCGGGGGTCGTTGGCGGTGTTGGCGTTGGCGCGGCGCAGCAGGTCCAGCAGCGAGGGCGGCGGCGCGCGCGGCGCGGCGGGGGAGATGGGCGCGAACACGTGCGCCGGCGCCGCGCCCGCCGCGCCTGCAACTGGCAGCAAGTACCGAGTCCCCGCTGAGTACCTTGGCGGGGGTCGTTGGCGGTGTTGGCGTTGGCGCGGCGCAGCAGGTCCAGCAGCGAGGGCGGCGGCGCGCGCGGCGCGGCGGGGGAGATGGGCGCGAACACGTGCGCCGGCGCCGCGCCCGCCGCGCCTGCAACTGGCAGCAAGTACCGAGTCCCCGCTGAGTACCTTGGCGGGGGTCGTTGGCGGTGTTGGCGTTGGCGCGGCGCAGCAGGTCCAGCAGCGAGGGCGGCGGCGCGCGCGGCGCGGCGGGGGAGATGGGCGCGAACACGTGCGCCGGCGCCGCGCCCGCCGCGCCTGCAACTGGCAGCAAGTACCGAGTCCCCGCTGAGTACCTTGGCGGGGGTCGTTGGCGGTGTTGGCGTTGGCGCGGCGCAGCAGGTCCAGCAGCGAGGGCGGCGGCGCGCGCGGCGCGGCGGGGGAGATGGGCGCGAACACGTGCGCCGGCGCCGCGCCCGCCGCGCCTGCAACTGGCAGCAAGTACCGAGTCCCCGCTGAGTACCTTGGCGGGGGTCGTTGGCGGTGTTGGCGTTGGCGCGGCGCAGCAGGTCCAGCAGCGAGGGCGGCGGCGCGCGCGGCGCGGCGGGGGAGATGGGCGCGAACACGTGCGCCGGCGCCGCGCCCGCCGCGCCTGCAACTGGCAGCAAGTACCGAGTCCCCGCTGAGTACCTTGGCGGGGGTCGTTGGCGGTGTTGGCGTTGGCGCGGCGCAGCAGGTCCAGCAGCGAGGGCGGCGGCGCGCGCGGCGCGGCGGGGGAGATGGGCGCGAACACGTGCGCCGGCGCCGCGCCCGCCGCGCCTGCAACTGGCAGCAAGTACCGAGTCCCCGCTGAGTACCTTGGCGGGGGTCGTTGGCGGTGTTGGCGTTGGCGCGGCGCAGCAGGTCCAGCAGCGAGGGCGGCGGCGCGCGCGGCGCGGCGGGGGAGATGGGCGCGAACACGTGCGCCGGCGCCGCGCCCGCCGCGCCTGCAACTGGCAGCAAGTACCGAGTCCCCGCTGAGTACCTTGGCGGGGGTCGTTGGCGGTGTTGGCGTTGGCGCGGCGCAGCAGGTCCAGCAGCGAGGGCGGCGGCGCGCGCGGCGCGGCGGGGGAGATGGGCGCGAACACGTGCGCCGGCGCCGCGCCCGCCGCGCCTGCAACTGGCAGCAAGTACCGAGTCCCCGCTGAGTACCTTGGCGGGGGTCGTTGGCGGTGTTGGCGTTGGCGCGGCGCAGCAGGTCCAGCAGCGAGGGCGGCGGCGCGCGCGGCGCGGCGGGGGAGATGGGCGCGAACACGTGCGCCGGCGCCGCGCCCGCCGCGCCTGCAACTGGCAGCAAGTACCGAGTCCCCGCTGAGTACCTTGGCGGGGGTCGTTGGCGGTGTTGGCGTTGGCGCGGCGCAGCAGGTCCAGCAGCGAGGGCGGCGGCGCGCGCGGCGCGGCGGGGGAGATGGGCGCGAACACGTGCGCCGGCGCCGCGCCCGCCGCGCCTGCAACTGGCAGCAAGTACCGAGTCCCCGCTGAGTACCTTGGCGGGGGTCGTTGGCGGTGTTGGCGTTGGCGCGGCGCAGCAGGTCCAGCAGCGAGGGCGGCGGCGCGCGCGGCGCGGCGGGGGAGATGGGCGCGAACACGTGCGCCGGCGCCGCGCCCGCCGCGCCTGCAACTGGCAGCAAGTACCGAGTCCCCGCTGAGTACCTTGGCGGGGGTCGTTGGCGGTGTTGGCGTTGGCGCGGCGCAGCAGGTCCAGCAGCGAGGGCGGCGGCGCGCGCGGCGCGGCGGGGGAGATGGGCGCGAACACGTGCGCCGGCGCCGCGCCCGCCGCGCCTGCAACTGGCAGCAAGTACCGAGTCCCCGCTGAGTACCTTGGCGGGGGTCGTTGGCGGTGTTGGCGTTGGCGCGGCGCAGCAGGTCCAGCAGCGAGGGCGGCGGCGCGCGCGGCGCGGCGGGGGAGATGGGCGCGAACACGTGCGCCGGCGCCGCGCCCGCCGCGCCTGCAACTGGCAGCAAGTACCGAGTCCCCGCTGAGTACCTTGGCGGGGGTCGTTGGCGGTGTTGGCGTTGGCGCGGCGCAGCAGGTCCAGCAGCGAGGGCGGCGGCGCGCGCGGCGCGGCGGGGGAGATGGGCGCGAACACGTGCGCCGGCGCCGCGCCCGCCGCGCCTGCAACTGGCAGCAAGTACCGAGTCCCCGCTGAGTACCTTGGCGGGGGTCGTTGGCGGTGTTGGCGTTGGCGCGGCGCAGCAGGTCCAGCAGCGAGGGCGGCGGCGCGCGCGGCGCGGCGGGGGAGATGGGCGCGAACACGTGCGCCGGCGCCGCGCCCGCCGCGCCTGCAACTGGCAGCAAGTACCGAGTCCCCGCTGAGTACCTTGGCGGGGGTCGTTGGCGGTGTTGGCGTTGGCGCGGCGCAGCAGGTCCAGCAGCGAGGGCGGCGGCGCGCGCGGCGCGGCGGGGGAGATGGGCGCGAACACGTGCGCCGGCGCCGCGCCCGCCGCGCCTGCAACTGGCAGCAAGTACCGAGTCCCCGCTGAGTACCTTGGCGGGGGTCGTTGGCGGTGTTGGCGTTGGCGCGGCGCAGCAGGTCCAGCAGCGAGGGCGGCGGCGCGCGCGGCGCGGCGGGGGAGATGGGCGCGAACACGTGCGCCGGCGCCGCGCCCGCCGCGCCTGCAACTGGCAGCAAGTACCGAGTCCCCGCTGAGTACCTTGGCGGGGGTCGTTGGCGGTGTTGGCGTTGGCGCGGCGCAGCAGGTCCAGCAGCGAGGGCGGCGGCGCGCGCGGCGCGGCGGGGGAGATGGGCGCGAACACGTGCGCCGGCGCCGCGCCCGCCGCGCCTGCAACTGGCAGCAAGTACCGAGTCCCCGCTGAGTACCTTGGCGGGGGTCGTTGGCGGTGTTGGCGTTGGCGCGGCGCAGCAGGTCCAGCAGCGAGGGCGGCGGCGCGCGCGGCGCGGCGGGGGAGATGGGCGCGAACACGTGCGCCGGCGCCGCGCCCGCCGCGCCTGCAACTGGCAGCAAGTACCGAGTCCCCGCTGAGTACCTTGGCGGGGGTCGTTGGCGGTGTTGGCGTTGGCGCGGCGCAGCAGGTCCAGCAGCGAGGGCGGCGGCGCGCGCGGCGCGGCGGGGGAGATGGGCGCGAACACGTGCGCCGGCGCCGCGCCCGCCGCGCCTGCAACTGGCAGCAAGTACCGAGTCCCCGCTGAGTACCTTGGCGGGGGTCGTTGGCGGTGTTGGCGTTGGCGCGGCGCAGCAGGTCCAGCAGCGAGGGCGGCGGCGCGCGCGGCGCGGCGGGGGAGATGGGCGCGAACACGTGCGCCGGCGCCGCGCCCGCCGCGCCTGCAACTGGCAGCAAGTACCGAGTCCCCGCTGAGTACCTTGGCGGGGGTCGTTGGCGGTGTTGGCGTTGGCGCGGCGCAGCAGGTCCAGCAGCGAGGGCGGCGGCGCGCGCGGCGCGGCGGGGGAGATGGGCGCGAACACGTGCGCCGGCGCCGCGCCCGCCGCGCCTGCAACTGGCAGCAAGTACCGAGTCCCCGCTGAGTACCTTGGCGGGGGTCGTTGGCGGTGTTGGCGTTGGCGCGGCGCAGCAGGTCCAGCAGCGAGGGCGGCGGCGCGCGCGGCGCGGCGGGGGAGATGGGCGCGAACACGTGCGCCGGCGCCGCGCCCGCCGCGCCTGCAACTGGCAGCAAGTACCGAGTCCCCGCTGAGTACCTTGGCGGGGGTCGTTGGCGGTGTTGGCGTTGGCGCGGCGCAGCAGGTCCAGCAGCGAGGGCGGCGGCGCGCGCGGCGCGGCGGGGGAGATGGGCGCGAACACGTGCGCCGGCGCCGCGCCCGCCGCGCCTGCAACTGGCAGCAAGTACCGAGTCCCCGCTGAGTACCTTGGCGGGGGTCGTTGGCGGTGTTGGCGTTGGCGCGGCGCAGCAGGTCCAGCAGCGAGGGCGGCGGCGCGCGCGGCGCGGCGGGGGAGATGGGCGCGAACACGTGCGCCGGCGCCGCGCCCGCCGCGCCTGCAACTGGCAGCAAGTACCGAGTCCCCGCTGAGTACCTTGGCGGGGGTCGTTGGCGGTGTTGGCGTTGGCGCGGCGCAGCAGGTCCAGCAGCGAGGGCGGCGGCGCGCGCGGCGCGGCGGGGGAGATGGGCGCGAACACGTGCGCCGGCGCCGCGCCCGCCGCGCCTGCAACTGGCAGCAAGTACCGAGTCCCCGCTGAGTACCTTGGCGGGGGTCGTTGGCGGTGTTGGCGTTGGCGCGGCGCAGCAGGTCCAGCAGCGAGGGCGGCGGCGCGCGCGGCGCGGCGGGGGAGATGGGCGCGAACACGTGCGCCGGCGCCGCGCCCGCCGCGCCTGCAACTGGCAGCAAGTACCGAGTCCCCGCTGAGTACCTTGGCGGGGGTCGTTGGCGGTGTTGGCGTTGGCGCGGCGCAGCAGGTCCAGCAGCGAGGGCGGCGGCGCGCGCGGCGCGGCGGGGGAGATGGGCGCGAACACGTGCGCCGGCGCCGCGCCCGCCGCGCCTGCAACTGGCAGCAAGTACCGAGTCCCCGCTGAGTACCTTGGCGGGGGTCGTTGGCGGTGTTGGCGTTGGCGCGGCGCAGCAGGTCCAGCAGCGAGGGCGGCGGCGCGCGCGGCGCGGCGGGGGAGATGGGCGCGAACACGTGCGCCGGCGCCGCGCCCGCCGCGCCTGCAACTGGCAGCAAGTACCGAGTCCCCGCTGAGTACCTTGGCGGGGGTCGTTGGCGGTGTTGGCGTTGGCGCGGCGCAGCAGGTCCAGCAGCGAGGGCGGCGGCGCGCGCGGCGCGGCGGGGGAGATGGGCGCGAACACGTGCGCCGGCGCCGCGCCCGCCGCGCCTGCAACTGGCAGCAAGTACCGAGTCCCCGCTGAGTACCTTGGCGGGGGTCGTTGGCGGTGTTGGCGTTGGCGCGGCGCAGCAGGTCCAGCAGCGAGGGCGGCGGCGCGCGCGGCGCGGCGGGGGAGATGGGCGCGAACACGTGCGCCGGCGCCGCGCCCGCCGCGCCTGCAACTGGCAGCAAGTACCGAGTCCCCGCTGAGTACCTTGGCGGGGGTCGTTGGCGGTGTTGGCGTTGGCGCGGCGCAGCAGGTCCAGCAGCGAGGGCGGCGGCGCGCGCGGCGCGGCGGGGGAGATGGGCGCGAACACGTGCGCCGGCGCCGCGCCCGCCGCGCCTGCAACTGGCAGCAAGTACCGAGTCCCCGCTGAGTACCTTGGCGGGGGTCGTTGGCGGTGTTGGCGTTGGCGCGGCGCAGCAGGTCCAGCAGCGAGGGCGGCGGCGCGCGCGGCGCGGCGGGGGAGATGGGCGCGAACACGTGCGCCGGCGCCGCGCCCGCCGCGCCTGCAACTGGCAGCAAGTACCGAGTCCCCGCTGAGTACCTTGGCGGGGGTCGTTGGCGGTGTTGGCGTTGGCGCGGCGCAGCAGGTCCAGCAGCGAGGGCGGCGGCGCGCGCGGCGCGGCGGGGGAGATGGGCGCGAACACGTGCGCCGGCGCCGCGCCCCCCGCGCCCCCCGCGCCCGCCGCACCCGCCACGCCCGGCTCGCGCAGAGACTTGTCCAGATCTACGACACGTCGCTTACGTGGGTACGGCAGCACGAGCCGCAAGCTGGCCACTTACCGACGTTACGAGGTGTATACTGAACATGTTCGCAACATGCTCGTCAAAACTCTGCGCTCCATTTCGCGAGCCTGACGTACTGACTGGACCGCGTAAGAGTCAAAGGACTCGCCAAAAAACCGACGGCTCGTTGGTTTCCCCGTAACACTATGTACTGACTGCACGAATGTTCGCCGTGTAACATGTCACGTTACACCTCGTAACGTTGGTCCAGTACCCAGCTTTAAACGCCAGTCTCGAGCACACCTTTTTTATCATATACACGGAAAACGGGCATTCGATGAAAATCATTTACCGCCGCCACACCTTTAACGTAGGATAGGGTGCTTAGCCGACCCGTTAAAAAAACAATAACCTAGTTTTCCGAAGATCCCTAAATTACCGGTACGTCAGGAAAAAATCGTTTCAACTATAACCATACGTGTACCAAATTCTAGTCAATCGGAGTAACCGTTGAAGAGTTCCGTCGGAGACGATCTTGACTGGGCCACCAGAATTTAACTACCAGATTTTTGTACTGTCATCCGACTTACACAAGTATAACTCAATCGGTTGAAGACATCTGCTTTAAAATTAAGTTGTAAAATTGTCTAGCTCTCAGATAGAGATTACGATAAACTAGTGGATTATTTTTGTTTCTCACCATCAACCATGTTGTTAAGAAGCCGTTCGTAGTGCCGCGAGTCGTTGGTGGGACTCTCGCGGCGGAACCAGCGGCTGAACCGACTGCCGCCCTCGGCCTCGCCTCCACCGTTCTAAAAACACAACGACAATCAGAGCCGAGCTGTTCCGTATCGCTAAAGTTAAGGAGAAGTACGTGGAGCTAACGGGCAACCTTCAATAGTTGGATAGGCAATAGGCACTAAAAGAAATAGAGCAGGCATGTAATAGTACATTACTGTCTAGGCCAGGAAGTAGGCAATTGCTGGCTGAGTGTTGGTTTGAACGGACGAGCTTGCGAGTCCGTTTAATAATACGAAGCCAGCAATGCTATTCTGGCCGAGGCAAGTATAATGCTTTTCTCAAAAATCGAAAATAAATAAGAACAAAAATAAATGAAAACAAAATAGTAAAACTTGTTTTGCTTTGCCACCTTTTTCTATCAATGGCATTTGAAGAGAGTATTTTTCTACCCAGAACACCTAAAGCTATTTCAGACACAGATAAACACGTTGTCATACTAGCTTTTTTTTTTTTAATTTGATGATTTAAGTCTTGTGCCTTTCTTTTATAATGGTGATTTGCATTTTTAAAAAGTTAATAACTAGACAGTAATGGAATTTGTATGCAACATTACTGTCGAGTTTAGCGCGACAGTAATGTTTTTTTTTTTTTTAATTTTGGACTGACCGGCAACAATGAACTTCCTGTTCTGATATGTAGTTAACAATGACGACTTTACCGGACATTTTTGAGAAAAAACATATAATTCACATAGGCTTGGCTGTCTAGCACGTGATTAGCGGAGTAACAAGTTAAACGTTTTTCTTGCATTTTTGTTCATATTGACAACTTTTAATAGGCACGAATAAGACGGTCAATATTCTCAAGTGATCCACGTATCATCACCTTCAGCCTATATACGTCCCACTGCTGGCCACAGGGCTTCTCTCAGAATTAGAGGGCTTGAGTTCCCACGCGGCCCCAGTGCGGACCGGGAACTTCACACACACCATTGAATTGCTTCGCAGACGTGTGCAGGGATTCACCGAAAAGCTCATGTAAAATTCCGAAAAACTCACGAGGTGCGAGCCCGGGCTCGAACTCACGACCCTCGGCTTGAGAGGCCACAGGTCAAACCACTAAGCTACCACGGCTTTTCCACGTATATCACGATCGAAATCACAATATATTGATGCGTATCGCAGCATAGCTGGATTTGAAATCCAGGATTCTATATTGACGTACAATTATCACGATAAAATTGACAGTCTAATGTGAAAGCTGAAACCTATGTTTAAGTACTGCTGCAAACAAATTTTATTTTGAAAAAAAAAATACTTTCTGCCAAGTTTCTTCCGGCGCATTCTTCTTGCGAATGGTCTATCCGAATGCGCTGGTAGTTTCAAAAAATACACGTAAAAGCGCCCTTGGCGGCCTATTTGCAAAATAAAGTTATTGAATTTTCTGAGCTAAAAAATAGCTTAATATACTCAGTGGCAAAAAATTTGGCCCTCATACATGTGTATGCAAATATAAGTAACTTTGAATCAAGACTAGGCCAAGTTTTGTGCCGTCGAGTATATTTAGCAGATTTTAAAGAAGTTTGTTCTATTTTTGGTCGCATGAAAAACTTACAAGTAGTACTGGGGGGTTACCATGACGTTTTTAATGCGATAAAATTCCGATTCAGTTTAGCTTCGCTCGCTGTCAGATCCAAACTAAAAATGACAGCTTAAACCTGAACTGAGTCGTTATTGAATCGCATTAAGGTCCGGCCACACCAGTGCGTAAAAGACGTCGACGGTGCGTTTACGCAACAAAATGCATGAAGAAACGGTGAGAGAACGTGACGCATGCTACGCGTCACTGCGTATACGCAGTGGTGTGATCGCTCCTTTACGACGTCACGGTAAGGCCCTGAAAGCGTAAGAGGCAGGTACACGTACGGTGAGCACGTCGGGTATAGAGTCGAACTTGAGGAACTCGTCCAGATTGAAGTCTGGCTGCTCGCCAGCCGCCTCCTCGGGCTTTGACTCCACGCCCGAGTCCTTGTCCTGCAACAATGGCACATTTTTAAGTCAACTTCGTCTACAATTCCAACTCAACCACAGCGCTCGTATGAAATACTTATATAGTACAGTTTGACAACAAAAATAATGCTCCACGATGTACCTGCACAGTAGACCAATTTTAGTAGCGCGGGAAATTACGATACACCAATGATAAAATAGAATTCTACGCGCGCTAAACTCTGGCGCTGTTATTGGTCGATCGATTTCGTACCAACATGGCGGCCGGGCCGTGCGAAAATGCCGCCATAGATTATTTACACGTTCGGCTACCATCGGAAACTGGTCTGCGCTTCTCTGCGCAAACGAATACTGCCGATGCGCATTATATTTGTTGTCAAACTGTAAGTAGGTACTATTTAGGACGACCCAGAAAGTGGTTCTTCGCTGTGTTAAATTTCTAAACGACACTGAAATTTAGAACACATAGAAAAATCTAACCCGGATCCTCGTCATTCCGTGACGCGTGCTATACCCCTACACCGCCCATGGCAGGTGGGTAAGCCTTCGAATTTTTCTATCAGTTACTAGCTGTCACGTGACCTTGTTACTATGCGATTTTTTGTCGCCAAGCGTCATCTGTTTGAATAATGTGTCTGTACGACACAATTACAAACTCCCGTGGAACATCTACTGCTCACCAGGGACGAGAGAAGGCGCTGTTTTCAAATGATAGGTACTATCAAATGAATCAAGAACTTTTACTTCTTGATTTTTTATGTTTACTTTTACGGTTTTACTGTTTTAGGATCCGGGTTCGATTCCCGGCCATAGCTTTACTTTTCTGATTTTTTTATGTGTTCTAATTTTCAGTGTCGTTTAGAAATTTAATTTTTAACGGTAAAACCGTAAAAGTGAATGTAAAAATAGTACATTACTGTCTAGGCCAGGAAGTAGGCAATTGCTGGCTGAGTATTGGTTTGAACGGACGAGCTTGCGAGTCCGTTTAATAATACGAAGCCAGCAATGCTATTCTGGCCGAGGCAAGTATAGTGCTTTTCTCAAAAATCGAAAATATAACAACAACAACAAAAATAAATGAAAATAAAATAGTGAAAATTGTTTTGCTTTGCCGTCTTTTTCTATCAATGGCATTTGAAGAGTGTATTTTTCTACCCAGAACACCTAAAGCTATTTCAGACACAGATAAACACGTTGTCGTACTAGCTTTTTTTTTTAATTTGATGTTTTAAGTCTTGTGCCTTTCTTTTATAATGGTGATTTGTATTTTTAAAAAGTTAATAACTAGACAGTAATGGAATTTGTATGCAACATTACTGTCGAGTTTAGCGCGACAGTAATGTTTTTTTTTTTAATTTTGGACTGACCGGCAACAATTAACTTCCTGTTCTGATATGTAGTAAACAATGACGACTTTAACGGACATTTTTGAGAAAAATACTTTATAACTATTCATTCTATTATACTCACATTACTAGTGTTACTGGTATCTTCGTTCGTCTGTGCGGCAGGCTCAGAGTTAGACTCACTGCGCCACCGCTCGATTCGCTCAGGGCGCTCGTTTCGCTCACTCCTCTCGTTGCGCTCGTTGCGCTCATTACGCTCGCTTCGCTCGTTACGATCGCCGCCCGGCGACCGAGCACCGCCGCTGTTGTTCCATTTCTAAATGCGGAAATAAATGACGGTCAAAAATGGTAGCTTAATAGCTTTAGCACCGTATCCAGACTATCTAGATTATCTATAATTATACATACAACCGTTACTATTTTGCATGTAAGTAATTAATATTATTAAACAAGTGAAAGTTTGCGAGTATATCTCTCTGTGTGTTATTAGTTTTTCACGCTTAAATAGCTGAACGGATTTGAAATTTAGTACGAAGAAAGTTGTCTCTCGAATCATACACACATACACGCATACAAAACCTCAATGGCTAAGTCCATTTGCATAAAATCTTGCTCAAATGTTTTTAATTCAACATGAATGAAAACAGGATTCCATGCTGGTCTGGGAGCAAAGAAAAAACATAGAATGTACCAGTTGCTACTCTTCCCGCGCAGATGGTAAAAGCCCATCGAGGGAATGGGCGAAAATCATAGGAATCATGTTATAGGCGATGCGGCTAGCAACACATCACTATTTTGATTTAATTTTTTGCCATCAACAATCTTGCTAAACGTGGCCTGTAGGTCTTGCCACCTCAGGCTCTGTCCACCCCATAAAGAATAAAGACGTGATTTGTGTATGTGTGTATGTATGAATGAAAATAGGATTTTTGGGAATTCCTATGTCCATAGGTTCTTTTAAACACCAATCACTGGCATTGATGGTTCACGGGAGAGAAACCGCGGGTAATAGTTAGTCAATACATTATTTTAATAAGGTAAGGTATCACCTCGGTTTCCTTGGCAGCGCGCTCGGTCGGCCCGTTCTTCTTGATCGGCTCGTCGAAGCCTCGCAACTCGATCGTCTCCAGCTGAGATGTCGGCCCTCCACTAAACCTGTACAAACATACACACATTACAATTTTAATCTTTTAACATTACAGCGCCTTAAAATAGATCCGGTACACTCCTGTAAATATTTTTCAACATTTTTGTGAATAAACGAAAAAGCTTTTCGAGCGCCGCAAAGGATTTGAACCCGCGCTTCACGGTTATACGCGCCAAGTGTCCTCCCAATTAGACCACCAAGACTCCCGACCAAACCTCCGAAAAACGTGACTTGGTTGCGACAGATGGCGCCACACGCCACTAATGGTGTATGCTATAGACCGACCGCTTCAATGAATCCTCGCGGGCGCGGCTGCGGGGCGCGGGGTGGGACGACCGCGGGGGCCAAGAGAGACGAGGTGCGGGCGGCAGGCGCCCTACCCGTCCGCACCGAGAGAGCTCCCCGCCGTCGTCCCACCCCGCGCCCCGCAGCCGCGCCCGCAAGGACTCATTGAAGTGGTCGGTCTATAGCGTACACCATTAGTGTCTTGTGGCGCCATCTGTCGCAACTTGTTCACAAGTCACGATTGAGCAGCCAAAATTTTGAAAGCGTACAGCGTCAATTGAATAAAAAATTACGAGAAACTGTGAAACCCTAATCCCTTATACATAAACGCTCTATAGATTCTGCTAACTTAGCAATAGTTTGTCCTTATCTGTGAAAGGTAAATGTCAAAGTGACAGATAAGGACAAACGACGGCTAAGTTAGCAGAAGGGGTGCGAGTCGGGTTACCTCCGCGTGTGGTCAAGAGCTGCGGTTCATTTTTGGATCCGTCCAAGGGGAAGCGTAGTGCTTGGTCCGGTGCACCCTGGCCATCGGTTAATGATTTCCTGGCAGATTCTGAGGGATACCGTTATCCGTTGGCTAAGAGCCCAACAGGGGGGGAGGGGTATTTTGACCGTGTTCTACCGTACAACGTTGTCGACATTTTTGTCACAAGATTTTTGAATACTGTATTTATTACTTTGACATTGACGAAATCATCGCATCGATCGATGGGGCCATATTAGAAAAAGAAGAAGAAGAAGAAGTTAGCAGAAGCCTACAGAGCGTTTATGAATAAGGGGGTAAATATTTTGCGTCACAACTGAACTAATGAGACTAAAAGTGCGGCAGTAGTTCGGCTTCGGACTTATAAGCCTAATGCAACTAAAGGGTGAGACCTAGTCACAGACTCACCATTCTGGTTCATCTTCTTTCTCAAATCGTCGTTGAGAATAGCGACCACCTGATCTGCGGTTGTCCTCCCTGTAGATAAAGAAAGTAAAAAAATGTTTTATAGTGTTAAGAGTTATTTGGAGTGTTTAAGTGGTGTTATTGTGTTGGTGTATTTATTTGGAACTTATGAATATTGAACTTGTGAATTTATTTATTACTACTAATTTATGATGTTGTGATTTTAATGTATCTTAATTTTGTAACTGACATGCGATAATTTGTATTCTAAATTAATCGAATCTCAATAAAAAAAATTGCAGGCTGAATAACACTGTCAAAAAACCATAATGTAAGACCTTCCTGTACTGTAATCTGGCACATAAATACTTTTAAATTTTGAAGTATTCTTCCATGATTTATCACTTATCACGAAAAGAATGCCAGTTTCATGAACGAAATAGATTCTTGATAAGAGATCCCTAAAGACACAGCATAATGCAAAGTCGAGTACTCATGTGCGAGCTATAACCGTATCTGTAACGTTACCGTATCCAAATATCCTAATGGCGTGGCATTCCCCGCTCGCTTTTGTACCCGGCATAATAGACAACGACAACTATTTAAATGGTACAGAGTTTGAAGCATCCAAGTCTGCCCAATAGTTTGGTACACCACAGATACAGTATACTGTACAGTTCTCACCTGTCTCTCGGTTTTTCGTTGTTGAATCGGTCGTCCCTTTCCCTCTTGATGTCAGAGGAGTAGGAGTCACGGGTGAACGAGCGCCGTTCGAACCTGTCAATGTTACAATTGATCACAAACCACGCAAGTAGTTTCGACTGTAACATGGATGGTCACAATGAGGAGTGTTTAAAAAAATAGTCGCTGGAAAAATATCAGAACACGCAGTACTCCATACAATATCTATTTATTTGTTTAAAAACACACACAAGTACTTTTACACTAAAAGGGATTTCTGACGGATCTCAAACTAGGCTGAGCCGAGCCCGTATCTTGAGATCCTCGAGTGCAGTATGTGTAACTTGGCGTGCGTTCGTGTGTGAATCAGACCGCCCGTCCGTGTGTGCGTGCGTGCGTTCGTGCGTGCGTGTGCGTACGTGCGTGTGTGCATCCGTACGTGCGTTTGCGTGCGCGTCCGTCTGTAACTGTGCGTGCATTGCCATCCGTATGAGCGTGTGTTCAATTCTCGATTGTAAATACAACAGTGTTTATTAGTTTTTGAGCGCCTAGACCAGTGGTTCCTAACCTTTTCAATGTCACTACCCCTGTGAACAAGTATGGGAATTGAGTTTACCCCTAGCTAATTTAAAATAATTAAAACCACACAAATTCGAACGAAAATATGGTTATTATGTAAGAAATTGCACGTTTAGGTAACTAGTAAGTAAAGTAATATATAAATCACGGAGTTAACCGTACTATTATTTTGTTTATTGCTATTTTAATACTATTTCATGCCATCCCGTGTTACCGTCCTAGAATCCCCGTTTTACCCCTGCTGGGGTAATTACCCCCAGGTTAGGAACCACTGGCCTAGACAGTGTGATGTATACGGTGACGATGATGGTGTAGCCAGCACTGACCTGTCCCCGTTGGCGCGGTGCTCGGCGCGCGGCGGGCGGTAGGGCTCGCTGGGGCGGTACTCGGCGTCCTCCCAGCCCGCGCCCGCCACGTCGCGCACCATGATACGCCCGGAACCGATACGGCGACCCGCTGCACACACAAACAAACCTTAAATGTCTATACCGCCAAACAAAGAAAGAATAAACAAAGTTTATTCATATTTCTTGATTTTTATGTTTCACTTTTAAGGTTTTACCGTTAGAAATTAAATTTTTAAATGTCAGTGAAAATTAGAACACATAGAAAAATCCGAAAAGTAATCCGTAAGTAGTTTCCGAATGACGAGGATCCGGGTTCGATTCCCGGCCGTAGCTTTACTTTCGGATTTTTCTATGTGTTCTAATTTTCACTGACATTTAGAAATTTTAAGTTTATTCATTACAATAACATCCAGTTGGAAGAAAAAACACAAAAAAATTAAACTTTTGAACGCCAAGGACACATAATCATTTGACAAGATAAATTTGACAGTTCACTAGAGCTGTCGGTAAAAAGGTTACCTATAAGGTACCTGTTACCTTAGACTCTGTCTACCCCGTAAGGTATAAAGACGTGATTTGTGTATGTATGATTTTTATCAACCCTGATCAACAGCCACACTAAGATGACGTAAGTACAGTCAGTGAGCTCTTATAATGCTATTCGGGATCGTCTTGCCGTCTCACTCACTCTTATAGGTTTGACACTTGAACCGGCCGACGGCACCCGAAACCCGAATTGCATTCTAAGAGCACGGACTGTAGAAGTACTAAAATGTTGGCAATACTATACAATGCTGTGCCAAGTCTTCAAAGCACGCATCACCTGTATTTGCCGTATCGATTTAGGCCTTTCTTCAACCAATTAATTTGGACTAAGTTAAGAGAAAGGATGGCATAATGTGTTTAACATACTTTCTCTGAACCAACTCCAACATACAGTACCACCGAAACTACAGTAATTTCGAAAGACTGGAAGGCCAAAGAGTAGTGTATCACTAAATGAAACAACTGCGTTGCTTCCTTCTGTTTCTCGGGAGCAGGAGACAGGTAAGCCAGGGGGGGGGGGGGGGGGGGTTATGCCCATTGCCAGTGATGCAAGTATAGGATGGCGGATTGGCAAAATGCCGCAGGTCCTCTACGGAGCCCTGAACTGGATTGGCGTAGAACATAGAAAGGACGATGAAGTTCTTTACATTGAGGAAGGACTTCGGATGAACTTGCCATGCGCCCCAGACCTTATAGTTACACCACTGCCCATTGCCCCTCCTTGGAGCCGCGACTGTACGGCTAGCACGAGAGTGCGTGAGAACTGTGTCGCGCGCGTGATAGACTACAGGTGAAAAAAAAAAAAAAAATACTTGTATGTAGTAGTGTACAGAACTGTTATGGGACTTAAGACATTTTTCTAATTTCGAACATCAATTTGTCTATTCGCACACTTACCGGTCTCTATCTAGAACGAACAGTAAGATAAATACGGGTAGTCTATGTCGTGCTAGCCGTGTCGGGGAAGTCTAGGGCAGTGATGGGCAAACTACGGCCCGAGGGCCCATTCTATTGCATAGGAAATAGGAGCCAACTAGACTAGCCACGCAGTTCATGCGTTCATGTGTCAAAAAAAATAAAAAGAAATTCATTCTGGTATAATTCAGGCCCTTCCTCTGAAATGTCTGTAACTTTCTGGCCCACCATGAAGAAAGTTTGTCCACCACCGGCCTAGAGCCTGGGTGACGGTGGCACGTACCTGGGTCAGGTTTGACGGGCGGCACAGGCGCGGCGGCGGCGGCCGAGAGCGGCGAGTCGGGGCGCGTGCGGGCGACGTGCGGCGGCGGCGCCGCGGCGGCCGGCGCGCCGCAGCCCGACGTGAACGAGCGCCGCTGCGGTGACAGCACGATGCCGCCGCCGCTCGGCTCGCTCTCCTTGCGCACGCGCTCGCGCGGGTCCGCCGAGCGGCGCTCGCGGTCGCGCTCGCGACCGTACACACCCTATGCGACAATGTTATTGACTATTTATATGAGGCCAATAACCGAATCTCCGATGAGGCAATGGGAGCTATCGCGTGTGAATTTGCCACTAGAGGCGCTAGTGTCGCGTGAGGTCCGATATCATTAACTTTTCACTGGTTTTGGAGGGCTTCGTGACATAAATTATAATTTCTTTCATTTACCTGTCGTAAAGTGATATTTGTGAAATTATCACAAATATGGATTATTTGTCGATGGTTGTGAACGCTTTGAAAGCGGATTTTTTTCCCGAACAAAACGGAACTGCACAACATTGCGGCGTAGCTACTCGATATGATGATAGTTATTTATGATTAATTAAATTCAAGATTTAAAACTATGTTTCGGCGCCGATCTTATAAAGTCGCATTTGACAGCTATACCTCGGAACCTTAGTCAACACTAGTCAACAGTGGCGCCAACTGGTGAACAAAGAAACGATAGTCCCCATCAAATATTGGCATCGACTAACTAAAAACCTTTCTCAAAATGCGACCCCCTACTCACCTCCACATTTTAAACAGCACTTAAAGCAACTGTTTGCCAGAATAAGTCGTGAAACGCCTCAAAAGAAATTATTTTTAATGGAATTGTAACAAGTAACATACCTTATGGTTTTCGTTTGGAGCATCCCCCCGCGCTCCCCGGTCATCCTCGTTGGGCGAATCGGACCGCTTTTTCAAAACTCTGCAAATAAAACACGTATCGTTAAGTATTGTCGCAAAGGTGATGCTGGAACAGGTTGGCCAACAATATGACACTGACACAGCGTAACAAGTGAATCAAATAATGGTAAGTGAGCATAACTCACAACACCAGAGGGTTACAGACGTGTTGCCAGCCTGGAGGACTAAGATTAAATACCTCATGTAAGATTTCAGAGTAATTTCACCAGTTGTCCTACTCTCCAAGTCGAAACAGCAGAATTAGCTAGTCAGACGTGGCGAATCCTAACCACCCGCAAAAAAAGTTCTTGCATATGTCATTAACCTAACATAATTCTACTACTATGTGCCCGTTTTGCACATCCGTGTGCATTATCTGCTTGCGTGTGCGTTTCGTTATGTGTGTGTCTTGTTATGAGTCTCTCGATGGGCTTTTACCATCTGCGCAGGAAGAGAAGCAACTGGTACATTCCATGTTTTTTTCTTTACTCCCACACCAGCATAATGTTAATTGCGTTAAATGTGTGTTATGTTCTATTATGTGTGTGCGTGTGTGTGTGCACTCACAGCGCGAGCGCGTCGGCGCCGGCGAGCGGCAGATCCAGCGAGCGCTTGACGAGCGGCGAGTTGCGCAGCCGCATCAGCTGGTCGCGCGTGTACTGCAGCGTGCGCCGCGCCGGCCCGACCGCCAGCACCGCCGGGTCGCCGCCGCCGCTCATCGACCCACTCTCCTCATGACCTGGGAAAAGCGCCACAAAACGTTACAACGATCTACAAGCAACATGTATGTAAACACAGGAATGGAGCATCAGATCAAAGACAAGCATAAAATATAATAAAAAAAAAAATCTGCTGACCGTACTTTTTGTTGACTGTACTCGCATTCTCGTCATCTCGTGTTACATCCTGTACAAGTGAATCAATTGTTTTGCAGTTTTTAAGAGTGTCTGTAACCACCATTTTCATACATTTATCGACCATTGAATAGGTAGTTCGAAACATTCAGAAAAATATACTGTGGAATACATTTATATATAGCTGCACACTGCCTGGCTGCGGTAATAAATAACCCATCAATAAAAGAGCAGAACTGCACGAGGGAAGGAAAATTAAACAATCTAATTGGTGAACTTCTCACAGATCCCTCGTGCCCTCAGTTGTAAAGTTATGGTCATGCGCCATTCACGAATATGAAACCCAAATCACAAAATAACTAACAAATAAGAACGAATTATAACTAGAACAAGCTACAAACATCACCAGTCCAGCTTAAGCGACTTGGAATGCACGACAGAATTGCACACCCTGATAATTGGCGACCTGTTTACACGTTACATGGAGAACACGAAGGCCGTATAGTCAGAGATCGTATATTGGTAGCACCCCAGCATAATAAATAAATGGCCGTGCGGTCATGCCGCCGCTATTGTGATGCTCGGCAAGACGAATCAGACCAAACCGGTATAAGAACAAACGGACAAATATGGATGCAAAACGTTAATGGAGCCACCCTTCGACTATCTGGATTATATGGGGTGCCCTATAACAGTCTTATGTGGATTAAAAAGACTGTTACACATAAAGGGCATATGACAGGAGATAATAACAAGTGTTTCCCCTGTGCTAATGGGGACTATCGTTTCTTTGCTCAACAGTTGGCGCCACTGTTGACTAAGGTCCAGAGGTATAGCTGTCAAAGGAGACTTTATAATGTCTGCGCCGAAACAAAGTTTTAATCTATCCTCTTCTATCTTGAATCTCATTATGTTTATTAAAATTATAAATAACTAACTTTAATTTTAACTTTGAGGCTGCTTTTTTTGCGCCTGTTTTTCTTAATTCCGCTTTCAAACCGTTCACATTCATCGTCAAATAGTCCATATTTGCGATAATTTCCCGAAGGAGATCACTTTTCAACAGGTAAATGAAAGAAATTATAATTTAAGTCACGAAGCTCGCCAAAACCAGTGAAAATTGGACCTCACGCAACACTAGCGCCTCTAGTGGCAAATTCACGCGCGATTATCCCCATTGCATTGAAATACGATGGCAAAGAAGCACTTGTGGCTCTAATTGTTTAACGTGCTGAGGCTCGTAAGTTCATTCACTCACCATCTCTTTCTACCAGTGGCGTTCCATGAAAATGATAGGTAACTCAGCGCAAAAAAACACCTACTTTAAAGCGGCAGAGTGAGAGAGAAGTTTAATAATGGAGCCCCGAACACCAGAGGAATGCAACTTAAGACGGCTGTTATTATAAGGCTTTGATGAGTGCCCAAAAATTACGATTATTTGAACACTAAGGCAAAAAAGCTAAGATGGGGTGCACACTTGGAAAGAATGGAGGACTACAGATCTCCACGTGGACCCGGAATGAAAAAGCCTAGACGCGTAAACAAGAAAACATATTGCAAAATGGAGATCAGAGACGGAGCTCAATAGCGGAAAATTGTTGAGGCCAAGACCCAAAAAGAGTTGTAGGCGTAGCGCTGTAGGAGAGAGATTCGAACACTAAGATAGGTACAATTATGTTTAGGGTAGATTTGTCATTGTAGGTTAAAAGGATGTATCTTCTCAAGTAACGCAAAGATTACCTCTCAATTATGCGTATTACACGTCGTTCTACTTTTGCATTGTTATCAATAGGCACTACCTGAATACTTTTAAAATAAATATTTACGTATGTAAAAATGTAAGGTGAGTGACTGGCTTATGACTCGTGGCAACAAGAATGAAGATACGAATTAACTAACCTTATTAGTACCTAGTGGGAAAAGTAATAAATCAGTATTGGTATGTTACATAACGAAAGTTAGGTTCTTTTTAACCGACTGCGGCGAAGCCCATAAGGAGGGTTATGAGTTATAACAAGCATTTTATTAACTTGACCTATTTGTTGATTTCTCTAAACGATAATGAAAACTAGAACATAGAAAAATGCGAAAAGTAAAGCTATGGCCGGGAATCGAACCCGGATCGTCATCATTCCGTGATACGTGCTTTTATCCCTACACCACCCATAGCAGGTGAGTAAGCCTTCTATTTTTTTTTTGTGTACCGACCGCTGTCACGTGACTTTTTTTATTATTTATTTAGGTCAAATCTTGCAATTCAAATTTGTTTGACTGACCTAAAGTGGTCGGATTGCATTGAATATCAGTACATTATCACTATGGATGAATATGAAAGTACAGTCAACAAAAAAGCTTGCGAGAAAATGACTTTTTTAACAAGTCATTTGTGGACGCGTCTGCGTACCCAAAGTCTGTCTGTAATGTCCGTAACAGAGCTGTATCTTTAAAACCTTTTAGGTAGAAACCCTATACAAGAAACGCAAGTTTTTCGGATCCTGACTTGCACTTTACCCGACTTTTGCTAATAAATAAACCAGCAGTCGTAGTTATAGCTGCAGTGAAATATAGAAGGTAATAAAATTAGAGGCCGAAACGTTACGTGACCATTCGGATCGACTGTGATACAGCGAGCAATGAAAACTAGTAAATAACATTAAACTAAAAGTGAGCATTAATCAAATAATCATACGTACCTAATAAAAAAAAACAATTCTAGGCCAAAAATGCCTTACATCTTCAAACTACTGGACCAATTTTTACCAAACTTGACTAAGAACCACTGCAAGGCAACTGGCTTTCCAATGAAAAAAACCGCATCGAAATCTGTCCACCCGCTTGAGCTACGACGCCACAAACAGATACACATACAGACACAGAATGTGAGTTGCATTGAGTTACTATACTAACTTTAACCATAGCCGACGATTTTTGACAAAAGCCTATAATATTGTATCAAAATCGTTGATTATTGTTAATGTTATTATTAAAGTAACTCGATACAACTCACACTAAAAACTATACATAATAGTTTACAAATATAATCGCAATAACAGTAGCATTGTCTCGTCACAAAGCGTTATCGTTGCAGCCCTTTCCGTCCGCACTCAATCGCTGAAGCAACCGCGGATACATATAGACAACAAAAGCATTGTGCATACCCTTTGCTACCATGTTAATAAGTCATTATCTATGTTTAAATGGAGAGATCAAACGAGAGTACAAATTAAGTGTTTTCAAACATTGTCGTAAATGTCGTCATTGTATTCTAAGTAACACACGAAGGGCCTTGTTGACGGCCGAATTACATTGCAGGACTGCTGGGCTGTTTTTCATTTGTTTTTAACTTTTTTAAAGTCAAGGAGACTATGGAATAATGAACAACAATGTCATACAGCAAAGTCGATGGCCAAGGAGTGCGCATTTTGTTCGAGTCTAACATTTTTATCAATGACTCGAATAGCTTACGGTGACAGATGACATAAAAAAAAATTAAGAAAAAAGGCGGGAACGTTAAAACCACCTTTTTTCAATTTCTCTCAATGTTTGAGAAAAACAGGAAGAGCATTTGCTGGATTCGTAACTTTAAAAAACACTTACCTGCGTTTCGTGTTTTTAAACAAGTTACTCATCCAGCAATTGGCTACTTACCAGGCCTCGGCACTAATCTACCATTTTTGGACCATTACAATTTAGGTATCTTCAAAAATACGGGCGGCAACGCCCTCTAACTCTTTTATGTTATGTACCGAAGCTACACTGACTGATTTTAGATACATAACATACATTAAGCAGAACGTAGTCATAGCAGCAACGGCAATATCCATACTTCCACATACATCTTGAATACAGACGACATTTGGCATATCGAGAGATCCACATGATCATCTGTCACGTTAGAGATTCCCCGGCTTGGCCGCTTTGTTTCATAATCTTTTAAAAGCTAAACCAAAGCTTCCTCTGGGCTGCTGTCCTATTTCATTAGTCACTATCATTACACCATTTGACAATTTAATAACAACCGTTATGCACCAAAATATATTGCCACTATTACAGTACACGATAGCGGTAAGCTATAAATAGGTTATTTGATGCAATTTGGTGGCAATGCACGGCAACAATAAAAAAACGTTTCGCTCACTAGCCAAGGCTGCAAAAACAGACGATCGAATGAGTCGAGACAGGCGTTCAGACGTGAAATAATTATTAAGAAATGTTTTGGAGTCGCCTTGGACGACAGAAGTTTGTCTTATATCAAATGCTTGCGCTTCATGTCAATATTCTACGTAAAAGTGTAAAAAGAACGAAAGGGAACTCTCCGCCATATTTGAGTATCACATCAGAGGCAGGAACCTCAGGACTGTGAACTTTTAACGAAATAATATCGAACTCGTTCGTGTTAGCGCCTCGATAGATAGTAGCTATTTGACGCTTACTCGATCGCCGAGTAATATTTTATAACTTAGGCCGCCTTTACACCTGTAAGTTTTGCTTACGTAATCGACTTAAGATAAATTTACAAGTGTAAACACTCGTTGTAAGTGGCTTACTGTAATTTCTTACTACTTTCGTAAATTGGAAAATTACATGTCTAAACGCGTTCGAGTTTGTTTACGGAAGCGACTCACAGTTTATCAAACTAAATTGAGAAGTTAAGAACTTACACCAAAACAATGTTAGAATACACAAAATGTGTATATTTTTTAATGATTGGTGCAACTTGTTCCAAAAGAAATTCTAAATTTGTAGCACTAATACTTATAAAATTGAAAAATCGGACTCGGGCTTCCATTCTCAACTCTTTAAATAAACGGTATGTATGTATTAAAAAAAAAACATACGCACCTCGCGCCATTCTTTTTTCTGTGTAATAATTTATGTAAGTTTAAATTCACAAAATTTAGGTAAGCATTATTTACTGTAAGTTTATTTGAAGTGTAAATGCAACCGTAAGCAAGTTACATATTTATGTAACTTACACGTGTAGAGGCGGCCTTACAATTACTAAATCGTAAACTTGTCAAACAGAGCCACATTTGCAATTATAGTTGCGTGATAAGTCATTCCTACACAAATATAATTTCTCCTCAATCTCTATAACTTTAGTTATTTACAACCGAACAACTTTAAGAAACATTAAAGGGTCGTCACCACAGAGCAAAAACAAAGAGGAGCTGGCCTAAGCAACTGTGCACTGTGATTTTCAACTAGGTCCTGACGTCATCATTGTGGGCGGGGCTTAGTCAGTATGTTGTCAGCGTTCGTCAGGTGCACATGTATCGAGACTCGCATTATCGGTGTGTTTTCGCGGTTTTAAGAAGAAAAGGATGAAGTGTTGTGTTTTATCGTGTCAAAGTTATTCAGACAGACGTTCTGATGCTATGAATGGTATCACATTTCATTTGTAAGTAATTTTATACGTAATTATTAAAATAGTTCTAGAAAATTTTCGGCTTTCAAGTATAAATTATACTTCTCGATACTAGATGGCGTAACTTTTGTGAATTAAAAATATAAGTACGTAAAGTTCCGCATTAGTATATTGTAATAATCATACGTGTATACTGAAAACTAAAGTATACATTTAGTCCTAAATACTTTTTAGTCGCCAAAACAGTACTTTAGTAGTTTTATAAATATATTGTGAACAGGCCGCCATCTATCGTCAATTAGAACAACTATTTTCAACGTCAAAAATATCCAGAGCCGTAATTAGAATCAAATAATTTTACCGAATAACGCACGGCTATGGTCAGTAATAAAATAACAATACATTTTAATAGCAAATATTTTGAAGTAACAAAGTTCTGAGTTGTATACATATTATTCTCCGTGACTGTTCATGAATTGAAAGAACTTCGAATATTAAATAAACATTTTATCCATATTAATATAATTGACATTGTTCATTTTTTTTAAGCTGTGCTTTAAACACCTTTATTTGATAAAATGGACTATTTCAAGCAACTAATTTGAATAATATGCCTTTATTTTCGCAGGTAATTGAATTTTGTAAATAAAATTGTTCGTTATAATAATTTGTCTATTATTTTACATAAGTACAATATACATCAAAATCAGTAAAAATGGTTGCCCCTTATTTTATTCATTTATTACACAAACTTTTCGAAACTCAAAGTTTTGAGTACGTCCCATTACTTTTACACTAATTGACATCTAGTGTGAGATAGCTGAACTAGGTAGGCGAGTGGTTTTGCTACTAACCGACGGATGGAAAATTGAAAAGTGGGCGGAGTTCCACAACCCCTCACCCCGCAAAATGTCACGCGATGTTTCATAGGGAAATCTTATTACCACACCTCCTCTTTGTTTTTGCTCTATGGTCGTCACAAAACGAAAGGTTCTCAAGTTCTGCTCACTGACCGTTATAGTGCGACCTTTATTAAAATTACGATCGATCCCCTTATTACAAATTGCCTTTAGCTAAAAAGGTCGCGTTATAATGGTCAATTTATATCAGCCGTCCGTGATTTAGATTCAATGGAGGTACTCTCATTGAAGGTCAGGGTAGGAAATATCGCGTAGGCAAAACTTACTCCACGAGACACGTTTGACGCGCTTGGACGGCGGGCCGGCGTGCACCCTCGGCGGGAGATGCGCCGGTACCTTCCTCAGAGCACTCTGGTAACGCATCAGGAAGGCGTGGACCGCACACTTGATAGGACCCGAGTACTGGAACTTCTCTGGGAACGCGGCGACCGCGGCAACAGTGACCACCGTCCTACGTGATCGTCGCTTGCCGGCACGATTTCCTGCTCTGCGTCCCCTCTTTTTACTTTTAGTAGCGACTTCAGTGACCAGTAATGGCGGATCCGTACTGACCATCTTCCGACCGACGCGGATTTTAATCGTTATTTTGAAATCCAATGGCGGGTGACGCGACACGACAAAATGGCGGCGGTGCACCGTTTAACTTTCGTCTTAAAAACTAACTTAAGCGTGTAAAAATTAAAAATAACTATTATAAATTAAAATTAACAACACTGAATAAAAAATTGGTAAAATAAGAAATTTAAAACTATCTTATACTAAAAAGGGTCTATGAGACAAATGTCCGCTGTTCAGCTTCGTATTAGAACGTTTCACGTTAATTCTACGTACAAGGTATCCCGGTAAAGATGGAGGAAAAATATTAAGGCAAAATAATATGAGCTTTCGCCAAAACGATCGCGGGAGTAGCGGGCGCACGGTTTCGTCTCAGAGACTGGTTCGCTTCGACCGCCGCGACGCCTTATTAAGCAAACTACCCACATTTTTTCGATAAATGTTGACGACTACCCGCGTTTAAAAAAAACTGGTTTTCTCGGCTGCTTGCAACCCTGTTGTCATCGTCGTTACATAAATTGCCAACAAATCAATTCAAGTTAGATATTGAATGTAGTTGGAATCTATATGGCTGTTTATTATGTTGTATTAATATTGTTAACACACATTCAACAGTCGAAGACAAAGTTGCCTAGAATGTTAGTTGCCGATAAGCAACTGAACAATATGTTACATGAATAAACGGTATTTTTAACAAAGTAGGTGAACCTAATCTACATAAAATAAAATGAATCGTCGAAATGAATGTACGCGCATAACTTCCAAACGACTGGACCGAATTGGATAATTCTTTTTTAGTTGTGTTTGTTACAGTTTGAACAAGGTTTGTATAAAAAATAAATGAAAAAAATAATACTGGAACGGGGGCGAAGCCGCGGGCAACAGCTAGTATGTAATAATTCAATTGGTTCATGTTACATGCATGCCATACAGAAATTATGTCATTATCCCTTACAGGGTAGACGAGAGCCTAAAGTAACAAGACCTAATGGCCACGTTTACCATGATTGTGGGCGTATAGATGGAAAGGAGAATCAAAATAGCGGTTCACGTTACTTGGAGAAAATACACGATTGATTGTATGTCGTATAATTTAGATTTAGACCATTGCAACCTTGGTTGTCATGACGAAAGATAACAATACAATACAAACAATACACAAATCACGTCTTTATCCCTTACGGGGTAGACAGAGCCTAAGGTGACCAAGACCTACAGGCCACGTTTAGCAAGATTGTGGGGCTAGGTATAGATGGAAAATGGAATCAAAATACGGGTTGCTAGCCGCATTGCCTATAACATGATTCCTACGATTTCCGCCCATTCCCTCGATGGGCTTGTACCATCTGCCCGGGAAGAGAAGCAATTGGTACATTCTATGTTTGTCCTTTGCTCCCAGACCAGTATGGAAGTACGAAAGATAACAAATAATAAATTCTGACATTGCACCAAAACCAAAACCATTTTATCACTAAATTTGCATGTTATCACGCAATACTGACGCCGTCGAATTCGTCGATAAAGATAATATAAACAAAGGTGCTAATTGGTCGTCGATATCGTTTGATTTGATTGTTAAATCAAAGTGCGCGATTTAAAAATGAGACACGTTGCTTTGTTATCTTGTTTCAACTGTTGACACATTCGCTGCCGGATATGCAAAAAAGGTCTCTTAGCTGGCCGGGGAAGAGTAGTGCTTCGTCCGGCGCACCCTGGGCATCGGCTAATGATTTCCTGGCAGTTTCTGAGGGATATCATTGTAACGTTGGCTAAGAGCCCGACTGGAGGAAAGGGGTATTTTGACCGTATTACCGTACAACGTTGCCGACATTTTATCACAAGACTTTTGAATATATTTGACTATATATATAATATATCCCACGGGAATTTCGCGAGGTCCAAGAATCAGATGTCTACCTCCCCCACCAATTTTCAGCCAAATCGGTTCAGCCGTTCTTGAGTTGTAAATAGTGTAACTAACACGACTTTCGAGGTGCACTCCTGCACCGCGCGGGTGAGGACTCATTTAAGAGGTCGGTCTATACAGTGTAAGTTATTGATAGCCTCATTGTAAACGTCTAACAATTTTATGTTTTTCCTATACTCAGAATCATGAGCTCTTTCAATCTTAATGGGTTAAACAATGACCCAAAGTTTTTTTCCCTGTTTTATTACTATTTTCCATACACTTTGTATGGCATAACAAAAAGGAAAAACACAAAAAAATGTATGAAATTAATGAGAGATCTTTTCCCTCCTACAGGGGTGGAGAGAGCTTGTAATTCTGAGTGGAAACAGCATGAAATTCGATAATAAAAAAAGGGCGGGTGTGGCTTTTTTTTTCAGAATTTGTCAGCTATGGAAAAATTGTCGGTACATAACGGCAACAAGTGTCAAATACTATGAGAACAGATTCTCAAAGAATTCGATATTTGAACACGAACGTGTTCGAAATGAATGTCGAGACAGAAAATTAACACTAAATATCCAAAAGTCACGGTTTTGACAGTCGGCGTCAAAAGTGTAAAGCTTTATTGCCGAAAGGCAAGTTTAGTTTTCATGCAAATAAATTACATACGTATTGACTGTATTATACACATGTGTATGCATTATGTATATCGCCTGCCAAAGAAATTATTGTAAAATTGTTTGTACAAGTTCCACGGAGGTACCTACTCAATTCTGTTTCTTCGACGTGTGTGTATACAAAAAAAAATTGCAAGCACTTTTTAACAAGAATCTCAAATCGTGTCGACTTTATCGAATTTATCGATTATCTTTGATCAAACGTACATGATAAAGGATGTGACAAACTTAAATTAACATAAACTCGAATTGCTAACAGTTTCATTGTCACAGTAAAATATTACAGTTTCCTGCCAAGAATGCAGCACTGCAAGCGAGTATAATATGGAACCGCGAATTTTGCTAGCCTCATTTTAATTTTAAATTCACTGAATCCACTGCAAATACTGCAACACAACAATAATTTGTGTAACCAAGTCTTATACTCATGAACAGATAAATTGCGTTATTTTTTTGTCCGTACGTATATAGGTACGTAACTAGCTGTTGCCCGCAACTTCGTCTGCATAGAATTCGTTTATCGCTATCCCGCAGGAATTACGCAATTTTCCGGGATAAAAAGTAGCCTATGTGTTATTCCAGACTATAATCGCCATCGTGTTCATTTTGACAGTTCTTGTATAAATGTGACAGCTAGTTGATTCCGATGCCAATTGTCAGCCAATACATTAACTGTCACAATAAACACGACGGCGATTGCGAGCGAGTTAGACAATAAGCCTACTGGTTCCACAGAGGTACGTGATTCAGTTTCTTCGACCGTACTTACATTTTCAATGTCTTCTATACCCGGGTATAGCTCGCGTCACGTAAAAAGAACGCTGGAAGAAACTGGAGAGGGGGTGCTTGCGCATGGGTACACTATGAGCAGGTCCTCTACTATTTAAAAGCTTTATATTAACTTGCAACGTATGTATGTATGTTTGTCGGGGTGGAATCGTGCGACTCAATTTTGAAGCAGATACCTTCAACCAATTAAGCTGAAAATTTGCATACATGTGGAAGTCTGATGACTAGAGACCGGATTATATGCAACATAAAAAGCTCGTTATATGCATGCAAATATGCATGAAAAATGCTTGAAATATGCACGAAAATTGGCAAAATATGCAAAATATGCAAAATGAAATGATAAATTTTAGGAACCCAAAAAAAAGAGAAAAGTAAGCTTTAATTTTTTTAATTTAAAATTTTGACAGTTACAGAGCCACAGAGTCAGTAGTCTTCGTTCAGAAGTGTAGTAGAAGGGATAATGTCACGTATCCGGCCAAAGTCATAATTTTGTTATTACTCAATAGCCCTTATATGTTTTATGACGATTAAATTTGGTCGAATTCGCGATATTATCACTTTAATCGCATTTTGAAACGCAGGGTGAGTGCTCGCACTCGGAAAAATATTGTAAATGTACCGATAATATGCATCATAACTAGATTTTGGGTAAAATATGCAATTACCGCTGAGAATGCCTTAAATATGCAAATGCATATGCAAATATGCAAATGCATATAATCCGGTCTCTACTGATGACAATACAATAATCCGGCAGTAGAATTCTGGTGGTCCAGCCAGGACCGTCTTCGGGGAACTCTTCAACGGTTGGTACGATTGACTTGAAATTTGATTCACATATGTAGGATGAATGACAATGCAAGTACAGTCAACATGTTTTTTTAGGTTAGGTTATTTCCAACGTTCTTTTTACATGACGCGACCTATACTCATCTGCGAGCTGTAACTGTAACTGTTGCACGTTACAGTTAACATAAACGACACATTCGACGCTTGTAGCCGGTACTCTGTAGCAAAAACTGCCTACGAACAGAGACCCCTAAAGTCTATTCTTTTACGTCGGATACTAAATTGACAAGTGCAAATGTCAACTTGTCGAATAATTATACCAGCTTTTATTGTTTAGTGGTGTACTCGAAACTATCGACAATGGTTGTAGCCTGGATACAAGGTGGTTTGACCATGCTAATTTTAAGAAGAAAAAAATATATCATAATCAAGCAAACGTGGCCTTTAGGTCTTGTTACCTTAGGCTCTGTCTACCCCGTAAGGGATAAAGACGTGATTTTTGTATGTATGTATGTATCAAGCCAACATAAAGGTTTATTAATTTATTACACTAACTTATATGCTGACTATAAATCATTTTCAAATTAGAGTACCAAAAAAATGAAACATACCCAATCCCTCCTTCCCTAGTTATATGTATGAAATTAAAATTAGTATTTACACATTTTTTAGGACAACTTACACAAATCTGTCTGTACTATATTTAATTTATCGTTAACCTTCGATAGTGGCGGCACATCACTATTTTTTGGATTGCAAAAAACATGCAACGCAGGTAATGTCATTTTAAGGTCCGACCACACCGCCGCATATAGGTACGCAGTGACGTATCGTAGACGTTTTATCAACATTTTGTTGCATAAACGCACCGTCGTCTTTTATGCACCAGTGTGATCGGACCTTTAGTATCCGATATAAAAGAATAGACTTTAGGGAGTTCTCGGTACCGAATGTGTTGTGGGCGTGATTCGCGTGGCAGCCGCGATCGGTTTTTTTTTTATATGAATAGGAAGGCAAACGAGCAAGTGGGTCACCTGATGGTAAGTGATCACCACTGCCCATAGACACCCGCAACCCCGGAGGGATTTCAGATGCGTTGCCAACCTAGAGGACTAAGATGAAATGCCTCGTGCCCGTAATTTCCCCAGCTCTTACTCTCCACCGGAACACAGCAGTGCAAGCACTGCTACTTAACGGCAGGATTAGCGAGTAAGATGGTGGTAGCGATCCGGACGGACCTTGCACAAGGCCCTACCACCCGCAAAATCGGTCCGGATCGAACCACACTAGGGTTTTTGTTTACTGCAACGTGCAACAGTTACGTGCTGTACTGTAAGGTCTTGCGAACAACCAATCTTATCGCTTAGGTAACAACGGGTCGTTAAACTTTTACAAAGGCGATAATGTAAAGGGCTCTTGCTTATCATTAACTAACCAACAATAGTATGTACATGACTGCAGAGAAATAGTAATTCGTGGATGACGAACGAAGCGTAGCCGAGTCCGTCAATAAACACGAATCCACGTATTGCCGTCTCCGCTCCGCTGAGGCATGTGTCTTTTTCAAACAATGAAGGGAAACCAAATAAAATTTTAAAATACTCCACTGACTTGAAATCGAACAAAATTAACGCAAAAGTTCTAATGCTTTTAAATTTTTCTTCAAATAATGTCTTTTAAATTGAAATAAATCAACTAAAAGTGCAATTTCAAATGTTATAAAGCTATTTAAAATTACATTGGATTCTAAAATCAGCCAAGTTCAATTTATTTTTTCCCACAGATTCGGATTTTAAGATTTAAAAAAAACTATTTAAGACCAAGGTGCCATGTGATTGTACGAGCATTTGGCTGTTTGCGGTGAGTGCTCTTCGTCAAAACATGTTTTTTAAAAGTAAAGAAACTGTCCAATAATGGAAAATCTTACATTTTTCGGCTTCTGCAACTGTACAGGAATGATTTAACTTTTTAAATTTGCGTTAGCCTATAACGAAGAACTTCGTATACTAGTTTTGCTACAGAAAGTCATACCGATTTCCGAGGATTGTGGAGAAAGAAGTTCGTATTCGAATTTTATTTATTTTAATTTCATAGACATGCGCAACACCTGCACGTCTAGCATGAACTGTGGGCTTATTGTCTAACTCGCTCGCAATCGCCATCGTGTTCATTTTGACAGTTCATGTATGGGCTGACAATTGGCATCGGAATCAGCTAGCTGTCACATTCATACAAGAACTGTCAAATTGAACACGATGGCGATTGCGAGCTAGTTAGATAATAAGCCTACAGGGCTAGCTCTTTCTAGGACGAACATTAAAAACGCGCGACACAGCTCTCCCGCGCTCTCGTGCTAGACTTGCTGGAGCATTAGATGCATTGCCAGCCTAGAAGGGTAAGATAAACGTCATTTGCCAGCTACTTGGAATTCACAGCGTTTTACCTTTGAGTAGTCACTTAAAGAGTTTTGGCGCCACCTGTCGTCAACTTTTACGACACATAAATTTAACTGAACGAGTAAAGTTTCAAACCTTTAAGTTTTCGGACATCAAAAACGAAACCCTCTTAGCATCTTTCGTCTGATTGTGTTTACCTGTCCGTCTGTGCCTTGCTTCAAAACTACTGAACTGAGCAAGTCACAATGCTACACACACGCACGCATATGGGCATTTGACGTTAATAAATTTCGAATAATGGTGGCAAATAATAAGTTGTAAATGAAGGCTTAGGTATTGTAAGCATCTCAAATAGGTATTTCTAGTTGTAACCGACGACAAAAACGGAGTTACGTACTATTTTTTTTTTTAAGAAAAGCAGGTGAAGATGTCTAATTTTCGAATGTGCCTATTGCTCGCAAGAAAATTAATGTATTAATTAACTGGTAGACACATAGACACATACGTATTAAGTGGTTACCACAAGTGTATATAAAAATGTTTGCTTTAAATCATATTCTTTTGTCTTTATTCTTCTCTCGCGTATCGTAAAAAGCTGTTAGGTACCCTAAACGTCGGTTGACATCGCCAATCATACGCTCAGGCAATTCATTCATGCATAATCCCATTGATCAGCCCTTTTAGTCCGATCGATGTAGCGAGGGGAGCCATGACCTTCAAACCCATTGCACCCCTGCATGGGATCGAATTACGCAACGCAAACATAGCCGTTGCCGCATAGCTCTCTCTGGACAGGCTACTCGGAAATTTGAATTCCGAATCATACAGTCTCTCTCACTCGCAAATTAATAACTATTAGTGTGAGCGGAACGCCACGAAACGTACTTCGAAAATCGAATTTCGGATTATTCCAGAGCTTTTGAAAGTTACATAGGTACTAATTGCGGCATTTGCCGCCATGTTTTGGGATGCCAGAAAGCTAGAAAAAAAAAAAAAAAGTTCGCTTATTTAATACACGATTGTTTTTGTTCATCGTTTTTTATACGACAACAAAGGTAAATAAGCAATTGGGTCACCTGGTGATAAGTCACCGCCACCCATGAACACCCGTAACACTAGAGGAGCAAATGCGTTGTCAGCCTAGATTGTCAATATGTACAGCCAAACTCAAAAGTATCTTAGCACCAGTGGTGTAATGTCGCAGTTTTAAATATTCCTGTGTGTTTTAGTGACCAAGTATTGAGGGGTTCGGGCACTTTTGAAGCAGACTGTACTAGGTACTTAAAAAAAATTGCATAATTTTTATTTTTAATATATTATCTGAGCTATGCTAAATTGACCCTGTCAAGAGCTTAAAATTCCCGAGAAACCTGAGATATGAAAGATTTGTTAATAGTTACAAAATTATTAAATGTCTTCCATTTACATATAAAGGGATAACTCACGTATAAAATAATTAATTAATTAATTATATGTAATTACTAGCTGTTGCCCGCAACTTCGTCTGCATAGAATTCGTTTATCGCTATCCCGCAGGAATTACGCAATTTTCCGGGATAAAAAGTAGCCTATGTGTTATTCCAGACTATAATCTATCTATGTTCCAAATTTCATCCACATCTGTCCAGCCGTTCTGGCGTGAAAGCGTAACAAACATCCAAACATTCTCACAAACTTTCACATTTATAATATTAGTAGGATAGTAGGATGATTAAGCCTCACGGTAGTTTCATGTTGAAAGTGTCTTCCATTTTTTTTCATTCTTAAAACTGTTAGCTTGAAAAATATGCATTCAGCAACAGAGTGAATTGCAGCTACTCATGTTTAGCTGTAAAGGAACTACTGCAATTAAAAAATTCTTCATCTAATATGAAGTTAAATACTAACGGTAGATATTATTACTAATTAACTTCGGCCAACTTATCTCAGGTTAATGCAAGCAAATTCATAACAGGGTGCAGAAGACGTAACATACAACAGATATAAATAAAGTTATTAAAGAAAAGGCTCTGGAAACAACCACCTGGAAATTGCTCCACCGACAAGAACCTAGCTCTAAGTTTAAGAAGAACACAATCCCACTCTAGAATACTAAGCACTATCATCACTACATGGTATCCTTAGGGACGGGAAACATTTGCTCTGGAAAAATGAAATTGCTGTAGTGGCTGGCAGAACATGGAAGTAAAGTCTGATGGGAAGGCCTTAGCTAAGAGGGTACTGGTGTCCCAATGTTTACTTTTGTTACTGCTGTTACACACACACACACACACACAAATCACGTCTATATCCCTTACCCCCGTTAGGCCACGTTTAACCTGCAAGCAGACCAGAGAGGCGCTCCCGACGATCAACCCCGGATTGTCCCGCAAACTTCGCGAGTACGGGAGACCCCAGCTCCGACTACTAACCGGAGCTCTGACTGGGCATGCCTTGCTCAACAAACACTTACACAATTTAGGTGTTACAGACAGCCCCCTATGCAGAGCGTGCATGGAGGCAGAAGAAACAGTCACACACATTCTGCTGGAGTGTTCCGGAGTGGCGAACTACAGGGCACAACACCTCGGGTCACCGAGGACGCTCCAGGAAGTCGTCGGCAACATAAAGGGTCTGCTAGGCTTTCTACAGGAGCTGGGCTGGCACGAATAGTGCCGCAGCCCACCACGCAAAATAGGCGCAGTTAATAGTCGTCGAGTTGCGGAAAACAGCCCGTTACAACATATAGGCCACGTTTAGCATGATTGTAGGCGTATAGGTGGAAAGGGGAATCAAAATAATGATGGGTTGCTAGTCGCATGTATACTGCTGTAATATTACAGATATTATGCATCTGAAATGTTAGACTAAGGGCCTGTTTCACAACTCTCTTTTAAGTTCCGGTTATCGTAAGTGTCAGCTATCTATGATTCCATCTCTATTTATTACTATGAAACAGATAGAGACATCATCATAGAACTAACACTTACGGTAACTGGAATTCAAAAGACGTGGAACAGGCCCTTAGTAAATAAAATACAATCCAACTAATGAGTATTATGATGAAATGTGAAAGTTTGTTTATGTCCACTGTTCAATAAAGTCAGAACAGCGTGATCTGGCAATGGACGTAGGATATTTTCCTGTATCTGCACAGTTTGCAGAAGATATTATGCCTGTGATGTAATTGCTGTTGCCTAGCAACCATTTTTTTCATGACAACATATTAATTACAGTTGCATTTAGAATGTCACATTAAATAACTTATTTATCTTATTGGTTGTCTGGAAGAGATCGCTATTAAGCGATAAGACCGCCTATTGTCTACTTTGTTCTTTGTTTCTGTATTGTTTTGTACTGATTTGTGGTGTTCAATAAAGAGTATTTGTATAAAGCAAGGTTGAAAGCCACAAAAAAAAAAAAAAAAAAGAGTATTTGTATTGTATTGTATTGTAAATAGTTCATTACAATGTTAATTCATATCCATGAATATACATTTCTTTATTTTAACTAATAAAATTGTGCAAAGGCAGCTGAGGGTAAAATCTAGTAAAAACATTTCACAACTCTTTCTGGCGCAGTCGGGTAATAAAAATAAACCAACATTAAGCTAAGAACAAAAGAATTTAACTGCACATGCTATTGAACTGACACATTGTTATGACACAATATTAGTTTATTTTATGCCAGATATTTGATACAATAAATATGGCCATGTCATTGAGATTTGATGTAATAACAAAATAAAATTTGCAAGTCAACATTGATTATATTAAAAAAGAAAGTCATGCCAGAAACTTCCTTGCTGATGACACATTAAAAATAATTGTATTTTATAATCTATATACTACTAACATTATAAAGAGGAAAGATTTGATTGTTTGTTTGTTTGCATTGAATAGGCTCGGAAACTACTGGACCGATTTGAAAAATTCTTACACCGTTAGGATCTGACATTATCCAAAATGAACATAGGCTATATTTGATTCTATGCGGATGAAGTAACAGGCAACAGCTAGTGATGAATAAAAGGCAGGTATTTAAATAGGAAGCATTAGCTCGAAGAGTAAACAAAAACTTAGCATGTCAATAATAATTGAAATCCGAATGGATTGATCTTGGAATTTAAATTTTTCCATCATAAAAAAACAGTTATGTGGTGCCACTTTCTGCAGTATGACCTACTTGCAAATCAATTACTACTTGCTATTTAGACGTTGACATAAACAATATTGAAGATTCACTGTGACCATACACAGTAGTTTTTGAGTCCAATATCATTGTATTCTTGTTTATTCTTATAAGATACACAAAAAACTGAACAAAAACAAAACTAGGGTGTGAGCCGAAAATAAACGAAATCTTAGAGGGTAGTGGTTATTTAGTGGTGGTAGGGGCAAGAATGAGTTGCAAAATAGTTACCTTCTTCGTTGGTGCCATCCTTGGGGCTCTCGTCGATCGGTTTCTCTTTCAAAGACAACAAGCTCACAGCTGACATCGCTCGCTAATCTCTCACTTCTTCAGCTCAGTCTTCTCTCAGTTAACTACTAAAATTCTAAAATAACTGTACAATATTTACAAATCGTCCCGGAAATTAATCTATCACCTATTATAATGTTTATATCACAGACTTTTCGTTTTTCACTAAACAATACGGAACAACACGTCCACGCACGAAAATACTATCAATATTTACAAGACTCTAGGTACAATAAACTTATTTACACATTAAAAACTAACGTTTATCAGCTAAATTTAACAAATACGCTCTAGCGGTCACAAGATACTCATAACTAAAAGAATTTATCAGTTTTCGATGCAAAAATATATAAAACGTCCGCCATATGCCTTTTGAGACCTCTATTGCGCACCGAATTTATATAGCCGCCACAGACCAGAGTTTGTTTTGAGATTCATAGTATTCTGAATTTAGTTGAGTTATATCCAGTTGCCATTTCAAAGTTTTTTTTATAATAAAATTGAAAACGGCCTATTCCTTTCTTTTGAGTATTCAATCGCATAAAATCTCATAAAATGAATTAAAACGGAATAAATATTATAGAAACAAAGAATTGAGCATCATTTACTAATATTAAAAATAATTTTTTGAGTGAACAAATTTACTGCGTTGCATTACATATTTAAAACGAACATTATGCAAACATATGGAATATGCATTTAGGTACATAATAAGTCCAATTCATCAAATGAAAAAAAACTAAAGAAAATTGTTATGATACCCAAAAACTATTTGCTGGCTGAAACTACTGGCTGAAAGCGTTTTTCTAAAATATTTTTTAAATATTCTGGCAATTTTATTAAATTGACAGTAAAGGGATTCTATCTCTAGTTTTAAAGCGATTCGCGCAATACGCTTTCTCTATTTTTGTTTTGCACGGAAAACGCTCAAATTTGACTCATAAAAAAGAGGCTTCGTTAAAGGCGCTTAGGAGGAGTTTTAATTAGTGATGTGCCGGATCGTTAATAATGTATATCCGCGGATACGGATTTGATTACGGATCTTTATTTTTTTATTCGATTGGTGTAGCCCGCGACCTTGAAGCGATAGTTGACGTCACCATTCATCTATCTATACATATAAAATTCAAAGTCCTGACTGACTGACTGACTGACTTAACTATATATCCACGCACAGCCCAAACCACTGGACTTAGAGACTTGAAATTTTGCACATAGATACCTTATACAATGTAGGCATCCACTAAGGAAGGATTTTTGGAAATTCCCACGGGATAAGGAAAAAACGGGAATTATATATTCGACTCCGAGTGACGCTATCTCAGTAACTATAATAACTAGACTCTTCAAATTTGATACAAAAGTAGGTGATTACAAAACAAAGAAACTAATTTCAGGATTTTTGGAAATTCCCACGGGATAAGGAAAAAAACGGGATTTATAATATTCAGTTCAACGAAATCCTATGAACTATAATTACTAGACTGTTCAAATTTGGCATAGAAGTAGGTGATTATAATAGTAAAATAATGTTTTAATGATTTTTTGAAATTCCCACGGGATAAGGAAAAAAACGGGATTTATATATTCAGTTCTACGGGATCGATTTTTCGTTTTACTGGTCGTATAAAACTGAAATTTGGCCTTCAAGTTCCCTTGGGGAGTGTAAACAATAAAAAAGGATTTCCCGAAATTCCCACGGGAACGGGAAAAACGGGACTTTTCGTTTTACTGGTTGCAGAAAGCTGAAATTCGGCATGTAGGTTGCTTCGGGTGTGCAGAGGAGCATTAAGAGAGTACTTTCCCAAATTCCCACGGGAACGGGAAAAATATTTGTTTACAAAGAAATACTGCGGTAGGCATAATATGGCTAGAAACTTGAAATTTGGCACACATATACCTTGACTATCCTAGAGGTGCACTAAGAAGGTATTTTTAGAAATTCTCACGGGATAGGGAAAAAACGGGATTTTTTGTTTTACTGGTCGTAGAAAGCTGAAATTTGGTAAGAGCCTTCCTTGATGAGTGTATGGGAGCACTAAGAAAGGATTTCCAGAAATTCCCACGAGAACAGGAAAAACGGGGTTTTTCGTTTTACTGGTCGTAGAAAGATGAAATTTAGCATTTAGCTTCCTTAGGGAGTGTAAGGGAGCATTAACAAAGGATTTCCTAACATTTTTACGGGAACGGGAAAAATGTTTGTTTACAAAGAAATACTGCGGTAGGCATAATATGGCTAGAAAATTGAAATTTGGCACACATATACCTTGAGTATCCTAGAGATGCACTAAGAAGGTATTTTTCGAAATTCCCACGGGATAGGGAAAAAACGGGATTTTTTGTTTTACTGGTCGTAGAAAGCTGAATTTGGTAAGAGCCTTCCTTGATGAGTGTATGGGAACACTAAGAAAGGATTTCCAGAAATTCCCACGAGAACAGGAAAAACGGGGTTTTTCGTTTTACTGGTCGTAGAAAGATGAAATTTAGCATTTAGCTTCCTTAGGGAGTGTAAGGGAGCAATTAACAAAGGATTTCCTAACATTTTTACGGGAACGGGAAAAACCGGGATTTTACGTTTCCAGACGAAACAGCGGAAGAAAGAGACTTAACATTTATAACGTGTGTTTCTTTAAAGGCTTTAAGTGTACTCCGAAAGCACTCCCCAAAATTTTCACGGGAACGGGAAAAAACTTATTTTTTCGTTTTACATCTTAGCGCGTGCGAAGTCCCGCGACTTGGGGTAAAAGCTATTTGGGGTAGGTATATTTTAGGACAGCCCTTTAGGTTAGGTTAGGTTTGTTTTATAAAAATCCTGCAATATTTACAGTTTCAGAAAAATTAAGGCAGCGGGGCAATGTGGGGGCTTGCTTGCATGCTTGCTTGAGTCCATGCTTTGCATGCTTGATTGCATACTTGCTTTCATGCATGCTTGCATGCTTGCTTGCATGCATGCATGCTTGCGTGCTTACTTGCATGCATGCTTGCTTGCACGCTTGCTTGCATGCTTGCTTGAGTCCTTGCTTTGCATGCTTGATTGCATACTTGCTTTCATGCATGCTTGCATGCATGCATGCATGCTTGCGTGCTTACTTGCATGCATGCTTGCTTGCACGCTTGCTTGCATGCATGCTTGCTTGCACGCTTGCTTGCATGTATGCTTGCTTGCACGCTTGCTTGCATGCATGCTTGCTTGCACGCTTGCTTGCATGCTTGCTTGCCTGCTTGCATGCCTGCTTGCAGGTTTGGGGTCCTTGCTTGCTTGATTGCTAGCTTCTTTGAAATGCTCATGGTTCACGCGTGCGAAGCCGCGGGCAAAAGCTAGTTTCACTATAATTATAAAAAAAGATTTAAGTTTTAGTAATTTTATTGTCATAAAAGTAATGTTATAACTTGCTATAATATTGATCTCATTATAAAGATTATTTCAGTTATGTGGTATTGGTATGGTAACTTACTGCGATAAATGTTTGCTATAAAAATACTCGAAATTTTATAGTTATTTTAGTTCTACGTAATCACCTGTAAAAGATCCGTAAAAGATCCGTAAAAGATCCGCGTGAAAAGTAACGGACACGGATATGGATACGGATTTTCCTTTTCCCTCTGATATCCGCGGATACGGATACGGATGCGGATATCCGGAACATCACTAGTTTTAATTCAACTCTGACTGCTACAGCGGCTGTGTAGAGTTTGATACCTTTGCCTTTCCCTAAAGAAGAAGCCAAAAAAAACTGATGTGTCAGTCAAGGCTGAAAATAATGGCCAATTGGCCATGTCGTGTCGACATCCAAGCACGATTATATTTACTTGTTTAACTATTTAAACTAAAACAAAATGTCGATAAAGTGGACTGGTAGTGTAAGTGATTCCGGTATATTACGGAAAAGTGACTTCAAAGAGAAGAAAGAAGAGCTATTCGTGTTCGGCTACTCGTGCAAATTGTTCAGGGAAGATGAGAGAGCCCTGCACATTGATCAAGGCAAACACCTCATTCCGTGGATGGGGGATGAAACGTTGAAAATCGACAGGTTCGATCTGTTTTTTACTATAACTGTGGCGCTAAAAACTATAAAGCGATTGCAAAATAATGGAAAATACTTAATGTTAGAAGATCTCTAAGATTTTCGCAGAGGATTTTCGAAGCGCTTCGGGCCAAGATCTTGCGGCGGGCAGCCGCTGCGTCGAATTTTGTAATGGTGACACTCCTCGGTGGTATGTATTACTTGAACAGGTATAATTGCGTATGTAAACTAAGTCTGATCTTCACAATTTGAGGTTATAAAACTATTATTGTTTTGATCCTGTATCCTGGTAAGGCTACGAAACTTAAATGCAATGGATAAACAGTTTTGTGTCGAATGGTGCTCTATGCTCGATACATTTCGATTTATTTTACCAGCTTATATCAAATTTAATTTTAAATTATCTAATGATAGTCAAACGGTGAGAATACCCACCTTGTCTCCACATAACTTGAGTATAAATGTGGACAGGTATGACGCCCGAGGTGCTCTTCACGACGTGGCTTCGCTGGAGGCACCACCGGGCGGGTTCGACTGGCGCGTGGAGCTCACGAGATCAGAGCTGGATGTGGAGCAGCTGTGTGACGAAGAGCGCTACCGTGCTCTGCACACCAATGAGGATGAGGAGGAGATGTACAAAGGTGACTTTGAAACAATTTGCCCAACATCATCATACATACCATATAGCAGTTCACTGCCTCCCTCAAGATTGTTTACCCTGTCTTCAGCTTGTGGTACAATGCCAGGCAAAAGTTTACCCTCATCTTACATACATGCACAATATGCACATAAATCATGTCTATGGGCAGAGAAGCAACTGGTACATTCTATGTTATTTCATTGCTCCCCAACCAGTACGAAAGTATTACTGATCACAAATGTATTACAAGATATGTATTATGCAAGTTCATGGAGTTACAAAGTCATTGTTGTCTCATTTATTGTGGCTTTATTGGTGCTTTTGAGCAATAAGTCTGTCTGTCTGTTGTCTATCCTGCTGTTTTATTTAACACATTAATTAAGGACTATTTGTACTATAAAGTAATAATAATAATAATAATAAATAATAAAAGTAAATTAAGTAAAAAAAGTTAATTAATAAAGTAAAGTAATCCAATCAAGTGTTTCCCGCTTTGTAAACTAAATTCTTAATGTAATGAAATCTTCAATATTTGTTTATTTCATCAGAGGAAGAGCTAAAGCGGCTACATGCAGCGGGGTACGGACAAGTGGGGTTCAACTATGACATGCCTGCGGAAGCACCTGCCGTCTTCGCACCAGTTGAAGTTGACGAACCCTTTGTGCCAACACCAAGTTTTAAGGCTTTGTTTTCCCCAGATATTTTACTGGTAAGTCTATAATGTTAAATAAAATAAATTTGTGTTATTTACATCATTTAGAACTCGAACACAGCTGCACCAATTTTTACCATCTTTGTGGGTATTGTCTCCACACCAATTAGCTAAATATGTAATAAAAAAAATTTAATAATTTTGGAAAAACATAGTTTCTGATGGCATTACAGAACCTGATTCTGTGGTAAAACAAAGTTTGCCAGTCAGCTAGTTAGGTAATAAAAACAATTTTGTTGGACGTGACTATCTTTCTGTACTAAAAGCAGGAGTAGATACAAATTTTAACTGTTTTTTCAATAAAAAGACATGTGAAAATAGTTTTCCTTTTTTCTAATGCACATTTTTTTTATAACAATTAAATTCCTAAAATACTTTTTATCCTTTACAGCCTGACTCTGTGAAGCAGAACACCATCATAGAGAAAACGGCCAATTTCATAGCATCACAGGGAGCACAGATGGAGATACTGATCAAAGCAAAGCAGGGTGACAACCCGCAGTTCAGATTCCTGGACATTGGGGCTCCGCTGAGGCCCTACTACCTGGCGCTCGTCGCTCTTGTCAAGGCTGGCAAATGGCCGGAGAAGCCTCCTGAAGTTGTTGAAGGTGAAGCTTAGAACTGATAATTTAACTTTTTCACCATCATTGACTTGATTGATATGACGTCATTGCATGCAGTCTAAAATGCATTTCCATTTGACAAGATAAAGTAGTTCAGTTGCAAGTAACACTAGAGCTGGTTGGCGGTTAAAAGTTGAAACATTACCTCTAATTACTCTATAAATTGACATTGCTAAGTATTTTATTAATTAAAAGTGATATTTCTATTCAAATGGTTGAGAATTTACTAGATAAAAATGTTACTGGGCGAGTGCGGGGTATGAAGCGACGTGCGGGCGCGGAGCACACCCCCCGCTTCTCCTACCCCCGATTACGACTCGCGCGCGAATTGTTAGTGAAACGAAATAATAAATAATGTTTTTAATTAATAATTTGGTCTCTTTTTACAGAAAAACCATCAGAGACTGAAGAATATTTACATCCCAGCTTGGCATCCACTATTATTGAATCAGTAAGTATTTATTAGTTCACAGTAAACTTTGGCTCAATAGTACATTCTTTTTGGAGGTTATAGAAAAACTTGATCACTTTTGATTACCAAAATAAGCGTGTCATCATTTTGGGATTAAAACAAACGCTGCAAAAATCTGTGGTAATGCCAATATGCTGGTCTATAACATAATAGATGTATGTTTTTTCCAGGCACCATCAATCCCTAGTATCCACTACCGACCATCGGCAGACTGCGACTACACCATGCTGGTGTCAAAGATGCGTGGACAGGCGGAGCCCGACGAGCAGTACTGGATGGAGTTAGCGCCCGGCGAGGTGGCGCCCCCGGGCACCGAGCCGCTGCCGCCGCGCGCTGACATCTCGCGCGCGCCCGTCATGTACCGCACCGGTGAGTGCCCGCGAGCAGTACTGGATGCAGCGGGCGCCCGGCGAGGTGGCGCCCCCGGGCACCGAGCCGCAATCGTTCGGTTAATTTTAGACCTTTTGATAAGTCTCATATAAAGACGTATTGATTTTTTGTAAACAATCATGTTCACTCAGTAACGTTGCCTGTGTGCAGTGGAGCCCCCCCCGGTGGCCGCGCCGGTGCCGGCTGCGCGCGCGGCGCCCCCGCGGCCGCCCGCGCCGGCGGCGCCGCCCAAGTCCACCGGCCTCAGCCTCATGAAGAACTACAACACCGACTCCGATAGTGACGCCTCTGGTAAGTTTAACCACATATCAGATATACCAGGGGTTCCCAACCTATCGCCCTACCCAACCCTATGCTCCTCTCAAGTTTACCCTAAAATACTATGCCCCCCTTGTCCCAACTCAACTACGATGGAAATAAAACAAACGATTAAAACTTTAATAGACTTTATTAATACAGTAGAATCCGATTATAACGACGGCCAAGGGACCGGTGATATTACGTCGTACTAACCGGACGCCGTACTAAACGAACAGACATTTTTGTTTTTTATTTATCACAAATTAATGTATTTATTAATATTTAGGTGACTTTGTACGCGTACTCGTTACCCGAAAATTAAGTACTGCCGTAAAACAAACAGTCGCATTCCAATCAGCTATGTGCAGGTAACGAGGGTGCGCGGGGCGGAGATAGCTTCTTACCTACCTACGATTTTTTGTAAAAACGTCAACGCTCGTCGTTGTAACCGGACAATTGTTTGAAATTCCGTCGTTAAAAGGGGTCGGTCGTTGTAAGCGGATTCGTAATAAACTGATGTATTATCATAGTGGCACATATTAAAACAAAACATATGCCTATACTTACGCCGCTAAAAACGGTTGGTTGTTAAATGCGAAGTCGTACTAAACGGACTACACTGTATTTATAATAACCCCTGAGATATACCATGGAATACTAACTAGCTCAAAAAAGTCATATTATAAAGTACCTAATGTCAAAAGCAAAATCAACTTTTCCAACTTTTTGGGACAGTTTTACTTCTAACACGACGAGATTAAGTAAATATACCACGCAGTGGATGCTGCAGCCGAAATTTAATGACAGTAAATTCAAAAGCATCGATGCTCCTCTGCCCCGCTACGATTGTAACTATTCAACTGGATCGGCCGCCCTTCAAAGCGCCTTCGTATCTTCGAAATAAATATAAAAATACTACAAGTGTCTTGTCCTAAACTAAAATACCTCACTACGCATTGTGTTGTCTCGCTCACATCTATGTAGTAATAGGAGACTGGGAGGGACAGTATGATACTAATTTCGCTTACTTACCATTAGATGACTTACTCGTTTGCCTTCTGTTGTATAAAAAAAACTGTTTTTTTCCGCAGACTACGACTCATCATCCTCTAGCAGCAAAGACAAGCCGCTCATCATAATCCCACCGGAAGACGTGCAAGTTGTCATCGACAAAATGGCGGCGTACGTGGCACGGAATGGCGACGAGTTCGCCGACATTGTGCGGGCCAAGAGCGATCCGCGGTTCACGTTCCTAGACCCCGAGAACATTTACCACGCGTATTACAAGAGGCTTATGCAGAAGAAGCGGGGGGGAGAGAACGGGAAGGATGACGCACCGAAAAGGCCTGCTGGTATGTTGTTTTGTAATAAAATAGATGTTTTAAATGGCTGTTGCCCGGGGCTCGCTTTTTTTTTAAATTTCATAAAAGTTTTGGCCCACTATTTCACTAACTCGACAATAGGGAATATGCAATAAAAATACATAATAAATTTCTTATTAAAATGTGAAAATATCGTAAGAGGTGACAAAACGTTAAATTGAAAGTAATATCGGTCAAGAAATACATACATACACAAATCACGTCTATACACAGACAGAGCCTAAGGTGGCAAGAACTAGGACACGAGTTGCTATTTATTGCGATTGTGGGTATAGATGGCAAAAATGGAATCAAAATAGTGATGAGTTGCTAGCCGCATCGCCTATAACATGATTCCTATAATTTTCGCCCATTCCCTCGATGGGCTTTTACTGTCTGCGCGGGAATAGAAGCAACTGGAACATTCTATGTTTTTTCTTTGCTCCCAGACCAGCACGGAAGGTATCAGAGTTTTAAATAACTAATTGATTAGTTAGAAAGAGAGATCCGAAATGACATGTGACGCAATATGGCACAACGCCCATATATAAACTCCATAAAATTCTGTTTTTCTTGAAAGTGATAGAGACAAATCTTTGATAGCTTATATCTCGGATAGAAAAATAATTGTTTATTACATAAATTAGCTTCTATGAAAGCATTTAAAAAGTCCATGTAATCTATATTGCCTGGTCTGCTATAGTATAGTTTGCCTCATCCACGCCTATTTGATTCCTTTCGTCTCTAACGTACAATTTGACCGTTAATTTAAAATTGTTACAGCCCCTGTTTCGTTTTCAATAAAAAAGCTAAAGGAACCAGACCCCATACTACCCAAACCGGCGTTGCCTTACGAGTCTAGTTCAGACGATGAGTCCGAGAAGCAAGACAAACAGGAATCCCCTAAGGCCGTCCCAAACGTGTGCAGTCAGCCACCGCCCACCGTGTACAAAATGGAGGCGCAACACTACACAATCAAAGCGGAACCGGTCAAGATAGTGCCTGTTAAAGTGGTTGAGAAGATTCCAGAAGTTAAGACGATTGTGGTCGCGCCGACTGTCCTGCCAGAGAAGGTGGGTCCAAATACAAACAGTAGCTGGCAAGGGGGGGGGGGGGACACTTGACTCTAACGATAATTGGCATTGTTAATTTTTTTTAGTATGCTCCAATTCGAAAACCATTTCGAGGAAAACCATCAATTATCCGATTTATCTTGTCCGATTTCAAAAATACTTTATGATTGCAGATATTTTTGTAAAAGTACTTTGAACCTTTGTTTGACCGAACGACCGGGTTTTTAGACAGAATCCAGCATCGAATGTTTGCCACAAAAATGAAAAAAAAAGTTTGGCTACGGCAACTGTCACGTGTCACTGTCAAATCTACAAAACCATAGACAAAGCCATTTTTTTTTATAGCCAGCCGAACGAAGGCGATTGGGATTCTGTCTAAATTCACGAATTATCAAACAGCGAAAAAATATTTATTATTAATTAACAAAGCTACGTAAAAGCATAATATTCAAATTAGTCGCTTGAAATAGTCCATTTTATCAAATAAAGGTGTTAAAAGCACAGCTTAAAAAAAATGAACAATGCCAATTAGAACATTAAAACTTAATCATCACTACATAGTTTAAAACAAAGTCGCTTTCTCTGTCACTATGTCCCAATGTATGCTTATATCTTCAAAACTACACAACGGATTTTGATGCGGTTTTTTTAATAGATAGAGTGATTCAAGAGGAAGGTTTTTATGTATAATTTTAAATAGAAATGGTTTTCAATACAGTTGCTCAAAAAGTGCCCTTTTTTTGGCTGTTTTGCGTGCGAAAAGTTCGTTATTGCGCACTAGTGCGATTTACTTTTGTATTTTTTTTTAATTTCACTTGTTCCAATTCACGACAACTTACCGAAGAATTTAATTTAATATTACCGAAGAAGAAGAAGAATTAGTTTGTGCCAAGACGTAATAAAACTAAAAGCCTAATGTAAACATGTCAAAATATTGAGATTTTATATTTTATTTGTTTTATACTATGTAGTGATTACTAGCCTCTTCATTATTATTTTTTAAATATTGAATTCCTGAAAACAATTCTTATTAAGGTGTCTGAATGGAACGGAATAGCGTGGGAATAGCTGCCGAAACGCTTGTCAAAGTGGAGGCGTTTTTCCAACGGCAAGCATGGTTTTTAAGGTTCTAAAGGCATACAATTATACAATTTAAATATCATTTGTGTATAGAAATACACAAATGATCGAATATAATGATACTAAGGTAATAAGTACATATTATAAAATTGTTTCCTTCTAATAAAAAATGTACTTATTAGAAAAAAAAAATCCTTTGAGTTGGCTGAATAGCAAAAGCCAATTGCCTTATGAAATATGAAAGCTAAAGAAAACGCCTTTAATCTGTCAAAAATTTTTAGTGTTTTTTTTTCGCAACTGTATTAAAAAAAGTCGTTCGATACACGCGCGGAAATGTCATTCTTAATGACATACTTTCCGCACTAGCATCGAAATGTACTATTTCCCACGCCCACAATAATTTTGAACGACCTTTCCAACGACACCCCACACTAGGCAAAAACGAGACATTCGTTTTTGTGGTAAAATCACTTAATTGACTAAAAGCTAGTTTAATATTTTGTCTTCGCAGATTTTCCCCAAACCAGATAATTCTATACAGCAGAAGGAGAAATCACAAATTCCAGATAAGAAAATTGAAAAGCCGAGAGACAAGGACAGGGATAGAGAGAGTCCAGTCGTTAGAAGGGATAAAAGGAAACACGGCAAGAAGAAAGAGTATCGCAAGTCTGATAAAGAGAAGAAACGGGAGAGGAGCGTTGAGAAAGTAAAGAGAGAACCAGAGACAGTGAAGAAGTTTAAGGATGAGTTGGATGAGATTATATCTTTGGAGGATAATGAGGAAGACTTGATTGATTTGACTGGGGACCAGTCTGATACCAGAGGTTAGTTTTATTAGGGTTGCTTCGTAAATTATTACACATAAACGGATAACTCACGTATAAAAAGTCGAGTGATGCTCGACATGTTTCGGACTATTTCGTAGTCCTTCTTCCTGGAGCGCTCGCCCCGGCGGCAGCGAAACGAACACTGCGCGCCAGCGCTCTGTTCGCGCGGCTGCTCGACGCAACTGACAGCGGCGCACAACTACCCTCGTTTTCATCGTCATTTTTATCGGCAGCCGCGCGAACAGAGCGCTGGCGCGCAGTGTTCGTTTCGCTGCCGCCGGGGCGAGCGCTCCAGGAAGAAGGACTACGAAATAGTCCGAAACATGTCGAGCATCACTCGACTTTTTATACGTGAGTTATCCGTTTATGTGTAATAATGATTAAGTCTGACGGTAGTTTCATGTTGAAAGTTGCTTCGTAAAGAAAAAAAGATTACTGGCATGTCTGTCCGTCTGTCACACCCCGTATCGTACGACACATTATATTGAAAGGATTGTTGTGAAAGTACCAAATGTCTTATGGTATGATTTTAATTAAGTAAGGGGGCGTTCAAGTATTACGTAACGCAATTTGAGGGGGAGGGGGGTATCGTAAAAGGTTACGATGCGTTAAAGGGGGGGGGGGGGGGGAGGGGGTCTTTCTTACAACATTTTACGTAACGTTTTCGTTTTTTAAATAAAAAAAATGGAAATAAAACTGCCAAGTTAACAAACTACGCATGTATTGCGGGTTAAACATATCTTGTTTTATTTAGTATTATTACCGTAAAGGCGATTAAAACTATAACAAGGATATTATAGCGACTTTCTTGTAATTTGCGCAACATAAATTTTGTCGCTTTTGGGTAAAAATGGTCACTAGAGTGTTACGTAACGTTTAGAGGGAAGGGGGGGGGGGGGTACAGAAAAACGTTACGTCGCGTTACAAGGGGGGGAGGGAGGGTCAAAAATCTTCAATAATTGCGTTACGTAATACTTGAACGCTCCCTAAAATGCTTTTGAAGTTATTCAAGAAAATAGGCAAAATTTTACCATACTCCCCCCTATCTTCGAAAGGACTCGGACTAAAATTAAAAAGTACAAATAGTGAGAAGTTGGTTATGTTACTTATGGCTATAATAATAATTTCACTATCTTACTTGATTGTAAATAAAAAAAAATTTTTCATCTCTGCGTGTGTTTGATTGCGTTGTGTATCCCCAGCGGAGTGTCCAGCCGAGGAGCTCGCAAAGCAGCAGTCGCGGCGGCGTCGCGCCGCCGAGTTCCTGCGCCGCGTCGGCGTGGACCCCGCCGCCGCCATCCCCGCCTCCTCGCTCGCCAGCGCCATGGTACCACAGCACATCTGTATCTTGTTATTCTGTACCGTCAGCGAGAAGTTCATTAGTAAAATAATATGCCATGCTGGTCTGGGAGTAAAGAAAAAACATAGAATGTACCGGTTGCTTCTCTGATAAATGATGGTAAAAGCCCATTGAGGGAATCTGCGAGAATCGTAGGAATTCGTAGGAATAGGAGTTTTCGGGTGGTAGGGCCTTGTGCAAGGTCCGTCCGGATCGCTACCACCATCTTACTCGCAAATCCTGCCGCTAAGTAGCAGTGCTTGCATTGCTGTGTTCCGTTGTGGAGAGTAAGACAGCCGGGGAAATTACGGGCACAAGAGGCATTGCATCTTAGTCCTCTAGGTTGGTAACGCATCTGCAATCCCTCCGGGGTTGCGGGTGTCTATGGGCAGTGGTGATCACTTACCATCAGGTGATCCACTTGCTCGTTTGCCTTCCTATTCATATATATAAAAAAAAAACATGTTACAGGCGATGCGGCTAGCAGCTCATCACTATTGTCATACCCCTTTTGACAATAATGCTAAACGTGACCTTTAGGGCTTGTTGCTTAAGGTTCCTGTCCACCCCCTAAGGGATAAAGACATGATTTATGTATGTAGGTATGTATGTAAAAACTGTACCTACTACTAAATATTCCGACATACTCTTGCCATTAGTCAGGGCTTGGAACCAGTGCCGAAAGTACCGGTAAAACACTGGTAGTTATAGGTTCTCTTCGTTTCGGTTCCAGAGAACCGGTAAATAATACCGGTTTTCTATAACACGTGTATGCGACGCTGCCGTTTGGTGCTGTCGGAACTGTCGGTACCCTGTAGGACACCGGTTCTCGCAATACCGGTTCCTAAAAATACCGATATTTCAAGCCCTTTCCGATCACGTGGTTTTTCGTCGGCTTATGTAGATCCCCTACAATTTCATTCCGTTCTCTAAGCATTATCGGATGTCGAAAGACTGTCTGTCCACCCCACTGAACGAATAGTAGTCACCTTGTATACTTTGGTGCAGGTGGATACGCTGGAGTCTATTAGAAAAAAGAAAGCGGAGGAGGAAGAGAAACGGAGACGCCGCGACAAGAGACGCCATCGCTCTAAATATGGTACTTATTATTCTAATACTAGCTGTTGCCCGCAACTTCGTCTGCATATAATTCGTTTATCGCTATCCCGCAGGATAATTTTCCGGGACAAAAAGTAGCTTATGTGTTATTCCAGACTATATCTATGTTCCAAATTTTATCCAGATCTGTTCGTCCATTATGGCGTGAAAGAGTTACAAACATCCCTACATCCATACTCACAAACTTTCGCGTTTATAATATTAGTAGGATTATTATATCCTACTGCTGAGCTTGGCAAAGGCTTCCCCCCATTATTATAACCCTAATCTTAAGCACAGTACCCAGCAGTGGCGTGGCGTCCATAGAAGTCGATTCCCACAGTTGGGTACTTTATTGTGCAAATTTAGAGGAAAAGGCGGTAAAAGAAAGCGTTGAAAGGGAAAGGAGGGCTTTGTCGCGAAGAGCAAATATGATTGCTCGCAGGTTTGCGCTGTGTTCCATTGAGGTAAAACTCACGCTCTTTAGAGCATATTGTACAAGCCTCTATGCCAGCTATGGTAGCCTGTGGGCCAGGTACTCGAAGGCTGCGTACAACACCCTCCGAGTACAATGTAATAATGCTATTAGGGTACTGCTGGGTCTGCCTCGATGCTGTAGTGCATCAGGGATGTTCGCCGAAGCACACATTGATTGGTTTTATGCAACAATGCGCAAAAGGTGCGCCTCTCTGGTGCGAAGGGCGAGGGACAGCACCAACAGTATCCTAAAAATGATCTCGGATAGGCTAGACTGTCCGTTCATGACCCACTGCCGTGCACTTTCGAACGGTCACGTGCAGTAGTGATTTGTGTATGTCTTTTATACTTACTAACATTAGCAATAAGCAATTATGTAACTAACAAATTGTGGGTCCCAGTTACCCGAATAAAGAAATTAATTATTATTATTATTATTAAATCCCCTTCGGCTTGCCTGTAAAGATTGCACATCGATCTTCTTGGCTAAGCGAATGCCTCCCAACCGTTCCACGGCTTCAGAAATTCAACATCAGGAAATACAGTCCCCCTCTCTCGAAGCTACAAATATTACATCTTTATACCGCTCAGAAATAACGGCATAGCGCTCAGAGTTATTTTATGACATAGTAACAGCCTTCTAAACTTCATTCACGCTGGTTCATTTCACATGTTTTTTTTGTCCATGGGCTTGTAGTCTATGAGTAATCCAGTTTGTTTTAATACAATGTATTATCTTTGTAACCTATCAATTTTTTGCTCAGAAAACGAGGACGACGAGAAATCACACCGGAGAAGTAAACGCAGAAAATACAAGTAAGTGTTTTGTTTGTTCTTGATTATATCTTGACTTATTTCAAGTTGCCTGTTTTCGAAGGCTTAAACCTGTATCAGGTTTTTCTTTTATACCCCCCGACACAAAATGAGGGGTGTTTTAGTCCCTGTGTCTCTTTCTGTCTGTGGTATCTTAGCTCTCAAGCCGATGGACCGATTTCGATGCGGTTTTCTTCATTCAGTTTTTCAGCCAGTTTCCTTGGGGTGGTATGTATGTATGTATGTAAACTCTTTATTGTGCAAAATAAACAAGAGAAATACAATTGACAAACACTGAGATACATGCACAAAGGCGGACTTATCCCTTTAAGGGATCTCTTCCAGTCAACCTTTGAGTGGATGAAAGGAGTATTATATTAGGGATGGACGAGTAAGTTTAAAAATTACGAACACTGAGAGCCACAATATATAACTTTACCGAATATAATACATAAACTACTAAAACCTACCAGTCAATAAACTACTTTATACTACCTATAATATATATCATTAAAATATACTACATAAAGTAAATAAATAAAGAGCGCAATAAACAAAGGAGTATTTACCATTAATTTAAGAAGATGGTGCGAGCCACATCTTCTTCAAACCTTCCCTGAACGCCACTATGGAGGGAGGTTGCCTGATGGAGGTTGGTATGGTGGTTGGTTGGTGGAGGGTGGTCCATAGCCAAGTTTGGTAAAGTCGGTCAAGCACTTTGAAATATCAGCTCTTTTTCTAAGTGATGTAAATCATTTTCGGCAAAAGACTTCTTATTCACAGTTTGATTATTCGATGAATGCGTGGTGGGTTTTAAATTTTAAATGTAATTTAATCATTTTTTTTTGATCGAATGCGGTCACAGAGTGGTGGCCAAGTAAGGGTCGAAGGTCCGTGGGCAGACCACCAGCCCGTTGGTCAGATGACATCTGTCATTCGGCTGGAAAACTGTGGATGAGACTGGCACGGGAGCGGGCAAAGTGGTGTGAAGATGAAGAGGTCTTTACACAGCAGTGGGTGGATGTGGGCTGATTAGATTAGATTATCAAAATTTTGATTCACTTGTTCTGAAGTTATGCGCGTGCGTTGCTTAATTTACATAATGTTAATATTTTCAGGTCTTCAGACGAAAATGACGAGTCAGATAACGATGGGTAAGAATATTACATTCTTTAGTTAATGACTGTTTTTTTAAAGTTTTTAAGAAAAAAGTGTTTGAAAATGGCAAATTTGTATGAAAATTTTAGTTTTTCTTCCGTTTTGTACTCTTTATTGTTGTAACATTAAGTCTGAGACCAACATACACAAATCACGTCTATATCCCTTACGGGGTAGACAGAGCCTGAGGTAACAAAACCTAAAGGCCACGTTTAGCATGATTGTAGGCGTATAGGTAGAAAAAGGAATCAAAATAGTGATGGGTTGCTAGCCGCATTGCCTATAACATGATTCGCCCATTCCCTCGATGGGCCTTTACCATCTGCGCGGGACGAGAAGCAACTGGTACATTCTATGTTTTTCCTTTGCTCCCAGACCAACATAGAAGTCAAATCATACGTAAATACAGCAGCACACATGCAACCACGCGGGCCCAGTGCGGATTGGGAACTTCACACACCATTGATCTGCTTCGCTGGTGTGCGCAGGCTTCCTCACGATGTTTTCCTTCACCGAACAGCTCATGGTAAATTTCGAGTGTAATTACGCACAGAGGTGCGAACCCTGGATTCGAACCCACAACCCCCTGCTTGAGAAGCCACATGTCAAACCGCTAGGCTACCACGGCTTTTGTGTGTTGCAATATTACATTTTATTTCAGTTCAAAGAAGAGGAAGCGTAAGAAGGAGAAGAAGCCGAAGAGCAAGAAGAAGAGAAGGCGCGAGACTGAGGAAGAGGTGGAGGAGGAGCACGAGCTGCCGCCCAACATCGACCTCTCCAACACGCTCAAGGTGCTGCGGACCGCCTCGCCGACCAACCAGATCTGCCAGGGTATGTACTTAGCATTTCCTGCCTATGCTGATGCCACGAGGATCAAGATGCTGAAAACAGTTCAATCAATCATTTATTTATTTGTAAACATGCGTACAAAAAACAGATATAAACATATATAAGTTACTAGCTTCTGCCCGCGACTTCGTCTGCGTAGAATTATACATATAAAACTTCCTCTTGAATCACTCTATTAAAGAAAACCGCATCAAAATCCGTTGCATAGTTTTAAACATCTAAGCATAGAATTATTTTAGGCTTCGATCGGTCCTTTTACTTTTTCTGTGTGTCTACTCTTGCTTAATACTTATGTCCTGTCAATCGTTCAAAGGTTAACTGGAAGAGATCCCTTTTAGGGATAAGTTCGCCTTTGTGCATGTGTGTTGTCCTGCATTCATCTTTTTCTTGTGTTTTATGTACAATAAAGAGTTATACATACATACATACAATTCAATGAATCAAGAATTTTTACTTCTTGATTTTTATGTTTATATTGTACAATAAAGAGTGATACATACATACATACATAGGGAATAGGGACAGACAGACAGACAGACAGCGGAAAGCAACTTTGTTTTATACTATGTAGTGATGCTTTTTAAACAAGTTTTCTTACACGGCTAACACGAGTGTACGCGAGAGATAGATCTTTCTTACTGTTCGTTCTAGAAAGTGACGGGGTCTATCTCGCGCGCGACACAGCTCTCGCGCGCCCTCGTGCTAGCCGTACTGTGCTACAGCTCGTAGCATACAACCTTCGTATTTTTATACAGGAAATACTGCTAGAAATACCTGTCTCATTCGAAGGATCATCAGTTTTAGGGTCCCGTACCTCTAAATGAAAAACCCATATAAGATGACTCTTGTCTTCACCGTACTACACTCTCAGGAACCTGTGAAAGAGTCAATCCTTAGTCCATCAGTACCATCAGACCCACTTGCTTGTTTGATTTCCTTTGGTTTAAAGTCGACAAAAAGCTTTGATTAATGAAATAAAAAAATATCTAAAGGGTTAGAAGAGAGTCAGCCGGTGCGGCACGACTCCTCCAGCGAGGATGACATGGAAGAGAGAGAAGAGAGAGAGAGCAGAAGGAAGAAGAAAAAGAAGGAAGAGCGCGAGTACAGCGAGGGGGAGTGGTCGAGCGATAGCGAAGAAGATTCCGGTTCGAGCGTCAGTAGGAATGATTAGGTGAGTAATATACGTAGTAGAGTACTGTCAATGCATGGAGGAATTAACCGGTACAGTGTGTATTTCTATTTCGAAACGCTACTGGTAGCGTAGTCGATCAAGATATATGTAAGTGGATCAACTATTTCTTGTTATAGTGAGGGGGCAAAAGTTACTACTGTTTATTAGGCACTGGTCCAACCGAGCGCGACACAGCGATTAGCTATTTATTTTATTTGACTATTTTCTCGCTCAAGAAGCGAACAAAAGATATAGATCGCGTGTCGGTAAAAGAAAGAAGAAAGAAAGAAGACATTTATTCCTTTTTGCAAGACACACAAATATAAGAGAATATACACAATTTTATAAAAAAGAAACAAGAAAATAAACACAGACATAAATAGATCATCAGCGTTGTGTGTGTCTTCGCAAAAGTGAAACGGTCGCTGGCTCAGCACTAATTTTCAGCCAAAACCGTCTGTAACTCATGAAACGATACACAGATAAAATATACTACATATCCATACACTTTTACGTAAATAAAGTAATAAATAGATAGAATCCGACTTATATGTAACTAAAAAATACATAAATTAATTAAATAGTTTACAATAAACCAAAAATAAAAAGGAGGGAAATCTACATACAAATCACGTCTTTATCCCTTACGGGGTAGGGAAATCTAAATTGTTTAAAAACAACAGGCTGGCATATCAATGTGTAAAAGACAGATATATTTGTAGTTGAACGCTGGCTGCTCACAAGCCGGCGAGGACTTTCTCCCTATTAAGGACATTGCACCACCTCAACTCGAGCCGTTTAGTATTGTCTGTATGAAACTCCATACTGTGACGCACACTTATCGGCATCGGAACGGCAACGCCTCGCCTCTGCACAAGCTAGCAGTGCGTGGGCAACTCGCCATCACCGCGATTACGTCTCATCGCCGCCGCGGGAACGGCGCGCGGACCTCAGGTGGTTCCCCCGCGAACGCCCCGCCGTTTGCCTCTCTGACACCGGCTACCGTCGACGTTGACCGCTAGCCGCCAACCAGTCGCCGGCTCGCGGTAAGCGCAAAGGCACCGCGACGCTTCCGTTAAGAGCTTGCGTATGGTTGACGGCGAGCCGATGAGGCGAGGCGCTGACGTTCTGGTGCCGAGCGGTTATTCTAACATGCTTAGTAGATGACCGATAATGTATGGGGTTTAAAATTACTACAAAACTGCATGTTTGGCAAATTTTAAGTTAATACTAGCTTCTCCCCGCGACTTCGTCCGCGCACATAACGTCAGTGACGACACACCCCATATACTCATGTCTCCAAGTATAAGGTTTTTATTGCCTATCCCGTGGGAAATTCGGAAAATCCCTTCTTAGAGCACCTACAGATCCTCTAGGAATATTATCTACTAATTATAGTCTTAATTATTTACCTTGTGTTTTTATCCCGTGGGAAATTTGAAAAGTTCCTTTGTAAGAGCATCTTTATACTAATCAAGGAATAATGTGTAGGCATGCTAAATTTGATGCCTGTAGCTTTATTTTCCAATCCCGTGGGAAAATCGGGATAAAAAGAATCATATGTCCGTCTCCTGGTTCTAAGCTACCTCCCTACCAATTTTCAGCCAAATCGGTTCAGCCGTTCTTGAGTTATAAACAGTGTAACTAACACGACTTTCTTTTATATATATAGATAATATCATTATTATTTTTTTGCTTTTTTCAGATGACTCGATTGGATGTAATGTAGATGTAAATAGAATTAAAAAGACATTTAATATAGTACATATAATTCCCATTACTAGCAATCTAAATTATACCCTAGATTTTAGTGATACCCACGACCGTACTAAATTGAGTACAAATAATAACATACTGTATTGTAACATCTTTTAAAAAAGATATTGTCACATCTTTTAAAAAAGATCGTATCTCAAAATTAAGTTTTAGTCTCAGTTCAGTTTAGGGCTCGTCCAGAAATCGTATGATCATATTTGGCCTACTTTTGACCTCCCTTACTCCCCCTTTGTGGTTATAACGCGACCCCTCCCCTCATTCAAGATCACGTGTACTTTTCGGACTTAGTATGAATTAAGTTTTATTTTATTTAAGCCTTGTCACGCTCACGCTACGTCAATTCCTCGGTCCACGGGTTTTCGAAGATGTTTTCGATGGTGATCTGAGATAATTATTGAGTAATTTCGTTTTTATTTGAGTTTCCTGCTGTGTAAAAAAATTACACGTGATGTGTTCTCGGACACCCCGCTCCCTCATCGTGATCATTCGTGATATTTTGCTGACCCCCACCCCCATAAACAATCACATGATTTCTGGACGAGCCCTTATACAGAATCACTTAAAATTAGTCCGGAATATTTCAGAAGGTACTTGGGTTAGTATCACAGAACATAAGTAAAGTTTTCTCAGCATTTTTTATTGGGAAATTGCATAAATAATTATCACATTTCATAATAAAATGTGAAAATATAGTAAATGAGATGACAAAAAAAAATGAAATTAAGGTAATATCGGTCAAGAAATACGAAAATAGAAGTTTTAATGTACCTAGTACCTACTTATTTGTCAGGAATTAGAAAGAGAGATCCGATATGACGTGATGTCATAAATCACAATGCGCATGTAAACTGCATATTAAAAATCCGTTTTTCTGTGTAGAAATAGATAGAGACAAATCTTTGATAGCTTAGATCTCGGTCAATTTATTATAGCAATTTTTTTTGTATTGTTTATCTTATCAAATGATCTTTTAATAAAAGGCATGAAAAATAGTGAATATTCCTTATTGCGCTTGAAAAATATTTTCATACATTTGTCGATGTTTAAGTGTACGATGTCAAAGAGGTGGTATAATTTTGAATCCAAAACTACGATGAAAAATCTGTACAGGATGTTCAATTACACTTACCCAATCACCAGCTGAAATGTTTCGGACAGATTCTGAGACACCTTGTATATTGATTTGATAGAGGTTCATTAAAATTTGTTACTATACGATATTGAAGCAGTTTACGTATTATTACCTACTCTGTTGTATGTAACTGTTATGCAATGTATATAAATAATAGATAAAATGCCTTACGTAAGACTAGTTATGGAAATATTTATAATAAAGTATATTTCGTAACGTTTGTTGTTTTATTGGTTGACCTTACTTACCCGAGGTAGGGGAGATACACGTTGTTTGAAAACACCAATCACTGGACATAGTTTGTATTAGTTGTTATATCGTGATACCCACTTACTGTTTGGAAGTAGCATATTGTGACGTCACTTGTTGGATTACTATTTATTTGTTTTGGAGTAACTAAACATCAATTTTTTTTTTTAAACTGGCTTCGTATATGTTGTCACTGTAGATGACACGCAGTGCTGCACCTGAAACAAAAGCTAAAATAATTAGGGTAGAAATCTAGATAATAGTTTATAGTTAAAATTGAAGGTACTTACCTGTGTGCTTGTTTGTATGAGTGAAAATAAACACGATGCGCGCGGGTTCATGTCTATGTGTGTGTCGCCTCGCTGTCAGTCAGTTTGTTCCCCTTTAACAGCCGAACGACGCGTACATGTACATGCACCTTAAGCACATCACTGGCAGTTTATCAAAGTTTCCTTTACCTTTTTGTCCTCGTCAATCCTGCGCCTACATCCATCATTTACAGTCACATCAGCCCCCTTCAGACCCACTACCACTATTACTACCACGGCACTACCCCTGGGGGTACGGTGGGACTGAATCATACCACCATAGTAATGTTGGGATTTGAGAAATTGAAAAAGAAATCGGCGGGACTCCTATTCCTAGGTAGTGAGCTACCTATCTAACCTAACCTACCTAATACCCGTAGCTTACAGTACTACGGTGGTATGGTTCAGTCCCACCCTACCCCCAGGGGTAGAGCCAGGGGTGGGTCTTAACCCCATCAGCCAACCTGAACAGCATCAACACGACATATTAATTGATAAATAATGACGAACCTTCTCGAAAAATCCATTGCATCTTTAAAATATGATTGGTTCTCACATTTATTTTTCTTCACCCTAAAATATTTCTACAGTCTTTTCTATAAAGAGTAGTTTTTTTTTTCTTTTTTTTAAATATTGGTGTTGTATAGTCAGTCAGAAGTTGATAAACGGTTTAGAGCTCAAAATGATCTACGCAACCTAAGGCAATAGAGTCGTGTGTAGATCATTTTGAGCTCTTCAACTGTTTAATCAACTTCTGACGCTGACTGTAACGCTATAGCTCGTTTTGGATTCGTACCTAAACAAAATAATAACATCTTAAAATAGCTGACAAAAATGATCAATAATATATGAAAATATAATTAGTGACGTGGCGTAAATTACGAGTGACACTTGAACCACAACGATTAATATTATCAAATTGTTTTGTAAATAATAAAAATTGCGGAGAATCATATCGCATGATTTTTATAAACCTACCTACACTTGATCTACACTTATCACTACATTATTATAAGAAAAGTCCGCCGCGTCTGTCTGTCTGTCTGTTCGCGATAAACTCAAAACTACTGAACGGATTTTCATGCGGTTTTCACGAAGGGATAGGTATATACCAATATGAGTGTGAATTGGTTCAATTATAACGATAGTTGTTGGAAGTGTTGGGCAAAGTCAATCTGCGTGGGACAAATATTAATTCTGAGCGAACGAAGCCGCGGGCAATAGCTAGTATGAGGTACAGGTACAGTCGAGGGCATAAATCGATACAGCCAATATGTTAAGTAAATGTGTCACCGACCTTATTGTTTGTAGCATAAAGGTGTACAGATGTTTTTGACGTCTAGGTAACGCACATATATTTATGCCCTTGTCTTTACACAACATACACAAATAACGTCTATATCTCTTACGGGGTAGACATGTAAATGGCCTAAGGTAACAAGACCTAAAGGCCACGTTTAGAATAACTGTGGACGTATAGGTGGAAAGGGGAATCGAAATAGTAATGGGTTGCTAGCCACATCGCCTATAACATGATTCCTAAGATTTTCGCCCGTTCCCTCGATGGGTTTTCACCATCTGCGCAGGATGAAATGCAACTGGTACATTCTACGCTTTTACTTTTCTTCCAGACCAGGTACCCGATTTTTGAAAGCATATCACTCGAAAGTGGTTTAAATCGGTTTATATCTTCAAAACTACAGCTCTAATCAAATTTTTAATTAGTTCATAAGATTAATGAGAGCTGTAAGTATCTTATAAGCTACTCGTATTTCAGATTCAACACAATTTTTCACCGCTTTCGAGTGGTATTTTCACACATGTGCTTTCAAAAATCGGGCCCCTGCATGGAAGCTGTATATATGGTAAAAATATTGTGTTTGCGAGTGTTTTGGTGAGGCATATCCTTTTCTCTATCCAATTCTAAGGTGACAGAGTTTCATCTTCGTTCGTGTGTCCTCATGTGGTACGCAAAAAGATCTGCTTCATATTACGCTTAAGTATGAAGAGGCTTAATCCGACTTCGCGATAGAGAGAGGAAAAACCTGTGATAAGAAAGTAGCTAGTACGATCTTTGAAGGTGATTTGCTTCGGTGACTACACAACACATTATCTTTCGTACATGCGGGCCTGGGAGCAAAGAAAAAACATAGAATGCACCAGTTGCTTCTCTTCCCGCGCACATGGTAAAAGTCCGTCGAGGGAAGTGGCGAAAATCATAGGAATCTTTTTCGCCCATTCTCTCAATGGGCTTTTACCATCGGCGCGGGAAGAGAAGCAACTGGTACATTCTATGTATGTTTTTTATTTACTTGCAGACCAGCATAGAAGAAGTAGGTTCAGAAGAAGAAACAGTCGAGGGCATAAAATATCGATACAGCCAATATGTTAAGTAAATGACTGTGTCACCGACTGTTTGTGGCATAAAGGTGTATAGGTAGATGTTTTTGAAGTCTTGGTAACGTACGGTCAAGTGCAAAAATAAGTATCGATACGATCTTCTCAAAAATATGTCCCACGGCCTTATTACGCTGATGTAAGAGCGTGTGGTACTTATTTTTGAGACGTTGACTAGATACATATTATTACACTTGACTGTACATATGTTTATGCCCTTGATTGTACACATTATTATGTGTATCACAAAGTATGCCTCTTTCATAATAGAGCTTTAATAAGGGTTTTCTGACGACATTTTTGTCTATCGAAAAACCTTTTCGATACGATTCGCCAAGTCTGTTGCCTGCTTTAGATGTCAATGTACGTTGGACACAGCAGACTGCCGAATACATCATCGATGAAGTATTCTATTTATTTGCATATTAAAGTATTTATTTACTATTTTATTATCTTAACCACACAAATATTAAAATGCGGCAAGGTGTGCCAAACAAGCCACTTCTAAGTAGAAATATTATCTGATAAAGGAGCATGCTATTTATAACGTAATAACTAAAATTTGTAGATTTATAAAAAATCCCCAGCGAAAAACAGCTGAACTGAATTTAATATAACACGTCTAAGAACTACCGCTAGACCGCCTGAGAGTGAAAATACTACTCGAAAGTAAGTAAGTAAGTAAGTAAGTAAGTAAGTAAATGCTTTATTGTACAAATATAGAGAAGTAGAGACAAATCACAAAAAAAGACCTTAAATATATGCACAAAGGCGAACTTATCCCTATAAGGGATCTCTACCAGTACATAAAGTAAAAGTGGTATAAATCTGTTTATATCTTCAAAACTACAGCTCTAATCAAATTTTTGACTAGTTCACAAGATTAATGAGAGCCGTATCTTCTAAGATACTCGTATTTCAAATTCAGCACAATTTTTCACCACTTTCGAGTGGTATTTTCACACATGTGCTTTCAAAAATTGGGTCCGTGCTTTCAAATAAAAAACCGCATCTAAATCACAGTAGGTATATATATAAGCTAAAGCAGTAAGGAAACTACGCACAAATCGGTTGAAACGAACGCACACATAGACGCACGCTTCTACAAGGCAAGCATCTTAAACTGTTAAAGTTTTTTTTTTAAATACCTTATTTTATTTATAAACGAGTTAATTTATTTCATTTTTACGGAAATTAAGGGTGCCAAGCCTAATAGCTACTCTTAATTAAGTGTAGCTAGTTACTTTAAAACAGGCCTTACTAGCTGAGAGAGCGTTAACTAAACAAAAAGCTTTCAATATTACAAAAATTAAACCGACAACCCTAACTCTATTGGAGCGTAGGTATTTATTTCAAAAAATAAGTCTAGTTACCATACTGCTCTATTTATTTACTGTGTTTAAATCGTTTCACTTGCTCATGAATTACGGTGACAGACGCCCCTTTTTTTTATGGTTCAAATGAATCACTTCTACTATAGAACTAAAGACCACCCATGTAGTTATGTTTTGCCTACCACCATGTTATTATATTTCCCAGAGACTATACAATCGGCATTACGTTATTGTTCCTATCTCACTTTTATCAATGGAGCAATTCCATGACATAGCCACACCCCTTAGCGTAACTTAACCCATGGGGCTATCTGACTATAGTGCTTACGTAAACACAATGAAGTCGAGATTGCTTTGCCAAGGGGTTTAGGTATAATACGTGGCAAGAGTAGGTGATAATAGTAATTCGGTGTCAATCATGCAAAAGCCGTTTCTATGACAAAGGTTTGTTGTGATACAAACTAGTTTAGCCTCCATGCTTTTCCTAAAATGTATATTTCTTACTAGTTTTTGAAATGCTGGGATTTGTGTGTTCGTTTTCCTGTTGCCGACGCAAAAGTTTTCAGAGAAAGGTTTTGGATTACGCCGAAACAAGTCAGAAAATCAGAAAAAATCTGAAATCATTTATTTGTCAAACATAGGTCAATAGATGTATGTATGGTATAACTCTTTATTGTACATAAAACACAAGAAAAAGATGAATACAGGACAACACACATTCACAAAGGCGAACTTATCCCTTAAAGGGATCTCTTCCAGTTAACCAGTTAGATGTTACAGTAATGAGTTGGTATCACTATGTCTCGCCCCAGTGGCATACAAATAGCTACAGATTCACATGCAGCATGCATTAGGTAATGGTACACAAAAACCAACTGCAATTGGGGATTGTACAATTTGTACAGAATTCTGTAATGAAGATTATTCCAGCCAATTTAGATCATGTAGCTACTTACATAGGTACGTTAAAAATTAAACAATGAAAATGTCCTATACATTTTTTTATATGAGAGGGGGCAATCGAGCGTACGAGTCGCCTGATGAAAAGCAATCCGCCGCCCATGGACACCATAACATAGGGGGGTTACGGGTTTATGAAAAGAGTAGAGTCGTTTTGTGAAGTTCCCTAAGTCGTACCTGTTTGAAAAAACTGGACTGATTCCAGAGTTAAACCGTGCGTGGCAAAAAGTTCCGCGAGAAACTAACGGTTGTGGACTGCTAACTGTTAAGGTGGTGAGGGCGGAATCTGCAAAATAAACTCACGATTAAAAACCGGGTAAACGTTGATTTTCTGTGGTGTTTTTACGACGAAGGCGGCCCACGGATTGATCCTCCGACTTAATATAATCGTGACAAAACAGTTTTTTACGTAGTTTTTATAAATCACGTCTCACGAAAGTTTCACCTACGCTACTCATCCATTTTAATTCAGGTATCACAAATAACGAACTCAGACTCAGAACATGTTCATGCTCGTTTACTCACGTTCCCTATCACAAAAAAACAACAAAGTCTCATGACTCTCACAAGGATGTTTCGCTAAATTTCAAGTGCCTTCCGATGGATTACCGCTATCTTCGCACCATTGATGAAGTAAGTACAATATCGAGCGATAGTAAATGTCATAATAGTTATCGCAAGTCCTAAGCCCAGCTGTCGTCTTAAGGGCCCTACTGGGTATAAATGGGCCGGTGACGTCCCGCCCGGCCCACAAGTTCGCCGACTTGGTACGTTCAGCATGGCCGCCAAAGTGGTAAGTGCTCAAATATTTAAGGAAATTATTAATTCCCCAAGGACCCGAAGAAAAAATAGGGGCCACTGAGGTTTTCAGTCTATTATGATATCGTGCCCATTCCTACATACATACATAAATCACGTCTTTATCCCTTATGGTGTAACAAAACCTACAGGCCACGTTTAGCTTGATTGTAGGCGTATAGGTGGAAAGGGGAATCAAAATACTGATGGGTGGCTAGCCGCATCGCTTATAACATGATAGCAAAGATTTCCGCCCATTTCCTCAAGGGCTTCCATCTTAAGAGAAGCAACTGGTACATTCTAAGTTTTTTCTTTACTCCCAGACCAGCATGGAAGAACAGGCCTGAAGGTCTTTTTTACTATCACACTGTACCCTTGTCGTGATCGTTGGTTGCCACAAACGTTGAGAGCATTCTCATGTTTGTGTGAAATGACAACGATTTCAGTGACATTCTGGAATATTCTAGAACCAGCCTGTCTCGATGATCGACCCGTCGCAGCTCCTGCGGCCCGAGCCCGCGTTCAACGACAAGCCGATCGAGGCCTTCCGCGACTACTCGGTTGACGACACCGACCCCATCAAGGAGCGCGTGCGCAGGACCTACTACGAGCAGCACACCAACATGACCGTGGAACTGGTTAAACGTAGGTGGAGTTAAGATTGGCATGAATTAGACGGTCCATATTATCGTGATGGTATGTCAATATAGGATCGTGAATTTCAAAACAAAAGGCTTGGCTGCGATACGCACCAATATTTCATCATTCGATAATATTGACCGTCTAATCCTTGCCATGAGCAAGAAGTCACCGTCATTAGGTACCCAAATAATAAAGTTTTTCAAGTACCGGACGAGATTTGAGCCTGCGCTCCAAGGCTTTTCGCGCCAAGCGTCCTACCAATTGGATCACCGGGAGTCCTGATCGACTCACCGAAAACTTAATCGCTCGTACGCCATTAGTGGCGTGAGGTGCCATCTATTGTAACTTGCACGCAAATTTATGACACGAAGTACAAATCAATATTATAGGCCGACCGTTTTGAGTCCCCTGCACCGCGCGGGAGAAGACTCATTTAAGCGGTTGATCTATAACTACCTGCATTGCAAGGTCTTCTTCGTATAAGCCGTCTAAGGGAAGCCCCCCAGCGTATGCCCCTCACCCCTTCTTCACGCGGTTCTGGGTGTAAGCCGGAGCTACGGGGACGTTCAAGGTGAAACCTTTTAGGAAAATCATGTCGTCCCCAACGGGAGAAGGGACAAGTTTTTGTTTGAGTATAAAATATATACAAACTTTTCGGAGGGGAATCCCACTTACTAGGCGTTACCCGTTTGCTACCTCTACCAGGGGCGCCGACTGAGATGAGATATGAGAAATAAACAGTGGGTGCCGAGCACCCCTGAGAATAGACTTTTAGGGATATAATTTTAGGGATAGGTGTTTTTTCATTACCTGACGACCCGTTTAGCGTACATTGAAATGATTGAAATAAGCATGAGCACCCACGAGGTTTTCTAAAAGTCGGCGCCCCTGACCTCTACCAGACTTCTATCTCTCTCGCTAAAGAGCGAGCAAAGGCCTTACCATCACGTCTTAATGTGATTCAATTCCGACTCAGTTCAGGTTTTAGCTGTCATTTTAGTATGGATCTGACAGCGAGCGAACCTAAACTGAATCGGAATTGAATCGCATTAGGAAGTCATGGTAAAGGCCCCAGAAAGCTGCACTCGACGCTTTAAAGTGTTTTTTTCCAGCTAACCTAACGGAAATTTTCTCGGAATGCCACTGCTACTAAGAACATAAGTTTCTAGCTTTATTATCAAAAATATCCTCCCCAGAGAAACGCGAGAAGTGGATGAAGTTCAACAACTTCAAGGCGACAATCAAGGACGCCCTGATCAAGCTGAACGAGCTGGTGGACGAGTCCGACCCTGACTCCGACCTGCCCAACATCGTGCACGCCTTCCAGACCGCGGAGAGGATCCGAGAGGAGCATCCCGATGAGGACTGGTACCATCTCACAGGGCTGATCCATGATCTGGGGAAGGTAAGCAATGGTACTGGGAAAAACGATGATAAGTGTAATAGCGTTTATCTTTAGATTACCGAACTATTTAGAATTGGTCCTGCTAAATTATGTCCTACAGTCGAGGAGAAGCTAACACAACTTTCTTCGGTTTAAAAAGAATAGTTTTTAAACAAACATAATATTTGCGCAAAAATCGTGATACTCCAGTGGTTGGACAAAATGGTCTCTCAAGTAGAGGGTCGTGGGTTCGAGTCCGGGATCGTTCCCCAGAGTTTTTGGAATTTATGGTCAAAATAATTAGCTTCTCGGTGAATGAAAACATTTGAGGAAAGCTGCACATCTACTTGCGAAGCAGTTCACTGATGTGTGTAAATATGAAGTTCCCGAACAGCACTAGGCCTGCCTGGGTAATGTAGCCCAAATTTTCTCATTCTGAGAGGAGCATTCTGAGGGTTGTGCCAGCAATGGAGCGTATTTAGGCTAGAAACAATCTGTCATCACTTCCTCTATCTCTGCTTGGGTCATCGTTGTTTGGAAACCAATCGCTTGCAAGATATTGACCCAGAGCCTTTTTTAAAAAAAGCTTCGTCCCAGCTTAGAAATGTGGTGAGGTATGGTATGGCTCCACATCGGAAATCGATTAGGTTGGTGTGACCGATGACTTGAGTTGACACACCTTTTGGTGACCTTGCTTACGATAACGACACGTGCTTTGGAGTACATCGCGTGTCTTATGAAGAAACCACTAGTTTAGGTTAGGTAGCGTATCCACCGAGCAATGAACACTGAACAGAGAATTCGCTCGCCGCTCCTTTACTCGTTGCTTAAAGGTGTAATACGCGATCAGAATAAACATAGTGATAAAAATAGCTCTGTTTACTTGGTTTCATGGCAAAAATATTGATTTGAAGAAAATTATCAATCGCAGGACCCTTTATTTGCGAGCTATGCCCAGTTTGCACTCCGATAAATATATTGACCGTTGTATTTACGGATAGATTGGAAAAGAACACAAAACGTGGATAATATGTATCAACATTTCAATTTTGTACAAAACATTAGCTCTACTTTTCGAGTTTGATCACTCAACACTCAAAATATTTCTCGTTTAATGGTAGGTAGTCTGTACGTGTAAAAGGCAACGGTGACTGACTGATTGATCAACGCACAGTTCAAACCACTGAACGAACTGAAATGTGGCACGCAGATAGATTAAATATTCATCTAAGGAAGGTTTTAGCGACAGGGCTGGATTAAGGTGGTTGAAGCTTTGCTACAAATTTTAATTTGGCACGGACGAAGTCAGGAGTGTCCTCACTGTGAGGATTCGCTTGTCACGAGCATTCGGCGTCGAATATTCGAGTGGTGTGGACGTTGAGCCGAGTGTTACATAGCTTACATTGATTGCTCATTTACAAATGCTCGGATAAGAATGCTTTTAGTGAGGACGCTCCTTAACATACCTTGACGTTTTGTGATGTGCAAAAGCGGTTGAACTCATGGTACAGCCGTTCTTCGGTCTGCTAATTTGGTACTTCGACTGGGGCAGGTGATGGCCTTCTACGACGAGCCGCAGTGGTGCGTGGTGGGCGACACATTCGTGGTGGGATGCAAGTGGGCCGACTCCATCGTGTACGGCCCGGAGAGCTTCAAGGACAATCCCGACACCTACAACCCTAAGTACAAGTGAGTTCGTACTTGGAGTCCACGTCTCAACCTCCTTTCTTGCTGTAATGTGACAAGTTGGCAACTAGAGCACGGACTTCAAAAATAAAAGAGTAAATTATGTACCTACCTACTGGCCTCAAGCTATCTTTATGTAAATTAGGAATTGATGCAAATTTCAGACGTAAGTACTTTTTCTTTAAATAAATTAGTTGATTAATTAATTTTACTAAATTAGTAGCTGCCTATATAGAGTGGATTTGGAATAGGGGCGAAACCTTTAACTAGACATTGGTTGGCATCAGCGGTACAAAACGATATTCAATCTTTTTTTTTTATTCTCTCTAACTCGAAGTAATTAATTTTTAAAGGTTCTGTCGAGCAGCAATGTAACGTAAATTTATTTTGGTTGTCACAATTATGTCACAATGTCAATCTTTTTATCTTAACTGCATTGTTTACTGTACAGTACATTGCGTGCTGAATAATTTTGTATGGTTTTTTTCGTCCTATTTTTTAATAAGAGGTACCTTAATTTACTCTTTCGGACCTAAACTTATCGCTGTTTTAAGATTCGCCCTTACTCAAAATCCACGCTGAATAGCAAATTATAATAGCTTTTAAACGTGGCAATATTTCTTTGCCACGTACGCATTTTACATTAAACCCCTTTCTCGACTTTGAATGTAACCTAGCTTTGGCTTAAAATGATTGACAGACTTTTGAAATCATTTGGATCTCGTATCATATTAATATATTTGACGGCGCATCGAGAGAATTGGCTTGATGGCGCTAGTATCGCCCGTTCGATTTTTGAACTAATCATCTGTCAAATGACGTAATACCGAGCGCTGAGGGTAGCGACTAAAAAAAAAGGAGCATTCAATTGACGGTAGTCAGATTGAAAGCGTTTCTCGCGGTGGTCGTACCTCACGTGTTGCGGTAGAACGTTGGTTAATTAATAATCCGTGATCATCTGCTATAATTTATTGTGATTCGAACTTGATTTATGTGTGACTAAATTATAACGTAAGTGAACTACATAGAACAACTTTTATTTCGGCACCCGTTGATCTCCTCGCCCGACTACCCACGAATATGAGTAATACCGGTGAGACTGATAAGGACCCAGTACATCATGATCATAATTATGTGCCTTTATCAGAAGTGGGATGCCGTGGGCCTCGTCATGAGGAGACCAGCGAGAACACCGTCGGCCCCACGTTGTCGGACAACGGGAACTCAATTTTTTTTGGCAGTATGGAGGCACTTCTATCCCGTCTGCTTGCGGCTACACAGAACACAGCCGTGAGTCACGCGACGCCGAAACTGATCAAATTTGACCCTGATGAAGCGGATTCGGACATACAAGGTTGGTGCAACGTGACCGAAATCGTAGTAAACAGCCAAAGACTCACCGGGCCCGACCTGCTGCTCGCCTTAACGCACGCCTTAAAGGGGCGAGCTGCTAAGTGCCTTACTACGCTGAAAGCCGCAGACCTAACATGGACTCAAATAAAAGAAACGTTGATTGCAAGATTCAGCCGACAGCTATCAATGCAGGACTACTTTGATGAAGTCCTGAAGTTTCAAATAGGCAACAAGGAAACCGCAGCAGAAGCAGCTGCGCGGCTGTGGAACCTCATCGAACGTATTCCAAAGGTAGAAATGAATGAAGAGGTCGTGACTGGATTCGCCATTTCTGTGCTTTCTCAGAAAGATCCATTGATCCGCAGAGAATTGAATTCACATGTGATTTCGACAAGAGCACAGCTTTGCAGGATCCTCGGCGGCATATCACTGAAAAGACGCCATGACGACCTTGAAAGCAGCGAGACCGATGTTAAAAGATCTCGTTCTACTAGCGTGTCGGACACGCGCTTCTCCGGGTCCTGTCATTTCTGCGGTAATCGTGGACACAAGATGGAAGATTGCCGCAAACGCCGCGAAACCTTGAAATTCAGCATCAACACGAAACCAACAGATAAAGAAAAAGAGAAGATTTGTTACACCTGCGGCAAACCAGGACACATCAGTACCAGCTGCCCTAATGGTGTGAAGAAGCCAACGATTGAACCAGTTGCGCGCAAGGATGTCCACATATGCGAGCGGCGGTCAACGAGAGGTACCCTGTCAACATCGTCTGGTGAGGCCATTACATTCCTTTTTGATAGCGGCTCCGCTTGTTCGTTGGTTAAGAGTGGTTTTAGCGACAAGCTTTCCGGCACGAAATTCCATGATTCTGTTTGCCTAGTAGGGATAGGCGGAGACAGCGTTAGGTGTACGGAACAAATCAATAGCACCGTGATGATTCAAGACATTTCTTTGCCCATCCTGTTCCACGTTGTCTCCGATGATACGATTTCTGAAACGATCATAATAGGTAGAGATGTCCTTGAACTAGGTATCCATATTGAAATTAACAGTGATGGCCTTCATTTTTCTACTTCCAAAGAAACAAACTTGTGTGAAACAGCGAGTTCATTTGCTTTAGGTGAGATTGATACAGACTTGGTAGGCGCCGAAAAAGAGGCATTATTGGGCATCTTGAAAAAGTATAGCAAATACTTTATAGAGGGTATTCCGACTCGTCGCGTCTCCACAGGCAGCCTAAAAATCGAGCCAATTGACCCACATAAGACCGTCCAACGTAGACCATATAGACTTTCTGTTACCGAAAAAGACATAGTTAAGAGCAAAGTTGATGAATTATTAGAAGCAGGTGTAATCCGCGAGAGTTCGTCCCCTTTCGCTAGTCCCATCCTGCTGGTGAAAAAGAAAGACGGCTCCGACAGGATGTGCGTGGATTATAGGGAGCTTAATAGTAATACGCGACCCGAGCACTACCCTCTCCCAAGAATTGACGAACAGGTAGACCGGTTAACTGGCGCACATTACTTTTCTTCCCTAGACATGGCATCTGGGTATCACCAAATATTAGTCGACCCCAACTCCATCGAACGTACGGCTTTCGTAACCCCGGACGGCCAATACGAGTATCTGGCTATGCCGTTCGGATTACGAAATGCTGCTTCGGTCTACCAGCGTTGCATTAACAAGGCCCTGAAGTCTCTCAAAGACACCGTAGCTCTGGCATACATGGACGACGTACTCTGCTTTTCATCAGATGTTACGGAAGGCCTGCGTCGTTTAGATGCCGTTCTTGCTGCCTTATCTGAAGCCGGCTTCTCTTTTAACGTTCGTAAATGTAAATTCATGAAAAAGGAAGTAGATTACTTAGGCTACGCTATTAGAGCAGGCGAAGTGAGACCTAACCCGCGGAAAGTTCAAGCACTTATTGACGTGCCAGCCCCTGCTACGGCCACACAGGTTCGGCAATTCCTAGGGCTAGCATCTTATTTCAGGAGGTTTATCCCTAACTTCGCCACCCTCGCTAGTCCTCTGTATCCACTCACCAAATTAAAGGGTCCCATCACTTGGACCGACAAACACAGAGAGGTCCACAGTAGGATTGTGAAAATATTAACCTCAGAACCGGTTTTGACAATATTTAACCCAGATATCCCAATTGAACTCCACACGGACGCGAGTTCCGAGGGCTATGGAGGTATCTTGATCCAGAGGGAAAACAACGTGCCACACGTTGTCGCTTACTTTAGTCGCCGCACCACCGAGGTGGAATCCAGATACCACTCGTACGAGCTGGAGACACTGGCGGTGGTGCGTGCCGTAGAGAACTTCCGTCATTATCTGTACGGTCAGCATTTCACGGTCTTCACAGACTGCAATTCCTTAAAAGCCTCCAAGGCTAAAGTTGATCTATCCCCACGAGTTCACCGTTGGTGGGCTTACCTACAAGCGTATGACTTCGATATCCTGTACAAAGAAGGTCGTAGTATGGAACATGCCGACTACTTGTCACGCAACCCCCTTTCTGACCCAAAGATAACTACGGCTGACAAACGAGAGTCTTATAGGGCACCTAATACTCGCTGCAAATTAGTTAACTTTGTCGAACTCCATGATAGCTGGCTGCAGGTAGAACAGAAGCGTGACCCAGAGATTCAGGACTTGATTAGTAGACAGGCAAATAACCAGTTGCCGGAGGGTATCGCTCATACGTACGACGTACGTGATGGCATCCTATACAGAAAAGTTGAGCGTAATAAGACAAGTTTTTGGCTACCTATTGTCCCGCGTTCCCTCGTTTGGACTTTGATAAATCACGTCCACAATGAAATTAAACATTTAGGATACGATAAAACCCTTGACAAAATTTATGAACAATACTGGTTTCCACAGATGGCAAAAAATGTACGCAAGTTCATCGACTCATGTATAGTGTGCAAGGCTTCAAAGGGACCTTCAGGAGCCCAGCAATCTAGATTGCATCCCATCCCTAAGATTTGTGTACCATGGCACACCATACATGTCGACCTTACAGGGAAACTTAGCGGTAAGAGCGATCGGAAAGAATACACATCGGTAATCATTGACGGTTTTACTAAGTATGTCCTACTCGAATACACTCAGTCCCTTGACGCTGCGTGTGCAATCCGAGCACTACGAAAGGCAGTTTCATTATTTGGAGCACCGAGAAGAGTCATAGCTGACCAAGGGCGGTGTTACATTAGTTCGAGTTTTAAAGAATTCTGTAATGAGCACAACATAGAACTGCACTTGATAGCGACTGGTTCTTCTCGAGCTAACGGACAAGTGGAACGTGTCATGCGCACCTTGAAGGGTCTCCTTACCATTGTAGAAAATGACTCCAATAAAGTATGGCGCGAAGAGCTCGATAATGTACAACTAGCGTTGAATAGTACTAGGTCACGAGTGACAGGGTTCACGCCAACCGAGCTCATGTTCGGTATACGTGCTCAGTCTCTAGGCCTTTCCAAGACTTACCCTAATTTAAAGTCCCCCGAGCGCGCTAATTTAGATGTAATTAGAAATCAAGCCTCGTGTAGTATCGAAAAGGCAGCGTCAGCCGAAGCTAAGCGATTCAATAGCGGTAAAGCGCTAGTTAAACCATTTTCGAAAGGTGATTACGTCTTCATAAAATGTAGTGAGCGAAATCAAACTAAATTGTCTAGAAAATTTCGTGGGCCCTTTATAATACAAAAAGTACTCGATAACGATAGGTACGAACTGAAAGCTATCAGTGGTGGTAAACGTGTCTACAAATACGCTCATGAAAACCTACGATTGGTACCAAAGGGTTTCGAGGGTTTGGTTGAAGTTGCTACTAGCTTAGCAGACAGTGAGGAGGCCGAGACGGCGGTTAGTGAGGAACAGATGGACCTTGACGATAGTGACAGTGATACGCTCTCGAGTGACCGTACTATGACCGCCGGCTCAGACACACTCTCTGGTTCAGATGATGAAGAGCAATTACAGATCTCCGAAAATAAAAAAGGGGTGTAAATTAAAGTAAGTTTTGTGAGATTAAACAGTTCAAATTCTATTTTTCTGGAGGGGTCTTACACGTAGCTAATACAATACTTCCTTAAATCGCAGTCGTACAAAACTTTCCTAATTGACAATCGAGTTTAAGTATTGGTTTTGCTATCTGAGCTGGCAGAAGAGGCCGCGAATGCCTGTGTCATGATTGGTTAATGTGTTTGTGAAGCTGGCTGAAGGGGCCGCTTGCGCCCGGGCCACGCTTTATGTTGGTGAAGGCTAGTCGAAGGGGCCCAGCACGCCCGGTCTACGCCGGAGGTAGAAGCAGGCTGATCGAAAGGGCCACGTACGCCCGGGTCACGCGATTATGTTGGGGGGAGCTGGTCGAAGGGACCTCAGTATGTCCGGGCCACGCTGTAAGCAAGGTAGGCTGATCGAAAGGGCCACGCACGCCCGGGTCACGCCAAAGAGTGGGCTGGTGAGCCCATTGAGTTTTCTGTGGTGTTCGTTAATAAGTTGCTGGTCAGGAATGGACGAGCGAGTTTACATTTTTATTAATGCCCAATCGTTTAATTCAGAGGCCCCACGTACAGGAGATTAATCGCACGAGGGCGTGCGACTGTCAGAGTTGGCCGTGACGGCGCATCGAGAGAATTGGCTTGATGGCGCTAGTATCGCCCGTTCGATTTTTGAACTAATCATCTGTCAAATGACGTAATACCGAGCGCTGAGGGTAGCGACTAAAAAAAAAGGAGCATTCAATTGACGGTAGTCAGATTGAAAGCGTTTCTCGCGGTGGTCGTACCTCACGTGTTGCGGTAGAACGTTGGTTAATTAATAATCCGTGATCATCTGCTATAATTTATTGTGATTCGAACTTGATTTATGTGTGACTAAATTATAACGTAAGTGAACTACATAGAACAACTTTTATTTCGGCACCCGTTGATCTCCTCGCCCGACTACCCACGAATATGAGTAATACCGGTGAGACTGATAAGGACCCAGTACATCATGATCATAATTATGTGCCTTTATATTCTTTGTACTCACTTGCTCGGTTCACTACTACTACCTTTCATCGGTATATTTATCTATCTGTACTTCTTGCAGCACTAAGTACGGCATGTACGAGCCGCACTGCGGGCTTGACAAGCTCTGGATCTCCTGGAGCCACGACGAGTACCTCTACCAGTTTCTGCAGCACAACAAGGCCAAGATCCCCCTCAAGGGCCAGTACATGATCAGGTACATAAAGCAGATCACAGCAGATTAGTACTTTCACAGGCTTTCCGTAGTCGTTCCTGGAGCGTTTGCCTCAACGAACACTACGCGCCAACACTCTGCTCTTCCAGGAAGTTGTCGGAAACGTTAAGGGAATGCTAGGCTTCCTTTAGGAGTCGGGCTGGAACGAATGGTGTCTACAGCCCACTACGCAAGATAGGTGGAGTTTTAGACGACGAGTTGCGGAGAATAGCCGGTTAGACTATGGTCTCCTATTTTATGCTATACGTGGCGTCTGACGTTAGCGTCAACGTTCGGTTCCGTAACTAACAACGCCCTGCTCGCGCGGTCACTCGGCGCAGCTGACGGTGGCTTACAACTACCCGCTTTTTTGTAGATACAATTAATTACAATAACTGTAATAACGACTTTTATACTGAACTAACATGAGTCCACGGCAAAAAGTTTCTTTTAAAAGTATATCCGTCGATATGTTGTATTCGTTTACTGGATAGAATTGTTACAAAGTTGATAACTAAATAATTATTTATAAAGCTATAAAATCTAACAACACACAAGAAGCGAACACTTCCACGAATCAGTCAGAATCTGCATTTAATTCAGAGCGTGGTATTCATTCACGAACAGATGGCGCTGTAAGAGTTACATGTAGCTAATACTAGATGTCGCTAAAAGCTGTGTCGTTGCAGGTACCACTCGTTTTACCCGTGGCACGCTGGCGGTGACTACCGCCATCTCACGAACGAGAAAGACGAAGAAGTTCTCCAGTGGGTGCTGGACTTCAAGTAAGTCGGGCTTCACAATTATGTAGCTTTATTATAACCGTGAGAGCATGAGAAGTGACACATTGCTGGTTGTTTCTTTTATCATGATATCCATCTGTCTTAATTTTGGACAGTTTCCGGCCATTTGTGCTTTTAATTTGTCATTTGTGTATGACTGTTTGTGTTCCTATAAATAAATTAACACTTCCAAGTCGTTCCGCCATTTCTTATTGTCTTTTGTTTTCTGCAGCAAATACGACCTCTACACCAAGAGTGAAAAGGTTCCCGACATCGAAGCCCTTTGGCCCTACTACGAAGGACTCATCGAGAAATACATACCTGGTGTCTGCGAGTTTTAAATGTAGATGAAATAACTTTGATCTATTGTTACACACATCGATCACTAACGACGGAGGCACGAATTCGTTTAATCACGAATTAAAAAGTATTAATTTAGTGTAGTTATTGAATATATACTACTGGTTGGTATTAATTTGTTTAACAGTTTTGTACTCTGAAATACGATAATGTAAATATTCATGTTGTACAGTTGTAAGCAATTATTTGTAAATACGTATAGGTACTTAATAAATTAATAAGCCAAAAGTTTGTTTTTTTAATTTTAGACGGTCTATCGTATTATCGTACGTATCGTCTTACTTTATTACCCAAAAAGTATGCACTTCCACTGGGAATACAATGACAATAATTTTTTGTTCAACGAAAGGTTGTGTGCCCAATCTGGACGCTGAAGAAGAAGAAAGGTTGTATTAGGTAAAATTGTAGCTACCTACTTTCATCTTTGCTCGCGGAAGTAATTCTTACGAATATTATAAATGCCAAAGTACTCTTTCTGTCTGTCTGTTACGCTTTCACGCCTAAAACGCTAAACCAATTTTAATGAAATTAAAGTACATACATAGTTTTAGTTCCAGGGAAGGACATAGGATAGCTTTAATCACGGAAAATTGCATAGTTCCCGCGGGATAGCGATAAGCGAGCTCTGCACAGACGGATGAACGTTTTTTTTCGAAAATTATTCGAACATATTAGACTTCTGAGACGTAGTCCCATAAATAAATGTTAGCAAAATCATCCCTTCCTTGCTGGTCTAGGAGCAAAGAAAAAACACAATATTTATATCTACCAGTGGCTTCTCTTCTCGCACAGACCGTAAAAACCCATCGGTGGAAATGGTCGAAAATCTTAAGAATCGCGTTAGGCGATGCGGCTAGCAACCCATCACTATTTTAATTCTCATTTCCTCCTATAAATAATCAATAAATAAATAAATATCCTGAGACAAATTACACCAATTGACCCAGCCCCAAACTAAGCCAAGCTTGTACTATGGGTACCAGGCAACGGCTAAACATACTTATTATAATGTAGATACATACATACAACATCCACGACTCGGGCACAAACATTCGTATTCATCATACAACTGTCCGCCACTACCGAGATTCGAAACCAGGACCTCTAGCTTCAGTCAGGATCACTAACCACTAGGCTATCCGGCCGTCAATACATCGCGCTAAACGTGGCCTTTTTTACTTTAGGCTCCCTCTACCCCGTTTGTAAAATCAGTTGAATAACAGTTACCTGCGTCTATCAAAAACTGTTACAAAAACCAAATCGTACATGTTTTTCTGCAACTTACTATACGAGTATATAGATACAATGATAGTACTCAATAATAGACCAATAAGCGTTTCTGCGTCCAGCCCCGTGTTATTCTTGTGCAATAGATCCTATGACGCTGCAACACTTGACCTCTCTTATCAGTTATCATTAGCATTTAAGATCAGCGCCCGCTGGTGATCAGTCATTGTTGCCGGAGAGCCCCAGACGCAGACATGAAGCCAAAGACGGTAAGTTGTAACTTAGCGTAACCCCACTATCTTAATCCTACCAATATTATAAATGTGAAAGTTTGTGAGTATGTTTGGATGTTTGTTACTCTTTCACGCCAAAACGGCTGGATAGATCTGGATGAAATTTGGAACATAGATATATTATAGTCTGGAATAACACATAGGCTACTTTTTACCCCGGAAAATTGCGTAATTCCTGCGGGATAGCGATAAACGAATTCTATGCAGACAAAGTTGCGGGCAACAGCTAGTACATACATAAGTCACGTCTATCCCTTACGGGGTAGACAGATTTGAAGACGGATATGCTTAAGTATTAATAAAACAAAGTCCGCCGCGTTTGCCTGTCCGTTCGCAGTATTGACCAACTTATAAAAGGCTGCCTTTTGTAGCTATTCCCGACTGTAATCTATCTGAGCCAAATTTCATCCAGATCTGCTCAGCTCACGCGTGAAAGAGAAGCAAACATCCACACATCGATACGTCCTCACAAACTTTCTCATTTATAATGTTACTAACTTTTGCCCGCGACGTCGTCACAGAATAAAATACTCAGGAATTATGTTAGTATATTCTAATGTTGAAAGAACTTTTGAAATCCGATCCAGTGTTTTTTGTTTCGTTACAAACAAAAATACAAATCTTTATTAAAGTAGTAGCATAGCATAGGATATTTTTATTAAATGAAGCATTTTTTGTTTCTTAAAAAGTTACTTGCTTCTAGGACGGTCCGACCATCATAGATCCGTCGCAGCTCCTGCGGCCGGAGAAGACGTTCAACGACAAGCCGGTCACCGCCTTCCGGGACTACACCATCGACGAGAACGACCCCGTGCGGGAGCGCGTGCGCCGCACCTACTACGACATGCACACGCACCAGAGCGTCGAGTTCGTTAAAGGTAAAAAATACCTATAAGAAGAACCGTGGTAGCCTAGTTTGACCTGTCGCCTCTCAAGCAGAGGGCCGTGCGTTCGAATCCTGTGTTCGCACCTTTTCAGAATTTATGTGCGAAACTACATTTGAAATTTGCCTTAAGCTTTTCGGTGAAAGAAAACATCGTGAGGAAACCTCCACACATCTGCGAAGCCTCCACCATCCTACTAGTAGTATGCTATTGCTTCAGACAAATATGTTTTACATTGGAACCGAGACCGAGGCCTGATATCCAAGCCATGTTTTCCTCTGAATAAACCTTTTAATTTCCTCATTCCTCACATCACTTCAAAGACTTGCCGTTAGCAAAAGTCTAAGTGCAACTCAAAACGACGCAGCACTTTATATTTATAAATTTCTAGGCAAGATGGAGAAGTGGCTGAAATTCAACCATTTCAAGTCGACTGTGAAGGACGCCCTGATCAGGCTGAACGAGCTGATGGACGAGTCAGACCCCGACACTGATCTGCCGAACATCGTGCACGCCTTCCAGACCGCGGAGCGGATCCGAGAGGAGCATCCCGACAAGGACTGGATGCACCTGATAGGACTGATCCATGATGTCGGCAAGGTATGCGAAGAACATATTTATACAAGGTGTTTCAAAATTCTTTTAAAATATTTCTGCAAGCTGTTGGGCTAGTTTCACTTAATGTTCGATGATCGATGATCAAAGTGAACTGCGTCATGGCGGGACTACATTTTCAATCAAAAATCGGCGTGTTCAGTCAAACTAATCGAAATAGCTGCTGGAATATTCTGGAAGAATTCAGCTAACTATAAAACGACCGCTTATATAAGTCCTCGCCCGCGCGGTGTACAGCGCGGGGTGGGACGACAAAGGGGACCGAGAGAGGTGCGGGTGGCAGGGGCACTACCCGGACACACCTCTCTCGGTCCCTTTGTTGCCAGACCCGGCGCCCCTGTGCCGCGCGGGCAAGGACTCGTTGTAGTAGTAGGTAGTAAAATTGTACTCGTATTCATTTCGTTGGTCACTGGTAAATTATGGAAGTAGACTGTGAGTAGACCAGCGGCGTAAAATATAACGTCTAGTCTTAGGTGCATAACAAGAATACATCCGATTTGGTTCCTTCCTCAATATAAGAAGTACACCAACGGATCTTAGAGTTAGGAGTCCGTGGTGCTTTGCCCGTCCTCCCAGTCTATTGTTACGCTACTGGAGAAGACTCCAATATATTAGCATGGCAAGACAAGAGATATAGACTCTAGAACTTATCTTTCATAGGTACCTATCGTCTGTAGCAGACGTAGGTCGCCTATTGATTGAAGAGCTCTAAAAGAATCTGCATATTTCCATATAGGTAACTACTGAGAGATCAAACGCATTTAACCAAGTGAAGCCCGACTCGATCGTTATTACATGAGTCGTTTTATCCGAAGGTCTCATCACATCACGTCATTGGGAGACTAGTCTAGATCTATAGAACTCTAAAAAATGTTAATGAAAATACCGTCGGTCTTGGCTTTTCAGGTGATGGCATTCTACGGCGAACCGCAGTGGTGCGTGGTGGGAGACACCTTCGTGGTAGGGTGCAAGTGGGGTCCCAGCATCGTGTACGGAGACGACAGCTTTAAGGACAACCCTGACTCCTACAATCCTAAGTACAAGTAAGTGCAACCTGGAGGGGTACGCCTAAATTCCATTTTCGAAGCTCGGTATCATAGCTACTATCCCTCTCACTCTGAAATAGATGGCTATTGGTGTGAGTGAAGCGGCACGAAACGAACTTTAGAAATCGATTAGGTATTGAAGCATAAAGTCTGGATTAAACCAGTGCCTATAGTACAGCGCACGTAAGCCTATTTCCTTGTCAGTGTACAAGGATTATTATTACTGGGTTACTGGGAGTCAAACTAACGCGAAATATGTTTTTATTAGGATTTTTTGGTTATTCAAAATCAACCGTTTGCCTGTAATTTTTTTAGAAAAGGAATAATTCGATATCAACCCTGGTTAAATAGCGTCATCTTTTGTTAAATGTTCCAGGAACACATAAAACAAAAGTGGTTTAATAGCGCCTGACATCTGGAACAATATGACGAAAACCTGAGGGCCGATTTTTGAAAGCACATGTGTGAAAATACCACTCGAAAGTGGTGAAAAATTGAGCTGAATTTTAAATACGAGTAGTTTAAAAGATACTTACGGCTCTCATTTATCTTGTGACCTAGTCAAAAATTTGATTAGAGCTGTAGTTTTGAAGATATAAACAGATTTATAGCTCTTTTGAGTGGTATTTTCGAGTGATGTGCTTTCAAAAATCGGGACACTGACTTCGATCCTCAGTACTAGCATTACTACTTAAGTTTCTGTATTTCAGGTCCTAGTAGAAATTAAAGAATTTAAGCATTTACCATTATCTTTCAGCACAAAGTATGGTATGTACAAACCGAATTGCGGGCTGGAGAATCTGATAATTTCTTGGGGACACGACGAGTACCTCTATCGTATGCTGCTTCACAACAAGTGCAAGTTCCCTAAGGAGGGTCTCCACATGATTAGGTAAGAAATCTGCCGTGGTGTGGTAGAATACGACCACATTAGACCCATACCTAATGCCTTTCACGTGCCGAGGACAGTGGGGAGAGTGTCCTCGGTCGAGTGCTCGGTTCGTGTGTACTTTGTGAGCGAGTCACTCGGACCTTGTTTTGTTTATTAGACCGAGTGTCCACCCATCTTCCCGGCCGTGTACCAATTTGCTGTCTCGCCACTGTACTCGGTACGTGTGATCAAGGCATTATTATTGTTGTAACTATGTGACTAATAAGTGTATTAACATCCCTTAGGTATGATTTGTGTAATAAGCTCTGGCCTGTCCTACTGCTCTATTAATACGTCGTTGATTCATAACCACTGTTAGTAAAATGAATTCTCATATTAAAAACGTTTGGTTGCTGCAATTTTTATCAGAAGCATTTAGAAGCCAATTTGAGAGCCATTTCTTCAATTTAGTATAGGTAACACAATGTAGAATAGATGATAACTAGTCAGCAAAAAAGATTGTAAGTCGATTCGATCATTCGAAATTATATTTTCAACGCAAACATGAGCAGTTATTTGCAAGATGGCATTGCGGAAAGATTACGAATAGGCGTCTTTACGTGGGCACTCTGTAACTGCTTTCAAATATATCTCGTCGGTCCGTCTTGCCAAGTGTCCCACCCATCTCCATATCAGTTGTGCTATCCTGCTTCCTACATCCACCAATTTATTATAAGTTAGTTAGCTGTAACAATAATCAATTTGGAGACACTTTCGTTTAAGATTAGTCTGGAGCAAGTTCACGATACCGTTTCATATGTAACATCGCTTTGCAGCTCGTATCCAACAGATGGCGCTGTTAATGTTTCCTGTTAGTATCCAATAGATGTCGCTACATTGTCGGTTGCAGGTACCACTCGTTCTACCCGTGGCACGCTGGTGGCGACTACCAGCACCTGCTCGCGCCTGGCGATGAGAAGATCATGGAGACTGTCCTCGAGTTTAAGTGAGTTTAGTATTCATTATGAACAATAATAATTAATGAACATCACCAAAGTAACTGTTAAGGCGACGATCATGCTTGTATCTACAAAGTATGTAAACTAACATATTTCAATGCGTTTATGTTTTTGGCAAAAATCCGTTTGGTCCGTCCAAACCTTTAAAAAAAAACACTAAGTACCTAGCCTAACTGACGATGACTATTATTTAAATATTAGCAGAATCGAGTCGATAATCACATCAGACGAATTTGCCACATTTCTTCTATCTCTTTCTTTTTTTAATTTTGTTAATGTGCTTTATGTTTTCAGCAAATACGACTTGTACACGAAGAGCTCGGGCATTCCCGACATCGAGGCGTTGTGGCCGTACTACGAGGGACTCATCGAGAAATACATGCCCGGGGTGCTGGAGTGGTAGACTAAAGTGACTTGACACATCGAAGAAATGACAAACCATCTTTAACAACTTCAGCCTATATACGCCCCGCTGTTGGGCACAGGCCTCTCAGAATGTATTGCCAATGTAAAAGTCAAGCAATAATCTTCAGAAATTTGAGGTATAATCCGAACGAAAAAATCATAATATATGTACTTCTTAATTGATGTAGCCTCCACTAGATGTAGCTAGAGGCGTCGATTTACAACAAACACAATCGACTAAAGAAGTTTCTTCTTTCAAAAAAATAGTATAAAAACTGATGTTTTTCCATGGTCATGTCTTAGGTGTGTCATGTTGAGAAGGTTTGAAAAAACGACTAATGAATAAATAGCTTTAGATTGCATCGAGAACTTTACTGTTTTTTTGTAAGTTCGTATTCCTTTTCCTGATCGAAGCGTACTAAATAGTTAAATTACTAAACTGGTCAAGTTTGGAATTGAAAGAGCTATGCTTGAAGTATCCTAGTTAGAGCCAAGCAGGAATTAGAAGATCTAAGATTAGCAAAGTGTACGGCTAGCATGAGAGCTGTGTCGTATTACCCATCTCTTTCTAGAAATAACAGTAAGAAAGAACGGGTAGTCTGTCTCTGTCTAGCTAGTCACAGCTCTCACGTGCCCTCGTAGCCATGCCGAGGTAGCAATGGATTGAGCTATATTTCCCAACATTATCACCACATGCAATGATCGACTGGAACTAATTTAATCTAAACCCTGTAATCGCACCCTTCGTGGAAGAAAGACGTAAGTCCTATTAAGGTTTTACAGGACTTACGTCTTTCTTCCACGAAGGGTGCGTAATATGTAATATTAATCCCACTGCTGGGCACAGGCCTCCTCTCAGAATGAGAGGGCTTGGGCTATAATAGTTCCCACGCGGGCCCAGTGCGGTAGGTAATATGGTATATTCATATAGTAAATTAATATTATTCTGTATATAGGGTTGCCATTGCCGTCCAAAGAGGCAACGCGGCCAGCACAATGGGAACCTTTAAGCCAGGCATGAAATGGGGGATTTTTTAGGTTTGCTTAGTTTGGGACTGGGTCAATTGGTGTCATTTTTCCCGTGGTATTTATATATTTTCTTTATTTATTGATATAATTTCAATTATTTTTAACTTACTTTAATTAAATCAACTTTCCTAGTTTTAGTTTTGTTTATTGTTATTTAGCTCTTAATAACATATCTGTATATTTAAATGTAAGATAAATATTTAGCATAGAAGCGTTGTTTTATTTCCTTAAACCCTATAGTACCTATAACAAACAGGAGGGTAGTTTCGACTGTGCTTTCAAAGATGGGCTGGGATGCGAGTTGTTAATGGGTCTGCAGCTGCGACATTTTCTTACACGACACAGAAAGCAAACGGGCAAGCGGGTCACCTGATGGTAAGTGAGCATCCACAACACTATAAGAATGCAAATTCGTGGGCTGATAGAATACCTCATATTCCAGTAATTTCACCGGCTCTTACAGCTCTTAAACCACGCGACCACAATGGGGTTGATGGACCAGTTAGAGCGGACGCTGTTGGAGTGATCCGCAGTTTCAATAAAAAAATCGGAAAAGTCGGGTAGAAGTCGACTGCAACCGCAACGCGACTGCTTTCGTGCTGTTGGTCTCGACTGCTCTAAGCAGTTCGTCTATACCCCTAATGTTGATTGCGCGCTCGACCGTCTCAACACGTTCACCGCACAGTAACACCAGCAATCATAGATATAGGTAATATACATTACTAACTACAATAGGTTATATCGGCGCTGAAGTACCTAACTGAAACGTGACCAGAAAGTTTGACGGTATGTCAAAGGAACTTTACTCCTTCCATTTCCTCCAGAGCCTGCGTCTCCGTAGAAGAGCGGCTCGTCTTTTGGTCTTCTGCAGGCTTCGGAGAGTGTGCGTCGGAACTGCACAACCTCATTCCTCCAGCTAGCTTCTTTCATAAATCGACGCCCTAAAATTCGCACAAAGCGGTTCCATTCGACCTTTATTTTTCAGAAAGCCGAGGAGTCGAATTCCCTGCCAGCCTGTGTTCCCTGAAGGCTACAATCTGACCGTCTTCAAATCAAAGACAGCCGTGTAAGTCTTCTCAGTCATTAGTATTCTGGATCTGGAGTCTACATTGTAGCGACCTTAGCGCCACCTAGTTGGCCTCTACATAAATACTACGACGCACGAGTAGCTAGCGCCAGTTCTAATGACAGCTGTCACATCGTACTACATCCCGCTAACGAAGTTTCTCAATGCGGCTGCATAAATACAACTTTCAACTCTCTTCCGGACTTCGGTCTCCAGGCATAACATCTGCAGTGAGAGATCTATCTACGGTGGCGCTTCCCACATACATTTTAATTTTCCTTTAAAACCTCTATTGTATATAAAGACGTACACGTTTCTCCCTACACGTGCGTTATAAGGATATCAGTGCACATAGCCATGGCAAACTCTCTAAGTATCATATTATTTTTCGCCGTTTTATAGCCAACTTGTTATGTTATTGATGCGATAACCCTGTCATGCGCGCGCGTCACGGCGCATGCGCAGATGGCACGGCGTGGTGGTTATTTTCCATGGTGTTTATCACTATGACCTTGTATTCTATGAGAAGGGCTCCAGCCATGTATATAAATCTATAAAAAGTGAACCGTCGAAATGTATGTTCGCGCATAACTTCCGATCGACTGCACCAAACTGGATAATTCTTTTTTGTGTGCGTTATTGTTAGGACACTGTTTGCATAAAAAAAAATTAAATAATTTGGAACGGGAGTTCATAACTTATGTGTGGCACCCATTACATATTAACTTAGAAATGCGTTATGTAACGAAATAACCATAGATAGATGGGTGGTAAGACCTCGTGCAAGGTCCGTCCGGATTGTTCCACCGGTCTTACTCGTTTATCCTCCAGCCAAGAAGCAGTGCTTGCGCTGCTGTGTCCGGCGTGGAGAGTAAGACAACCGATCGAACTGCATGCACAAATGTTCTAGGCTGGCAACGCATCCTCTAGATATTAATGGTGTCCAAGGGAAGTGGTACTAGCTTACCGTTACCGCCAGGTAGCCCTGCTCGTTTACTTTCCATGTAGTGTAAAAAAAGATATAAAAGTTACGCTACGTTAGATCAGAACGGTGCTGACATTTAATGTCAAAAAAGAAGCATTTACGTTACTGGTCTTAGGCTCACAGCGTGCAAATAAAGTGGTCTCCTCCATCTCTCCCTAATATACACATTATATCGCTCTACTCTTGCGTTGCAGACCGGTCACTAATATGCGTACTATCAGTGGCGTAACTATAACGTCTGGGGCCCGTGGCAACTTCAGGTGGGGCTCCTTCCTCAATATAAAGAAGTGCATCAGCGTCCCTTCTGTGCTCTAAACCAAGCCAGTTCGGGGCCCCGTAGAGCTAGGGGCCCCTGACATTTTGCCACCCCTGCCACCCTATAGTTACGCCACAGCGTAGTATATTACACCTGTGTTTTTCATATGGCTGGTCAAAGCACCAAGTGCTTATAGAGAAAGTACAGAAGGTTCTATTATAGAAGTCATCACTACGTATCACAAAACAAAGCAAAGACGGCATATGAAATCAGAGGGGCATCAAAACACATTAACACGACATCTAGCGCACTGCAGAGAAGACGAACTGTGCACGCGAGCTCTTTGATTTCTTGCTCTACCAGAAGCCGGAAGTTGACAAATGAACATGCGTAAATATATCACTGCATATTATAAAAGAAATCCCTCCGCCGCTTCTATATGTTCGCGATTAACTTAAAAATTACTGAATGGGGTTTCATGCGGTTTAAAACAATATATAGAGTGATTTTGTGTAAAGTGTCGGGAATGTCAAGCTTCCTGGGGTGTACGAATTTAAAATCTGCGCGGAAGAAGTCGCGGGTAACAGCTAGGTTATGAATACAATACACACAAATATATGTAGACGATTTTACAAGCTTTTTACTAACTTGCAATGTATGCATTAGTATTATGTATGTATGTAAGTAGGTATGTTTGTCCGGGTGGAATCTTGCAACTCCATTTTGAAGCAGATATCAACCAATAGTTTTAATCTAGGGTACCAGCTATCTTCGTTCTAAATTTGATCCAAATCCACCCTGTCGTTTCAGCCTGAAGAAGGAACAAACATACACATTCACTCACTCACATCCTTACTCACAAACTTTCGCAATTATATATCTGTGGGACGCCTCTCGACAATCTTCGTTTTTCTTACCTAACTCGCTCGCAATCGCCATCGTTTTCATTTTGTCAGTTCATGTATGGGCTGACAATTGGCATCGGAATCAGCTAGCTGTCACATTCATACAAGAAATGTCAAAATGAACACGATGGCGATTGCGAGCGAGTTATGTAATAAGCCTACTGAACTGAAGAAAGGAATTAAGCTTAAACTATACCGAGAAATTCAATGTATACAATGTTGCTGCTATGGGTGGTGTAGGGGTATAGCACGCGTCACGGAATGACGAGGATCCGGGTTCGATTCCCGGCCATAGCTTTACTTTTCGGATTTTTCTGTGTTCTAATTTTTACTGACATTTAGATTTTTTTTTTTTTTTTTTTTTGTATACAATGTTACATTTCTGCTTTGAACACGCAGTTACTGCGTGTCTCGAAAGTTTTTTAAGTGTAATTTGTTTAATAAACATAACAGAAAATTATCTTAAGTAATAGTAATGTAAATAAGTGATTAGTCAGTACATTGAGTATAATAAAACTAGATATTGCCCGCGTCTTCATCTGCCTACCTATTACTATTTGTTTTTGCAATCATAATTTAATGCGTCTTAACCTCCTAACTAGGCTAAGTTTAAGTATAAGTTTAGTTCACTCATCTCCCGAGAGATGGCGCTGTACCGTCCGACGCGAATGCTGAATCGCTTATAACCAAGTAAACATCATTCAAATATAGGAGGACTCTTTTAACTATGAGACTATTAAATTATCAAAAAAACAGTACATTTTTAAAATTTGTATTGAACAAGGTCACGTGACAACTAGTAACAGATAGAAAAATCGAAGGCTTACCTACCTGCTATGGATGGTGCAGGGTATAGCACGCGTCACGGAATGACGAGGATCCGGGTTCGATTCCCGGCCATAGCTTTACTTTTCGGATTTTTCTGTTCTAATTTTCAGTGTCGCTTAAAAATTTAATTTCTAACGGTAAAACCGTAGGTAGAAGTAAACATAAAAAATCAAGAAGTAAAAATTCTTGATTCATTTGACAGTACCTATTATTTGTATTTAGTTGATACACATTTTAATTTTTTTAATTGTAAGATCCTTCAAGGGCTGCTCCGGCCCCAACAACGACTCGCTTTGAGAAAAGTGTAAACGTATTACATAGCTTTGTAGGGTTTTGCACTTATAAGCTGCCAGTTCATCTCTACCCAACGTCTCACTGCTGGGCACAGCTCTCCTCTCAGAATAAGAGGGCTATGGTTTCCAAGCATGGACCTACTAGCACGAGAATCTTTTTCTACCATATTTTTCTTAATGTTCGTTCTAGGAAGAGACGGGTAGTGTGCGCAGTTGCTCCAGCTGCAATAGGACTGCATTAACTACACCGTGCAGCTCGCTTGCAGTCGATGTATGGTCGACACGACACTACAGTTGCAAGCAGACCGCGAAATCAATTCGCTGCATCAGAACTGCAGCCAAACTGCCATTTTGTAGCTGGGTTGCAGTGGAAATGCTGTCCTGTACCCTTAGCAGTGATAGAAGAGTCACACAATTTTTTTTTTATTTTTTTTTGCACGAAGGAACCCTCCGGCTGCTGTGCTGATCTGGGAGCAAAGAAAAAACATTGATATACCAGCTTTCAACATGAAACTACCGTGAGACTCAATCATAATTACACATAAACGGATAACTCACGTATAAAAAGTCGAGTGATGCTCGACATGTTTCGGACTATTTCGTAGTCCTTCTTCCTGGAGCGCTCGCCCCGGCGGCAGCGAAACGAACACCCAGGAAGAAGGACTACGAAATAGTTCGAAACATGTCGAGCATCACTCGACTTTTCATACGTGAGCCATCCGTTTATGTGTAATTATATACCAGCTTCTTCTCTTCCGCGCAAATTGGCGAAAATTTTAAGAACATTTTGATTCCCTTTTCCACCTATACGCCCCAAAATGGTGCAAACATGGCCGGCTTGTTACCTTAGGCCCTGTCTACCTCGTAAGGGATAAATACGACTACGTATGTACGTCCGTATGTAAGGAACCCAAGTTACCATAAAATATCCGATTCAAATTAAAAATAATCAACAGATTCGCGTGTTGCTTTTGCGTTACGTTGGCGATAGAGTTGACCTTTGCCACCATTTGACCCGCGATACGCTATCGTTCTGTTATCAGTGGCATTTAAGATCTGCGCGCGCGCCGCCCCGCTTATTGTTGTCCTGTCAAGAGACAGACGCTATCAAGATGCCGCAAGCTGTAAGTGTGACTTAGTTTTCTTTTTTTTAACGTACCATAGCTGCCAGAATTGTGCTACTTATAATTTGCAGAAAACTTAAGTACTCGTACACTGATGAGCGAAAATAACGGCTCTCTTTACAAAGTTCTTTCATAGAACTTTGTAACCAACCTGTTATTTTTAACAACCTGTTATTTTTACTTGGGAGTATAATTATATTGGGATAAGTCGTGGTGCTAAGTGGAGTTTTGGGAACGTTTATAATTTTTCGTTTTTAGGGTTCCGTACCTCAAAAGGAAAAAACGGAACCCTTATAGGATCACTTTGTTGTCCGTCTGTCCGTCTGTCAAGACCCTTTTTCTCAGTAACGCGTGGAGGTATGAAGCTGAAATTTATATCAATTACTCAGGTCTACTGTCCCTTGAAGCTGTGAAAAAATCAAACTTCTAAGCCAACGCAATCAAAAGATACAGCCGTTTATGCCGCAAATTTCCGCAAATTTTCAACTCTCAAGGGAATCAAAACCTACAAGGTAGTTCCCGTGAACGCAGAATCTTGAAATTTGGTATGAAGGTAGGTCTTATAGCACAGATTAAAGAATAATTGCGAAAACCGTAAATGTGTATGTATGTCTGTATATAGCAGTGACCAATATAAAGTAACCCCACACTGCGTACATTTTGCTTTGGAACAGGGCTCTGCTTACACTGGTTTTAGATATTTATAGATAATGATACGGAACCCTCGGTGCGCGAGTCCGACTCGCACTTGACCGGTTTTTTTTTTATGTACCCAAAATTCAAAAACATTTGTTTAACTGGGTGTCACGCGTAATTTTTGACATTAGAATTTTTATAATTTTCCTTTATGAGTCTCAGTTGAAAAGAAACGACTTAAATAAAGACCATGCGTTGAGGAATCGTGAATAACATTACGCCTCGCGCGATTTTGAATTCATAATGGAACAATACGCACATTTTTCTATGATTAGAAAAGCTGTGATTCTAAGTCAGTTAAGTACTTTCCCTGCAATGAGAGTCACGGTTAACATTTCCGTACTCCTCTTTCCTCTTCTCTAGTCTTCACTAGCCATCATTTTTTATAACCGTCACCAGGCCTTATACTCCGAAATTCGATTTTCGAACTTCGTGTCATACCGTCCCTTTCACTCTCAAATTAATGACTATTAGTGTGAGCGGAACGGAACGAAACGAACTTCGAAAATCGAATTTCGAAGTAGCCCCTCAGTTCTACAGACCAAGACTGTAAATTGCCACAGTTAAAGCCCAGTAACTTTAGGAACGTGTCTTGGTCTTCCAGGAAGGTCCAGTGAGCATGATCGACCCGTCCCTCCTCCTCCGGCCGGAGAAGGTGTACGACGACAAGCCGATCGAGGCCTTCCGCGACTACACCGTGGACGACACCGACCCCATCAAGGAGCGCGTGCGCAGGACCTACTACGACATGCACACAAACCAGACTTTTGACTTCGTTAAAGGTACTGGAATTTTGATTCAAAGTCAACGGAAAGCCAGTGGCGTAAGTAATTATATGGAGGCAGGACGGGCAAAATGCCACGGGCCAGCTCTACGGGTCCAGAACTGGTTGGGTAGAGCACAGAAGGGACGATGATGCACGCTATATCATGAGGCCCATCACCCAGGACTAAATTTGACACGTAATTTTTGATTCAAAATTAAAAAGATCAACCATTAAGTTTCTGTCATAAATTTCATTTTTAATTCAATATTTTTGGCTGACTGTACTTGTTTGCATCTGTCCAATATGTGTACCAAATTTCAAGTCAACCGGACCGTTGAAGAGTTCCCTCCTGTGGACACGATTCTGGCTGGGTCACCAGAACTCCACTAGAAGATTATTGTATTGTCATCCGACTTACTCAAGTATGAAAAGTTTCGGCTCAATCGGTTGAAAGTATCTGCTTCAAAATTGAGTCGCAAGAACCCACCCGGACAAACATATGTACATACATACATACGTTGCAAGTTAATAAAAAAGCTTGTAATAATGTAATGGAAACTTCTCGACACTCAGAATTTAGCTGGCCCTTGTAGCAAACCGAAAATTTTCTTGTATTCCAGGAAAAATGGAGAAGTGGCTAAAATTCAACCACTTCAAGTCCACCGTGAAGGACGCCCTGATCAAGCTGAACGAGCTGGTGGACGAGTCAGACCCTGACTCCGACCTTCCCAACATCGTGCACGCCTTCCAGACCGCGGAGAGAATCCGCCAGGAGCATCCCGACAAGGAGTGGATGCATCTCATTGGACTAATTCACGATTTGGGCAAGGTGCGTACTGTTTTAGGAATGTTGGGCTTGCACATTATGTGGATTCCGAGATGCCACCCATAATATAGAACGACCTGGGCATATTTATAAACATGACCATTTTTTCCTAGGTGATGGCGTTCTACGGCGAGCCGCAGTGGTGCGTGGTGGGGGACACGTTCCCCCTCGGATGCAAGTGGGGGCCCAGCATCGTGTACGGAGACGACAGCTTCAAGGACAACCCCGACTCCTACAATCCCAAATACAAGTGAGTGCCCTTAACGCGAATAAATGACGGGTGAACGGACCTGAAATTAGGAGATCCGAAGAAGAACAAAGGCTGACATAGACCCAATAATTACTAAACTCAAGTGGCAGTGGAAGGGTCCCGTGGCTCGCAGGACCGACGGCCGATGGAGCCGGAAGATCCTCCAGTGGCGTCCACACATCGCAATTTTTTGCCACACATGAAATACTACTCGAGAGAGATACTACTCGAAAGATGGTATAAATCTGTTAATAGTTCTAATCAAAATTTTGGCTAGTTCACAAGATAAATGAGAGCCGTATGTTCTAAGCTACTCGAGTTTCAAATTCAGCGTAATTTTTCACTACTGTCGAGTGGTATTTTCATACATGTGCTTTCAAAAATCACCCCCACGGATCGCGCGCGCACCTACTGAAACTGAACTCCTATCACGACATTCGGGTTGTCTTGCTGTTTCACACTTATGGGTTTGACACTTGAATCGGCCAACGGTACCCGAAACCCGAATGTCGTTCAGCTTGCCTTAAAATTGCTGATAGCTCAGCATATCATCATAGAACTATAGACGTCAGATATATAATTAAATGTACTTTCTTCCTTGCTGGTCTGGGAGTAAAGAAAAAACATAGAATGTACCAGTTGCTTCTCTTCCTACGCCTAGAGAAAAAGCCCATCGAGGCAATGAGCGAACATTTTAGGAATCATGTTATAGGCGATGCGGCCCCTTTCCATCTATACGCCCACAATCATGCTAAACGTGGCTAAGCTCTAGTTACTTAGGCTCTGTTTCCCCGTAAGGGATAGACGTGATTTATGTGTGTATGTTTTCAGCACTGAGAACGGTATCTACAAGCCTAAATGCGGGCTGGAGCAGCTGACGATGTCGTGGGGACACGACGAGTACCTCTACCGGATGCTCGTCCACAACAAGTGCAAGTTCCCCAAGGAAGGGCTCTACATGATCAGGTAGACTGCAGTCACGCAAAATTGTTGTTGGTCACTAAAATGAAGTAAGCCGGGTATAGGTGACAACTTAAGTAAATGACCTGTTGTAAGTGTGAGTAATGTGTGCGAATAGACAAATTGACGTACCAAATTAGAAATATTAGTACAATATCAGCTCTGTACTCAGTACTGTACAGCTCTGTCTTCTTTGCTGGTCTGGAAGTAATTAAAAACATAGAATGTACCAGTTGCTTCTCTTCCCGTGCAGATGGTAAAAGCCCATCGAAGGAATGGGCGAAAATCATAGGACTCACGTTGTAGGCGATGCGGCTAGCAACCCATCACTATTTTGGTTCCCCTTTCCACCTATACGCCCAGAATCATGCTAAACGTGGCCTTCAAGGTCATGTTACCTTAGGCTCTGTCGACCCCATAAGGGATAAAGACGTGATTTACGTATGTATGTATGTATCAGCTCTGTACACTACTACATACAACAGGTAATTTACTTAAGTTTTTTACCTATACTCTTTTGCGAGTGGGCCTTACCATGCGATTCAATTTTACGTTTGAGCTGTAATTTTTGACACTTCTAGTATGGATGTTGCAATTGAATAAATACTGAATACTGAATACTGGATGTTATCTGACAGCGAGCGATCCAACTTTGGTTCGGAATTAAATCGCATTAGACGTCATGGTAAGGACCTGCAACTGTGACACGTTACAGAACCAAAAACTAAGTCAGTAAATGCTTTAATGTACAGTCAGCGTCAAATAGTTCGTGACACCTAAAGTGGCCAAATAGTTCGTGATACCCAAAGTGGCCAAATAGTTCGTGACACCCAAAGTGGCCAAACAGTTCGTGATACCCAAAGTGGCCAAATAGTTCGTGACACCCAAAGTAACCAAACAGTTTGTATTACGTCACTGTTACAGTTGAAATAAAGTCATGTTGCTGACTTTTTGGCCACTTTGGGTGTCACGAACTATTTGACGCTGACTGTACAAATATAAAGAAACAGTCGCAAATCATAAGAAAGACATTAAGTCAGCATTAAGTATATGCACAAAGGCGAACGTATCCCTATAAGGGATCTCTACCAGTTAACATTTGAATAGATGAGAGGAGCATTAAGCGAGGGACCGACAAAGAGAGATTTTAAAATATCCATATAGTGAAAGCCACAATAGAGCGTACATCTCAAAATACAACAAACAATTCATAAATAAAGTACACACACACAATATGAGTACACACATATCTAAGGAGATGGTGTGAGCCACATCTTCCTCAAGCCCTCCTTGAACGACGCCACGGAGGCAGACTGCTTAATGGAGGTCGGCAACCGATTCCACAGCCTAGCAGAGTGAACTGTGAAGGATTTGGAGCAAGTTTTGGAAGATGAAAAAGGACAGGCCAATGGAGATTAATATATAATTAGGGTTACAGCTCGCAGATGAGTATGACTTTACCTATTTGTTGATTATTCTAACGTTGTTTATAATTTCCAGATACCACTCGTTCTACCCGTGGCACGCGGGCGGCGACTACAAGCACCTCCTCATTGACAGCGACGAAGATATCAAGCAGGCCGTGCTCGAGTTCAAGTAAGTTATATATCTTACAGAGCCCGACCACAAAGATTGCACTTCGGTCTTTCGAAAGAGACAGTAAAATTAGCGTTACGTGAGTTGAAACGAGACAACGCTCTACGAAGCCTAATTAGCCGAGAAGACCGATGTGCAACGTTATGGCTTTTTAAACATCGTCGGTTAATGTTTCTATGTATTTTGATGAAAAAGGCGTTAAGAACAGGCAGCTTTTTAAAACGCTAGTTTTTATTTAACCTAAATTTGATGTACCGTACTAATAAAAAAAATGCGAAAGTTTGTGAGTATGGAACGGCTAAACAGATCTGGATGAAATTTAGAACATAGATTAGTCTGGAATAGCTCATAGGCTACTGTTTATAACGGAAAATTGAGTTCCCGTGGGACACCGATAAACGAATTCTTTGCAATCGAAGTCGCAGGCAACAGCTAGTGTTTTTATAAGAACGTTACACAAAGGACACGCTTAAATGTCAAATAATTTTGCATGTCTGGTAGAAGTTTTTTTCTAAATCATTGATGATTTGCTTAGGCTAATGAAATAAACTATTTTTATTTATATGTAATTACTTAAATATAAATGTAATCACTACATAGTATAAAACGAAGTCGCTTTCTCTGTCCCTATGTATGCTTATATCTTCAAAACTACACAACGGATTTTGATGCGGTTTTTTTAATAGATAGAGTGATTCAACAGGAAGGTTTTTATGTATAATACATGCATAATATACCGTGCGAAGCCGGGGCGGGTCGCTAGTACAAGATAAATTAATTAAACTAAAACTAAAATAAATTTAAAAACGTACTCCCCCGCGGCATTGAGCCAAAGATGCTGGCAGCATTTCCCCGCTGTATTGCAGTGCTAATTCGCTGCGCGAGGAAGCTGCCAGCTCTTAGGTCTCCGTTGCAGTCGATGAATTAGGCTAATTAATTGTGACGTTTCAGCAAATACGACTTGTACACGAAGAGCTCTGAAATTCCCGACATCGAGGCGTTGTGGCCGTACTACGAGGGACTCATCGAGAAATACATGCCCGGGGTGCTGGAGTGGTAGACCGACGCCCTTCTGAATCTACAACTAGACCAAAATAATATTGCCTGATAATAATACGAAAACACATTGTATATAAATTTGAATAAGTATACCAACTGAACGGATGAATTGGCCAATTTATCTATTCGATCGAATAAATCTAAGTTAAACAATTGTTTTTTTTTCGACTTTTTCCTTTAAACCTTATCCCGTAGCCTATTTTAATGCTTAGTTAAGCCGCACCTAAGTAATATAGACAGGGTAACAATCCGAATAAAGTTATTTAAATCAGATTGATTCGAGATACAATAAAAACAAAAATATAAATAAGGAACTTTTATTAGGCTATATTTACACAGGTACAAACATCTCAAAATACAAAATTAATTATTGAGTCGCTTTCAAAAAAAAATTGTTCAGAGCTTTAATTAAAACAAAAGTTAATTGTTTCACATGTGTTACGATTTTTGGAATAAAGGTGAAACGGCCGCAACACAAAGGAATCGATTAATTTTTGTTCTAATTAATCCTTAACTATGTTTTTTTTTTGAAAAAGGCTAATCTGAATACATTCAACAAACAAAGGTAACACAGGCTTTACCAAGTCATACATTAAATACGTAATAATTAAATGATCTGGAAGTAAAATACCAAATCTTTAAAATATAGTGCAATCGTGGATCGAAAAGAAAAGGGACGGTCTTGCGCCGAATTGAAATCTTGCAGCATAAAACATAGGATTTGGAAAGCTACCCCGCTACGATTTCGCTAACGCGGCGATGCGAGACCGTCTTCTTATAATTTCTTACACTGTGCAGAGATCCAATTCAATCTCAATTTAAAACGAAATAAAATTAATTTCATTACATATTCCATAATCACAAATTTGCAAAACAGTACAATCACAAAAGTCATGCACAGTCAATTAATTTGAATAAACTAAATCATTTCTCACATTCTCCATTCACGTGCTATTCAAGATTCAAATTCGATAACACAACCTCAAGGAAACGTTCAACCAGTGTTGCCAGAAGGTTACTTTTGTAACCTTTTAGGTAATTTTTTAACTGCATTGGTTACTTTTAGGTTACATTAATAAAAAGGTTACTTTTCGGAATTTTTTGAATTAACTTTTAATTTCTTACATAAAAGCAACGTGAAACGGAACGAACGCTCGTTTTAGAATTTTTCATGTTGGTAAGCTTGCTTCATTAGCAGTAGAACCACAGACCTTTATGAACAACCAGCCATCTCTATTGGAACAACACTTTGTACTTGAAATTGATGTTTCAATATGAATAAATCAAGAAATGCGGACAAGCTCAAAAATTCATCAATGTTTCTGTAAGCCAATACAACTACCATTCTATTCTATCAACTTTTAATACCTTTCCAGTAAAAAAATATGAAAGGTTATTTTTTACTCAAAAAGGTTCCTTTTTTTTATATTTCTGGTAACTTCTGACAAGACCCGACTGGCAACACTGCGTTCAACATTTCTTTACTTAACAAGAAAAAAAAACTTGCTTCTGATTGGCGAAGTCTTGTTAGTTCTGGTCTTGTTAGAACTTAAAATCTATGGTCTTTTACAACGTTCTTTAAAATGAGCTTTTATTAGATTAAATTATAAATAAATATGAATATTTGGGGCTAAAGTAGTAGTTTAACCCAAATCATAATTTAACATTCAATTTTTTTCAACAACAAGGGATTATATAGTATCTAGGTCCAAACCTAGAGTCATAATTATGAGAATGCATGCCATGTTTGCGTTGTTTTTCAGGATATAATGTAAAAAACCTGAGTATTGGCCGATATTGAAAATATATGGCCATAAATATTGAGTAATGCTAAAAATCAAAACTTCAAATGGTGGAGACCTTCTTCTATAGAAAGATTTAAATATTTGAATACATTGGTGACTAAAATGCAACATTTAATTGAATATATTTAGTGTACATAGGTACATACCCTAACATGTAGAATGAAAAAAATAAAATATAAATCTAAGAGCGAGAAAAAGTATTAGACAATGGTAGACAAAAGCTTCTTTACAAAAATATCTACATATTATAATGCGTATGCGTAGTATACAAAATATATATATTTTTAAGTTTATTAGTTTGATCATATTATGAGAGTAATAGAGTGTACGTTACACAGCTGAATATGTCCGTATAATTTCTCGCGTGTAACGCACTATTCTTATAAATTGACTATTCACAACGTATATTTTATATAGACAAGTTTAAGAATAAAAGTCAATGTGCCATCATTTTGCTTAATCAACAGTGGAATGGGTTAGATTTTACAATATACGTCAATATCTAAGGTCACAGTTTTTGAAGAACAGAGATTCACTTTTAAACACTAAAAGTCGATGGTCCTTTGTGTAACCTTTGCGGAATGTATGTGAGTCACTGTAGATAAACAAAATAATGGTACTTAATAAATGAGGACCTTACAATTGTCACTATGCTCCATTTTTTCCTGCATTAGAAAGAAGTAAATTTTCAACTGCCTTTTTACTGAGAAACCCTGTTTAAGAACCAATAACAATCACATATTGAGTATTATCTCATTCTTAGGTTATTGTTGCTTGCTATTATTTGGTGCATGTTGCAATCTAACGACAGGTCAAAATCGACTGTATAGATCTATTAAAAAAAAACTTTAAATGATAGTATCCCATAGTCATTATTTACTTACCTACTTATTACGGCAAAAGAATTTCTCAACAAGAAGACAGGTAAGAATTCAACGCGTGAATCTTTTTTCTGATGCTGAGAAAAACTAAGTAGGTATATTTATGTCAACTATTGTTCAGAATATATACCTCGATCCTTATGACAGCTGTTATTTCCTTACGATTTCGCGCTTTTTAGTTAGATAGGGCTCAAGATATGTTTTAAGAGCGTTTATTCCTACTGAGCTGACAACATCGCATTTTCGTTGTTTTTTTACGATTATTTCACAGAAATTGAGTGAAAGTTTGAAATGTGTGTCTGTTGTCTTTTTCATTTTTAGTATAGATTTTTATTTTCTTATTAAACGAGATATAAAATCCCGTTAATACGAAAATAAGAGACAGTCACGATTAATTACCTACTGCATTGGACTATAATCGTAAAAAAAAACAATGAAAATGCGACGTTGCCAGCTCAGTAGGAACAATCTCTTAAGAGCGATAGCTACAATTATTGCAAGCACTCAATTGTCCAATTACAAGTTGTTAAGAGAGCTGGCAACTGTACTTTGTTTAGTTTTATAATCCTCAATACAAATATACGTTATACATAAGCTATACATAGATTACGTTGAAAAATACTTAATGGAAAAATATACTAAATGCATATCCTATCTTAAGGCCATCAATTCATCTTATCCTCCTTTCTTAAACGTATAGTTTTGCAACTCGAATTACTAGCAAAAGTTCGTGTGTATTGGTTACACAAGGTACTATTTTGGAAACAAGGAATGCTACTATCAAACGAATCAAGAATTTCGAAATTTAATTTCTAACGGTAAAACCCTAAAAGTAAAAATAAAAAATTAAGAAGTAAAAATTCTTGATTCATTTGATAGTACCTATCATTTGAAAAACAGCGCCTTCTTTCGTCCCTGGTGAGCAGTAGATGTTCCACGGGAGTTTGTAATTGTGTCGTACAGACACATCATTCAAACAGATGACGCCTGGCGACCAAAATTCGCATAGCAACAAGGTCACGTGACAGCTAGTAACAGATAGAAAAATTCGAAGGCTTACCCACCTGCTATGGGTGGTGTAGGGGTATAGCACGCGTCACGGAATGACGAGGATCCGGGTTCCATTCCCGGCCATAGCTTTACTTTTCGGATTTTGCTGTGTTCCAAATTTCAGTGCGTTTAGAAATACAAGGAATGTGTCACATGACGTCACAATTAACTTAGTAATCAACTTTTGGTAGTGACACGAGCTACGAAACGCCTACAGAGTTGTTGCTAGCCTAAATCTAAATCAGTCTTGCACACAGACGGAAGCTTCGACAATTCCACGTTACTTAAGCATTTAAAGGCCAAATTAGGGCTTTAATAAATGTAGATGCCGCCACTGGTGATCTTTGAAGTCAAAAACTGACATGCAATATTTTCAGAATTATTAATTTTGATGTAGGTACTTATATTAAAGGTGTTAAGAATTACTTTTATCATAACCACAAAGAATCCAGCTGTCGCTATCCCGCGGGAATTAGGCAATTTTCTGGGATAAAAATTATTCTATTCTCTCTCCTAAGTCGCATTTATTTTCACTCTAAAATAAATAAAAAAACAGCGATTTAAAAAATCGGGCATTCAATATGTCATATTTTCTTTTAGTGTATTGAATTTTTGTTGTTATTATTTTTCTGTGACATTTCATTAGTGATTTAGGTATTTCATTACTTTGACTAGTAGAGCGTTTATTCATCTCTACTATAGACCTTATACATCCCTTAGCCCTTGGCGGCCAATTTGCAAAAATAACTTTTGAATTTTTGAGTGGAATTTTTACTTTACTCATCGACGAACTTTTTGTGAATTTGTTGTTTTAATAAATAATTAAATTTACAAAATGAAATAAAGGACAATATCCCAATATCAAGTTCGTAGTTGGAAGCTGGTGTCAAATAAGTTGGCAAGTTTTTTTTTTAATATCATAGTGGCAAAATTTACATTTACTAAAACCCGTATTATCAAATTTACGAGTAAAAGGCAATCTCAAGTCTCACTAGCATAATGCGTATAAACATATCACGATAACTATAGTTTACTTTCCCTTAGGAATGTCAATACACATACAACCATTGCTGGATACATTCATTATTGATTAGCTTTGGAACAGATAAGGGAAGTTATTTGCTGTACACAAAAGCTGTTGAATTGTCTTTTGAATTTCAGTTAATTTTTAATTTCACGTTGTGGCAGACATTTTTTTGGGGATGAACTTTTTTAAAGTAAAGGAGTAAGAGTCCATTCAATTTTCACTGTTAAATAATCATTGACTGTTAGGAACTGTTTAAAAATTTACCATTTAATCATTAAGTTTCAACCGTGTAAATTGAATTAAAAAGGACAATCATTTAGTAAATATCATGGACCTGTATTTAAAGTAGACGATGAATGTAGACGTTTCTTGCTAGTCATAAAAATGCCTCCGATTCTTTTTTCTAAGGTACCTTTGCCTAAAGCAATCAATCTCACTTATTGGGACCGTGCGCGACGACAGCGCCACGTGATAGGCGGCCATTATGGACAATATTGTCACCGCTGTCAAACAAGAAGTAAGTAAATATTGTGAAAAATATTAATGAAATCTTGTGTTATTTTACAATATTACACAATTTTGGACAATGGTAGTCAGTAACATTATTACCAATAATATTAAAATTGTTGTTTTCAGTGAAATTTTAGAGGTTAGGTAACTAAATTTTTTTTTCTTACGGCAAATATCCACTTATTTCTTTGGTCTCGTTTCCACCATGGTCTTGGAAATTGGTAAAATTTACAGTCGCTATTCTTCTTGGTGTTATTACAATTCACAACAACACATCTTGCCAGGACCATATTTTTATCTCAAAAACGATTAGAAAATGTTTACTGCAATATGGATTTGACAGCTCAAGTCAGCGACAAAAATGACAATTTTAGCCGTAGCGAGCGCTGTGATCGTTTAGGCTACCCCCTCCACCCGCTTTGCACTCTGCCAATTGTCACGCGAAAATGGTAAATTGTGTGAATTTAAGCAATTCAAATACCGATCAACAGAACGTACCTAAATAACAATATTTCCGTCTAAAATGTGCCAATAACAACACTCATTAACGTGCTGAATTCTCATACATTTCCTAGTACTTACATCGCCCACTTTAAAATAGGTCCGTGATAAATACAGACATGTTTCACAACCAGCCATCGTGGAATTAAAAACCAACCTTATTTTAATACCACACAACTGAGATTCCAATACAATTGTCACTGTCATGTAACTTCACTTATCACACCAAAACATTTTTCTCACGCATCCATTATCCACGTAGCAAGTGTTAGTGGAATGATAAAAGTAAGCTCTATGGCTTGATCAATAGAGTCTACGTTTCGAAGTGTTTGTAGATGCTCGTGACGTACGCCATGACTTGTTGCCAGTCGGGCCTCTCCTGTTGGATCATGTCTTGAATATTCTGTAACATAGAAAATCAATATTTAAATAAATATCAAATTTCTAAGCGACACTGAAAACTAGAACACATGGAAAAATCCGAAAAGTAAAGCCGGGAATCGAACCCGGATCCTCATAAATTCGGGATAATCGTGATGCGTGCTTTAATACATGTGGGTAAATCTTCAAATGTTTCCATCTGTACCAGCTGTCATGTAATTTACTAAGCGATTATTGTCGCCAAGCGCCATCTGTTTGAATACTGTCACAACGATACAATCACAAACTCCCGTTGAACATATACTGCTCACCAAGGACCATAGATGGCGCTGTTTTCAATGATACTATCAACGAATCGGAAATTTTACTTTCCAATCTTTGTATTTATTAAACAAAATGTATAGTGACCAGTGTGGTGGGGATGCCGACGGCCTCGGCGGCCGCGCAGGCGACGGAGAAGTTGGTGCGCTGGTCGTGCGGCGACAGCTTCGCGTACGGCACGCGCGCCTCGCCCAGGTACGAGTGCAGCAGCGCGCACAGAGCCATGCCGTCGTTCCATGACGAACTGCACACAATACAACCACAGTGATACAAACATGGTCTATACCATTCCAATCCATTTTAGCGCTTTAGTAAACGAAACGGGTCCCTACAAGTTCGTATAAAGTTTAAATATAAAAATCATAGTGTAATTGTTATAAAATGTCATGAGATATCAAGTAAGATAATATATATTTTATATAAGTATCTAAGTATTATACAATAATGTTATGTGTGTATGTATGTATCATTTTATTTTATTTACTTAGCTATCTATACTAATATTATCTATACTAATATTATAATGAGGAAAGATTTTGTACCTATTTTTGTATGTTTGTAATGAATAGGCTCAAAAAGTACTGGGCCGATCTGGATGAAATTTGGAACATAGATAGATTATAGTCTGGAATAACACATAGGCTACTTTTTATCCCGGAAAATTGCGTGATTCCCGCGGGATAGCGATAAACGAATTCTACGCAGACGAAGTTGCGGGCAACTGCTAGTGTATTATAAATATGTTAGTATTAGTATTGTTGTTTTCATTATCCTTGTTTCTCCTGTCTATGTGTTTCCGCCACCTACTTAAACTGGCTCAGACTTATTTCTTTCTTTTATTGGTCGTCTGGTAGAGATCGCTATTAAGCGATAAGACCGACTATTGTCTACCTGGTTTTGTAATGATTTGTGGTGTTCAATAAAAAGTATTTGCATTGTTATTGCATTGTATGATCCTTCAACATTCCGGTGAGTGTGATTCCAATTGCATACAATGAGTGATTGTGTGGGAATTTGGATGAAATTGGTTGGTTTACATGAGCGTTAAATGGATTGAAATGGAGGATAGTCATTAGTCATTTATTCCTTAACAATATGCACAATTGTATTGGAAATAATACTATACCTATCTACCTAAGTAACTGAAAGACCGAGCGGTCGTCAAGCCGTCTTTGATAAATACGAGTTCGGCAATCATCATGATTTAAATACTGTTTTTTTTCTAAGTATATCTAATATCCCTAAGATAATAATTATGCAAACATGTTGGAGAAAAATACATTCTATCTTCTATCTCCTATTGTGTTATTGTAATGTTACCTGAAGTTAGTGATATCAATGTTGTTGTATCCCATGGTCTTCTGCTGGCACCACTTCAATAGCGCGTTCCTCTTGGAGCCGCCGTTCTTCACCTGCAGCGCGTTCAGAGGGTCCTTGCGCTCGCCTGTGCGTCAACAAACGGACTTGAGCGGTCAGTGGGCGTCAAATGGAAAACACTAGTTCACCGTTTGAGTTAACATTGGATTTTTTTAACAATGAATAAATTATTATATGCGATAAGGTTTTAGTGACGAAAAGCTAAATTTTCGATATGGTTTTTAGAAACATGGACACCGCTAATCATACGTTTCATTTAGAAGTATCTGAATAAATTAAAAAGATGCGCTTCTAAGTTGTATCTATACCACTTTCTTACACTTATTGCCTGCGGTATGTAAAAATAAATAAATAATATCTTCATGATTTAATAAACCATCACAATTGGAACTCAATAACGTAGTATGTTACTTATTTTTAAAGTATCCCGTCATTTCGGCCGTGAAAACCAAAAAAAATAGAAGAATATGTCACTAGTAGTAAATGAAAATTGGGGAAGTTTAAACTAGGCGACTACTGACGCACCATCGAGAAATTGATTCCTTACCCACCGTAGAACGTTGTTACAGTAAACGTCACAATATTTTTTCTTGCTAATTCAATGTAACGTCATTTATGACATTTACTGCGAAAAGGGTTAGCAATCAATGTGTTCCATAGTACAGTGGGTGGTACTCACAGATGTCCCCATAGCTGTTCCTCCGGACGAATGACTCGATGGCCTTCTGTTGGAGCGAGAGCGCGCGCTGCTCGTCGGGGATGTTCGCGCCCGGCGCGCCCTCTGCCGCGCGGTTAGACACACGGTACAAAGCGGAACGAGACCGCGAGACGGCAAACCAATCACGCGCGAGTACGACGGCGTGGTTGCAACATTGGGACAAAACTTGACTGCGATACTACAGGGGGTTACTAAAGTTCGTATAGGCTCTCACTCTAACATGGAACAATATTAGTGTGAGTGAAAAGGCACAATTCGAAATTCTAATTTCAAAATTTACTTAAGTAGAGGGTTAACTAGTTTCTTGTTAATTTGTTTGTGTGAAATTTTACGCTTCCGGTTTTTGAAAATGAGAACAGTATTGTTTTCTGTTTATTTTTAGATAGTTTGATTTAGCGTCTTTTAAAAACGGAGATAATAAGTAATATTTTTCAAGCCAAGTTAAGTCCAAACATTGGTGATACAAAATATTTCGAATCGATTTGTTTTTTGCCATCACGCAGTTCATCGTTATGTGATACAGATTAAATGCCAAATTTGAATTCTTAAAGCTGTAATAATCAAAAACAATGCAGTCTTACTCAGCAATACAAGAGTATGTCCTGTTTTATGATTGTAATCACAAGTTAAGTATGTAACAAACTATTATGTTAATAAATAACGTTAATTATTCCGTTATTCTGTTCAACTCAATAAGGAAGCAAGTAGGAAAGTAGCTAAAATTTAAACAAATTGAACTGGCAAGTAATCCATATAAGAAATATCTATAATCAAACGTTCCCATCGCATCCGCTATAACAGGTTTAAAAAGGAAACACTTGATCAGAAAACATCTAGGCCGTGATACCATACCCAAAAACAAAAAACCACCCCCCATTTTTTTTAAAGGGCAATAATACAATTCCCATTTTATAATGAGTTGTATATTTAGGACGTAAAACTGAAATAAATATTAAAGCTTTATTTTTAAACTTTTTATTAAGTCCTTTACGTATCTCATAAATTAGTTTCTGAGCACCATAAAGGATTCTACGTTAATAGATATATGTAGAAACATGCAATAGATATAGGTTATTGTAGGGCAAACACACACAAGTTAGCAGATATTAGGCAAGGTTGGCATTATGCGCCTCTCTCATGCCGCCACGCTGCAATAAAATAAAAAGCAAAACACGTCATGCGATTAAGGAGGGACGGATGTTTATAACAATACGAAATTAAAAAGTTACAGGAGGAACATATTAAAAAGTTATTCATAGGGTTTTGTTATTTGTCATGCTGCAATTTATACGTTTCATACAAGACACAATCGATTGTTTAACAAAAGAGAAAAAAAAAAGTTGTTGATTTTTATACTTTAGTTTAATTTAATAAAGGTTTACCAGGACCATAGCAGACATGCCAAGGAGTTATGACTGTGTATCATATATCAACGCTAAACTAATTTATACACTATAAAATAAAAGAAGCCGTTTACTTTCTGAAGGTATAGCAAAGTCTGCTCAAGTTCCTGGTATATCTTTGACTCAAAGTTGCATTTGATCGACTTGACTCCTTTTCCCCAGACACCCCCTATGCTAGGGTCGAGGGTCGGTATAAGATGATCTCTAGGAGGGACCGGTTGGCAATTACCTAAATCATAGAGCCCCATCGGTGTGATAAGGCATGAAAGGATACCATCATCATCATCATCGATAGAAAAATACAATCAACGTTTTCACTATCCGTATCAAGTGTCAATACAATCTCTCAGATTTATTCCAAAATATTTCAATTCTTAATTTTTGTGATTCTTTGGGAAGGCAGTCCAGTACTGGACGATTCCCAGCTCACATAATGATGTTAAGTTCGCTCCCTCATGATCTCTGTAAGGCAGTGTCTCTTAACCCTTTTCAGCCACAGATCTCTAGGAAAACGAACTATTTTTAAGGACCCCCTAATTAGAAAATGAACCGATGCATAGCTATTAGATGCTTTTAGGGCATTTAGTTATTGTTAATTGTTCCAAAGATGAGACTGCGGTTCCCCTGGGGTCCGCGGACCACAGGTTACGAATCACTATTAAAGGTATAGCAAGTCGACTGACCGGTGGCGATGGGCGAAGCGCGCGCGGACCGCGGCGCGGGCGGCTTGGCGAAGTTGGCGACGCCGTTGGTCTGCGCGGGCGCCGGCTCCGACAGGCCGTTCTTGGGGGGCGCGGGGGGCGTGGCCGCCGGGGGAGGGACCTGGCGACACGATGGGGTAAGTTCTGTGCGGCAATGTCTGCATACTACTGGACCGATTTGCAAATTCTACCACCATTAAAATCTTACATTATCCCTGATGAACATAAGCTATATTTAATTCTGCGCTAGTGATTAAATAGAAGAATTTAAACCCGAATTTAATCTGCACAAAGATAGTCAGGATTTCAAACTAAAAAAAGGCACCAGCAGCTGCATTATTAAAGACAAAAGATTCTTATTTTGATCTTTTATATGCATTGAACATTAGTTTCCCTACCTGTATTGTACACCCATCATCCAACAGACATTGCAATGTGTGTGTGTGTGTGTGTGTGTGTGCTTACCTGTGGCCATTCGGTGACTGGAGTGGTGGCGGGAGACTGCTTAGCCGCCTTGGCTGCGTTCTCGATGCTCTCGATCAACGATTTCACAGACAACCGCGAGTCTTGCCGCGATACGCCTGAAATAACGGCATTGTGATCAACTGACCAACTTCCTATACTTCGATACTAGGAATTGCAAGAGGTATAACACCTTTCGTGCGGCGATGCGACGCCGCAGTCGCCATGATGTCCTGGAGCGAGGCGCTCGTGAGCAGCGGGGGCGGCGGCGGGGGCTCCTCCGCGCGGGGCGGCATCGCTGTACGACAAGTTGCCAGCATTACAACAACGCTATGAAAGAGCTTAAAGAGGACCTATGGTTACTTAGCCTACATTTATATTGACGAGAGATATAGGTTTCAAGATTGTGACTGAAATATTTCGAAAGACTGCTTGTGACATGCGCGCTCCTACACTAGTTCTAGCTTCATGTTTGAAGTGTTAAGAATGACGTATGGAGGGAGGAGGTTGACACTTGAAACTGACGGTGGAGGAGCGCCAAAAGTGATAGGCGACACTGACGTATCGTAACTGACGATTCGGTCTACATCTCGCAGCCGATATGAAGCTCGGTTTAACATAGAAGTCCTCAAGCTATCAATGTATTTTGAATATTCATAGTTACACGTCGTTGTTGTTTATGAAAGAGGGTCTAATGTGGTGATGGCATGTACTCGAAAATTCTAAAAGTGTGAACACTGTTATGAAAACGGCTTCAGAAACATAGGTACTTAAGAGGGTTACGAGTTCAGACTTCCCGAGAGGCGCCATATGTAAACTCCGTGATCAAAAACCTTTCGCCTTGCTTTGCAGTCTCATCTCACACAACAATAACGCCCTTATCCACAAACGTTCTATAGGCTTCTGCTAACTCAGCAATCGTTTGCCCTTATCTGTCACTTTGACATTTACCTTTCACAGATAAGGACAAACGATTGCTAAGCTAGCAGAAGCCTATACAGCGTTTATGAATAAGGGGGTAAGAGTCTAGCCCCTACCCCTACTCACAAACGATAGTTAAGCTTCTGACATTACTGTCACTTTGACGTTAGTCTTTACCAGACAATGCGATTAGCATAACATGATTTTATTTTTTTAAGAAACAGGGGGTAGGTTTCACAGTAATGACTAATCTGAGTGCACCTGTCAGTCTAAATTGATTAGGTATCTAGAATGCGTTTAAATGACATTAAATCATTTATTTCATCTCCTTGCGATCACTTATTGGCTTTTATAGGTCAAACGCGCTAGTGCAAAACAAAATATTAAAAAGTATTTTACTTTCCATTTTATGTATGTTGAATCAGTTATACTTAATAGGAATAGATAAGGCAGAATAAATACATTAAAAAACCTAATAGTTAACAAAAACCATCACCAAAGAAAATCAGCCTTTCACCAATAAGTGCTTAAGCTAAGCAATACATTGAAGCATACTTAAAACTATACCTAAAAATGAGGTGTCAAAAAGATATGATAACCATTTACTAATTTAAAATGCTACAAAAGACACTAAATATTGAAAAGGTCCAAATATCAACATCATTTTAGAAAACAGGAGATCAAACTTAAGATACATATCTTTTCGAAATAACAACACAACAACAACATCACACTGACCACCACCGTCACCAACCACCACCGGAATGAGAACGATCAAACAACACGACACGACATTATATTTTCCACATATTTATAAAGTCTCTTATGCTTAGACAAGTTCAATGATGCAGATACATTCGAAGTATTAACAACATCTACACAAACTGAACAAGTCAAAGTTTAACTCCTTATTAATAACTAGACAACTCTTATCAAGTCACAGTTTTCGGACCCTAACGGTCTTACCACGAAAACTTAAAACACGTCTGACGTGACAGTTTTACATGCACTAACATTTTGTAGAGCACATAATTAACTGATGTCTCGAGTTTTCGTAGTAACACGGCAAATGTACAATTCGGAAAGCATAAGAAGTTTGAGCGAGTACCATCAGAAATTGAAACATCATCATGTCAAGTTTTGCTTTCCGAACTGCAATGTAAATTGACGAGATGTGAGATTGTTTAATTATTAATACGAAGAACAGACCCAGTTATTAACATCACACTGGACGCGGGAAGCCTGGACTTACGTAGCGGTCTGGCAGGCAGGGGATCGTTCAAAGACCTGATCGGATGTGACAGTCTTTTGTGTTCCAACGTCTTCCAGTGATACTTTTTAGGCTCCCTCGGCAAGGAACCAAAGTTAGGTTCAATATTAGGCGACTTTTGAACTTGCAACGAGAGCTTCCGTAGCGGACCTTCTGAAAGCGGCCGCTTTTCTAAATTCTGAACGATATCTCTAATAGCTCCACTAGATTTCAAATTTGTTTCCGTAACTTCTTTAGCACTGGGTGATCGGGATAGAGATATTACCGATTTAGTAATAAGCGCCATTTCTTTAACTATGTCCGTGGTTTCCACGCTATTCTGAGTTAGGATTATTTTTGGATTGACGCGGTTCTCTTTCTTAGGTCGCTTGGGCCTGCGAGGCACGTTAAGTATGTCTTCCCTTGGAATGATTGCAAGTTCTGCCTTAGCTAGATTTTTGTTTATTTTATCATCATCAGCTTCATTCTTGTCTACTGAATATGGTACCGTGGGTTCGCCTATTTCTTCGTAATAGTTTTCTTGTACAGACTCTCTTCGAGTACTATGCAAGAATGGATTAGTATTTTCAGTTACTTTAGATTCCAATCGAGCAATCGAAGGAGCGTTTGATTGTGTTGTGTTAATTACAAATGGTACATTTTCAATAGGTTGGTAATATTTATTATCTATGAGAAATTCCGGTTTTTTAGAGAATTTCGCAACATTGTTTTTGACATCTGAAGGTTTCACTTTCGTCGGAGAAAGTTTGGAGTCAGATATATTTTCGTTTGACCCAAATGCTTTCCAAGACAGGAACGGTAACTTTGGTTTGGAATTCTTTTGGTACAAGCTTTTTTTCTTATTACTATCTTCAGATTTTATTGGATTCATTATCGTTTTATCCTCTTTAACTTGATCTATATCGTCGTAGTAAATCTTCACTTTTTTGCTTTCTTTTACTTCTATTGGCGCAACATTAGGTTTAAAGAAAAAAGGTTGGATTAAAACTGGACTCAGTATAATCGGTGATGGGGTCTTCATGGTACGATCTTTAAAGGTTATGTTCCCATCAACAATTTCTACAGGAGTTATAAACCCTCTAATCTTCTCTGGCGTATTTTCAAAAAATAGACTAGTTGGATGAATTACAGTCGTATTAGGTACTTGCTCATAAGAAGTATCATTAAGCGTATTTATTTTTAAGTGATAACTGACATTTTCGTCAATAGAAGCTTCAGCCTCAGAAGCTACATGTGTTTCTAAGAAAGGGTTGTTATTACTATGCTCAATATTCGGATATTTAGGCTTCTCGATCGAACCTTCAATGTTATCTACAACTTTTTTCATTTGTTGTATTTCTTCGGGTTGCGATATATTACTGACAGTAGGTCCAGATTTGGCTTGTTCATCGTTTCCAAATGTATTTTTAATTTTATTGCTATCAGTTTGTATGTTTTTAATAGGATCTACATCTTTCGAGAGTTTTTTGGTCGCTTTGGCATTCCCAATAATTCTCTCAATCGCTGAACGAAATGTCATTTTCAGTTCGGCATTCGCTTTCTTGAAATCTTTCTCAACCGAATCTTCGATAACCACAGAAGGATCTAATACAGGAATAGGTTTTATGATTTCAGTATTTTCTTTTTCTTCTACTTCAGCAACTTTGGGAATAACTTCCTGGATATGTGGAACAAAAGGATTAGTTGGTGATTTCCTAATATCATCAGGATATGGTAGTGGAAGAATCGATTCAGCTTTAACTACAGGAATTATATTGACGTTGTTTTTATCTGTTACCTTATTCATGCTTTTATCTGGAATGAAATCAATGAGATCCTTGACAAATCTACTATTCTTTTCGACAGGTGAAAGGAACACGCTGTCAGAACCTTCCGTAAATAAAGACGTTTCGCTGTAGTTATTATGATCCAATAATTCTATACTAGTAGCTTCTCTTAAGCATTTCTGGAATTCACCATGTGTATGCAAATTATCCAAGCTATATGCTTTTGGTTTCCCATTATAAACTCCTTTAAGATTGGTGCTAAATATTGTTCCATCTCTAGGTTTTCTTACATCATAGGATTCCGATTTAGTTGTCAGCGTGCCAGCATCTTCAACATCAACAAATAATTCTGGAGTATCTGGCTCATCTACGGCATCTTGTCTTTTGACAGTTTCCATAGCAACGTCAAAAGCATCTTGTCTCTTTATTTTAGTCACAGCGCTGGCTACACGTGCTTTTGTATCTGTACAATCTGTGGTATCTATACCATCATCATTCGTTTCATCGATGGTGACATTGCCGATTTCGATTTTGAAACCTTCAACTTTTGGATCAGTAGCACTCAGTTTATAGAACGCTTGATCAACGATGCTCGTGTCTTTCAAACTGGAATCGGAGACGCTGTGAACCCTAGAGAGATACCTCGTCCTGATATTGCTAAATATATCCTTATTAGATATATCGCTTTGGGAGTCTAGGAACTCTGTGCCAGACTTGTCGTCATCGGAACAGATGACGCTATCCATAGAGACTGACCTGTCAACACCTGTGTGTACAAATAGATTAGGAATGTAGTACAGTACAATGGTATAAGTCGGTTAGTTTCTTCATAGCGTAACAATAAAAACCAGTGAGGTAACTAGGCCAGATGAGCCCAACGCTAATTGATAGAACTCCCATTCCGGCTCAACATTATAGAGCGTCGAGACTCAACCGATTTTAGGCAGTTAAGTAAACTCACTATTCGAAATTATTACGCTATGGTATCGTGGTACGACTACATCGCAAGCTTTACACTGAATTAGTGCTTTTACTGTAATAGTGATGACATTTATGAATGTGGAAATATAGAGTGATTCTTTAATTTGGGAAATAATGAAAAATGCCATCACTGTCACGTTGGACGCTACGGTTAATTCCGCCGAAGAATCATTTTGTTTTCGTTCAATATTTACAATTTGAAATACGTCCCTACCATGCATCGTGTTCTCAATTTTAAAACTATCTAATTCTACATTCACACCAATTACTATCTAAAATTAAGCATGCATGTTTTTTTGCTTTAACTAGAAACCGTCATTTATTTTATTCAAAATTCTATGATCATGCATAGTTTTAATCATGCTCTTTATTGCTATGATTATGACGAAAAAAACTGAAAAAGAAATTCAACGCGTTTACTGATATTTTTGGTACGTCAATTTGAAATTAATCGTAATATTTCTACAAGTTTTCAGGCGTTTTAACTTTGATCAATTTATTAACAATTGACGGACAAAGATTCGACAAATGTATTGTTAGACAACCAATACATTTGACAACTCTTTATTTTCTTCTCACATATTAACTTTTCGGAAGTTATGAAACAAACCTAACCTGATGTGAGGTCCACAAAAAGGTCACCAATCTAAAGCAGAAGTACTCATCTGTGAGCTTTAGCCGTAACTGTTGTACGTTTCAATAAAAAACCCTAGTGTGGACGTAGCGTTCCGCTCGGGGCGCGTTCGCGAACCACACACTAGGGTTTTTGGTTACTGGAACGTGCAACGTTCCGTTACAGCTTGCAGATGAGTATCCGGCTCAAAGAACACCATATGTGGTACTTCCTCAAGAAAGCCAACTAAGTACAGTCTGTCTATTCCTGATAAGCCTTCCGTTTGGGCTCATGGAAGTCATATCAAATTTTTGGTCATTCTATCAATTTTGTTTACATAGTTCACAATTTATTTATGTAGAATGAGTTTTCTATGTGCCACGAACCTTTAAGCGATAGTATCTGGTCTTCCAGGAGTCTGATGCGGTCTCTGGCTGCTTTGTTCTCGGAGACCAGACGCTCCAGCTCCCTCTGGGCTTCAGTCTTGAAGTCGTTGGCCACGCGGACAGTCATCAGGAGATCGCTCTGGAACTGCTTCCACTCTGCCTCCTGTGTCCAAATAATACGTTAGTTTTTCAACAGATTAAAAAAGGAAGCTGTCTTGCATATACATAGGAAGTAGGTCTAAAAGTGTGTATTGTCCCACGATATTTATTTATACTAGCCGACGCGCGCTGCTTTGTTCGCGTGGCACATTGTTTAATTACAGTCAAATACGATTTTGTTGACCCCCCCCCCCCCCTGGGGAATCGAAAAAACGTAGCCTGTTAGACCTAATGAACGACGTTATACTTACTTAAACTAGCCCCTCCTCCTTTGTATCATCGGCAGGCGACGCCCTTGCGATATGTACACCATATCGGTACTATTCCTAAGTATATTGTATTTCTTCCTATTATATATCTACGTGTATCGAATGTGTGTAAATAAATGTTTCTCTCTCCCTCTCTCTCTCTCTCTCTCTCTCATGTTGCTAAAGAATGCAAAACAAAACAAAGGAACATTTTAATAGCTTCGCAGTCTGGGTGATAGGTGTACGTACATCTCTCTCGCGGTCGCGCGAGAGCTGCGCGGTGCGTGCGCGCGCGTCGCTCAGCTGGCGCTCGCAGTCGGCCGCGTGCGCCAGCGCCTCGCCCGCGCGGGACATCAGCGACAGCTTCTCATCCTGCGACACTTGCAACTGCAACACACAAACATTCATAGTATAGTAGGCGCCGTTAGCCGAATCACACCGAGCGAGCCGTCTCACGAGGCATAATCTCGTTTGACAAAACTCAAAATTGGACCGAAACTGCTGCCTTGCGAGACGGCACGTTCGGTGTGGATCTAGCTATTCCTGATGAAGCCTATCAACATTTTCAAAGTGGCGTCATGATTACTTTAGTGTTTGCAAACTACCCAGTACCCATCGTGAACAGTGGTCCTGTTTGCGTCGCATGCGCTGATAAATCTATAGATCAAAAAAGAGATCCGAACCAAAAAGCTGTTTGACCACTCAGCTGGTACAATGACCCAACAGTTGAAGGCTCAGTACCTGTATCTGCAGCTCGTTGGCAGCGTCGTGGGAGTTCTGCAGCTCGGTCTGGAGCGCCCCCTTCTCCTGCCGCAGCTGTTCCACCTGGAACTCCAGCTCCGAGATCGTCGACTTGGCGTTGTTACGCGACACCTGCAATATTCACATGTGCTTTTTACTTTCTATTTGACTTGCCGGTTCTATTTTTTACGTGTGGCAGGAGGTACACTCGAGGATTTAATTGTTGAAGATGAATGGAACGTTGTCATAGTTAAGTAACGTCACATTAACGAATAATTTCAATAATATATTGACATTGACATTTTGCGACAAGGTTCTGCACGTCTAGCACGAGAGCGCACAAGAGTCGCGTCGCGCGCGAGATAGATTGCCCGTCCTTTTCTTACTGTACCAACAAGAAAGAGACGGGTAGTCCAACTCGCGCGCGACGCGACTTTCGTGCGCTCTCGTGCTAGCGGGGCTGTCATGACACGACAGTTCAAGTGCGCGAGTGTAGTTACAGGAGGTTATGGTAAACTGTCAAGTCAAACCCTCACGGTACCCCCAGATGGTAAGTATATATTGTGTGTGTGTGTGTGCGTGTGCGTGTACTGACGAGTGCGTCGTCGTGCAGCTTCCTGGCGTCGCTGTGCGCGCGGTCGAGCTGGCGCATGGCGTGGGCCAGGCGGTCGCTGAGCGCGGTGGCGCGCGCCGCCGCCGCCTCTGCCTCGCGCCGCGCGGCCGCCGCTGCCGCCTCTGCCTCTACACACGAGTCCGCTGCGCCGGCTCGCTCCGCCAGCTGGAAAAGCCATCCTTATTTTAGCATCACATCAAAAATCATGACACAAAAAAATGAGAAAAATAAAGCTATGGCCCAAAATCCGGATCCTCCTCGATCCATTATGCGTATTTTTACCCCTACACCGCCCCATAGCAGAGATTTCTCTAATGTAGTCAAACTCCACAAATGTAATCATGAACAGAACTAATACTAATCAAACAATCTTTTTAACTCTTTCTTCTCTTACTTAATATACTACAACCCTCACCTTAGCCTTGGCCTGGTCGAGCAGCTCCCCGAGCGCGGTGAGCTGATGCTGCCTGGCGGCGGCCAGCTCGCGCGCCGCGCCCGCCTCGTGCTCCCACTGCAGACGCTCCGCCTCGCACCGCTCTAACGTGCTCTCTAGTGTTCTAAAACAATAACATTCAATTTCAGATAGTTAAATTTGGTCCTCCGCAACAACCGCATTTTGGTGGACTTTGGGAAACTGCTGTTAAAAGTGCTAAAAAGTAAAATTTATGTAAGGATATTATAATGTAGTCGCAAACTCGTCAAGATACTATACTAAACGCAAGAACTGGCTGTAGTGGGTGTCACTATCGTTATTTATTATTGGACATAGTTTAATAAGATTATTTGTACAAATTTGTGCAGCAGTCTTACGCGCATTTTATCGACAGTCCAGTTTAGCGCGTACATAATCTCTATTAGCGAGCGTCGAAATAATGATTTATGACCCGCACTACCGCGAGTCTTTGCGTAAAATAAATATTATTGTGGCACTTACCGAACTCGTTCGGCGAGCGTTTCGGTTTCTTTGGTTTTTTCCTCCAACGAGGATTTTGTTTGAGCTATGTCCGCCTCCAACTGCTCCTGCTTACTGATCAAAAGCCTTCTCTCTTCCTGTGATACCTGAAAAGATAAATTAAATTAGTCATCTTTTCAAGTCAACAGTTAACTTCCATCGTAAATGACTAATTTACCTTGAGAACTGCCAATAGCTGTTGGTCTGTGTCTCCGGAGAGAAGGGTTTCTGGTTCCACTCCTTCGCGAAGAAGCATTTCTTGAAGTGTGTCCACCTGGAATGTATTTAGACAAAGGAGTATGAGGTGCAGAAGTAAACAAAGGTTGTCATTTTTTAAACGGCAAATAAACTTGAACTAAATGTACCTTGGTATTATAAAGGTGTAGTACAATATTACAGAAACGCTTAGTGATACACCAGATCCTCCCCGTTGTTTCAGCGTGAAGAAGGAACAAACACACACACTCACTCACATCTCCACAATATAAGTAGGATGTATGTTTGACGACCGGATAGCCTAGTGGTTAGTGACCCTGATTATGAAGCTAGAGGTCCTGGGTTCGAATCCCGGTAGGGGCAGACAATTGTATGATGAATACGAATGTTTGTGCCCGAGTCATGGATGTTGTATGTATTTAAGTATGTACTTATCTACATTATATAAGTATGTAGCCATAGTTCAAGCTTTGCTTTGTTTGGGGCTGGGTCAATTGGTGTAATTTGTCCCAAGATATTTCTTTATTTATATATTTATGTATGTAAGACAATACCTTGGTGCGGCTGTCCTCGAGCTTCTCAGTCTGCCGGCAGAGCGACTCCAGCAGCACCTGCTTCTCGTCTGCCAGCCGCTCGTTGTCGGCGTGCGCGTCGGCCAGCTGGGTCTGCAGATCCGCCAGTTCGGCCAACGTGGCCTGGAGCTCTTCGCTTGTACTGGAAAGATTTTAATCGATGTTGCAAGGACAAGTTCAAGATCGTTATTCTCCTGGTCACCTTATGTTATCAGACGCATGCCTTAAGAAGATCTGGTGGGCGGCGACTGATCACTGACAAGTGACAATGTCAGCTTTAATGGAAAGAATGAATTGTGAGTAAAATAGTTATTTGTGCAACAAGAGAGCAAAGTTGATTTTTGGTGCGTGTTGATTTTGAATCCCGAGTAACCGAAGGATTCTAGATTACAATCCTGAGTGCAGCAAGGGATTCTAAGACACGAGATTCAAAGCTTTAGTCTCGTGTTACACATGCAATTTTACACCTCAGCAGCGAGAACAATTTGTCATAAGTGAAAAAAATACAACAAGGCTAATTTAACCAAATTGTTTGTTTTACAAAATGCATAAACATACTAGAAATAGGTAGGTATACTTGTCCGAGTCTATTTCGTATTACGCCTTCATACATTAAGATTAGTTTCAATATTATCCGATATATGTCGCAGTACCGTCGACAAACATGCTAATGGTATGCTGACGTAGATTCATCACTTTCATCCGGTGTTTTGTTGCTTTTATGTTTGTTAAGATTAAGACTATTGTTCCAATTAAATATATTCCAAGATTTGTGTTATTGCTACAGCTTGAGCTTGATTTAATTCTCCCTTGAGAAGGTCGTGTGCTCGTGTGCAACTGCCTGCACAATACTGTTTATTTTGAAAATAAACAATTTGAAAAATGACGAATTATAAAATATGCAGGAACCGAAATGCGGCGCGTACATTATTGACATTCCAATCTAAATTCCGGTACGTACAAAGGTCGCATTAGAAAAAAATCTTTTCGCCGTTAGAATTTCGTGTGGCAGTGATGTTTAGTGTTTAGTGTCACTTAAAGGACTAAAAGACTAAAATATTAACAGTTGTGTCAATCTATCAATCATGGTGTCTCGCTCACCTGTAATGGTGCTCCTCCATCTGCAGGATGCGGTCCTGCAGGCACGCGACAGACACCTCGCTGAGCGACGACGACGAGTGTTTGTCCCATTCGGGCGTGCTCGCGTCGCCGCTGTCACCTTCGCCCTGTCAAACATTTGTGAAAAACATTTACTTACAGGGAAATTTTATGAGACTTTGTACGACGCTTAAGATATAAGAAACTTAATTTATACTCAGCGACAAAAAATTTGGCCCAAACATAGGTAATTTTCTATGAAGACTGGGTCAAATTTTGTGCCGCGGTGAGATATAATATGTGTGCACTCACATTATGCGCGAGCGCGATGCTAGCGGGCGCGGAGGAGTGCATGCGGCGCGGCGCCGGCGCCAGCAGCAGCTGTCGCTTCTCGCTGTCCGAGAGCGGCGAGTGCGCCACGCCGCGCAGCCGCGCGCGCAGCGCACCGTTCTCATCCGCCAGACGCTCCAGCGCCGCCTCCCGCTCCGATTCGACCAGCTGACAAACATTGGACAGATTTAAACCTACATGCTCCAGTCTTTTATCACCTGGAGCTCCCACGCAGTTTACATGCATCAAATCTATATTAGCTTTCTATGCTGGCAACGCGTCTGCAATCTTCTAGTGTTTTCTAAATAGTGTCTATGGCTCACTTGCCACAGATGACTCACTTTCTACTTTTCCTTGCTTGTCGTATAAAAAGAACATCCATTTCAAACATAACTTTCGCCTTGCGTACCATTATGTAGCTCTAACTACTCATTCCCAAAAGCCTCCAAACCGTGGCGCATTTGGTGTCAAATCCCACCTTGAGCCGGTCCAGCTCGGCCCGCAGCCGCTCCGCCTCGCTGGCTCGCTCCAGCAACTCGTCAACCTTGGTCTGCAGCTGCGCTCGCTCCATCACACTGGCCTCCAGCTCCCTACGCAGCGACTCCAGCTCTCGAGTGCCAGATGCCAGTGATGCCTAAGAAGTTTAAAGAAAATTTTTAAAACAATTTTTTATTTGAAAGCGAATATTTGGGGCACACGGGATAGTTGCTAGGAATTAAAACAGAAATATATTAGAGTCTTGTGAACGGTAGTATACTTATATATTGATTCCGAAGGTTGACCTAATGCATTAATTTAAATTGGGTAGCCAGAAAAGTACGTATTTTTTACTAAAATACCTCCGATACTTACCTCCGATGGCAGCCTGGATCTTAGTTCAACCTCCTGGAACCCTGGCATGTGGTGGTCCGCGTTCAGCATGACGGGCAGGCTGACGCACTCCTGCGAGCCCCGCACCGACAGCTCCTCCGCACTCCCAAACTGACCCTGCGCATCCTCGAACTCCCCTTCTTGGTCCTCTAGAACCGCATTATTATTCCCTAAGTCCTTCTTCTTGTGCGCTTTATGGAGCTTTTCTTTGGATCCGAAGATCTTCAAACTCTTATCACGGGTTGGGGCTACTTTGTGGTGCTTGGAGTCCAAGCTGGACACAGACGGAGCGCCTTTCAAAGCCGGCTCTTGCTTGCCCTGGCTTGGTCCTCTACGGAATAATGATTTGAACTTCATCATCTTGATGGTTTTTTATATCATGTTCGTTATTTTCGTTTCGTTGGTCGAGTAAGTTTTTTGCATTCGTAACGGTCACTGTATGATCGGCTGCGTGATTGGAATTAATTACGTTAGCGTTGTACAGTTTATCTAAAAATAGATGACGAGTTATCAGCGTGTAAAGATAATGTTTACGACATAATTATTCCACGTGCTCGAAGCGATAACGATTTAAAAACAAGAATAGATCCCGTGACAGAATTTTGTAACAATCCTGTAGACGACCAAATCAACAAAGAAACTTTCAAAGTAGACACAAACTACACTAAACGAAGATGTAAATTTATATTCTGAGAGACAAGCCAATCAACAAAGGAGCTGTACATTGGATGATCGAAACAGTGGATTAAAAATACGGAATCGCCTAACACTCACTTACACTCACTCACTTACACACACGCATCGCCTTAGTTGCAGTTTTCAAGTAGATCCATGTGAACGGAAATTACTATTCCCTTTACAAATCTACTTAGGTAGGCATCTACTTAGGTAGGGATACTATAAATGTGACGTGATATCTGCGTGAGACTATTATAATGATCAATTTAATCTTATCTAATCACGCCTTCAATTATTAAAAGGAAGATTAGGAAAAGCTTCATCGTTTACTCCTAACATCTAATCTATAACTACTGCTAACAATTTACTAGAAGTCATATACGTCAGAGCCATTATTGTGATAGGTTTAATGAAGGACCCTCAACTTACGCTGTCTTTAACTGAATCCGACCGAACTTCACTAAACCAAGGAAGCTAAGTGTTATTTTTGTCAGCAGGACCAACATGGATACTTGAAGTCCTTGATCATTGTGCAACAGGGAAGTTACATTTTCCTATTTTGGAACAAACGAACGAAGAATGTTGTAAGAAACGAATACGAATAAACCCAGTTTGTAACAAACAATAAACGTGAACTTCGTCTCAACTTCTAAAGTATTAGACGACGGATTACGTCCCTAAGCTCTTAAATAAACGACTTAATCCAACGATTAAGTCTAGGTAGACAAAACAAATTACGTTCCTATTATCCCTCGTTTGTATGGATAACAGTGAAACTATTATTTAGCATTGTAATGCAATTCCAGCTGCAATAAATAAATGCAGAACGCATTTAAATTTCAATTACCCTTCCTGCGTGTCAATTTGGGCCGGGTTCCCCTTGCCGCTCCCTTGTCTCCCCTATGCTAATAAGGTCACGGCCGCACCTAGGGATTGCTTTGTCCTTTACTATATTATTGCTTTGTTCATTTTGATTTACTTTCATTCAACGAATATATACTTTTACTAACGCTTGTGATCGCGCGTCATTTTTATTAGACCTTGTTAATTTTAAGTAGAAGTTAGTTATTTGAGTGATAATGATATTTATGTAATAGTACATTACACTCCGAGGGCGGTGAAATAAAGAATGTCTCAGATCGCAGGAATTTGTCGCACGAGCCAAAAGCGAGGGCGATAAAAAGGTGCCTCCTGGCCAGGTGGTGACGTAACGAAGACTTTAATGGCAACAATTGTTTTTGTGATGGTCTGCAGACCAAGGCGAAGACACAATTTCTACAGAGTACTTTATAGCTCGCAGAGGTATCTTAATATCGTAAAAGTCATCTATCACTTGCACTTATTCTAAATGGGTTACGAAAACGTTCAGCATCCATAGAGTGATGTAAAATCTCCATTTGCATACAATGATGCAAATGGTTCGTAAGGTGCGATCGGATAGCGAGTGGGTACACAATGATAGTGCAACACAATGAACAGCGTGGGTAGCTGATTGATAAATGTTTTTGTAGTTATTCTACAGCCTATTCCACAAGGAGTAAGGAAATTACTTCCTTTTTAGCACCCTAAAGCAGTGTTTTAATCGACCGCGGACCACTAGGAGTCCGCGAATACGGTCAACCAAATGAAATCCTACACTGTATAACCCTATCGCAGTAAGTTAACCTTATCGCAGTAAGTGGTCGATTTGTTATTTGTGCCTGTCAGTGTCATAGTACTCCGACGTTGATTGTGAAAGGGTTCTACAGTGGCCTAGGATTCTTGAGGCTGACTGTTACATGGTGTATGGGGGTTCGCGGTACCACATCACATGTCAGGGTTGTCCAAAAATAGTATAAGTATCGTCCAAAGGCTCGTAATGTCTACGCTTGATTAGAGCGGAAAACGATTTTATAATTACGAGGCTCTTCAGAATTCTACTTAAAAAGTGAAGAAACGCTGCCTTTAAACTAAATAACAAACATAGTAGGTAATTATATCTTGCAACTTGATCTTCAAAATGTAGTCAGTAAAAACTTATTCATACATAGGTTACTAAATATAAATGTATTAGGCTTCTCAAATTTAGAATCAACTAAATCGGGCCATGTTTTATTGAACAACTAGCCTTCCGTCCGCAGCTTCGCCCGCGATAAATTAATTTTCCCGTAGGAAAAGGTATTTTCCCGCGGTAAAAAGTAGCCTATGTCACTCAGTGACAATGTAGCTTTCTAACGGCAAAAGAATTTTTGAAATCGGTCCAGTAGTTTCGGAGCCTATTCAATGCAAACAAACAAACAATCAAATTTTTCCTCTTTATAATATTAGTATAGATATAGATAAATGAATCATTTTACATTACTTAGGGTTATTAAAAGTGGTTTTGTGAACAACAAGGGGATGTGTGCGTGACCAAAGACAATAACCGCCAATTTGACGTACTTTGTACCCCGTCTGTTGAAAATTCGAACAGCGGAAGTTTTGGCAGTCTGGGAACTGAGTTCTTTTTACTTGAGAACGAACATTTTTTGCGTATCACTATCACTACATAGTATAAAACAAAGTCGCTGACCGCGGTCTGTCTGTCTGTCCCTATGTATGCATCTTTAATACTACGCAACGGATTTTGATACGGTTTTTTTTTAATAGTTAGAGTGGTTCAAGAGGAAGGTTTATATGTATAATTCTACGCAGACGATTTAGATTTAGATTGTTTATTCATTTTATAAAAATACATCATAAAATTTTACTTATACACTGTCATTGTCACATGGGATGCCTTAAGTTGACTAGGTACTTGTATCACAAATATGGCAAACATTCGTATCGGTATCTCAATGATCGAATCGTGAAATGCGCTGGCGAATAATAAAACCGCCAATTATCTTCGACGAGCGGTCCCAATTGCTTTTCAGTTTACTATTAGTGGTTTTATACATAAAGAATCAAATTGTTGTAAATTTGTTTCAACAATCATAGGGAATCAATCACTAAATAGTATAAAACAAAGTCGCTTTTCGCTGTCTGGCTGTCTGTCCTTATGTATGCTTAGATCTTTAAAACTACGCAACGGATTTTGATGCTGTTTTTTAATAGATAAAGGGGACCGATTTTTGAAATCATAATCACTTGAAAACCATCACCATTAAAACTAAAATAAACTTGGTCCCACCTACTTTACATCTATTGAGCTGAATTAAAATGTACAGTAGAGGAATGAAACCATTCCATCCTTTATTCAAAGAATAAAAAAAAGTTTGCCGCCAAAATCGACAAAACATCGTTGACAAATCAACGAAGCGCGTCCCTGATTGGTCACGTTCGCGGTTCGAAAAAGGAACAAACTGTGGAGGGTGAATGGCCAGCCGCGGCCGCGTGAGGGCGTGAGGTCGCCCGCTGCCGATATGGAAGCCGAGCCGGTCTGCCTGCTCTATGTTGTCTATGGTAAAAAGGGCTATTCTTAAATACTTTAAATACATTCTGTAAATAGTGTGAATCCCAAGTATAAGCCTACGTCTGTGTTCACTGATCACTGAACGTTACAATAGCGGTCTTCAAATCAAGGGTGGGTTCAATCGACTAGGCGAGCGTGCTCCATTTTAGTTCGACATGTCATCTTCGCTTACATCAGGCGTGATTGTAGTCAAATAATCTATTTTATGGTTAAAAAACAGTGTGGCAACACTGGAATGTGACATGGTTTAAATAAATAGATTGGATGGATCATTAATCATATTTTAACTCCTGACCTGACTCAATAAGCCGAGGGGTGTTAGGTAAAGTTTAATATGTGTACCTACGTATCTATTCCTGCATCAAGATTTATTAAAAAAAGAATATTAAGTAATAATCTAAAGATACTTGTGCGTTGCAATATTTGCAATACGATTGGATTTGATTTAATTATTTGAATACGGTTGATGATGTCAATCGTGCGTGTCATAAATAACACAAAATAACAAAATGTTATTTATTACGTCACACACACTATTAACAATAAATCAGTTTCAGTTTTCCTGTCCACATTCCAAACATACATCCCTACGTAAATAATTGTAACTCATAGATAACGTATACCTGCTTTCGCAAGGATTTCTAGTTGCGGCTGTGCTTACAAAAACGAACTGCAATAAGTATTCCTATCCTGTATATTGCTACTAAGTGAAAAGGGATGGTCAATATGCATTGATCTGTGACTAAACACGATCAATAAACTCAATGGTAGCTTCAAAGGAGAAGTTATGTAAAACAATTATAGTAAAGTGCGCCTTATTTAGAAATGTAATAGCCATGAACTTAAAAGGTAAATAGTAAGAGGCGAGGTGGACGACCTGTGGACGACCTAGAAAGGACGCCCCGCAGCGTGTCAGTCATTTTATTGACTGCGGATACTCATGCAGACATGCATGTCGTGAGGGATAGGCTAAGGTCTAAGTTAGAGCTAAATGTCAAATACTAAATAATTGATGATGATAGTGGGTAACAGGACATTCCATCATCAAGAAGTGAAATGTATATTTCTTTTGAGATTAATAAAGTTTCTTTAACCCCAATTTTCCGCTTTGTTGGGATAAAAAGTATTTAGCCTATTGTTTCACAGTGATATCGTAGCATTCTAGCTGCTAGGGATTTTTTTAATTTGAATATAGTTCCCAATATATCCTCCTTCATACAAAGTCATAAATTTTCTCATTATAATTATTAGCATAGAAGTATAGATTCAGCGAGACCGACGGCCATCTTTAAACTCTTCTGATCTTTAAAGCACGCTTTTCGCCACCCTAACAAAATATTATATGTACCTATATAATATCTGATATGTAATGCAGTTACATTTAGCATTAAAAAAAATTGGCTTTGCTGTTAACTTAACAATAGGTGAGCTTTGTCTATCATTAAATGTCGAGGTGAATGTAAAGGGCAAGAAGTACAGAGATTGACTAGGCATGATTAAAATACTGGTTTTGGTCAGAGATCATGCATGACTGTTCTGTTCTAGTTTTGATTAAGCACATTAGTTTAGTATACAAATTTCCGTATAAGATTTGATATTTTCATTTTAACCCAATTCCAACATAAGCCTAATCGATAGCCAAATCAAAATAAATAAGTGAAAATGATAACATAATTTGCGACAATATTATCGTTTGTGACGTTGCGACCTTGGTGATAAGAGGATAAGACACATGCAACATTCAAATATACCATGAATTTATATTCACATATGAAAGAGAGATGTAGAAAAGAGAAAGAAAAAGGTGAGGCGAAAAATGCGTAGCTGTAAATGTTCCTGGCCAGTAGCATTAACGCTTCAAGACCATAGCCTAGTCCCAAGCATTACAAAATGGAAGCTTGGGTCAAGCAAAAACTATGTAATCAAATCAAATATCATCGAACTTAGGTACTGAGTTTCTGGAGTAACGTATAACCAAATGCTAGAGTCTATTGTAGTGGGGGCTGATGATAAGACGATGTGCAATAAAAACAAAATGAAACAATCACCAAACGAGTTTGTATACATCGAAACTGCCCCAAAGATGGAGACAGGCTTGAAACACAGTACTAGCACGAGAAATGAACGAGCAGTAAGCACCGTTGCAATGCACGTCTAAGTTGCGAGCACTTTCTCCTCTAGCCGTTCAATACACACAAAAGAAACCAGTCGAAGCCTCTACAGTTCCTGACCCATAATTTCAATGGTAAATGCTCCAACACGATCATAAACTTAAACAAAACCGGAAATAGACTTTGAAGTATGAGTATAAGGCAGAAATAATTTTAATGTGCTATTAATCGGACACACTCTCTAATTGTTTGTAGGTATGTCGAATTGGAAATATAGTGAAATCGGACTGTGATTTACTTAGTAAGAAATCGTTGTAATATCGAACTGGGAACTTCCGTGGTACAATAAAAATAAAGAGCATCAGAAAAACATGTAAAGCTCTTGGTTATAAATATTATTTCTTTGACTGATCACTCACATGAGACTATTATTAGACAATATCCAAAAGGACAACCTTAAGTGTCTTACGTACGGTGAAGTGCAAAAGTAAATATCGATATGAACTTCTCAAAAATATGTCCCACGACATTACGCTGGTGTAAGAGTGTATGGTACTTATTTTTGAAACTTTGACTAGATACATATTATTACACATGACTGTACTTGGGATCTGAAACGTATTCACCATTTCTTTAATAATAATAAAGACAAGATTAAAAAGAGATGGGAGCGTGCATACATTAGTCTGGCTCTGCAAGCCTGATTAAGCAGGTTCTCTTAGAAAAGACGTGAAAAATATAACGATATACTTATTTCGGCTAAATTCATAAAATAGTGCACGACCAAAAAGAAACACGCCAACGCTCTCATTCATTGCGACGCTGGGGCGCCAATGACACTCATTAAGTGTGACACAGGTATAAATTGTTCTACGTAACAATACAAAACGTACCTAGCTGTAGTCATATATAAAGTCTTGATGTGTAGAGCTGAATAACATATAAATAATAAGGAAAAAACAGTGTACACTATTGCAAGTACAAAAGTAGTGGGTTATTCTATTAACGTTATGAGAAAGAGGGTGAGCAAGTATTTTGCAATCGTTAAAATGACGTCAAGCAACTCTGTGTTGAAACTATTGAAAGGAAAGAGAGACAAAGCTTGGGAATCTACCGTAGAACATAACTTTTATTTGGTTTTTAGGCAACTATTGTAACTAGAAAGCGAAAAATTAGCATCATGTTCCATAATAATATCGTCGACATACCAATTTTAGTTCAAAGAGTCCAAAAACGATTGTTTTTTTTGTTTAGTGGCCCTGGACCATCAGTACTTTTCAAATGATTACATCCAGTTCCAGTCACAGTTTCACCACGAATTTAAATTAGAAAACGAAAAGTTTTTGTTTATTTACTGCTTGCTATGCAAGCATCTAAGCACCAGCGTCAGGCGTGCTTTAGGATTACATGTTTTTAAGAGAATTAGAAGTTCATGATCGTCGTAGAAGTTCATGGCATAAAAATTTAACCAACACTTAAAAGAAAAAGTAACAATACATGCCATTGGTAATAACCATGAGCAACCCCATCTGTTTACCATATGCACATATGAGTCGCTCGTATTTACATATAATGCTACCGAATTAAACATCGACGAGTTGATGTTGATACAATTTAAGTAACGACATCATAAAGTGTACGTGTAATAAGGAGCACTGCGTATCGCCCTTGGTTTAGCACTTGGTCAAATAGTCGTTATCGAATCCAGCTCATTTGTCAGAGAGGGAAAGGTTACCTAGTGATCATGATCACTTTACTATTTATAAATTGTAACTCATTCAGTCTTTGTTTTGCCTCCTCTGATGTAAAGATTTTCTGGTCTTTTAAAGATGACAGAGATTTATATTATACCTTTCATACAATCCTCTCTTGTCTTCGCATTTTTGCGAACCCTCAGCGAGTTTTGTGAATATTTGACGCCAAAACCATTATTGCTCAAGAAAGACAATAAGATGATGCTGATTTGTTGTTTGCTATCACGCTAAAATCAGTTCTAAGAACCTCAGAAAATTCATTATTCTATCACAAAACTGCGTAAACATAAGACTGATTGGTATTTTAATTAAGTAGATCATCTGCTAGCTACTTGTCGTTGATCTAATTACCGCTAACCTTTGCCCTGTTAGAATTAGATCACTCAGCATATTCAATAGTTTTTACAGATTTGTACAAAACTGTGTTTATCTGAGTAGGCCAGCCAAGCCGTTAAGTTATGAGCTCATTAGTAAACATCCGATATCGGATTACGTGTTTGACTGTTAAATGGGATTCGTTGAAACACTATATGAGCTCACTGGCACTCGCTGCTCCCTGAGAAAGCTGTAAACTGACACCCAAAAAGGTTAATGTGAGCCTCGCCAGCTGCATCGCAAGTTATTTATGTTATGTCGTTCTCTTTTGCGTTTACTGTTGATGCTATAGATTTATCTGCTTTGTACTGGTGTAGCATATACTGGTGCGGAATAGCTGATTGATACCTACCGATACTTGAATACTTTTTCAAGTTTAAAGTTAGTCTGAGAATTTGACATTATGTTGCTTAACCACTATTGATCAGCAATTCGACTGGTGTTAATGCTCCATTGACTAAATGAATTATTATCCTTCTTACCTATGTTATGGACGGTTTGTTCAGATCGTCTCAATACGTTACAGCTAATATCGCATTTTCAGTAGTGATTATTTCATGACCTCTGTTATTGAGCCGAGCACCATATCGAATCCATAGTTATTTCTCGATCTAGGAAGCTATGTCTGACCATGGCTATATGCAAAATGCTTCTTCAAATTCGTCACTCGAATTACATGAGAACTTTTTAAGGTCAAAATAGACAGCCATTGTTTGAGATGTTCGCAATATGTTGTTATTCATTTAACGACAAAAGAAGCTGAGTAACCAAGTTTAAATAATCAGGTGTCGCAAACTCACCCACGTATGTTATTTACTTGTATTACAGATGTACTTATATGGTAAAGACGTCGCGAAAAATAAATAAAAAGAGTATTAGTAAGCCTTGCTTGGATTTTTGGAATCAACTGCAACTGAATTTGTACATTAAATATGTAGACTTTGTGTATATTAAATTTTAGCTGTTTTTTTCTTCCTTATTTTCTTCTTGGAACAAGAAAGCTAGCTTTCGTGTTAAGAAAATCCGAAACCTTTGACACGGCTGCCCATTATCTAAATCTAAATGGAGACTTGGTGATTTTACAAGAACAGTGGAAAAGATAAATTATCAAAAATCTAGTAGCTATTATTACTTCTTTTTTAGGTATCTTCTTCTAAGAAAAGTGTTTAAACTTGCTTGAATTGATAAAGTTTACATTGCTGCCTAGATTGTACATAATATATCTATGCTGGGTAGGTAACCTCGATCAACATTTTTTTAATCGTTTGTTTTTTCTCCAATAACTTAAAGTTAAGTCATAACTTAACATGACACGTCACAAATGTTACATTTACGTATCGAGGTAGACTACATTTTTTACACTTTTTTCAGGTAGGTAGGTAAGAACAAGTGCAAAAATTATTTTGTGTGTCTGCTTTTATATCTAGTATCTACTAGATACGAGTTTTTTGCTAATAACGTACCTATCTATTGACAAGAGATCAAGAAATTTTGAAGAGGTAGGTACCCTCTTCACCATTAAGTAGATGTGTCGGTAATTAGTCAGTTAAAAAAACACAACATGGTAAGTACCAATTCGAAAAATGCTGAATTAATAAGCTAATAAATTGAACCAAACAACTGCCATTTTGAGATTGACCCAAAAGAAAGAGCAAGTACGTCTTGAAGGCTGATCAGAGCAGCAAAACAATTCCATGTCACTTTCACAAGTCGCTAGACACACTGACATGCGTGAATTGCGATAGACGGGCATCTTCTCGCACCAAGTCACCACTTAAATGCAACAAGACGGAATAGGTAACACTTATTCAATCCATTCCAACACTGTATTCCGAACAGACTTCGTGATTAATCCCATTCACAGGTTGACACTACACAACGCTAAAAACACATATAATACTGATTATAGCAAATTAAATTTTGTGAACTGTGAACATTACGTTGAATTAAAGTAACTTTTTGAAAGTTCGAAAATGAAAGCACCACACACCCGGCCGACCGGATGGCATCCGCGGCCCAACCGAACCGAGCCAAACAAACTAGCTCGCTGTTGCTATTGCTGCACTGCTCCTTCTCGCTCCGGACCTCAAATGAAACAGCACTATCTTCCATTTCAAATAATACACCATCAACTTTAAAACACACGTCGGCGGTCCCGCTGTGAAGCTATAAGCGTTAAACTAACTTAGCCGCATAGCATCATGACGACAACATTCCACGAGTGTAACAAAGACGGCAATAAGCAAACGTGTTGCTTTGAATAAGTTTGAAGAAGGAATGTGCGTGAGTGCGACAGAGATAACGAAATAGAAAAAAAATGGAAGTCAAATCACGTGCGAACATTCCGCGTAAACACCGTTACCTGGATTGCATGATTAATAAACTTGCCGCGTCGGAATAAAGTGTATTTTTGTTTGTGCTTAATTTTGACATGCAGGAATTTGCTTCCGGTGCAATTATTTTGGCGCGAAACACGAATATCGAATGAAAACTTACTCAACCATTCAACTTTTTTTACATTATTGTTGACGTATTAAATAAATAAAATTGGCATACCTTATGGGCTGTACAGGTAATTTCCTCCCAATAATTTTCGCGTCATTAGCATTAGTCCAAACATTGTTGTTATTGATTGTTCTATTTTTTGACTTGGTTTTTTCCGGAACCTTAGGTTTCAAAGTTGGCGGTAAGATAGTTTCGGTTTTCTCTGGCGTTCTCGGCAAGGGTTTTGCTGGTGCATGGGATTGTTTCACTATTTGCAGAACTACGTTGGGGCTCTTTAAATCGTGTGGTTTTTTTACCCCTCCAGGATCTGGAGTCAGTTGGCTTGTTCGGGACAAGGATCTCTCTGGGTCGGTCGGTTTATCAACCCGTTTGGAATTCGCTTTTGACCGTAAAACCGATCTTTTTAATGTAGATGATTCCGTTGGGGGTACTAAAATTAAAAAATGTATTTTTAATTGTGGTTTCCTTACATTAATTGTACATATACAGATTATGTTGTTTATTTACCTGTCCTAGGTCTATTCCTAGTCACAGGTTTAGTCTCCGCGCTGCCTATTTTGGTGGTTTCTTCGACCGAATACGACGAACCGGCGGTTGGTACCGCCTTAACGCGAGAGCTGAATGTAGTTTTGAAGAAATTGGCCGAAAATCCTTTCCTTGTCACTTGAGCACTGGAACTACGATTGGGATGTCTGGAAAAAAAATAAAAACAAAAATGTTGTTTCAAGGGGACACCCGGGTTTGAACCGGGGACCTCTCGATCTGCAGTCGAATGCTCTACCACTGAGCTATATCCCCGCTGAGAGACTCGTTGAAAATAGCTTACACGTTCTGATACGTGACGCGCCCTCTGCGTGTTTTAGAGCTCACTAAATAATGTTAGCCGCTAGTACTAGATGGCGCTGTAAACGCCTTAAACTTGAAAGTAAATATAATTAAAGTATTATTTTTGCCAATTAATTAATTTACTAGTATTTATATTACAATGAAAATAGTAGTTTAACTTACTGGATTCCGGAATTGCTAGGCACCCCTGGCGCCTTCTGCTGCATAACCTCCTCGATCTGCAACAAAAATAGGAATAATTATGTCTTTATGCGATAGTTCTTACAAGTTCAAGTTACAGCAAATATTTTAACAGTGGGCGGAATTTATCACAAAAATCCTTTTACACTTGGGGTTCAAAGAATTTACATTAAATCATGTTTTGATATTTTTTCTTAGGTACCATTATTTTGATCGCTCACACACAACAAAGTGCACTTCAAAATCGTTATCATAATGAGCTACTGTTATAAAAATATCACATAGTCATATCATTATCGCTGTATAGGTAGGTATACCTAATATGCAACTATAGATACGTATAGTATATATCTACTTAGGTATATACGCAGTATCTACTTAAGAAATAAATAAGGAAATAGGATAATTTTAGTAAAATAAGTTTTTTACATTTGAAATAGGTACAGACTTTTTGCCGACTTCCAAGTCAATCCGACGAAGAGCGGTCAAGAAACGGTTTGGAAACTTCGATCAGCCATTTGGAAATCAAGCGGAGAAGTTAACAACAATCAAAACAAGCAATTCAAGTTAAATTAAATTCTGGAATAATATTGGAACGACGACACGTATTTCGACATCGAACCCATACTTATACATACATGTCTAAAAGCTACGTACTCATATAACCTTTTTTTTTTTTTTTTAACGTGTGGAAAATGCGCCTTATGCATCTCCGCGCTCGGGGCAGCATACGAACGGAGGTATGACGGGCTCTCCATCTCGCCGCTGCCTTCCCTACGGAAGGAGGGGAGAGGCCTACCGTCTAAAAACACACACGTTCCCTCCAGGCCTTGAGCTGCGGGCGTTGCGGGCGCACACGGTGACCACCGCAACGTCCCGCTGGCCGCCCCGGGATGGGGCAGGTGGCGACGGCACCGTTGAATGCGGGTTCCGGATTCCCCGCCCTCCCCCGCCGGTGACCGTCTGTTTTTTTAAAGAGGTTAACTCCTCGTAGCCCCCTCAGCGGCCCACGTTCCCAGCGCCTGTGGCCGGGGACGTACTCATATTACCTACCACCACAAATTGGTACTCCCGCCGTCTCCTCACCCCTGACCACATGGCAGTCATTCCTTTTATTACTAGAATTACTAGACAAAAGCCTTAGGTATTAAGTCTATTATGATTATGACTTCAATAACTGCTGTAAACAACAACATAGAGTAACAGCTACCATTGACAAAGACGAAGTCAGGAGTGTCAAATGTACGTCAATGATTTTTTAAAACAGGTTTGCTAGAGATACAAAAAAAGCAAGAAAGTTTAAATGTAATTAATTTTTTTAATGAAATATTTCAGCATGTGATTTTGATTTAGTTATGTTTGAACCACAGACCACGGGTGGCCTGTGGTTTGAACACTTCTATTAAGCTTTCTCACCGTAATTTTTGTTAAAAAATCAAGTCACCCCTTTTGACACTACATTAAACCATCCAATAATGAACATAATTATCAAATGCAATTAAAAAAACATCTCTTCATTACATCCTGATTTGGTAATGGGACCAAATTGGAAGTGGGTAGGTATTCCCTATTCCAACAAAATAATAATTTTCGAAATCGGTCCATAAATGACGAGTTACTGAGGTAACAAACGTAAAAAAATACAAAACCTCATCTTTTTTTTTTAAGTCGCTTCAGTCAAAGTAGGTGTCTAACGGTGGGCTTTAATTGAGTTTCGATATTAATTTTAAGCTTTAAAGAAGCTAAAGGGCTGAGATAAAATAAAATTGGTGTTGTTAAGGCCCAAATTTTAAAAGCACGTCAACCAAATGTAGTAAGTAAGTATAATTGTGCTGAGTTTAAATAAAATACAAGTAGCAAGAGTGGAAGAAAATTACGTCTAATTATACAGAACTTTACCACTTTGCGTACCTCAACTTTCGAATGACGTTTTAAAAAATCGGGCAACAGTTCCAAATCCACCATGTGGCGGTGATGTGGTGACCACCAATTAAGTTTCTTTCTTTACTATTAATGTTTAATGGGCAATGTTTATTCGAAACTCATGAAGGTACCTGCCTGCACATTGTCACTAACCTTCGATTTCTTCCGTACCAAAACACCCATGTTAACGTTTTGCGAGTCCTGTGTCCAAAACAACACTCCAAAACGAAATGACACAGCACTTGGTGCGACGAAATTTGCAAAATGATCCTTTGGTCTAACTCAGAGACGAAAGCGTTAATAGGTTCATACTAATATATGACTGTTTCAGGCGATGCGGTTAGCAACCCATCACTATTTTGATTCCCCTTTCCACCTATCGCCCACAATCATGCTAAACGTGGCCTTTAGGTCTTGTTACCTTTGGATATGTCTTAACTATAAGAACATCACCTGTAGTATTCTAACAGTTTTGTCAAGTGCTTACGTCAACATAATTAGAAGCTCGAAAAAAATATATACCTAGGTAAATCTCTAAAAAAACTTACAAGTGTAAGTGTAAGTTTTAAGATTAGTTTGTAACCACCATTGGTTGCTGAAATGTATTCAAAACTGTCAAAAATAACGACAGTTTTCAATTCTACTAGATTTGTTAATTGCGTATTTTTTTATCAACAGTGTGATTTTCCAAAAAGAAATCTCATAATTCTCAAGTCGGCTTATTTGATTCGATTTCATTATAGTAATTTAAAAACAGAAATTCTAACCAATTCATCAATAGCTTCAAATTTTATTCAATTATATATTCAGTTATAATTTAAATTTATTGCCGTCGAGTGCAGCACTGAATCTGTGAACGACGCAGTTTGTTTAAAGAATGGCTATTCTTATGCATAAGCCATGGAAGTAATTTCGTACAACTAGCATTACATTGCGCGACTGATGAGCTATCGCACTTTACAAGAGTCCAATCAAACGCCGCGGTGTAACTCTACTTACGGAATTAATTGCAGTGTCAACTGGACTTAACTCTTGTCACTTGCGCCCCAATCGCCGCCCACACTCCGCCCTTTGCATCGTACAAAAACGGCCCAGTCGTTGAACCTTTTTGCTATGATATCATTAATTATTTATGCAAGTGTCATTCGTGCTAATATCCACTCGTAAAACACTTATTTATTAGCGTGCGGGTATTTTTTCATCATCATAGCTATATTCTTAATAGTTACATGCACACGCACACACACACATAAGTTTTTATTGTTTAGTTTTATGGTACATACTGAGGCTGTTGAACAAACACATTGTAACCTTTTGTACCTATATTATATTTTTTTTACTTTACCTAATTTTTTTAAATGGCCTTTGCATCTATTACAGACGAATTATGGCGTATCGTCTGGGAGACAACGCTTCCTGGCTATCTAAACCAATACGAGAGCCACATACTCTGCACACGCATGCCAAGAGAAGTTTGCGGAGGTCGTTACTGAGCCGCCTTGATTTCGCTTTTGTTTCTTGTCAGCAAGTGTCTCGAACATCATCATAACTTAAACGCGTTCTACTGCTGGGCCCTGGTCTTCTCTTATAATGAGAGGACTTGGTTAGACGCTTGGTTCCCATGCATGTTCAGTGGGGATTGGGAACCATTGAGCACACAGGTGAGCGTGAGTTTGCTCACGACGTTTTTCTTTACCGAAATGCTCATGGCATTCGATTATCGTGTATTTTTTGTAGACGCAATTTCAAACGCCTTTATTAAACGGCTGTATCTATTAATGACGCATCAAAGAATCACGGCAGTTATTATACATTGCGTATATTTAGCTATTAAAAACTGTGCATAGTACTCTGCGGAGTGTCATAATATTATCTTTGATCCAGCCTATCCCAATGATTGTTTAGTTAAGTAAATCGCTACACAGTTTCAATGGTCGTTCCCACCAAACGCACCGACGTCATGTAGATACAGACAGACAAATGACAGACAGACAGGGCCGACAACGCACTGGCATCGCGTAAAGCGCTGCGGGTGTCTATGGACAGTGGTGATCATTTAACATCAGGTGACCCACTAGTTCGTTTGTCTGGCCTCTCTAATATAAAAAAAAAATCTAGTTCATAATGAGTGATCGAAACGCTCTATAGACTAAATTAGAGCCTCTATAAGTTTTTACACAAAAAAACGTCCAATGCTTTCACGTAAATTGTCAATTATTATGGGAAAACAGGTAGCGCCACTAGTGGTTTTCATATTTGTCATTTTAGAGCGTTTTCCAAAAAAAGTCCACGTGAACATATTTCCCAGAATTTAACTATTTTGGGTTTTTCTTACTCAGAACCGTTTACCCTATCGATCCTTATACAAGAAAAAATGTGTCCCAAAATTTCCATTCCAGTTCGTCACTTCTTTTAATATACACTCCCTTGCAAAAAAAACGGGCACCCATGGTTATTCTATTTTATGTGCATGAAAAGCTTACTTTCTAAGCTTTAATGCCTAAATATCTGAAAACCATAAGTGCCCACCTTGGCCCATTGTTTTCATTCAATTGAAATGTATAAACTTTTACGCGTTAAATCCGTTGACTTGGGAACTTAATATTTCATGGGAGGGAAGGGTGTGTATTTTTCCCCACCCTGACCCTGAATAAGGTCTGTAACCTGAAGAGGGTGGGATGGGGGATGAGGGTGGTGTGGAGGGGTAGAGCCAGACACTTAGTTGGCGCCGTTTGACATGTCTGATCCTACTAGACAATTCCGTACAATGTCGCCTTGTAATATGGACTGTTTTTTTTATACGACAAGGAAAGCCAACGAACAAGTGGGTCACCCGCAACACTAGAGTATTGTAGATGCGTTGCCAGTCTGTTGTGGTCAGGTGAATCCTCACGTGCCAGTAATCTCACTGGCTGTCTTAGCTAATCTCCACGCAGGAATGCGCCGCACTGCTGCTTGGCGGCAGAATTAGCGAGTAAGACAATGGTAGTGCCGAACGGACCTTGCATGAGGTCCTACTATCTGCAATGAAAGCAATCAGTGGCGTAACTATAGGGTGGCAGGAGTGGCAAAATGCCACGGGCCCCTAGCTCTAGGGGGCCCCAAACTGGCTTGGTTTAGAGCACAGAAGGGACGCTGATGCACTTCTTTATATTGAGGAAGGAGCCCCATCTGATCGCCGCGGACCCCAGACGTTATAGTTACGCCACTGACAGCAATGTACTACGGAATGAGTGGTGGTTTCGCACAAAGATTTTCAAAAAGGATAGAACTTTTCATAAATTTAATTTAATTGGTCCACGGGGTCCTAGCGCTATTAGCCTCTTCAAAGATATTTCGAAGAGGCTAATAGACGCTACGGGTGACCGCAGAGCTGGCAGCTCCCTTGGACAGCGTATTAGTATCGCTATCCAAAGGGGGAATGCTGCCAGTGTCATAAGTCATAAGTCATTTATTCGTCGCTTTCATGTGTACATTGGATCTTTCTAGCTAATAAATTTCCCAACATGAAACCCTGTAGCAGGGCACTGCAACATAATTAGCCTAATTAATGTGATTAATTATTATTATACTTGATTTAAACAACTTAATAACTTATAAATATTTAACTTTAATCTACCTCTCGAAAATTTAAATTTACAAAATTACAAAATTACATTCATGCCTATTCTTGTCTGTGGTGAGGTGTGTGAACCTTTTATATGTGTGTGTAAAACCTATATAAGCTAAGTTTTCTAATAAAAGAGTTAGTCTATATCGTAACGTGGTGTTCTTATTTACTCTCCTCAACCCCGCACACTGCATGGCGACCTTGCCAAGCGTGTCGTGGCTGACACGGGATGTTAAAGTCTAAATTTACACTTCAATATTTAAAAGAAATGTGATTCGGTATGTGTTTTTACAAATTATTACAAACGTTCTTATAACTCTAATTGCGCGTTGTGAACAGAAAGTGCTGAAATAGACAATTCATAAACGAACCAAGATGGCCATCGCTACTATACCAGTTCGCGTTGCACTGCGCTCGTGCACAGTCTATTATTTAGTGATCACTAGAGTAATCAGCTACAGTTTTTCAAAATGGGGAACCAGTGCCCAAAACAAGAGCCCGAAGTGGTAATAGCACAGAACGCGGCAGGCGGAGGAACAGCAGCAGGAGCAGCGCCAGACAGTGGGGCCTGCCAGGCGACCCACATTTTCACCAACAACATTTTGGTGTCCACGCTGTTGGCAATTATCGGAGCAGGTGCTCTCTTTTTATTATATAAGAAGTTGCGAGCGTGTCATCTAAATTGGCTGCGTAGTGAGCTGCAGGAAGATGCATTTTCGAGGTTGAGGACCAGGCTGTCCGGAAGGCGGGCTGCCAAGGCAGAGGATGACATAATCGTGTGAAGAGAAGAAAGAAGAAGGAAATAATCATGAAGGTACACGCTAATAACGGTTTAACATTTCAACAAATAATTAGATATAAGTAAACAAGTTTAGTTTTGTAAATTGTATATGGCTGAACAATTACAGTCAATTTCTGATGAGTTGAAACAGATTCGAGTTTCACTTCGTAAGTTAGGCCCTGAACGCCGAGAAAAATACACACACAGTGTACGCGAAGCTATTTTAAAAGCAAAAACATTGTATCAACATAGTACAGACCTATTGTTTCAATTAACAAAGAATAAAAAGGTACCAGTAGATATCTTAGATGCTTTCAAATTAGATATAGAGCAAGATTATAACATAGTATTAAGTTACGGGAATTTCACAAGTGTTGACAAAACAGAATCAATAACTATGGAGAAATTTGAATTAAAAACGGCAACTTGTTTGGTGCCGGTAATGGATAGCAGTCAGGAAAGCATCGAAAGACTTATAGACGGAATTGAGCTATACGACAGTTGCCTCAAGGAGGCCAGTTGCAAAGCCTTACTAGTGTCATTTGTGTTAAAAACAAGGTTGTCAAAGACAGCAAAACTTAAGCTTAAGCAGCAATATAGCAGTTGCAACGATTTAATTAAAGACATAAAAACATTTTTGCTCACTAAAAAGTCAGCAACCTCGCTCTTAACACAGCTAAACAACATTAGCCAAAATGAAAAGACAATAGCTCAGTACGGTGAAAAAATAGAAGAACTCTTTGTTGATCTCACTATTTCACAGGCTAACGCAGACAAGAGGACATACGAAATACTGAGACCAATAAATGAGCAGTTGGCAATTAAAAAATTTGCCGATGGGTTGCGTAATAGACGCCTAAGTACCATAATTTCAGCACGAAATTACTCCGAGCTCAAAGACGCAGTTCGAGCGGCGCAAGACGAAGAAATTGAACAACCATCGACTTCGAACTCGATGCTAAGCATGCGAGGTAATTTCTCTAGATACCCAGCTCGAGGACGTGCAACCACCTTTAATTATAACCAGAGGGGTCCCTATAGAAACTCAAACACGTACAACGGTAATTATTATAACCGCGGGAGAGGACAAAATCAATACAACAATAATTATACAAATAATCGTGGAAGGTACCCCCGGTCCCAAGGTGCTTTCACGCATTCGAGTCGCGGACGGACGTATTATCGTAGTAGGGGTAACCGTTACTCTAACGATAAAAGTATGTATTCTGCACAACAGGAACAAGGAACAAGTCAGTCTGAAAATGTTTTGGAGGAAAGTAACTTAAATCAGTTTTTTCGGAATTAAGGAATATGACATATTAACATGTAACAGCAATGCTAAATACATTTTTTTATCCACGAGCAAAAACCTATTCTCATGGTTACTAGACACCGGCGCATCGCTTTCTGCAATTTCCAGGAATGCGTTGCCCGAAGAAATACCTATTCATAAAGATAGTATTACTATAAACGGAATCGGTGGGAAAGTATATTCAAGTGGATACGTATACCTCACATTACAAACGCCAAATATAGAAAAATTAGAACATAAATTTCACGTATTCGACAAACTACCATGCAAATCAAATGGAATTATAGGACTTGATTTCTTAAATAAATATAATTCAGTAATCAATTTAGAAAAATCAACATTAACATTACAAAATAATGGAACAAGCTATATTGTGCGTTTGTGGGGATCACCAAAGGTTACGCGAGATTTTTTTATTATCCCGGCTCGAAGCGAGTCAATCCATTATATGCAATGCGATAGTGACCTTGTAGATGACTGTGTTATTTTGCCGACACAGTTACAGGCAGATTTATTTTTGGCGGGAACTATAGTAAAGCCCAAGAACAGTATCATTCCACTTCAATTTTTAAATACTAGTGAACAAGAAATCACCTTACCAATTTTCAAACCAGAATTACATTTATTAAAAGATTACGAAATAAGTTCATTTAATAAATGTGAGAACACTTTAAGCAGAGCTAATAAGTTGCTATCATTACTGAAATTAGATCACTTACATTCTAGCGAGCGAAATACAATACAAGCAATATGCGCAAAATACGCAGATATATTCCACCTAACCGGGGATAAGCTGACGACAACAACTGTGTACGAACAAAATATAAGCTTGAAACCTAATACCCAACCGGTCTATACCAAACCCTATCGGATAGCACATAGTTTGAGGTCCGAGATGGACAAGCAAATAAAAAAACTGTTAGATGACGATATCATAGAGGAAACGAAAAGTGAGTGGTCAAGCCCTATTTTGCTCGTACCTAAAAAATCGGATAGCACAGGTAATAAAACTTGGAGGTTGGTCATAGACTATCGTAAATTAAACGACAGTATACAAGATGATAGATTCCCTTTACCACATATAACCGAAATTTTAGATTCACTTTCTGGAGCTATTTATTTTACACATCTGGATCTTAGCCAATCGTATTACCAGGTCACTTTAAACCCTGAAAGTCGTAAAGTCACAGCATTTACGACTAACACAGGTCAATATCAAATGAAAAGGTTACCAATGGGGTTAAAAACAAGCCCCAGTGCATTTTCCAGGGTAATGACAGTTGCGATGTCAGGACTTACTTATGAAAAGTGTTTCATATATTTAGATGATTTAGTAATATTCGGTAGAAACCTCGATATTCATAACAAAAATTTAATTTCAGTATTTGAAAGACTTAGAAAAGTCAATTTAAAATTAAACCCTAATAAATGTCAATTTTTAAAAAAGGAAATTGTGTACCTAGGACACTCCGTATCGGAAAAAGGAATATTACCTGACCAAAACAAAATACAAGTAGTTCAGAATTATCCAGTCCCAAAAACTGCAGATGAGGTCAGACGATTTGTAGCATTTTGTAATTACTACCGTAAATTCATTGATAATTTTGCCGAAATTACACTACCACTAAATTATTTGTGTCGGAAAAATATTCCTTTCCAGTGGACAAAACAATGTGAGACATCATTTAATACTCTAAAAAGTGCATTAGTCAGCCCACCAATATTACAATACCCCGATTTTTCAGATAGCAATGAATTTGTTTTACAAACAGACGCAAGTGGCTTTTCTGTGGGTGCCGTTTTATGCAATAAAGACTTAAAACCGGTGGCATATGCTAGTAGACCGTTAAACAAAGCAGAAAGAAATTATCCAACGATCCAAAAAGAATTAGTAGCCATAGTTTGGGGAATCAACTACTTTAGACCATATTTATATGGAAGGCAATTCACTATTATGACTGATCATAAACCATTGGTATATCTTTTTAGCATAAAAGACCCTTCCAGTCGATTGTTAAAGTTTCGATTATCACTAGAACAATACGATTTCAAAATTACTTACGTAAAAGGTAAAAATAATGCAGTAGCCGACGCATTATCTCGAATTTCATTGACTTCAGACGAATTAAAGGCTATGAACGAGCAGATAATATCAGTAATTACAAGAGCACAACAAAAAAAAATTGATGAAAGGGAAAAGGATGAAAGAGATTCGAAAATAAGGCAAATTCCTAATATAACTACAGACAAACGGCCTGATCAACCGCGAGTCGTAGAAATATTAAGGATACCGAATGGTTCTGTAGAAATGATTTTGATTGAAGGCGAAAAACTAAGTACACTAAAAAGAAATAATAATATAGATATAGAGACCGAGTGTTTCGCATATAACTCAAGTAAAAAAATATTGTATATAAACCTCAACTTTAAATCACATTTCACGCGAGACGTATTTGTGTTAAAATTGAGCGATTTTGCAAAGAGAATAAACGTCGACGAAATATGTATTATAAAAAAAGATAACAACGCGTTGTTCATAAAACAATTAATAGATGAAGTGAAAAATAAACAAACTTGGTCCGGTCCAAAAATTTTAGTCCTAAGAGGAGTAAAACGAATAGACAATGAATATGATAAGAAGTTTATTATGAACGACTATCATCTATTACCAACGAGTGGCCACGCGGGGGTACATAGAATGATTAATAATATTAAGAGGCGATATTATTGGCCGGAAATGGAAAATGACGTAAGAAATTTTATTCGCAAGTGCGAAAAGTGTCAAAAAATGAAATATTCTAGGAACATAGTTGAGCCGATGGTTATAACCACAACGGCCACGTCAGCTATGGAAAACATATTTTTAGATATAGTAGGCCCGCTAGATAAGGATATAAATAATAATAGCTACATACTGACACTACAGTGTGACTTAAGTAAGTTTGTAGAAGCTTATGCAATAGAAAATAAAGAGACAATTACCGTCGCTAGAACGTTAGTTAATAATTTTATTTTAAGATTTGGTATTCCAAAGGCAATTACAACTGACAGAGGTAGCGAATTCATGTCATCTACTATGACAGAAGTTTGTAAGTTACTCAATATACAAAAATTAAATTCAACCGCTTACCATCACCAAACAATTGGATCATTAGAAAATTCGCATAAAAACTTAGGAGCATTTTTAAGAATTCAATGCGACAAACATCCGGAAACATGGAGCCAATGGCTACCATACTGGTGTTTTTCTTACAACAACACCATACATTCCGCTACAAAATACGCTCCATATGAATTAGTTTTTGGAAAACCTTGTGAAATTCCGAATAGATTAAGTACTAGTATAGAACCACTGTATAACGTAGATAACTATAGTTTAGAGTTAAGGTACCGTATGCAAGTCGCGCAAAAAGACGCGCGTGAAAATTTAATAAAATCTAAAATAAATCGAAAAAGTGAATATGACAAGAAAGTGCATCAAGTGAAATATAACAAGGACGATTTGTTACTAGTGAAAAGTGCAACGGCAAGAAAATTAGACTGTTTATATGATGGACCCTTTAAAGTGCTAGAGGAAAAAGAACCTAATGTAGTTAATCTTAAAAACAGCAAGCCAGAATTAGTCCATAAAAATAGAACTAAACCTTTTCATAGATAGAATAAGTGTTAGTATTAATCAATGACGTCATGACGTCATCCACTGAAATGTTATACCTAAGCCGAGAGATAGCGTGTACTATTTTTAGAATAAGTCACTACCAAGAAGTGAATACAAATGTATTAATTCTAAATCTATTATTAACAAAATAAAGAATCCTTTATCATTAACTACTTTATTACAGATATATTGTTAGTATTAAGTTAGCATTTATTGCTTACACAAAAAAAAAATGTTAGTTATTTTTTTTTTCTGATCAACCCCGGTAATGAGGTGTGTGAACCTTTTATATGTGTGTGTAAAACCTATATAAGCTAAGTTTTCTAATAAAAGAGTTAGTCTATATCGTAACGTGGTGTTCTTATTTACTCTCCTCAACCCCGCACACTGCAGTGGTACTATGAGACGGGGGCTCCTTTTTTATCATTTTATTTTAAGATTAGTTTATAATTTGTTTTTTCATTAATGTTCTCCTCAGTAGGTTTGGTAAGTTCAAGCACAACAACCTTGAGTGTATCGTCATTGGTTTGCGTAGTATTATCATTGTCAACATTAAAGGCCAAATAGAGTAATCTTTACGATAGATAACACTGGAGTACAATACAAGGCTAACTTTCGGCAGGTGCGATACAAGATTTTATATCACGTTTGTTATTTGAATAACGGATAAGTGTGAAGGCATAAGATAAAAAAATTCAAGTAGAATATAGGCAGCCAACTTCACGTGAAGCCAATGAGGGTTATTTTACGGCAGATTTAAAAAGGTAAATTATATGGGACCGTATTATAGGGTTGCCAACCGTACTTAAAATAGAGTATTGTACTCTATATCATCTAGGCATACTCTATAATCTATGACACTAATAGAGTATGCTAAAATACTCTTTTTTACACAATGTTTACTATACTGGTGCCAGTCATGTACCCATCACTACATAGTATAAAACAAAGTCGCTTTCTCTGTCTCTATGTCCCTATGTCCCTATGCCCCTATGTCCCTATGTATGCTTATATCTTCAAAACTACACAACGGATTTTGATGCGGTTTTTTTTAATAGATAGAGTGATTCAAGAGGAAGGTTTTATGTATAATTCTACGCAGACGAAGTCGCGGGCAGAAGCTAGTTATAAATAATCCCTACTAATATTATAAATGCGAATGTAAGTTTGTTTGTTACGGTGTTACGGTTTCACGCGAAAACTACTCAACCGATCATCATGAAATTTTGTGCACATGTTCTTGGAGGTACTAGAAGTAACACAGGATACTTTTTATGTCGTCACTCTGACGTTATCTGCGCGGACGAAGTCGCGGGCAAAAGCTAGTATACCTATAAAATTATGATACTCTTTAATGTAAGTCCGTAATCTTTATTTATCTTCTTTGAAATCAGATATACTCTATTTCGTCTAATAAGTTGGCAACCCTACCCTATTACTAAGATTTCGCTGTCCGTCCGTCTGTCTGTCCCCAGGCTGTATCTCATGAACCGTGATAGCTAGACAGTTGAAAATTTCACAGATGAATGTATTTCTGTTGCCGCTAAAACAACAAATACCTACTAAAAACAGAATATTTTTCCGCACTGCGAACTGCGAACTGATGTTGTTGGATCCGTCCGAGGGGAAGAGCAGTGCTTGGTCCGGTGCACCTTGGCCATCGGTTAATGATTTCCTGGCGGTCTCCGAGGGATATCATTATCCGTTGGCTAAGAGCCCGACAGGTGGGGAGGGGATCTTTTGACCGTGTTCTCCGTACAACGTTGCCGACATTTTTGTCACAAGATTTATTTATTACTTTGACATTGGCGAAATCATCGCATCGATCGATGGGGCCAAATTAAAAAAAAAAGAAGAACACGATGGCAGATTTAAAATAGCACTTTCGATCCTACAGCCGGCACTCATAAAGTGAAAGTTTACTTTAATTATTCAATTTAATATTTAACGTTTATGATTTATCGCTCCCTAACACGCAAGCACGCAATCAATTACAAAACAGATTTTATAACAAATTGTCAATTTAAAGCTATAAAAGCCAAATTGTAAGCGCGAATTGTAATTGGTCCGGTGTGATGCAACTGCAATGTAATGCAGTTAAATTGAATATAACACCTTGACTTGCTTAGAGGATGTGAATGTATAAATATAGTCTGAATATAGACGACATAGTTTTATAACTGATACTTAATTGCTTTATAAAAACAATAGGTACTTAAAAGCAACCTTTTCTAAACCCGGCTAAAACTAAATTACAAGTTAAAAAAAATTTATAAATCCAACGTGGCGTCCCAAACTCTATGGAGTTGATTCAAAACATATGCTCATCCGGCTCTGAGGACCAAACAGAAGATGAAAACAATCACACGACTAAGAACGACAATGGTGTTTTTATTAGGAACCGAAAGGAACGGAACTGACAGGCAGCAATGCAGTCTAAATCTCTACAGCTAGAGGCTTAAAATTGCTGGTAGATATCTCATATTTTGGAGCTAAAATAAGACGAAAAAAAAACAAAATTTACGTGATATTTTGTGTATTTTTTTACCCTACCTACCTGCGGTGATACCATGTGAGGTTTTTAACTAGCCCTAACTAACCCTCACGGCCACAGTCCACCTTGCACCTGACTCACGTGACTTTTCTGTGACATTTTTACCTTACCACTCTCGTGATACTTCGTTAGGACCGCTATAAAACCCCAACACAGTGCCCCCATCGCGTGTTAATCACGTGAGATTTTTATCACGATCCTTTTACAACTTTTAAATACTTTTGCTATTTGGTCGGCGCATTGGCAGTTAAGCAATAACTGGCAGTAGAACATCCGGTGGTATCTAGAGCGTTAGTCTTGCAGGTTTTGCAATGGGCCCACGCATCGTGTTACCTTCGAGTGAGGTTGGCGAAACGGGGGGAAATGTTTCACAGGTGTTGTTAGAGTAAACCATTTTGGGGACATTGTGACAAAGGTTGTACTAATTTGGCATAAAAAATATTAAATGGTCATAAAATCAGTACTTATAGCTATATACCTTTAAAACGAGTAATTGTATATTTCTACGTATACTCGTATATAGGTATGATATGAATCTCGGAAACGGCTCCAACGATTTTCATGAAATTTAGTATGCGGGGGTTTTAGGGGTGATAAATTATTGATCTAGTTAGGCTTTTCTTGACATCGTAGCAAAAAAATACCGAACAAAGCTCGGTCATCCAGGTATACCTACCGTAAATTAATTTTCGAAAATATTCACTTACATTGTTAGCATGACATAACTTAACATTTATTTAGCATAAAATCAATAGCCAGAAAATCTTTTCTTCTAAATTTTACAAAATCAATCTGCTGTAATTATTCGTGTGCGTAGGTATGTTATAAAATGTTAAATGGAATAAACATAAGAAAAAGTAATTAAAAACGAATCATAAAATAAAACAGTTAAAGAAGAAGTGTTTTATTTTAATACCTATTAGTTTTAGTTTTGTTTTTAATTAAGTTAAAGTTTTTTTTTCTTTTTATGTTATAAAATAGGTTAGATTAAACACAGATACCTATCTGCTTACGTGCACTATATGTATATTAATGTGTGCTCCCACCTTTCGAAAACGTTATATCGCTAAGAATTAATTATTTGAAGCCAAAACAATGTAATATAATGCGTTACAGGCTTTTTAAAAGCGTTTCGTTCAGTTGTAATCGTTATCATTACCAGTTTATGCTTACTGTTCGATTAAAAACATTTTTAAGTATAATTATTTAGATTTTATTTTTACGTTTTATAGAGATTAGGCGATGCGACTGAGGTTTTCGCTGTCCATAAAATGAGGTGTGTTTTAAAGTAAATCGTTTTGTAGATTACCTGTTTATGAGTGTCAGCCGCATCGTGATAAAATTTAGCAGTAAATATAAAACTGAAACTTAATCTAACCTTGGCATTATGGTTAGCGTAAACTCGAAGTAAAGATAACCAAGACACAGAAGTGTGTCGCACCAAATTTCTTTACTCGTAACAATAATATTTTACCATAACCGACGATTTTAACATAATTCATAGATTTTCAGTCAAATAAACGTGAATATCGACGATTATGGTTAATATTATTGTTAAGTACACTACTAAGATCACTTTAGTTCGTTCGACAGTTAGCTCTATTTGACCTACCGTAAAACGGGGTGAGAATTTAAATTTATGGCTTAGCTTGCTCTAAAAGTAGTTTAGTTATATTTTCGACATATTATATGTATATATCCTTTTTTCTGGTAATTATCAGGAGAAATTTGCTTTCGTATTTTTTTTTATCTTTTCCTATCCCTTCTGACCCCACTACGGGGTGAGCTGGGATTTGCATATATTTTAGTGTTTATTGTTTAAACTGTGAAACTAAACGACGACAGGTATATATATAATCTATAATTTTTTATCTATAAAAATCAACTTGCCCATATGAAAATATGTTTTATCGAGGTTTGAACTTCAATTTTGTCCCTACTCACCCCGTTTTCCAGTACCTACTTAATCACTCAATTTGGGAAGCTTTTAGTTAATTTTATGTGCGATGTAAACATTCGGTAACAAACAAATCTAAACCTCTAGGAAAATCGACATATTTATAAGTTCGTAATGTTAGCTAATCCGATGGTTTAAATGTCAATCTTCCACAAACCAAACGACCGATCACTATCACCCGCCAAGGCCGGACCGGATTTCTTGTTTCCTCCGATGATAAATTACTGCTTTGACAGTCTGCGCATGTGCACACTACAAAGTATCATGGCAGGGCTATTATGTATGTTTTTACATCTCTTACTATTCTGCCGTTATTCCAAAGTACTGTAGAGCTGCCTTGAGGAGGCACTTTTATTTGTACGGGGTTCGTTATAGATTTCCTAACCAAGCTTGTGTGGCTGAGGGTCGTTCATTAAATGATATAAATCATATTACTTTCTCGCACAAAGACTCGCAATTGCGATACAACGCGGGAATGCTGCCTGCGTGATGGGGACCCTACCTAAGTGTCCAAATTTATTATAATTTTGAACATAAGTTTATTGTTAATACTTATATTCAATGGGACGTGATTTCGATCCCGATTCAAGCTGGCCTGAGGCCCGTCTCCGAGTTCTTGAAAAACAATCAAAATGTCAAATCGAACGAATCTACATCTCTAACTACGCAAAGTTTTCAATGTCAAAGGAATGATTTTAAGTCCGAATGGGAAATTACGATTAAGACCATAGCAAGAAGTTACCCGAGTAAACTGAATAAGTATAAAATTTCATTTCATTTCATAAATACATCCACGATTTAACACCTCAACTGAACACAGATTAATATTAAATGTTAATGTAATGAATTTACAAGCTGTGGGCAGTTTTTAAGTAGCTATAAAAGCTATTCTGATTACTTTCTTTGTTATACATAAACACAACAATCCGAATGAATTTTATATCTATGACAATATTAACTTAAAGCAATTTATGAATCACCAATTCTAATCTAGTGATATCAGTTTTGTACTTACTCCATGTTATTTGTTAAGTTGCAAAAACTATAGGTTTTTTATCATATTCATTAGAACTTAAACTTAATGAATAACAATTATGTAAATTAGCAACCATTAAGTTGGACAGAAATTAATTAAATTTGGACAAATCCTACACAAAATATTGCTACCTAATTAATAACTTTCGTAAGCAACTTTGAAGCAATATGCAGATGCTTAAAATTTTCAGCGTGTGTATTTATTATGGCCGCTATAACAACAAATTATATATAAAAAAAAATCGATTTCATTCCTGTATCTTGAGTGTAGAGATCGCTTTTAGGCGATACGATAGCCTACTGTCAACCTTGCCTTTTTCAAGGCGCATTCTTCTTCGCAATCATGATCTTTCAGGAAGCACCGATAGTTTCAAAAGAGTTTGAACTATTTGAAAACAGACCTTCGATTTTGATGACTGTAATTTCGCTGTACTGACGTTCTGTTCACTAGATAAAGAATTGCGTATATAAACAAACATACCAACCCTACACAGCAGCTACTGGTATTCCAAATTTTAAATTCACAAATCACTAACACTGAAAAACCGTTAGCACACTCGAGAGGTAAACGACTGCGTTATCACTATGTCTCACTGATAACATTTGCTATGTTTTTTATCACGTGCGTTGCCGGACGGCCGCGTCACTATACTCGCGATGCGTACTAAACCGGCGCAGGAGTCGAAATGGTGAGACGTGGGCTTAGAGAGGCGGCGCGGGAGCAAGGCTGGCGAAGGCTTTTGGGAAAAAGGTTGGCTCAGTGTCGGAGGATGTATTTGGACGGGCCTTGGCCTGTTCGAACAATCGGAGGATTCGATGGCAGCTGACAGAGGGATGGATACGCTTTTCGAGGCTATTCGTATTGGGACTATGTCTCCAATCGATTTGAACCTTTTGTAAACAAATAAGTCCCCCTAATTTATAATTATTTACATATAATTATCGTTAAAATGCTATAAAATCCTTCAATATTCCGGTGGATGTGATGCTAATTGGATACTATAAGTGATTGTGTGGGAATTTAGATGAAATTAGTTTGTTTTGTTATCACAGCATAAAGCGAATCTTATCGCAATTGTTAGAGCTGTTTTCGAGGTCTCCGAAATAAATTTAGAAGAATTGTTCGTTACATTAGAGTAAAATTCACACATACTATTGAATTGCCTCGCAGGTGTATGCAGGTTACACGATGTTTTCCATCTCCGAAAGCTCATAGGAAATTTTAAATCCGAATTCGCATTTAGAGGTGCGGTTTTGAAACCAGGACCCTCTTCTTGAAAGGCCATGGTCAAACCACTGGGCTACCAAATACCTTGGCTTTTGGTCGACCAATACGCTCAGCGTACCGCGGGCCACCGCCTTACGCAGCAAGTGGGTGTGATAAGCCCGGTTGACTGCGTACGCGCAACGGTTTCGTAGTTCGACAAGTACATAAGTATTAGCTTGCGAATCTTACTGTTTAATTAGTAAAGCGTGGTGGCAGCTATGAAGACTAATCAGATGGGTGGAATGGAATTGTCAGAATTTTGAAGAGGAAATATGCTCGGGCTGATACGACATGATGATTACATAAAAAATTTTGATAGAAGGGAAAATAGAATGAAGAAGAGGCAGAGTGCGTTTATGGATCAAGCAAAGGAGAACTTTAATGTGTCGTATCAGGAGCCAAAAACAGTGGCAGAAAAATAATTATTCCAGACTATTTCGACAATTGTTAAGAGTTCGTTTGATTGAACACACCCAGAATTTTTTTTAATAGATTTTAGATTCTAAATTAAGTTACTCCTTTAATTTGTTAACCACAATTAAAAGATCCTAGAAAACATTTACATATGTTCTGTTCAGACCTTGAGACATACTAACCCAAGCATCTGCTGAAATATTAACGGTTAATTTTAAGATTCGGTGTATACTATAACTAAGTTAGTATCTAATATCGTCAAATATACCTGACCCGCTGAGAAACTCTCTCACAGTAAATATCGCAGCGACGTCGCATTAAATTGATAAAAAAAAATCATGTGACGTTTACCGTGAAAACGTTCAACGGTGGGTCAGGAATCAAATTGGTCGATAGCACAGCTACAGACTGTTGTAACAATAGATCACCCACATACATCATCGATGCAGTTGTGTAATGCTGAGGATTGCACAGCGACAGTGCCCACGCTGCTGTGGGTGTGGTTGCCTTTATGAACCTTATAGTGCAAGTTTTGACACTGCAAAACGTCTCTAACGAGTTCGACGGTGGCGTAACCCCAGGATGATAGAACTGGCAGCATGCAGCGGGCCCCTTAGCTCTATGGAAGAAACCCCAAACCGACTGACCCAAGAACACAGAGGAGACGATGATGCGCTTCTTCATTTTGAGGACGGACCCCCTTTTGATGCATTTGCCGCAGGCTCAGATGGTATAGTTTCGCGACCGGCGTTTGCTTAAACGTCTCAATTACTATGGACTAATTAGCAGCGCCACTAGCGGCATGTAACGGCAACAAATGGCAAGAAAGCGACGAAATGGATGCTAGTGGCGGTGGACAGTGAAATGGAGTATCGTAAAACGGGGTGAGTAGGGACAAAGTTAATGGTCGAACCTCGTCAAAAATATTGTCATATGTGGCAAGTTGATTATTATAGATAAAATATGTTCCGGTGGTATGAATTTTACTTTAATAATGATTATCTGTCGTCTGGTTTGATAGTTTTAAAAATAAACACTAAAATATAGGCAAATCCCAGCTCACCCCGCAGTGGGGTCAGCAGGGAGAGAAACAAATTAAAAAATAACGATAACAAATTACCATAAAAAAGGAGAATAATATGTACTAAACTATTTTTAGAGTAAGCTGAACCAGAAAGTAAAAAGCTGAACCAGAAAGTAAGAAATTTTAAGTAGCCAGTGAAAACTAGTAGTAGGTAACTAATATTTTATTAGGTCTATCCCTTCTCACCCCGTTTTACGGTATCCTTTTTTTATGTAAAACGCGCCACGCCAAAGGATTGCAGATGCGTTGCTATTTGCCAGCATATCTCATGTGCCAGAAGTTTCACTGGTTGTCTTACTCTCCACGCCGGAACACAGCAGCGCAAGCACTGCTGCTTGGTGGCAGGATTAGCGAGTAAGATGGCGATAGCGCTCCGGAAGGACCCTGCTCAAGGTCCTACCCGCGATTGTGTTGCATATATACATAAATCACGTATTTATCCTTTACGGGGTAGACAGAGCCTAAGGTAACAAGGCCTAAAGACCACGTTTAGCATTATTGTGGATGTATGGATGGAAAGGTGATTCAAAATAGTGATGGGCTGCTAGCCACATCGCCTATAACAAGATTCGTAAAACTTTCGCCCTATTCCCTCATGGTGTTACAATTATTAAAAAAAGAAAGATTTTTTTTTTAAATCAGCGTTCATCTTATCTCTAGAAAACTGTGTCAATGTCCCTGACGCCATTGAAACATAGACTGTGTCTAAAAGAAAATAAATACCAATTTCCAATTTGAAATTCCAGCTTGCTATAAAAAGTAAATCATAATATGTATCAACACATCGTTTTACAAACTTAACTCTGCTGCTGGAAGAAATGAGAATAGTTTGGAGTTATATCGATTTTGCACTTGTTTCGATTGATAATTTAAGTATTGTAGCACTAATGTTGATCGTATCTGTGCGTGGGAAGATTTTTTGTCGACAGTGACATATTATTTCATAAACGAGTTGGATAATTACTTATCAAACTACATTAAGTAATAGAGATAAAAAGTTCGCTCGAAATTGACTATGGTTCCGTGGATCTTTATTAATCCGACCTCAAAAAAGAGGTTAGGTACCTATTCCACTGCCCCTAGCCTCTTACCTACAGGTTGTCATATTTTGACGAACACATACATACATAAATCACGTCCATATCCCTTACGGGGTAGACAGAGCCTAAGGTAAGATCTAAAGGCCACGCTTAGCATGATTGTGGGCGTAAAGGTGGAAAGGGGAATCAAAATATAGCGATGCCTATAACATTATTTCTAATGCCCATATTGATAAAGATAGAAAAGAAGTTAAAATATTAATGTAACTCAAGGTTGACATGAAAAAGCAAACCACAGCGAAACGAAATACCACAGATATAACTTTGAAAACAGCCACAGATACAAAAGCTCTTCCACAGATACCATAGAGAATCGATCTATTTCAAACATTCGTCATGCCAACCTAAGAACAAAAGACACATTGTCAGGATCACAATAGCATTCGATTCGTTGTAACGACTTCCCACGAGCGATCCATCATTGTACTATCTTTAGGACAGCATGTGGGTGCAACTGTTCTTGATATAGGAGACTGTTAATATTCTTTATACACCGTGCTTTTAAATTAGTCTACAATACTTCAGCAGGTGTTTAAAGGACTGTTTTGTTTTATTGCCCGTTTTTTTTTTAATTTAAGCGTTTTCCAAAAAAAGACAACGTAAACATTGTTCTCAGAATTTGACTATTTGGGCTTTTTCTTACTCAGAATCGTTTACCCTTGCAATCCTCATACAAGGAAAAATGTGTCCCACATTTTACTAGGCATGCATTTTCCTCTTCGTCACTTTTCCATACATACCTATCTATATTCGAAAAAGTGACGAACTGGAATGGAAAATTTAGTATAGCAGTACGCATTTCAGTGATGAGTACTGTGTTTAGTAAAAACATGAGTAAACTTTTGAAAACGCAAAAAAAACGTGAGCCGAGGGGACCAGAAAAGTGCCGACATCGATCTTGGAAGGAATCACGAACGCTGGCATTTCCATTTCTCTTTTTTTTATTCTATGAATAAGTAAATAATAAATAAATTAATTAATTAATAAAATAGATTATTAAATTTTAAAAAAATGAGATTATTAATCGCTGCTATCGGTCCATTTCAGTAAAAATCTCTCCTTATTAGCGGACCGCAGTCACGTGTATATTGTGTTACGTTACCCCCACTTTCCATCCATTTAATTAGCCGAGTCTAAAGTGACAAAGTGATGAAATGGCGATCGGCGGGGCACTTGGCAAGACGGAACGACGACAGATGGTCGAAGGCGGTCACAGAGTGGTGGCCAAGACTGGGTCGAAGATCAGTGGGCAGACCATCAGCCCGTTGGTCAGACGACATCTGTCATTCGGCTGGAAAACTGTGGATGAGACTGACACTGGACCGGGCAAAGTGGCGTGAAAATAAAGAGGCCTTTACACAGCAGTTTAAACAATTTAAACAAATGAACTATCATTCATGTACCAGCCTTTAGCGTGCAGGGCTCTTAAAGGTGTTTTTTATTAAGTTTACCTTGCAAATTGAGAATTAAATCACCAATTCAAAACGAATAAAACGGACGGCCTGATTGATTGCAGATTGATTGATATGTTTCTTGAATTAAGCGCCAATTGCCAGTGATTATGACGATTACGTAAATTACTCAGAGTGAGAAAAAACCTGACTGTGTTTGTTTTGAATTCGCCGCGTTTACACTTCATAGTACTAGGTAACTAGCTACTTTACTACTGGAGTGTGGATCGTGTTCGGAAGTTTCGACTCAGTCAATAAAAAAACATCTAGATACAGTTTAAACTACTGCCTACAAAATGTTCTGCGTCACGCGGGAACTCTGCACTTTCCCGGGATAAAATTAATCCGTAGAACTACTACAAACATTTTAAAGAAGCTTTCAAAAAGCGAAAACTAAATTTTTCCTACATACATACATCACGTCTTTATCCCTCACGATGTAGACAGAGCCCAAGCCAACAAAAACAACGATAAGAATAATAATCAGAGAGGTTTAGGGGTATAAATATATAATTTATCAAGGTTTTGTGTAAATTGGTTGAAATAAAACGATAATTGTTGGATGTCTCGGGAAAGTTGAGCTACTCTGGGATAAAAAAACCCCGGCTAGTAGTTTATTTTATTGATCAGCTAAAACTTAAGTATGATATCAGGCTTAACTTCCATGCTGGTCTGGGAGCAAAGAAACATAGAATGTAGCTACCAGCTGCGATGCTTCTCTCACGTAGATCGTAAATGCCCATCCAGGGAATGATGTTATAGGCGATGCGGCTAGCAACCCATAACTATTTGGATCCCCTTTCACCTATACGCCCACAGCCCACAATCATACTATACGTGTCCTTTAATGTTACAAGTCTTTCTGTCGAAGGCTTTGTCTACCCCGTAAGGTATAAAGACGTGATTTATGTATGTAGAGGTACATAACATCAGACGTGCAAAAAAGCTGTGGTAGCCTAGTTGTTTGACAAGTCGCCTCTCAAGCAGAGGGCCGTTGGTTCGAATCCGGGGCTCGCACCTCTGAGTTTTCGAAACTCATGTGCGAAATTACATTTTAAATTCACCATGAGCGTTTCGGTGAAGGTGACGCGAGAAAAGGCATCGCGAGGAAACCTCCACACATCTGCGAAGCCATCCAATGGTTCCCAATCCGCCCCTTTCATTCTGAGAACAGTGGGACATTAGGCTGGAGATGATTATGACGAAGGAATATGGGGCTTAGATAGCACAGATTCCGAGGTTCGACAGCAGAAGGCCAGCGATCATAGCAATCGGCATTGGTTCGCGTGGAAAGCTGCGTGGGCGCATGCGGGTCAGAGCGGTACGTGGGCTTTCCGGTCGCGCCGATTCCGACCGACCCGGCGTGAGAGAACACTGCAGTTACTGCACAGGTGGAGAGTCCCTAGTGGATCTTATATACCATTTGATTTTAGAAGTTTGTATTATGCCGTCCCTATCAATGCCAAATAAATGGCTATTAGAGGGAGCGGGAAGGCGAAATGAACTTCGAAAATCGAATTCCGGGGTTCCAGCCCTGATGAGATCGCGCATTAACTCTTTCTTTTTGGTTACCACATTAGGTACAGCCAGGCCAGTTCAATATACGTTACCTAGATGTCAAAAACATCTATACACCTTTATGCGACAAACAATAAGGTCGGTGATACATATATTTGACTTGATGACTGTATCGATATTTATGCCCAATGGGTCTGCCACCCTACGATTGAAAATCATTTGCACGTCATAAAATATAATTAAGTCTGAGTTAGATACTTACCCCCTTATTCATAAACGCTCTGTAGGCTTCTACTAACTTAGCAATCGTTTGTCCTTATCAGTGAAAGGTAAATGACAAAGTGACAGATAAGGACAAACGATTGCTAAGTTAGCAGAAGCCTATAGAGCGTTTATGAATAAGGGGGTTAGTACATAGTACCCTAAGCAACCATGGTAAGCAATGATAATAGAAAATAAATTGATTCATCATCATCAGCATCTTCAGCCTATATAGGTTCCACTGCTGGGCACAGGCCTCTCAGAACGAGAGGGCTTGGGTTCCTACGCGGGCCCAGTGCGGATTGGGAACTTCGCACACACCATTGAATTACTTCGCAGATGTGTGCAGGTTTCCTCACGATGTTTTCCTTCACCGAAAAGCTCATGGTAAATTTCAAATGTACTAATATCGGACATAAATTGGTAAAAAAAATATTTAAAAAAAACTGATATATTTGCAGTGCCCTTACAGTGTTGATCTTGTATCTAGTATGAAAGCAAATAAATGTTTGTGTTTGAGATAACAGTTAATATCGATAAGACGTGGCTGACAACTGAAAAGTTCGACTTGCGACATTTTCAATTGATAGGAAATTGGGTTAAAAGTGATAGACCGCTTATTGGCCGACCGTGCCTATTCTGTGACTGCGGTGTGACTCCCAAACCTCATCCCCCATTATTATCCAACACTCGAACCCAAGCCCCATCGAAACCGATCTCGTAACCACAGAAATTGACAAGCGGCATCAGAATAGGTCCGCGGTTTGTTGACATCGTTAAACTCGCATGACTCAGCGTCCTTGCCGATCGCTGCAGTAAAACGCAGCGAGGGCCATTGACAAGCGAGCTAGTGGGTGACCTGGTGGTGGTAAATGACCACGAACTATTGCCAGAATACTCATACTCATACTCATACTCATACTCATACTCATTTATTCGTAATAATTATAGTTATTAATATATAGATAGAAGGCTGAGATAGAACCTCACGTGCCAGGAATGAGGACTATCGTATCTTTGCTCACCAGTTGGCGCCACTGTTGACTTAAGTCCAGAGGTACAGTCAGCGTCAAATAGTTCGTGACGCCCAAAGTGGCCAAAAAGTTAGCAACACGACCTTATTTCAACTGTACTAGCTGTAGGAGCTACTTTGGGTGTCACAAACTATTTGACGCTAAATGTACAGCTGTAAAAGGCGACTTTGTAAATTAAGATAGGCGCCGAAAGAAAGTTTTAAATCTTGAATCTCATTAAATTTATTAATTATGAATAACTATTTTTAATTTTAATTTTGAGGGCGTTCACATTAATCGCCAAATAATCCATATTTGCGATAATTTCACGAAGGAGATCACTTTTCAACAGGTAAATGAAATCACTACATAGTATAAAACAAAGTCGCTTTTTCTGTCCCCAAGTCCGTTTGTATGCTTATATCTTCAAAAAAACTACACCACGGATTTTGATGCGGGTTTTTTAATAGATAGAGTGATTCAAGAGGAAGGTTTATTCCCGGCCATAGCTTTAATTTTCGGATTTTTCTATGTGTTCTGATTTTCACAGACATTTAGAAGGTTTATATGTATAATACATGCATAATAACAGTGCGAAGCCGGGGCGGGTCGCTAGTAAATTATAATTTACGTCAAGAAGCCCGCCAGAACCAGTGAAAAGTGAATGTTATTGGACCTCACGCGACACTAGCGTCTCCAGTGGCAAATTCACACGAAAATGAAAACATAGGTAGGTATGGTCAAGTGCAAAAGTAAATTACTTGGTCAACTTAACTACGTAGAAATATTACTTACCCATGATTATGTTTTCTTCGCAGCTCCAAAAGCAAACACGTAGTTACAGTCAGTTATTTTAAACACTTAGTTTTAATTGAACATTACATATCACTGGATTATCACATCACTCTAGTTCTTTGGGAAATTTCACTTAATTTTGTAATATTGGATCTTTAACTGCACTCTGGATTTGTATACATTTGAATGAAAAAGAACATTCTCCTAAATGAGCGATTTAAAGCTGCACAAAAAATTTAAAAAACATTACTCTGTACAGTTTCGACTAGGAACCATTTTATCGGGAACTCTATGTAGTGTTAATTCCTAAGTTATTTTCAAGATTTGCTAACGTTTCGTATAAGTTAAAATTAGGTACTTTATAAATATTAACCAATCTACCTAATTACCGCTGCTACTGTAGGTGTATGTCGGTATCCCATAAATATAAATTATCGAAAAATTAAAAGAAATCAAGAAGTAAAATTGAAAAACTAAATTAAAAAAATATTGGCACACTTCATAAATTTACTTAGTAAAAAGTGGAAATCTGCTATTTTATTTATCTATTTATACTTAAATTTGAACAGTGGATGGCAACACCCAGTCGCTACAGCAAGCAGAAATCACTGAACAACCATTGATTTCTACTCGCGGGGTGACCACGCTCAACCTGTTAAAACGATAAATATTCATATTTCTAAAACTATCGCCGAAATGAATAGCGTTATACAATTATAATAAATTTGACACAGGATTAGCAGTATCATTAGCTATTCATCTATTGGGACCTGTGACATCCAAGAGATATCCGTAATGCACACAAATTTGTGCTTTCAATGAATTTGCATTTGTTTTAACACATTTACGATCGTATTGGCTCGAATAAAATGCTAAGAATCACTCAGTTATAAGGGAAACATACAAACAACACCGTTTAAAAGTCGTCTCATCTATGGATATTGAAACGCCTCAGAAAACATCAATCAGAGCCAAACGACGCGTCTAATTTACATATTTTCCTACGGTCCTCGTTCTATTTGAAACCTAAAAAAACATAACCCTCCTTCTGGCGCAGTCGGGTAAAAAATAGGAATAGTAAAAGCGTACTTATTCCTATTACTTGCGAGCGATATAAAAGGGAAAATGTAGAGATTATATCTATCTCTTTCGCATTGCACGTAAAAGTGAGAAGTATCCTTCCTTTTGTCTGTAAAACTGTAAAACGTGGTCGCCCTACGTATAATGAGCGTAAACAAAAGAAATCCAGCAGCTGAGGTAACACTGGCAACAAAACAAAACGAGTACCCACTTTCCCGATCTAGCGACAATCGAGAGTTGAAAAACTCGGCCACGGGTATCTACTGACGTGCAAAAACAGCCCAATTTTCATACAACTTTGTAAGGAAAAAAATGATGGTCATTGCCCATCGTAAACAGTTTTTTTCACAATACCCTTTAATGACATAATAATAAAGCCCCTTTTATTCCGTTTTCGCTACAATTTCAGTACATTTTTAAAAATAAATTACTGCGTAATTCGTCGTGCCTCATGGCATAGGCCTCCTCCATTTAGTGGAGGGTTTGGGCTATAGTTCCCACGCGGGCCCAATGCGGATTGGAAACTTCACACACGACATTGAATTGCTTCGCAGATGTGTGCAGCTTTCCTCATGATGTTTTCCTTCATCGAAAAGCTCATGGCAAATTTTAAATGTAATTTCGCACATAAATTCCGAAAAACTCAGAGGTGCGAACCCAGGATTCGAACCCACGAGCCTCTGCTTGAGAAACCACAGGTCACACCACTAGGCTACCACGGCTTTTAATGACATAAATAAGTTCAAATGCTAGTGAACCACCGAAGGCACTGAAATTAAGTATTCCTAGGGTGAACAGATAAAAGAACTTAACTCAAATTTCACTCCTACTTACTAACTGATCGGGCTAGGTTAATTAAGTCACTGCCACCAGATTCGAATGTATCAAGGCGCCCAAAAAAACTGTAGGTAGTATACGACCGTATTGTCATCCGAATACGTGCGGTCGTGCGTTTTTGGGATATTTTTGGTTTGAATATATTTGCGGGTGTTAGGTCCTTGTGTAGGATCCAGCAGAATCGCTACAACCATCTTACCCGCTACAGTATACTGCTGCAACTTTGCCACTTGTAAGTGCAACATTGCCTAAACTGGTTTACGCGCATTTATCAGATTTTGTAACTTTTTCGTTTCAGGCAATGTTGGGTCCAGATGGCAAAGTTGTAACAGTTTATGGTGACGGTGCTGGCATACAGAATGCATACATACAACAAACAGACAGTCGGTAAAACGAGGCACTTTATTTAGCCCTCCAGGCTGGCAACTCACCTGTAATGTGTCTATGTCCATGGGAATTGGTTTACCATCAGGTAACCCACTAGCTCGTTTGCTTTTCTTGTTGTATAAAAGCCTAGACAGCTCCGGAAAGTGTCTGATGTCGACTGTACTCTTACAACAATGATAAATGACTAGGATGTTACCGATTTGCGCTCGACCACGCCGACGACACATCCCATGATGCAATCTTGTGTTTAAGCTAGCACTGGGTATATATTGCCTCTGCACATACTTTAGGGGTTTTCAGAAAATAATACACGTCTTCTCTATTAAAGGTAACAATAGTTTTGCTTAATATTTATCACGATTATCACAGTAGCTAAGTATCTCACTCCTAGATACTCATAGGCCCCGTTTTATCTTCGCTCGCAAAAAAATATCAACTGGACTGGCGCAATTTAAAACACATTAGTTTTTAAGGGGCTAAGTCTAACGTGTATACATTTTTCTGAACACCCCTAACACCACTGAAGTTGATTTAAAACAAAAAGATAAACAGACACGCAGTTTGTCACAACCGTCTAAAACAAAGTGCGGAAATTGAATCTAACGCACCTTTCTCTCGTAAGAATAACATTTCTAAGACATTTGGTAAGTAGTTCATTATAATTTTATTACGAATGCATGCATAACGTTCCATGAATATGGAGGAGCCTTTCACTGGGGCTAGATCTGTGACTGTTTCGGTCTTAATTCTGAAATTGTCTGACACACTACATACTCTATCTATAGCAAACTATATTGGCCTGACGCTGAATGTAACCAAAGTAAAGCGAAAGATTTGAAATAAAGCTTTTCCGCGGGGAAAAATAATTGGGTAGCTTATTTTTATAATATACCTATTTCCACTCCTGTACTATTATTTGTAATTTATGTAATCACGAGCACAACTATAAGAACACTCATAAAAAGACTTTGGATAAGCCTATATTGTCTATTCCCTCTAAAAGCACTTGTTGGCTTATGGCTCTAAAAGTGCTCCATCGTTAATCAGGGGTGGTTAAAGGTTGTATTCTGAAGACGTTTCCGAACGAATTTGCTGAACCGAATATCTAACCACGTCTGCTCTTCCCAGTAGTTATAGGCGCCGTCAATATTTCCGACTTTTTATGCATTCGTTTGTTACTTCTAATTGGCTCTAATGCTTAATCCCTTATTCAAGGTTCTTTTTTTGGGGTGCGAGTCGGGTTGGGTTACCTCCGCGTGTGATCAAGAGCTGTGGTTCGTTTTTGGATCCCTCCGAGGGGTAAGAGCAGTGCTTGATCCCGTGACCCTGGGTATCGTTTAATGATTTCTCGGCAGATTCTTAGGGATATCATTAATTGTCGGCTGTAGGAATCCGACAGGGGCTAAGGAAGGCTAATTTTATAGCTTTTTTGACCATGAATTCCCGCGCCGCCTGTAGGCTGACGGTGGGAAATCAACTCGCAACGTGTCTCACTCAACATTTACCTAGGTACCGTACCCTAACAAGTGTACGAGCCTTTTGTGTGCAATAATCAGTCCGTGTAAGGTTTCGCTTGCGTCAGCGGGAACTAGACCGTGACCCGCGGGCCCGGGAGTTAGAACGTTGCCAAAGGGCAGGAGATTCCAGCCAAGTAAACAACTCAGACCAATATAAAGTCAAGACGGAGTTCTGCGAACGGTAAAGTGTATTTTGGTTTTTTAGCATTTTTTTTTTAGATTGAAATACCCTTTTTAAAAATCGGTACCTAACTGGAAAATATAGAACCGTAACAAAACCAATCACAATACTCCAGGTATTTAATTGTAACTTGCTGGTTTTTTTTAACTGTTTTTCAATAAAAAGACAATACATGTCAAGTTTGTTTTCTTACATTTTTTTTCATGATATAAAAACCGAAGTAGGCATAGGTAGGTACAGCCAGCGTCATGAAACATCTAAGGTGACCAAAAAGTTCGACACACCGTACCATTTCTCTTTGGCCGAATTGGATGCTTCAAACTATATGACGCTGACTGTACCTACGCCTTACTGTGTCGCAGTGGCGTAAGTAAACTATAATATTTGGGGCCCGTTGCAAATTCATCAGATGGGGGCTTTACTCAATGTAAAGAAGAGTATCATCATCGTCCCTTCTATGCCCTAGAGGCCAAACCAGTTCGAGGCCCCGTAGAACTAGGGGCCCGTGGCATTTCACCGGTCTTGCCCCCTTATAGTTACCTATGCCATTGCGTGTGCGTATCTCAAACTAGGCCAAGTTTCATTGTGCTTGTGTGCGTGCAACTATACGCACACGCTAAGACGTATTTTAAATGGACCTAACTTATCGCCGTTCGCGGGACTCCGTCTGAAGTTCTCATTTGGTCTGAGCCGTGCAACGGGGTCTTTAAAAAAATGGGGCTACTTTGACAGAACAGTTTTGAATAGCTATAAAATCTATACGGTCCATTCGAGGTGAGTTATGGCGTGTTGACGAGATCGATAGACTTCGACGTGCAAACGCGAATAAAAATGAGTGAATTCGTCGTCAAACTACTTTTTAAAGACGTTCTGGCAGTTCGAAGTCACCCTGAGCCATAGTACATATAGGATCATACCTATCAGTAAGAAGATATAAAATCCGAGCATTAAGATACATACTTAGTTTAGATTTTAATCTTGCAACGACAATATTTATAACTAGGTATAGTCAAGGTTCGTAAGAACATTTCGTTTCGATACCTACTAATTTAACGGTCACCGAACCTCTAAATTAATAAACTGGCGCCCGAATAGTTATTTTTACGAGCCAATAACGTAAGTTACAAGCGAAAACAAGCTCAGAAGGCAAAAATTTACATTTTTAATAACACCACCGCACGGACCCCACCGGCTAATTGCCAAATTTACAATACAATAATAAGCGGCAACAAAAACTGGTGTAGCTAGTCGTTCGCCTTTGGAATGCGACGGCTTTTTACCAACAACAATATTAATATCGATCCCGTCAACGAAATATTCCGCAATATACTCAAGTAAGGTAATTACAGTGAAATGCCTAACGCTACCAATGCAATTTGAACCGAATCCAAAACGCTCCAGTCAACAATCGATAACGATTACTCAGCGCCTATTTATACCCCCGCATCGACGCAAATAGAACCAAATAGACAGCTAGAAAGTGCAGCGGCGACGTAAACAACCGCAAAATGCATTATCTCCTGCACTATGCAGCGATCGATACCGCGCGTCTCCCGCAACCAAACAAATCACTCGGCTTCATTTTTAACCATTTCACACACAACACCAGCTTAATTACCACACAAATAGTCACAGTTTGTATTTTGTCTACGTATTTTAACTGATGTTAGGTCGTAGACGGCGAGCGGCGCGACGCGGCTGGCTAGAGCGCGAGCTCCCCAACTATAACCTAGCGGAGTAGTAAAACAGGGTGTCGGGAGCGGGCGACGGGTGCCGAGTGGGGCGGTTCGCGCCATTCATGGCTAGGGGAGGCCTACCGCGCTTCCGCGTTCGTTGGGGGCTTACCTGCGGCCGGGTAAGCCGCGTACCAAGTCTGTACCCTCGCGGCGTCATGTTGTATAACATACTACAAAAAAACAGATTACAATCGTCGGTTTTTTTTAGCTGAAGCTTTCTACAACGATCAAGCGAGCGATTTTATTTGAAACTAAGCACTATTGTACAAAAATTAAGAAAGGAACAAGTAATAAACATTAAAAACTTTGCAGGCGGACTGCATTCAAACCGCAACTGTCGGCTGCTCATACATTTCAATAGCATTTAGCGAGTAGCCGTGCCAACTGCAATGGAACTGCATTAAAGGCCTATACTATAGGCCCTATAGACACATTTCATTTACAAATGCGTACTTTTCCCCTTGAGATCTATACTAGAAAGGTTTAGGTAGATAGTTAACTAACGGTAAACAATCTTGACAAGTCTTTTTATTGACTTTAAAAATCTAAATCTTTATACTTAACAAATTAATTAAGAAATTACATTGTTATTTCATAATTAATTTGTAAAGTGAATAGATTCAGATTTTTAAAGTGTATATTTCAATAAAAAGACATGTCAAGATTGTTTACACTAAGTTAATTATCTAAACTAAACCTTTCTAGTATAGAAGATTGTTTACACTAAGTTTGAAGTGAATAAATACCCAAATATCTATTTATTACAAACTTTATTCAAATCAAAAAATAAAATCTACAATAATCCTTTACCTTTAACTAATATGTATAGTTATAAAATTTGTTTTAGCTTCTCATCTTTCAGCATTTTTGCCAAATCACCAAAAACAGTTAGGTGTCTCCAAGGCAGTATTTACCCTCCATTGTTACAATTACAAAATTGATATAGCACATTTTGTAAACTTAACATTCCGCCACTCACACCAACTAAAACATTACAATGAAATTAAGCACAATTGACTCAACAAAACAAACGAAACGATGCGAGTGACAGACTTTAATTTTACTAAAACATTTTAGACATAAGCTTAACAAATTATATTAAATCCTCTTTTACAGCTAATTTACAATGCATAATTCTTTAATTTTAATAAAAATACATATCTGATTTATCAAAGAACACTAGTTTACCTATGTTTCTTTTGAAGTCGGTAACGAACGAGGCACATTTTTTATTACATTTTAAATCCTTTGAGGTATCTACGAACAGCAACAGACTTGCTCAGGACGACTCTGATTCAAAACGATTTCATTAAAAAAAATTGCCACTATTATTGCTTGTTAACATAATAAAAATAATACTTCCTACGTAGTCACGTACGGTAAAAATTTGTGTCTATTGAAGAAGCGCATCAATATTTAATATTGGTCCAATATTGATATTGTATTTGGCAAAAACAAGAGATAACAAAAACATTTTGGTTAGACAGTAAACACTTGAGAAAAATATCGCTCCTATAAAATGCATTTTCAAGAATTGCAACCTTATTCATAAATGCTTGTTACACTATTTTAGCTGAACTTCTTGTTTATCTGTGACTATGACAATTATCTTCAAATTATACAGAATTGAACTAGAACTGAGGGGTGATAAAAAGTAACATGCCAAAGACTTACATCCAAATCGTGTGATACTATTATGGACTTTGGACTTGAGTTGCATCAAGTAACTTTAAGCATCGGTTATGATTAGTTATCGTTAAATAAACTTGGTGCAACTCCCGCTATGATAACTGGTGTTAATCGAAGTGTATTAAAAAGGTATAAAGCTACAAAATTCATTGTTACAAACTTTAACCACCCCTCTACAGACTAGTCTTACCTCTTTGAACAATCTTTTGTCTTTATCTGCAGCTTTGACATTTGCCTTTGCATAACATAGACAAAACAAAATACAGCTACAATAAACAGACCAGTAACAACTTATGAAGAAGGGCAACCCTCGAACATGACTTTTTCAAGATGTTTACTTTAGCTAATTTTATGAACTCGATGAGCAGTGACGACTGCTACAAAAAAAACAGAACATTCAGCACATCACTCCAAAATAAAAGAATTTAAGGGTAAAAAAAATGTACACCACAAGTGTACTAGAGCATCAACAAAGTTGCGATCTTGCAGAGCAAACGTAACATAACTGGTTTGGTTTTGATAAACTTCAATGGTTCATTCATCACATAATATTATCAATACTTATAATATAACACAATTGAGTGGAGATGAGTGGTAAGGGTATATACAGGACGCGGCGTCCGCGTCGGCACACGGCGTCTAATAATTACTAACAATATGGAAGGCGCATTACCGATAAATACAGTTTGGGATATGTCTACACTAATATAAATTTCGTAACAAAATATGATGTCATTTTATATAGGACCAGCTCTCTCAACTCTGACGATAAAGCAGTCTGGGAAGTAGACAAAACAATTCTTTTCCTAAAAGAATAACATCGACAACCAAGTTTATACGGTACTAAAGTAAACATTGATTGGCAAAACGAAAATTTCGGAGTGAACTGTACAACTATTATTCTCTGTACACTTTCGATACATAAATATTATATTTATAGCACTTTATTAAATTTCTACATTACTTTGAGAAAAGCACTCTTGGTATAGTATGCATAATTTTACTATTAGGTATAATTTACGGGTAAATATATATCGCAATGAAAGCGTTCCGATCTTCATATAACGATATCTCGAAAATAATCACGTCAAAATATATTCGACTCTTGCGCGTCATAAGAACGTTTAATTGAAGTTACTCCGCTGTAGCCTCATTCATAACATCGTATTTGTGAAAATTTTATTTTCATTCTCTTAAGTTAAATGCAGTATGATATCAGCTGTAAATACACATAAAATAAATATCTATCGGGGCTAATTCATTCCGCCTGGTCCACGAGTTAAACTTACGTTTTACATATTCAATATACTCTTTGTACTATCGTCCCGCGCGGCCGTCGCGGCGCTAAACTACGTCAAAAGTGGTTCCGTATTAAAATAAAAATCAACAACAGAAGTTTAACCGTAAACGACGCGGTCATCTTTGGATGCGGCGCGACTCCGGGCCGCGAGCCGCGGCGCAATAAAATATGAAAAGTCAAAGAGTACTTTGGCAGTACTAGAAGGCACCGTTATCCCCGCACTCACAGGTAACCATAACATCACACTAAAAACTATCGCGTCACTTGGCGAGTCTCTTGCGCAGGCGGTTCCGCAGCGCGAGCGCCGGCGCCCAGGGGCCCGCGGTGCGCCGGTCTGGCCGGTTGGCGTGTAGCCGCGGCGCCTTGCCGCCGCCTGCCGGCTCCTCGCAGCCGCGGCGCTTGAGCGGCGCCGGCGCCGGCGCGGCGTCGTTGCGCGAGCGCAGCGCGCGCGTGTCCCGCGTGGTGGAGTGCACCTCCGGGCTATCGGCACGGCGCAGGCGGCGCGGCGCGGGCGCGGCGGCGCGGGCGGGGCACGGTGTGGCGGCGCCGAGGTTCTCCTTCGAGCAGCGCTCCCGCCGCGCCGCCGGGGCTCGCCGCGTCGGCCCCGGGGCGCGCGCAGAGTTTCCCGCCCGAGCGCCCACCGCAGCTGTCGCCGCGCCGCGCAGCTCGCGCGCCACGCTGCCGATGCCGCGCGCGAGCTTGTGCGCCAGCGGCGTGGCCGGCGCGGCCGGCGCCGATGAGCGCGTGGCGCGCGGCGGCCCCTCGGGCTCGGCGGGCGGCTTGCGCGGCGCGGGCGGTGGCGCGGGCGGCGCGGGCGGCGCGCGGCGGCCGAGCACCACGACGCGCTCCTGCGGCGCGACGGGGCGCGCGCGGGAGGCGCTCTGGCGCGTGAGCGGGCGCGGCGGCGCGTCGGCGTCGTGCGAGCGCAGCACGCGGTCGTTGTGCGGCGGCTCGGGCCTGGGCCGGCGGGCGCGCGGCCGCGGCGGCGCCTCCGTGGGCGAGCTGGAGGAGACCTCGTTGATCTGTATGCCGACGTCGTCGGGGTCCTCGCGCGGCTCGGCGGCGGGCGGCGCGGGCTCGCCGGCGGCGGCGTCGGGCGGCGCCTCCGCGGGCTCGGCGGGCAGCGCGGTGAGCGGCGGCGCGGGGGGCGCGGGCGCGGCGCGGCGCTCTCCCGCCAGCTCGCGCGTGAGGGCCGACAGCGTGTCGACGAGCCGCGAGCGCTGCAGCAGCCGCGCCATGAAGTACGACTCGGCGGGGTTGCCGTAGTTGGTCAGCGAGTCCGCGTCCGGCTCCTTGCGCTCGCCGCGCTGCTCCTCGCCGCCGGTCGAGAAGCGACCGTCCAACGTCGCGCACGGCGGCAACGGTGTTCTAAAAAGAAAAAAAGGTATGATGTCTCATATACTCATATATTATTTCGGAATACTTGAGCATCTGGGCAAGTTAGTTTGACCTATTGAGGCAGAATATTTTAACTGTAATTAACAAATGATTACAAAACATCGGTCAAACTTTAAAAATATACGGCGAAATATTCGAGAATAATTCTAAAACATCTTGTATAATAAACTGAACGTACCTCTCAGGCGTGTCCGCCGCTATGACCGGCTTATCGACATCCGAATATCTGGTCATGATGGTGAGCCCGTTCTGCGGCACGGTCCGGGACTCGGCCTCGGGGGGCTCCTTGTCCTCCTTGGGCGGCTGGCTGGGCGGCGGCACGGTGGACTGGGGCTTCTGCGACGTGCGCGAGCGCAGCACCGTGGCGCGCGGCGGCCCCGGCGGGTCCAGCATCAGGGTCACCACCGAAGTGTTGTCGGCCCGCATTCGGGTGTTCGACCATCTGTAGATAAGGTATAGACAATCTTTATAACTCACTAGGTTTAGCTTCTGTATAAGAATAAATAATTGCCAGTTCCCAGTAGCCCAGTAATTTTAGAAAAATTCTTTTAGACCCCCATTATCCTCAAAGAAATTATGTGGTCAGAAAATGTATGATTGTAATTTAATCGTTTATCAACAAACTATGTACAAAGCATAAAATGCTCTGTGCTATATATTACTAATATTTCCTTGTATGATATGGCAGTGGAAACATGAATAACCTGTATAACCTGGTGCTAGCACTTTGTGTATCATAGCAGTTAATGTAGTTGATGACTAGGTGGCGCTAGGGTCGCTTCTGAAGTTAATTTATATATATATTTAACTACCTCTCCAATGCATGATCCACTAAGCTCTTGGAAGGATTCAGCCAGTCTCTGGGTTGGCTGGGCGAGCCGCCCACAAGCGCTGCCTCGTTATGCTTCTCCGTAGCCTGCACCAAAGTGACGGCACCCTCGGGAGATATCATATTCCATAGGCCATCAGTTCCAAATATTAAGCACCTGGAAAATCACAGAAATTATGTCAGTAACAAGGCCAAGTTAGTTTCGGCTGGACTGTTCAAAATGTTTATTACACAGTTACCTATGTGTTGCCTGTTTTTTGAATTTCAAAAATAGAGATGTGCCACTACTATCAAAAGTAAATGATAAATTAATTTAGTGCAGATTTTTTTAAGTTTTCCTATAAAATGTGTAAATACTAATTTTAATCTCATATAACTAGGGAAAAATTGGGTATGTTTAATTTTTTGGTACTCTAATTTAAAATTTAATTATGAATTATTTTATACGCAATTATCACAAATGCATTGTTGTTACATACAAATTTACTTTATGCCGATCCCTAAAAGTTTGTGCAGTTAGATTTTGTTTCTAGAAGACCTTATTCACAATTCTTTATAAATGTTCACAGCCACTTTTTTTTGTTTTTTCATTATCCAAATTCAATAAAATACTCTCATTCTCACCTAAATTTTGTAGGATCTATAGTGAGCACACCAACATCAGGGTCTGGGCTAACAATAAATTCATCATTCTGTGTGTTGTAACTCCACAGGTCCCCCAACGATCTGGCCACAGCCAAGAAAGGGATCTCATCCATGGGAGTGTTCTTCTTTATCGGCCCCTTGTGGCCCTGTCGGGGTCTGTTCCACACTACTCGGGGCACTCCCGCCTTGGAGATCACCTTGCCCCCGCATCGCTGTATGCGTTCCATTTCCGCTGCAGATTCCGGTTTGTGGTCTGATGTTAAGGGCTTTGCCGCCCATTCTTCACTCCCTGAAAGAATAGTTAAACATGGTTATTGATAAGTCTGCCAATTGTTCTATATTACCATCCTGGGATGCAATACTGTATTGCCACAGAAAAATTTGCCTATACATATTACAGCATTTGGAACCTAAGTGCTAGTTCATAATAGAACGTTTTACTGTTTTTATTTTACAGATTTTGTAGAAAAAAACCATTGCTGCACTACAAGATGACAATTAAATATATGTATTAATAAAAGTTACATGGACCATTACTGCTAGTTTACTCAGTAATTAGTTTATCTGTGTGTATGATAGTATGGGATAGTGTAAAGCAAATAAAGGACAGTTACTTCTACAAATTTTTCACTTAGTTAATGATTATTAAAATCAACCAATGGAGATATTTTACCTTCCTTTTGGTAACCAAGGACAATTGCAGAGTCTCCAACATGTCCAATGTATATTTTGCCTCGCCTTATAAAAGCCACACTCGCTGTGGTACCCGCCGTACTTGGTAACCCAGTTACTGTTTTTGGCCATTTTTCTGTAATTAAAAAAAGCAATTACAGCAATTTGTGGTCGGTTTTCATTAACGACATGGACAATAGAGTCAGACATAAATATTTATACAGCCATTAAGTCAAATATATGCATCACCGACCTTATTGTTTAAGGCATAAAAGTGTATAGATATTTTTGACGTCTTGGTGACATCCACACATTAATGCCCTTGACTGTACCTACACATTAATGAGACCAGATTGCAGTTGAGCGCTAAAAGTTTACAGCTTTCGCAACTTTCACAAAAGTGCTATCAATTTTTGGTAATGGGAGCTTGAGCCAATATAAAAACAAACTTGCATGACGGCTTTCACTTTGGTAATCCCACTTACATAAGCAGGAAACCACTTCCCAAAATCTGTGAACACTTGTTTGCTATGCAAATGTTATCTAACAGACTTGCACAAACAAAAACACGGTCTAACGACCATTTTAATATCTTTTGTCGAGCCAATGTCAAACCACTCGAGACAAAAACCCCCGCCTTCGCAAGGTCATGCTACCAATTTTTTACAATCACCTAGGATTCTCACGGGAACCACGGTTTGCGCAACCATGACACGGTACGACAACACTAAAATAGGAGGATAACCTCGCGCTTGGACGTTTACCTAGCTCTTTCCACATGTTCAAATGGGTCAACATGTAACCGTTCCTGATTGCTTTGAGCACATCCTCGTCGTTGTCCGACCAGAACTGGCGTTGCTTCACAATCGAGTCCATCAAATGCTCCTTTGCAAACGCTGCAGCCTCGCTCCCGCCGTGCCCATCATAAATACCGAAGAAAGCATACTCCAAATCTCTCTCGTCCTCCGTTTGTTGATACGCAACGGAAAACAAATCTTCCATGTACTTTCTCCCGCCTTGGCTACAATGGCCAGTCACGCGTAAATTAACACCAATTGACGCAGGCATTTTAGACTACAACACTACAAACTGATAACAAAATATTATGATTTCATTTTAACACAAGCGTTCCTTCAGACATTTTGCATTTGCAATTACGCGACTCTCGACTGACTAACGAGAGGTCACGTGGACATATTGATCACAAGCGTACCGAGTTGCAATGGAGACTACAGTAAGTTAGAAAGAGACGAACATAGATTATTACTTTATCTTTAAACAAAACGCCGCCATGATTGTTTCCGCCATTTTTGATAGTGCATCAAATGAATAACTTTTTTACGTAAAGTATCATAAAATAATAATTTGAATAAAATTAATCTCAAATCAATAAATATAAACTAAATTAATAATATTTATATCATTTTCTGTGTAATTATAATAATACTGAATGGTTAAATTTTAATAGTAACTCAACGATACAGTGCGTTTAGTTTTTGCATTGAGTGCAAAGAAGCAAGTAAAAGGAAACAATTAATTTAAAAAAATGTTCAAAAACAATTTTATTGCAATGACTGACTACTTTTCTAGTGCCATTTTAATTTTTAGAACCTAGAAAACTGCTGTAAACTTCTAGTATAATCTTAATTAAACGATAAAGCATCCGGGTCCAGCAAAAACTTTGCTTTGGCTTTTCAGTTTCACTGAAGTAGGGCTGTGGCTTAAATCGACTTGTTATAATATTCTTATTAACATACATACATACATAAATCACGTCTTTATCCCTTACGGGATACACAGAGCCTAAGGTAACAAGAGCTACGAGACCACGTTTAGCATGATTGTGGACCTTTACAGGTATTATAAATACGAAAGTGAGTCTGTCTGGTACCTCTTGATGCTTACCTGAATTGATTAACATTAAATTTGGTATCGATACGTATAATATATGGAGTTCTTTATTGTCTTATATGTATGTAGATATTATGAGGTGAAAATTACTACAAATACAAAGATGCGATGCTCTTGAGTACCTACCTAGTATAATTTGTACTCTTTAAATATGTGCAACTTTTGGTGTTCAAACAAGCTACCCGAAAAACTAAACCCACACAGACATAGTCGCAGGCATTTATTGCATTTATTTAATGTGTTCAAGTAAATCCGAAAAATATTACTCATGAAAATCAAGTGGCCGCAATTTTAGTAAAACCACACATGTAACAAAAAGGATTTAATATAAAAGTCTGCATAAAGCTAATCATTTTATTTCTAGACTAAATATATAAGTAAGTTAAGTTTTGATAGTGTACAAAACAATAAAACTACTCTTCAGTAACATTCCAAGGCTTTTCTGGTCTGTGTTTATCCCATGGATAGGGGTTCTTATATATTTCTGGTTCCTTCAATTTGATTCCACCACTACTAACTTCTCTTATGAGTTTTTCAACCTTTCCTCCTTTAGTAGGTTTTATGTCACAGTACATTTCGGAAATACCGGCTTCTAAGCACCTTTGGGCGAAGACTTTCCCGACACTAATGTAGGCACAGGTGTCTTTGGTACTGTAGAGCTGCTTTTGAAGTGCCCATTCTGATGATTTTACTTCAATGACAGGACCATTGAGATAGTGGACTAACTGAGCAGTCACTGTGCGGCTGCTTGAGGTTAAAATCAATCTGGAAACAAGTAAATTGTGATGGCAATTGAAAAAAATAAATAAGTAAAGCAATGTTCAAGAAGTTATATTGCCTTTTTAATTTTCATCAAAACTACTGCCAGATCCACTTACTTGTGCCAAAACTTTCTGCCAGGATTTTCTAAATGATACCCGTCCGGTTTGCGGGCAATCCGCATTCTTTCTAAATTTCTGGGGTTTCTGTTGACAAACTCCGCTGGAGCCGTCGACGCACTCCTTGCAAGAGGCGGAATAAGCCAAAGCCGTCTTATTGAATTCATTGTAGTGTTATTATTTTCAAAGGTTTTATTGATTTAATAATTGTATCGTAAAAACTCAGCTGTTGTGTAAAATTTAACCTCTCCTCTCCTTTTCGTTTTGGGTTTGACATGACATAAAATGAATATTGCCATGCCAGCGCAGAACCATCAATTTGCAGTTTTTTTTTAAAGCTCCAGTGTTTCAAATTATGTGAAATTATGTTTTCGTATAAAAAATTTCTAAGCTATATTTTTAATTGACAGTCTTATATAATATAATCATACGCAAGTTTATGTTTAGTTGAATCGAAAGAAAGAAATAAATCTTTCTATTTATCAAATGCAAAATGCAAAAAATAATAATTTTGAACAATATTTTTATCTTATTTATTTTATTGAAATGGTAACACTGCTGGTCTTGCTGACCACTATTGCCATCGGAATAACCATTTTTTTTAAATAACTACGTTATAAAATGATTAACGTGGTTATTTTGAAGTAGTACAACCCTGTTAAATGTGACGTATGCTAGAGTACATGCTATATTTTATCTGTATCCCACATATTTCTGGCCCACCCACACTTTGTTGAATTTTGATAAGAAAAATATTGGCTTGTATATTCATTTATTTGTAAGCACGTATATTGTGACCATATAAGCTGTGGTTATGATTATGCGTCTAATTAGTTCGCATAATGAACGTGATTCCAGTTTTCTTCCCATCGCTTTGTCAACTTGAAACGAGTGCTTAGTGTGGTTTCGTCAGCGGGTGTTAACACCAAAAACAGTTACGTGTTTTGCAATTAATCGGTCCGCCCACTCCACTGTCGCTGCATGCACGATTGTACGCGGCGTGCGTGATGATACGGGGTGCTAGATAATATAATTGTTTTCGGATTATTTCTGCTATGTCGCTGCAGAAAAGTGTTAAAAGTGCTGGTGGCGATCGGAGCGAGCAGGCGGACACCACATCGATATGTTCCTCAGTGACCACCCAGCCAGATCGGCATGGATTTTTCGGAGGTGCCCAATACAGTCCAGAACCGTAAGTGATGTTTACATTCCTAATAAGCAATAATTAATGAGTCATAACATTCCACACATTACAACCACCTTGCTGAATAAGTATCCTGGTCTGCATCTTATTAAAAAAAAATGCAAGCTGTGTTGTCTTGGTTTTATTTGAATAACAATACATGCAGACTCTCACTCTAATTACAATAAATGTGAAAGTGTAGCAGTGGTCAGCCAGCAGTGAAACTATGTACAGTACCACTCTACATCCTTGATTCTCAAATATAAAAAAAGCATTTTCTCTTATGTTGGTACAGCAGACTAATTAATTTCCAAATTAGAACTGCAAACTAACCCGTATGATTTGTAGATTTTATCTTGTTGCTTCTTTAATGTTGTAAAAGATTTAATGCAGTGTAATCTCTGCCCTACTTGATATATGTTACATTTCTGCTATCTTGATAGATTAATTGTAGTTAGTACAGCTTGACTGCTTTATAAATAAAGAAAAGTATCACAATAAAGTCACTAGTCAAATAGTGTAACTTTCTTTGACAATAAAAATAGTTCATAATATGAACTATTATACATTATTAGTCAAGAGCCTATGACTGTATTATTAGTTAATAATTTTTCCTCTGTGACTAAACAACATATCAAATTTCCTATAAATTGAACAGCATAGATAATCAGGCCATCTGTGCTATCTGGGACTGTCATAATAAGTGACTCATCACCTGTAAGTGAAATATTATACAAAAACAATATTTGATTTATGACTGGCTGGAAAATGTATGTTGTATCTAGTGTAAAACATTTATAACAGAGATATTTACTATACCCTTCCCTCAGAACAGCATCACAATATTTCAGATTGCCTTCCATCTGCAGCTTCGCCTGCGATAAATTAATTTTCCCATAGGAATAGGTATTTTCCCGCGGTAAAAAGTAACCTATGTCACTCAGTGATAATGTAGTTTTCTAGCGGCAAAAGAATTTTTAAAATCGGTCCAGTAAAAAAAAAATTAATTTCTAAATGTCAGTTAAAGCTATGGCTTTACTTTTCGGATTTTTCTGCGTTCTAATTGTCACTGACATTTAGAAATTTAATTTCTAACGGTAAAACCGAAAAAGTAAAACATGAAAATCAAGAAATAAAATTTCTTGATTCATTTGATAGTACCTATCGGTCCAGTAGTTTCGGAGCCTATTCAATGCAAACAAACAAACAATCACATTTTTCCTCTTTATAATATTAGTATAGACAAACAGTTCAGCAGTTCACCCAAAATTACCCCCTACAAACAAACACACACACACCGAGATTGTGAGCATAAGGGGAATCAAAATAGTGATGGGTAGCTAGCCTCATCACCTACAATATGGCTCCAAAGATTTTCGCCCACAAACGCAGCAACAAAAAAACATACCAATTGAATTTTACCTCTTTAATTTAGTTACCAAAGTGATTCTCACTTGATAGAAGAGTGCAGCATCATCCCATAGAAAGTCAGCCTGAAACATAACTAAAATAGAAAACCCGTTATTGTTCAACAATCTGAACACCTCAACAACACACATAATGGAAGAAAAACTAAACAGGGGTTTCTCAATTTCCCACTACATGTTGTAATTGTAGATTGTTATCAATGCTCACTTTTTATATGCAAGGTAATAGAAAGGAAGTAAGGCATTGAAATTGATTGTAATGCCTGTAAAACATGCATGCATTTTCATGTCATAAAGATAATAGATAAAATAGTGACTAATGATAGGTATAGTAGAAGGGATGAAAAAGCACAAAATCGGCAAAAAGTTGGTATATGTATTTTTTTTGTTAGCAAAAACTTATGGACAGCAAAAACTTATTTCAAAATAATTTATTGTTTTGATTACTTAACTTCAAATTCTTTCCTGCTGATCCAACTTCTGATTCTGTTCTCAATCATGTGATGCATAATAAAATAATTACAAAATTAAAGTAGCTTTGGAGACCTAAAAGAATTCATAATTATTTGCACAGCTGCTTACATTTCCGTGTCAAACATTTCCAAGGTTGGTTCTCATAAATGAAAAATAATATGTTATTATTTTCCTTACTTCCCATTTGCGACATTTAATTTGAGGTATTCCTTTGTAACCCATAATCATCATCCATTGGAACTGACCATTCCATGAAGGTATCTATTTGAAATCACTGAAATCATCAATGATATTGGAATTTTCATACTGCAACAAATATTAGTAAAAGTTAAACAGATGTGTTGCGTGCCTGCAAGTAAGCAACTGCTAATTAATAATGCTTGCAATACCAGAGATTTCATTCGCTTGTTTCTTAATATTATATTATATCCGAAGTAAAAAATTCGAAGTTTGTTTTGTACCATTCCGCTCACGCTAATATTCATTAATACGAGAGAGAGAGAGAGAGGGATGGTATTCGGAATTCGAATTCCAGAGCGGCTTCTCAATTTTTACTGCCCTTTTCATATAATAATTTGTTTTTGTCTCATAATTGCTGTTATTTTAATTGTGAAAACTTTTATCCAAGACTCATATAAAAGTAAAATCTGCGATGATAACGCTAAGCTATTTATATGTATTATTACACTATTTACATGATTAAAAAAAATCTTGTATCACTGCAAGAAGGTTCATTTCCATTTGTTACCTCTTTATGATGTTTATGCTGAAATAAAAACAAGTTGCAATTTTAAATTGTATACCTAATTAATGTGAATTAATGTGATTTCATTTGCAAATGGCAACTAATGAGTTTGTACAATGTTTTTTGCTAAAACTTGACTGACAAGTGCTATGCTATGCTGTAATACTGACATAGCAACGTTTTGTTGACGAACATAACGAATTAATGCATAGTCAAGTGCTAATTACCATAATTAATAATTATTGTTGTTATGCTGTGTTGCTTAGCAATTTTCTTAGGCTCGTAGTTGCGTGTCGTTGCCGCCGAGGCCAAAGAAATGTCCAGCCAAAGGTCCTCGATTGATTTGTTTTGTCACCACATAGAATTGATCATGGTGTTAGCTTTTTAAAGGGTTGTTCTGGCTTCAGCAGGTGGCCGGGTTAGTTTTGACTAAATAGTCCTGAAAATGTTTTTCACAATTTTTGAATCACAGTTGACATTTGACAAATGTTTCCATACACATGCGTGTGCTGAGAACGAAACTGACCTAACTCAAAAAAAATGTGGGCTGTTTTCAACTATCCCACATTGTGAGGTAATGCTTTTATGTCTTTCTGTTATTTCAACTCATTTATGTGAATTCTTCCATGCTAGTCTGGGAGTAAAGGAAAAACATAGAATTAACCAGTTGCTTCTCTTCTCGCGCAGATGGTAAAAGCCCATCGAGAGAATGGGCGAAAGTCTTATGAATCATGTTATAGGCGATGCGTCACTATTTTGATTTCCCTTTCCACCTATACGCCCTTAATCATGCTAAACGTGGCCTTAAGGTTTTGTTAACTTAGGCTTTGTCTACCTCGTTTCAACGTGCAACCGCTCCTTGCGCAGACGAGGGGGGAAAAGGCGAACTCGGTGCTTGCACCGCTCACCCGATCCCTTGGGGCCAGCGGGAACGGTAACGGGGCATTCATTACCTACCTGTATTGCACGGTCTCATTGTCTAAGGGAAGACGGACCCAGCGTACGGGCCCTCCCCTTCTTGGCGCGGTCCTGGCGGAAGCTGGGGCCACCGGGGGGGGGGGGCGTTTGTGGTGAAACCCTAGTGGCATCCCGCTGCGTCCCCGTCTCACCGGATTGAGGCAACGCCGGAGAGTTTTTAGTTTGGGTATACCCCTTCGGAGGGGAGTCCCACGTAACCCTAGGCATCCCCGTGTCTAGCCCTCCCCTCCCAACGCACTCATTCACAGTCCCCATATAAGTCTGTTAGTTACTCTAATGTCATCCATCCTAATTACACATAAACGGATAAACGGAGTGATGCTCGACATATTTCGGACTATTTCGTAGTCCTTCTTCCTGGAGCGCTCGCCCCGGCGGCAGCGAAACGAACACTGCGCGCCAGCGCTTTGTTCGCGCGGCTGCTCGACGCAACTGACAGCGGCGCACAACTACCCTCGTTTTCATCGTCATTTTTATTACTGTCAAATGTAGGGCATAGTCCAATGTCAAATGTAGGGAAATAGTCCGAAACATGTCGAGCATCACTCGACTTTTTATACGTGAGTTATCCGTTTATGTGTAATTATGATTGAGTCTCACGGTATCCCCCTTGGGGGGGGGGGGGGGTGTCCCACATAACCCTAGGCATCCATAAAGATTTCCTTTCCGTTAAAAAAAAAGGCTCTGTCTACCCCGTAAGAGATAAAGACGTGATATATGTTGTGTGATTTTTCGAATGGGTCACTTGGTTCTTAGCATGTTCGATCGATGTTAAAAGTGAACCACGTCTGTGTCAAGTGACTTAATTTTGAATCAAAAGATTTTATAAAACATCTTTTTAAGGGTATGGGTGTTCAATTGAACTACATAATTCAACCAATTTCTGTAATATTGTAGTAAATTCTGATAGATCTTATACATTGATCATGGTTTTAGCCTTTATACAGGTGTTATGCATCACAATGTAAAATGCATCATGATATGCAAGATCGCGTGATAATAGTTGCTTACACTGACTGACAATGATATACCTATGCGGTGCGTGATACAAGTAAAAAGAATTATGGAGAACGATAAATAAACTTGTGGTTTACTATGTGTATAAGAGTACATGAATATTAAAATAAAATTTCCACTTACACATTATACAAATTGATCCGACTAGCTGTTACCAGCGACTTCGTCCGCACCGCACAGGAGCCCGTGAAAGTTCAAAAATTGGGCCCAGAAATTTTTAATATTGGTCGCGTTTTTTTGACTTCATTCGTTACAGCAAACAAATGGTTTCTATGTATAATATTAGTATAAGTAGACTTTTATATCAGTACTAATACTAATATAAAAACACTGCAAATTATTACCTAACTAACTAGGAATTATTGCCGTATTAGACCGTTCTCTTGGTTGACTAAACATAGTGACATATTAAATCAAATATGTTACCAATGCACTGTTCAATGGGGGAAGTAATTATAAACGTGCTATTTATATCTCCATTCTAAGTTTATACCTTTTTTGCTGTTGCTACTGACTTCATAATTTACTATGATAACATTACGTGAACACAGATCAATTATCCAATACAGTAATACGGGCCAACCAATTCGGAAATGCATTAATTTAGTGATTTACTTGTACTGTAGGCTTGTTACCTAATTCGCTCGCAATCGACATCGTGTTCATTTTGACAGTTCTTGTATGAATGTGACAGCTAGCTGATTCCGATGCCAATTGTCAGCCCATACATGAACTGTCAAAAGGAACACGATGGCGATTGCGAGCGAGTTACGTAATAAGCCTTTTTTTTTTAACGTAGTGAAAACTCATTTACGAGTACCCCCGGGCCCGGGGGGGCCCGAGCGGTTATGTGGGGCTCTCTCCCCCGTCCTCTTTCCCTGCGGAAAGGGGAGGGGGGAACATACCCACTAAAAACACTACGGCATTATCCACTCGCCGGGTTAAGGTAGGCGCCGTGGGATCCCGAAGATTCGAGCCGACGAGTTAGGTAATAAGCCTACTGGCTAGGGTGAATATTTGAACGTCTTGATTGTTCGGGTCAAACGTCAGTATCGTCCCACGATGATTACCACAGCGGAAGGGCAAGTCGCATCAACTCGATCAAACTAGTAACTAGACTTAGCGTCGATACTGTCTTAGGTTTTCATAAAAAGTCAGAGTATCATCTCTTTTAACGATGCTTGTGAGGATAATGATGATAAATAAGCGTAAAACGCTGAGTATTTTGCGGGTGGTAGGACTGCCAGGTCCGTCCGAATGGCCAATACCATCTTAAGGCCAGCGCACATCAATGCGTGCTGTGTGCTGATATAAATGCCAGACCAGATGGGTGGCGTACGCACGCGCGTGACCGCATCTGGTCTGGCACCTATCTCATAGTTTCATACATTACAACTGGTGCGTGCGCGTGTCACGCATTTGGTGTGCGTCGGCCTTTAATTCTTGCGCAGCTGCGTTCTGGTCTTGTCTTCTTTGCTAGTCCAGTATCGTGCTCGACTTTGATTGCCGCAGTGATTAAAAAAAAACAAATTAAAATGTTTTTACTCTATTGGTTTTATGCTCGATGCGTGTTAACGACCAATATAGGGTCACGGAGGCCTAGTGTAAACTACTAGTTGATGATCTAACGTCCTACTTGTCGCCTTCTGAACCTTATGCGAAGGTCACGCGCACTTGTCCTATCTATATGTATTACACAATAGACTTAAAACTTTGTTTGTTTGTATGTTTATATGTAAAAGGTAATCTCTGGGAGTTTCAGAAATTAAAAATGAGATACATACAAATATAAATCACGTCTTTGCGTTAGGTAACAAGACCTAAATGCCACGTTTATCATGATAGTGGGCGTATAGGTGGAAAGGGGAATCAAAATAGTGCTGGGTTGCCAGCCGCATCGCCTATAGCATGATTCCTAAGAGTTTCGCCCATTCCCTCGATGAGCTTTTACCATCTGCGCTTTTGAGCTTTTACCAGTGCTCCCAGACAAATATGGAAATTAAAAAATATTTCAGTAATATAAACTCCTAAGTTCCCATCCCACGGTACTCAGACAAGCATATGTATAACATTTCAAGTGAACAAAACCCCTAGAAGTGGTCAGAGCTACGTAAAAAAAGAAAACCTACGATTTTAGCCATCAATAGCTGATCATTCGCACATTTCCGCACGTTCTAATTGGCGTACGATATCTAATGAGTTTGCTGACCTCACACCGAAGGCTAATGCTTGAAGATAGTTTAGTACGCTGAATTCTTTGCCTGTGCAGTACCTAAGCCTTGTTACATTAGTTAATTTACGATGCGTTAGGGTTACCGGTTACAAAGTTTGAAATAACTGACTAGATTCTTGCTGCGATTATAATTCCTGACACGAGGAGGGGAGAGTAGTTTATGTTTTACATGAGTTTGTACTCGTAAGTGTCTATTATCTTAATCTAAATCTTCTATTTTCTATCTATGTATAATATAAACACAGTGGCGCAAAATTTGGCCCAGTCTCCGCGTAAAATTAACTATATTGCATACATATGAGGGGCACATAATGAATAAATATAAAAATCAATCCCTATTTCCCTTGGTCACGGCATCAGGCGTGATCGGCTAGACCGATTTCGCTAATTATTTTTTTGTTGTGTTCGTTATTGTCAGGTTAAGGTTCTTATGAAACAAAATTTTGAAAAAAGAACCGCTACGGAGCCAAGCCGCGGGCAAAAGCTGCTATTAAATAGAAGACATTAAAATTCATAAAAATTTCCTGCTAGAGGGCAATCTTGACCAATGCTAAAATTCTTGACGCCTAACTATTGGAATTTATGACTTATGATACAATCACACATGACATGGCATGGCATTTACACCGATAATAAACAATAATATTAAAAACAAAACCTATTGTCATATCAATGCTAAACAAACATTTACGCAGTATGGCGTCACCTATGTTTGGAACAAATGCTCGGACTCGTATCCGCCATTATTGTATTATTATTCACATTCACATCATCCCTGTATCCCCCGCAATAATGATACACATATCACATCGCGAATGGTGTCACAAATATCCTACTAATATTATAAACGCGAAAGTTTGTAAGTATGGATGGATGAATGGATGTCTGTTACTCTTTCACGTAAAAATCACTGAATGGATTTGAATCAAATTTGGAACGGCGATAGCTGATACCCTAGATTAGCACATAGGCTATTTTTTATCCCGGAAAATTGCGTAGTACCCGCGGGATAGCGTAAACTAATTTTTTGCAGGCGAAGTCGCGGACAACAGCTAGTCTGACTGTAAAGCAAACAAAAAGGATAGATGCAACTATCCTTGGGCCGGAGTAGGCCCAAGATTTCGCGGGGGATCTCAGGCAGAAGTACCTATCCAAGATTTTGTGGGGAGGTTTTTATTCAAGTGTCCAAGATTTTGTGGGAGGGGAGGGCGGTATCTCAGTTAAAGGTGTCCAAGATTTTGAGGGGGTTCTTAGTCAAAATTGTCCATAATTTTGTGGGGGAGTCACAAGTTTGTACACGAAATATATGAGCGAGTACGAGGGGGGGGGGGGGGGGACGTGTACCCCATGCCCTTGTACCCTCGGACCGCTGCTGCAGTCATCACGTCACAGCCGTTTCATCACATTTAATCCCTGAACTTTAAGAACTATGAGCTCATACCTAACACCAAGGTTATAATTTCACAAAGAAAATACCTGCCAAAAGCCCTAGTTGAAACCATGACTGTTTTCTATTATGTTATTTGTATTGTTGTAGCAAACGGACTGTGTCTCCGAGCACGATCCTCAAGCGTGAGCAGAAGTGGCTGCGGATGCTCAACAAGTGGGAGGAGTTTATGAGCAAGAACTACAAGAAGGTGCGCGAGCGCTGCCGGAAAGGTAAGGGCGGAATTCAGATTTTTTTTTCGATAATAATTTTTGTTTTGCGCCTAAGATTTCGGCCATGGTTGTGGGCAGAGACACTAGTTGTTGGAATTGGCATTGTTCATTTTTTTTAGTATGCTCCAATTCGAAAACCATTTCGAGGAAAACCATCAATTATCCGATTTATCTTGTCCGATTTCAAAAATACTTTATGATTGCAGATATTTTTGTAAAAGTACTTTGAACCTTTGTTTGACCGAACGACCGGGTTTTTAGACAGAATCCAGCATCGAATGTTTGCCACAAAAATGAAAAAAAAAGTTTGGCTACGGCAACTGTCACGTGTCACTGTCAAATCTACAAAACCATAGACAAAGCCGTTTTTTTTATAGCCAGCCGAACGAAGGCGATTGGGATTCTGTCTAAATTCACGAATTATCAAATAGCGAAAAAATATTTATTATTAATTAACAAAGCTACGTAAAAGCATAATATTCAAATTAGTTGCTTGAAATAGTCCATTTTACCAAATAAAGGTGTTAAAAGCACCGCTTAAAAAAAATGAACAATGCCAATTAGCCTAGCTGAAAATACGAAATATTTTTCACCAAATTGATAGTTCCAAAATCTTAGGAATCATGTTATAGGCGATGTGGGGCAACCCATAACTATTTTGATTCCCCTTTTCACCTATACGCCTACAATCATGCTAAACGTAGCCTTTAGCTCTTGTTACATTAGGCTCTGTCTAATCCGTAAGGGATAATGACGTGATGTATGTATGTATGTATACATATATTGACAGTTCCGATGTACTAGATGCCGTTCTATATGACGCCGGTTGTATTGTACCGTTGATTTAATTGTTTATTGATTGACCTAAGGAATTATACCTCTAGATGAGAGTAAATAATGTCATTTTATCGTCTCACGCTCTAAGAAAAAAATATTTCGCAATTATAAACTACTAGCTTCGGCCCGCGACTTCGTCTGCGTAGAATCATACATTAAAACCTTCCTCTTGAATCACTCTATCTATTAAAAAAAACGCACCAAAATCCGTTGTGTAGTTTTGAAGATATAAGCATACATAGGGACATAGGGACAGAGAAAGCGACTTTGTTTTATACTATGTAGTGATTTTACCACAAAAAATTCCACATTCCCTGCGAGAAAAAATATTTTGAACGCGACGTACCTATTATATTTTACGTCAACGGATTGCATAACATTCCAATAGGCAATGTTTTGAAATGGGTCGTTGTCATGACCGGTATTGCCATTTTATAATTATACATGACGCAAGCATGGGGTGCGAGTCGGGTTACCTCCTTTGTGCTATTAGTTACTACAATTATTTACACATATATCATAAAAAAATTTTACTAAACCATGGCGAAAACGAAGGTGGTGGATGATTACTATGCCCCGCAAAAGAACCCAGTAATTATTCCCTTATCAAGTTTTTTTTTGGTTCCTGTTGCGACGAGTATGTACATGTTCAGTCTCGTTTTCCTCGCGAGAGCGGACGAGACCCTTTGACTCGGCCGCAAAAACCGACACGCAGCCGAGACGTACCGAGGCGAGACATGAGCGGGCGAGACAAGGCGAGAGTATCATGTACACACTCGTTCTCGGTCAGTTTCGGGGTGTCTCGGCGAGTGTGTACAGCCGGCATAAGATAACTAGAACTTAACAGAGTGTTGAAACAGGCCTAAATTTTCTTCATATCAGGTATACCGGCGTCAGTGCGCCCCAAAGCGTGGCTGTACCTCTGCGGCGGCGAGCTGCTCATGAAGAAGCACCCGACGGAGTACGAGGAGCTGCTCCAGGCCCCTGGGGACCCTAAGTGCATGGACGACATAAGGAAGGACCTGCATCGCCAGTTCCCGTACCATGAGATGTTCATACGCGAAGAGGGGCCCGGGTAAGTGCTTGGATCTTGAAGACTACGATTTTTTTTATGATAATTTCCTGGTTGTTTTTGAGTAGTTATCAGTGGCGTAGCGTCCATAAAACTCGATTCCCACTGGCTTCCCTATTTTAAGGCAGTTGGGCGCTTTTATTGTGCAGAATTAGAGGAAAAAGGCTGGTTAAATTCCCTTCGGCTTGCCTTCTGATATACTTGACGTCATGCCACTGGTTGTTATAGCTCGTGCAATTTACGATGGCGGGTGAGCTTTATTTGTGTTAAACACGTATCGCGCATACGTGGCCATGTGTGCGTGGTTTACGAAGCGATTTTGGAGCGAGATTTATTTTTATATTTACCGTACTCACGCACACCAACACGTATGGCAGATACGTGCTTACCATAAATAAAAACTCGCTCGCCATCTTTAATTACAAGAGCCATAACACATTAGAGTAGTTGCCAGTGTTGTCACCACCAAAGAATTCAAGGTAATACTATAATTAAAACACCTAATTTTAGCCCTATAAGTAGAACCTAGATAAATTTAACTAGGGATTTAGATTAATCAAGATAACACACACACACACACACACACACACACACAAATCACGTCTTCATCCCTTACGGGGTAGACATAGCCTAAGGTAACAGGTACCTACAGGCCACAATTAGCAAGATTGTGGGCGTATAGGTGGAAAATGGAATCAAAATAGTGATGGGTTGCTAGCCTCATCGCCTATAACATGATTCCTATTATAATCGCCCATTCCCTCGATGGGCTTTTACCATCTGCGCGGGTAGAGAATCAAGATAAATTAGACATTAATCGTCATCATCAACCTGAAGACGTCCACTGTTGAACAAAGACCTCCCCCTTAGCACACCATAATGAACGACAACTCGCCACCTGCATCCACCAGTTTCCCGCAACTTGCACCATGTCGGTCCACCTAGTGGGAGGCCTGCCAACACTGCGTCTTCCGGTTCGTGGTCGCCACTCGAGAACTTTACTTTTATATGTATAGACATTAAAATACATAAATACATTAACTTCAGACGGTGCTTTTAGTTGATAAATTTCATTAAGGATACAAATAAATTTTGATCCTTGATTCTTTTTTTTTTTTTTTTTTTTTTACATTTAATAAATATTTATATCGAATTACAAAAAAAATTAAACTATGATAAAATCTAAAAGTTAACTAAATATACAAAACTTAAAACTAAATAAATATACCTAACTATAAAAAGAAAACACCATCTAAAAGGCCCTCCTGCGGCATAGACCCCAACACGCTGGCGGCATTACCTCTCTGTACAGCCAGAGAAATTCGCTGGGAGAGGTAAGCGCCAGCTCTGGGGTCTCCTGAGGTCTCTATTAGCCGGGACGACAAGGCTCTCATGAAGGCCCTCATGTCAGCCGACCAGGGACCCATTGTCTCTACTGCGAGCGCCGCAAACTCATAATCCTTTAAAAGAGAAGAGTATTTGCGGCGCTTGAGAACTTGGGCCTGGTCAGCTGCAGCCCCGGCCTGTGAGCGGGTTGCCTGGATGTGGGACTGTGCGAAAGTGTCGACACACGTCGCGTCCCACACCAGAGCCCTACCCAGCTTCCATGGCACCAGAGTAGCCCCGTCGGGGCGCTTGCCATCGTCTCTGGCCATGCCCACGGGTTCAAGGATTGCGGGCACAGAGACGGTGGCAAGCGCGCGGCGGACCAGGTCATTAATGGTGCCATGGCGGAAAAAGCGACCGGCGCTTTTGGAGCATGAGAGACCGTGGCGTCCCAGCTGATCTACCTCCTTACCGCAGGAACATGTGTGGGAGACACATATTCTGGACCCAAGCCTTAACGATATTGCTATTCTCAAGGTGCTTGGATCCAGAACCGTACCCAACTGGCGGGAAGGGAGGGCGTTGAGCCAATGGCCTGACTCCGGGGCTGATACTGCCAGGAGACGGGCACGTTCAGGGTCGTCCGGGCTATTTTCGAATAGAGAAGCATGGGTTGCTTTTAGCCGAGGAGAGTCCCAGTCCTTCTGTATGTGCCGTAGAACTGGGATGCTTGCTTATTTTAGTTGATTACCACTGAGTAATTGAATTATTCTATGGTAAGAACAAATAGTAAGACGTAGGTCGAAGACGTGAACAATGCCTTATTGTTATAGGGAACTATAAAAACTTTAAAAGAGACTAGTGACCTTGTTTACTTTATGAACCGTCGGGTGATATAATTAAGAGCTGCGTTGATTAAGGCTGGATTGCTTTGGAAGACCGGATCGGAGACTGCAGAATACTACAGTTTTTCTACATACATACATACATACATACATAAATCACGTCTTTATCCCTTACGTGTTAGACAGAGCCCAATGTAGCAAGTCCTAATGGCCACTTTTAGCATGTCCATTTTCATTCATTCGTTTAAATATTCCATAAGTATCCAGTCTTTTTGACAGACGACCCACTTAGCAAAACCTTTTTTTAGTTGGAGAGAGATAGAACGAAGTTACGCCACAAAAATTAAAAACTAAGTTCGGGGGTTCCCGTGACGTCTTAACGCGATTCAATTCCGATTCAGTTCAGGTTCGCTCGCTGTTATTTTAATATCTGGTTCGCAGCTAAACTGAGTCGGAATTGAACCGCATTAAGACGTCATGGTTAGGTCCCAGGAAAGTTGGGCTTGATCGCTTCTGAAATAGGGAGACTTTATGTTTACTAGTCGATCTGACTGCTGGGTGTGGCTCAAAGATGGATTTCAACATTGCAAGTTAAATAAAAACTAATAAGAATCATTAATGCTTTCGTTTAAGAGTCCCGCTAGGTTGACATGGTTAGGCGAACTCGGTGCTTGCATCGCTCGCCCGATCCCTTGAGGCCAGCGGGGACGGTAACGGGGCATTACCTACGTGCATTGCACGGTCTCATTGTCTAAGGGAAGACGGGCCTTCCCCTTCTTGGCGCGGTCCTGGCGGAAGCTGGGGCCACCGGGGGGGCAGTGTCACCCCTTCCATACTTACCCCCCCCCCCTTTATACTGGCTTTTAGTCAAACTAGTCTAACCACCTGCTAAAACATGCCGGATTTTTCTTTAAAAAGCCCCGTATATTTTTTTTTCAGTTAGTGGCAATGCAAAAATGTGTACATAAAGTCATAAACAACAACAGCTTATCTTTATTTTGCTTTCACCTGTCGGATAGTGCTCGGTTACTGAGTTAGTGTGCGTGACTGTTACATGCTTGGACGACAGTTTTGACAACGGCACTTGCATTATTTATATTTATTTTTATTGCTTACGGGACAACAGAGACAACTCGAAAGTGGTCCAAATGTGTATGCTACCAAATTTTGGCTCAAAACTTTTCTCTTATTAAATTTCAAGTCATTTTTATAATGTGATGTGATTAGAAAAAAAAATTACAGGTACATACAAGCGCCATCATATTTACAGGTTGAAAATTCGCAGAAAAAACATAGAATGTACCAGTTGCTTCTCTTACCGCGCGTACGGTAAAATCCCATCGAGGGATTGGGCGAATATCTTAAGATTCGCCTTTCTTTATTATTTATTATACTTGAAAAAACTGGTTTTATCCAAAATCACAATTTAAACTTTTGTTTAACAATGGAAAGTAACAAGAATGTCATTATTACTTTCTTAATTGCATTCTGCATCGAGAATTTGGCAATTAAAATAACTGCGTAGCGGCAAGTTTAGCAATGGTTTGCCAAGCTGGCGGGTAAATATCGTATTTATATCAGAGATAGCGTAGTGATACAAATATAGAACAAAACAACGTATATTAGATTATACAGAAAGAAAAATTCGAAGGCTTACCCACCTGCTACGGGTGGTGTAGGGGTATAGCACGCGTCACGGAATGACGAGGATTCGGGTTCGATTCCCGGCCATAGCTTTACCTTTAGGTTTTTTCTATGTGTTACAATTTTCAGTGTCGTTTAGAAATAAAAAATGTCTGTGGCTAAATTTACAAAAGAATCATAATAATACCTATTATGATATCTTCTCTTGAACATAAATCTATGCGACTATAATTTTTAATTATCATAATAACATACTTGTTCACGCCCCCGTGAAATAATTAGTTGCCTATCCCGTGGTCATTCTAATGAATCCCTATATTATATCCATTGAGTAGTGGCTTTATCTTGAAGGAATACAATTATGTGCCAAATATCATGTATGTATAGATAGAAGTTAGTCAATATACATACAAAGTTAGGGCAACTTTGAAGCGAGTATAGGGGTGCGAGTCGGGTTACCTCCACGTGTGGTCAAGAGCTGCGGTGCGTTTTTGGACCCGTCTGAGGGGAAGAGCTGTGCTTGGTTCGGTGCACCCTGGGCATCTGCTAATGATTTTCTGGCAGTTTCTGAGGGATATTATTGATCGTTGGCTAAGAGCCCTACAGGGGGGGAAGGAGTCTTTGACCGTGTTACCGTACAACGTTGCCGACATTTTGTCACAAGATTTTTGAATGATATTTTTGTTACTTTGACATTGGCGAAGTTGTCGTCGCTATAACGACTTGATACGCCACAAATAAGAAGAAGAAGAAGAAGAAGAAGCGAATATAAAAATCCCTTAATGCACTTCTATGATTTATACATCTTCAAATCTATCTGCCTAATCTCGAGTTTCTAACTGCAGTGGCACAGGATGTGAGTGAAAAGAACATAGAATGCAATTACGCACACACGATGCATAGTGAAGACTTGACGTTTCCGACCTGACACACCTCACCGCTTTCTTGGCACTAATCACCCGTGTAAATGCAGTTGGTTTGTTGATCTGTCTTTTCATGGATCAGCGATATACAGTAAGGGAAATGTATTCACGTACCACCGTAGAACCCTATTGCAATAAGGTGATATATCAGTCACCTGTCAATTGCCCAAGGTTCTACAGTAGTACATATATACATTTCCCTCGCTGTACGTCTTATAACTACCCAGTAAAAACCTGATACCTCAACTGATTTAAGTATATTATTCCGAAGAGCAGTGTGCCAAAGATATTAGTGTATTAATATTTGCATTTGTAACATTAAAATGGAATACGATAAAAAAGGGGAAAAAATACAACCTGCATTAAAATATTGTGTAATCGATTCTGCTCTTACAGTTTGACAACAAAAATAATGCTCCACTATGTACCTGCGCAGTAGACCAATTTTAGTAGCGCGGGAAACTCTGGCGCTGTTATTGGTCGATCGATTTCGTACCAACAATGGCAAAATCGTGTAAGCGGGACAGAGCTAAGAATGCAAAGCAAGCAATACTCTGCCAGTTGCGCTTGCAAATAAAGTTCAATATAGATTATTTACACGTTCGGCTACCATCGGAAACTGGTCTGCGCTTCTCTGCGCAAACGAATACTGCCGATGCGCATTATATTTGTTGTCAAACTGTAATTCTGAAACTGTTATTGTTGTATTTGTCACTGTGGGGATAAGGATTTTCTATCTATCTAATCAGCCCACATTCACCCACTGCTGAGTAAAGACCTCTTCATTTTCACGCCCCTTTGCCCGGTCCCGTGCCAATCTCATCCACAGTTTTCCAGCCGAATGACAGATGTCATCTGACCAACGGGCTGATGGTCTGCCCACTGACCTTCGACCCAGTCTTAAAGTTCAGTAGTTCACTTTTAAGGATTTTATGAAACAATATTTTAACAAGACTTGATCGCAGGCAACAAATGCTTTACAGTAGAGTCAGTACAGTCTACCCACGTCAAACATAACCAATTGATGTACACAAGGCCCCGGAAAAGGGGCATCACCTGATCTTGAAAGCCATTACAATATAAATGACGTATTTTACATCTGACTCACCGCTGTGAATTGAAGCAATCCCTAATTTGATTTGATTCATCGTAAATATCATTTCATTTGAAAACGTCTGCGGTTTCTTGTGTTACTGTATTCGTCGAAAGCGTTATGACCATTATGTATCGGCGTAACAGAGGGGCTACTCGGAAATTAGAAATTGGTTTCAACCCGTACCTTTCACTCTCATATTATGACTGTAAGTGTGAGCGGAAAAGCAATATACAAATTCGAATTTTGGAGCTTATACTCCCGTTATAAGGCCAGTAAATTGTCACTTGCGTCTAAACCACAAAAAAACGTTAGATTTCGCAAATGGTTGTCAATGTGGTGTGACTTTCTCAAGTTAAGGCTAAGCTTCACAGAGTCTAACCCCCTTATTCATAAACGCTCTATAGGCTTCTGCTAACTTAGCAATCGTTTGTCCTTATCTGTGAAAGGTAAATGTCAAAGTGACAGATAAGGACAAACGATTGCCAAGTTAGCAGAGGCCTACATAGCGTTTATGAATAAGGGGGTATATCTATAATAGAGATCACTTCATCAAAGAGGTATTGGGGAAAATAGGAATCATGTTGTGGGTGGTGCGGCTGGCAACCCATCACTATTTTTTTTGCTTTATTGTACAAATGCAAATAAACAGATACAATTCACAAAAAAACATTAAATATATGCACAAAGGCGAACTTATATAAGGGAACTCTACCAGTTAACCTTTGTCACCTTTGAGTAGATGAGAGGAGCATTAAACGAGGGACCGACAAAGAGTAAGTTTAAAATTATAGACAGTTAAAGCTTATAAAAATGTCTTAAAAATCAATGAATTCAAATCATATCAAATGAGTTTTTCATGAATTGATCATTCTATGAAATGAGAATGTGGGAAACAAAATTCTATAAAAATATCGTCTACAATATAATGTACAACCTGGCAGGTTATTCGAAATCCACGTACATACATACACAAATCACGTCTTTATCCCTTACGGGGTAGACAGAGCCTACGGTGGCAAGACCTAGGCCGCGATTAGCAAGATTGTGCGCGTATAGATGGCAAAAATGGAATCAAAATAGTGATCGGTTGCATCGCCTATAACATGATTCCTGGGCTTTTACCATCTGCGTGGGAACAGAACCAACTGGCACATTCCCAGACCAGCATGGAAGTAAATCCCCATGGGATAGAGGATCCTTCTACAGGCCGAGCCACGAGTGCAAGCTAGCTATATTATTTAGTGATGTAACGTTGACGAAGCTACTTTTGTATTGCAGGCAACAGGAGCTGTTCTCGGTGCTGAAGGCGTATTCGGTGCTGAACCCGAAGGTGGGCTACTTCCAGGCGCAGGCGCCGGTGGCCGCCTTCCTGCTGATGCACATGCCCGCTGTGCAGGCCTTCTGGTGCCTGGTGTCCATCAGCGACAAGTACCTCAGCGGGTACTATAACCCAGGGCTTGAGGTATGTCCGAAAATTTAATCAGTTTGTAAGAAAGTAAGTGAATGCTTTATTGTACAAATATAAAGAAACAGATACAATTCACAAAAAAATAAAAATAACATTAATAGGTATATTATGGTTACATGGTAGAGATCGCTCTGTAGCGATAAGGCCGCCTATTGTTACCTTGTAATATTCTGTATACCTTTTTTCTGTTTTGGTTGTTATATGTGGTGTTCAATAAAGAGTTATTGTATTGTTGTATTGTATATGCACAAAGGCGAAGTTTTTCCGTATAAGATCTCTACCAGTTAACTTTTAAGTAGATGAGAGGAGCGTTAAACGAGGGTTTGACAAAGAATGAGTTTAGAATTCCAAATAGTGAAAGCCACAAGGGTACATGTCTACTTGTTTTGATTTGTTTGTTTTTTGAGTGATCGTTTTGTTGATTTTTGTTATAATTAATTAAGTTAGAGAGGATGGATGAAAGAAGGTTAACTAAACAGATTTGTATGACGAGTGTGTGGATGAAGAGAAAGAGGTAGCTACTGGAACAAAGTAGTAATGTTATAGTAAGTAGGTATGTATGTTAATCGAGTTTTAAAGATATTGGCGAAGATTTCAGCCTGCCCATTGGTATGAGGGAGGGAGGAAAATCATTTATATCACACTAGATATTTTGGCACCCGAGTGAGAGAGATAGTGTTTTTTTTCGAATTAAACAATGCTTTTCATTTCCACTCTAAGGAAAGGAAAACCAAGAAGTTTATGTGAGAATAAAAATCAACGATAATGTATTTCTTAATTTCGTGCCAATCGCAGCGGTCCTTTACTCCTGGAACGTACGCATTGGAAACTGTTGGAGACGTGTGGAACTTTTTATTTAATCGGTACCGCTTTTGAGTAGGCAAAGGTATGTCCTCTTCCTCGCGTAATGATAAGATTTGCATCACGTTCTGTCATACGAAAAAGGTTGGTCATCATTTCTGAGTTGATTGCGGCAGGTGCTGCAACGCGACGGCGACATCCTGCACGCGTTGTTGCGGCGCACGGCGCCCGCGGTCCACCGGCACCTGGTGAAGCACAAGGTGGAGCCAGTGCTGTACGCCACCGAGTGGTTCCTGTGCGCGCTCACCCGCACGCTGCCCTGGGACAGCCTGCTGCGCGTTTGGGACTGCTTCCTCTGCGAGGGCGTCAAGGTACCCTACCGTAGCGTCTCGCGTAACTATGACAAGCCACACAAATTAACGTAGACCATGGCAAATTTATCTGATCCTTTCACAATATACTTCCATGCTGGTCTGGGAGCAATGGAAAAACGTAGAATGTACCAGTTACTTCTCGTCCCGCGCACATGGTAAAAGCCCATCGAGGGAATGGGCGAAATTCTTAGGAATCATGTTTTAGGCGATGCGGCTAACAACCCATCACTATTTTTCCACTTATACGCCTACAATCACGCTAAACGTGGCCTTTAGGTTTTGTTACCTCGGGCTCTGTCTACCCCGTAAGGGATATAGACGTGATTTGTGTATGTGTATGTATGTTCACAATATACAGAAGTAGGGAAATAGGGATTTTACAGCAAGACGGTAGAAGAGAGCGAAAAGTTGCCGTAGGCAAAATTACATAAAAAAATAATGTTGTCATTATTAAATGTGTAGATTGCAGTAGCAGTTAATGTAGTTGATGACTAGGTGGCGCTAGAGTCGCTACACTTCAAACTATTGTTTAATACTAATCGTTATCATGATGTCTCTAACCTAACCTAACCTTGCAGCTGTAAGACTATTGTTGTGTCCAGGTGCTTTTCAAGGCGGCCCTGGTGATCCTGGCGGGCGCCCTGGGCTCAGCCAAGGTGCGCAAGCGCGCGTGCGGGCTCTGCGAGACGCTTGAGGTGCTCCGGCACCCGCCCGACGCGGTGCTGGCGGAGGACTACCTGGTGTACCACATGACGAGGCTCGGCCTGACCGAGGAGGACTTCGAGTTCGAGCACCAGCGGCAGACTGCGAGGCGCCGCGCGCTCTCCAACAGAAGGTAACGACTGTAGAGGTGAAAAACTTAATGATCTGTTGTATGTGTGCGAATAGACTAATTGACGTTCCAAATTAGAAAAACGACTTGAGTCCCATATCAGTGATGTACACTACTACATACAACAGGTCATTTACTTTTTTTCCCGGAGTATTTCAACAGGTACTTGGGTTATTTCGACTGAAAATCCCTACAAATCTTTTTCATTCACTCTAAAGATAATTAGGATTTTAAAGCTGAATATTTCGCAAACGGATCCCTGAATCGAAAAATGGTTCTTCCATACCTACAATATTTTTGAATGAACTTTCCAACAACACCCCGCACTATGGGATAAACGAGAAATTAAACATCCCCAATTTACGTGTAGGGAGGTACCCTAAAAAAAAAGAATTCCATGCTGGTCTGGGAGTGCAGAAAAAACATAGAATTTACCAGTTGCTTCTCTTCCCGCGCAAACGGTAAAAGCCCATCGAGGGAATGGGCGAAAATCTTAGGAATCATGAAAATGAAAATGAAAATGAAAATTTATTTTTGCAAATTGGCCGCCAGGGGCTCTTTTACATGTCTTTTTGAAACTACCAGCACATTCGGAAAGACCATCATTGCCAAGAAGAATGCGCCGCAAGAAACTTGGCAGAAAGTCATTTTTTCGAAATAAAATACAAATAAAATACAGAATACTTAAGTTCTACTTAAATTAAATACATTTATAAAAGGGATGTATAAGGTCCCCGAGTCTTAAACTATATTAATCTATAAATAGTAGAGATGTATAAAGTCTCTACTGGTCAAAAAATAAAAAACAAAGAAAAGAAAATAATAACAATAAGTTCAGTGGAGGTGTAAAACGCCTCTACCGTCAAATAAATTAATTGGAGATGTCTCCAATGTCGCAAGAAAAAAAAAATATAAAACAAAATTATGAAATATACATTTCATGTCAAGTAAGTAACCAATAAGCTTTTGGATTCCGAAGGCAAGCTTGCGTCTGCCGCCCCCAATGTTGGCTTCCACGCACTCATGTCCTGCTCTGAAAGCAGAGCGGTACCGAGGGCATGTCTCGCTTCCGTCCCCACAAGCACACTATGGGAACGTTTTAGGAACTTCGACGTCGTTAGCCTGCAACTAAACAGTAAAAGAAAAAAAAAATGAAACCGGAAATCCATAAGCTTAACAATATACCTACCCAATACCTAGCTTAATGCACATACGACATAGCAATATTTACGTCATTGTAAACAATAATAATTATGAAAAATAGAATAAATATTTAAATAAACAATTACAGTAGGTACAATATTTATATGGATAATACCTATCTTAATATTCATAATTAATAATAGCTATAGGTACAATTTTGAATCTTAATAAAAATCTTAATTAATCAAGATCAGCTAACCTAAACAGCAGACGGTAGCAACAGGGCCAGAGACCGTTGTATCTAGAGACACTACACGCATACACACATACACACACACCCACACACACACACACACACACACACTATAGGATCACTCACAAAAACACTGGACTTACGGTAATTTTTCCAAAGATGGCCATGTCATGTTCTCATCACACATGTACTCATCGACTGTGTAATATGCTTTCTTTAACAGCGTGTTCTTTATGTATTTCTTGAATAACACATATGACAATTTCCACGCATCTACAGGCACTTTATTGTAGAACCTGACACAGTTTCCCAGGAAAGATTTACTTACTTTCCGTAGACGAAATGTTATAGGCGATGCGCCCTTTCCACCTATACGCCCACAATCATGCTAAACGTGGCATTTAGCCCTTGTTACCTACGGCTCTGTCTACCCCATAAGGGATAAAGACGTGATTTATGTATGTACAGAGAAGGAGCAACTGCAACAAAAAATTAAATAAATACACCTTGCTAAAAAGCGAGGGTGAAACAATTATCAGCAAAAAGTAATACCAGCTAAAAAATATAATATTTTACAACATGGTCACCCTGAATTTGTTATAATTCCAGTGGCAGCTGATTCAGCGACTGCTCCTACAAGCGTTATTCCAAGAATAACGCGAGGGACATATTTAACACGCTATGAGCTCGCCGGGCCCCAGTGTACCTTATACCGACGCGATAGAGACGATTGTGCGACGACTGTTGTGATATAGTGCTCGTGAAGTGAACAGTATTCAAGTGTTTAACTATAACGGACGTTGGTAATAGTTGACTTTTGAGCTAGTACTTGTATAATATGGGCGTTCAAATGTGAAGGGTTTATTCGCAAACGTTGACTTTCTATTCGATTCTCGCTCTAGTTCATTCACTTTTGAAATAATCAATGAAACGGTTAAATATCGCATATTTCAGTTAAATGTAACAAGAACACCAAGCTTTGTAATACAGTTTATTAGAGATGCCTCGAATAGTTATTCGACCGAATTCCGAATATTCGACTACGCTTATTCAGCCGAATATTCAGCAAATATTGTGTGCGCACGTGACATGTTACGATGTACTTCGTTATGGGGCGCGCGGAGGCGATGGCGTGTAGGTACGTTTTTCTTTAATTTGTAGTTAGAAGATGAAAAGTATACTACTTAAATATCATATTACTTAAAAAAAAGCTTTACGAAATGTCACTATTTGACATATTGCTTGTTTGAGAATTGTATAACATACCTACAACAATTTAAATGAAAAAAAATGGTCCTTGCTGTGCCGCTACTTAGTACCTCCGCAAAGTAACGCCTGATTCAATCAAATATACTTCAATATGGCCGTCTTTAAATCAAGGGTGATTAGCACTAACCAGGCAAGCGTGCTCCACTAGATCACGTCTTCGCTTACCATTAGGCGTGATTGTCAAACGCATGCATATTAAGCATAAAAAAAGCATTTGTGGTGAAGAAATAAACTAGCCGTGTCTCGCAAGGTAGAGAAGGAAAGGAAGCAGTACTAATTTGTGTTTTATAATTTTGTATCGGTCGAATACTGTGCACTATTTGGCCGAATAACGAATATCAAAGAATTAGTCGAATAAATATTTTTAGCATCTCTGATAATTGTAGTACTTGGTACTTTCATAATATTTATCTGAGGCAGCTCCAAGAACGCACATAGTGACCCTTCACCTAACCTTTCTAAAATTCATAATAATGTTTGGATTTCTTTTCTCGAATTTGATGTATGACATAATAATATTAGTAGTGATGAATGCACGTGCAATAATGTATATAATCTGGTCTCGACGAGGATGCACTTTGCTCATTCAAAGCTATATTTTTGTCAGTATTCTTACATTTATATATTTAATCATAAGATAACCCCTTGGTTCTTTTATTGATACTGCAATATCAGAATTATTTGTTGATTTATTAACACGTTTTGATTTAGAAGTCTTTAAATTTGTTTTATCCTAATATTTAAAGGAGACTGTGTCAAATTGTATAAATAATTAAAATGTGCAAAACTAATTCATAATATTTTGTGATAGGACTGCTAATATTAAATTGCATATCGGTGTAAATATAAATAATCAAAAAATAATTTTAGAGTTATGATACAAAGTTGCTGAGATAATTGTGTCACATAAATGTCGGTGTTTTTTATATAATAAGAGATGATTTAAAATGAATACTAAGATAAATATAGTAGGACATTATATCTCAGTTACTTTGTCGACTACTTTCTATGAAAAGTACAAGTAAGAGAATTACATTAATTTAATGCTTTGCGCATATTTTCTAATACGTAATAGATGATTGTGAGTTGTATATATTTATGTAATTAACGTTTTTATCTAAAAATAAATCGAAATAAAACAAATTCAATTGGACACAATGCTTATTGAGCGTAATAAGTATTGTTAGTTACGAATTTTAATTTGTTTCTTATTGTTTAGAGTTCCTTATTTCCAGGCACTGCTTCTAAGGAGCGTTCCCTCACGATTAATGTACATTCCTAATTCCTGTTGGACCTTAGTCTTCCCTATCACTCCCATGTGTACAAGATTGATGATTGTGACAGATTCATTAATATTTTTTTAAACAAATATACAGCAGAAGCTATTTATAAAATCGGTCTATATTTTCTGACCATCCAAATAAGAACAGCAAATATATCATACATAATGTTAACTACAATCATAGCTATAAAGGTTATAATGTTTGTAAACTGTATTTTCGGAATACATATATATGTTTTCCCTGTAATTTATTTTACTATTAAAATTACTTAAGCCTATTTGCAAAATTATTTGTAATTATATTCATTGAGGTCTATTAAAATAAAAGCAGTTTATTGAAAACAATTCTATGTTAATTCTATAAAAAAATGTGTAAATTGCTTAACGCATTCACTGTCAGTTGTATGTGGCGACTTCAAGTGCCGAAGACGCATATATGTTGTGCGTTCGAATGACTGCTACATTGAGACGGTGGCATTGGACGTAAATGCATATATGCGTTGCCGGCAGTGAACGTGTCAATAATAATAATTTGACATTGGATGAAATGTAGAAATAAAAGTTTTATTTTCTTGGTTAGAGGCGCTGGCGGAAATGTAGCACTATATTGTTTGTGTATTTTCGAATTTAGGCTATGATTTATTGGCGCGCACGCGTGTCTTGGTGCATAATGTGGAATGTTTCAGTTCTTAGTTTATTTTAGTATTTATTATATCTACGAAAAATTATGGAAGCGAATTGATTATTTTATGAAGGCGCGTTTGAATGTTTCTTAATATTTTTAATACTTTGATCAGAATAACTATGGAATGCGGTTTAAAATTATAGAAATATCAGCTCTGACCGGTTATTTAATTATTATTCCAATTTATACACGTTGAACTAATAAGTCATTGATTGCTTTCGTCTGGAGTCTATTTTAAAGGGTCATTTTGAAAGTACCATAGAGCTATTGTACCGAATTACCCCCTTATTCAATATAATATAATATTGTTATAGCAAACTGGCCTTATACTCTGAAGTAACATGTTCGAACTTCGTATAGTGCCGTTCCGCTCACGCTATTAGTGTTTATTATTAGAGCGAAAGAGACGGTGTGATACGAAACCTTAGATTTCAGAGTAGCCTCTGTCTGGCAAGGGCATGTCAAAAGGGCTAAAAACAAACGAGTGTTTACTTATAACTAAGGGGGTATGTCATTAATTCATTACAAAAATCGTAACTCCAATGAATGGGCATAACTTGTTTTTAATTTTGACTTAAGTATTAGTTTTCACGTTTTGATCGATAACGCGTTTCGTGTGGTGTTGTGTGGTTACTTTCGGTTCTAGATACTTTATTAATTGGGATTGTCTATTTTTTTACAATGTATCGTAAATCGAAAACCATTTCGAGATAAATGCTTTTTAAATCGTTTTCTGTATTTACTTTATTTTATTTTACTATAATGAATTTATTACATGAAAAATAAGCAATGACCTTCATTTGACATTCCCAGACATGACGTAGACGGTCCAAAATGTACTTTATTTGCAAATGTTACAAATTCTATGCTATTTACGCGTGGATTATACTACGGAGTTCAATTTGGACCCGCAATCTGACATTTCATTCATCTTATGACAGCTGACAAGCAAAATGACAATCTTGTTACTGTCATTCTTGTTTTTTCCACGGATTACTTTCATATTGTTGTATTATAGTTTAGATTTAGAAGCACTTTCGGTAGATAATTAGCCAAGAGTGTATCCGCACAGCGATGTGCTTCGCTCACATGAAAGATTTTCCGCCAAATATTTTAATGGATAGCGAAATATTACGTTTTTCGGTTTACTTTCACCTACTGAGTTTACTGTCTTATTTCCGGGTCCTGTTTTGTCTTGATCATACCTGGTATGTGTTTATGGACCTTTCTGCTTCGCGCAGAATGTTATGGTATGTGTAACGGCTGTGAAAATATAAAATTCATAGAAGATCGCGTGAATCTTCCTGTGTTATTGTTGAATCATGTTGACATTGATACTAATGACAGTTTGCCAACTTCACCACAGATAGAAAAGACGTTAATGGCGGTGCTTCACATACGTTTTATGATCAATTTATCCAATAAGCAGATGTGTGGCACCGGCAGTGGAAACTCTGACGTCATCAACCAAAATACTTTCAATAATTAATAGTGAAAAAAATACCGAGTTATATGAGAAAATATTGAAATTGGTTTCTTATAATTGACTATTCTGCACAAAAAAAAATTAAAAAGGATAGGTATTTTTTTTTAGACAATCCCAATTGTTAACTTCAACGTTTGTAAGTAATTTAAATCGATATTTTTGTTATTGTTCTCATTAATTTCAACGATTAGATGTAAGCTATCGTATCTGGACTAGAAACTGTGTAGAGAGAGTGATGTGATCAAAGTGTGTATTTTACGCAACTACCCGCACTTTTATTTTAGTGCAGCACCGTTGGCACTAAACTAGACTTGTAGCCACTATCCGTATAAAATCATCGCATACGCTGCGATTGGAAAATATTCTGTCTCCTATTTTTTTTACTTTTTAGTCTATTTACAGTCAAGGTGACCAATATGTATACTTACCACTAAAAAGTAACAAAAAACAGGTACCGTAAAACTACATAACTGTAGTCCAAATCTGACTCAAATAATTTCGTTTAGTTGTGACTTTTATTAGAACGAGGAAGTTCAATGGTTGAAAATATGTTTATTAACGGAGGGAAAAATATATGACAAAACAAATAAGAATATTGGTATGCATATTTAAAGTTGTCTTGAAGTTATGGACCAAAGTTATCTGGACTACAGTTGAGTAGTTTTACAGTACATAATTTATTGAATATTGTGTGAAAAGTGGATATACATATTATTGTCCTTTACTGTACGCACTACGGATCGCCTATCATAGATGATTTGTCATATTTTATCCACAACCTACTGCCACAGTGTACTGCCCATTTTTAAAACACTGGTGTTTTTAAATTTCAAAGTGTTTGAGACGTGCATAATTGACCAATAGAATCAGTTGAATACATCTGTTCCTTGTATATGATTGGTCGGTTCTGCGAGTCTTCTAGTTCGCTCTGCTGCTCTTTGTCAAATGTTGTTCTAATTATTACAATGGAAGGACAAGTCGCAACAAGTTAGATAAAACTATACTCGAGATCAAAAAATCGGGTCGTTTCCCGTAGAAAGTTGTATGAAAATTGACTCTGTTTTTTGCTCCCCAGTTTGTATTGTCTCATGAAAGTTGTCACCTGAGCATCAATTATCGCATTCACTGTTATTGTTATTACCCATACCTGAATTAGCTTGTATTTTGTTCCACATTCCATTCAGACTGTCTGTTTGTACGAAATAAATACATCGTGTTCATGAGTATTTTTGTACTGTGGCTGATAAATTCATTTTACTGCATTATTCGTGTTGTAAATAAATAAATATCAAGTTATGTTTCTTCTTTGTGTTCCCAAACAAAACCCGTACTTTCTTAGGAATGCGTCTTTGTAAAGGCGAGTTTATACTTGCAAGATAAATCCTGGTTCACATCACGGTCTGGCAATGCAGTGAAACTATAATAGACCGACCACTTAAATGAGTACTCGCCCGCGCGGGGGTGGGGGGGGGGACGACCGCGGGGTGGGAGCTCCCCGCAGCCGCGAGGACTCGTGTAAGCTGTCCATCTATAGCAGGATTTTTCTATACGTCTCGCTGCTGAGCACAGGCCTCTTAGAGGGCTTGGGCTATAGCTTGGACACGCGGGTCTAGTGCGGATTGGGAACTTCACACACACATGAATTGCTGCCTGGTGTGTGCAGGTTACCTCACGATGTTTTCCTTCACCGAGAAGCTCATGGTAAATCAGAAACGTAATTTTACACAAATTCCTAAAAACCAAAGCGCCCGGGATTTAAACCAAAGGCACTGCTTCAGATGCCTTAGTTCACCACTAGGCTACCACACCACGGTTTTTTAAAGCTTTTTAGCTCGCAAGTCTAAAACGAACACAGCGGAAAGTCCCACCTGGATCCTAACAAAATCTCGAGTCGACTGGACAGAAAAAGAAATAAAACTCAACTGGCTGTATAAATTATAATTAGGTACATACAAAACTGTAATATCCACTCTTATGCCGCATGGCCACCACATCTCACTAGTATTTCAGACTATATTGACAAATCTTATTATGAATACTGCATAAATTGTCATTGCAGTATATACTCTGCAAAACATATTTCCCCGACAAAATTCACTATTTTAAAGTACTGTCTACATGTTATTCATTATGTACCAGCAGCTCATCGACTGAAAAGAACCAAGATATGGAGCTATTGGTTCTCTCAATAGAATTCAAGATCTTGGTTCTTCCCCGTCGTTATGTAATAGTTAAAATTACAAAAAGATTTCAATGAAGTAAACTCTTGGTGCGAGTTGCGCCAAGTTTAACTTTAACGCAATTAACGGTAACTAACCATACTCACGATTTTGACGCATAATTGACAGAAAACCTATTAAATAAACGTCAAATCGTCGTTTATGGTTAAAGTTGTAGTTACGATAACTTTGTGCAACCCACTCTTACCGTCGGGGATTTTTTGCCTTGATGGTTTACTTTTGCTGTACACTTTGATGTCTGCAGCGTAAAGCATAATTGAAACTTACCGAGCGCGTAATAGAACACGTTTAGTTCGTACCGTACAGTACAGTCAAGTGTAATCATATGAATCTAGTCAACGTCTCAAAAATAAGTACCACACGCTTTTACACCAGCGTAATAAGGTCGTGGGACATATTTTTGAGAAGATCGTATCGATACTTATTTTTGCACTTGACCGTACATGACAAAAGGGGCGTCCTCACTGTGAAGATTCGCTTGTAATGAGCATTCGGCGTCGAATATTCAAGTGTTGTGGACGCTGAGCCGAGCGTTACAAAGCTTACATTGCTGTAAATGCTCTGGTAAGAATGCTCTCAGTGAGTACGGTCTTTTTGTAGCTTTTTTACAATTAACTTTCAACAACCATGAACGCTTAAATTTTACTGAGATAATTGTACTTCTACTTTTAGACTTTAAATGCCAAATGATTCGAAATGTCTGTCACGAAGCCATAGTGTAATGATAACCAGTGAGGTAGCTCGGCGGTCTAGACAGGGCAGCGCTAATTCAGTGCCTCACAAGCCCCAGTCCGTCCGACCGAAGAATGTCTGCTCTGCCTATTGTAGGCAGTAATCGGGTCAAAGTGCGCCCACTATTAGAAATTAATACGCTATGGCAAAGCCCAGATTTGATTAAAAACTAAGTCGCCATGTTGAATCATAACATTAGTTTCTTCTTAAAGCCAATCAAATCAAAATGAGAATTGAAAGAAATACATTTTCATAAAAAATCATTTCTTTATAAATCGTAGTTCATAATTAAATCCGTACAGTTTTTGAGATTACTCGTCTGTCATTTTTATTATCAAACCTATAAAACCCAGCCTTAGTTGAATATTTTAAACTTTCCGTTTCATTAGATACAAAATGAAAATAGCACATCCCTTTTGACATAGGTTAAAATTTTGTTAATATTTACAACTTTGTGATAATATCCTTGTGTATGCTACGGCATAAACTCGCCCCCACAAATAAAACAACACTAAACCAACATACACACAGCAAATAATTAAGCTAGGTACACATTTCCGTCAAAACTAAATATTCGTTTGGTGCCACGAACGCATATAGGCGTCAACAATCACATATTTATGTACAATGGATGCCGTGAACGTGCACGTCTACACGTCTAGAAATTGCAACAAGGCGTCTTAAAACGTCACAAACGACGCACTAACATGTTTTAAAATAAGACCTTCACCGAAGCCTACTCCGAAGTTAGAAATTTGAAGTTCGTTACGCGTCGTCCCGCTCACACAGCCGTTAATAGGAGAACGAAAGAGACGGTATGATATGAACTTCTAATTTCGGAGTAGCTTGTCTCAAGTTTCAAGTTCAATGTAGAACATACTATACAATTCTCTGATTTTAATCAGGAACATAGCTTCTAACCGAGGCACTAATTTGTTACATTTAAATCGCAAAAATACCTTAACAATAGGAAATCGTTGATTCATTGAATATTATGCGTACTTAAGCGCCTCGCACCAGTTTTGACGTTCCGATTGAGGTTACCTTGGTTCGAGAACGGTCGGAAGCTAGGAGGTTATCGGTTATTTGGTTCCCAATAATTTTGACATTGACAGGTAGTCCTACCACAGACAAGCTTAGATACTAAGGCACAGTATATATATACTGTGACTAAGGTCTAGGACTAACACAACCCAAAAACTTATCCGTGTGACTTAACATATTGACATATAAAAGGACTGTCAAATAAAGGAGCGGCCACACCGAAGCGTACACGCAGTGACGTGTCGTAGGCGTTTCTCACCGTTTTTTCATACATTTTGTTGCGTAAAAGCACCGTCAACATCTACGCACCGGTGTGGTCGGACCTTAATGCATTTTTGAAATGATGATAAACCATTATCGAGAGGATAACGATGAAAAAATCGCACTAAAAACGATAAATATTGACCCGTCCACCACTGTATTTTATTTTGAAAAAATGACTTTCTGCCAAGTTTCTTGCGGCGCATTCTTCTTGGCAATGATGGTCTTTCCGAATGTGCTGGTAGTTTCAAAAAGACATGTAAAAGAGCCCCTGGCGGCCAATTTGCAAAAATAAATTTTCATTTTCATTTTCATTTTCAGTGGCGTAGCTAGGTAACCAAGGGCCCTGGTGCAAATAAAAAAATGGGGCCCCACTACTATCTAAACTGGTTACGTTTTAATAATAACAGGTTGATCGAGATTTTCTGGTATGGATTCGAGGGCCCTCTGAGCTAGGTAGCTACGCCACTGCCGTCCACCCCAATCTGAGAAATTGACTTACCATACAAGTACTACTTCGGACCGTCATTTATCGGATTCGGAACGGCATTTATCGGGTTCAGAACAGAACCGCTCTGCGTCTAACCATTCCAATCAATATCACTCTGCAAGCTAGATATTTCTAAGTTCTAACCATGCTTCAATATAAAAGCCTCAATCGGTACGTCAAATTGCTGATAAAAAATATACATAGCACAATGCTATGGAACAGTAGCACAACGACGTATCAGTTAACCTCAAAATCACCAAGCAAAGGCCATTATACTCCTTATAGCCCAGAAAAGATACTCAAATTAAAAAAGGTTGGTACATAAGTAAGTCAAGGTATATTCCAAACCAGACCCGACATAGGTTATGAAAATAAAACGTTCACAGGGGCAGTGACTAACTCAACCACAATTCTGTGTACAAACTCGACCAGAATCCACGCCGGTTTGCTTCATAATATTGACTACGCCTTAAATTTTGAATTGTCATATGTCACCGACATTTGTCAATGGGTGAAATAGGGGCCTGGCCACTCGACAATTGGCATTGTTCATTTTTTTTAGTATGCTCCAATTCGAAAACCATTTCGAGGAAAACCATCAATTATCCGATTTATCTTGTCCGATTTCAAAAATACTTTATGATTGCAGATATTTTTGTAAAAGTACTTTGAACCTTTGTTTGACCGAATGACCGGGTTTTTAGACAGAATCCAGCATCGAATGTTTGCCACAAAAATGAAAAAAAAAAAGTTTGGCTACGGCAACTGTCACGTGTCACTGTCAAATCTACAAAACCATAGACAAAGCCGTTTTTTTTATAGCCAGCCGAACGAAGGCGATTGGGATTCTGTCTAAATTCACGAATTATCAAACAGCGAAAAAATATTTATTATTAATTAACAAAGCTACGTAAAAGCATAATATTCAAATTAGTTGCTTGAAATAGTCCATTTTATCAAATAAAGGTGTTAAAAGCACAGCTTAAAAAAAATGAACAATGCCAAATATTGCGACGCGTTTGTAAAGTTTGCGATTGCGAGTTTGCGATCCGCGTAGATTCTTGACAAGTTTGTAAAGTAAACAGAATTGTCATTTGTCACCGACTATTGTCGAGATGGTGGAATAGGAACAGCTGAAATATTCCGGAGTTATTCTGAGACCTTGTGTATTCAATACATACATACATAGGTACATACAGTCACGCCTCTTTCCCATAGGGGTAGGCAGAGACTAAATTGTTCCACTTGCTACGATTCTGACATACCTCTCGCTTCATCCACATTCATTAATCTCTTCATACATGCTCGTCGGTTTCGGGTACTCCTGACCTGACCAGCCCTTTTTTCAAAACGCCTCCTATTTGGTCCAGAAACGTCCGTTTATTCAATGTATCTACGATATCAATCATTTTTAAGAAGGTTTATTCCTACCTAGCTGGCAACGTCGCATTTTTGTATGGTGTTTTTCTACAATTATTTCACAGAAAATGAATGAAAGTTTGAAAGTGTGCTCTTCGTTATTAGAGTATCAGTGTCCAATGCAATAATTAATCGTGATGGACTTTTATTTTCTTATAAAACGAGACATATTCTTATTTCCCTTGAACACGAAAATAAAAAAAAAAACACAATAAATGCGACGTTGCCAGCTCACTAGGAACAAAGGCTCTTAACACAAATGGCTCAATTTATTCGGAGTATAACATCCAATGCTTCAAACCACGACACAAAACAACACTATACAGATATGCATCAACTTACCTCATTGTAAACTCTTCAAATACTTCGTTTTCTTCTTGAGAATATTGCTGAGGTCATTTAAAACGTCACTTAGACCGTTACTTAGCTTAGTTTCAACCGGACATTGGTAATTATCTAACGTTAGTTTCTTTAGCTCATCTTCTAAGGTGCTTGTGAACGTGTACTTCGGCCATTCATCTATGACCCTCTCCAGGTCGGTGATGGAGTCCTGTATCGTTGTGTTGAGTTGGCTCAGTAACTCGGCTGTTTTGAGTTCGTCGGGCGAGTGGTTGGTTTTCTTTTTGGACTTTTTCGTGTGCGCAGGCGTCGATAGTTCGTTGCACACGCCAAGGAGGAAGGTTATTATGCCGATATACTGTGAAAGGACAGCTGGGTTTAATTTTGAGTTTTGAAATGACATGATTATCGCTTTAAAAATGGTTTTGAATAGTTAAATTTTTAAACGACAGTGAAAATTAGAACACAGAAAAATCCGAAAAGTAAAGCTATGGCCGGGAATCGAACCCGGATCCTCGTCTCCGTGACGCGTGCTATACCCCTACACCGCCCATAGCGGGTGGGTGAGCTTTCAATTTTTTTTATCTGTTTTTAGTTGTCACGTGACCTAGTCACTATGCGAATTTTGTCGCTAAGCGTCATCTGTCGGAATGATGTGTCTGTACGACACAATTACAAACTCCCGCGGAACATCTACTGCTCACCTTGCTGCTCGTCAAGGCCTTAAGTTTATCGAACTTTGGTTGAAATGATGAAACCTTAACCCCGGGTTAAGTTACTTAGGGAGTCACAGCAAGCGGTGGTAAGTGAGCTCACCTCTAGGTAGTTGGAGAGGTGCTCCAGCGCGTCGCGCATGCCCCAGCCGGCGTCGGGCGCGGGCGGGGGCAGCGCGGGGGGGAGCGCCGTGCGCGCGGCGGCGGCGGCGGCGGCGGCCCGCGCCAGCAGGTCGTGCGCGTGCGCCGCGCGGCCCGCCGCCAGCTCCGCCACCAGCCGCAGCGCGCTCCCGTACAGCTCCCGGTACGGCACCGGCGAGCTCACGAACGCTGCGACAAGCGAGGCAACGGTTACGACTCCCGGATTCCTAATATGGGGGTAATTTTATTACTCCCTCGGGGGTAAAATTGATTTACCGCGAAGCTGGTTGTCGTCCCGAACGCCGAAAGCTCACAATTTTAAAATCTCAAGTCACAATTCTAAAATAAAAACACCGGCCAAGTGCGAGCTGGACTCCCGCACAGTGTTCCGTGCAAATTCAGCAAATGAATATAAAATCCTGTGCTAGAAACTAAAAACAGAAAAATCATCGCAAATCCAAACAAACTCACCAATTATCCTACAGGGGAACGGCTCCGATATTCTCCACTTCCTCTTCTCACTGTACAGTTTAGCACACTTGTCCATCGCCTCACTGAACGCATCCACACACAGCACTAGCTCTTCATAATGCGCCTTCTTCTCTTCCACAGATCTTCCGTCAGCCAACTCTATGCACAGAGCTATGGATGACACTAGACCGTCTTTGAGACGCAGATAGGCCATTTCTTCTTCGAACGTTCGGGATTTCAGGTCTGGGTCCCGGGTTTGGGGCGGGTCGAAGCTTATGATGACGTTGAGATCGCGATTGTCACTGTAAGGAATACAGTTCAAATTAAAATTCTTCAAAGCCGGCTATTTGTAACCGTACTCAGATACAGAGCCTAGGGTAATAAAACCTTAAGGCCACGTTTAGCATGATCAAGTAACTCAGATGCAGCCACAAAAGTCCATCAAGGGAATGCGCGACAGAGAGAGGTATACTGACACAGTGCGGCGTGGCAGCGGCGCGGGCGCGTGCAGCGGCTGCGGGGGCCCGGCCAGCAGCGCCAGCAGGCTGCGCTCGCGGGCGGCGCGCGACAGAGAGAGGTATACTGACACAGTGCGGCGTGGCAGCGGCGCGGGCGCGTGCAGCGGCTGCGGGGGCCCGGCCAGCAGCGCCAGCAGGCTGCGCTCGCGGGCGGCGCGCGACAGAGAGAGGTATACTGACACAGTGCGGCGTGGCAGCGGCGCGGGCGCGTGCAGCGGCTGCGGGGGCCCGGCCAGCAGCGCCAGCAGGCTGCGCTCGCGGGCGGCGCGCGACAGAGAGAGGTATACTGACACAGTGCGGCGTGGCAGCGGCGCGGGCGCGTGCAGCGGCTGCGGGGGCCCGGCCAGCAGCGCCAGCAGGCTGCGCTCGCGGGCGGCGCGCGACAGAGAGAGGTATACTGACACAGTGCGGCGTGGCAGCGGCGCGGGCGCGTGCAGCGGCTGCGGGGGCCCGGCCAGCAGCGCCAGCAGGCTGCGCTCGCGGGCGGCGCGCGACAGAGAGAGGTATACTGACACAGTGCGGCGTGGCAGCGGCGCGGGCGCGTGCAGCGGCTGCGGGGGCCCGGCCAGCAGCGCCAGCAGGCTGCGCTCGCGGGCGGCGCGCGACAGAGAGAGGTATACTGACACAGTGCGGCGTGGCAGCGGCGCGGGCGCGTGCAGCGGCTGCGGGGGCCCGGCCAGCAGCGCCAGCAGGCTGCGCTCGCGGGCGGCGCGCGACAGAGAGAGGTATACTGACACAGTGCGGCGTGGCAGCGGCGCGGGCGCGTGCAGCGGCTGCGGGGGCCCGGCCAGCAGCGCCAGCAGGCTGCGCTCGCGGGCGGCGCGCGACAGAGAGAGGTATACTGACACAGTGCGGCGTGGCAGCGGCGCGGGCGCGTGCAGCGGCTGCGGGGGCCCGGCCAGCAGCGCCAGCAGGCTGCGCTCGCGGGCGGCGCGGGCGCCCCACGCGCAGCGCAACAGGATGTTGCTCCATCGGCCCAGCTCGACCAGCTTCTCGAACGTGCCGTACTTGTACGCGTACGTTAGGTGCTCCACGCTCTGACAACCACGAACAAATACACGTTCAAAACTCAATCGCACATTAAAAAAACAGAGCATCCTGCGCGCGAGTCACTAGCGAATTGATACTGCAACTGCACGAATACTGTATCGACTACAAGTATGCTAAGTTCGCTTCCCGCTCGCAACAAGTTGGCCACACGGAACTCGCTTGAACCCAGGGCCGGACCGTGAGTTTAGGGGGCCCTGGGCTAATACTACTTAGGAGCCCACCTAATTACTCAAAGTATAAGAAAAAAATAAGACAATAAAATATTTGATGCTGCAAACTTTACGATCTGTTTAATTTAATAAAATTATGATTTTTTTCGCATTATCGTCTATTTTTGACTTTGACGACTTAGCTGGGGGCCCCTTGAATCCACGGGGCCCTGGGCTGAAGCCCAAAAAGCCATATAGTAGATCCGTAGGCTTATTATCTAACTCGCTCGCAATCGCCATCGTATTCACTTTGACAGCTCTTGTATGAATGTGACAGCTAGTTGATTCCGATGCCAATTGTCAGCCCATACATGAACTGTCAAAATGAACACGATGGCGATTGCGAGCGAGTTAGGTAATAAGCCTACCGGCCCTGCTTGAACCTCGTTACGGTACCCATAACGGTTTTGCGGCTATAGTCCACATGTTTGTGTCGTCAAAAGCAGGTGTTTACGCCATCAGATGCGAGTGTTTGTGTTATCAGTGACGATTGTTTGTGTCGCCAGTGGCGTATCGTGCCGGCAGTAAGTGTGGACTCACGTCCTTGTGGTGGTGCTCGCGGAAGGCGCGCGTGTCGGCCAGCAGCTGCAGCGCGCGCGCGGCGGCCGCGCCGGCGCCGAGCCGCGCGCAGTGCAGCCAGCCCAGAGACACCAGCTGGATGTGCTTCACCTCCAGACGCTGGTAGATGCTGTCCGCTGCTAGCGCGTTGCCTGCCACCGACGTTCGTCATAAACACTTCCACCCTCTGAACCATTTCCAATCAGAAAGCCGACTGGTTTACCTAACTGACCATCAATTTGGATATAACAAAAGCCTTCGATAGGGTGTGACACAAAGCTTTTCTATCTAAACTGCCTTCCTAAGGGTTTCCCCGAGAGGTTTTGCAATTGCACGGCCAGCTTTATCTCAAAGCAGAACATTAAAGTTGTTGTAGTCGGTTCATGTTCAAACCTTTTGCGCGTGAACGCGGTTGTACCTCAAGGCAGTGTACTAAGTCCTACTCTGTTTCTTCTGCATATAAACGACTTGTTGCATATTTATTTATCTTCATTGTTATACGGACGACAATCAGGCAATATAAGATACTTCATCCAAGCTTATTCTTGAAACGAAAACGAAACATCCTTTGTAGCTGACTCACCGAGGTAATGATATAGGGTGATGAGGAGCAGCTTCACGTGGAAGTTTGCCGGCGAATGGTGCAGTACCAGCTCCAACACACAGAGCGCTTCGACCACAGGTGCTGAACTCTGCAACTGTGATGCTAGAACGAACGGCTTGGATCAATATTATCGTGATACTGGTATTTCAATATGTGGATTTCAAAACAACAGCCACCTGCTGAAATACTCCAAACTATTTTAAGAGACTATCCCCTAATTCATAAACGCTCTATAGGCTTCTGCTAACCTTGCAATCGTTTGTCCTTATCTGTGAAAGGTAAATTTCAAAGTGACAGATAAGGACAAACGATTGCTAAGTTAGCGGAAGCCTACAGAGCGTTTATGAACAAGGAGGCTTGTATATACCAACCTGCGTAGAAATAGTGGTGTGCCGCCAGCAACCCATAACCGTCAGCGTAGCAGAACTCCGTGACCGAAGCGGTGACGAGCCCCCGGTAGAGGCAGCGCAGGTAGTGGCGGCGCAACGTGGCCGCCAGCTCGAGGCAGGCCGGGGCCGGCAGCGGCGCCGCCGTCAACCGCCACGCAGATAGGCACGAGATATGGCGCTGTATGTCATCCGGCTAGAAAGAGAGGTTATGTTTAAATTTAGTTTGGAAACTGCAGAGATCTTTTACATTGCTGTACATGATACTACTGGACTTACGGAAAGACGAGCGCTGCCAAGTGTGCACCGCAAGAAATTCGGCAGACAGTAATTATTAAGGATATTATCATAGAATTTTTATTTTCAAATAAAATATAGGACATTTACCGCCTGTTTCTTCACTCTTTTGTTCCTGATATCTAAGTGTCCGCCACCTACTTAACTGTCTCAAACTTATTTCTCTCTCTTATTGGTTGCCTGGTAGAGATCGCTATTAAGTGACAAGACCCTATTGTCTACTTTGTTCTTTGTTTCTGTATTGTTTTGTACTAATTTGTGGACAATAAAGAGTATTTGTATTGTACTGTATTGTGTCAGAAATCTATGATGGCGTCTCTCTCTGTTTCGTTGCAATAAAGACAGAAAGTTTTAATTAATAAACAACAAATTAACGCTACTCACATTATTAGGCTCGCTGTTTTCATCAAACCCGAGACACGTCAGGAAATCTCTGCAATGCTCCTCGCGCTCACTCTGCGGTATCATCTCAAGATACGGCCTCAAATCAGGCACAGCACAAGGCTTGTTCGCAAACACCCTCAAATACTGTACACACAGGGCGACCCCGCTACCGAGGAGCTCCGTGGGATCCCCATCCACGGACAAACGCTTCCACAGCTCCAGTCTAGCTAAATAAGGCCCCCGCAGAACTCTGCCAGACGACATACTCTCAACCAACTGACAGATAAACTCGTGACATTTCTCAGCCGTGTCATCGACAGTCAAATCGTTCTTGTCAGAATTCTTCATAAGTTCAAAGACCGATTCGAAGTACGGAACATAGTAATCCCATCTATCTTGATTGTCGTAGAGAAGTTCTTTACATACGAGGTTAAGACGACGCCACAGCTGTAGTTTCTTCAAGTAGGGTATACATGCTTGGGCGGTTGCTCCTGGCAACAGTTTGGCGTACAAGGGACCCTCTATAAACTTCAAGATGTCCTCCCACTTCTCCTGTAGCTCTAGTATCATGATGTAGAGTCGGGCCTCCTGTTCAGCCTCCATTTTGTTCTCGCTTATAAAGTTATCAACCATCCGTTGCGCTAGAGCGAGCAAGATGCCTTTCTTTGCCGCATCCTCAGATTCTTTTGCCTGTAACAAGTATAATGGTCATATCTGCCACCTCTGCCCTTAAAGCAGCAGCTTGTTTGAATTATGCTTAGTATTGTATTAGTATAATTGCCTTAATATAATGTTCAATGACATCAGAAACATGTTCAATATTAGTAAAAATACACGTTTGAAAGGGCATTCTTTAAAACTGATCAAGCAGCCAAGCGCAAGCAACCCCAGGAAACATTTCCTATCTAACCGTGTTGTGAACTCGTGGAATGCACTCCCCGAACTTCACCTTCAGTGAACAGTTTTAAAAATAGACTAGACATTCATTTAAAAAGTCAGACTAGACAAGAGCAGTGATAGATATACATGTATCAGGTCAAAGAACTGCTAGTGTATTATTTTAAATAATAATAATAATAATAACAGCTCGGATAGTCAGGAGGTTCCTCTCTCTGTCCCCCTGACCATTGGTAGCTTAGGCCTCGCCCCACTGCCGGCGGCACCCTAGGTTAGGTTTTTATGATGTTTTTATATTTTGTATCAATATTGTTTTATTGCTTTTTATATGAATATTGTAAGAACCTAACTTAAGATAAAACGAAATATACAGATATAATAATACTTACGGGGTAGATAGAGCTAAAGGCCACATTTAGCATGATTGTGATTGTTATCATTTTTAATATAGCTACAATATAATTTTTGCCCTATTAAGTTGAGCCTTTCTAATATCTGAGACAAGTGTTATTCATGTTCATACTTCAAAAATGTTACTTAAGACCATATTTAATCTAAATGCTTATCTTGATTGCGAGTGGGTTTTGTTATCAATGTGGTTTTATAGTATCAATCAACAATGAAACTATGGACTCAATTTAAACACTTTTATGGCATCTTATTGATGAAAGTAAAAAGTAAAAGATACTTTTAGCTACATTTGAATGAAGATAATTTACGCAACTTTCAAGATGCATCAAAGAGTGTGGTTGTAGGAAGTAGGTTTAATCAAGCAACATGAATAACAAATAAGTTAAGTAAGTAAGCCCATGCAATTAAAACTGACACAATATGGTGACAAGATTGAACCTTAGCCCCTTGTATGCAGGAAGTGAAAGAAAAACAGTCTCATTTGTCTCAAATAATAATTCTTGCTGATTAAAATAAAAATCCAAAAGATAGTTTTATATGTGGCACTGATCTGTGTCTAAGCATAGCAGAGGCTGAAGTTTTTAAGCACACTTAAGTCATGAAGTTTAATTCTAATTGACATTTAGTGGCCATTGACTGATAAAGGGTTAAACAAATTTGAAATACACCAATTCACAAAATACTTCATTACGTACCTGCAGAACAATACTCATTACAGCCCAGAAGTAATATGGGTTCTTGGGTGCAAATTTGTAGAGCACCATAGCGGCTCGTTGTTGGGCACGGTAGTCCCCAACACGGACATAGGACATGAACAGGTGCGAGTGGAGCTCCTCGCTCGTTGGATCAGCCTTCACCGCGGCCTCATATAGAGAACACACCTTGTGGACTGTCAATTAATTCATTATTTTGTAATATTATTGAGTTACGTACATTTGAATTTACTATTTATTATTTTAACTACATGCATTATTGAATTTTCTGATTCCACAATGTGATGTTATTTATAAAATTGAATACTTTATCTTAATATTGTAAATGTAAATCCTAGTTCGTTTGTTACGCTTTCATGCGTTACTACTCAACCAATTGTGATAAAATTTGGTAAGTAGATAGTTTGAGACCCCAGAAAGGACATAGGATAGTTTTCATCCTGAAAAATTGTATAGTAATTGGCGCGCAATAAACCAGTTCTCTGTAGACAAAGTCGCAGGCAACAGCTAGTATTTTATGAAACGACAAATTTTAACTGAATAGGTTCTAACTGGTTTTAATTTAATCAATTATGTTCTGACATTTTCCTCATTTTTTACTCACGTTGCTGGCACTCCCTGTAGCATATCGTCATGGCCTGCAGCGTGGTGTCATCGCAGGGTTTCTCGTCCGCTAGGGCTTCCAACACGCCGTGAGCCTCCGGTGCTTTTCCTAACCTAAAAAGCGACAGAGCCTTCAAAGCTCGAGCCGCCTGCAGCGAAGGACTCTTTTTAAGTACCTTCTCAGCTTCTTGCAACGCCTTTTTATTATTCCCATTGTCCAACCAATCTAGAAATCACAGACAAAATTCCATATAGTCCGAAAAACAAACCGTCTCCCAGGGAGTCAGAATAGAAAATAGATCGCGGTCGCCACTTGTATTGTACCGTAAATAGGACGTAGCCGGCGCTCAATAATGCCTCCGTCGTTCATGTGCTGTGGCCGCACCGCCATTTTTCATTTATAGAGCCCTTTTTTTGGGATAAAATAAGATATTTCGGCTCTTTTTGGGCTTTTTACAGCACGTTTGTTGTCGTTGGTTAGGTCGATTCGCTGACCACTGACAGTGACGTTGGGAGACAGTATTGCCAGTTTATTGGTGAAATTAATTTCTAAGGCGGCTATTCATTATCGTTTACCGTAACATGGTAACGAAACACGAAAAATTTATAAATTACAAAAAACAGAAATGTGATATTATTTATTAGTTGAAATACAAACTGCATTTTAAATGTTACATTTTGTTCCTTCACATCAGAAAGTTTCAAAATCAGTTTCTATTAAGATATATTATTTATTTATTCAAGCTCTAATCTAAACCATTACAGGGGTTATTTTATAGGTTGGACAAAAAATATTGGAAAATTAGTTTAAATCGCTAATACAAGGTATAACAGTGCTTCACCTTTTTTTTTATCTTGGAGGGCTTTGGCGGGGGTACTATCGAGCCCCAAGATTACCTATTTATGGCTTTTTTTAAGAGGTAGCAAACGATCAACCGAAAGTGATTAAGATCTATACTCATGGAGATCCGCAACACCAGAGGATTGCATTCAGGCAGCCTAGGCTTTCCCTCTAGAGAGCTGAGATAAATAGGTATTTAGTATTTTGGGGTGCGACTCGGGTTACCTTCACGTGTGGTCAAGAGCTAAGGTCCGTTTTTGGATCCGTCCGCGGGGAAGAGCAGTGCTTGGTCCGGTGCACGCCTGGCATCGGTTAATGATTTCCTGGCAGTTTCTGAGGGATATCATTGACCGTTGGCTACGAGCCCGACAGGGGGTGGAGGGGGGTCTTTGACCATTACCGTACAACGTTGCCGACATTTTGTCACAAGATTTTTAAATTATATTTTTGTTACTTTGACATTGACGAAGTTGTCGCTATAACGACTTGATACCTACCGTGAAACCGTACAACTTTGCCCGCTTTTAGCGGTTTTTTGCATTTTTTCGAGTCAATTAGTCCATATTGTACAACTTTATCTGGAACACTCACAAATTGACATACTCTTCTTTGGGTAGATGAGAACACTACATTAAAAATGAGTTTCCTTATTGTAGAAAACGGGCCTCAAACAGGCGGGCCAAAATATTGAAAAAATTTTGAGATTGCCCACATTTGTTTACATTATCTTATCTTTGGGATTATCAACGTTATGGTCATGATTCTTAAAGTCTAATAATCTAGAATAGACATAGCAACGTTGTATCGTATTAATAGACCTTTAAGTGTTATATATTTACGGCCAAATTCGTGTGGGCAAAGTCGTAAACAAAAAATTGACATCCTCCATGCATCCTTCATACAAAATTCTGGATACGCTAGGGTTGTCAAATTTTTACTAATAGCTTTTATCCGACTACGGCGATCAAACAAGGTGTAGTATGATATTAATATTATAATTTGCTCTTAACTGTAAATTAAATTGTGCCTGGATTAAGGTATGTTGCTTAATAAAACCAATTTTACATAATACAACAAATTTAATGCAATGCAATGCGTAGTTACAAACGTTACCTACTAAAGAAAAACTAGATTTAAAAAAAAATTTGGATTCAATAATGTACACTTTATAGACCACATTCATTGTTGTCTGAAATAAACGGATTATATTTTATATGATGATAATGATGATGATTTTATTTTATATATCATACTAGTGACAGCCCTAAGAGTAAAATTGTGCTGGGCAAAGCTGTAAAAAGTAATACGTAAAACGTTCATGACATTGCCCACTACCATAATTACGAAATTAACAGAGATAAGGAGTTGTGATTCTGTCTACGTCGTTTTTAAACTGTATATTAGTTACAGTTGAAATTACATAGCTGTAGGACTTTCCTGGCTTGAAATTCACTTAAAGTTTTTTCGACCTGATTGGCCCGCCGAAAAACATACCCGCACTCCAAGCCGGCTCACGCGTGACTGACGATAGATACGCGTCAACCGATAGGTCAGTGTTGTCAGCAATAAGATTAGCTATAAGCCACATATTAGAAATAAAGTGTATTTGTGACCATTTTTGGTAGATTTCGCTTCTACTGAAATGTGACGCGGTGGGCAAAGCTATATGAAAAGGCAAAGTTGTACGGTTTCACGGTACGCCACAAATAAAAGAAGAATAAGGTATTTAGTAGCGCAAACACTGCTGCTGCAGCAGAATAAAATCAACGAATGATGGTGGTATGATCTGGACGAACCACAAGGTCCTACGACCCTCTACATTACTTCTGTCAGTAATTTCATTTTCACGTTTTTCTATTGTACCTACTCCAAGTAGATATACATAGATGCATGTGGTAGGTAAGGTTGCCAACATTTTTTCAGTGAAATACAGTATTTTTCCAAATAAGCTATAAAAATATAAAGGACACTTCTAAAAATATAGTACTTTATGGAAAATTTTAAAAATAGACAAAGATATCTATTTGTTACTTATTTGTTTTTATAAAAACTATTTTGTTTTTCAGATTTCGTTCGGTGTTGAAAATACATATAGTATTTTTGCGTACTATATATTTCTTCAGCAGTAGGTATATAGCACGCACACCCGAAATATAGTACAATACTATATATTACAGTACGGTTGGCAACCCTAGTGGTAGGTAAAAGAGAGTATTGAAATGAAGCTTTTATGTAGTTATCTAAGTCATTTATTTTAACAACATAAATATAATTTACAAAATTGTATTAAGTTAGCTAATTACAACTACTTACTTAACATTAAGTAATTTAGCCTCAGTGGCACGGGTTTTTAAGTTTACTCGAACACGTTATTTAAGGTCAACTGGTATTTTATAATTATAATGGTCCAGTTTCCAGTTAATACTTGATAAGTACTTGTCATAGTTCTTATGAGACCGACCGGACAACTTCAGCGATAAAATTAAATACCTACGCCATCGGTCTCAGCACGTCTCGCTTGCGACAGACTCAAGGCTTAGTTAAAAATGGTTGTGTATCTATCATCTCAGTATATTTATTGAAAATCAGTACTTAAAAGAACTATCGCGTTTGCACTTGAATAGGTAACTATCGAGTAACATTTAAAAGCCCGCATCACGGCGTCTTTCCGCCAACTGCGAACACTGATGCGAATCAGTAATCTGAAACTAATATCACATTTCTATGCTCAAATAGAAACAGACGCAGTGTTCGTTGTTGGATCCAAATCTCATTTCATCACTTTGAACCAAGTCTATTCACACAATACACACACAGTCACTCATTAAAAATATCACTATTAAAGGCAGTGGTAGGTCATTTAGGAATCTTAAGTCATTTCGCTCTGAGATCTACTGTTTCGAAGCCAGAGTCGGAGATTGTTGCCACTTTAGGTGTGGTCAGTTCTGGTGGGTGCTCCCTTGACAGGGAGGCGCGCTTGTGCCGTGGAGGGGGAACAGGTGCTGGCGGTGGCGACTTGGATTTCAGGAGGCTCTTGATCCTCATGCCTCCTCGGTAGTAGTACAGGTAGAAACCGGCAAGGACTGATACCGCAACGAGCAGTGCGACGACAGCCACCAAGACTCCGTACCAAGCGCTTCCCGACGTGCTCTCTTCCGGTGCGGGCACTGTTGGCCGCCTGCCAGGGGGCACGTAATTCGGTCTCGGCCTTTTCGTTGTAGTAGCAAAGCGATCACCAATAGCTATATCCGCGCAAGCTCTAAATTCCTCTTGAGGTCCGCAACCCACTGCCCCAGTGCCATTCTCGCACGTGCCCCAGTTATTCCCGGCTATGTATCGCCATTGCATCACGCAATGCGCACATTCCAGCCCTTCAGGCAGCCGGTACTTCATCTCGTAGACTTTGTTGCCGTCCCGTGGGTAGTACTTAGTTCCGTCTCTCCCGTCGATTTTCAAAACGTTTTTGTCTAAACATTCTTGTGTTGTCGCTTTGGGTTCGTCACACACTCTAAATTCGAAGTAGCCGTTGTGATTGGCTGTCAGTTCCACTTTGATCGTGACCGAGTCTTGGGGTGCATATTTGCGGACGATGACGCCTTTGCCGAACCGGCCTCCTAGTTCGTGGGCCCTTGGAACTGGTGAGTCCCATGCGTCGCCACAGACTCCGCATTTGCCTTCATTTCTCTTCCACTGCCGTGTGAATCCTCCGCAGTAAAGCTCGTGGTCGTTGTAGTTGTGTGGAGTGTCGAAGCCAAACCGCCAGGCTGAGGCGCGGGACGGCGGCTCAGTAAGCCGACCGTGGCCGCTGGCGGGAGGCCAGAGAACAGCCAGCACGCCCACCATGCACCATAGTATCTGTAAAGAAAGAAATGAATTCCATTAAACATTTGATATCATGACAAAACTAAGGTTAAGGGCCATTTTTAACTGCATTTGCAGATTTCGGCACCGTCTGATGAAGCGTTTCGAGTGATCATGTCATACTCGATCAGAAAGCCCCCGGCCCTGGCCCCGTTTAAGATGCCATTTAGCTAACTAAATCAGGCCCAATTTTTAATTTGATGGTGCCTTTATGTTCATGCCTGATTAAGCCGTATTTTTCACGGATGCTCCAATTAAATTTCCATAGGATTACCTATCTTCTGTTATACAATGTTGCGTCAGTGACCAATTGATAATATGCACCAATTCCCACCGCGATCGCTTTCGCCTCAGATAATGGTCGTCTTTCACGCGTCTATGAAACTGTCTATTATTAGGATACCACAAAAAGTGTATCCAACTATCCAAATTTATTCATGTTAGGTTTGAATTGTAGCTATTAAAGTCAAACTTCTAACAAATTATTGGGTAAAGTGCGGAACTATGGAGATTATATCAGGATGAGAAGAAGATAGTTATGGGAAGCTATTACAGTACTCTGAAAAGAATTGCATACCGAAAGACGCATATCAGACACTTAAGATGATAACAACAAGGCATCGAAAGTGTCTAATTAAAATGATAATCGTAATCAATTAAGATTTTCTGGGTAGACAAAACACTATTTGAATACCCGTTTCGCAATAAAGTCTTAGCAACAATGCAAGTATTATGTAAATCAGATGCATCAGGTCAACGACACCTAATGAGTTTTACACTTCGTACAATCCGCCTCGTCATTTCCATGTTGTTTCTTCTGCCCACATCGTGAATCGTGATCATGACATTGAGAATCATTCCCGTTTGCAAGCATTTCGTGCGCAAATAGGTGTGTAGATGGTAATGAGATTTCGCTATTCGCATTATCCGCGGAATACTTAAGTGATTATTAGGGTTCAATATTTGTGAGAATAGTTCTGTCTTTCTTGTTGCAACTTGTAGCGTTATACTTAGCCATATTAAGCGTATCAGTTTCAACTTTCTCTTGGTGACTTTTTAATTTATTACTTCTGATTTAAACATGAGCCGAGACGGTTCAAGGTGTGAATTAGATCACGTGAGAAAATTCATAAAATATGATCAGCGACTAAAAAGCAATATTGAAGAAAAAAGGTGTTAACTAAAAAGACTAATTCGAGATATCAATCGATGCTCATACTTTTTATGAGCTGTCAAAATTAAGGCGTATTTTCTAATAAATTTACTTAACTTTGACGTCACTTATTTGCCCATTCAGATAACTATTTATTTAGTTCAAATTCAAAGCAACTATATTTAAAATTGAAAATTAATTCAGCGATCGGAGCTGAAGTTTTTTTTATTGTACTGTCTTAAATTTATTGTGTGTGTGTGGAAGCTTGTATTCCATGTTTAAGGACTGATCTAGAAATTGTTTGATCTTTTTGCTACGGTAATGCCTTGAGAGGCGACCTAAAACTGTTTTTATTAAGCAAATCGGATTCTCACAAAGGCCTTAATATTTAACGATGATGCAATTACCTATTCTCGTCAGTGAGAAAGTATCGCAACGTTTTTTATAGTTTCAAATCTAGTGCAAACCATTGATGCGAGTGATCGGTGCAGTTATGAAGTTATTGAAGTAAACATCAGCAGTTGGCATCCAGTTATGAGAGAATTTTTTCTAAGTAGTAATTCAATTCAAAAGTTTATATTCTTAACCGAACCGGAAGAGGCAGCGTTGGTAAGCTCACTAGGTGGACCGACGTCGCGAGAGTTGCGGGCAATCGCTGACAGGTGACCATTGGTCACTCATTGCGGCCTTATTTCAACATTGGACGTCTTATGGCTGATGATGATGATGAATTGTTATTTGTGGAATTACGTTTAATACCACAATTGGGCAACGGCTCAAGAGTTTTCCCTGGGGTCGGAAATTATTTTCGCTTGAGAAACCGTATAATTTTTTAAGAATTTTTCTTCTGCCGGAACTATGGAGCATATATGGGCTGTGAGAAGTTATTGTATGTGTACACTCTTTCTTGTGAAAAATAAACATACGACAAATACAATTGACAAACTGAGGTACATGCACAAAGGCAGACTTATCCCTTTAAGGGAGCTCTTCCAGTCAACCTTTGAGTGGATGAAATGAGTATTATTTGCCCCTTGAGTTGTTCTACGTTAGGACTTTCGCTCGACTCTACTTTCTGGAACAGCCTGTATATCAATAAAATAAATAAATAAAGAGCACAATAAGTAAAAGAATTTATGTTTTATGAAATTATCTCAGAAAGTGGACAAGAAAGTATCATAAAATATTGTTCATAAAGTTTGATGACTCCATGATTGTACTCGTACTGTCTAACAGATATACCAGTACCAGCATATAAGTTTTCCCGTTCATCGTAATCCAAAAACAATAATAAAAAATAACGTCTTACGTGAGTATCGTTTATGGTATCTAGTCAAGGCCTTTTTTAACAAAACGTGAGAACTATTGCTGAGATCGCTATATTGTTCTGTCGAATGTATAATTTTTTACATCGTCAAGTTTCTAATGCAGTATGCGCTTGTGATTTTAACATTTTTTGCACTAAAGTTAGTACCTAAGTAAGTACGAAGCTATGTTTCCCTAGAAGTTTCACCATAAAACGGAACGACACACGCAATGTTCTCGTATGAGAATATCAGAAATAACTACATACTTAGCGATCATCATGATTAAGCAAAGAATGAGCAGAAATGGGAATGACGCTTGAAAATTTTAGTTTTGTTTGCCAACAAAAAACAACCTTGAAACTATTACCCATTTAATATTCAGTGCATTTGCAAACCATATTCCCAAGTAGATACGTGCGTAACAATGTGTTACATAAACCTACTTTATGAAACCTTAGGCGGTTTCAAATAAAATTCATTGAAATGCATGTTGCATAGCTCCATTTGCAGAACGTCGCATCCATCCATATAGATAAGCGCTATAGAAATTCAAACAATACAAGAATAACTTAACTGTCGCTAACTGCTTTATTTCTCAAGAATTAGAGCTTACATTCGTGTTTTTTTATTCAGCCTGGTAGACTCGGGGTTAGGGCGGCCATTTCGTTTTTGCATTTTCCCGCCATGACCAATGTTGCCACATACAGAAACAATTGGTGTTTGTTTGGCAACGCCGCGGGTCAACTCGAGACGTGAGAGGCATGCCGCCATATTGATTACGACAATTAATTTAAGTTGACATAAATTAGTTTGATTTATTTAAAGACCTACTTAGTACTTGAGTTTGCCTTATTTGATTTTAAAGTGTTTCCGTAAGATATTAAGTCGGTATCTGAGTCTCGCTTCCTGTAGCGGTAAACCGCAAAGCTTTACGCTTTGAAGACCGTAATATACCTACTTCATCCTATCCTATCGCAACTTCACAATGTCTTTTAGTAAATCGGATATTTAAATACAACTATCTCATTACTTCACTTGCGGAAGCAGAATTACTGCCACTTTATATTTTAGCCTATTTTGAGTGCCTATGCTGCTGGCCAAAGGCTTCTTCGTAGGTTCGTGCCATGCCGTTTGGTAAGCATCCAGTTTCGACACTTATTACTGCTTTCATTCATTCGGTAATTTTGGCTCAAGGCTTTGGATTCATTCGGCATTCGATGTCCCGCTAAGTCCTACTTTAACTTGACTGTCTTAACACTCACGTTAGCAATAAAAGTTTTGGAGCGCAGCATCTTAAGATTTAGAATATATGTATTTAACTACCATGCGTCTATTTTATTAATTCCCCTCGCAAACTCCATGTTTCGACTGTTGTTGGGTTGCGATCAGTTGCACAGGTTGCTATGCTAGTGACCGCATAATAAAAGAACATGACCATACAATATTCTTCAATTGGGATTGTCTAAAAAAAAATACCTATCCTTTTTATATTTTTTTTGTGCAGAATAGTCAATTATAAGAAACCAATTTCAATATTTTCTCATATAACTCGGTATGTTTTTCACTATTAATTATTGAAAGTATTTTGGTTGATGACGTCAGAGTTTCCACTGCCGGTGCCACACATCTGCTTATTGGATAAATTGATCATAAAACGTATGTGAAGCGCCGCCATTAACGTCTTTTCTATCTGTGGTGAAGTTGGCAAACTGTCATTAGTATCAATGTCAACATGATTCAACAATAACACAGGAAGATTCACGCGATCTTCTCCTATGAATTTTATATTTTCACAGCCGTTACACATACCATAACATTCTGCGCGAAGCAGAAAGGTCCATAAACACATACCAGGTATGATCAAGACAAAACAGGACCCGGAAATAAGACAGTAAACTCAGTAGGTGAAAGTAAACCGAAAAACGTAATATTTCGCTATCCATTAAAATATTTAGCGGAAAATCTTTCATGTGAGCGAAGCTCATCGCTGTGCGGATACACTCTTGCCTAATTATCTACCGAAAGTGCTTCTAAATCTAAACTATAATACAACAATATGAAAGTAATCCGTGGAAAAAACAAGAATGACAGTAACAAGATTGTCATTTTGCTTGTCAGCTGTCATAAGATGAATGAAATGTCAGATTGCGGGTCCAAATTGAACTCCGTAGTATAATCCACGCGTAAATAGCATAGAATTTGTAACATTTGCAAATAAAGTACATTTTGGACCGTCTACGTCATGTCTGGGAATGTCAAATGAAGGTCATTGCTTATTTTTCATGTAATAAATTCATTATAGTAAAATAAAATAAAGTAAATACAGAAAACGATTTAAAAAGCATTTATCTCGAAATGGTTTTCGATTGACTATACATTGTAAAAAAATAGACAATCCCAATTGTCTCTATGTACCAATTGAATTCAAATATTTGCAATTGAAAACATTATAACCCCGATGATGCCGAGAGACATTAAAAAAATAGACGCACCAAGTGTATTTACCTTGCAAAACAAAATACTGCTACCTATGTACGAGGGTCAAACTGAAAGTTCTTAGAAAATCAAAAACTGAGCAAACTAGCAAGTTATTAGTTTTATTATATCTTTTCAAAATAGTGTCCATTCACATCAATACACCGCTGCATCCGATGGAACCACTGAGAAAAGCACTTAGCCCACTCGTCCTTAGGGGTCTCTTCGACGGCCTTTTGAAACGCACCCACTGCTTCCTCGGTGTTCATAAAAAGTTTTCCTCGAAGTTTTTCTTTTATTTTCGGGAATAAATAAAAATCGCAAGGTGCGAGGTCGGGGCTATACGGCGGGTGACCCAGTAATTCCACGTCTGAGGTCACTAAATAGTCGATCGTTCGCCTGGCGGTGTGCGACGAGGCGTTGTCGTGGTGAAGAAGGATCCTACTTCGAGGTCGTTTCTCCCGAACTTTTTCCAATACAAGTGGCAAACAATTGATACTGTACCACTCGGCAGTAACTGTTTTTTGATCCTCTAAAACAATTGTCGCATAGTGACCTGTCTTCCCGAAGAACGAGGCCACCATCTTTTTTCCCACGCTTCGACCTCTCTTCACTTTAGTTGGCAACTCTTCGAAAGGAAACACCCATTGAGCAGACTGTCTCTTGGTTTCTGGATCATAACAGTAAATCCAGCTTTCATCACCCGTAAGTATGTCGAACACAGCATTTGAGTCACCTCCGTTAAATCTTTGAATCATTTCACGGCACCAATCAACCCGACGGAGTTTTTGGGCCTCGGTCAAATTATGAGGTATCCATCGGGCGCAAAGCTTCCTGACCGCTAAATGTTCATGGAGGATTTTATGCACTTGACTCATACCGATGCCTAAGCTTGTCCGAATCTGCTGATACGTCACTCTTTTGTCAGTCTCTATCATACGCCGCACAACACTGATGTTATTTTCAGTCGTCGCCGTAGAAGGCCGTCCCTCACGCAGATCATCGGTGAGATTAGTGCGACCACGTTTAAACTCACTAAACCAGTTGTAAATAGTCGCACTAGATGGGGCTTCATCATGAAAGGCCAATCGAAGTCTATCATAGCTTTCTTGTTGACTTAAATGACATCGAAAGTCATAAAAAATCATTGCACGAAAATTTTCTCGCGTTACATTCATGTTGACGTGACACAGACAATTTTCAATTTGCCGCCAAATCATAAAACAAATGACAAATGAAAGAAATATATACTCAATAATATTGGTAAAGAGTTCCATTTTCAAAATTTAAACTTACTTTTTTATTATATTGTTTACAAGAGGCCAGTTCTAAAAACTTTCAGTGTCGCCCTCGTATAGACAAGACGCGGCATTTGTTTAAAAACAGGTTTTCATCAGAACAGCTGATTAAACCTCCATGTCCCAGATGATTAGCATTCTCCGTACACACGTCGCTTTCGTGACTTGAATAGCGCAAGAAAGTGAAACTAAAGTCAGTAGGTAATAATGTTGAATGGAACTTTCGGACAACTGATAATATTACCAGCTAATAATATTTTAAGACATAATAGCAACATAACCGCAAGTCTGCATTTTAAGTAAGTTTTTTAACCCTTGCGTTGTCGTTCTGATTTCAAGTTGACGTTGATCTTATTGAAAAAACATGGTAATGATAATAAATTAATAAGTTAATGACATAATAGTAGTGTTTTTATTATTTTACTGTAGACTTTTTTTAAAACACTATTTCAAGAGTCAACTGAGCTAGAGTAATCAGTCACTGAGATTTTTTACAGATTGCAATAACTATCATAAAATCGAGAAATGGAGAGTGTAATCGAAAAGCAGCCCTGAAAGTTGTTCCTAGCAATAAATTATTGCAACAGTCGAGCAACTGGTCGGGCGACTGCAGTTCATTGGCCTTTCCTTTTTGCATGGATTTTAGAGTACCTGAGTATCGCAGAAATATTTCCTTAGGTCTAAAGTTGTGACGCAACTGGCTTTAATTTGGCTATAGGATAAATTAACTAAACATGACACCATATAGGTACGCATGCGCCTACCGAACAGATTAGAAATTTTTGTTCCGTGGGTGCGTTGATATTTTTTTTGTTTTTGCACACAAATAAATCACGTTTTTATCCCTTACGGGGTAGACAGAGCCTAAGGTAACAAGACCTAAAGGCCACGTTTAGCATGATTGCGGGCGTATAGGTGGAAAGGGGAATCAAAACAGTGATGGGTTGCTAGTCGTATCGCCTATAACATGATTCCTAATATGCCCATTGCCTCGATGGGCTTTTACCATCTGCGCGAGAAGAAAAGCAACTGGTACACTCTGTTTTTTCTTTACTCCCAGATCAGCAAGGAGGTTTGTAGGTACTTGCAACTATATTTTTAAATTCATAAAATTAATTAGTTTTCCTCTATCCCCAGTAGTAGAAAGCCTCTAATTAATTTAGATGTTTCCATCGAGTAGGTATTATTTTTCCAGTTAAAGTAAAATTGATAGAGAAACTTGGGGATGCTAACATTTTTAACCCGTCAAGCGTCCAAGCGACTACAGTAGTCACTAACTTTTTCGGGCGGGAAATGTCCTAGGGACCGCATTATGCATTCACGCAACTGGCCAGGTCTTCCTCCCTTGGAAGAGCCAGCGACAACTCGCTATATATGCTTCTCGCTCTCTCTTTAAGCCTCCCGCCCGAAAAAGTTAGGGACTACTGTAGTCGCTTGGACGCTTGACGGGTTAAAGCAATCATAATTAACATTTGTAGTAACACTAATTTATTCGGTATAGACTTTTGAATACAAGAATAGGAACAAGAATAATGGCAACCAAAAGAATAGTCATGTGAAAAAGAAAGATCCCGTAGGAGATGCGCGCCAGGAACTTCCACAGCCATAGCTAAAGGATCCAGTTGAGCGGACCACTGTGACAACTTAATCTTCTCTCTGAAGACATGCAAGGTGTACCCGAACAACATGCCGATGAAGAAGGGCGGTGACCGCACCTAATCACTACATAGTAAAAACAAAGTCGCTTTCTTTGTCCCTATGTCCCTATGTATGCTTATATCTTCAAAACTACACAACGGATTTTGATGCGGTTTTTTTAATAGATAGAGTGATTCAAGAGGAAGGTTTTTATGTATAATTCTACGCAGACGAAGTCGCGGGCAGAAGCTAGTATTATAATATAGCATGTACTCATCAACGTTCCCCGTAGCTGCCCAGCTCTTTACAGAATCCCTGCTCCGTTCTCGCATTTGTATGAGGCAAATGCATTAATTACACTTTAGCAAGTTATTTCTGTAACGCCCACGCCTATTTTGGTGCGCTACTAGACCAGCCTGACTGGTCCAGTTTTAAATAAAGCCAGTTAATATTAAGTGGTTAAGTCTGCATTGTATATTTTTCTATCTACGAGTATCTATGACGGATATTCACTACGACCCACCAGTTATTAGAATCTTAAAATCTGCTCGAGTCACTTGCCTAACCAAAGTTTTGTTTGGTTTACTTACATATTTATAGGCATCTCTTTTCTTTCTTTCATGTGGGTCTGGGAGCAAAGAATAAACATAGAATGTACCAGTTGCTTCTCTTCCCGCGCAGTTGGTAAAAGCCCATCGAGAGATTAGGCGAAAATCTTAGGGATCATGTTATATAGGCGATGTGGCTAAAATCCGTCACTGTTTTGATTCCCTTTCCATCCATACGCCCACAATCATGCTAAAAATCACGTCTTTATCCCTTACGGGGTAGACAGAGCCTAAGGTAGCAAGACCTACTGGCCACGTTTAGCAAGACACTGTGGGCGTGTAGGTGGAAAGTGGAATCAAAATAGCCGCGCCTATGACATGATTCCTATGATTTTCGCCCATTCCCTCGATGGCTTTTTACCCTCTGCGCGGGAATAGAAACAACTTGTACGTGTACTGCGTGTCAATTCAATTAACATTATGTAACGCAAGAAATATACACTTTGCACTAGACTAATTAAAACAGGCGATTTGTACCAGTGCGGACCATTAGGTGGAGGTTGTGAAATCGGCAGACGTTTATTCATGGCAGTCGGTTGTGATGCAAATGACACTTACCGTTGCTAATGACGACAGCAAACGAGGGCTTTCTACCAAATGAGACCATTTTGCCTACCGGTCGAGAGTGAATAACTACGATGTCTTTCTCGTGGGTCGTATGCGATGCACAGGGGGTTACTGCAATTGCTTGATGCGTGCCAAGATCTATTCAGCGTAAGGGACAGTTATGCAGCTTATCCCTAACGTTGAATCGAGATTAAGTGAGTGTGGAAACCCCCGTGGAGTCTCCTAAGACCTTAGACCAAGTTACAAGTCGAGAGGGAGTCCTTTTATATAATGTATTTACTTCTTTATGTTTCTATTTTTAAAATTAAAAAATAAGAATGTTGGCTATGGTTTTAAAACGCTATACAGATGTAGAGGTAATTAAAAGTGCTATTTTTCCAAGTTCGTGTTCTCTTATTCATACGTTTCATAAACATTTACTACACGAAATATTTTGTTAAAATATTTGCATAACAGTCATCCATTCATAAACCTTAGCTTTCTCTCCGCGGCCAATACATTGTACATTTAGCCTGCAATTTGTCAACGTTACAAAGACTTGTGATAGGTAGGATATCACTTAAACCTAGCCAAAGTATTACGTTGTACCTAATACATGAAATCGTAACATGCCTATTTGTAAATGGCATAAGACTTCCTTTTAAGGAGATAAGTAAAACTTGTCTCATTTATTTCCATTTGTTTTACTTTGACACGTTTACAACTTTCCCTGTCATGGAAAATTAATTTGTATGTTCCTTTTGTGGCGTAACTAATGTTTTACATTTATTTCACGTTCAGAAAACAAATAGTCGTGACGATTTACTTTAGTTAAGTCTTAGGCCGGCAATGCAATGTAGGTAGGTGTCTATGCGCGGCGACGATCACCTAGCATCAGGTGCGTATGCCCGTTTGTCGGCTTTAATATAAAAAAGTCTCTCGACATCAACATCGGCACTGCCTAAAGCAACTGCTAAAAAACCTGCAAAGAGTAATAAAAATCTATACATTAACTCCTAGATGTGCCATAAGACAGGATCCGTGCCAAATTCAGGGTTATATTTTTCTATTTTTATTGAGCTTTTGCCCGCAACTTCGTCTGCGTAGAATTAGTATTTTGGGTAGCTTATTATTAGTGGTAGGCAAACATTCAATTAAGTAGAGCACAAATTAAATATGTTACCCTTAGGGTATTGCATTTTCGTGTAGTAAATTTCACTCCCCTTTTCAAATCTTTGATGATTTCTGCAATCGAAACTATTCTATTCAATTCGCAGTAGAGACAATGGGTCCCTGGTCGGCTGACATGAGGGCCTTCATGAGAGCCTTGTCGTCCCGGCTAATAGAGACCTCAGGAGACCCCAGAGCTGGCGCTTACCTCTCCCAGCGAATTTCTCTGGCTGTACAGAGAGGTAATGCCGCCAGTGTCTTGGGGTCTATGCCGCAGGAGGGCCTTTTAGATGGTGTTTTCTTTTTATAGTTAGGTATATTTATTTAGTTTTAAGTTTTGTATATTTAGTTAACTTTTAGATTTTATCATAGTTTAATTTTTTTTGTAATTCCTCTAAGTTGTGAACTTTAATACTTTCGAATAATAAATGATTTTCTATTCAATAACAATATCCATTCTAAATTTCGTTCGAGTCGGCTCAGCGGCTTAAGCGCGAAGAAGGCGAAAGACAGACGCAATTTCTTATTTTATAAATAAATAAATAAATAAATTTATTAATTTATTAATTTTACAATAGTGTGGACTTTCAAAAACATTTCAACGCCATTTCATTACATCCCTAAAGTTATAAAATAATAAGCATCGTTCAAACGATACTAACATGTTAAGATAGGTATATATTTAAGTCAAACGAGACAAGAATACCGTTTTCTTTACCTCTACCACGTTGTAGAATATTATAATACGCACTTACATATCTGGAATTTCATATTCATATCATACTTGATTTAATCATTTAACACCAGTATGGTACAGGAACCACAAGTACATATAATATTTATATCAATAAAACTTTCGCCGCAATATGCAGCTCACAACCTCTCTCTGTTCTGACCAGTTTCGCTTTACACGAAACACGAAGCCCTTTACTTTCGATTATACAACAATAATATATTATAACTTCACTATTATTACAGTATAATTATTGCAAAAAGTGAATGTGGCGAATTATAATAATTTTGTTTTATGTAAGTTTGGTAATGCGTGTAGATGTGTCGATTACGTCAGTATACGTGTTGCTCGGACGAAGATTCGCACGATTTTGCATGTGCGTGTTAATAGTAGAAACACTTATTATCGTAATTTATTTACGCAATCAATGTCGAAGGAAATAACTTTAACCTAGCATAAAGAATAAATTTAATACCTACAAGAATTACTTACTAATTGTATTTTCTATTGAGTGTACTCGCGTTGTCATCCACCCCACTTTTGCAGTATAAAATTTCAAGTCAATCGGACTGACCGTTGAAGTTTCACTCCGGGGCTCGAGAATTTCACTCCTAGATTATTGTATTATCACCGGACTTACATAGGTATGCTAAATTTCACGTCAACGCACCCGCTCGAAGTGGGACACGCAAGATTTGATTACAGACAAACAACGGGACAAGTGAAACTTAATTTTACTATTAAAGACATACCTTCGATTTAAGAGGAAGCTAACACTGCTATGAGTGCCTAGGCCAGGGCTTCCCAAACGAGGGCGTCGCGACTATCTCCCGCTGGCATCGCGTGGCGATTTGATTTTGTTTTTGAGTCGTTTTAAAAAAAATTTAGATACTTAGTTAAGGGCTTAATCACAACAAAAATTAATTGATTCCTTTGTGTTACGATCGTTTTACCTTTATGCCATTACAATAAGGGTGAAAATGTCGTAACACAAAGGAATCAGTTAACTTTTATATTAATTAAGGCCCTTAACTATGTACATGTGTTTTGAAAACGATTCTTTTATTTACGGATAAAAATCATAAAAGTCCAAACAGTGTTTTTCCGATAACCTTAGATTAGGCTAATACTAAAATTGGCAAGTATTTTTGGGGGCTGGGTTAAGGGGCGTCACAAAAAAATGGCAGTCCCAAGGGCGTCCTGTATAAATAAGTTTGGTAAGCTCTGGCCAAGGCTATTTATAAAATAATGTCTCTAGCTCTAGACACTTACCTACTGTGACCATAGAGTAAGTTTTTGACACAAAAAGAAAGGTCTCCGGACTCGAATGCGTTAGTTTAAACATCTAAATTTCCATGGGAAAGATAACAACTAGCTTCCGTCACCGTCGTTAGTGGCGTTGCCAATTTTAAGTTAACTGTACCGTGGACGTGTTCTAGACTTTCTGTGCTACAAAACTTAACTACCTACACTACACTAAGCTAAGCTCTCTCTGAACCGGAGTAGACAGAGATACACTTGCTATGATCCTGACATACCTCTTTCGCTTCCCCATCATCTAGGTATCTCTTTATACAGTTCGTGAGTCTCGGATACACTCAAAACAGTCCCAAATCTTGATAAGTAAGTGATACTTACATTAACAGTTGCATTTTAGATCCAAATTAATCTCTGTAACATTGGTAATCTTAAACATGACAGGAAATAAATGAACATGCGTCGTAGAAATGGGCATCTGTACCACAGTATATATATAAGCTAAAGCAGTAAGGAACCTACGAACAAATCGGTTGAAACGAAACACGCACACAGGCGCGCGCTTTACACGGCCCCTAAGGGGACCTCGTCCACCCCGCTCAGGCTCACGCTTAGGGGCCGTGTAAAGCGCGCGCCTGTGTGCGTGTTTCGTTTCAACCGATTTGTTCGTAGGTTCCTTACTGCTTTAGCTTATATATATACGGTGTCTGTACTGTTCGGACAGTGTTGAACTAACAGTTCTCTTAGCCGTTTATTTTGATTCTCAGATTTAACCGAACGGTAATCCGTATTAACCTATACCGTAGCAATTGCCTGTGCAAGGTATTCAGAATGCAGTTATAACAGTTCAGATAAGATGCCGCTTAATCAATAGATTTTCTGAGAACGCTACCAACGGTAGAAGTCATTTGGAATGGATTTATGTCATTTTAATTTGAGCTTTAGTTTTGTAGCAATATTCAGATTTTTACCACTATCTGTTGGACTTGGTATATTTAAACTCTTCAGATTTAGAACACTTCTTTTATTTATTTTGCTTCTATAACACATACATTAGGGTGGAGCGAATTATTGATTTATTTATTTATTTGCACTTTGGAATAGTTCTAAAATGTTGCATTTTGTTCCATTGTTTGAGGTAAAAATAATTAAAAAAATATTCAGACCTACTTTTAGCCCTCTACCTCCTTCAGAAGTTTTAAAAAAAAACTTAAAATTGGGTCAAATTAAAAAAATCAGAAGCATGTGTTATCTTTTTTTTTAAATTATGTAATGGCTTTTTGGAGTCTAGATAGATCAGACGTTGAATTAAAAAAATACTGGAATATTTTAATCACGGCAATATAAAAAAAAACTCTTATTGTTGGCAAATCATGAGCCCAATTATACTGGTTACTATTCCCAATCTGTTCCCAAAAGCAATCCAGTATCAGAAATTCCTACACCATTAACAAAAGTGCTTCCTTTACAACCTGTTTCTAACTATGAGGTGGTTCAACCGTCCTCTTCTCGTACCCTCGATTCTATCAAAAAACAAAATACAATAAATATTTCAAACCTAGCCGAAGTGTGTGATCGTTTCGGAATATCTGATCGATCGGCTGCCGCAGTTGCAAGTGCAGTATTGCAAGATGTTGGTCTAATATCTGAGGCTGATACTGTTAATATAATAGATCGAAGCAAAGTTCGTCGAGCTAGGAAACGAGTTCGTGAGGAAATACAGTCTATAAGTGACCAAGAAATCGACAGCATTTACTTTGATGGCAGAAAACATAAGACATTGATTTTTGAAAACGAGGCAATCGCTTGCATAAAAGGATCGTAACAAGGGAACACATTTCACTAATATGTGAACCTACGTCAATTTATTTAGGACATATCACAACTTCGTCTGGGACAGGAAAATCTATAGCTGACGCAGTTTATGCATTTTTCATGACAAGAGGACTGGATTTTAGTAATTTAAAAGTAATTGGATGTGACGGTACCGCAACGAACACAGGTTGGAAAGACGGAGTAATCCATTTCCTGGAATTTAAATTGGGTAGACCACTTCAATATATAATATATATTATGCCAACTGCATGCAAACGAGTTGCCTCTTCGACATTTGTTTGTTAAATTAGACGGAGCAACGACGGGGCCTCAGCTTTACTCAGGGCCGATTGGTAAAGCATTGGAAACCTGTAGCGATCTCCCCATCGTTCAATTTTCACCTATACCATCAAATATTCCGATTTTGCCAAAAGAGACAGAAGACAATATCAGTACAGATCAAAAGTACCTTTACCAAATTTGCCATGCCGTATGTAACGGATTTTGTTCTGAAGAATTGTCGCATAGAAATCCTGGAAAAATGGCTCACTCACGATGGTTGATGACAGCCAATAGAATTTTAAGACTTTACGTAGCTACACCAAATCCATCCAAAAAATTAGCGGAATACACTGTAAAAGTTTACGCTCCTGTGTGGTTTAGTATAACACGAGAAAGTTCATTCAAGTTCGGCCCGAGTCACGTCTTTAAATTAATCTCGCTCTATTATGTTTATTATATAATAATTTATTCGAACCAAAATTCATTCGCGGTCAAATATGACATACTTTAATACAAAAAAAAACATTATAAAATGTGAAACGAATCTCCAAAAACGTCCATAGTTGTAATTTGTATCTGACGCAACTTTTGCCCGGTTTTGTGGCCTAGTTCACTATTATTTTTTTGAGATATGTATGTAAAAATGAGTAAAAAAATATATTTTTTAGATAAAATATCTTTAGTGTTATTTCGTTTTGCATGAAAAGTAAACATAATATGTTTTTTATACTGGTAATGTATTTTTGATTTTCATAGGAAATTTTGAAGAAGTCAGAACTTTCGAACCAAGGTAGAGGGCTAAAACATATGTCAAAAAAAAGAAAAAAATATGCGATTGCTTAAATTTTAACCATATACAGCATTTTCAAGGTATTCCAAATCGATTTTACAACTTTTTTTTTTCTTCATACATTGACGCTCCACCCTAACATACATACATACACATACACAAATCATGTCTTTATCCCTTACGGGGTAGACAGAGCCTAAGGTAACAGGTACCTACAGGCCCCATTTAGCAAGATTGTGGGCGTATAGGTGGAAAATGGAATCAAAATAGTGATGGGTTGCTTAGCCTCATCGCCTATAACATGATTTCTATGATTTTCGCTCATTCCCTCGATGGGTTTTTACCATCTGCGCGGGTAGGAAAGCAATTGGTACATTATATGTTTTTTCTTTGCTCCCAGACCAGCATGGAAGAATTCTATAACACAAGTTTACTTATTTACTTTAACACCTCGTACAATACAACAAACTTTGAACAAACTAGAGTTAGTTTGATCCTAACAGGTTACCTCTGAGTATAATCTTCTTTAATGGATTTGCTAGAGGAGAGGACAACGAAGTAGAAATTCTGTAAAAACGCAGAATATTGACGGAATAATCTTTGAAATGGTCTTTTAAAGGGTTTGAATTCGGTCAGGCCTGGCAACGGTGGGAAGAAAAGAAATTAAGGGACTGTTCAAAGAAAACTTTCAATATGTGTATCTTTTACTAAGATATCGTTTCAGTACTTAAGCCTTATTGCCTAAGTGGTTTTAAAATTTTAAGTTTTTTAAATTACCATACCGCCCTCGTCCTGTCGCCTTAATTTGTCGTTTCAGAAGTGAATGTTAAATGCGCAAGTATGAATACCTACACTTAGTGGAACTTGGTGTAAACAAAACTTTGAAATAAATTTAAGCTCTAACTTAATGGGAATAGGGTTCTAGAACTGCGTTAGCTTTTACTGGCCACTAAGTTATGTTGTTGCCATAAATGCAAAACTGAAAACCAGTTTGCCCACAGTGCCCCCGATATGCTTTCTACAAGTTCAAAACAAAATGACTCATAGAATTTACCTTATTAGCGACACAACTTTGTTCCTTTTTTAAATGTGGTCAGTGACCGGAAGAAGACTTGGAATTTATGATACAAATAAAAATAAAATGATCAGTACCTCAGAAAACCGGTTGAGTACAGGACTGGCTGGAAATATTTGCAGTTTAGACAGTCAAGAAAAAAATTAAAACAGATAATTAAAAACAACAATAACGGTTGTGTTTAAAAGAGCTTGAAAGTTTTGTCAGTTCATTTCATTATTTACTTAAGAAGCTAACGCATTTTGGACGCATCATTTGACGCAGTTAACGCCAATTTATAACTAAGTTTAGTTTAGTTTAACTCATGCATATTTCATATCGAAAGTGTCTAACCGCGGGTTAATTATCACTGTCAGGATTTTACAGTGAAAGCAAAACTGTGACAATACCTTTGTGCCTTTTTAATTTCACTCGCCATTCAAGTTCTTAACCGCTAAAAGATCAAAGTGCTTGACTGTTGCGAATCGTGCCTAGACTTAGCTTTTTCCCTTTTCTAAGACCACAAGTCATCTCAGCCAGTTAGCAACTAAGTATCTCAGCCATGTATTTTGCAAGGAGAAATGCTAATCGGCGGTTTTCTCTGCCTAGCGACATTAGAAAACGATTTATAACCCACCTTTTAATAATCGTAGTGGCGGAGATATGCATATTTTACCATCGTTTAGCATGTGTTTGACTCGGCTACCTTTTCGAAAGAAATGTAGGCCAAGTGCAGGGTCAAGTCAAGGTAAAACTTAAGTTACGATAACGTTTCTCGATCATTTTATTTGTCTTTTAATTAGTTACGTACCATTCTACTTCCCATAAACCGCACTAGCTTAGCAAATTCGGGTTCAATAATGTTTGTTTGAACGCGTCCATTTAGTTTTAAAATGAACGCAGCTTACGCAACGCGCGCTATTTTGAAAAATGGTCACTTGTCATGTCATTGTTCTTTTGTTGAACATCATGGCGGACTGATGTGAATCTTTTGTGATTCGGGCGCGGTGAAAGTAAAACAGTATAATCGTTGCCGGCCACATTACGAGCGTTATACAACTATGGGAAGTTGTGGATATCAAGATAATGATAATCCCTTGTGATTGTCTGGTTTCCTGTGAATTTGAATAAAGTTCGCGTGCGGGACCCAGCTTTAACTTGCGCCATTACTTTGCTTGTTACGTGGTGTGGTACGTATTATGGTAATGTGACTTCGTACTAAGGTAGAGTTGTGGATTTTAAAGTATAATATAGTAGGTATTAATCAATATTTATGACAAACAAACAATATTAAAACATTACAGTTAAATATCTTAAAAATGTATTAAGTTTTCTTACTTCGGAACGAAAATCTGATTATTAAGTACTTTGAAAACGTTTAAAAGATGAAGAAAGTACTTCTATTGATTTAAAAATACGGGTCAAGTTAAATGCGGTAGTTTTCGAGAGCGTGGGTGTAATGTTTACTAGGTACTTCTTCACGCCGAAATAGAAATAGCTTGAATAAACAACATACATAATTTACTTTTTAATTCTGCACAGAAGAAATCCCGGGCAAGTGAAAATAGTCCAAAGCACCTAAATACGAATACGTGTAAACAATTGAAAATTAAAAAAGTTGACTGATTACTGAGGAAGGAAACCTCCGGCTAGACGAGAAACGACAAAAGAGAAATTACGCACATTTCGCACGATTAATCGAAACCTCACGCTTCAAGAGTTACCCAAATTGCATGTGTCGCTTACACAATGCAAAGTCGTCTTTATGGCGTATGTATGTGGGGTGGACACGATTGCCTAATGCACTAGTAGTTAGTCACGCTACTGGACTGTGTTGTCATATACTTCCTTCTTGCCAACGCCGACGGCATTACCTGGGGGGCTACTCCGGAATTCGATTTTCGACCTTCTGTCCCTCTTAGTATGAGGGAAACGGCGCCAAACGAACTTTGAAAATGGACTTTCACAAAGCCCTAAGTAATTTAACTGGACAGCGTTCATCCCTTTCGCACGCACTGTGTAGAAAGGATGTTCCATGATTTGATGTCGTCGCTTTATGTTTGGCAAACATCGGCAAAGACACGGAACGCAGCCATATATTAGACTAAAGCAGAGATACGTCGGTCTTATTCTTTCATATGATTGCGTTCCGTGTGTTTGCCGATGTTTGCCAAACGTATGGAGTCAAAATGGTCCAAAGGTATGGGCCAAAGGTTGAGTTAGTACGTAACCTATATACCCCTGCTCTACGAACTTCAAAGAGGTGTGTAGCCTAACTACTGACTATATAGTTAAGAATGTCTTACATTTAGTCCACCTTTTCTATATTTTCCTCTGTAATTAAGTACTTAGTATGTGTGATAAATATTAAATAAGTCCCTATACCTATATTCAAAACTACGTCATAAGGTCAAGTAAAAGTAGGAACTATGGAATATGTAAAGTATTGTTTGTTATTCTAAAACGTACGCTGTGCGCGAGACGACTCTCAAGTTTACACATTTACATGTAAGAGATCTGTAGAAAACACACCATAGTTAAAAGTTAACTGTGTTTCGCGCGTAATGAGGTATTCCTGCAGTTCGAGAAGTTTGTTGCGACGAAAAACTTACAATACGCTCAAATAAGGTAGGTACGTACGTTTTTGATACAAGCGGTTGGCCTTAATTTCATATGCCATAAATGTATCGTTTGCCATGACTGTTTTTTTAACTGTTGATTGTTCAGCAGTGTTAATTGATATAAAACTAACCCAACTCAACCTTTACAGTTTTACAGGATGGCAAATTCAGTCGCTGAAAAAATTGCAGTTTTAGAGAAAAAAGAGTTTTAGCAAATGATCTTTATGGCAATTTTTACATTATGGCATATGTAGGTACCTGTTACCTTAGGCTCTGTCTACCCCGTAAGGGATAAAGGCGTGATTTGTGTATGTATGGCGAAAATAGGGCAAATGAAAGGATTCGCAAAAAACGTCTCGGAATGCGATCGCGTTATCACAATTAGGTATTATGAGCAAATTGGCAGCGCCACTAGCGATGCGTATCTGCAATACATTTACAGTATTTTGATAGTTAAAGTTGTTAGCTATGAAAATCATAATTTAAAATAATTTATTTTAGTTTCATTTAGTTTTTACGTTAACATTCAGATTATAACGCTGCAACTGCATATTGCGCTTGAGTGCGGATGAATTAATCATGCTTTCGATTGGAAATTTAATTAGGTTTCTACCTCATGTTGGGAACCGAAAGGGGGCAGTCAAAGTCAATATTTACTTAGTTTGCTAAAGTGTAATTTTGATTTGACCCCACTTTCCCTATACTTACTCTACCCAATTCCCATTGCCTATAGACAGTTCTATTAACACAAGTACCTAACTAACTGGTTAGTGCTAGTTTTCGGTAAAAAAATACGGCTCGAACGCATTTGCATTAAAATGTCAAATACATTGATTAAATACAAAAGCGACACATTTCAAAATCCGACACTGTTGCATTTGAAACACAATTAACGACTTTTGTTTTTAGATGCAATGCCAAATGATTTTGGAATGCGTCAGTTTTGTATTTAATCAACGTATGTACTTAACTATGAGAACAGCTTGTTGCAGTTTCGATCCGCAAGTGGCGCTGCAAATTTCTTTATAGTATAGTGTAGTTTTTTTGTGTGGAAAGTTACACTGGAGGGTAAGAACTGTATACAGAAAGCCGAGGTAGTTACAAGAAAACGGCGTCCAGTTATCTACTCCTTTAGGAATTATTAACTTTCAGTTCGTCTTAGTGTCTAAATAATTGGTTGGATTGTTATCGTTAAGTGTCGCGTACATTTTTGACTGTTGGCATTTGCACATTATGCGTGCCGGAGCCCTCAAACAAAATATTAAAAAACTAAAATAAAACTAGGCTATATTGTATCCAAAGTATGTACCTATGTATTGAAAATCTTTATTGTGCGAAATAAACATAAAACAAATACAATTGACAAATACTGATATTCATGCACAAAGGCGGACTTATCCTTTTCCGGAATCCCTTCCAGTCAACCTTTGAGTAAGTATTAGCTAGCGGCTTTTGCTGAGGAGACCCTGGGACCGAGGGAAAATATATCAAAATCCACAGGTGACCATAGAGCTGACTCTTTCCTCGGGCAACGCATAGACAGACATTGCTATCCAACGAGGAAACGTAGCCAGCATTTTGCTGGGCACCCTGCCCTAAGGCAACGATCAAGGCGATGTTTGTAAATACAGGTATTTAGGATTAGATTATGGTAGTGTAAGGTTTTTTCATATCAACTTTTAGATCTTGTAAATATGTTGTTTAAATAAATATACCATTTGTAAAGCCCTCATGCTAAGAATACACTTAGATCTCGGCCTTACTTGTGGCATTGTTTTTGTTCTCTTAAAATGTTAATCAGTATTGCTTCTTAAACTAAAAGTCACTCATCTGAGACGCTACCTGACTCGGTAACTAGATAACGTTGGTTGCCGGCGCAGGAGTCGAACAATTACAAACAATGGATGCAGCTCACGGAGGGGGAAAATGGAGCCGGAAGTGGGGGCGACCTTACCGGGGCTTTGACTTGCGGATTGTTATTCTTTGTAGAGCAACGAGCAACCCAGTTGGTAGATCTGTGTTTAAACTGGGGTTAAATCTATTTGTTTATTTATTTATTACTAGCGACCCGCCCCGGCTTCGCCCGGTATATTATGCATGTATTATACATATAAACCTTCCTCTTGAATCACTCTATCTATTAAAAAAACCGCATGAAAATCCGTTGTGTAGTTTTGAAGATATAAGCATACATCGGGACATGAGGACAGAAAAAGCGACTTTATTTTATACTATGTAGTGAAGTAAAACAACATTTTTGTCAGTATAGACAGTATAACCTAAACAGAGTCTAAGATGGCAAGACCTGGGCCATGTTTAGCACGATTGTGACTCGGTTTTATGACGTAGGTACATCTAAGGAATGCGTCTCAAAGTCTGCACAAAGATGGCACAAAGATTCGCGTTCCGCGAGTAAAAAGCGTGGTGCTGGAGTTTTCAAATTTTATTTAAAAATAATACGAAGAAGGCAAACGAGCAAATGGGTTCTCTAATACTTATTGGTAAGCAATCAGCACAGCCCACGGAGAAGCCTAGATAAAACACCTCATGTGCCAGTAATTTCAGAACCTGTCATACTCTCCAAACTGAAACAAAAGCAGCGTCCAAAAGCATAAGCAGCAGCTCGGTATAAGTTTTCGGTCCCAAAATACGTCTCCAACGCGGTCAAAATATAAAATGCTATGAACAGTTTTGTGGCCGTTTTGAACCGCTACTGGCGCTGCTATTTTTTCCATAGCAATTGAGACGTTTTACATGAACGCATTCGAAACGTTTTCGTGTGTGAAAATTTACACTATAGTAGAGGCACTGATTTCTTTTGCGAAATATGGGTTCACAACAACATGGTAGCAAGAGAAACTTAGTATTTGTTATTTAAATTTGTTCGCTTTACGAGCGGAAAGATTTTTAACACCGTGTCGTTTTAGTATAATATCTGTGCTACTGCTGGTGCAGAGAGTGAGCTGACGAGGGTTAGAGCGAAAAAGTACTACGCTTACTCAATACCGTATTCTAATTGACAGCTGGTCAAACATCTCAGAGTGTTCACATATTTAGTTAGACTAGACTCCGTACGATACTCATTTACATGAAACACGCATAAACATAACTATAACGTTTTTAATCAGTTAATTGTATATTTTAGGCTTCTATTGTTCTATTCTCGTTACACTTGCGTTTGGGGCGGAGATGGGGCGGAGTTAGCGATAATTGTAAGTTGTAAAAAGTTTGAATTAGCTTTTATGCTGTAGAAATAGTTAACGATGAGAAAATTACAATATATAACAGGTGTGGTGTTGAATGAGTCTCGTGTTGACTACAGTCCCACGACGCAAGCAGAGTAATTTTCCTGCAACTATTAAAGCATACACCACAATATTAGTTTAAGTTTTTTGTCGCAAGAAACTTCTGGAACGTTTGCGGTTAATTGTCAAACACTATGAGTTAAAGCTTGTTACCGTTAAGTGTCGCTAGTGGCGCTGACATTTTTTTTAATCTTTTCGACGCCAATGACCTATATGTCCATACCTTCAATGCAAATGGAACTTTCGTTCAATTTAGGTTCAATTTAAGACATCGTAATAAAGAAGTCTGGCGTATGAGTGACGTCTCTTGTATTTGACGTGGCGCCGAAAAGGTTATTTATTTATTTATTTATTCATTGTCAAGTCATGTACATACATAATGAAGACAAATACTACTACAAAATACCAAATACTAAATGAGACCTTTGGGCGACCGCGTTCGAGATATTTTGTGTCAAAAACATACACAAGCGCTTCTGTTCTGAGCTTAAACAGTAAGTAATACAAAAGGCTATTTATATGTCGTTTGTTAATTTCAACCATGTTTTGATATTACCGATAATACCGAGAGTAAGTTGGGCAGAAGTAAAGCAACAGGTAGGTATTTTAGTCAATAATTATCAGGTCGATTTCATTCAAATCCCCATGAGCTAGCTATACTAATATAGATCATCAAATAAACATTCAATCGATACGCGTAAGCAAATCAGGTCAAGGCATTTGTTAAAGTTGTTTAGTAGACAATATAACTCCGATGAATAATTTACAATTTAGTTAAGTGTGGGAAAGATTAATTGTTTGTGTGGCAATTATGTATCTCTTTGAATCACCTGCACTTATATGCATATCTGGGATATTTTCTCTAACGCGCACTCTATCACACGCCATCTCTTTCTATCATCGTCGCCATCTCTAATACTACTTGATAGCCGCAAACCGCAGCCGGGGAAATTACGGGCACAAGAGGCATTTCATCTTAGTCCTCTAGGTTGGCAACGCATCTGCAATCCCTCCGGGGTTGCGGGTGTCTATGGGCAGTGGTGATCACTTACCATCAGGTGACCCACTTGCTCGTTTGCCTTCCTATTCACATAAAAAAAAAATATAGCCTACAGGAATAGCTAGAAAGACGGTAGATTGACACTGATTTGGATAGAGCAAGTTAGATTAGAGCCGGTCCTTGGTTAAGTTAAGCTATGTAGTAAGGGGCGCCAAAATCAGGTAACGACGGGCGCGAAAAAGAAATTTTGATAGCGGTGGCAGTCGAAAAACAATCTGACTACTCAGATCAAGACTCTGACTGTAGGTCAGCGCAAATTTTTTATTTAGTTTCAGCCAGTAAAACTTATGCGTTCAACAAATAAAACTCACTTGTCTGAGATTTTTCGCGATCATAGATCGTGCAGCATATTATAATTTGATTGAAAGGGGCAATAGCTTTGTGTCAAAGAAACACGTGCGTAGGCCAAATTATTCAATTTACTGAGCTTAGGTGTATGATAAGTTTGTAATACAGTTAGTTAACAATAAAATTGTTAAGCAAAATTATAATCCTTCATTCAATGCGCGAATTAAAAAGCGATAAATTTAGAACGAAGTTAAGCAGAATCAACAATGGTGTGAGCTAGATAGAAATCTTTTTGGTCTAAAAAATGTCGGTTGGGTTGGCACCACTGAAAATTAGGCCGTTGCATCACTCATTGTACGCTCGCAAATTGGACAATGACACAGTTAATTAAATTAGCTTATCTGTGCACTGCGCATAGAGTACGATTTAATCTGCGGTTTTTTTTATTTAAGTTTTTGCGGAACTAGTTTGACTCTCTTGATTGTTTGCAGGCAACGATTGTTTAAAATTGGAGTTAGGAAACCGCATGCTTTTCATACAAGTGATAATATTGCGAATATTCGGCTCTACCTCACGTTACAAATTTACTCATAACTCATAACTTAACGATCTAAAATTAGATTTTGTGTTTTCGATACTTGTAAATTACGTTGTAAAGACACAAAGGACGTGTCTAATCGTTCAGCATCACTTCCGTGACTTCTACAAAATATATTTAAAAATATTTTTCAATTGTTAACAACTGACAACTAGAATGTTCTTTTCACAAGATGGTAATGAGTTGCAGGGCCGGATATACCATATGGCTTTTTGGGCTTCAGCCCAGGGCCCCGTGGATTCAAGGGGCCCCCAGCGAAGTCAAGTCAAAGTCAAAAATAGACGATAATGCGAAAAAAAATATTAAATTAAACAGATCGTAAAGTTTGCAGCATCAAATATTTTATTGTCCTTTTTTTTCTTATACTTTGTGTAATTAAGTGGGTCCCTAAGTAGTATTAGCCCAGGGCCCCCAAAACTCACGGTCCGGCTCTGATGAGTCGTCTACCTCAGATCCTAATCCTCAGATAATGATGGCGATGATGTGCTCAGATTGTACTACTTTGGTGGAGGGTCATATCCTGAGTTTTTGTTTCCTTCTTATTCTGCGTATAACCCCGTTAAAGTCGCCACCCGATAGGTTGAACCTAGCTGTCCTTGGGTCTAGCTGTTAAAAAATTTGAACATCAAATATTTTATTGACTCAGGCGTTACTTTGCGGAGGTCCATTTTAATGAACAAATAATATTTACCTCGCTACTCCGCTACTCACGGGCAAGATAAACAAGCCTTTGCGAAATATTACATGTAAGAATTGAACGAGTTCAAAGGAAGTTCCTAAATGCACTGGACTACAGAATTGGCAGGGGTTACAATTCATATCTCAAAGCCTTAAATCACCATAATTTCTTGTCTTTAGAAAAGCGACGCATGCAATTTGATATTATGTTCCTCTTTAAAATAATTCATTGTCATGTTGACTCCCCCTCACTGCTTGGTAATATTTCATTCAAAGTTCCTCGACGCAATGCACGACATGAAAAATTGTTTTCAGTTCCTTTCTCTCGCACTAAGTACTATGCTAACTCTTATTTCAGCCGTTGTCTAAAGTATTATAACACAGAATTATCTCACATTGATATTCTTGCTCACAGAAACTGTCTTAGTTTTAAGAACCGTGTTATTTGTCATTTAAATGCTTAGAAATTGCACGCACTTCTTTCCAATTTTCCTTTTTTTGTTTGTATAACCATGTTTAAGTTTAATTATTAATTGGGTATTGTACCTGTTGCTGATTCAAGCGCAATGCCATCTACTGCATCTACCGTTCCAATTTACCGACTCCAGATCGACACCTTATTATGTATGAATACAATGTTCAACTATGTGACTGTTTGTTGCCTAAATAAATTAAAAAAAAAAAATGTTTTTCACGCAATCCCTCCCTTCACTACTGGCACATAAAACATATAAATCCAACAAACTTAATTATCTCTTACACCACACAAACACTGACGCGTTTCGATCCCACGACGGGATCATTATCATAATTAAGTATTGGTGATAGTGAGCACATCCTAGACATCCTACATGAATATTTCCAATGCACGGATTGATGAGGATGACGCTTTTCGAATTTTTCCATGTGTCAAGTCAACGTAGTTATCAGTAATGCAATTATTGGCAGAGTGCAAAGCGGGTGCCTAAACGAGGGGGTTGCCTAAACGATCACAGCGCTCACTACGGCTAAAATTATCATTTTTGTCGCTGACTTGAGCTGTCAAATCCATATTGCAGTAAACATTTTCTAATCGTTTTTGAGATAAAAATATGGTCCTGGTAAGATGTGTTGTTGTGAATTGTAATAACACCAAGAAGAATAGCGACTGTAAATTTTACCAATTTCCAAGACCATGGTGGAAACGAGACAAAAGAAATAAGTGGATATTTGCCGTAAGAAAAAAAAGTAAGTTACCTAACCTCTAAAATTTCACTGAAAACAACAATTTTAATATTATTGGCAATAATATTACTGACTACCATTGTCCAAAATTGTGTAATATAGTAAAAGAACACAAGATTTCATTAATATTTTTCACAATATTTACTTACTTCTTGTTTGACAGCGGTGACAATATTGTCCATAATGGCCGCCTATCACGTGGCGCTGTCGTCGCGCACGGTCCCAATAAATTGTTGACGGCACGATTGAGGCCACAGATTAAGTAACAATATTTACGCTGTCAAAAAGTGTCAATCATAACATAATTACTTAACTCAAATTGTGCTCAAACAACGCTGTATTTAATTGTATTTAATATTTATTAAACACCGTATTTCTTCTCCAATCATTGAGTAATTATTTGATTTCCGTAAGTGAGGATGTGCAATTGATATTACCTAACTGAGTTAATCGAACATACCTACGTGTAACTGGTATCCGCCTGAATCCGATTTTTTTATAGACATAAGTAGGGCATAATGTAAAGACCTACATGAGTCAAGTTAATTTTTTTTAATTTTAAGCATTTCAAGTTTTTTTTAAATATAGCCTTGCGCTCTTGGCGCATTTAGGCAAACGTGGAAACGAAATTAAGAACGGAAAATACGAAAGGATCGGAATTTGAAAAAAAGTTGACGAAAAGATCAGGAAGGGTCAAAAAGATAAATAAACCATAAATCACTGAAAAAATTGTACTTCATAAAGAACATTCGTAAGTTATTCTTACAGTGATTTTGTTCTTTATAAAAACATAGTTACGTAATGACCCACGCACGAGGCTAAGTTATCAATTAATTACTTGTAGGTACTAAAATATTAAGTACTGCATGCATCGTCCTAACATTACATTATTGTATCGTATTTCATTTAAAATGTGCTCAAAACGGTGGCCACTTTATGATTAAATTCTAATAAATGTTCTATTCTTATGTCTTTTCCATAAATTCATTGTCCATTGTTTTAAGTGAATGCGAAGGACAGTCTTATTCTTCCGACGAAGGACCTATCTTGCGAGGTTACTGATATAAAATACCTAATATGGATGACCTAGCTTTTTAGAATGTGCCAGTTGCTTCTCTTCCCGCGCAGATGGTAAAAGCCCATCGAGGGGATGGGCGAAAATCTTGGGAACCATGTTATAGGCGCGGCTAGCAACCAAAGGGGAATAGAATAGTGATACGCCCACAATTATGTTAAACGTGGCCTTTTGGTCGTGCTACCTTAGGCTCCGTCTAAGGGATAAAAACGTGATTTATGTATGTATGTAGCTATGTAATAAATTTAGGGAAAAAAATGTCTTGAATACGCGTTCATGTTGAAGTGTCAAATCAGTGGCGTAACTATACCATCTGGGGCCCGTGGTAAATTCTTTTGATGGGGCCCTATCAGTAAAAATCGTCACGTTTTATTCAGTTTAATTTTAATATTTTTGAGCTCGCGGGCTCTTGGGTCGGGGGCCCCTGGCATTTTGCCAGCCCTGCCACCCTATTGTTACGCCACTGTGTCAAATATACTATGAGTTAATTGTCGTAGCGTGCCGTTAGTGGCGCTGCTAAACTTTCAATACTAATGGAGAGGCGACGTATTCGTGTTATTTGGGCGCGAACGAGTTCGACACTACGAGTACAATCTATATACTATTGTAAACACTGAATACTATACGGTCTTATTTCATCGTTTCATCCACGTCATTTCGTCGGCACGGTGGCCAATGATATAGGTATTTTATTTTATTCGTCTGGTAGTCGGCTTAAAATCTCGAGAAAATGCCTTGCTTATCTCAAAACCGCTCGTAAAAATTCCAAAGTTTGTCGTGTTTCGCGTTTGTCGTCAAAATGAGTTCGGCAAAGAATAGGCCGTCACGACTGTTGTGGCCTCGCAATTTATACAGATGCTAACTAACTGACATTTAGTTTAATATTTCGACGTGAGTAGGTACCTGTATAGACTGAAGAATGAGCAGTTTCCAACAAAAATGTAGACAGCAAACCATTCCTGTTTCATTGCAGAAAAATTAGAGCAAATCTGTCTGCGAAGTATATTGTTGAACTTTTAATACTTTTCAGGCAGTTACAATGTAAGTACTCGTGTTACATCATTACCATTTCACTCGTTGATCAATTGATCATGTCCACCAGTAGCAAAGCAGTTTTGACCGCTGTAAACTCAAAATTTGCTATCCACCGGCGTTTATGAACTTTACTACGACTCCCCCCGCGTTCTAATGAATCTAGCTGTTTGAATCCCGAGTTTTAAACTCTCTTAAAAGTAGCCTATCTTAATCAGGGATGTTGTACTTTCTTGCAGCGAAAGAATTTCCAGAAACGCTCCAATAGTTCAAGAGATTACATACAAAGACAATTCCAAAAAGTTACTGTAAACAAGTACTCAACCACAACTTCCAAAACAACTCTTATGTAGGTATTTACAAAACAAATTGAGCATAATGCGTCGTAAATGCCTCCAAGTTGGTAAGAGCAATAACGCTTTGCGTAAAGCATTACCCTACTTCCGATGCGTGTTTGGACAAAATGTCTCTAAGTAATGATGGTAGGAAATGTTTCCGTAAAAAGCGCGACCTTTCACTGGCCGTTATGTAATATTATGTTTACAGTTGGCAAAATACTAAATGCAGTAAATATTTAGGTAGGATACATACCCTAGGTAGGGAAAAGGGAAGATGACCGGAAATAACTGACATCACATTCATCACTGGAAGAGATCCCTTTTAGAGATAAGTTCGCCTTTGTGCATGTGTGTTGTCCTGTATTCATCTTTTCTCTTGTGTTTTATGTACAATAAAGAGTTATACATATACATACATTCTCTCACACCTTTAGTCAAAATTTTCTAATTAAAAAAAAAACCCAACCCAACTGCAGGAACGTTTAAAAAAACAGCCCTGAAGCTATTTATAGTTTTAGTTGGGTTCTTGTTTTTAACTTAAAATTCTTTCAAAACTTTATTAATTATTGTATGGGAAAGCAACATTTTTTATCCCTTTCTGTTGTAACAGCACTATAGGTAGTAAAATAGTAGTTTTCATACGCTGTGCTTAAACAAAATATCATACCTACGAGTACCTACAATTTTACGGGTCATTGATCTTGAGATTCACTTCGAGATTATGTTTTCAAGTGGGTGGTAATTTGCCGAATTTCCGCGCACTAGAAACGTAACTGTATAGTTACTTAATAGCTATAAATAGGGAGTTTGTTGTATGTTAGATAAACTTACATGTGCATAGTAACGTTTAAAAAATAATAAGTTACGACATAGACAATCAAAAAGTATTTTAACCATTGATAAAATTGGATAATTACAACAAAGTCGATGTTTTGTTATACAACAGCAATCAATTACCTTTTCATTGGTATTGTAAAACATGTAAATTACAATTGTTATTTTTAGGATATTTATGAAAATACACGAGTTCAAGTTTGCCCGCTAAATCCGTAGCTCTTCCTCAAGGAGAGCTCGGACGAAAAGCCAGCAGTACAAATGTTTGCGCAAACATTCGCAAACATAACATTATGTCAAAATATTGTACTTAATATGGCTCACAGTTTAATTACTGTAACAATAATAGATACGTTATGTTGGTATAAATTTATATAATTATTTATCGTGCTTCCGAATCTGATATTCCTTACGCAAATCGTTATGCCGAAGGAATTCCATTTTACTGTTATCAGGAAGTAATAAACGTGTAACTCAACGTGTGAAGCAAAATGTGTCTTGAAGAAGCCTTGAAGGTTTTATTTTATTTAATTCATAATTTTGTTGTTAGGACTCTTATTTAAAACACTTCATAGTAAAGTCTATGCTTTATTTTTAATATTTACATGATACGAGCTTTAGCTCTTTAAGCCGTTAATTATTTCTCCATGCAATGGTTTTTATTCCAGCGACAATTTTCTGGAAAAACAGATTTGCACTATTTTAGAACGGATATTTTCACGGGACAATCAATGTCATCGAGAACACAAATAAATATTTAAGCAGTACGGAAAATCGAACTTATAATTCTATGAAATATATTATTATAACAAAATAAAGATCTAATAGACTAAATATGAAATTTTTTATGCCTTTTACCTCCAGTGTAGGCAAAGGAAACAAGCTCCATACACCCATTTTCAAACAATAATTGCGTAGGTAATTGTATTTTTTTTTAATATCGACCGCGGTGCCGGCGTACTAAGGAATCCGCTTCCTACGATTTCGTATAACTTAACGGCACGATAGTTTCTGTTATACAACTTGAAACCACGTTCTGGTGATAGAGCAAGTTGTTTATTACCTATATTACGATACTATGATGCAAAGTGCAAAGAAATTGATAAAAAAATGCAAGATTTTTTGCTGACCGACTGATTTATACCGAATTTTAAGCCAATCCGGACACTAGGATTGTGGCAAATTTGATTTGCTTTAACCTACTCAGATGTTATGAAAATATACATACTTACATAGGTAGTTTAATAAAAGTTTGTAACACCTACAGGAAAGTCAAGCACCTATGATGTGACGTGATTCACGTGATACAGAGCAATAGCAAACATTTGCAAGGAATAAATGGAACATATAAAACATGTTAATATCGCATTAGAAAGTTGAAACTTGTCATCGACCGAATCAAATGTTTTTACTTTTTATCGCTTAAATTTAAATTCCTAAACGACACTGAAAATTAGAACAGAAAAATCCGAAAAGTAAAGCTATTATGGCCGGGAATCGAACCGGGATCCTCGTCATTCCGTAACGCGTGCTATACCGCTACACCACCCATAGCAGGTGGGTAAGCATACAAATTTTTCTATCTGTTAGGTACTAGCTGTCACGTGATCTTATATATTTATAGAACAATCGAATTTGTACTTGGGGTGCGAGTCGGGTTACCTCCACGTGTGATTAAGAGCTGCGGTTCGTTTTTGGATCCGTCCGGGGGGAAGAGCAGTGCTTGGTCCGGTGCGCCCTGGGCAACGGCTAATGATTTCCTGGCAGTTTCTGAGGGATATCATTGACCGTTGGCTAAGAGCCCGACAGGGGGGGAGGGGGGTCTTTGACCATTACCGTACAACGTTGCCGACATTTTGTCACAAGATTTTTTAATAAAAATTTTTACATTGACATTGGCGAAGTTGTCGTCACTATAACGACTTGATACGCCACAAATAAAAGAAGAAGAAGAAGAATTTGTAATCGATTAAATATTTAGCAAACTTCCTCGGACTTTGGGTTACGGAGGGCAGTGAGTCATGCCATCATTCAAGTGACCGCAGACTGCAACGAGGTATGTTTATTATTGAATAAAATTAATTTTAGACTCAGACCAAGTGAAAAGTAAAGACTAAGTTTTACGGAAGGCACAATGAAGCCGGTAGGTACACAAGCAACTGCAACTTAAGTTTTCCGTCTTCACCAAGCTAAACAGTTAGAGAAGGTAAGTTTTACCCGGCCTCTTTTTGTTGTTCGCAGAATTCTGATTTTACTTTTTTCTTGTTTCAAGGTCAATGAAAGTATTTTTTACCAGCTCTTATTTAATTTCTAATGGTCGGATTGACTTTCAATTCGGTATAGCTAGGTTCTAAATAATGTGTTTGGCGAGTATCTATACCTACTTACTTCACTTTACTTTACTTTACAGCGACCCCAATTGTCATCATATTTTAACCAATTTACAAAGAAAACATTATGAGTATTCGATATACTTAAACCTTCTTTATGAATCACGCTATTGATTCGTGAAAACTGCGTGAAATTCCGTCCCATACTTTTTGAGTCTATCGCGAACAGACAACATGGAGGAGGAATTTGTTTATAATATGTACCTAAACATACTTAACAAAGCTTTGAGTTCGAAAACACCTGCTCTACCGTCTATTGTTATGAATATGATTGCAACTCTAGTGTCTTCTTCGGTTCATAAATAGAAAAAAATGTGGTTCTTCCAAGCAGATTAGCATTGACTAAGGGCTTGTGTTACCACTCTGTTAAGTTCCAGTTATCTTAAGTGCCAGATATCTATGATTGCGTCTCTATTTATTACTACGAAACAAACAGAGACGTCATCATAGATAACTGACACTTAAGATAACTGGAACTTAACAGAGTGGTGAAACTGAAGTTATGTTAATATTGCAATGCTTAAAGCGTCTCGCTTCGTTGCATTTTAAATATAATGATTAGCAGATACTTAGAGGGATTCTTACAGCAAAAATTAAACTCGGAAATAGAAGTTATTTTTCATCTACTTTCTATTATCGACGTTGAGTAACTTCTTGCCATTTTTAATATTTTGACATCATCAAATTCTAATACTTCTAATCATTTGTTAGCAGAATAAGACAAATGCAAAACCTGATGTTCTACTCCGGCAATATTGCTACCCTTTTTTTTATGGCGTGGAAAACGCACCTTATGCATCCGCCCGGTACGGGTTTACCGGGGGTAGGTATGTGAGGCTCTCCCGCGACGGCAGGCATACCCACTAAAAACCACACGTATTCCCTATTCGGTCTCGGTCGTATGTGAGGCGTTACGGGAGCACTCGGTGTCACCGCGACGCCCCACGACCACCCCGGGATGGGGTTCCCTCTTCGCGGCACCTGTGCAATGCAGGTTTGGGAAATGGCAATATTGCTACCCATCACTAGAAGAGAGAGCTATTCTATTTAGACTGAACTCTTTCGTTCTCATACGTATGAACGACTTCGTATGAAAACAGAAGTTATACTTAAGATTAAGTAGGTATTAATGTAAGTATTAACGAAATTAAATAGTTGACCATGACATAACAGTAGGTAACTACAAACCGTGCGAATGTTTTGGTCGATTTAGTTTTATTTCAGCAACAACGCGTGATTGGACAACAATAAAACCCCTTTCACTAATTAAGGACTTTCTAAAACAAAATCTCAATCGAAATAACGAATACAATAAAGGCATTTGTTTTATCAACAAAACGCATTTAACTGTAACAATTAAAAGACCTTGTAATAGTGTTTGATAAACTTACGTTCATTTTGTCCAATGAAGACCCCAGGAACACACGAGTACACTGAACTAGTAATGAAGTATTTTCACTGGCCAAGTTCCGGTAACGATCGCTGGTATTTAATACTTGGTACGGCCTCGGACGTCGTTCCCCCTCGGCGGAGAATTCGCGACTGAATTTAAAAACGAACAAGCAACTTTCACAAGGCCAACATTCTGCCCTGCTGCTTTCAACTTGATGTGGCCAATAAAATGAACTAGGAGCGCAATAGTTTACGTTTCTGACAATAATATTTTGTTAAGATTGGAAAGTATTGGGAGGTAGAATGGGATTTTAAAAGGTTTGTTCAGATTTTCAAATGATTGTCGTTTGTGCGTTAACCCCTTTATGTAAGTACGTTTATTTACCGTGAGTTAGTTAACTAGTACTACTTGCTTGTATTTTTCTATAATTTTGGTATTGCGGGCCTTAGACGCAGACAAAACATAAAAATTTGCTGTAACTGAATAGTAACTTATGGTTCCCTATTGGATCCTTGCGGGCGAATCACAAGAGCAGTGCTTGAGTTGGTGCACCCTAGGCAACAGTCAACGATTTCGTTGTCAATACGGAATATCATTGGCCGATGTTTTTTACTGTTTTGTGTTTTTTATCCTGAAGCCGACAAACAATGATCATCATCAACGACGCGTATGGACACCTGCAACACGATAGGTATGCAGATGCGTTGCCAGCCCGGAGAAAAGACGGAATACCTCATGTACCAGTAATTTCACCTAACTCTAACTCTCCACGCCGGAATACAGTAGCGCAAGCACTGCTGCCTGGCGGCATTAGTGGGTATGATGGTGGTGGCCCTACAGACGGACCTTGCACAAGCTCCTACAATCCGCGAAATTTTTGTTGGTTGTACAGTCAGCGACATATAGTATGGAATCCAGAGTGACCAAAAAGTTCTGCACGCCATACTGTATCTATGGTGTACCGAACTATTTGGCCGACTTGAAATGCTTCAAACTATAAGAAAATGACGCTGATTCTTCTCAGCATTCCATGATTACTTTCTACCGATTTAATCCTTCAGACCCACCATATCCTTGGCACTATCCCTGGGGGTAGGGGGGGACTGAAACATACCACCATAGTGGTGCTGGGATTTGAGAAATTGAAAAAAAAATCGATGGAGCAGACGCGGGACACCTATTCCTGGGTGGTTTGCCCTTCGGACAAAAGTACCTAATACCCGTAGCTTACAGCACTGCGGTGGTATGGTTCAGTCCCACCCTACCCCCAGGGGTAGCGCTGGGGGTATGATGGGTCTTAACCCCGATTTAATTTCAACAAAGTACTATCAAATGAATCAAGAATTTTTATTTCTTGATTTTTATGTTTTACTTTTTCGGTTTTACCGTTAGAAATTAAATTCGATGCGAGGATCCGGGTTCGATTCCCGGCCATAGCTTTACTTTTTGGATTTTTCTGTTCTAATTTTCACTGACATTTAGAAATTCAAAAAAGTATTGAATGTCAACTGTCGCGTAAGTCTGCTGCTCGCGACTTCATGTGAAGGCATATGATTGACATTATGTGATGTTTTCCAATGAGCGCGTCCCATTGTTCTCGCGATAGTTTCCATTGAGACGCGTAAACATTAACTTCGTTACTTGCATGATTGGAATTGATATCATTCTTTGCAACCTTGTAATTTTGAACCGTGTTAAGTACCTACACCTTCAAGCGCAAGCTGAATCACTTATTGACGCTCCAAAAATCCTTACAAGTCCTCCAGCACTTTGCACTTTGATATGCCAGTTTGTTGTTTTTGAACAATTTAGTTTTCCCAGCTCTGTCTACCCAGTAGATAAGGGATATGGAAAATATGGAATAAAACTGCCAAGTTAACAAACTACGCATGTATTGCGGGTTAAACATCTCTTGTTTTATTTAGTATTAGGTATTACCGTAAATGCGATTAAAACTATAACAAGGATATTATAGCGATTTTTTTGTACTTTGCGCAACATACATTTTGACAGTTGGGTAAAAATGGTCACTTGAGTGTTACGTAACGTTTAGAGGGGGGGTTACAGAAAAACGTTACGGCGTGATACAAGGGGTGGGGGGAAGGGTCATAAATCTTCAATAATTGCGTTACGTAATACTTGAACGCTCCCTTATGTAGTTGGCGTCGAAAACGTTAAATGTGATACAGAAGTTAATTAAAGACGAATAAATATTTTCTTCAGCTTCCACCTAGCGGGCTAAAGTGTACCTACTTAAATTCATCCATCAATGTAATTGCATATGTTAATGAACGGTATTTAGCAAAATTAGCAACATGCAACAGTACCTACTTATATCGACACGCGTGAATATTTGATGTTTCGGAGGTCAGTGTAGTAAATGACTACGCCTCGTTTAGCGTGCGTTGCATCAAGTTTAACTAAACATATAACTTTAACCATAACCGACGTTGACGTTTTAGGGCCGACAACGCACTGGCATCGCGTAAAGCGCTGCGGGTGTCTATGGACAGTGGTGATCATTTACCATCAGGTGACCCACTAGTTCGTTTGTCAGGCCTCTCTAACATAAAAAAAAACATAAAAACCATTTTGATTTTGACATCTATATATATAAAAGAAAGTCGTGTTAGTTACACTATTTATAACTCGAGAACGGCTGAACCGATTTGGCTGAAAATTGGTAGGGAGATAGCTTAGAACCAGGAGACGTTACGGACATAGGATACTTTTTATCCCGATTTTCCCACGGGATTGGAAAATTCCGAAATGTACTAATAAAGCTACAGACATTGAATTTAGCATGCCTACACATTATTCCTTGATTAGTATAAAGATGCACTTACAAAGGAATTTTTCAAATTTCCCACGGGATAAAAACACAAGGTAAAATAATTAAGACTATAGTTAATAGATAATATTCCTAGAGGATCTGTAGGTGCTCTAAGAAGGGATTTTCCGAATTTCCCACGGGATAGGCAATAAAAACCTTATACTTGTAGACATGAGTGGATGTATGGGGTGTGTCGTCACTCTGACGTTATGTGCGCGGATGTCCATACTCCTTAACGCTCTCATTTCTACTGCATAGAATTCTACATAAAAACCTTCCTCTTGAAATCAATCTATTAAAAAAAACCGCACGTAAAAGTGACAAGACGAATTGTTATACTAAGAAATAAAACACATATTTGAACCAATAGAATATTTATTGCTTTAATGCAGTAGATAAGAAACTAACTACAGCTTACTTTAAGTAGGCATCCAGGCGCAGTTATAACATTTTCTAATTCAATTGAATACTAGTTTCGAAAATACCTTAATCATGTAACACAATACAAGAAAAGGAGAAAACATATTTTTATTACATTTCAGCGGCTTTGCTAGAGTAACGTATGTTTGTGTGCGTCAAGTTAGTACGACTGCACAACTATATTTGTTTTTAAGATTAAAATTAGCATCCTAGCAAATATTTATGGTCTAAATAGCCAATTCAAAGAGACAAAGATTTTCATGGTAATTATTACGAAATATAAAAATTGGCTTTCCCTTTATAACTTACGAGTAAATGGCGTAAATGCAACTGAATGAAATAAAAACAATCTTAAACCCAAAACGATTATTTTATCCGAACGCTTGATATAAACGCGTTTTACTATATTGAAATGTCTGGGCATCGAAAAAAAATTTAATAAAGTATCCTATACTGATCTTTCCAACACATTTTTAGACAATATTGAAATATAGTGATCTTTTAAAATGCACTGTTCTATCAAGATGGCCAGCCATTCGAACAATTTCAAATTTCAACCAAAAGCCCAAACACATCAGTACAAACTTTATAACAATGTTAGTAAAAGCATTTACATATTTAAAACATCTGAATGTCAAGATTATATAAAACAAAATAAGGGTTCCGCGAAGAAAAGTTACAAGAGCCACCAGGAGATAAATTTTTTGCGTCTCAAGTAAACTCCGTGTAAAAGTTGACAATTATTATTACGCCCCTAGTAACTCACGCGAACACAAATCACTTATACCTCTGTACAAGCATTAATTGACACAGGATACCGGGTGATCCATAGGCGAGCCGAATCTATTACCATGATCTTACCACCATATCCGAACGTTTGGCAAACATCGGCAAGCACAGGACGCAGTCATACATTAGAGTAGACTCTATGCTAAGTTTACTTTAGCGCTGTGGCGGAACATTCTAAACTGTGTGGTTTTGAAGCCTGTCGCCATTTTGTTGGGTGCTCGTGCATCTACTGGTTTACTAGCAGTACTCGCGTACGGATCACCCTCTTATGGTCAGCCGTGTAGCCGGAGCGCGGTGGTTCGTAGCATATATGTTGTATGTTTGAGACGGGCGGGGGCCGTGGCGAGTTTAGCGGCGGGTGACGGGCTGCCAATCATCGCCATCGGGATCGCGGGCTGCAACATAACATATATTATACATATAACCATTTAATGGGGGCTGTGGCTTGTGAATTTGCCACTAGAGGCACTGGTGTCGCGTGAGGTCCAATAACATTCACTTTTCACTGGTTTTGGCGGGCTTCGTGACATAAATTATAATTTCTTTCATTCACCTGTTGAAAAGTGATCTCCTTCGTGAAATTATCGCAAATTATTTGGCGATGAGTGTGAACGCTTTGAAAGTGTAGTTAAGAAAAGAAGCGGCCTCAAAGTTAAAATTAGAGATATATAGATATAAGGGATCTTTGGCCGTTTTCGAAAAAAGTTGTTAAGTTATTCTTACGCAGCATCGAGAGCTCTATTCAGTCTAATAGGAATAAAAAAAAATGCACAAAATTTTGTATAAACAAAAATTTCCATTACGCTACATCCATATAAATTAATTGGGTGCGGTTGCATAAGTGAATTGAAACAACTTTTTTTTGAAAACGCCCCTTTACCAATTAACCTAGATGAGAGGAGCATCATACTAGGAACCGACAAAGAGTTTATATCTAAGCAGTGGCGTAACTATAACGTCTGGGGCCCGCGGCAAATTCGTCAGATGGGGCTCCTTCCTCAATATATAAAGAAGTGCATCAGCGTCCCTTCATGTGCTCTAAACCAAGCCAGTTCGGGGCCCCGTAGAGCTAGGGGCCCCTGGAATTTTGCCACCCCTGCCACCCTATAGTTACGCCACTGTATCTAAGTACAGTTTTAGTAACTCACGTTTCTCTTCGCGGCGCGGCGGCGGGCGCTTGTCGTCGCGTCTCGGGCCGTCGCGGTCGCGCTCGTCGTTGCGGTCGTCGCGCCGCGGGCCGTCGCGCTCGTCACGACGCGGGCCTGCCCACACATGGAAAATAAATATTATATTCTAATTTCACAGTAACATTTTACACATAGAGTTAGGAATGTATAATGTACAGTTGCGAAACGGGATTGTTGAGCCACTTACCAATGTTTATAAATTGGCTACCTGTTAGATACTCGGCAACATTGAATACGAGTGTAGTTAATAAAGCTTTCCCATGACATTTCCTTGAATCCCATGCGGTACTCGACTTTAACATTTGAATTCAACGAAATCTTGTGGGAAAGCTTCATTCGCTACACCTATACACGGCTGAATCGCGAACAATGGCAAGTGGCTCAACCATCCCGGTTCCAGACTTGTACAGCTAGTAACCCATCTTTCAATGATCATGGATCTAGTGATCAGTTCTTCGGAATTAATACTAAAGTTCTTAATTTCTTAATCTTTGATATTACTTAATTTGTGCTGAAAAAAGTGGATTTCCTATTTCCTAGATATATAAGTACACATACAACATGTGTGAAAAACAACCACACATTTTCAAAATTAATAATATTGGAGATTCCTGACTCGATAGAGCTATATCGGGGATTCAAAAATAGTTCACAATATTATTAATTACATCTTAATGTTTACATCACTTCGTTTATTCATTGTTTGTTTGCATGTTTATGTTATTTTTAATCTTGTTTCATCACCCGATGGCTCCAACGGAAGACCAGCGCAGGCTGTAAGGCCATTTCGAGAAAATTCTTCAAAAAAAGTTAACTAACTTTAATTAAAAAAAAAAACAAAGCTTCATCTCACCGTCACGATCGTCACGTCGCGGTCCGTCTCGGTCGTCACGCCGCGGGCCGTCGCGGTCGTCACGCCGCGGTCCGTCGCGGTCGTCACGGCGCGGGAAGCGGTCGCGCTCGCGGTAGCCGTCGCGGTCGCCGCGGGGCTCGCGGTCGCGTTCGCCGCGGGGAGCGTCGCGGTAGCGGTCGTCGCGCGGCGCATCCTTGCTACGCCACGCCGATGATCGCTCCTGGAAATAAATACAGTTCAAATAACGGAGAAACAGTCTTAATATGGAGATATACGGAGATGTTCGCGGAGACGGACTGATGGATTTAACGCCATCATGCGTAAGCGCGTTGGCTTTGCTCCGGCGCGTGCGCAGCCCTAACAGCCTCCTGGCCAGTTGCGGAGAGCATCGAGGGCCCATTTTTAGTCTTGGGGGATGCTATGCGTCTGTCAGCAAGAGCTGGTTAGGGTAAGACTTATTGTTTTTACTAATTTAGACTTAAGGTTACAATTGCCAGTAACAAATTATCATTAATACTTCATTCAGTCTGGTTCAGACATAGTCAGACAAAATTGGGAACCTCATAATAGGTGGGACTTATTTTTTTTAAGTAACGTCCGAGCTCCGCCTTGTTTGAAATAAAAAGCTTCTAAAATGTACATGTAATTAATTGTACCTATTAAAGTTTTAGTTGTTTTATAAGCTTAAAAATAGCCTATATTTTCGAATTTGTATTATTGTCCTAATTTATTATTTTTACTTATTTTTGAAATCAAGTTTCGCCATTTGATAATGTCATACCCCTTTGAAAGTTACTCCGCTTTTTGTTCAATGTCACATCATCATCATTATCATCTCCAGCATATACTACCCACTGCTGGGCACAGGCCTCCTCTCAGAATGAGAGGGCTCGTGTCACTTCATATTTGTAAAACTTAAGCTGAATTTTTTCCCACTTCCAGTGGTCAGATCGTCTAGAAATTAAATCTTCAATGTATGTAGAGCTCCAATGACAGGCAATAAGCAGTACTGACTGTGGGCGCGGGCGCGGGGTCCGCGGGGCCGCGCCGCCAGCTGCCGCCGCCGCCGTCCGGCCCGCTGGAGCGCCCGCCGTAGCGCGGCCTGCAACAACACAAGCCGCTCAAACATGTGCCGTGACCGATGGCGGCTAACTTCCAAACAATAGTAGACTAGTAGAAAATTATACCTATAATTAAAATCACATTACGAATGACATTTTGAAGGGAGTGATTTCAAAAATACATCTTTCAAAATTATTCAAATATGCTATAAACCCGTGTAAGCTGATTATGACTACTTTGCAAAATTAATTATAGCTGCATTTTTTTTTCAAATTGTTTTATAAACTAGCTTTTACCCACGACTTCGTCCGCGCAAAATTAAATTTAGCATTCTAATGGTAAAATAATATTTGAAATCTGTCAAGCAGTTTTTGACTTTATTCGTTACACATACACTAGTAAATCTTCGTTAATTTATAAAATAAGCATAGATTATTAATTACTTTCGAACAGGTACTTCGAAAACAAGATGATACAATACAAAGACTCTTAATTGAACACCACAAATCAGTACAAAACAATACAGAAACAAAGAACAAAGTAGACAATAGACAGTCTTATCGCTTTCAACATGAAACTACCGTGAGACTTAACTACGAAATAGTCCGAAACATGTCGAGCATCACTCGACTTTTTATACGTGAGTTATCCGTTTATGTGTAATAATAGTCTTATCGCTTATTCGAGGACCTTCATTCTTTCGAAAAATCGGACCACAAGGCTCAAGATTGTCTACCTTGTCTAACTTGTCTTTTTATTTTCGTAAACTCATTATCATTGTGGTGTTCAATAAAGAATATTCGTATTCAATCGGGCCAAAAACCACCACATCGACATCTGAGATACATGAACATAATTGACCTGTCTCTGTCGTCTCTGGAGTCCCTCGTGTCCCTCGTGTCCCTGGTGTCGCGGTCCCTGGTGTCGCGCGGCGGGTCCCTCGCGGCGCGCCAGCCGCCCTCGTCGCGCGGGCGCTCGTCGCGCCGGTCGTCGCGCGGGCCGCGCTCGTCGCGCCGGTCGCGGTCGTCGCGCCTGGAACAACCAAGAGTTCATTGTCGTGACAACGTAAACCACGCAAACCAAGCGCCACACAAGTTGAAAGAGTACAAGGATATTTTAAATTTAAAGTGTAGCATTTTTCTCTACATATTACCTTAATAACATGTTTTTCTATTTTTGATTAAGCCTGGTGGCAAAGAGAACCTATAGGGTGTTGTATCTTTCTCTGGGATCAGATTGGGAACACAGGTGGGCTAGGAGAACGCTTACACGGCGGCCACTGGCGTAACTATAACGTCTGGGGTCCGTGGCGAATTCGTCAGATGGGGCTCCTTCCTCAATACAAAGAAGTGTATCAGCGTCCCTTCTGTGCTCTAAATCAAGCCAGTTCGGGGCCCCGTAGAGCTAGGGGCCCCTGGCCTTTTGCTACCCCTGCCAACCTATAGTTACGCCACTGACGGAGGCCTAGAGTAGGACACAGGAATGGGGCCACCTTTTTGCGGTCGCTGAAAAGAACTGGATACGAACGGCACAATACCGTTAGGAATGGCGTGTGTTGGAAGAAGTATCATCACTACGGGTTGGACAATGGTTGAAAAGAGAAGAGAGTATGCTTACCTTTCATCGCGTGGCGGCGGTCCCCGCTCGCGCTCGTCGCGCGCCATGCGGCGCTCCGGCGAGCGCGGCCGCTCGTCCCGCGCGCCAGCGTCGCGAGCGCGGGCTGCTACAAACCATTACTTCAAAACATGGCTCTAAACCAGGGGTGGCCAACAGGTCGATCGCGACTGTTAGTCCAGTCGATCGTGGCAAGGCAAAAAATATAAATACGTAGACCAGACTGCGCAACGTTATCACCAACGAATATTTAAGGTTTCATGAAGTATGTAATTGGTAGATCGCACAGGGTTTCGTTAGTGAACAGGAGATCTTGGGTCTGATCAAGTTGGCCACCCCTGCTCTAAACCAAACAAATAAAGAGCCAAAACGAGAGTAGAGCATCCATTCTTGATTTAAGGCAGGGTTTCCCCTTTTAAGCTTAACCCACTACTAAGTGGAACCTGCCTGAAGAACGACACCAAAAAAAAAATTACTAACACTTCGTTTGTAATTTGAAAAGTCCTTTCTTCATATTGGTAACGGTTGAATTTCTTAGAGGTGGGTCCCAAGTTTGTAAACTTGTATTAGATGGGTCGTAGCCCAGACAACTTTGGGAACCCCTGATTTAAGGTAAACATTGTCAGCATTCACAAAGCGAATATCAACGAGGAAGAATGTAAAGAACTTGTAAATTATTGGAATCTTAGCAAAAAATAGTTCTGTCTCTTTTACACAAAGAGGCTTCAGTAGAGTGGGGGTATACTGAGCTTACTTTTCGACGCACTATTCTCTTTCACCAGCTACCCTGTCTAACACAGACCTGATCGTCACGGTTCTGACTTCTCCGGCTCATGTCTACCCTACATCCCGTTGCACTACCCTTTCTCTAGCTAACCTGACAACTAAGGCTCCAACTTCTGACACATTATCTCCCTTAATTCTCCACGCACTATTTCTCGTTTTAAATCAGTAACTAGCGACCCGCCCCGGCTTGAACTGGTGCAATCTATACATAATATATAAACCTTCCTCTTGAATCACTCTATCTATTAAAAAAAACCGCATCAAAATCCGTTCCGTAGTTTTAAAGATCTAAGCATACATAGGGAAACAGAACGGAAAGAGACATTGTTTTATACCAGTGGTTCTTAACCGGCGGTTCGCGGACCACTGGTGATCCCTGGAGGCATCCAGTGGTCCGTGGGGCCATTCTAATAAAAAAATTGATAAATGACAACAAGTCGACACAACGCGTAAAGGTGCAATTCAGTGCAAAGGTGCAATCAAAGCCATACATTAAATCATAATACTCGTATGTATGTAGTTGCTGTAGGTCCGCGGCAGTTCGCCGCTGCCCTCCCCTAGTGGTGCCTGCTGGCGGGGGATGGGGATCCCCTACTAGCCTGCAGAGGCCCACGAGTCTAGAGGGGGACCAGGTATTCCCGGCCCCTCTCTCTTGGCGCAGGAGCCCCGGCGTATAGGCTGGGGCGGCCGGTGGGGCGTACGCGGTGACACCCAATGGCAGAGAGGGAATACCGGTGGGTTTTTAGTGGGTAGGCCTCCCCCGCCTCCTTCCACTCGGGAGGGGGGCCGGGAAGGAGTCCCACATAACTTCCATGCCGTCCCTTCGGCGCGGTCGTATGCGTACAGTTTGACAACAAAAATAATGCTCCACGATGTACCTGCGCAGTATACCAATTTTAGTAGCGCGGGAAACTGGCACTGTTATTGGTCGATCGATTTCGTACCAACAATGGCAAAATCGTGTAAGCGGGACAGAGCTAAGAATGCAAAGCAAGCAATACTCTGCCAGTTGCGCTTGCAAATAAAGTTCAATATAGATTATTTACACGTTCGGCTACCATCGGAAACTGGTCTGCGCTTCTCTGCGCAAACGAATACTGCCGATGCGCATTATATTTGTTGTCAAACTGTAACGCATTTTCCCGCCGCAAAAAAAAAAAGGTCCGCGGCAAGACAGAAATTTCATGTCTAAAAAGGTTAAGAACCACTGTTTTATACTATGTAGCGACTAACCAGGCCGCCACGGCTCGGACTTCTTCTCGGGCTCCTTGGCGTCTCCCTTGCTCCTCCAGGCGCTCTCCTCCCTCTCCGGCTTGTCCTTGTCGCGGGGCTCGGGCCGCGGGTCCCCGCGTCGCCAGCTGCTGGAGGTCTGAGACTTCTGCTCTTCCAGCTTGCGTTCGACTTCGGCCGCCTTAGCGCGCGCTTTGGCCTCCACGCGCGCCACGTACTCTTGGTGTTCGCTGTTGGAAGAGTTCATGAGGATATTTAATAAAGGTGATAAGCTATTAGAATGCAATTCGGGTTTCTCTTGCTGTCTCACTCTCTTATAGGTTTGTATTTGAAACGACAGATAGTACACGAAACCTCACGGATTGTATTACCTTTTTAGAAGACCTTGATGAGTGTAAACTATATTTAATATTACAAAATTAACGATTGTTGAAGAAGAAGAGAAGAAAAGAAGAGTAAGTACTGACCGGTCCTCCTTCTCCTTGCGCTCCCTGGCAGCGGCCTGCTCCTCCTGCAGCTTCCTCTCCCTCTCCTCCCTCTCTCGCGTCTCTTCTTCCTCGCGCAGACGGCGAGCTTCTTCGGCCGCGCGCTCCTCGGCACGTTGTTTCTCAGCCAACCACTATAGAAATTAATTGTACATACATACATATATCTCGTCTCCCACCATAGCTGGTCCCCACGGGAGCAGTAGACCAAACCCCTCCAGCAAGCTGGAGGAGGCCTATGCCAAGAGGCACGCCGAATTACGCGATTTTATAAATATATATTGAAAAAACTATAGCAATTTCGGAATAAAGGGGCTATATTATTATTATTATTATTACATACATATATCACGCCTTTATCCCTTACGGGGTAGACGAGCCTGAGGTAACAAAACCTTAAGGCCACGTTTACCATGATTAAGGACGTATAGCTGGAAAGGGAAATCAAAATAGCAATGCATCGCCTATAACATGATGACAGATTTTCACGCATTCCCTCGATGGCCTTTCACCATCTGCGCGGGAAAAGCAACTGATAAATTCTATGTTTTTTCTTTACTGCCAGACCAGCATGGAAATTAATTGTGTTAGTTATAAAACATTCTTTTAAATCGTCCAAAGTAGTAAAGTTGTTACCTCCTGTTTCCTAGTCTCGGCGCGTTGCGCGGCCCGCTCGGCGCGGCGCTTGGTGCGCTCCGCGGCGAGCCGTTCGGCGAACGCGGTGAGCCGCTGCTGGTGCGCCGCGCCTCGCTCCGCGCTCAGCCGCGAGATGAACTCGTCGCGGTGTGAGTGCATGCGCACCATCCGCGCCGCCGTGGCCACGTCGACAGTGCGCGCCTCTGCGGAACCATAGCGTTATTACTGTTCATTCTGTAGCGTACAGTCCAGTACTGTGATTACGTCAGCTGTTGTGCTTATTACACACTGTGTATGCTTGAAAACTAAACCAGTTTTCTTATTTCTAGTATTACAATTATAATTGCTGCTCATGAATCATTAAAAAAGAAACAGAATACATTAAAAAGTCAAGTTAAGAGATTTGCTTACTTTTTCCGGTGGGGGGGGGGGGGGGGGGGTTGTTTAAAATGAAAATTTTTTTCAGGATTTAAATGTCGTGTTTTTATTACTCAGAATCGTTTACCTTATCGAGTCTCATACAAGAAAAAATGTGTCCCAGATTTTACTATGGTTTTTTTTCCTCTTCGTCACGCTCCAGTGACGAACTGGAATGGAAATTTTGAAACACATTTTTTCTTGTACTCTCGTAGTCGGTAGGGAAAACGTTTCTGAGTAAGAAAAACCCAAAACAGTTAAATTCTAGACAAAATTATAGACAAGACTTTTTTTGGAAAACGCTCAATACCAGGCCATAGAAATGGCACTTCGGTGTCAGCGAAGAGGCAATTGGCGTCAAGTACCTAAGTAAGATCGAGACAACGCTCTACGAAACCGGAATTAGCCGAGAATACGATGTGCAATCATCTTTATGGTCGGATATTGTAAATGTGCTTACGTAATACGTAATCTGCTTGCGTACTTGAACGGCTCTTTAGCTTACCAATGAGTTGTTCGATGCGTTCCTTCTCCTGTTGCTCCCAGAAGGCCTTGTCTTGCACCTGCTTCTCCTCCAGGCTCTTCTGCAGCAGAGGAATCTCCTCCAGACGCTTGGCGCGCTCGAAATAGTCCACCTATTAGTAAAAACCCTTTTCATTTGACGTATTCCTTACGAGAAATAGACTGTCAACATGAAACTACCGTGAGACTTAATCATCATTACACAACAGCCGTCGAACAGTCGCGCGAGCAGAGCGCTGGCGCGCAGTGTTCGTGTAGCTGCCGCCGGGGCGAGCGCTCTTGGAAAAAGGACTACGAAATAGTCCGAAACATGTCGTGCATCACTCGACTTTTTATACGCGAGTTATCCGTTTATGTGTAATGATGAGAAATAGACTGTGTATTTCGACACAGTTGCATGGTAAAGGTTACAGATGTAGCTACAAATGATTTTCCACATATTGTCCATGACATTTCGTTGAATTCCATGCGGTTTTCAACTTAAATGACTTTTTTTTTTGGACGGAGTATTGCTGTTAGCCCCCGACGGCTTTTACAGCTTACCGGAGAGGGCGAGCCGCCAGACGGGCAGCTCAGCAAGGGGTTTACTTTAATGACATTTGATTGATAAAGGTTCTTATATAGAAAATAACTAGCTGACCCGGCGAACTTTGTTCCGCCTTAAATTTGAAAAGTTCCTTTGTAAGTGCATCTTTATACTAATCAAGGAATAATGTGTAGGCATGTTAATTTAATGTCTGTAGCTTTATTAGTACAACATTTCGGAATTTTCCAATCCCGTGGGAAAATCGGGATAAAAAGTATCCTATGTCCGTCTCCTGGTTCTAAGCTACCTCCCTACCAATTTTCAGCCAAATCGGTTAAGCCGTTCTCGAGTTATTATAAATAGTGTAACTAACACGACTTTCTTTTATATATATAGATTTAATCTGACAGCTGCATCGTATACACAACTTTGTTAACATGTTGAAAACCGAATAAAATTCAACGAAATGTCATGCAAAAACTTTGTGCACTACACCAGATAGATATAGCTCTATATCTCGTGAATCATTTAAAATTGTGCTGGCATAAATTAATACAGAATGCTGACTGCGAAGCGTCCTGTCGCGTCTAGCCGGCGTGTTGCTGTGCCTCCGAGGCCTACCATTTGATAACAACGAATGCATTACAAATGGGATTTATTTCGGAGACATGTACAGATTAAACACAATTGGCTTGTCACGTTTTAGAAAACCAAAGAACACTCTTACCCTTATAAACTAGCTTGCTGCCAGCGACGTCATCCGCGCAGAATTAAATACAGCCTAGGACCTATGACACTCATAAATAATGCGGCTTTCAAAATCGGTTCAGTTTTTTATAAGGATAAGGTGGATTATATTAAATCATGCCCTCAGTACCGCTCTGCTTTCAGGACAGGACATTCTGCCAAGTTTCACGCGGCGCATTCTTCTTGGCAATGATGGTCTTTCCGAATGCGCTGGTAGTTTCAAAAAAGACATGCAAAAGAGCCCTTGTAGCGGCTAGTTTGCAAAAATAAATTTTAAATTTTGAGCAGTACTGACCTTCTTCTCCTGCGACTTGAGACGGGCCTGCAGTTCGCGGCGCTCCTTCATCAGCTCCTCGGCCTCGCGCTGCGCGATCGCTTCAGCGTCCATCTTCTTCAACACCTGGAGGCAATAAGCACGATTTTTTTCGTTTACATAAATTCACCGTACATAATATACGTACCTACATATTTTTAATCAATTTTTATCCGACTGCGCCAGAAGGAGGGTTATGTTTTTCGAGCGTATGTATATTTCTTTGGGACGCTCTAGAGCCTAAACGGCTTGTCGCATTTGCGCTTGAGGGTATCATTAGATTCGTCTTAATCTTAGTCGTGAGAGTGACACTGGGTTTATGAAAATTATAAAAATCGAAGCTTGTATTATTTACAATACGTTACTATGTTTCGTTCTATGGTCAATAAAAGTAGAAATGTCTATGTGTAATCAGGTACTCGGTTAAAATCGCGTATAATCGAATTCAAATACAACCTACTAAAATATTAAGTAGGTATTTTACATTCTTTCACACTATACACAATAAAAATCAAATTTATCGGTAACTAGCTGACCCGGCGAACTTCGTACCGCCTAACAGTCGTTTTTTTTTTTAATTTTTCTCTCCGTAAGAACCGTCCCCATACTTCAAGGAATATTCTAAAAAAAGAATTAGCGAAATCGGTTCAGTTGCTCTCGAGCTTTGCGCTTAGCAACACATTCTTCGATTCAGAATTGACAGCACGCTTCTCCCGATGTCGCTCTTCGAGATTAGAACGATCTCGCGCTGATGTGGCTCACTCCACTAAGTCACTTGTTATAATCCAATCAATTGCTGTATTTAGCGGGGGAGGCCCCCAGGCGCCTTTGGACCTCCCCTTGAGTTCCTTGCCGATTAAATACCTCTTCGTCAAGCTTGGACAGCGCGCGTTTCCCGACGTCGCTCTGCGAGATGTGGGCGATCCTCTCTCGCCGATGTCTCTCCTTCACGGCAGCCAGTTCAGAGGCGTGGCGGCGCTTCTCGCGCTCCTCGCGCTCCGCCTCCTGCCTGCGGGCCTCGGCCGCCGCCGCCAGACGGAGCTGCTCCTCTTGACGTCTAGAGAGAGAATACTCATTGAATATGTCATTCAGTTTTTCTTTAGTCTTTAGTTCCCGATCACAGAATAGTTTTAGAATCAGTGCACCCTGGGCAGTAACTAATAACGTGCAACTTCATGAACTGCGGAAGCACGCGTACGTCCCAAAGCTAGCACCCGCAAATTTTACTCGATTGGGAATGTTTTTCTTAATTATATTGGTACTAGCTTCTACCCGTGACTTCGTCTGTGTAGAATTATACATAAAAATCTTCCTCTTGAATCACTCTATCTATTAAAAAAAAACCGCTTCAAAATCCGTTGTGTAGTTTTTTTTTTTTTTTTTTTTTTTTTTTATGTGAATAGGAAGGCAAACGAGCAAGTGGGTCACCTGATGGTAAGTGATCACCACTGCCCATAGACACCCGCAACCCAGGAGGGATTGCAGATGCGTTGCCAACCTAGAGGATTAAGATGAAATGCCTCTTGTGCCCGTAATTTCCCCGGCTGTCTTACTCTCCGCACCGGAACACAGCAGTACAAGCACTGCTACTTAGCGGCAGGATTAGCGAGTAAGATGGTGGTAGCGATCCGGACGGACCTTGCACAAGGCCCTACCACCCGCAAAGTTTTGAAGATATAAGCATACATAGGGACATAGGGACAGAGAAAGCGACTTTATTTTATACTATGTAGTGAAGTTGCAATATTTATTCTGAATGAACGAACTCATCATATCAACTGTCATTCATTTAAAATTATCTTTAGTGCATTCATAAAGAAAGAGAGAGAGAAAGATATACATTTGGATAAGTTTCAGATTAAATTAGTTGATGTCTAATAAATATCCCGTTGAGAATGTGGTTTTGCAGCTGACACATTTTAAAAATTGGACTTTTTCGTTGGACCAAAGCGCCATTTAAAACCAATCTAGTTTCATTCACCTGAGCTCCTCCTCCTCCCTGACGGTGTTGAGCCTCTCTATGTACTCCTTGCGCTCCTCTATGATCTTGTGGCGCTGCAGCACGCGCTGGTGGTCGGCGTGCTTGTGCTCGTGGTAGTGCGCCACCATGTGTGCGCGCGCGCGCTCGCGCTCGGCGCGCCGCCGCGACGGGAACAGCGTCGACACCGCGCGGGACAGCACCTCGGCCGCGCGGACCAGCTGCTCGCGCACCTGGGGACACCGGGACACTGTAGGCCTACTGCTAACCAATCTCGGACACTCGAATTATATTATTTATGTTTTGTTTTTTTAGTACGTCGTTGGTTTGCATGCTAGATTTGTGTTTAAATGTACGGCATACTTTGAGAATGAACCCGTAGAGCGGCGGTTCATAACCTTTTTTGATGGCGACCCTACTGTTTCATTTATCTCCCAGTGATAATAAAATATAGTATTATAGAAAATTCGCTTATCGCTATCCAGCGGGAACTATGCTATTTTCCGGGATAAAAAGTATCATATGTCGACCCCGGGACTGTAACTATCATTGTACCAAATTTAAATAAAATCGGTTTAGCCGTTTTGCCACGAAAGAGCAACAAACACCCAACCATCTAAACTTACAAACTTTCGCCTTTATAATATTAGTAAGATTATCATTATGATATATTAAATTTGGACAATTCCTACGACCCATCCGAATACCGCTCGCGACTCGAATTTTGGTCGCGACCTGTTAAGAAACGCTGGAGGGATCGAAACGCGTCAGTGTTTTGTGTGGTGCAGGGTATAGTTAGGTTTGTGGGATTCAAGTATGTTTTATATGGCAGCAGAGGGTGGGTGACGATTATTACCTAAACAATGAAAGGCTTTAATTTTTTTCTAAGCGGTTAGCTCAAACAATACAAACAATGACATGGTGTCGAAAGTCAGCTTATTAAATGTCAACTATACTATCTACGGCTAGTACGATCTTTAGTATGGCTTTGTATCGTTACCTGTTCTGCGGGCGTGGCCTGCAGTATGGCGCCGCCGCAAGCCTCGTCGGCCGCGGAGCACCACTCGCCGCCGCCGGCCTCCACGCCGAAGTGCACGCATCTGAACAAAACACAATATAATCAGTGGCCTAGCTAGGTAACCAAGCGCCCTGGTGCAATTAAAAAAATGGGGCCCCACTACTATCTAAACCGGTTGGGTTTGATTTTCGAAAGTTCAGTTTGATCGAGATTTTCTGGTAAGGATTCGAGGGCTCCTGAGATTGAGGGCCCCGGGGCACTGCACCGCCTGGCCCCTACCGCCACTGAGTGTAATGTAAACAACTATGGGATAAAAATAACCAATAATGTTTCACAAATTTCTAAACAATACTGAAAATTAGAACACATAGAAGAATCCGAAAAGTAAAGCTATGGCCGGGAATCCAACCCGGTTCCTCGTAATACCGTGACGCGTGCTATACCCCTACACTACACCCATAGCAGGTGGGTAAGCCTTCGAATTTTTCTATCTGTTACTAGCTGTCACGTGACCTTGTTACTATGCGAATTTTGTCGCCAAGCGTCATCTGTTTGTACGACACAATTACAGACTCCCGTGGAACATCTACTGCTCACCAGGGACGAGAGAAGGCGCTGTTTTGTTTTGTTGTGTTTCAGTCAAAAATTTGATTGAATGCAACGATTGACAAACGTTTCTCAGCCAAATGACCAGATATCGTACAATAATAAGAATATTTTCCTGCCTATTTACTAAAGACTAAGGCTTACAGTAAAAAACAATAAGCTTTAGTTCTTTCTGTAAATTATTAGTAACTTCAACTATACTTGCAAATTTTGTGCAGACATAATATGAAGCAAAACGCTTACGTGTAAGCGAGTTGATATATCATAAAGCCCACAATACGCTATCCCTCCGAGGCCTACCATCTCGTAACAAATCATTACAAATGGGATTTATTTCGGAGGTTATCACTTCAAAAACAAAATTAAAACACCACTCACGTAAATAAAAAATAATTGAATTTTATTCGCGTAGTGTGAAAGAGGATATAGTGACTAGGATAGAAAAAAGTATGCTTAGTTGGTTTGGGCATGTAGAGCGGATGGATGAAAGTAGACTAACTAAACAGATCTATACGGGGAGTGTGAATGGTAACGTTAGGAGGGGAAGGCCTAGACGGACGTTCCGAGACCAAATAGGAGACGTTTTGGAAAAAGGTTAAGTCAGGAGTACCCAAAACCGACGAGCATGTATGAAGAGATTAATGAATGTGGATGAAGCGAAAGAAGTATGTCAGGATCTTATCAAGTGGAACAAAGTAGTCTCCGCCTACCCCTGCGGGAAAGAGGCGTGACGGTATGTATGTATGAATTTTATGCCAAAAATGCCTTCCATCAAAAGAGTAGATACTCTTCAAACTGCTGGACCTATTTTCAGCAAACATGGCTAAGGACCACCGCGACCTCGCCACCGTGGGCTTTCGAATGAAAAAACTGCATCGAAATTGGTCCATCCGCTTGAGAGCTACGATGCCCCAAACAGACACACACATAGAGACATCAACGTTAAACATAACTAACTTAACACCCACTTTTTCCGTTGGGTGTTGAAAAATCAGACCAAAGCCTTCCTAATGCTAAAAGAACACTCGTGGTACAAGATACTGACTTGTTGGCGTGATCAACACGTATCTGCATGTCATTGTGCCGCACGCAGTCCACGAGCAGTCGCTCCAGATGGAACAGGTCGTCGGTGGCGGCCAGCTCCAGCAGGCGCGAGAACTGCATGCAGGCGTAGCACTGCGCCACCTGCCGCACGAGCCGGACGAGCGCCACGTCGTTCAGCGCCGTCGTGTACTGCACCAGCGGGGAATCTGGAGTGGACACGAGTTGGAAATTGAACAAGTTTGTGTCGAAAATGTAAATTTTAAAAGCATACATACACATACACATACATAAATCACGTCTTTATCCCTTACGGCAGGGGTCGGCAACCTTTTGAGTCTGAAGAGCCAAAAATTACTATTTACAAAATTTCAAGTTTTTAAAGAGCCACAAAAAAATTTCTCGCCAACAACAAATAGCCTCAATACTTTCATAAACTTTGTTGATAAAAAAAAGTAATCTATTTATTCGTAAGAAAAATATATATTTATTCATATATAAGTAGTGTTTTTCACAGCAAATAATCACATGATAATGAATAAGATAAAAATGAAAACAATAAAATTAAACATTTACTTACTTACAACACTACTTAAAGCGAGTATAAGTAGCTGAGAGACAGAAATAATGCCTAAACCTCGTTAATCGTTTCAGAACATTTTTTTTTATAAAATAAATAATATTTGCGAATGGAACTAAAGAGCCGCAGCCTCACATCCAAAGAGCCGCATGTGGCTCGCGAGCCGCAGGTTGCCGACCCCTGCCTTACGGGGTAGACCGAGCCCAGGGTAACGAGACCCAAAAACGACGCTTAGCATGGCTGTGGACGTAAAGGTGGAACGGGGAATCAAAATCGGTTGCTAGTCGCATCGCCTACTACATGATTCCTAAGATTTTCGCCCATACATACGTACATATATCACGTCTTTATCCCTTACGAGATAGACAGAGCCTAAGGTAACAAAATCTTAAGGCCACGTTTAGCCTGATTAAGGGCGTATAGCTGGAAAGGGAAATCAAAATAGTGATGGGTTGCTAGCCGCATCGCCTATAACATGATTCCTAAGACTTTCGTCCATTCCCTCGATGGACTTTTACCACCTACGCGGGAAAGGAAGCAACTGGTAAATTCTATGTTTTTTCATTACTCCCAGACCAGCATGGAAGAACTGGATGGATGGAATTGGTTTTTATGAACTCATATTGTATGTTACAATATTTAAATGTAACCGTTTGTTTCCTAAATAAATTAAAAAAAAAATTTTAAAAGCCTTTTCTGCTAAATGTACTTGTTATTAACTGGGTTTGCAGTGTCCCGGTCAGGCGGCCAGAATTTTACTAGCAGATTTTTGTACCGTCATCTTACACAAAAAAAGGATATGCAAAAATAATTTCGATAAATCAATATTTTTGTTTAAGCAAATAAAAAAAAATAGCCGCATCAGTTATTTCCCTGCATTCTGATGACTGATATGGCGGCTACCTCGAGGGTTATCAAACAGGACATGGCTGGGCGAGCAGATAGATTATCCCTTGAGTTATTGCAGCGTATACTGACTGGGCTCGTCCTGCAGGGCCTTGATGACGCCCTTGACGTTGTGGCAGATGCTGAGCGGGTCGAACTCCACCTCCAGCCACGCGTACAGCTGCTGCAGCTGCGGCGACGCCAGCCCCACCACGTTCAGGCGGACAACGTCTGGGGGACAACAAGTATCTCATAAATATCATCATCAGCTTATTATGTGTAAAGAAAAAAAAAATTTTCTTTGGCTGTGGCGTCAGTGATGAAAAGTTGGCATGCCTGGTTCCAAAATAAGTCGTGACATCTGATAACTGTGGTCTGGGTAAGATGGTCTTGATGATGATTCAAATTCAAATTTCAAATTATTTATTAAAATAATCATTGTACAGTCAGCGTCAAATAGTTCGTGACACCCAAAGTAGCCAAATAGTTAGCAACACGTCACTATTACAGTTGAAATAAGGTCGTGTTGCTAACTTTTTGGCCACTTTGGGTGTCACGAACTATTTGACGCTGACTGTACATATAAATTAATAGTGGTTAGTAAGCACTATATTATATTTAATACGAGTTAAAAACTAAACTATTGACTCGACATAAAACAATGGCGCCATAGCGCTCACTATCAAAGTAGATACTCACCCCCTTATTCATAAAGGCTCTATAGGCTTCTGCTAACTTAGCAATCGTTTGTCCTTATCTGTCACTTTGACATTTACCTTTCACAGATAAGGACAAACGATTGCTAAGTTAACAGAAGCCTACAGAGCGTTTATGAATAAGGGGGTTAGTGCTTATTTATACTTAAATGCCTATAGACGGAACGTTAAAAGGAGTCCTCGCAGGCGCGGGGTAGGAAGACGGCGGGGAGCTCTCTCGGTGCGGGCGGGCAGTGCGCCTGCCGCCCGCACAGAACTCCCACCCCGCGGACTCGCTCAAGCGGTCGGTCTATAATTTTTTTTTTTTTTTTATTATATGAATAGGAAGGCAAACGAGCAAGTGGGTCACCTGATGGTAAGTGATCACCACGGCCCATAGACACCCGCAACCCCGGAGGGATTGCAGATGCGTTGCCAACCTAGAGGACTAAGATGCAATGCCTCTTGTGCTCGTAATTTCCCCGGCTGTCTTACTCTCCACACCGGAACACAGCAGTGCAAGCACTGCTACTTAGCGGCAGGATTAGCGAGTAAGATGGTGGTAGCGATCCGGACGGACCTTGCACAAGGCCCTACCACCCGCATATCTTATCCGCGTATCTTAGGCATATTAATTAAATCTCATGATATAGGTACCTTTAAGCAAGCTGGTCCTGGTGGGCGGCTGCGCGAGGCCGAGCAGCACGGCGAGGCGCTGCGCCTTCTCCACGGGGCTCTTGTCGGTCTCCACGAAGCGGTCGAACTCGGGGTGCAGCGACGGCAGTGGCACCGACAGCACCGCCACTAGCACGCGGCACGCCATCCTGGGGTAAAGGCGGGTTAGTTTTGCTATTTGATACAAGGAAAACTAGCAAGTGGGCCACCTGATGGTAAGTGAGTATGAGACAAATTCTATTCTTATCAAAAATCCTATCGATCCATATAATGACACAGTGAGTGTAATTTTTTTTTATTTTGTTCCGATTCCCAAACAAGCGAATTTAGATCTTTGAATGCAGATTTCGTTTTAAAAATAAAGGAATGTTCCCTTTTAGTAAAATGGGCTAACTAAATGATTTAAGGTAGTTGCCCTCCGGGACTCATAGATTTTTTCCCATCGTTCTTCGTACATAACCAAGTTACATTACCTGCACATTCTAAGGTAAAATAAAGACTATTTCTAAAGTAAAACAAACATGTTCGCGGCTTAAGGGTGGCTCAAGGGCCACCCCGCCGCACCTAAACCTAAATTAATCCAAATTAATTATCCAATGTTGGTTTTACTAGTGCTGATAATGTAACTTGATTATGTATGAAGAACCAGCTATTTTTTCCACCTTGTATGATTAAGCCATACAACACTCGTGTGTTCTTCGTATTTTAAGCACTTACTTCTGCAACTCCTCCTGAGTAATGTTCTTCTTCATCTCCCTGGACAGTTGGAAGAGCTTGAGCAGGGCAGCGGCATGGAACAGGCAGTGGCCAGCCTTCCAGAATACCAGGGCCAGCTTCCCATAGTAGTTGGCCATGGTCTTGGCCACGGGTGTCTTTTTGGACATGTTCATCAGACTGTGGATGTCTTCGATGGCTTTGTAGGCTTCCTGTTGCGAAAGAGAAGCTATCAGTTACTATGTCACTTTATGGTTGTGATGGAAATAAGTTTGGAAATACTTAAGACAGGTTTTCTGGAATTCTTTAGTAATCATTTTTATTTACAATCAGCTTTTGATGATTCAATAAGCTTACTATTCTACAAGAGTAAGACCCAATTTGGAGCCCTATTGGTGAGTAGAAAATACAACCAAATTGAGAACTCCTCCTTTTTTTGAAAGTCGTTTAGAAATAATAACAAGCAAAACGATTTTTCAATATATATCAGACTTTCTAGCCCCTGTGAGGTCCAGAGCACTGAGCATGAGCACTGGTTAAAGGTCGACGAACTGAACGAAAAAATGAAGGTTATCGTCTCCATTGTATATTATGTCCTACTGATGGGCCTCCTGCTCACCACATTGGAGAAAAACAAAACCTGAAAAGTAAGTTAAGATTATTAAAGAACCATTACCTGCCACAATTCCATCTGAATAGCGCTGTCCAGTTGGAACAACCTGGTCTCAAGGTTGAGCTGCTGAGTCTCAGGCTTGGAAATGCTCACATTGCCAGTTTGGACCTGAAACAACCATTATTATTATATACCACTCCCCTCTTGACCGTATTGGGACAGTGATCCCCAGCTATATGTATGTATAAGGTCACTCGATCAGTTCTGCGCCCAAGTCTCTCCATCTCGGCCTCGGCGCGCTTTGCCGGTGACCATCGAGTGGTCACCACACGCATCATGTAAACCATGCTTCCATTTAAGCCTGACATTTGCTTTCCCAACAAATTCTAGCTCTAAAGTCTTTAAATATATCTGTGCTGGCATAAATTAACACAGAACGCTGACTGTGCGTTCTGTCGCGTCTAGCCGGCGTGATACTGTGCCTCCGAGGCCTACCATTTGATAACAACAAATATATTACAAATGGGATTTATTTCGGAGGCAACTTTTTAATGAGTGAAGTGTTAGCGAACTTTTAGATATTTATACTGGACTGATTTAAACTTAAACTTGGACTATGAGATAGGCACATCAGCAACTCTGCTGCTCGCCTATAATTCAATAATAATAATAATAATAATAAACCATTGCTTAATATAATAATTTGAGACTATCGTAACGTTTTGGACTCCATAAATTGGCACTAAACTTTGCTATCACACTGAACATAGATACCCCAAAACACATTAAGGTTCGCCAATGATAGAGGAAGAAAGCATCTGGACCTGTCATTCAAGAAGGATTTTTTTTAGAGAATATACACAGAATACAGGTACCAGAAAATTCCTAGGCTTCGCTTCTGAGCGACCTTTACTAGGCAACTTTAAAAGCAAAATTAAAAAGTTTTATCTTGGCACGCCAAAGGGACTAACCTAGAACGGTAATATGCTTCTTGAAGCCCATAATTTCAGGATGCATCTGCAAATGGAAAGTATCAACCCCCCGTACCCTAATGAGTGATGATAAGTAGTTTTTATGTTGTACTCACAGTAGGCTTGCAGATATCCTCCAAATGCTTCCGCAGCTTGTCGCAGAGCTTCCTGAACTCGGTCTTGCGAGAGTACTTCAGGCAGAACTGGAATGCCATGCGCGCTATGTCGTGGTACAGGGTCTCTACGTGCGCGTTGGTACGGAGCAGCTCCAAGCATTGGCAGTATGATTCCCAGAGGAATTTCACCTGGAATAACAAAGGGATAAGTAAGATATCCTTTCTTTTGTGGATCCTATTTCATAAACTATATGCCAGTCAGTCATAGTTAACTAAAGAGATTTGTTATAATAACTACAATGATGATGTTGCTATATATTATTTTGAATTACCAGCAGTTTTTGTTGTTTTGATTTGATATTGAAATAAAGCAAATTTTTTATGCAATTCATAAACATAATGCCAATAAATCAATAAACTTGAGCAAAACATCATCACTATCTCAAATTTAATGTTTATTGTGCTGGCTAAGTAAGCATAAAGCGCCAACTGTTGAGCGCCCCTTTGCCTCTAGCCAGAATGCTGTGCCTCTGAGGCCTACCATTGGGTAACAATGGGATTTATTTCAGAGGCCAATTCATCTTCACTACATAGTATAAAACAAAGTCGCTTTCTCTGTCCTTCACGTCTAGCACGAGAGCGCACAAGAGTCGCGTCGCGCGCGAGATAGTTTGCCCGTCCTTTTCTTAATGTACCAACAAGAAAGAGACGGGTAGTCCAACTCGCGCGCGACGCCACTTTCGTGCGCTCTCGTGCTAGCTGGGCTGATGTCCCTATGTCCCTTTGTATGCTTATATCTTCAAAACTATACAACAGATTTTGATGCGGTTTTTTTTAATAGATAGTGATTCAGGAGGAAGGTTTTTATGTATAATTCTACGCAGACGAAGTCACGGGCAGAAGCTAGTTACCTATAAGAATGTGACTGACTGACAGACAACACACTCAAGCTAAAGACCTGAATTTTTGCAGACATATTCTTTGAAGATCTTAGAGTTACATTAACATATTCGGTGCTAGTGACACAATATCTGTGATCGAAAAATTCATTCTCTCATGGTAGTGACTCTCATTCTTAAGGGCTTAGTGGAGTTTTGCCAGCAAACAAAGAAGGCCTATTAATTTATTCATTTACGGATGCAATGCCACAGGTATTAGCTAGTAAGAAATATTTGATAAGCAATTTGATACACATGGGCTTAGCTACCTAAAGATAACAAATACTTATCACAATGCAATAAAATTAAATAACTATTAAGTTTTTTTTCTTTTCTATGCTGGTCAGATGTCACCTATTTTGTGTGGATTATGTTGCAAATAAAAAAAAGTATTTATGCAAATACAGTTCAGGGGTAGCCAAGCCAACCAGATAATTGGATGCTATCAGTCCTGCTGAATGTGGCAAGACAGTTAAATGTATATTTGTGTAGAAGGATGATTATAAAATATTTTGATTAAGTAACAAGTAAACTATGATCTGGGGATCTAAGGAAATCTATGTAAGCAAACGATACACAGTAAGCCAGTTAGCTTGACAAAAATATTCAGCCTTTAATAGGTCAATTAAAAACAACAGTCTTGTTTTCAAACTGGTCATGATGAAGCTTACCCATGGAGTAAGTATGGTTCTATCTGAACGATCCTGCGCATCTTCTCCAGATACTGCACTAAGCAGGATGCTCTCTGGGGTTGCGAGATTGTCCAAGTCGTCTGTGTCTATGACTGCTTGAGTTGACTGAGCCCGAGCAGCCTCCGTTCTTTCTTCTGCCATTCGTAAATAGCCCCTGTTGATTGTAAACAAAAATTATTATATTGAATAATATTGGATTTGGTTATAGCTTATTTATTATTTGTTGTTTGTTATTATTTATGTTTGAATTATAAGTTGCGTGAAAAAATATCAACCATAAACAGCTGGGTAAAGGCCTCTTCATTAAAAAATATATATAAAAACCTTAATTGACGTTGAAAATTAAACTGCATAGCTTAGTATACTGCATGTTAAGCTGTATTTGAGTAACAATAAAATAGATTGTCTATTTCTTCACTGTAGAATAAATGAGCCAGCAAAACATGTTGTTTTTTACTAAAGTCAATATTTGTTTTACCTTATGACCTGCTCCAAAGAACCAACATTAACAGATTGGAACATGTTTCTGTACTGGAACAGTCCTTCCTTCGCAATGTGGGACTTGCGAAGGTCTACGCATAACTCCAGATACTTGAACATGATGGGCTCCAACACTGACTCCGACCAGTTGTAAGCCCATTTCTTGTTCCGGAACACCTCTTGTAAGGTATCCAGGGCCCGAGCAGGCTTGTTCAGGTCCATAAATTCTGATAAAAAATACGCCGACAGGCGCAATGGTAAGTTTGGTTATGTGGAAGAAAAAATATTTTACGAGGCCCCATCGCGGACAGGTGAAATACCTACAAGTTATGCTCATTTCGGTCTCGTATAGGTAACATAAGGAATTAATTAGGAGGGCGGGCCTGTTACGAAATAAAGGTCAAATATATAACATGCAACGTGGTACGAAAGCATAAAACTTCATCTTACCATTGGCCCGTTTGAGGGCATTTTCCGGTCTCTGACCGTATCGCGCCATGATTTACACTGCACTTTTCACTTCATTAACATAAATTTAAGACTTTTAAGTCAGAACGAAAGGGAATAATTCGAAAATTACTCCTTTTCGAGTCACCGGCCTGACAGGCTACAGGACAAAATGGCCGTCTGCTACTGCTTGTGTCGAGTTTGCTCAGTTCCTCCGTTTTCAATTTACTTAACTCACTCTGTCGTTGATTGGTCCAAAGTGGATCAGCTGAGTATTTTTTTTTCTTTTCCTACTAGCCAATCAAAATTGCAGAAATGTTGGCTAACTTTTTCACGATTCGTTCTTTTTGTTCGAAATTAATAACGTCAGTGAATAAAAAGTGTAAATGAAAACAGAGGAATTTTTTTTATAGCTTCGCGTTCTTGTGATATTTAGCCGAACGTAAATTATGAGAGGATTAAATCTTACTAGTTATTATTTAATTTACATACACGATATTATTATTAGCGTTAGAAGCCCCGGAATGAAAAAAATCTCATGTTTGTGTTCCACGGTTTCAGTGCCATCCAAATGGCGCTGTAATCTAAACTTTGTACTGTTTATCCGATCTCATCCTTTTTTTGTTTGACTTGACTTTGTCATTTTTGACAGTCACGCGCGGGTCTAATTTTTCCTTGAATTTAGTATAAAATTACTGCTTATTTCCTGCAAATTAATAAGCCATGCAAATAAAATAGTATTTGTATGGTAGTATTTCAGTATATACGTTGAAATAGAAGTGTCCTATTCATAATATAACCTGACTAAAATGCAAGTCGTAACTAAAGTTCGCCTGTTTCGCAGTCCTTTTACAGTTTGTTACATTTCTGAGGATGTATGCGTACTGCCTGATAAAGAGCACTACAAAGCCCTTGGTGTGAAGGCTGGACACTCGCAGGAATACTCTATTGGTGATAACACAAAGTATAAAGCAGTGAAATTGGTTGCAAATGCTTTATTTTTGCAACCATTCATTAAGGAGTGCTTAAATTCAGAAGCCTACAGGACTAACGTGGTGACACATTTGTATGAACGCTGTGGAAATCCTGAAAATGAAACGGTGTTCTTTATGTTGATTTTAGAACCACCTGATGTGGAAATAATTGATTATGCATGGTAAGTCATCAAATAAAATTAAAATATTTGAATATGCATGAATATTAGTCAAGGAAAAGTAAACTAGCATGTCCAATAGTTCAAATTAGTTCTTGTCAGTGGCATAGCTAGGTAACCAAGGGCCCTGGTGCAAATAAAAAAATGGGGCTCCACTACTGTCTAAACTACTTAGGTTAGGTTATTAAATATTACTTCTGGTAATTAGTGGGCTGAGCTTGAGGGCCCCAGGGCCCTGCACCCCCTAGCCTCTAGTTAACTACTCCACTGGTTCTTGTGACCCTTTTGTCCTGAAGTGTTTCTGAGTAAATACGTACCTTTTTTTTTGTATAGATTGTCATTCAATTGTACCCTTTTTACTTGCGCAATCTGCAACATTCTTTATTTCACCACCCTTGGGGTGTAATGTACTATTTACTTACAATGTTTATAATACGAGAAATCCTGGGAGACTGGTCTATGGCCGAGCCCCTAAGACAGCTTTATTCAGAAACAATTGCTTTGCGATGTGCATGAAACTTTTTAATAAATTGCCAAATGACATGCGACAACTGCCATTCCATAAATTCAAAAAAAAGTTATGTAAATTCCTGAAAGAAAAAAATTACTACGATGTCAAAACATTTTTGTTGGAGGATTATGTAACTTCAAATTAATATTTGCATGCTAGTGTTTAGTAGATAAGTATACCAAACATATATAGCTGAATAAGCTCTCTAATTAATAATTTAACCAACTATTGTAATGTACTTATTCTAAGCAAATAAAGATTATTATTATTATTATTATTAATAATTACTTATGCATGACTGTTTTTTTATTTAGGTTAATGCTTGAAAGTCAAATTAGACCCACTTCTAGTAGTTAGATTTACTCAAATTTAGTGTAGTGATCAATGTGATCAATGCAAGTGCAGCTAGCGAAAAAACTTGAAGGTAATATAATTTCTAAATGTCTGTGAAAATCAGAACACATAGAAATATCCGAAAAGTAAAGCTATGGCCGGGAATCGAACCCGGATCCTCGTCATTCCGTGACGCGTGCTATACCACTACACCACCCATAGCAGGTGGGTAGTCTCCGAATTTTTCTACCTGTTACCGACCGTCACGTGACCTTTGTTACTATGCGAATTTTTTGTAATGTTTGAAGGTAATATGTATAATTCTTTTTTTATTCAAAAACTTATCATTTCAGGAATGAAAGGATACTCAAGCTGGTGTGGAGCAGAGTTGAAATAGAAAATGCATTTTCATGGCTTTCCACACTTGGCGGAGCCTATTCAGCACTTGGAGATTACTTTCAAGATTGTGTGAGTTATGCATTAGTTAATAATTTCACTTAATTCCCAACAACACTTGAATGAATGAGATAATTTATTGCTTTAGTGTGAGTAGTTACAATGGTTTTACAGTTTCACTCACCACTTCATGATATTACCGTAACTTTACAGGCTGAAGAAGCGGGCAGGATATCATTACGTCAATACAAACTGTCACAGATGCTGGGAGATGACAGTCTTGCAGCAAGAAGCAGACTGTACTCGGCCCTCTCCTACGCTCAGAAAGGGAACCTCAAACTGTCACGACACCTTGTCCGTAACATCCATGCGTTTGGCAGACTCACCCGCGATAGGAGACTTGTGCGTATGTGCCAAGGTGTCTGGGCTAAGTTGAAATATTTGAGAGCAATTAGAAATAATACTGACACCGTAATAAAAACTGATAGCAAAGGGTATAATGGTAAAGTAGTGTAATTTTTTATTAGTAAAATTGTTCTGGAACTAAAGCAATATGAAATACTTTAAAAGTGGAATGATGTTCAGTGCATCTCTTTCATAAGAAAACAATTTATCTGATCAAGTATCTGTTCATTTGCATCAAAACAGACGATGAGCAAGATTGTTCAATGGAAAATTATGTATTATTGTTGATTGTCAATGTAGTCTAGCACCTAGCTATGGCTACATTGTATTTATAATGATTGGGTTTCTTGCACATTGCACAAGAAGAAAAAGCGCATTGAATTAAGTTAAAATAAATTAAAACAAGAGGTACGACCCGCGTGCCTAACGCTCTGTGTTTAAGATCAGAACGCTATGCCACCTGTTAGTTTTAATGCCGTATGGGTATCTAAAGATCTTCGCACACTACAACTCAAAGTTGAATATTGAAATTTAGCCCTATGTCGCAATTAAACAATTTTCAAAATTTACGAAAGGGTAGTGTATGACACGTGGTTTACGACTTGTCGTGCACTAACTAGATAGATATTGGATTTTGAGTTGAGTTGGTGTCGCAGTGTGGAGTTGATAAGTGTGCGAAGATCTTAAATTGGCTTATCATCGCTACTATTAAAAACATTTTTTCTGAAAATCAATTGTCTTACTACGCGTGCACCAAGGTTTATTTCGGTTACTAATTATATATATATACTATATATTATGTACAGATAATAATTTATTTGATAACATCACTACTACTAATTATAAAACATTATGTACTGAGTATATTAGCCCAGTGTAACATTATTTTATGATGAAGCCGGGTTAATGTAAAGAAAACGGTCGAAAGTTTCTGTGTATTTGTGTAAATAGGTTATTAAAATGTTAAATATTAATGAAAAAGAATTTTGAACAAATACAAACTAGTCGCGTGAACATGCATTATAAATAATGATTTAAGATTGAACAATGACTGATAATAAGATATTTCGGTTTTGTTTCAGTGTTATTCTGTTGTTGATTGGTGCTGTAAATAAAAGGTTAATTAATAATTTTTAGTTTTCTTCTGAAAATTGGTTTTCGCTTGAAGTGATTGATCACATTGTTAAACTCGAGATATCGAGATATAGGGACTCCGAAGTGTTTTGACAAAATAATCAGTGTAAAGGTCTTTGCCCACCACACCGTACTGTACTATGCAGGGCCGTCTTAAACTAGGCTGGGGCCCTTGGGCACACAAGAATTTGGGGCCCTTTTGGAAAATAAAAAACGAATTATAATAACATGTCCGACAAAAATGTTTTGAGAATAAATGTGTGAGAAATTGTCGGTCCGTCGGGGCCCCCTGAGAATGGGGGCCCTGGGCACGGGCCCCGTGTGCCCTTATGGTGAAGACGGTTTTGGTACTATGACCGTAACCACTACTAATTTGTGCTACTCGGAATAAATGCTGCTATTATTTTGAACTATTCAATAATATTCTAATACAAAAATAGGTGGTTAGGTTAGCTAGGTATCTTCAGTCGCCCTAAGGGCAAAATACCCAGAAAAAGGAACTCCGTCGAAAACAGTAACAGTTGAAATGTCGTGTTGCTAACTTTTTGGCCACTTCGGGTGTACGAACTATTTGACGCCGACTGTACTGGTGACGGTTATAGTATGGTATGGTGTAGTGGGCAAAGACCTTAAGGCCCGAGTGTGTCGTGCCCTCGGCAAGGCGGCCAGCGCCAATGGATTCTGTGCAGCGTGTACTCAGGACGCTCACATACGTTAACGTGTTTAACATGAACGCTGTGCGCCCCGCCCCCTCGAGCGTCCACTCAGGCCGTATACTCGAAAAATAGAAGGAGGAACCCCGAGAACTATACACTTATTTCTTTTATTGGTTGTCTGGTAGAGCTCGCTATTAAGCGATAAGACCGCCTATCGTCTACCTTGTTCTTTGTTTCTATATTGATTTGTACAGATGTGTTCAATAAAGAGTATTTGTATTGTCGTATACGGTCTTCTACAGTTCAAAAATGTTTAACTGAGAGACGAAAATTCGTAAGACGCGTATCGGCAAAGATGCTAACCGTACCACCCCACAGGGCGATCGCGGGAAGGTGAGCGGGGAAGCGGGCGGAACGCCGTATTCCAGCTAGGTGCATACTTAGCTCGGTCGAGTTGTAGCGTTCTCAGTATAAATAAATAAGGCATAATAAAACACAATGCAAGTTAAAAACGTTTAATAACAATTTAAGCAAGCTTTGTTAGGAACCGTAACAACTTTTCATATCTATTAAAATTCCATTCTGAAAATCATAAAAGAAAACAATTGACAACAAAAATCGATGAAACGTCACAGACGTTATAAAAAAATTACAAATAATAAACTAAATCGATAAAAATATTCAGTTAATCTTAGCCCGTTAACCACACTTGTTAATTACGTATTTTATATGGAAGCAAGAAAACTGTGCATAGGTTTTAGTTTAATTCTTCAAATTGGCTCTCTTTTATATAGACTCTGTCTCAAAGACAACATTAGATTTTCCATGAAGAATTCGAAAGCATAATGAGTTGCCGATATGTGTTTATTATCTCTGTGTTACCCGCTTGTGACAAAAATTGCGGAATGCAATCGTGAAACGGTGAGATTGGATCACATATAAATAAATGTACAAATCCTGTTCTGTGGTACGTTTTTAAAGCTACAAATTACAATTTTAAAAGTCAACTGGCAACACTGCTCCAGCACATTTGGCCAGATTTTCCATAATTAACGGACAGCACATGCCCACATTGCCAGAATAGTGATGTATACGATGTCATATCGTATTTCAACGCTGCGTTTAATATTCAAAGACTAGCAAAAACTTATTCTTAGTTCACACTAAGTGAAATATTCAATAACGATTTCTCCCGCCGCTTAACTGACATTCATAAAAACCATAACTGCAATCAAGCAATGTTTAAAATTCATCTAAACTACAGTGGAAAAAAAATTGTATCGTGAAACAAACTGTAGTTTTTTTTTCCTTTTCTCCTAATTTGGTAGTCCTATATTAAGTGCTACCAATATTAGGACTTGGCTTAAAGGACTAGTATCCACGCCATAAAATCTTCAAAAAAAAAATCACTGGTCGAGCCAATGTTGCCAGTTTAGAAAAGTAAGATTGTAACTTGCAGCTTCTAGAAACAGGCCACTGGTTCAGTACCTAACCATAATATGAACACATTTGACTGGTAGACAAAAATGTATGATACCAGAGTTAAAAAAAAAACAAAAACCTTACACGCTAAAACGGCTGGATGGATATGCATTTGGATGATATATGATACGTAGATGTTGTGTCTCTGGAATAATATTGGATATTTTTTATCCCAGAAAATTATATGTATGTCGACACTACTCCACCTAAAGCGTATCAAAAGGGGAAACGAGCAGTTAAAACCTCTGATGGATAGCAATCGCCGCAGCACCCGCAACACGAGTATAACTCCACACGCGATGCCGGCCCTTTTAGAGAAAAATACGCTCTTTCCTAATTTCCAATTTTATACCTAGCCGCACCAAGCAAGTTCCATATTACCGTTGCGGTGTTTTTATATCTCTAGTCAGACTATACATGGGCTTCTAACTATGTATATACAATTATCGGAATAGAAGAAAGACTTTGGAGGCCTTCATACCCAGTACTGTAGCCAGATTTACCCCATTTTAGGGGTAATTACCCATACATTCTTCTGTTCCGTGACGCTACGCGGTCCATAGACCAACAAAGCTCCACCTGATATCAGTGTGATGTTATTCCTTCGAGCATAGCGGGCAAGCCAGGGTACCCATCGGGTCCCAAGCTGGCAACAATTTGGGTTCCTGCTTGAACACTCCAAGGACTTTTTCTGGCACATATTTCTTGTCTACCACAACCTGCAACGTAAAAAACACGAATGAATATAGTTTATTTCATTTTTATACTATCCTCGTCCCTTTACTGCACCTCACTTCAAAAATTACTTATGTACAGTATCTGATTTCAAAAATTACTACGTAGTGTGTCTCACTCACTTCAAAAATGGCTTATGTACGGTCAAGTGCAAAAATAAGTATCGATACGAACTTCTCAAAAATATGTCCCACGACCTTATTACGCCGGTGTAAGAGTGTATGGTACTTATTTTTGAAACTTTGACTAGATACATATTATTACACTTGACTGTACAGTGTCTCATCTCAAAAATAACTATGTATATAGTGTCTCACCTCAAAAATGACTATGTATGATGTCTCACCTCAAAAATGATTATGTATAGTGTCTCACCTCAAAAATGACTTATGTACAGTGTCTCGCTTTAAAAATGACTAGGTATACACAATGTCTCGCTTCAAATATGACTATGTAAACTCTCACCTCAAAAACGAATTCTCTAAACCAGGGCTCTGTAAGCAGCAAGTACCCTTTGTCGTATTCCTTGTCGCTATACGAGTTCTCCACGCGGAACTTGGTCGGTTTGCCTTTCTCCTGTTAATTAAAACCAACATACTTATCAATCAATATATTCAATGCCAGTTCTCTAAGATGTTCAGAGTTCACAAAGAAAGTCGGGCCGGAGGGATCAATAATAATTGTCGCAACTGCAATGACCATTTTTATAAGTAGTTGAATAATGATTTATTAATCTCAGCATTTATTACAATAACGAATATGTGCAGTCAGCTTCATATAGTATGAAGCATCCAAGGTGACCAAAACGTTCGACACACCGTACTATGTCTATGGTGTACCGAACTATTTGGCCAACTTGGATGCTTCAAACTATATGACGCTGACTGTACAGTAAAATAATGAGCATTGATATGAGAATATCCAGTATATCTTAGTATATTAATTTATATTCTAAATTGCACCACCTGCTGAGATCTGTTCTGTTCTCCAGTCCATTATGGTTGCCTGGTAGAGATCGCTCTGTAGCAATAAGGCCGCCTATTGTTACCTTGTAATATTCTGTATACCTTTTTTCTGTTTTGGTTGTTATATGTGGTGTTCAATAAAGAGTTATTGTATTCTATTGTAATAGAATATCTAAGAGACTGTGCTAAGCATATTTGGCTATTTACAACAGTAACATCCAGGAGTGAACCGGCATCAAGGCAGTGGAACAACTATATGAGTGGGACAACTTTTTCTTGCCACTCGTTGCTATGGTTACGTCCTCCTCGCTCACACTTTAAAACATAAGTTTACAGGTTTGAAATTGGCAAAACATGTATTTTTGCGGTGCATTTAAGCCTTTTTTTTTTGTATATGAATAGGAAGGCAAACGAGCAAGTGGGTCACCTGATGGTAAGTGATCGCCACGGCCCATAGACACCCGCAACCCCGGAGGGTTTGCAGATGCGTTGCCAACCTAGAGGACTAAGATGCAATGCCTCTTGTGCTCGTAATTTCCCCGGCTGTCTTACTCTCCACACCGGAACACAGCAGTGCAAGCACTGCTACTTAGCGGCAGGATTAGCGAGTAAGATGGTGGTAGCGATCCGGACGGACCTTGCACAAGGCCCTACCACCCGCAAAACAAGCAAGCCTCTTCCATAATTGGTCATCTATTAAGCATGTTAGTATGATGAGACACAACATTTCTTCTAACAAACTGTACTATTGTCCCCTCGCTGATGGGACAGAATAACAGCAAGAAATAGTTGATCCACCCATTTAGACTGGCTATGGACAGGACTGGCTGCCAACCTTCAATAGTGAAGTGGCAATATAAAAAAAAACTTGTACTTAAAATAATTGAAATCAAAATATCGGGTGGTCGTTTAAGATAGTCGCGGCACAGCATGCAGACACTGTAATATATGTCTAACTAGCTTCTGCCCGCGACTTCGTCTGCGTAGAATTATACATAAAAACCTTCCTCTTGAATCACTCTATCTATTAAAAAAAACCGCATCAAAATCCGTTGTGTAGTTTTGAAGATATAAGCATACATAGGGACATACGGACAGAGAAAGCGACTGTTTTATACTATGTAGTGATGTTAACCGAGTATCAGTTCAGTAGAGATCGTGGGAAGCCATTGGCTGCGGGTAGCACAGCCGATCGTAGCGGAGATGCTTGGGGAGGACTTACGGCTAGCTGTACGTCTGACAACTAATGTGGTCCATTTATGTGATACAGAGCATAAAAAATATTTATTTCAAATAACTGTAAAATAATTAAGATACCTAAGCTATGAAAGATTTGTCTGTATCTCTTTCTAGAAAAACAATTTTAATATTATTTTACATACATACATACCGTCACGCCTCTTTCCCACAGGGGTAGGCAGAGACTACTTTATTCCACTTGCTACGATCCTGACATATTTCTTTCGCTTCATCCACAGTCATCAATCTCTTCATACATGCTCGTAGGTTTCGGGTACTCCTGAGTCCTGACCTGACCTTTTTCCAAAACGTCTCCTATTTGGTCTCGGAACGTCCGTCTAGGCCTTCCCCTCCCAGCGCAACCATTCAATATTATTTTTATGGGCGTAATAACGTCACATGTCATGTCGGATCACTCTTTCTAATCGCTCTCTGATTACTAGTTTAAAACTCTTATTGTTTCCGTATTTCTTGACCGATATTACTTTTAATTTCACTTTTTGTCATCTCTTACTATATTTTCATAATTTGTTAAAAAATGTGTTTTTTTTTAAATGCATTCTCCCTATTACGATGATGAAGGTGTGATACTCACGTCAGTACCGACAGCTGTGAAGACCATAGCGTGCGTCATGCAGGAGTCGCCGTACAGCAAACGGTCCGCTTTCTGGAGCCCGATCTGCACATCCGTGTTGAACACCAAGCGGTAGTCGTGACTGTGAAAGACACATTTGCACGATAAAGTGACACTTTTAAGAAATTTTACAGAGAAAGGGTACTGTTCCACTTTTAAGTAAGCGCCCAAAGAAAAGGTACAGTCCCACTTTTACCCACCAGAAGTAAAGGTACTGTGTGCCACTTTTGAGTAAGCGCTCAAAGAAAGGACACTGTTCCATTTTTAAGTAACTGCCCAAAAAAAGGACACTGTTCCATATTTAAGTAAGCGCCCAAAGAAATGATACTGTGGCCCACTTTTAAGTAATCGCCCGAAGAAAAAGCAGTTCCACTTTTAAGCGCCCAAAGAAAAGGTACTGTGACCCACTTTTAAGTAAGCGCCCGAAGAAAAAGCAGTTCCACTTTTAAGCGCCTAAAGAAAAGGTACTGTGTCCCACTTTTAAGTAAGCGCCTAAAGAAAGGACACTGTTCCACTTTTAGTAAAAGCCTGAAAAAAGGTACAGTCCCACTTTTAAGTAAGCGCCTAAAGAAAGGACACTGTTCCACTTTTAGTAAAAGCCTGAAAAAAGGTACAGTCCCACTTTTAAGTAAGCGCCTAATGAAAGGATGTTGTTCCACTTAATTTAGCGCATAAGTTTAACTGGCCTATTTAAATACAGAAACTGTAGTATTGACGTTAAAATGTAAATGTCAAACTCATGCGCCTTATTCACGTAGACGCAGAAAGACTGCTAAAAATATGTTTTATCCAGATATTAAATACTAGTGCCTTCCGTCCGCAGCTTCGCCCGCGATAAATTAATTTTCCCGTAGGAAAAGGTATTTTCCCGCAGTAAAAAGTAGCCTATGTTACTCAGTGATAATGTAGCTTTCTAACGGCAAAAGAATTTTTGAAATCGGTCCAGTAGTTTCGGAGCCTATTCAATGCAAACAAACAAATTTTTCCTCTTTATATTATTAGTATAGATTGGTGAAGCTCACAGGCGGCAACTTAGATCTTACCATCATCATCATCGTCTATCTATCTATCACCTTATCTCTAATAAAAGTACATACGCGTCCAAGTCCTCGAGTCCGTTTTTCCGCTCAAACCTCTTGCTGACCTCGCAGCCGAACCAGACCGCTTCACCACCAGCTATGCTGTCTTTCACCACTCTGCAACAACATAGCATGTTATCCTACCAGGGTCTCCTAAAATTGGGCCTCCCCGAGATCCGTAAATGAAAGGAGTAAAGTTTTCTTTGACCTGTATTGTGCCAACAGCTGTAAATTTTTTTTGGGAATTAAAATCTGCCGTATACTTCCTGTTGACGTAGAGACTTATAAGATTAGACCTCATAAAAAAAGTTATAAAAATCATTGTTCCGCAAAAAAACTCCTTTTTTCATCTCTGAGAAAGCACTTCCATGCTGGTCTGGGAGCAAAGGAAAAACATAGAATGTACCAGTTGCTTCTCGTCCCGCGCAGATGGTAAAAGCCCATCGAGGGAATGGGCGAGTCTTAGGAATCATGTTATAGGCGATGCGGCTAGCAACCCATCACTATTTTGATTCCCCTTTCCACCTATACGCCTACAATCATACTAAACGTGGCCTTTAGGTCTTGTTACCTCAGGCTCTGTCTACCCCGTAAGGGATATAGACGTGATTTGTGTGTGTGTGTGTGTGTGTGAGAAAGCACAAAATGACTTACTGCATGAGTGTCTCGATAGGCTGGTTATTGTAGGCGGTCTGTCGACCCCCGACCACGTTGCCGAGGCATTGCAGCGTGAACAGCTGCCCGAAGGGGTTGCTTTCGCGGGGGTCGCTTACGAGGCATACCTGAAGTATATTTATTTATTTATTTATTTATTCAGTACATCCACATCATGTATATTACAGTGTGAGCCATAGAAACTTAATTGGTACATTAGTCTGATATACACGACAATAACGGAGTACATATCATTGTCCATACTGCGAGATGTCTATTAAAATATTACAATAAAAAAAAAAATTAAAATATCCACCTACCTATGCATAAAAAAAGTATAAGTAGGTGGTAGTCAAAATTAAAAATCTTATTTGGGACAAAGTGATTTACATAGATAATATGACAAATGAGATTAAAATAATCATGGAAATAGAATTCTAAATACAATACAATAAACATCATTTAAGCCCAATCATGGATGCAAAATTAAAATTAAAAAGACAAGTCAGCATGCATTACCTACTCCAACAATTAAAAGTCAAGTGCAACCCCACAAGAAGACGCAAACAGCAACTCGAATCTTAAACACAACAGGCACCGCAGCAGTATAAAAAGTTAAGGGTGTGATTTGGCCGAGAACCAGTTTAATTGTAAAGTGAAACTTCTTTCCATCGGCCTATTTGCAAAATAAACTTTTGAATTTTGAATTGCCTCAAATTATTTCCTCTGTTTGTAGGGTATCGCATTACAGTCAGCCGCGGAGTGGGGGTAAAGTGATAGGCGCTCGGCAGAGCAGCCAATATGGCGGCGCCCATAGCTCGCATCAGCTGACCGTGTACCATTTACATTCTCGCATGCTCCGCGGTATTTGAGTTTGAATTTTTTTATCGTTCCCAATTTCCATTTATTAAGTTAAGATTAAGAAAATTTTCACTTCCTTTGTGGGTTCACAAAACCAGTGTTTTTTTACGGAAAGAGGGAAGTAAACGAGCAAGTGGGCGGGATGGTAATATCAAATCTTTATATTCGTTCACAAAATTACACTGACTAAAATAAATGACAACACTGACATCCAACTTCAATGAATTCTGTAATTAAAAAAAAAACTTTTTTTAAATTTCAGTGACTTGTTTTTAGAATACCAGTGAAAATGTCCCTCTCACCTTGTCGTCAACATTGAAGAGCGGCCTCACATGGTTGTCATAGAACTCCTTAGGCGTGAGAGAACCGAGCGAGTTGTACGCCTTTTCTTTGTTGTAATATTCAAACGTGAACTTCTCTGGGGGCGTACCTGTGTGAAACAAGTCAACATGATACAGGCCAAATACATACATAAATCACGTCTTTATTCATTATGGGGTAGACACAGCCAGGGCCGTCTTAAACTAGGCTGGGGCCCTTGGGCACACAAGAATTTGGGGCCCTTTTGGAAAGTAAAAAAGCGAATTATAATAACATGTCCGACAAAAATGTTTTGAGAATAAATGTGTGAGAGAATTTGTCGGTCCGCCGGGGCCCCCTGAGGATGGGGGCCCTGGGGACGGGCCCCGTGTGCCCTTATGGTGAAGACGGTTTTGGACACAGCCTAAGGTAACAATAACTGGCCACGTTTAGCATGATTATGTTCATGATGGTAGTTAACCATACGAAATGCCGAACTGGACAAAGTTCCGTTGTGAAACGAAAATTTCCCATACAAATATTATGGTTAATTTTCGTGTCACAACGGAAAACTTTCATACTAAGTTTAATCAATTGCGTTAGGGTAGACGACTTCCTGGTCCTCACTTAAGTCGCCTTCTGCTGCGGCACTGGACATACTTCTAGCCTGTTCCCTTTACGTCCCCTGGCAATGTGATTCTACATTTGCATTTGCTGGTGAGCAGTAGATGTTCCACGGGAGTTTGTAATTGTGTCGTACAGACTCATTCAAACAGATGACGCTTAGCGACAAAAATTCGCATTGTAACAAAGTCACGTGACAGCTAGTAACAGTTAGAAAAATTCAAAGACTACCCACCTGCTACGGGTGGTGTAGGGGTATAGCACGCGTCACGGAATGACGAGGATCCGGGTTCGATTCCCGGCCATAGCTTTACTTTTCGGATTATTCTGTCCTAATGTTCAGTGACATTCAGAAATCTACATTTGCAGTTAAAAAGTTTTTATTTCCGACGACCATCGACCATTGTCGAATGTGATAAGAAAGAGACAGACGTACCCAAGCATGTGGCGACGATGTGGTAGATGACAGCGATCTGCTTGTCGATGGTAGCTTGGATGTCTTCGTCGGAAGCTTTCTTCGCAACCATGTCGCGAAGTTCTTTAGCGAATTCGCGAAGCTGAGAATACGAAACACAGACTAAGAGACTATACTCCATTCAGGATAAAATTAGAGGTAGATAGAAGGCAAAATGGTTCTTTACAGACAGAGCCTAAGGTAACAGGTACCTACAGGCCACATTTAGCACAATTGTGGGCGTATAGGTGGAAAATGGAATCAAAATAGTGATGGGTTGCTATAGCATGATTCTTATGATTTTCGCCCATTCATAACAGGTAAATAACAGGTTGTAATAAAGGTGTCATTACTGTCGCTATCAACAATTATACATACATACATACGGGGTAGACAGAGCCTAAGGTAACAACACCTAAAGGCTACGTTTAGCATGATTGTGGGTAATATTATTAAACTTCATGAAAAAAGGTTTACAATCGCTGATTCCAGTTTCTAATGATATCCTGAACTGGACCAAAGAACTCCAGGAGATCTTTCACCAGCTTTTACCTTGGTTTTGATGAGGGCGTTCATGTGCAGACTCTTCCGCGAGCTGAAGGACTCGGGGAAGCACTTCTTCGGTATCACGCCATACTTGTTCACCAAGTTCACTATCATGTCCCATTGCCCTCCGTCGTTTATTGGATCCTGGTACGTAAATCGTAAATATTTTATTAACGCTACGAACGACGCTACGCTAATTTTTTTTAAACGTTTGAGGCATAGCAAGCAAATGTACAAGCTGACAACTTTGGCACCGGGACCGGCCACAAATGGAAGGGTTAAATAGATTACAAAATTTCTACGTCACAATATAGAGGCCGCATTTACCGTTATTGTGGGAATATCGAAAGGGGAAACAAACATTGCATTGTTTCCTACACCGAAATATTCAGAGTTGCGGTTGGAACCCACATCCTGCTTGAGAGGCCAAAGGTCGAACCACTAGGCTATATTCAAACTAACAATCATATTCAGCGGTTTTTGATATTCACAATCATTTAACACACCACAAACCATAGGCGCTATCTAATGTAAACAATGCAACACTGCACTTCACTGCAATCTGTGTTAGTTTATCAAGTATCAGTAAACATTGATAAGATAAGAGAACTGCTCTAACTTAAATTGCCACAAATCACGTGAAAATAAAGCAATTAAAATAGCAGAGAACTTAAGGAGGCGCGAGTCTCGCTAGATCACTTTCTACCCTTCGAATGAGGGAATAGTAAAAGAGCGTTCACACAGAGTATTTTGTAAACGAGCAAGTAATGTACAGTCACCATCAGACATATAGCGGGCGAGGACATCAAATATTTCGGAGCAGCCTTAAATTTAAATAAACTCGTAATATTAAATAAGGCTAATAACATCAGAACACGCAATTCGTCATATATAGAGCAGCGACCTTTCAATAAAATCGGTACGTCACTGATCGTCAAAGGTATCGATGCAGTCAGGCTGATTATAAAGATGAGAACATTTGTGGAAAACATACCTTAATTTTATAACAAACAAACTTTCATTGTTTTTTTGTCACGTGTGGAAAATGCACTGTATGCATTCCCGCGCTCGTGGCAGCAACGGGGGTATGACGGGCTCTCCAGCTCGCCGCTGCCTTCCCTAACGGAAGGAGGGGAGAGGCCTACCGTCTAGAAACCGACACGTTCCCTCCTGGCCATGGACTGTGAGCGTCACGGGAGCACTAGGTGTCACCGCAACATTAAATAACATACCCTCAGTAAGAAGTTGACGAGACGCCCATCCAACTGCTCGCCTTGCTTGGCCGTCGCCACGATAGTATTCAGCCAATAGTGGGAGCGCTCGATCTTATCCCAGAAGAAGAGGTAGCTGCGAAAAAGAAGCGACAATAAGAATAAATGAGACGTAAGCAGGATCAACCCAATCACTACATAGTATAAAACAAATTCGCTTTACGCTGTCTGTCACTATGTATGCTTAGATCTTTTAGCTAGGTACGCTACGGATTTTGATGTATTTTTTTTACTAGATAATGTTTCGAGAGGAAGTTTTATATGTATTAATCGAAGTCTCGGGCAGAAGTTAGTATTCAATAAAGTACAAGCTACTGTTTATTTTTTTCAATGTTACAAACAAATAGTAACAAATTATTGACAAAGTGCCTGGTGACTACATCAAATTGACGTTAAAAGTTTGAAGTCAATTTCTCTCTCTCTCTCTCTGTCTGTCTGTCTGTCTGTCTGTGTGTGTGTGTGTGTGTGTGTGTGTGTGTGTGTGTGTGTGTGTGTGTGTGTGTGTGTGTGTGTGTCATCGTAGCTCTCAAGCGGATGGATAAATTTGGGTTATTTCATTCGAAAGCCAGTTTCCTTGCGGTGGTTCTTAGCCATGTGTGGTAAAATTAGTCCAGCAGTTCGAAGAGTATCAGCTCTTTTCCAAAATTCGCACCCTTCGTGGAAGAAAGACGTAAGTCCTGTAAAGCCTTAATAGGACTTACGTCTTTCTTCCACGAAGGGTGCGAATTATGTGAGGCATTTTTGGCATAAAATAAAAACAAAAATAGGGTATTACTTGAAGTCTTTTAAATTATTAATTAAATGTTACTGACTGTGTTTATCATTGCCAGAGGATTTCGATTGAGCGCATTGGCTAATATCATTGCCAAAGGATTTTGATTGAACGCATTGACTAGAATGTGTGGCAAAATTAAACTATTAGCAACATCTGTACCTCTGCGAGAACTCGAACTCCTCGATGCCGTACTTCTTGCAGAACGGCAACCTCATCACGTTGAGCGCCGCGAAGAGCCAGCAGCGGCCGGAGTTCTCCTGGTTCGTCACCGGCTTGCCCTCCGACTCTACCTTTACAGCAAATACTTACATTACGACAACACGCTGGCTTCCTTAAGTATCACATAAGTTGGGCGAAATAAATTACTTTTGGAATTAATTACACTATTACATTAGATGAGCAAAGAAAAAACATAGAATGTACCAGTTGCTTCTCTTCAAGCGCACATGGTAAAAACCCATCGAGAGAATGGGCGAAAATCATAGGAATCATGTTATAGGCAATGCGGCTAGCAACCCATCACTATTTTGATTCCACTTTCCACCTCTACGCCCTCAGTGTCTTGCTAAACGTGGCCTGTAGGTCTTGTTACCTTAAGCTCTGCTTACCCCATAAGGGATAAAGACGTGATTTGTGTATGTATGTGTATATTGTGTATGTGTATTACATTAGATTTTCGCCCATACCCGCGCTGGGTTTTTACCATCTGCCCGGGAGGAGAAGCAACTGGTACATTCTATGTTTTTCCTTTGCTACCCGACCAGCTTGGAAGGACACATTGATACGATGAAACAATTCGTCCTGTCATATACACACCGAAGGTGGTGAAATAAAGAATGTCTCAGAGCGCAGGAACTTGTCGCACGAGCCAATGGCGAGGGCGATAAACATGCGAGTTGAAAAAAAATCTAAATATCAGTGAAAACTAGAACACATAGAAAAATCCAAAAAGTAAAGCTATGGCCGGGAAACGAACCCGGATCATCGTCATTCCGTGACGCGTGCTATACCCCTACACCACCCATAGCAGGTGGGTAGTCTTCGAATTTTTCTACCTGTTACTTAGCTGTCACGTGACCTTTGTTACTATGCGAATTTTTGTCGCTAAGCGTCATCTGTTTGAATGATGTGTCTGTACGACACAATTACAAACTCCCGTGGAACATCTACTGCTCACCAGGGACGAGAGAAGGCGCTGTTTTTCAAATGATAGGCGTTCTTTATTATCGCTCGAGGTGTGTACACAATTTTACTTCTCTCCCTGGCCAGGAAGTGGAAATGTCCGCTCGCAACGGGCCGTAAATTGCTACTTACAGCCCGGTGACGTAAAAATATAAAATGCCCTTAAAACGCGGCATGCAAGCATTCAAAAAGACACAGGTTTTTTTATCCACTTGCTTATCGTTTCAGATCACTTCGGTTTTGTGATGTGATATTAAAAAACAAATGCCCCGCCACATCTGACTGTACTATTAAACTCAATAACTACTGAACGGATTTTCATGCAGCTCTCACAATTAACTAGATAAGAGTGATTCATGAGGAAGATTCAGGTACATAAATAATTAGTTCCCCTTCAAGCGCAAGCTGAAGGATCACTTATTGACGCTTCAAAAATTCTTACAATATTCCTCCAGCATTTTGCACTTTGATATGCCAACCTGTTGTTTTTGAACAATTTAGTTTTCCCTCCTTTTTTTTTTTTTGTTTATTGTAAACTATTTAATTAATTTATGTATTTCTTTAGTTACACATAAGTCGGGTTCGATCTATTTATTGCTTTGTTTACGTAAAAGTGTATGGATTATGTAGTATATTTTATCTGTGTATCGTTTCGTGAGTCATAGACGGTTCTGGCTGAAAATCAGTGCTGCAGGTGTCTAGTCTAACACCTCAGCGTAATGCTGAGCCAGCGACCGTTTCACTTTTGCGAAGACACCCACAACGCTGATGATCTATTTTTCATGTCTGTTTTTTTTTCTTGTTTTTTTTTCTATAAAATTGTGTATATTCTCTTATATTTGTGTGTCTTGCAAAAAGGAATAAATGTCTTCTTTCTTTCTTTCTTAGTTGAAATATAACGATAAATTGTTGGAACTATCGGGAAAAGTCAAACTGCCTGGGCCCTATTTCACCAAATTGACAATTGTCGGCGACATGTGACAATTCGAAATGCAAGGCGTTGCCAACATGAAGCCAGCCGGCGTAGATTCTGCTCGAGTTTGTAATATAAACAGAATTGTCAATTGTTTTCGACAATTGTCACAATGTTGGTGAAATTATATTACTTACCTTGATGTTGTACACGTGTAGGGAGCTGTCAGCCCTCTTCCTACTGATGGCCACCTCGAATGGGTCGAAACGCGTGCACACATTCTGTGCCAGCTCATTCTTTGGGTCCGAAAAGAATTTATTGCGCAGCTCAGTTGTTTTTTCAAGCGTCAGTGGTTCTGAAATGAAGTTTTTTTAAAGTAACTACATACATACATAAATCACGTCTTTATCCCGCACGGGGCAGACACAGCCTAAGATAAGACCTAAAAACCACTATTAGCATGATTGTGGGCGTATGGATGAAAAGAGGAATAAAAACAGTGATGGGTTGCTAGCCACATTGCTAATCACTACATAGTATTTATAAAACAAAGTCGCTTTCTCTGTCCCTATATCCCTATGAATGCTTATATCTTCAAAACTACACAACGGATTTTGATGCGGTTTTATTTAATAGATAGTGATTCAAGAGGAAGGTTTTTATGTATAATTCTACGCAGACGAAGTCGCGGGCAGAAGCTAGTATAACATAAAGTTAAAGTGACTAGTTTCTCAAAATCCAAAATTTTATGTCGGTATCATGCCGTCCCTTTCTCTCTCCTTTTAATGAATAGTACGGATGACCAAGCTTTGCTCTGTATTTTTTTTGTACGTTTTCTTAAAATTAAACCTAGCTAGATCGATTTATCGCCCCCTAAACCCCTGCATACCAAATTTCATAAAAATCTTTGAGCCGTTTCCGAGATTCAGATCACATATTACACACAACGCTGATGATCTATTTTTCATGTCTATGTTTTTTTTTGTTATACCTTGTTTATTTTCTATAAAACTGTGTATATTATCTTATATTTGTGTGTCTTGCAAAAAGGAATAAATGCCTTCTTTCTTTCTTTCTTTCTATATTACTAGCTTCTGCCCGCGACTTCGTCTGCGTATAATTATACATATAAACCTTCCTCTTGAATCACTCTATCTCTTAAAAAAAACCGCAAGAAAATCCGTTGCGCAGTTTTAAAGATCTAAGCATACATAGAGACAGACACAGACAGCGGGAAGCGACTTTGTTTTATACTGTAGTGATAGAAAAGAAAGATTAGTGTGAGCGGGACGGAAATTTCTAACTTCAAAGTAAAAGACCGTAAGCAATCGGCACCGTGGAGTGCCTCAATACACTGACGGGCAAAAATAGCCTGATCAGTTTTATACAAATTCATTTGGATGGACAAATTGACTCGTTTTGTCAATGTATTTTTTTTTCGCTTTTCCTGTATAGAATCACGAGCACTATCAATCATACCTAAAATTTTCAAACATTCTGTGGTCTAATTGTGGTTCCTTTCCGTTGCCACCGTAAAAAAAAATGCATGAAGTAAATTTGGAAAAAGCCGAGTAAAATTGGCCGAAACACAAGACAAAAACTGTTGCTAGGCGGCAAAATTAAAAGTAGGTACATATACGGAAGTTTTAATTGAAGAAGTTTACTACACTAAGAGTTATAAATTTAAGCAAGTTTGTTAATATTTATTTGTGTGTTTGTTTGTAAAGCATTTACTTACTTACTTACTTACTTAATATTTACTCACTTGTGATGTGAGATTGTAAACAATACAGTGAAACATTGCAATTCTAATCGTTTGTTAACCTCTATGTGCTCGAGCGTTACGGTTCGGGCGCACCCTGGGCAACAACAACAATCTCTAGCAGGGAGACTTAAGGGGAGGGAGAGTAGAGTATGGGCCAGTGCAACGGTTGCAGTTCCCCTTTGGCAGGGAGCCTAAGATTAAATTTTAATCATTAAAATAAAATCAATTTACTAAGATCCCAGAATTTTAAAACTGCCCTGTTTGTTTAAGAGTGAGGTTGTAGCTAGGTATATGTAACAGGATTTTTCAAGTAGGTAATTCTTTATCTTTCTTTTGTGATATTAATTTTTGTGACTGTACATTGAAGGAAATGTATTCAATTCAATTCACACCACCATAGAACCCTGTCGCAATCGCCAGGCTGCTGCCACTCAAACTCGAGCGATACGTCACCTCATTGTAATAGGGTTCTACGATGGTATGTAAAAACATTTCCCTTACTTCCCATTTTACATTCTCATCAGAGTACTGCACGCCGAAGGTACCGAACAACGGCTGATTAAAAACAAGTAGAAATTTCCCTTAACTGTACATAAAATATGGCAAAACACAATCTGAGACGATTATTACAGATGTAACTTATATCTCTATTGTTACATTACTGATAAAAGGAAATCTTAATTAAATAATGATGTAATTCCATCCAATGTAAAACAAGTGCTCATTTAGTATGAAATATATTTTAACAGCTAATAAAAGTGAATGTATAATAAAATTTAATACCTACCAACATTGAATTGTCATTACGTGACACTCATGAAGTAATAGCATGTTATAACCGCATACTTAAAAGTATTAACAGGAATTTAGAAGACAGTATTGACGGAACAAAATAAACCTTGAGTCCAAACTTCAGCTTTCTAGGTAGTTAGGTGTTGATTGAGTCAGAACCAGTAGTTGCTTGCTGGCTCGGCATTATCACCATGGCAAGATAGACAGATACCATCACCAGAGAGGCTAAATTACAGAAGAAACAATGGTGTACTTTAGGGCAACCAACCTGTTTGCTGCTATTTGTTCTGTGTTGATCATGGCAATACAGAGTATGTGTTGGTGTAGAAATAAGATTGTGAAAATTACTAGTTATGTAATTGGTGGATGGCACAGGCTTTAGATAGTACAAAGTTCAATCTCGGGTCAAATGATGTTGACCACCCCTGGGCTAGATAAAGCACAAAACCATAGGGCCATTTCGGTTCACAAAAGAACAATTATACGTTACACAACTGAAGTTATCTAAATGGTTCACATATTTTTAAGAGATCCTTTTTTAAATAGGTACGAACCAGTAGTACGCTGCTTTGTCTGATCTCCTCCACAAAATGTATCCATACTTATTTTTTAATTCAATATTTTGTCATAGAAAACAGACTCACTTGAAACAGGTTTAATCTGTTTACTGTAAAACTTTAATTTCATAAAATGTTTTTTATGAGCCAATAGAATCGCTCTATACATTTAATAATGAAGTATGAAGTCTGAAGTCCTGGGCATAACTTTTGAGTTTTCTTTGTCAAAAGCAGATTGTTTTTTTTTCTGTATTTTTCATTCATAACACCAGCATTCAATGATAATAGACGTTATTATTGATGAAAAAAGGTTTGCTATGTTTATTGATGTCAAAAAAAAAGAGAAAATAAAGTTTGTTGCATTCTATACCTATTTAAAAATTAATTAATGCTAACAGGTAGTCAAAGCAAAAACAAGTTTCTTTCAACCAACCGTTATAGGTCAAATAGTGCCGACGTAGGCGTCAACTAACTCTAGTAGCCCGAAAATGTATGTAGTATAATATTGCAAGAAATAAACAGATTTAAATTACACCGCGGACTAGTTCTGTAATTAAATAGCAAGGTTATAAAAGAAAGAAATGGTCTTACTTGACGTCATCGCTGTTGATTTTCTTCTAATTAGAATTGAACTAAAAGAACGTCTAACTCCGGCCAACACTGAAATAAAATATAAAATTTAAATGTTTAGGTTCCAAACAAAACTCAGTGATGTTGCATAAAATTCACGCACGAAGCAACTTACTCTTTTTCACACGACGTCTTTCAATCACCAAGTACGATATTGTTGTCCCTTTCTTAAATATCTGTTCGATCATTGGTTACATTTTGTTGACATGAAAAGAGAGCGTTCGGATACCTTTATTCCGAAAACACATTAGAAAAACAGGCAGGTTTGGGCGGTCTAATTACATCACAAATGAATTACAATAGAAAAAATAAATTTTATTGTTATTTATTGTAATTAAATGTCTATTGTGACGTTTAATTTTTAATATACTTCCACAACTTTTATTTAAAATAAAAAAATGGTTTCAAAACATACATGGCACCGAGATGGCACCACTGCATTTCCAGCGGCAAATTTAAACATTTTGAAGTACTATAGAATCGGTTCTTAAAAATTGAAATTTAATTAGATAAATGCATAACATATAGCTAAAATTGCTCATCATAATCGCGAATATAAACAGCTTCCTTCGTAAAATAGCTTATTTTGCATTTCAAATCCTTGTCTAGTCAACTACAGTGCTTGAGTAAGGGAGGAAATCAATAACTCAGAGGTGTAACCCGCCTGTTTTAAGACGTCACGCATGCCAATGGAAACTATCCCAGTCAGGGATGTTTCCGCATAGACGCGAGACAACGATATAGGTCAAGGAAAGCAAACGTCGTCCCAACCCAAATAAAGTATTCATTTTCGATATAAGCTGGAAGAATGTCGTTAAAGGCTTATGAAGATGCGTGTATCCGAGCAGAGTTGTTCGGTCAACCCAAACCGGATAAGGACGAGTTTTTAGAAAAACATAAACACCTGGACATTGTGGAGTTCGAAGAAGTGGACATCAAAACTACTAGTGAGGTAATTTTCTTATAAATTTTAGTAGAGAGGAAAGAAATTATGAAGTGTTCACTATTTTGTAATAATATTAGTACTAATAATTTAAATGATGCATTATATTAAATTTTGTCTTCAATTTTCAGAATACAGCTATGTTAAATGAAAATATTCAGCAAGTAGGAGGTGGCCTCAATGAATTGAACTCTATTTTAAATAATACACAAACCAAAATTAATAAACTAAAGGTAGGATTTGAATATTTTTCTGATAATAATGATAATTTACTTTATAACAATTAAATATTGATGGAGTAGGAAAAGGAATAAATAGGATAATATTTTCAACGGTGTTCAAGACAAGTTTTTTTAATAAATACCTATTTTTACTGTTTTTCAGGGTGTTTGTGGCAGTTTGACGAACTTTTTTCGCATCAAATTAACAGCAAAAGACAACTTGTCATATTCTAGCGAGCCTAGCTATGTGGGCCAAACAAACTATGACAAGGATTACGTGCCTCCAGCCAACAAGTCAGAACTAGGCTCAATAAACCAGGACCTTGGTCCCGACGACAACGAAATGACGCCGCGAGCGGGAAAATCAAACCAAGATGGCGGCGACATAAACACAGCATTAGACGATTTAAAAACGATGCAGAAAAATGATTCCCCCGCAGCAGCGTTAAGGGAAGTGGGTGATAAAATGACATCGCAGACTAGTAAGCTTGATAATTTAATTTTCAAGGCAGAGAGAGCCCAGGCTTCTGTGTCAAGTCAAAATAAGCAAATGAGATCGTTTTTGCGATAAATTGTTAAGTGTCCATTGAAATTCTTATGCAATGCGCTGAAAGAAATATTACCGAATCTTTGCCGGTTCTCAAAGTACCCAATGCTTTTGTATTTCTTGTGCTTGTGACATCATTATCAAATGATAATAAGCTACACGTTAAAACGGTTGTTATAAATGATACCAATAATCAAAAATTTAGGAAGATGTCACCGGTGGGAGCATTAAGGGCCTATTCCGAAATCGAAAATTCGATGCATGTCGTTCCGATCACACTAATATTCATTAATAGAAGGACGATGGGACGGTATGATGCGAACTTCGAATTTAAAGTTTCGGAGTAGCCCTTGGCACCAGTTTTTGGAGGTTGAAGCGCGCGTAGTTTCCAATTATAAGTATTTAAGTAATTAAAGAAGATTAAGTATGTTTTGTAAATGAATTTTAAGGAGCTGCGTGTTCTCGGATTAATGATACAGAATTATCGGATTTAAGTTTTAAATTTACGTTTCTGCTCTCTGTTTAATAATTAGTAATAATTACTTAGGTACCTACCTAGTTTATTTTGTTCCCCGCCGACTTAGTTTTTATGGGGTTTTTATAACGTTACTTAAATTAGATTAGATTATTTATTCAATTAAACGTTTATAAAGTTTTTATTAAAATTATTGAAAGCAACTTGATGACTGATTAGATTATAATTATTTACTTTACCTACTTAAGTGAAAAGTACATTGCTACTCGTCTTTTGCCAATTTGTTTAGACGAACTTTATAGTTTTAAGTGGCAATAATACAAAAATATAAATATTTTATGTATTTTAAAAAACTGTATCATTATGGAGAATATTAAATTGTAAGAAGATGCAAAAATGCACTGCATGACAATATTTATTATAATTATATATTTAATAATTCTAGAATATCTGTAATCTTAGTCTAAAGTCTTCTTGTTCTAGAATTTTCCTATACCTCTTGTTCTCATATATCTAATGATCTGCATCTGCTTACCTTCCAGTAAATTATTGTATATGTGATACCTATTTCTTGTTAAAGCATTGTGATACACGACATTTGGTGTCAAACGCGTACGGAGTTATATTTTATGGATTGTAGCGTTATTCATTAAAAATAAAACTGTGATTACCTAAAATCTATGTTATGTTTCGAATCTTCCTCAGCCCTTCTAATCGGTTGCCTATAATATATATCTATAGCCCCTTTTATTCCGTTTCGCTACAATTTTAGTATATTGTGTCGTCTTTTTTTTGTCGCGTAATTCGGCGTGCCTCATGGCATAGGCCTCCTCCATGTTTGGGTTATAGTTCCCACGCGGGCCCAGTGCGGATTGGGAACTTCACACACACCATTGAATTACTTCGCAGATGCGTGCAGGTTTCCACACGAAGTTTTCCTTCACCGAAAAGCTCATGGCGAATTTGAAATGTAATTTCGCACATAAATTCCGAAAAACTCAGAGAAAACCCAAGATTCGAACCCACGACACTCTGCTTGAGAGGCCACAGGTCAAACCACTAGGCTACCACCGGTAGAAGATATACACACTGGGAAAGTAGCGTGTCACGCACTTTTCTAGTAACGTGTACTGTGTCTAAGAACTATTCTGAAATATTTCTTCAGGTGGACTGGTTTGTTTGATTGCACACTCTTCTGAAGGTTTTCCATCGCATTTTTTTAAATCAAAATCAATACGCTCCTTTGATGCCGTACACTGAACAATCGACCAATGTGTGAAAACATTTTTAAGCAGCAGTAAATTAGCAACAAATTTAAAGGGCTGTTCTGTCCAACCAACTCAACCACAGGCAGAAGTATCCTGGATTAATTATAAGTTTTCTTTATACGACAAGGATGGCAAGCTAGTAAGTGGGTCGCCAGATGGCAAGCGAGCACCACCCAAGGACTCCCGAAAAACTAGAGGATTGCAGATGCTAGCCAGCCTATAGGGCTAGGATAGAATACCTCTTGTTCCAGTAATTTCACCAGCTGTCTTATTCTGCGCGCCTGAACACAGCAGCGCAAGCACCTCACAAAATGTGGACCTCTTCCGCTTCTTTTGACTTCTACGTATTCAAGTATAAGCGACCGAAACCGACATAAATGAAATCATACTGAATGGAGATAGCCGAACAATGACAAGGAAATTCTACTATTCTTCCTGATGTACCTCTATTGTCGACCACATGACATGACTGTCTTGCCTCAACGACAGTCACGGTCACGCAAAAACGTCAACATTTCAAGCGTAACCACGCTTTATAAAAGTATTTGTTTGCACCACGGCCATCACTCCTGTTCAGTAGAGCGTCCGCTATGTTGCTGCAGCTGCTCGAATTTTTCTTCATCTGTCAACTCCCAGTGTTAATCGCCAATCCATTCCATAAGTATCCATACGTTTTCCTACTCGACATTGGGAATGAAGAGCTTCAAACGACCTCAGAGCAGATCAGGGTATCCATACCAGGTGGCTCCTTGGCACTGAGATATCCGGCAATCGGAGAAGGCGACAGCATAGCCCACGTCAGAGTGAGCGGAATAGATTTTGGAACAGACTTAAAAGCTAATATCGTGGATGGTGGACCTGGTTACAAATACGTTGTCATTGTATTCATGGGTAACCCAGGGTCGGCGTACGATGCTATAGTCACTGTGTCAACTTTGAAAAACGAACAGGATAACGAAAATGACGAAACGGACGCCGTACAAACCGAGGATGCCAAGAGCTCTTATAAAGTTGCAGAAGACAGTGTGTTAGAAGAGGATTCAAACGATAGTGCTGAAATTGAAGAGGATAATAGTGAGAAAAGTGATGAACAAGTACCTGCAGCGTCAAACTTCTATGATTCCGCTGAGAACGGCGACGTAAATGGTAAAGAGAATACGCAGGATGACGATGTTCATGTACAGAGAGAAGTTGTGAATGAAGAGCGCTATAATGAGGACATAGACGCACAGGTTTATGCTGATACAGATGAAGAACAAGGAGATCAGAACTATGACGATGATAACGGCAATAAAGGAGAGAACTACGACGATGAACATAATTCTGAGCAAAATAATGAAGCTTTAGAAGTTGACCGTAATTTATATGACAAATATAATGCTCTGAAGCCCCATTTATACAACGACGTGAGAGTTTACCCTCAAGAAGTAAACGATGCTGACAATGAAGTTGATTATGATGACAAAGCGTACAGTCCAGAAGATCCCATAGAGTTGGATCAGATGTTCAATGACGAAGAAGTACATAATGATGGTGAAAAATATAAGGATTCAAACAACAACAATTACAATGATGGAGACGACAGTTCTGCTATAGCGTATTAAAAATAAGACGTTATGCCTAGAGTTAATTTATTACTATTGTAAATATAGCCAAATAAATTAAAAGAGTTTATAAAATTTCATTCGTTTTTTTTTTATTTAGCCCTACCTTTCCCTATATTTATTTATCTACCTATACTTATCCACCTACTGTGCTATACTTTATTATTAAATATTTAGATTAGAGAACTCTGAGAAGAGTAAAAATTAAACGAAGGCGTCAAGGCTCCAGTTTCTTTCTACGCACCTGGCGTGTCATTTACGTACAATATTTTTCACCATGGCAATAATTTTGTAGGGATATATTATTATTTAGTGTCTCTTTCATATTTTCTCTATCACTATTGTATTTAATGATCTGTGGCATAGTGCGTGCACGACAAAAATTTAACGAACGATTAAAATAATACTGAGATGTTTATGTTTTTTATTAATTGAACAAGGGCAAGATGTTCAGTCAGCCAAGCATTTCTTTTTTTTATCTGATATCTATTGATTGTAGAAGGTTAAGGCTAAGGCTAACTTTTTAAATCAATTTTGTTAAGTGCATTCAACCCTGGCAGTCCATTTAAATTTAAAATGGTAATATTTGTTCACAAAATTATTTGGCAAACGGTCAAGTCATGAAGATATGAAGAGATACATGAATGTGGATAAAGCGAACGGTATGTCAGGATCGTAAGAGGCTGGGACAAAGAAAAGTAGTCTCTCTCTGCCTAACCCTATGGGAGATAGCGTGACAGTATATATTACGTATGTTTGTAACAATCATACCAATATTATAAACTTTAAAAAAAAGTTCGAATGGTTAATGCTCAACATGCCGTTCGGCTTAGATAGCAATAGCTGGTAAGCTACTTTTTACCCCGGAAAATTGCGTAGTTCCTACAGGATAGAGCTGGAAATAAACGTATTCTTCACAGATGAAGTTGCGGGAAACAGTAAGTGGTTGTAAGGTGTTTGAGTTGGTACTGTGGTACGAAACTTTATCATCGTGTTTAACTCAGACTCGCTTTTAACCAGTTTTATTTTTGTAAACTTTCAGCAAATTTTTGTGGTGTGAATAATGAATATGTTACCCATATTGTTCATGTTCAGTTTGGCTACTCATTATTTCAATTCTCCTGCACATAAACGCATAGCAATAACTTATCAAACGACGGCAAATTGAGCCATCGCGTAGGCGTACACGAGCTAATGCGAAATCATAAACAAATCTAATAATCTCCAGTTTATTATTATCCCAGAGAATCAATTTTCAGTGAAAATACGTACACGTGACATTTATTCCAAGGCTTTACTGTTTACCTCAGCGGGATCGTGCAATTTTTGATCAAATTATGTATTTAATGTGGCGTCTCAATGTTACACGTGCCAAGTTAATTAAATGATGGAATGCAGATGTCAAGGCCGGTGAAGCCGAAGGACTTTAAAACCATAGGTGATTGTAATTTTAATGGTCACAAACCACTAACTTCCTCAAATAGGTACTAACTAAACTAAGTATTAATAGGGTTGCCATCTCTAAAATTTGGAAAACAGGACAAGACGCGTGAAAACCCCGGATTTTAGAGTCCGAAAGCCGGACATGTCAACAAGATCGTGACGGGAGGGGTGGGGGAACGGTGAAATAGTGCGTGTCTCGCGGGCGGCCCAAATTTTTTTTTTTTTTTTTAAACCCGGTCTACAAATGAAACCTTCCCCGGACGCTCCCCGGATGCCCTCTAAACTAGGACAAATCCGGGGAAACCCGGACGGATGGCAACCCTTAATACAGTATTAAGTATCATGTCTTTATCCCTTACGCGGTAGATAGAGCTTAAGGTAACAAAACCTTAAAGCCACGTTTAGCATGATTGTGAGCGTATAGGTGGAAAGGTGACTCAAAATAGTGATGGGCTAGCCGCATCGCCTATAACATGATTCCTAAGATTGTCGCCCATTCCCTCGCTGGGCTTTTACCATCTGCGCATATGCCTACAATCATGCCAAACGGGGCCTTTAGGTCTTCTTACCTCTTATGCTCTATTCTGTAAGTTATAAAGAAGTGATTTATGTATACACATACATAAATCACGTATGTGTATGTTGTGTAACATAATTATTGTAAAAGAGAATATGAGTTTGTTTGTTTGTTACGCTTTAATGCATATACTACTCACCTGATCGTGATAAAATTTAGTATGGATTTAGTTTGAGACCCTAGAAAGGAGTTATTAGGTTAGTTTTCATTCCGGGAAACTGTATGGTTAGTTCTCGTGGGCGCATCAACTAATTCAAGTTCTCCGCAGACAAAGTCGCGAGCAACAGCTCGTATCCAATATAACTGTCATGAAAGATACTATTTCAAGTTATGCCTTGTATAGTAAACTAGCTTCTGCCCGCGACTTCGTCTGCGTAGAATTATACATAAAAACCTTCCTCTTGAATCACTCGATCTGTTAAAAAAAAACGCATCAAAATCCGCTGTGTAGTTTTGAAAATATAAGCATACAAAGGGACATAGGGACATAGGGACATGGGGACAGAGAAAGCGACTTTGTTTTATACTATGCAGTGACTATGTAGTGATGATAGTGATAAGTAACTGTTCTACTACATTTTTCTATTTACGTATGTAGGGTAACTGGGCTGGAAGAACAGAATAACTATGGATTCTATTATTGTAATTCTAAACATGCGCATGAGCACAACATAAGTGAATTTTGTTTTTGTATACGTGTAGTATGTTATTCTTCTTCTTCTTATTTGCAACGACAACTTCGCCAAAGTCAAAGTAATAAAAATATATTCAAAAATCTTGAGACAAAATGTCAGCAACGTTGTAAATACGCGGCAAATACGGTCAAAAGACCCCCTCCCCTTGTCGTGCTCTTAGCCACCGGTCAATGAAAAAGAAAAAAAAACTAAAGAGTATGATCATGCTATTGACATGTCAAAATAAGAAGTACCTAACTTAAAAATTTGTTTGAGTTACCGAGAGTTACCTACCTCAGAAAACTCAACCTCCCACGAGGTATGCCACAAGGTTGTATTTTGGGAACGTTACTTAAAAACCAACAACAAAATCGCAAACGATAAGCTGACATCGCCCCGACATTTTGTAAAACATTCGTATGTCTTGTTTGTACGTCACGAACTATATTTAAGACTTTTGGCATGCGTCCGATTAGAAAACCATTGTGAAATTTATTACTACAATGATTTATGGGAAAATGTTCTGGATGATTTTATTGCTCGCTAAGTATTTCTTTGTTTAAATTAACTGTTGTATAAGTAATGTTGCGTCTTTATAGTTTTGCGTAAGTGTTTTGTAAGTTATAGGTCTGTATAGATTAATACAGCAAACTGAAGAAAATCGGCCAAGTGCGAGTCGGGCTTTTTTAACATCTAATCAAAGAAAGGCCACGTTCCTTGTATGTAACTCTGTCTTAGTTTGCGCCATCGTTGCCTCCAAATAGCTGCGTCAATTTCTTAGAGAATTTAGGCGGGAGGCGTCATGCTACCCATTTCCCCTCTGCCAAACCCCTTTGCTCATTTACGTAGAACGTTTATAAAAACTAATGTTGACAGTGATCATTTGTCATTTTGCTTTGTCCGAATCGCTTTTTTTTTATACAAATAAATATTATTACAAAATACTAGAATAAGAACACGCTCTACCTTTACATTGATACTAGAAAGATCTACTAAATTATACTCAACAGTACCCAATACATAATGTATCGCTTTCAAAATAAAATCCTTGAAAAAACAGCTATAAATAGAAATTATCGACCGTTAGCAGTTGACACAAAAGTACGTATGGCATTAGAATAACGGTCTACTAAATTTAAAATTCAAAATCTAAGAGCAAAACATGTTGCCGTTCCATAATTCCAAATTCAAACGTCTAACTGAAATTCTAACCGTCCGCTCCTGTTCCATTTTCATCGCGATAGGTTGCCCTTCTATACCTACCGTTGCGAAACCGCATATTCTTGAATTGTAGACCTTAATACATTGTTTTAAGTGCTGCTCTTAATTATTAGCGTGTTCTTATGTTGGTATCTATGCTAAGGTACTATTTAAATTTAGGTTTATACATTTTGCGATGCAAGGAGATGAAAAATTTATTACCAGATGTAGAGGGACGGTTTGTTTTTAAAACTATGTGTAAAATGGTGATATATAAAATGAATATACTTTTGTTACCTCTTATTACTCACCGTTTCAAAAGTAATATCCGAAACTTATAATCCACCTCTACGGACGACACGTTCCACCTAGACAAGAAAGCAAAAAACAGATCCCATTTTGGAGCCTTTGTACTACTTTCTGTCTAATATTATATATTTTTTAATTCTTGTGCGTACTAAAAAAAATTTACACCACTTGTTTTGTAGACAGAACTTTCACATAATTCATTTCATAGTTTTTTTTTTCAACGAATATACCTACAACTTATATTTCAATTAATACTTTTGTAATCATTTACGAAAATGAAATTTAAATTAAAAAGAATAGATAAAGTTATTCATGACACTTAAGTTGCAAACAGTATATTCTTACGAATAAACAAAACTCAAAAGCTAGCTACCCTCTTAACATCTCCTGAATAAAACAAAAGACAATAACGAATCTGTCAACACTATTATTGACTGAAATACTGCATAGCTTTAAGCATGGCACGGTCTTCGAAAGCTATTCGAATTTCAAATTTGACTACTAAAATAGAAAGTCGGTTACCAAACTACAACTACGGATCAACTTTCAAAGACAATAAGATTTTTTTTTTAATTTGAAGGGTACTACCACATTATGTAATGTGTGCTGCTGCTGAATGGCTGTCTATGGATAATAATAAATTTACAACTGAAAGTGCACTATTTCGTAATCGTGCCTACATTTCCTCGAAGAGCAACTAGCACTAGATGCAACTTGTTTGTGAGTTCTACTTAATTAATTTCTAAGTTAACAAGTGGAATTGGTTATGCAACGTGAAAAGCTATATGAACTACTAAGTTATACATAAGACTACCAGTTTTCTTGGAATGCCTGCAAATGTAAGGAATACTTATGATTGATTCCAAATGTTATTCCACTTTCATTTAAAGAACAATACACATTCACTTTTTTATTTTTATTCTTAAAATCAGTCATTTCAACAACCTAACATGAAACTTACTGCACGAATTTTCTGTAAGTTTGTTTTAAAATTTTCGCAAGTTATTCCACCGACACAAATAACTTAAAAGTAAACTTTTTGCCAAAAAACGCAGGCTAAAATATTTTGTAATTTTTTTTAGTACAAGCATCCGCTATCCGGCCAGTACTTTTGGTAGAGTTATTTTAATAACGTTCTATAGGGTCAACCACGAAAAAGCGATTAAATGCGTTGTAAGTTTAAATGAACTAATTAAATTTTAAAAGTAAAACGCTACGTTTATAAACAATTTAGTACTGGCTGAAATGTTTTGATGAACCGAAACGAAGCACATGCCGCGGCAACCAGTGAGTCAACTCTGCATTCTGTGGTTCGAAAAGAGAATATAAATTTTGAAAATAGAATATTACAATTAGAATGCTGCGTGATAGATCGGCTATATATTTTTAGTAGTTCATGGAAAGGCCTTCTTCTCGTACACAGAGTAATGGACACTCCGCTCGCTTTTTTGTCAGCCATTTTTCTCCTGAATATCTATTGAAATAGGTTGATAAGCTAAATCATTTTAAATTACATTTCCAGGTCACAATGGCATCAGATTTATAAACCATCTAGCTTTTGCCCGAGACTTCGCCCGCGCATAATTAATTTTTTATCCCACGCTGCTTGATTATTCCCGATACTTCCAACAATTATCCCTTTTCAACCCATTTACATAATACCTTGAAAAATGCACTTAATCCTAAGCTAACATTTTTATTGTTGAAAACCGTATGAAAATTTGTTCCATAGTTTTGAGTTTATCGCGAACAGACAGACGCGGCGGCGGACTTTGTCGCCCAGGGTGTACTGGCCCCGACGTTACGCTTCCTTAAGGCCCTCTGCCAGAGTACCATAGCACTAGGGCGAAGAGGCTATCTATCTCGCTCTCCGTAATTCCTGAGCCCCAGAGCACATTATTTGACAGGCCTTGACATTTAACTAGCTTTACGGCGCAACGGGCACATTTTATTAGTTTACATGCACTCGAACTCAAGTTTACTAAACACCAGCAGGATGCTTACGAGATTTACCTAATGACCGCATTGTAAACTCACTCTAAAATTGAAAGGGCACGGTATTTCGGTAATATTGCGACTTTAGCTGAGCTCTTCATAAACCGAATGCCACAGAGAAGTGGACAGTGGCGTAACTATAACGTCTGGGGCCCGCGGCAAATTCGTCAGACGGGGCTCCTTCCTTAATAACAAAACAAGTGCGTCAGCGTCCCTTCTGTGCTCTAAACCAAGCCAGTTCGGGGCCCCGTAGAGCTAGGGGCCCCTGGCATTTTGCCACCCCTGCCACCCTATATAGTTACGCCACTGGAAGTGGAGTTTAGAGGAATAGAATTTTCTGTGATGTATTTATACGATGAAGCTGTAAAGCCAACACAGCGAAATTAAGATCTAGCTTTAAAATAATTCGCCTAAAAGCAGGGCAACGGCTATCAACGACAGGTTCTATATTTAAATTTGCGTACAACTTCCGGCGTCGCGCGGTGACCGTTCTAATTTTGAATGATGAATGGTCAGTCAGTAGGTATCTGCTTTCTTTTTGGCTATTATGATGTTCGTCATCACCCTGTGTGTTGAATGGTTTAAAAATAAAATCATTGTTTAAAAAAAAAGTTTGAGGTGATTTTGGCGTCGCTTCGCTACTCGTAGCTAGGCGTTGAAAATGATTTTCTCTAAACTAAAATGTCGTCGATGTTTTGGAAAAATTCAGTTTCTCAAATCGATATGTAACTTATCTAAATTAAACCTTAACTCCCATTGAATAAAGCTCTACAGAAGACATTAACTAAAGCATAATCTATTTCAACCATCAATCAACACAAGCTTCTTTGTTTACTATTTTAAAAATAAAAACATACGTTTACGTACGCTTTCGAAGTTTAAACACTATCTCTCATCGTTGTACCGATTTAGTGGAAAAATTTTTGATCTTAAAAATGATCTGACAAATCCAGTAAGATATTCTACCTCCGCTTGACATTTGACCCTCAAACTGTTAAAATAACTGAAAATAAGCAAACACAGCTCTGAATCTAAAAAAAAAGATCAGGATGGCTTTAAGGCAACTCGAACATAATTATTATTATATACACTGTATCCTAAAATTAATCAGGAATACAGGAATTATTTACTAGCTAAAAGTAAAAGTACAGATCTCAGTCATAAGAGCAGTGTCGATAAGATTGAGAGGCTGAAGGAGGCACATATTAATGCTCCTGGCTGCAAGGATGGAGCAGGAATTCTGTAAAGAAAGGGCAGCTACAGGAACGTTGAAGAGTACATGCTACATTTAACACTTTGGTGCGGTCACCGCCCTTCTTCATCGGCATGTTGTTCGGGTACAGTTTGACAACAAAAATAATGCTCCACGATGTACGTGCGCAGTAGACCAATTTTAGTAGCGCGGGAAATTACAATACACCAATGATAAAATAGAATTCTACGCGCGCTAAACTCTGGCGCTGTTATTGGTCGATCGATTTCGTACCAACATGGCGGCCGGGCCATCGGAAACTGGTCTGCGCTTCTCTGCGCAAACGAATACTGCCGATGCGCATTATATTTATTGTCAAACTGTACATCTTGCATGTCTTCAGAGGAGAGAAGATTAAGTTGTCACAGTGGTCCGCTCAACTGGATCCTTTCGCTACGGCTGTGGAAGTTCCTGGCGCGCATCTCCTGCGGGATCTTTCTTTTTCGCATGACTATTCTTTTGGTTGCCATTATTTTTGTTCCTATTCATGTTTTATCAGGAATACATCTGTTTCAGGATGTTTTCATTGGTTTAAAATGTTTATATACAGGGTATTTTAAAATTTATCAGGAATATTCGGCAGGTTGTTGGGTTAGCTTGGCTTAATAGATCAAAATAAAAATCAAAAATAAAAATTTTATTTTTGTAAGCTTGCCGCCAAGGGCTCTTTTACATGTCTTTTTTGAAACTACCAGCGAATTCGGAAAGACCATCATTGCCAAAAAGAGTGCGCCGCAAGAAACTTGGCTGAAAGTAATTTTTTCTAAATAAAATGCAGTAAGAATACTTAAATTCTACTTAAATTAAATACATTTATAAAAGAAATGTATAAGGTCCCTGAGCCTTAAATTATATTAGTCTACAGTAGATGTATAAGTCTCTACTACTCAAAGTAAAACAAAGTAGTTATGAAAAAAAGGAAGAGAAAAAATCAATAAAAATACTTTAAGTTCAGTGGAGGTTAAAACAACTCCAATGTCGAAGAGAAAAAAACTTAGAACTGTATGAAGTAATGAAACAGTTATTTAGCAATATAATAAACTAGTGTAATATCTGAAGGAAGATCGGTGACAAGAGAAAAAACAAGAGACACAATATGACATTCAATTCAAATGGTTTATGGTCATATTCCAATATCCTCCCTTGGCCATAAACCCATCTTCGAGGAGCATTAGTCCAGTATAGGTTGAGCAGTGCCCTTCGTCAGAGCGTCAGCAACCATCTCGCTCGATTGAACGTACTTCACGACGAGCTTGTTCGACAGCACCTTATCTTGCACAAAGTGATGTCGGATGTCAGTGTGCTTAGACCTGGAGTGAAAGTTTTCAGTACCTACGGTCATCTTCACTACTAGTCCAACAAGTTCATCACAACGCTACCACCTTCCTTCTTCATCGCTGTACTGGTGATGTGTAAACTTCTCAAAAATTCATTTCAGTACTTATCTGATTCTTTACAGAATTTTGTAGGTTTAATCGTAACATTGCCTTTAATAAACATCTCTACTTCTGTCCTGTCCTGGCACCACGGAGCGACTTTCTTCCTTAGCATCGGATACGTTTGACGGAACGTATTGCGTCAAGAAGATCGGAAGCCGCTGTGCTTTTTTCGCTGAGGCCGGATACGTTTAGACGGAACATATTTACCTCAAGTCTTAAATAACAGAAACACTGGTAGCAAAAACATTCTAAACTGTTGTCGTTATTTCTAGCAGCTTTTACTATTTTTCTGGATAATTTTTAGGGACATATTTACTGTTACTTGGAGAATATTTATGCTTTGTGTAAAGAACTGCGACATTCGACTCCTTGATTTCCTGCAGAAGTTTAGTTTTAATTTTGTCAGTAGTTATTTTTTTACACCGGAGCTCTCCAGTCCCATGATCATTGGTTTGTATTGTTCCGGCAAACCGGCTAGCATTAGGGTGCCTAGCCATTTATCATCAACATTAAATCCGATGTTTCTCAGCTTGTGGGCGGTGGTCACTATTTTATTGACGTATTCTTCAATATTTGAACAGCTGTCTAATGTAGTGTTCACTAAATCACGGAGCAACCCTACTTTTCTAGTCAAACCTGAATCCTCAAAAGCCGTTTCCAAATTTTGCCACACCTCAGCGGAAGTATTTGCGTCCTGGATATGAACATAGTTTATCGGATCCACGAGCAAAATGATCTTGGTCTTCGCCTTGATGTCGCGCTTTGGATCGACGGGTTTGCTGTCACCGCCGGCAGGTTTGACGCAATCCCACAACTCTTCGTGCTGTAAATATGTTTGCACAGCAAATTTCCATGTGCTATAGTTCTCTCTTCCTAGTAATTTGTCTATATGAACGGTAGACATAGCCATTTTAAAATGACTACCTAAAAATCGGAGAAAGAGAAAATTTTCGCGGAACTAGTTACAACGGTATTACTTTCGGAATCACTGTTTGCACTCATTTTACCGGCTTGTAGCCCATAACCTGAAGTAATGAAACAGTTATTTAGCAATATAATAAACTAGTGTAATATCTGAAGGAAGATCGGTGACAAGAGAAAAAACAAGAGACACAATATGACATTCAATTCAAATGGTTTATGGTCAAATTCCAATACTGTAAGTAAATGTTTTTCAAGATTTTTGAATCATAGTTGACAAAATATTTTCGAACCTTAATCAATGTTCAAAGTGAAAAGCGTCAAAGGCGGTACAACATTTTTAAATTCGCACGGGATAGAGAATCAAATATACCCACTTAACTGCTTTATTCTTCCACAGCAGAGTAGCTGAACTCCGCATTTTTCTATACGCCATGTTCTTAATAAAAAGGACGAGCAACAGGTAATAAATATTGCCAACCGAAACATGTTTTTTTATTTTATTTTAAAAGTGCGTTCCATTTTAATTATGACTAATAGTTTCTCAAACACAGCCACTGGGTCAAACAGTTAAGCAAAATAAAGTTTCTCTCATCAGTTCTAGAACTGACAAACCGGGCCAAGGCTTAAATCACTGTTTTCAAACGGATAGGTTTATTGTTTTGCCCGACATTGCATGAAACGACCCAATTGTAGTGCACTTGCTGGCACACAAAGTGGCTCACGTCAAACACAGACTAAAACAGTATCACTGAGAAAAAGCCGGGGCCCAATTTTTAAAAGTGACATTCGAAACATTTGCTACAAAACTATAACTCTAAAGTCTATTCTTTCATCTCGGATACTAAAATGACATTACCTGTGTTGCCTGTTTTTTGCAATTCGAAAATAATGATGTGCCCCACCATAGAAAGTTAACGATAAATTAAATTTAGTACAGGTTTTGAAAATTATCCTATAAAATGTGTAAATACTAATTTTAAACTCGGTAAATAATACAAAATTATTTACTGAGTACCTATTTAATACTAGAGAAAGACAAATTGGGTATGTTTAATTTTTTGATACTCTAATTTAAAAACGATTTATAGACAGCAAATAAGTTAGTGTAATAAACTAATAAACGTTTAAATTTGATTGATTATGTTAATTTTTTAAATGTCACTGAAGAAGAACACATAGAAAAATCCGAAAAGTAAAGTTATGGCCGGTAAATCGAACCCAGGTCCTCGTCATTCCGTGACGCGTGCTATACCCCCGCACCACCCATAGCAGGTGGGTAGTCTTCGAATTTTTCTACCTGTTACTAGCTGTCACGTGGCCTTGTTACTATGTGAATTTTTGTCGCTAAGCGTCATCAATGAATGATGTGTCTGTATGACTTTTGACTTATGACGATTATGTTAATGTAAATTGTTTTCTTCTTCAAATATAACAAGGCCGAACCACTAGTATCCAGGCCAGAATCACTGTCGATAGTTTCGAGTCACTAAACAATAAATGCTGGTATCATTATTTTACAACTTGACATTTTGCACTTGTCAATTTAGTATCCGAGATTAAAGAAAAGTCTTGTTGACAAGACTAAATTAGAGCTGTAATTTTCTTTTAATCTTTTCGCATTTCAAATAAGAACTATTCACCACCATTTTCCAGTAGTATTTTCAAATACCTGCTTTCAATAAAAAATAAAAATTGGAACCGCCTTCAAATGCAGCCTGACTCCGCCTATAGATTTCATAATAAATTATGTATTAATTACGCCACTTTACAAATGTCAAATTTTAATTTTCGGTGTGCGCTACCTATATTTTCTATGTTAGAATTTGAGTCTCACAGGACAGACGGCAGATGGAACCGGAAGGTTCTTGAGTTCCGACCACGTACCGGTAGAAGCAGCTATAAAGGTCCACCTAGAGTTGGACTGATGACCTGGTCAAACTCGCGGGAGTACACTGAATAAGGGTCGACCGGTCTTTATGGTGTTCTTTGGGAGAGGCCTTTGTTCAGCAGTTGCCGTCTTTTGGCTGATGATGACGAAGAGAGAAGGTATTGAAGTTTGTTCTCACTTTAAATGTGTTCCCAAAACACATTTTCCTTGTTTACAGACGAGAGGAAAACCCCAGTGATATTGGGCTACCAACATAATAAGCTAAATAAATGTGGAGCGAAATTGCGGAGTGTGAAGTGATTTAACGACGGCCGGCACTGAATGCTGGCTGGATTTAGCTGTATGATGTTGGCTAATTAAGTGGAACATGAAACTAAGTAAATGTTGCACTCAAAGACGCATTCATTAATATGAATACCGAGTTAAATTAAGGTTATAAAACGAGACAATTGGACATTAATCGACTCAGAGACAGATTAAGCAAAGCTTGTAGGTACCTACTATTATTACGAATAGAGGTATTCCGGGTTAGGCAGGTGAATTGGGTTTACACTGAATTATAAAAATCCTCTATTAATAAAAAGCTCTGCTATCTACTCCATTTTTTAACAAATACTTGATAGTTAGTGAATATTTCATAGCGTCATGAAGCGTTTCATTATCTTTAAAAAGCAAAAAAAAATAATAATTTGAAGACTCAAAAGTTCTAGGCGATTTGAAAAACACTTAGTAAAATTACAATCTGAATAAAAAGTAGCATATAAATGAGACCATTGTAAAAAAAGCTGTTGAAAATCCTGAACCCTGACCCCGAATCCAGATTCCCACAAAAACAGAAGAAAACGGATGAAAAAAGAACTAAATATTTCCATACCAAAATGTTGCCATACGTAAAAAAATGCCGCTTACCTGGCGCTCCCATTTAATTTTGATTTAATTTTCACCATAACTTTCTAAAATTAAAATATCCTAACTGAATTTATACATTCTAGAATAAGAGTGTAACGATCTGTACTGAGGATTGTCTAAAACTATACACTTTCCAAGCGAAAATTAAAGGTATTTGCTGAAATAATGAGCTTAGAATGTTGACAGCTCAAACGAGCAATAAAAAAAACGAATGGGTTCATTTTGATAGCATCTGCCGGTTCAACGGTCTCCAGATTGTTTCACTTAGGATGCCCATTGTTTTTTTTTAATATCTTAAGTGTCTGAACGTTGCAATGTTTCTCTTTTATGCCAATAAACATTTTCTTGATGATACTTCTTAACTCCAGCAAATATTTAAAAATAATATACTGGAAGAGTGAGACTTGTAAATATTTCTGCAAACGGAACGCTTAAAGATTGTTTGTTATTCACGTGATCAGGGTTAATTGAAGAATTTTTCACAGTTTATTAGCATTGAATCATTATTATCATAAATTAAAATATTTACCTCTAATATTTGTTCGCGATAAACTCAAAAATTAATGAACGGATTTTCAAGCGGTTTTCACCTATAGATAGAGTGATTCGTGAGGAACCTTTAAGTACTTATATATAACAATATTTTCAAAGGTTAACTGGAAGAGATCCCATTTAGGGATAAGTTCGTCTTTGTGCATGTGTGTTGTCCTGTATTCATATTTTTCTTGTGTTTTATGTACAATAAAGAGTTATACAGGCATACATAATATTTTCCCTAAAAATGCCACGTTAATTTGTACAGAAGTTCCAAGATTAGTGTTTGCAAACAGACAGTCAAACACAAATTAAAAAAGCCATGAATGAAAATCATTTATTGCTTACGTATGAGTAGTTACAATAGTTTTAAAAGTCCGTCACATTCGTCCGTCGTCCGCTATGCAATAATACCTATTTATCTTACAACTACATTAGTAATGATTCATTACATACATACATACATAAATCACGTCTTTATCCCTTACGGGGTAGACAGAGCCGAAGGTAACAGGTATACCTACAGGCCACGTTTAGCAAGATTGTGGGCGTATAAGTGGAAAATGGAATCAAAATAGTGATGGTTTGCTAGCCTCATCGCCTATTGCATGATTTCTATTTTCGCCCATTCCCTCGACGTGCTTTTACCATTTGCGCGGGTAGAGAAGCAACTGGTACATTCTATGTTTTTTCTTTGCTCTCAGACCAGGATGGAAGATAATCTGAAGCTGAAGCTGAAATGTTTCAGAACAATTTTAAGATACCTTGTGGTACTCGTAGATAAATTTCCTTGACATTAAAACGTGTCCGTTGCGCAGTCTGTGAACTGCAAGAACGGAGAACGACAGTCCCTTCCAGCTGCCTCTGACAGGCTTGTATCTGGCAAACGAGGTCGACATAGATTGGACCAGTCGCGTGACTTAATCGCTCGAACAAGAAAAGTGTGACAATATATCGAATCCTGGAAAAAATAGAGTCGTGTCTCGTGAATCACTTTAAAGGCGTAAAATAAAACGGCACAATACGAAATTTGAAAGGTCTTTGCAACAATTTCGTTTCTATTTAAGATTATGGTCCATGTGCCTTCCTATTTTTGCTAATAAAAGAACCACGTGGTCTTAAGTTTTAGGTTAGGTTAGTTTTTTTAATCTATGTAAGTCGGCAGATACATATTTCTTATCTGTTTTAAGTGCTTTACTCATGTTTCTGATCTATTGGCATATGAGCTGACGTATCTCTCTTTTTCATTTCAACAACGATTTTTGTCTTTGGTAGTTATACGACCACTTCAACAAAGCAGCTAATACTTTCATACAATAAGTTATAAATTGAGAGTATTAAAATGTATGTGTACCTACTCCATTACCGATGATTCATTGACAGTGGGTGATGCGGGGCAGAATCGGAAAGTACTTGAAACCAAGGGCGAGCATTGATCCTCGCGCACCATTGGTCCATTTTTGGATAAGAAATATTTACAACGCGATGATTGGATGCGGAAGTCGGTACCTAGTAAACTTGACACGAGTGAGCTTTTTTTTCGAAAGACTAAAGAAACATCTTCATTCAGTCTCTAGGCTTGCCTACAGTAAAAGGAGATTGTTCCTGAACTGCATTCTAATAATAATAACCCTGTTGTATAACGTGTAGTCTATATCGTATCGATTGACAATACTCCCAAAGCATGATTTTTGACATATACACTTAACTCGCCAACAATTTCTGTAAAAGTCATCTTTTCCGACAGCAAATATTGTTCCTGTTTGCCACCCATTCTCATATAAATAAGCGTTTAAATTCTTATATTTACCTTTAGATATAGGTTGACGTTCCGAACGCTTTTAAGGTTGTTGCGGTATACAGGTCTCCCAGCTTTCTTAACCCCGACACTTTTATCAGCTCGCTTGATTCGGCCCTGGGTTCTGTTGCTTCTGGTCCATGTCTTGTCTTTGCCGGTGATTTGAATATTGACATTTTGGGTACTGTGACCAATACACATTCCTCAGATTACCTTTGTGTTTTGGCTGAGCATGGACTAGTTTCATCTATAGACGCAGTCACTCACCTTAGATCCTGTTTGGACCACATTTTCATCTCACAACGGTTTCGGGCGGAATCGGTCGTATGCTCCACTGATTTGACGGATCATGACCTTACGATGGTGGGGATCTCACTTCTTTTACCAAAACGGGCCAAGTCTAATCGCATAAAAGATGCGATTGACTTCGAGTCTCTTAAGCTAGACCTGAATCGCGTGGATTGGTCTCCTGTCATCCTGCATTCTAGCCTTGATGGCGCTCTGGATCTATTTGCCTCCACAGTCTCAATCGCAGTTGCTAGGCATACCAAACCCGTCAAGGTTAGTCGTTCCAAATTTGCACTTCAACCATGGATGTCACCGGGGCTTATCAGATGTTCCAGGCATAGGGACAAATTGCACCTTGACTCCCGAAGGGATCCCAACAATGGCTTTAAGAGACTTACTTACACTAGATACCGGAACTTCTTCATTGCGCTGTTAAGAAAGCTTAAGTCGGATCATGACAATGCAGATCTGACACAAAACAGGAACGCTCCTAAGAAGCTCTGGAGGGCTATTGGTCGTATTACTCACAAGAATGTCAGGGTCTCTTCAGCGGAGGATTTATTGAATACAGGGGCTTCTCCGGCCGAGGCTCTTGCTCAATGTAACTCTTATTTCTCCTCCGTTGGTTCCAAACTTGCAGGTACCATCTTAGGTAAACTCTCAGAAGACCAAGACTCCTTGGCTGCGAAAGTTGTTGATACAAACCTCTGCTCGAGCTCCTTTTTTCTTGCTCCCACTGATGCGGGCGAGGTTCTGGGTATTATTAATACACTTGATCCTGTGGGTGCCCCGGGTCGGGATGGTTTGAGTAATAAACTACTAAGAGCCGTTGGATCTATCATATCGGAGCCCCTAGCAGCCATCATTAACCTGAGTATCAGTTCCGGCACGTTTCCCCAGGCATGGAAGACAGCTTTGGTTATTCCAATCCACAAAGGTGGCCCGACAAATTCTCCAAACAATTACCGACCCATTTCTCTCCTGAATGTTTGCTCAAAGGTCTTGGAACGCGTTGTTAATAAGCGTTTGATAAATTACCTTGAGCTTAACAATCTCATCTCCAATCGTCAGTTCGGATTTCGCCGGGGAAGATCTACTGAGGATGCGGTAACGCTTTTGACGGACACTGTGGTCTCCCATCTGGATGGGGGTCGGAGCTGTGTGGGCGTATTCCTTGACCTGGCTAAGGCTTTCGACACTGTTTCAACTCCTATCTTGCTCAGAAAATTGGAAACTTTTGGTATACGAGGTACTGCCCTGGACTGGTTTTCCAGCTACCTAACTCACAGAAGTCAGTGCGTTAGGGTTGGTGGGAGGGTGAGCGGATGTGAACCCGTTACTTTTGGCGTACCCCAGGGCAGCATATTGGGCCCTTCGCTTTTCATCGCTTACATTAATGATATTGCCTCACTTGCACTCCAAAGCTGCGATCTTGTTTGTTACGCAGATGATACGGCCCTAGTTTTTCATGGTCGTTCTTGGCAGAGTGTCCACAAGGCGGCAATGGAGGGCTTGCAAAGTGTGTCCGTGTGGTTGGAGCGTAATCTTTTGACCCTGAACGCGTCCAAAACAAAATTCTTGTGTTTTCATAAGACTCTCTCTTCCAAGCCCCCCGCAGAGTTCGATGGCCTAACAATTCACGCTCAATCTTGTGCCACGCCACGGGATTCTTTTGTGTTGCTTTGCTCTTGTGACCTCATTAGCAAAGCTAGTTCTATTAAATACCTAGGTGTCGTCATTGATGAAAATCTTAACTTCAAGGAACACATTGCCGTGACAGCTGCCAGGGTACGTAAACTTATTTACACCATGAAACTGCTTAGGGAGGCAACGGATGGCCCGTTACTTAGGATGGTGTATCAGGCGTTAGGTGAATCAGTTCTGAGCTATTGCATTCTTGCTTGGGGTGGTATCGCTAAGACATCCTTGTTGGCCCTGGAAAGAGCTCAGAGAGCGGTTCTGAAGGTTTCTTTGCGTAAGCCTCGGCGATTCCCTACAGAAGACCTTTTTAGGGAGGCTCAGGTTTTGAGCGTTCGGAGGCTGTACATTTTGCGTGTCACAGTGTTTATGCATAAACAAACAATCAGTCTTGCAACTTACTGTGATATGTTAAAAAAGAGAATTTTTAAGGTCCCCAAACCTGTCGTCAAAACTAAATTTGCCAAACGCTTTAAACATTTCTTATTCCCCCATATTTACAATGGAATTGTTAAAGAGTGCGACATAAGACATTGCAGACTCCCTGAGGCAAGAAAACGTTTACTGAGTCTATTGCTGACCTGGAGCTATGACGACTCTGAGCGAGTGTTAAGTGTTGTGAGTTAACATACATACACACACACACACACACACACACACACACACACACACACACACACACACACACACACACACACACACACATTTGCAGCTATCTATCTATTTATTTTTACTATCTTTTAATTTCTAGTTGGTATTTGGGTTCCCATCAGCAAATTATTGTTTTGATTTTATTTTTTCTATTTTTACCTCCTTTTTTTGTTAATCTGACCGCTTCATAATTAATGGTAACCGTGTCTTTTTTGATATTTCTTGGCTGCCACGATACAGGCTGTGCCTAGTGTGGAGTCATTGAACTTCCTAACATTGTATATATTTCGTGTCTATTTTGGAAAATAAATTTTACTTTTACTTTTTACTTTTTTAGATCCATTTTTATTGCACGTTCTTCACTATTATACTATTTCGTAAATGTTATCACCATATTTATGTTGAACTTATCTGCATGAGTAAACAATTCCTTACCTTTTAAGATAGATAAACAAGGGAGCATCCTTTTAATAACTGCTTGTCTTCAGCAGAATTGTTATTTGTCGGCCATTTTCTTGATCATAATAAGGATTACGTGAAGAAAAATATAATTGTTAAGGCGAGAAATGGAACCGAAATAGATTGTTTACATGATATACAATTGCTGGCGAGATTTTCGCTGGAATTAATTGGTAATTATTTTGTTTTTGAAAAAGAAAAAAGATGAACTGAGTAAATGTTTTGTGAAGGAAAATACTCTAATCTAGAAAGCGAGGAACGTGTCAGGTTATCAGGAAATAATCATAATGTATAATAATAATAATCCATTTATTGCTTGATAACGGGTACAGAAGAATAGATGGTAAAATAATAATAAAACGTACATGACCGTAATCTACCATATAAACATGGTGTGCAATGCTTCAGTGTAATAACTATTAGTAATATTAGATTAGGTTTCTATTAATACAAATTTATAATGTCAAGAATAATATTCGAATTACAATAACAAACAGATGTCACGTGGATATATAATTTTTACATTAAGGTCTACAGTTATTCATCCATTTTCATTCATTAATTTGTTCAACATAGGTAAATAACTAATACAATAATAATTCAAAACTAGAACAATAATAATATATGTCAATATTAAAACATTATATTCAAACAAAAAAAATTAAATTAAATCAATATTATACTTTTATTATATCCGTTATATTATTCTTCCTTATAGTCAAAAAAATCATTCATGCTGTAAAAATTGTGTAATTCGATGGAAGAGAAAAAAAAATAGCGTGTTATTTGTAAAATAAAAGGGATAATAAACTATCAGGGAAGTGACATAATACTTATAAAACAGTTACCGTAGAGTCGGGTTAGTTAATAGATGTAGAGCAGGCTACGGAAAAAGGTAGGTAATACAAATTCCTCTAGTTAGTATGCCATACTATCATTATTAATTAATTCGACCGCCTGGCAGCTTTTCAGCGGTGGGTGTGAGAGTGGCAACAAAGAGGGGGGGGGGGGGGGGGGGGGGTGGTGGTGTAGGGGCAATTGAAGGTGTGCAATTTATAGAGCTCTGAGTTTGGTGTGATATCATAGCTAATTATATAATTTTTTCAAAAATGTCCGGTAAAGTCGTCATTGTTAACTACATATCAGAACAGGAAGTTAATTGTTGCCGGTCAGTCCAAAAAAAAAAAAAAAAAAACATTACTGTCGCGCTAAACTCGACAGTAATGTTGCATACAAATTCCATTACTGTCTAGTTATTAACTTTTTAAAAATGCAAATCACCATTATAAAAGAAAGGCACAAGACTTAAAACATCAAATAAAAAAAAAAAGCTAGTACGATAACGTGTTTATCTGTGTCTGAAATAGCTTTAGGTGTTCTGGGTAGAAAAATACACTCTTCAAATGCCATTGATAGAAAAAGGCAGCAAAGCAAAACAATTTTCACTATTTTATTTTCATTTATTTTTGTTGTTGTTACCTATATTTTCGATTTTTGAGAAACGCACTATACTTGCCTCGGCCAGAATAGCATTGCTGGCTTCGTATTATTAAACGGACTCGCAAGCTCGTCCGTTCAAACCAATACTCAGCCAGCAATTGCCTACTTCCTGGCCTAGACAGTAATGTACTATAATTCGAATATAACATGGCGTTTTAATTGGGGGAAAAATAGTGCGAGGTGACATCCAAGGTGAGGGAAAAAGTGCCAAAATCACCTACCGCTGAAAAGCTGCCAGGCGCTGGAATTAATTAATAATGATAGTATGGCATACTAACTAGAGGTATTTCGTTGCTCTATAAATTGTATACCTATTTACGTAACGAGCTCTTGGACAATAAGCTCTTGAGAGTAGGTAATTTTGGCGTTTAGTATTAATTCGGTCCAAGTTTTATTATTGCCACTGTACAATTATGGCACATAATATGATTGATAAGTTTTTCTAGTTTTTGTTAAATCCATCCGTTTGTAATGGTTTTCATATGGGCCAAAGCTTACCCTCCGCTTGTTCATAGTAACCCGGCTTTATGGTACTAGAGACGTTTCTTAATTGTTTCGAATATGTATCTTTATTTGCCAATCATTCAAAAACAAAACACTGCTTTTACGCAAAAACAAAAGTGCAACGATTCATAACTCACCAATTAGACTTCAATTAATTAAATAAACTCCGACTCAGATCACCATTCACTTCCTAGAAACGGTTGCTTCGCAATCAATTATGTTATTTCTTTTTTCTCTGCTTTTTTCTTCGAGGGCTTTGAAAAAGTTCCGATTTTTTCGTCTTCCGCGGCCATCTTGGATCGGTATGCGTCTTGAACCGTGTCGACCTTGTGGGTTTCCTTGGTCCACAATGAACAACGTAATTGACGTTTCCTTATTTGTAAAATAATGTTAACTTAAGCTTCTTAAATTTATTTTTTTAATACAAGCATTTTTTGCTGACTGTACTTGCATTGTCACCCGTCCAACACATGTCATGTGTACCAAATTTCAAGTCAATCGGACCAACCGTTGAAGTTCCCTCCTGCGGAGACTGCCTGGATCACCAGAACTCCACTTACAGATTATTGTATTGTCATCTGATTTACACAAAACAGGTATGCCCAGTTTCAGTTCAATCGGTTGAAGATATCTGGTTCAAAATTGGGTCGCAAGATTCCACCCGGACAAACATACTGCATTACTTATTTTATAATGAATAAACTTGTTACTTTACATTTTAATTAAATATTCGGTTGACCCATGAAAGTAAAATGTGTTGATTAGTTTATAACATTTAATATTGTTACTGTAATACTCAAATTATTAAAAAGGAGAGATGTGGTATTTGATTCATGAATAAATGGCTCGAGCTTACCATCTGTGCGGGAAGAGAAGCAACTGGTATATTCTATGTTTTTTCTTTACTCCCGGACCAGCATGGAAGAAATATTAATAGGCGAAGACGATTCGACGCAGAAAGTCCATTGTTTAGTCTACAGTTTATTGGTTATTAAGTGGACCATAAAATGATACCCCAAGGCCATACAAATTATAAAATTGATGACTTGCCAAATTCTTGAAGTGGTCGGTAAAATTCCGAAGCGTCATATCGTGATCAGGTGATCACCATACACTTATGAGTGCTTAGTGAGAGTTGCGCCAAGTTACGACAATATTATTTGACAGAAAGCCATGATTTCGTCATTATAACCACTTTTTAAAGTCAAGTTTCTTCCATGCTGGTCTGGGAGTAAAGAAAAGACTACCAAATTACCAGTTGTTTCTCTTCCCGCGCAGCTGTCTTAGGAATCATTGTTATCGGCGATGCGGCTAGCAATCCTTCACTATTTTGACTTCCCTTTCCACCTATACGCACATAACCATGCTAAAAGTATTATACAGTAATGTTATGTGTATATGTATGTATTATTTTATTTTATTTATTTAGCTATGTATTATATATTTATGTTGGTATTGTTGTTTTTATCATCCCTGCGTTTATCCTGTCTATTTGTTTCCGCCACCTACTTAAACTGTCTCCAACTTATTTATCTTATTGCTTGTCTGGAAGAGATCGCTATTAAGCGATAAGACCGCCTATTGTCTACTTTGTTCTTTGTTTCTGTATGTACTGATTTGTGGTGTTCAATAAAGAGTATTTGTATTGTATTGTATTGTAAACGTGGCCTTAAGGTTTTGTTACCTTAGGCCCTGTCTTCCCCGTAAGGGACAAACACGTGATATATGTATGTATGTATTTAAAGTCACCCCGGTACAGTACTACATTCGACTTGGTCGTTAATGGGTTAAAAGGTTTGCTTTTTGTTAATTTACATACTGCGTAGCTAAAGTGTCACATGCAAAATCATGGAAGATGACGGAACAAATATTGCAGAGATTCTTGCTTGTGACTGATCTCGGTCACGGAACTCACGTGCGCCGGGGTTTTATTCAGCCTTCCTGACACGAGACCGATTCGGATTCTGTTTAAGGACGCTAGTGAAGAAAAATGGTTCAATGGTTTAATCGATCTTTTTTGCCACGAACTTGCAAAATCTGGAACGAGCTTCCCGCTGAGGTCTTCCCATCGAGTTACGACCTGGGTGCCTTTAAGAGGCGAGTGTACAATTTTCTGCAGGGCCGACAACGCACTGGCATCGCGCAAAGCGCTGCGGGTGTCTATGGACAGTGGTGATCATTTACCATCAGGTGACCCACTAGTTCGTTTGTCTGGCCTCTCTAACATAAAAAAAAACACCGTACTAACACCTTTTATTTTAAGCATTGTATGTACCTATGTAAACGAGAAACGTTGAAGAGTACATGCTGCATTAACACTTTAAGATTAAGTTGGAGAGATGATTAAGTTGTCACAGTGGTCCGCTCAACTGGATCCTTTAGCTATGGCTGTGGAAGTTCCTGGCGCGCATCTCCTACGGGATCTTTCTTTTTCACATGACTATTCTTGTGGTCGCCATTATTCTTGTTCCTATGTATCTATGTAAACTTTTTATCTTTAAGTTAAGTAGAATTTAAGTATTGTTGTAAATTATGCGGGTATGTTTATCCAATTATTGCTTAGTACCCATATGCCACAGTACCTACACTGGTGAGCAAAAATAGGTATAAAAAGGGGACTCGTTATTTTTTTCTGCTTTGCTTTTGTAGATCAATTGTTTGTTGTCAAATTGTACCTATTTGTTGTTAAGTGTTTTTAATAGCGCTATCGTATAAAAGTAAATCCTATTTTTTCTCGTTTTCACTTTTGTTCACGGCAGTATCTCAAATGTGAGGTTACTGAAATAATGTCAATGCTGTATTAACCAATAAATAGAGCAGTTCGTGCGCTTACGCATCCGTCGATATACACTGACTAGCAAAAATAACAGGCCACTTCTCAGACGAATTTGTAAAAAGATACCCGTTATTTTTGCACTTCACTATAAATATGTTAAATGAAGATGCAAATTACACCTGCGGCGTGAAGGATGACCAACATCGAATTTAAATATTTTCCCTACGAAAGAATCCTTAAGTTCTTATTAATAATTTAAATTGAAAGAGAATCTGTCTGTAGTCTGTAAACAAATAGTTTTGCGTCTCCCCGGGCCGTCACCCAATTAACCAGGGTAAGACGGAAAATTGTGCCCAAACCACGGGCAGTGCTAAAGAAAGCCCTGGTGTCCGGTTTTTGAAAGTACCACTCGAAAGTGGTTAAATCAGCTTATATCTCCAAAACTACAGCTCTAATCAAAGTTTTGACTAGATCACAAGATTAATGAGAGCTGTGATTGTCTTCTATGCTACTCGTATTACAAATTTAGCACAATTTTTCGCCACTTTCGAATGGTGCTTTCAAAAATCGGGCCCCAGGTCGCATGTTTATCGCCCTCGCCTTTGGATCTTAGAAATTGCATCTTAGAAATCTAGTTATGGGCAATGCGGCTAGCAACTCATCACCATTTTGATTCCCCTTTCCTATACCTATACGCTCACAATCATGCTAAACGTGGCCTTTAGGTTTTATTACCTTAGGCTTTGTCTACCCCATAAGGGAAAAAGACGTGATTTATGTATGCATGTATTTCTGTTGCCGCTATAAATACTAAAAATATATATTTTGATGTCTGTCTGTCTTTGTAAGTACCTAACCAACATAAAATGCGTTCACACTGTTTGCTTAGGAGGCACACTGAATAATTCACTTGCTGAATTTGTACGGAACTCGCAGTGCGCTAGTCCGTCTCGCACTTGGCCGATTTATCATATCTCCTTTGTTTTAGATCCGGTATCCGCTATCCATTAGAGGAAGCCTTCGCTTGCCGATTGAACAGTAAACAGACCTCAGTCCAGCCGTAACAATGCCATGCGGTTATGAGCAACCTCGGGAATAAGTGCTGCTGGATTAGCCGAAGTGCTGTTCTCTATCGATAAAGAGTTATCGATAAAAAACTCTTTTATGCTGGTCTGGGAGTAAAGAAAAAACAGAATGTGCCACTTGCTTCTCTTCCCACGCAAATGGTAAGAGCCCATCGAGGGAACGGGCGAAAATTAAAGTAATCATGGCTAGCAACCCATCACTATTTTGATTCCCCTTTCCATCTATACTCCCACAATCATGCTTACTCTCCACGCCGGAACACATCAGTGCAAGCTCTACTGCTTGGCGTCAGGATTAGCGAGTGAACTTTGAAATTACACACACACACAAATCACGTCTTTATCCCTTACGGGGTAGACAGAGCCACGGTAACAAGAACAAGGACCACGCTTAGCATGATTGTGGGCGTATAGGCGGAAAGGGGAATCAAATTAGAGATGGGTCGCTAGCCGCATCGCCTATAATAGGTATGATTCCTACGATTTTCGCCGATTCCCTCGATGTGCTTTTACGATCTGCGCGGGAAGAGAAGCAACTGGTACTTTCTATGTTTTTTCTTTACTCCCAGACCAGCATTGATATACATAGTGCAGAATTAGTTAATGCTGTTGCAAGTGGTTCCATTGATGCGCTAGTTTTACGTCCAGCTCTTACTTACACTCTCTCTCACTCGCTCTCACTTAAACTCTTAGGTCTCGGCCTAGGAAACTGACAATTTATACAGTGAGTTTCTTTACTATGTAGACTAAAAACAGGTGAGAGCAAAGTTGCGTACGTAAAAAGAAAAACATACAATACAATACAGTAACTCTTTATTGAACACTACATATAGTAACCAAAACGGAAAAAAGGTATACAGAATAATATTACAAGGTAACAATAGGCGGCCTTATCGCTACAGAGCGATCTCTACCAGGCAACCATAATGGACTGGAGAACAGAAAAGATCTGAGCAGGTGGTGCAATTTAGAATATATATTAATATACCTGCGCCGACACCATGGCTGCGTCCTACCTTCCAATGACGTGCAGGCATGCCGGCGCGGCGGCGGACACCCGGGAGCGGGTAAAGATGACAAAATACCAGTGTCTCGGCGCCCAATACGAATTTGTCGCATTTGGCGTCGAGACACTTGGTCCGTGGGGCAAGGGCGCACGTGGGCTCTACAAAGACCTGAGCAAACGCCTGAGGGAGGCAACAGACGACCCTCGCGCCGGCAGCTTTCTCGCACAAAGACTCGCAATTGCGATACAACGCGGGAATGCTGCCTGCGTGATGGGGACCCTACCTAAGGGTCCAAATTTATTTTAATTTTTAACATAAGTTTTATTTTTCTAAGTTATTTTAAGGTAGCCTAAGTTTATATTTTAATTATGTTGTATTTACCAAATAAATACTTATTATGTTTCTTCCAATAATGTAATAATAAATAAATAATAAATTAATATACTAAGCACTGAATATACATAATACATTATACATAAAACACACATTTATAATAACTGGAGATATAAATAGACACATACACACGTATATACCTAAAACAGCCAGCTACAAGATTCATGCACAAGATGACAGATAGTGCTACATAAATACTAAAAAATGCTTTACGTTAACATTTGAAAGCATCGATATCGACAAATAACTAGGCACATCACTTTACGATAAAAGCGCCATTACTGCCAACGTCGCGACCCCGAAACCGCCAAGTGTTGCAGCCGGTTCAGATACCTACACAAATGAGGCGGGGATTCTGAAAAACGTAGCCATCTCGTTCCGAACTAAAAACTACAATACCTTTTCAATATAATAAAATAAATAAATAAATATTTTGGAAGAAATTACACACTTCCATGCTGGTCTGGGAGCAAGGAAAAAACATAGAATGTACCAGTTGCTTGTCTACCCGCGCAGATGGTAAAAGCCCATCGAGGGAATGGGCGACAATCACAGGAATCATGTTTTAGGCGATGAGGCTAGCAACCCATCACTATTTTGATTCCATTTTCCACCTATATTCCCACAATCTTGCTAAATGTGGCCTGTAGGTACCTGTTACCTTAGGTTCTGTCTACCCCGTAAGAGATAAAGACGTAACTTGTGTGTGTGTGTGTGTGTGTGAATTACACCAATTGACCCAGCCCCAACCAAAGCTTGTACTATGGGTATCAGGCAACGGATAAACATACTTATTTAATGTACATAAATACCTACTTAAATACATACAACATCCATGACTCTGGCACAAACATTCGTATTCATCATACAACTATCTGCCTACTGGGATTCGAACCCAGGACCTCTAGCTTCACAGTCATGGTCAGTAACCACTAGGCTATACGGTCGGCATAATGTGACGATAATAAAGATTAGAGAAAAAAGTATTTAATAATAATCATTTATTTCGGACAAAATCCATAGATGTTAGTTACACACAAGAAATAATAATAACAAGTAGTATTAGTAAGTAGGACAATTAAAAAAAAAACATTTAAAAGTAATACACGACTGACTGCCCAGCGGCGTCGACCATGGTCATGCGGTTGGGGCAGCATGCAGCCCCAGCCAGCGGCTCACCAGCGGGGAGTCCCACCGGCCACCCAGCGTGCGCATGACACTGTTGGAACTGTCACGCGACCGACTGAGCAACGATTACAGTTTGACAACAAAAATAATGCTCCACGATGTACCTGCGCAGTATACCAATTTTAGTAGCGCGGGAAACGCTGGCGCTGTTATTGGTCGATCGATTTCGTACCAACAATGGCAAAATCGTGTAAGCGGGACAGAGCTAAGAATGCAAAGCAAGCAATACTCTGCCAGTTGCGCTTGAAAATAAAGTTCAATATAGATTATTTACACGTTCGGCTACCATCGGAAACTGTTCTGCGCTTCTCTGCGCAAACGAATACTGCCGATGCGCATTATATTTGTTGTCAAACTGTAACACAGATTAAAATTTTATGAGTGTTATAGACCGACCGCTTAAATAAGTCCTCGCCCGCGCGGCACAGGGGCGCGGGGTAGGCGACCGCGGGGGCCGAGAGGTGCGGGCGACAGGCGCACTACCCGCCCGCACCTCTCTCGGCCCCCTTTGTCGCCTACCCTGGTACCGCCGGGTGAGGACTCATAGGTAGTATTCATGATTTATTTATTGCTTTCATTAAAGCTACATACACAAATCACGTCTATATGCCTTGAGGGTAGACAGAACAAGGAAAAAGAGCTAAAGGCCACGTTTAGAATGATTGTGAGCGTTTAGGTGGAAAGGGGAATTAAAATAGTAATGCTTGCTAGCCGCATCGCCTGTGACATGATTTCTAAGATTTTTGCCTGTTCCCTCGATGGGCTTTTACCATCTACGCGGGAAGAGAAGCAGCTGCTACAATCTGTTTTTTCAACAAATAACGTCAAAAAAAAAATTACAAAAAAATAATCAAAAATAGTTTATTTAACTGAAATAGTTAGGTACACTTTACACGGAAGGAAGCAGTGATTTCCACACTAGGCAAAACCTGTGTCGTGGGATTCAATAGCACAGATAATTACCAGACAAAGTGCGGCTTATGAAGATAATAACAATGTAGGTAAAATAGCAATCAAAGATTTGTCTATCTTTTTCTAGTTAAACAGAATTTTAATGTGGAATTTATTTGGGCGTAGTGTCTTATGACGTCATTTGTCTCTTTCTAATTGCTGTCTAATTAGCAGTTTAACGAAACACCGCCATATATAAGTTTAGCTACGGTCCAAATCGTAGCAGCTGCTACATGTGCTACGAGTAGTGCTACGGTGGCTATAAAGTACAACAAGTTTTTGTTAACATTTTTAATACATTTTATTTGCTGACCGTACTTTTTGTTGACTGTACTTGCTCCCACATAAATGTAGCAAATTTCAAGGCAATCAGCAGGGAAGCATATTATAAATTCAGTTTAGACCAAACGATTATTCGACCAAACAATATTAGGCCAATTTTCGACCATCCGATATGTACTTGTAACATATTTTTCCTTTCTTCCATGCTGTTATGGGAGTAAAGAAAAAACATATAATGTACCCGTTGCTTCTCTTGCCGCGCAGCTGGTAAATGCCACCATCTTAGGAATCATATTATAGGCGATGCGGCTAGCAACCCATCACTATTTTGATTCACCTTTCCACCTATATGCCCACGATCATGCTAAACGTGGCCATAAGGTTTTGTTACATTAAGCTCTGTCTACCACGTAAGGGAAAAAGACGTGATATACATATGTATGTATGTACATATTTTTCCTCGTCAGTCCTAAGGTAGTTTGCCCAAATAACGCCAGAATAGGGAGTTGGTATTGGGAACACAGTTCAAGCGATATGCACTTTATTGCAACGTGCAACCATCAAAATCGTCCGTGGTCGATACATAAACGATAAAAATAAACTCACATTAAATATCTGCTGTGCTGACCGCATTTTAGTGATAACTACTGGTAATGGACTGCATAAAGAGTAACTACGTTGTTTGAGAATGGACTAAGGGTATCTGAATGGAAGTCGTATTTAAACCCAAACTATATTGAACTTCCAAAACAGTTACTCTCCTTCGACATGTTATTAAATTCTCATAATACAAACAAAACTGGTCGCACATATGCTTTGTAGAACGACACTTCGATACTAAGTTTAAAACTAGTATAGCGCCATCTGTCGGCGTATAGCTGCACCGTCCTATACATTATACAAGCTGAACACGGAGGATGATGGCAACACTTTCTAAACGTAATAATAATTAATTATTTAAAGGCAGTATATGACAGTAATTCAAACGCAATGGCGGCACAAGGCACACTGACATTTGAATAAAATTGTGATGGGTTGCTAGCCGCATCGCCTATAACATGATTCCTAAGACTTTCGCCCAAAATCTTGTATCACTGTTATTTTAAAACGAGTAATAACTCTTTAATATCAATTTCACATACACACACACATACAAAAATCACGTCTATATCCCTTACGGAGTCGACAGAGCCTGCGGTAACAAGGTCTAAAGGCCGTTTAGCATGAATGGAGGCGTATAGGTGGAAAAGGGAATCAAAATAGTGATGGGTTGCTAGCCGCATCGCTTATAGCGCGACTCCTAAGATTTTCGCCCGTTTCCTCGATGGGCTTTTACCATCTGCGCGGGACGCGGAGGAATCAATTTCACGTAACGACCAAATTACTGGTGGCCCGTATTTTCTTTTGAGTAGTATATATGTATTGGAAATTGTAAAAAGGCGTTGTAGCCTAGTGGTTGGACCTGTGGCCTCTCAAGCAGAGGGTCGTGGGTTCGAATCCTGGGTTCGCACCTTTGAGTTTTACGGAATTTATGTGCGAAATTACATTTGAAATTTGCCACGAGCTTTTCGGCGAAGGAAAACATCGCGAGGAAACCTGCACACATCTGCGAAGCAATTCAATGATGTGTGTGAAGTTCCCAATCCGCACTGGGCCCGCGTGGGAACTATAGCCCAAACCCTCCAATAAATAGAGAGGCCTATGCCATGAGGCACGCCGAATTACGCGATAATTTATATAAAAAAATACTACACAATGTACTGAAATTGTAGCGAATTTGGAATAAAAGGGGCTATATCACTATCACTACATCATCACTACATAGTATAAAACAAAGTCGCTTTTTCTGTCCCCAAGTCCGTTTGTATGCTTATATCTTCAAAACTACACAACGGATTTTGATGCGGGTTTTTTTAATAGATAGAGTGATTCAAGAGGAAGGTTTATATGTATAATACTCATGTATAATCACTACATAGTATAAAACAAAGTCGCTTTTTTTGTCCCCAAGTCCGTTTGTATGCTTATATCTTCAAAACTACACAACGTATTTTGATGCGGGTTTTTAATAGATAGAGTGATTCAAGAGGAAGGTTTATGTGTATAATACTCATGTATCATCACTACATAGTATAAAACAAAGTCGCTTTTTCTGTCCCCAAGTCCGTTTGTATGCGTATATCTTCAAAACACGCCTCGTTTCGTTTGCCTTCCTATTCACATAAAAAAAAAAAAACTACACAACGGATTTTGATGCAGTTTTTTTTAATAGATAGAGTGATTCAAGAGGAAGGTTTATATGTATAATACTCATGTATTATTCATATAATATACCTTGCGAAGCCGGGGCGGGTCGCTAGTATATATATATGTTACATGTATTGGAAGTTAATATCAAGCTTGTAATACCTAATAACCGATACCCATTTGAAAGGTAATTTTCTTCACTACGCCCACTTCATTGTGTTCGTTTTCTCATCCGTTTCAGAAATTGTTCTACAACGTGGTCACGTTTGTAATTAGCCGTAGTTAGTATGTAGTTGCGTGTAATCGTTGCTTGGAGTGGACATGGGAATCCATCGGAAATTGCTTCTTTGAACAAATGAACAAGATTGGATTGTCGTGTAAAAATGCCAGCAATCTTCTAGGAATTGATATAATTAGCACCGTTGTTCAGTTTTCTGGGGAGACAATTGTCTTTTGATATATAAAAATGCTTTCTTGTGAGTAAAACTAGTATTTTAGAAGTTAAGATTTAAAGGTTTACTCTAACCTCAGCGTAATGCTGAGCCAGCGACCGTTTCACTTTTGTGAAGACACACACAACGCTGGTGATCTATTTTTATATGTCTTGATTATTTTCTATTTTAAACTGTGTATATTCTCTTATATTTGTGTGTCTTGCAAAAAGGAATAAATGTCTTCTTTCTTTCTTTCTTAACCTCTAATCATGCCGATAAATAAATAATATAAATAGTTTTTTCTCAAACATACATAACATACATACATATATCACGTCTTTATCCCTTACAGGGCAGACAGAGCCTAAGGTAACAAAACCTTAAGGCCGCGTTCAGCATGATTTCTCAAACGTACTCGGATTTTTTCTCTTTCCGTTAGAAAATAGAACGCGGGAAGTGCCTCATTTTTGCTTTTCGAAATTAGAAAAACAATACTTCCCTACCTAAAAGTAAATAAAATGTACTAAAATCCATTTTTCCCGCTTCCTTAACTATTTAAAACTTCAAACAATTGCGTGTGAAATTGAGAGGACGATAGAATAATTCCATACAGCCAGGCCAACCGCTCGATTTTCATCGCAGTGCGTGTGTAATTTTTTTTCTAATTTTCTGTTTGTAATGTCTATGATTTAAAAAAAGTTTTAGAAGGCGGTAAAATTGTGTTCTGTACGTGATTGAATCTATTTGTTTTCATTGATTTATTTTATACTAGCCTGCCATCCGCAGCTTCGCCCGCGATAAATTAATTTTCGCGTAGGAAAAGGTATTTTCCCGCGGTAAAAAGTAGCCTATGTCACTCAGTGATAATGTAGCTTTCTAACGGCAAAAGAATTTTTGAAATCGGTCCAGTAGTTTCGGAGCCTATTCAATGCAAACAAACAAACAAACAATCAAATTTTTCCTCTTTATAATATTAGTATAGATTTTTTATTTCCTCATATTGTTTGAGAAAAGCGCTGTACATTTCTCGACGGAAACATGAATTGCCTGACTCGTCTCTTCACAAGCCTCGCTCGGCTTGCAAACCACCTCATCAGGCAATTCTTAACTTTCCAGACCTCGGCAGGCAGATTTGGTACCTTTGTTTTCTTCCCCTACAAGTTGTGTCTACAATAATTAACTGAGTAGGTAACTAACTTTACATATTTTCGATATACATATAATTATAATATAATGATAAAAATACCGGAACAAACATATTTACAAGTTAAAAGTTGATACGAAAAAACCTTAAACTATCTTAATCTAATCCTAAATACCTATATTTACAAATATCGCCCAGATCGTTGCCATGGGGCAAGGTGCCCATAATGCTGTTTGTTACGGTATTTTTATCATTATACAATCTTTATGTTTATAGTTTGTAATTGTAGCGCTGTCGTGTGGTTGGTGGTTGGTAAATAGATCGCAAAATAAATTCATTATAATATTATTGCCTCTGTAAAGTCTTTCAGTATTTCCTTCGTACACTCTATTATACTTGGCCAATATGAATTATTTCTCACACAAGACCCATCCATCTTGTCCAAGATACTATTCCGTAAACATTCTTTTCAACAAGATGTCATCAACCTCTATATTGATACCATTGATACAATACGTAGCTAGCTGCACGCTACGCCTGATGGATTGACAGATCGCTGGATATTTCTGAGCTGCATACTTGACTCTGTGCCAGGCGCATCTACTCGTTGCGAAAACCTGAATGAATTGTAAACCGTCTATTTGGGACCGGGTTGCGTAAAATTTACGGCCTTATTTTGACGTCACGTGAATCGATTCGCTACTGGCCTTATTAGGCCATGAAGGAATGCTACGAGGCCACTTACCATGACGTCTTAATGCAATCCAGTTCTGAATCAAAATTGGATCGCGTGCTGTCAGATCCATATACTAGAAATGTCAAAAATGACAGCTAGTACCCTAGTAGACCAAGATAAGATAATGATAAGGCTACTCGAAAGTAGTATTAAAAATTAACAAATTATATTTGTAGGTAGTCTAACAATTTAAGTATGTGATGTCTATTTTAGATTCTCATCAGAGTACCGCACGCTGAAGCTACCGAACAACGGCTGAATAAAAACAAGTAGTGTCTTCTTCAACCTCGACATTGGCAGAATCATCGACAGTATCGATGGAGCTAGATTTTTATAAAATTGAATTGAATTGAAAGTAGTATTTTTAAATCTGTGCATTGCTACAAAAGAACTCAAATGTTTACGATTCGGTAAAGAGCTGATTCTCTTCAAATTGGGGACGTTTTTTTCCAATCATGGCTAAAACACCGCAAGGGAACTGGCTTAAGTCGCATCGTAATCGGTTCATCCGCTTTAGAGCTACAATGCTACAGACACACACACATTGACGTTAAACTTAGAACACCCCTCTATTTCTGTGGGGGGTTAAAAGGGACACATTCACAAACACGTGATACAGAGCGCAGTTGTGTCAATATTTTGACATGGCGCTCGCGAGTGGTATGAGATCGTTAGCATACCTCTTGGTAATTGTGGATCTCGTGACTTCATACGCAGAATTGACTATTGACATCGGCAATGTGTTTTGAAAACGAATAGTTTCTGTAGACGACGCGAATTTACTTGTAAGCAGTTGAAAAGTTTTAGTGAAGTTAGAAGAAAGAGTTGTTCTTAAGGAATGCGGAACGAAGTAATTCGCCAGAGAAAGGCTGCCGACATAGCTCATCGAATTAGCGAGCTGAAGTGGCATTAGGCAGATCATAATTATATGCCGTAGAACCCTTTGAGGCAGAGTTGTAGTGTAAGTAGACCTCGTGTCGGTAAACCTTTAGGGCGTCCTGCTAGCCAGGTGGGACGATGATATTCGTAAGGCAGCGGGCAGGAGGAGGAGAGCTGCATATCGAGTTCATTGGTACGCTGTGGGAGTGGCAGTCTACTGCTGGATATAGGCCTCAGCTCATCATTAGCCCGTGTACAGTGTACAGTGTGACAGGGGCTGATGTCGAAGGAATTCGCATAATATGGCATTATCGTCTCAGATCTGGTCACTATCTCTTTTTTGTTATTTAATAGAGCAACTGATCCATGAAGTAGCGAGTAGACACCCGGCTAGCATGAAAGCACAAGAGTCACGTCGGGCGCAAGGTAGACCAGCCGTCTCTTTCTAGAACGAACGGTAAGAAAAGGACGGGCACTCTGTCTCGCGTGCGACGCGACTCTTCTCGCGCTCGCGCTCTCTTGCTGGACGTGATGATTGTAGGACGTCTGTTGCACCGTGTCTCAAAATTTGTCCAAAATACTTCAGCAGATGAGTTAATTTCAGTGAATACCCCTCCATATGTGTTAACAGGATATTTCAATTGTTTGACAAATGTGACATGACATGTTATACATTAGTCGATATTATGGCACTTCAGGAGCCTTGCCATGACGTCTTATTGCGATGCAATTCCGACTCAGTTCAGCTTTTAGCTGTAATTTTTTGTATGGATCTGACAGCGAGCGAACCTATACTGAATCGGAATTGAATCGCATTAAGACGTCATTTATTTATTCTTTCCAGAAGAATTGTGCTTGTGCGTGTGTGTGTATTGAGTAAGGCAACAGTACAGTGTTTTTTTACCAGACTGACGTCAAGCCCGGGGACGGAAGTCATGGTAACCCCCCCCCTGATATCAAAAACATAACAGAGAGTGTTCCAACACGTGTGTTATGTTTAGTATCGACACTATCGAGTCTAGAAACTACCGGCATTCCGCTCGACTCCATAAATCATGGGGTGACGTACCGTGTGCAGCGGTGACGTCGTCAGCGACCAAAATAACCAATACAGGAATAGACATAGGTCATTGTCTGATTGACGAATAAGCACCAGATTGTTCATGTCATTATCATCATCATATTTGCCATAAGACGTCCACTGTGGGACATAGGCCTCCCAATAGATTTCCAGTTGCCTTACTTGGAACCGGCTTGCATCCACCGTGAACCCGCGACTTTAAACAGGTCGTCCGTCCACCTTGGTGAAAAATATCACACAAATGTGGCAACTGGAGGTCTATGAGGGAGACCTATGTCCAACAGTGGACGTCTTATGGCTGATATAATGATGAATAAGCATGTTTATCGGTTGCCTGGTATCCATAGTACAAACTTTGATTAGTTTGGATCAGGGTCGATTAATTGGTGTAATTTGTCAGTATTAGTATCGCTGTCCAAAGGGGAAATGCTGCCAGCGTCTGCGGTACTATAACACGGGGGCCTCTCATTGTAAACAATTTAGTTTTTGATTTGTTTTGTTATTAACAGTTCTTTTTTAATCATTATCTTATGTTTATTTCTTTTCTTAGTGCTTGGTGCTCAATAAGAACATTTTATTTACTTTTTTGTTAAAACAAAACACCATTGAAACTCACCCCCAATTTACCAGACGTTCCACACGTTCACTTTTTAACAATCCCTCCTTCCTTACACAGTAATTCCATTAAAATAACTGCCGAACTCAGGTATATCGGTGAGCACTCAGGGAAAGTTCCCAGTATCGGCGAGGCAGTTACCCGGGCGATGCCCCGGACAACAGCCATGACGACCTGGCCAATACGGGTTAAACTGACGCTGGGCAGTGCCTTGGAAAATTACTTGATTGGAAATGGCTCGAGCTTGCAATCAATTGGGCAAAGGTGATATAGTACAGTAATGAAACTATACGGCGTTAGTCTCGTTTGTGCAAACATATTTGGTTGCGTTGGTTTTTGATGAAGGGTGGAAAACGAGCAAAAGTGTAAATAAATTTCTTAATAAATACTACATACATACATACATACATACTTAATATCACGTCTTTATCCCTTACGGCGTAGACAGAACTTAAGGTAACAAGACCTAAAGGCCACGTTTAGCATGATTCTGGGCGTATAGGTGAAAAGGGGTATTGAGGGAGGCAACAGACGACCTCCGTGCCGGCAGCTTTCTCGCACAAAGACTCGCAATTGCGATACAACTCAGGAATGCTGCCTGCGTGATAGGGACCCTACCTAAGGGTCGAAATTTATTTTAATTTTCATTTTTAACCTAAAATTTATTTTATTAAGTTATTTTTAAGGTAGCTCTTTTCATTAATAAAACAATGCTCCAATTGGGATATCAATATACGAAACTACAAACAAATAAAAACCCGACTACAAAAAAATACTTAAGTAGCCTTCTGGGCACCATGCCACCGGGCAGTGATTTAGGGCAACTTTTCTATTTATAGTTTTACTAGCTTCTGCCCGCGATTTCGTCTGCGTAGAATTATACATAAAAACCTTCCTCTTGAATAACTCTATCTATTAAAAAAACCGCATCAAAATCCGTTGTGTAGTTTTGAAGATATAAGCATACATAGGCACATAGGGATATAGGGACATAGGGACAGAGAAACTGACTTTGTTTTATACTATGTAGTGATAGTGAAGTGATGGCAATTTGTTTTATAATTAGTTTTAGTTTTATTATCTGCATGTATTATATATACCCGCCCCGGCTTCGCACGGTATATTATGCATGTATTATACATATAAACCTTCCCCTTGAATCACTCTATCTATTAAAAAAAACCGCATCCAAATCCGTTGTGTGGTTTTGAAGATATAAGCATACATAGGGACACGGGGACAGAAAAAGCGACTTTATTTTATACTATGTATTGATGATGATGATGATGATGATGATGATGATTGATTGATTGATTGTAATTGTTTTGAGTCAAATTAAAGGAACCCCTTAAATAGGTAGCTGAAAAGAAGAAAACAAGCCCTGAAACTCCTTCAGTAGAATTCTGCAGAAGAAGTCCCGCAGGAGTTTCAGGCTTATTTTCAGTTAACTTTTTCGCAGTATTTTTAGTGTTTTTGCTCGTATTTGTTGAATAATCGCATTACGCAATGTGCTCTAAAAACGTGAGGCAACAAAACCAATTTATCTCGCGTCCTCCGAGGCCGAGATTGGGGTAAAAGTGATTGATTTAAAAAACATCCCGTACCGGGAAAATCAGAAATCCGGGGCAAGACGTGCCCTGGTTACACTGTATTGCGGTGCGATGGGGCAATATACATACCTACACAAATCACGTCTATATCCCTTAGGTAGACAGAGCCTAAGGTAACAACCTAAACGCTACGTTTAGCATGATTTTGGGCGCATAGGTGGAAAGGGGAATCAAAATAGTGATGGGTTTCTAGCCGTATCGCCTATAACATGATTCCTACGATCACCTATCCTTCGATGGGCTTTTACTATCTGCGAGGGAAGAGAAGCAACTGGTACATTCTATGTTTTTTCTTTGCTTCCAGACAAGCATGGAAATATCTTTTTAATTCATTTATTTTAAGATTAGTTTTAGTTTAGTTTATTATTATGATAGGATCATTATTTTATCCTGACTGACTGACATAGTGATCTATCAACACACAGCCCAAACTACTAGACGGATCGGGCTGAAATTTGGTATGCAGGTAGATGTTATGACGTAGGCATCCGCTAAGAAAGGATTTTGATCAATTCTACCCCCCAGGGGATAAAATAGGGGATGAAAGTTTGTATGAAACTTTGTCAATTTTAAACCGATCCGGCTGAGACTTTGCATGCATAAAGCTACTATGACGTAGGCATCCTCTAAGAACGGATTGCGTAATTTCTGCGGGATAGCGATAAACGAATTCTATGCAGACGAAGTTGCGGGCAACAGCTAGTTTAATATAGATAACTTCACCTTGCCACTTCGCGAAATAGTGGCTTGTCATGCAATATGGCCTCAAATTTCATAGTAGCACAGATGCTGGCAGCATTTCCCCTATGAACAGCGATACAGTTTACAAATACAAATACAAATACTCTTTATTGAACACCACAAATCAGTTTAATATGTTGTCCTAGGAAGCTGCCAGCTCTGCGGTCACCCGTAGCGTCTACTATCCTCTTCGAAAAATCTTTGTCAATTTAGGGACCTACTTCATAAATATAGAAATATGGGTCATTTATTTACTTAGTTCTTTCTTAGTACGCGCTAATAACTTTCTTCGTATTTCCCAAGGATTCTATAATAATTTCATACGTTAGATGATCAGACTTACGTAATTTCAAACAAGATACACGTGGCGGTTTTCATATACTCGTGTATCCAAATCGGAGTCTTATAATGATCTTCTGTAGGCGGATAAGTCTATTCCTTATTTATTTATTTACCTTTCATACAGCTTTCGGGAGCTGCCAATTTTCACTTTAGACACATTACAATGTGATACAATGTAGATAATGGGGTAGACGAACTAAAAATACGTTTCTAGTTTGTGAATGTTTATTTGATTTCATTTACATTGTCATGTAATATACTTTGCAATTTTTTGTGCTGTATAGGGTATTGTAAAATTTATCCGGAATATATCAGCAGATAGTTCGGTTAGTTTGACTGAACAAACTACAAAGATTTTTCATTTAAACTTTTGATTCAAAATTTAGTCCGCCATGAACGCGGTTTACTTGTTTTTTTTTTTTTTTTTTTTTTTTTAATATGGCTTCATCGATCTATGCGATGATTTCGCCAATGTCAAAGCAATAAATACAGTATTCAAATATCTTGTGACAAAAATGTCGGCAACGTTGTACGATAGAACACGGTCAAAAGACTCAGAATCTACCAGGAAATCATTAACCGATGCCCAGGGTGCACCGGACCAATCACAGCTCTTCCTCTCGGACGGATCCAAAAACGAACCGCAGCTCTTGACCGCACGTGGAGGTAACTCCACTCGCACCCTGTGTAATGTTCACTTTTAACATTGACCATTGTACGGAAACATCTTGTCAACTTTGATTCAAAAACCCTGTAAAACATTAACAGGGCTATTAATTCAAATTAATCCAAACATCTGCGGAAATACTTTAATACTACCCTAGTGCTGGAAGCACGACATTAATAACGTTCAAGTTTCTATGTATAATATACATAGGTACATACAGATATGTATGTTTATCAAAAGATCCCAGTACTCGTAATCGCTTGGCGATATTTAGATGTGTCATCTTCTACGTAGTTTAATTTATTAGCTCAGTACAACATCTGTCACATGTCACTGTTAGCAATAATTCAGAAGTAGAGAAATTATCCATATTTATGTGCTAAAATTAATTTGGGATTGGACGAAAATGTTTGTGTTTTGACCCTCGCCAACAGAACGGACACAGTACGGTAACCCATTAAAGGGGTATTGGATAGGGTATTTTATAGAATTGTTTTCACACACCCTATCAATTTGGTAAGCATATTATCGGGTTACCCGAAAGAAAGTCTGACTGAAATAACGTAGTTAATTCTGGTAGGCGATTACCAAAACTAAAAACCTATAATACCTAAGGGTTACCGTGTTCCGTGATTTTAAACTCGATCAGGCTATTTTTAACTTTAATTGCAAAGCATTCGTAACCCTATTAAATGGTAATTAAGTGGTTCAATAATTAGGTTTTTTTTCACTCTATCCGACTCGGAAACCAGAAAACAGTTAACCTTTGTACAAAACGGTTTCCGTAATGATAGGCTTAGCACAACGATAAGCTTACCATATCATAGTCATAGGGTAACAGTTTAAAAGGGTTACCTTGTGAAAAGGCTTAAGAAAATGAAGAGGTTTTCCGGTCCTTAAGGTTAACATTTCAAAATGACAAACATTGGCCATATTAATATATGGCCAATGTTTGTCATGTGTCAATGTTTGTCAAATGTTAATAACTAATAACACAAAAATCCTAAATAACTACGTTAGAGCCTAAACTTAAATGATGAGAGGACCAGTGCCTGGTAAGGCCATTGTCCGACCTCTCTAGTCTGACACGACAGATAAATAATAAATAATACCTAGGTAATTTCAAATGCTTCCATACAGGTCTGGGAGCAAAGAAAAAACATAGAATGTACCAGTTGCTTCTCTTCCCGCGCAGATGGTAAAAGCTCATCGAGGGAATGGGCATAGGAAACATGACTTTTATAGGCGATGCGGCTAGCTTCCCATCACTATTTTGATTCCCCTTTCTACCTATAAGCCCACAATCATGCAAAATGTGGCCTTTAGGTCTTGTTACCTTAGGCTCTGTCTACCCCGTAAGGGATAAAGACGTGATTTGTGTGTGTGTGTAATTTTTTTTTTATATGAATAGGAAGGCAAACGAGCAGGTGGGTCACCTGATGGTAAGTGATCACCACTGCCCATAGACACCCGCAACCCCGGAGGGATTGCAGATGCGTTGCCAACCTAGAGGACTAAGATGAATGGCCTCTTGTGCCCGTAATTTCCCCGGCTGTCTTACTCTCCACACCGGAACACAGCAATGCAAGCACTGCTACTTAGCGGCAGGATTAGCGAGTAAGATGGAATTTCAAAGTTGGTGGTGCTAAAAAGTTTTTTTTACCAAATTAGTGTGACGTCCCCAGTTCGCTACTCTGACTCGCACTCGACTGTTTTTAAATTCATGAATAAAGCTATTTTTGCCAGAAGCCTTTAAACTTCTGCCGTATGAAATTTAATTGGATCACAGAAAACAGAAATCGTTATACAGTCATACTCCGACGTTGCAAATTCGAAGTTCTTTTCGTGCCGTTCCACTTGCACTTATTGCCATTACTTGGAGAATGAGAAGGACGGTATAATACGGACTTAGAAAATCGACATTCGAAGCCGCCGCCCTGCTGCATTACGTGAACGGCTCAAACACAAACGTCATTTTCAGGCTCGGGTTGTTACGTTGCTGATTTTAAAAACGCGTGGGTAGAAAAGAGGCAAGCTGCTTTTCGCGTAACTACTGTAAAATCATGCCTATAGCTTTAAAAACTGAAAGAACAAAAGGAAAGTAAAGTCTGATGTCTCGGCGCGCTTTATAGAGGCCTCCCGTGACCAGAGGGCTGGCCAATATTTCGCTCAGCGAATAAGCATTGCCATACAACGTGGCAATGCTGCCAGCCTTCTGGGCACCCTCCCCATTGGCGGCGATTAAGGAGTTTTTTTTTATCTTTAATAATAGTTTTAGCTAGGTTTATGTTATTTTTAAGTTTTGATTGTTTTTTATTGTTTTCTTTTTCTTTTTCAATAAAAATCAAGTAAAGTCAAACTTTATTTTGTAAGTAGGCCGGGCTCTTAAGTTTTATTTTAACGCTGCTTTCAAAAAGACCACCATTGCCAAGAAAAATGCGCAGCAAACTGTGGGTACTAATGAACTAAATGATAATACATACTTACACACATACACAAATCACGTCTTTATCCTTTATAGACAGAGCCTAAGGTGGCAAGACCTACATGCCACGTTTGGCAAGATTGTGGGCGTATAAATGGCAAAAAAATTTAATCACAAATGATGGGTTGCTAGCCGCATCGTCTATAACATGATTCCTATGATTTTCACCCATTCTCTCGATGGGCTTTTACCACCACGGGAAGAGAAGCAACTGGTACATTCTATGTTTTTCCTTTGCTCCCAGACCAGTATGAAATATATAATTATATAAAATCATCTCATAGTATCATCATGGTCTTTCTTTTAGTTTACGTGGGTAGGACATAATTGGTATTTATTTATTTACTTTATTTTCATGCTAAACGCGGCCTAATAGCTCTTGTTACCTCAGGCTCTGTCTATCCCGGAAGGGATTTAGACGTGATTTTTGTGTGTGTGTGGATATAATTAAACCCAAGCGCTTAGATGCATTTAATGCTAGGATAGTATTTCGAGTGCTTGGCAGCCATCCACAGAACAGTCCAGTTTCAATAATTAGTTATCTTGTTTTCTTGTAGTTTTGTATGTATATAAAGCATGTAGAATGTCATGTATAATGCATGGTGTTGGAGACGCCTGCTGAGGATCCCGTGGACCGCGCACCGCACCAACGTTTCGATCCTCAAAGAACTTAACATCCAAGAGAGATTATCGTCAACTGTACAAATGCGAATCCTCAAGTTCTTTGGACACATCACCCGTAACGAGGACTCCATGGAACGGCTTGTGGTGCAAGGGAAAGTCGAGGGCAAAAGATCTCGCGGGCGCTCCCCGACACGGTGGACAGACCTCATCAAAACTGTGACGCATTCCAGCATAAACGATTGCTCCCACACTGCCAAGCATCGAGATACTTGGCGACGCGTCGCGAGAGCAGCGGTGGCGCAGGAATCGACCGAAACATGACCACGACCACTCTGTCAAGAGTGCACGACTAAGAAGAAGAAGAAGAAGAATGATAGACCAGGGGCCCGTGAGTACTGGCTTTAAGGAACACCCATTACACGTGTACCAGTGATCCAGCGGCGCAGAAGTGACACAGCATCCACGTGCCGCCGTTTATCACCGCGGGATGAATTGCCTCACCGCAAACGACTCGGCACCGCGGGTGTGCCAAACTAAAAGTTCCAACGCGAGATATTGATTACGTTTCCGCAAGTCATTACTGACAAATGATCTGTCGCCGTGTGGTTTGAAGAAACTAAATTAACATTTTTACCGCCACGTCAAATACAATAGGTACGTCTTCCATGCTGGTATGGGAGCAAAGAAAAAAACATAGATACCAGTTGCTTCTCTACCCGCGCAGATGGTAATAGCCCATCGAGGGAATGGGCGAATTTTTGCGGGTGGTAGGGCCTTGTGCAAGGTCCGTCCGGATCGCTACCACCATCTTACTCGCTAATCCTGCCGCTAAGTAGCAGTGTTTGCAGTGCTGTGTTCCGGTGTGGAGAGTAAGACAGCCGGGGAAATTACGGGCACAAGAGGCATTTCATCTTAGTCCTCTAGGTTGGAAACGCATCTGCAATCCCTCTGGGGTTGCGAGTGTCTATGGGCAGTGGTGATCACTTACCATCAGGTGATCCACTTGCTCGTTTGCCTTCCTATTCATATAAAGAAAAAAAAAACATAGGAATCATGTTATAGGCGATGAGGCAACCCATCACTATTTAGATTTCATTTTTCACCTATACGCCCACAATCTTGCTAAATGTGGCCTGTAGGTATCTTGTACCTTAGGCTCTGTCTACCCCGTAAGGGATAAAGACGTGATTTGTGTATGTGTATGTGTACATACACATGACAAACATATGTCAATTATAAGAGATGTCGCTCACACACCAGACTTCTTTATTGGGGTGCGAGTCGGGTTACCTCCACGTGTGGTCAAGAGCTGCGGTTCGTTTTTGGATCCGTCCGGGGGGAAGAGCAGTGCTCGGTCCGGTGCACCCTGGGCATCGGCTAATTATTTCCTGACAGTTTCTGAGGGATATCATTGACCGTTGCCTAAGAGACCGACAGGGGGGGAGCGAGTCTTTGACCATTACCGTACAACGTTGCCGACATTTTGTCACAAGATTTTTTAATTATATTTTTGTTACTTTGACATTGGCGAAGTTGTCGTCGCTATAGCGACTTGATACGCCACGAATAAGAAGAAGAAGACTTCTTTATAGCGATGCTTTACATACATCCTACTAATATTATAAACGCGAAAGTTTGTAAGTACCTATAGATGGATGCATGGATGTTTGTTACTCTTTCACGCCAGAACGGCTGGACAGATCTGGATGAGATTTATACCGGAAAATTGCGTCATTCCGGCGGGATTTCGATGCAGAGTTGCGGGCAACAGCTAGTACGTACATATCACGTCTCTATCCCTTACGGAGTAGAAGAGTCAAAAGTAACAAAACCTAAACCACATTTAGCATGATTGTGGAATTGTAAGCAAACGAAGTTAAATAAAAAAAATTACGTAAGCATTTAGTTATATTAAGTTCGCAATTATACTGTTCGTAGTCTTCCTGGAATTACGCCGTGCTGACGTTGCTGACAGCTGTAATTTTATTCTGGTATCAAGGTTTTCTTATTTGGCAGTACGCTAAGAAAGGTATAACCACGTGTATGCCCTGAGTCTTCAAATAAGTTTTTGTCAAGAACTTTCATTTCTAATACAAGCTTTTCTTGCTGACTGGACTTGCATTGTCACCCGTCCTACATGTGTACAAAATTTCAAGTCAATCGGACCAACCGTTGAAGAGTTCTTTCCCGCGGAGACGATCCTGGCTGGGTCACCAGAACTCCACTACCAGGCCCCATCTCCTTAGATATTGTATATGTGTACTCTTATTGTATTTTGTATGTATACATGTGTGTAATGATATTTAGTAGTTGATTTTATGATTTGTTTATTGTGTATTTATATAATGTACTTTAGCAAAAGCCTTACTGACTAAGGTACTTGGTATAGTTTACATAAAATGTCAAGCAAAGATAATTCATATCGAAGACGTCAGAATATTCATAAAAAAAATTACTAAATGTCACAAAAATAAAGAATTAACAATACAATAAAAATAGAATATCAAATACCACAAAAATAAAGAAATACCAATACAATAAAAGTAGAATATCAAATGTCGCAAAAATAAAGAAATACAAATACAATAAAAATAGAATATCAAATGTCACAAAATCAAATAAGTACATAAACAATTTCATTCAATTCAAATTCACGAGTTCAAACAATTCGATTTCTTTCATATTTATAAGTGCTCAATCATTTTAACGAGACCTGCTGTCTGTTCAAATATTTTATAGCAAAATCAATCCATTTCAAGTCCGAGAATGTATTTGTCAAAAAAAGTTACTTTTTCACTCGACTACAAAGAGAGGAGGAGGTCCTCAATTCGGTCGTATATTTTTTAAATTACAACATGCTAATTCTAAGTGCGGGTGCGATTGTAATTTTGACGTCAACTTAAGTTCTGACTCTTGACCCGATAATGTCGTCAATTTCTCTTTGCTGACGTAATATAAACCACAACAAAATTATAATTGCGTCTGGTCAACTATTGTTTACCTAGCAAATTGTACAGTGCAATAGTCTGGGAGCCGCAAAATAAAATTGTTTAAATGTCACTTTATTTTCGTGTCGTTTACAATTACTCTAGGACAAATTGAAAAACTTGCTTGCATACTGTACCTGGTATCGGTCTGGGAGCAAAGAAATAACATAGAATGTACTAGTCGCTTCTCTTCCCGCGTAGATGCTAAAAGCCCATCGAGGGAATGGCCGACAATCTTAGGAATCATGTTACCAACCCATCACTATTACGATTCCCCTTTCCACACATGCCTACAATTATGCTAACCGTGGCGTTTAGGTCTTGTTACCATAGGCTCTGTCTACCCCGTAAGGCATATAGATGTAAGTAAGTAAGTAAATGCTTTATTGTACAAATGTAAAGTAACAGATACAATTCACAAAAAAATAAAAATAACATGACGTGATATGTGTGTATGTATGTAAATTGAAAAGAGAGAGTACACTTCACGAGCCGCAATATAATGATGTGGTTTCTTATTCTAAATTAAATGAAGTATAGATTGAGTTCTTTACCGATATTTAGTACAATATTCGGTAGTGGCGGATTTACAAATTTTCAAGGTATAGGCTGAATTTTTGCCGCCCTTGCAAAATCTGTTGCAGACTTCTTAAAATTTTTATTATGAGGTAAAAAAAAAAGTAAAAAGGTCATGCCCCAAATTTGCCGCCCCCAAAATCCCAAATTTGCCGCCCCCAAAATCTGCCGCCCTAGGCTCGAGCCTTCTCAGCCTTATGGTAAATCCGCCACTGATTCGGTATTTGATAACTCCGAAAAACAGTCGTTGGAGAAGATACCTAGTTAGATTTTACGTCCCCCAGAAACCTATATAGCAAATCGCATAGAAATATTTATTAAGAGCCTTTTCCGGGATGGCCGAAATAAATATACTGACCTACAAAAATAGCTCGTTTAAAGATATAAATTAAAACTGCTCCAAGATACTTCAACGTTAACTTTAACCAAGATTAGTAACCGAACCTTTGAACTATAAATGTTTGTTACTCTTTCACGTAAAAACTACTTAATGGATTTGGATAAAATTTGGAACGGAGATAGATGATACCCTAGATTAACATATAGGCTATTTTTTATCCCGGAAAATGGCATAGTTCCCGCGGGATAGCGAAAAACTAATTTTTTGCAGACGAAGTCGCGGGCTGCATCTAGTAGTATATAAGTGTCAATAAAATATAATACTTACATAAAACAAAAAAAAAGCACAATAAACAAAGGAATATTTACACTTAGCTTAAGAAGATGGCTACTCGTATTATAGACAAATCAAGATATTTACTAGGTACTGAGATGTCTCGATGTGTCAATTTTAGCATGCTCTACCACCCTTCCAATAGGTACAGGTCGTGATCTAAATGGTAAGGCACAACTTCATAACACATTACTCTGGATTCACATACCTATTCAATGAGCTTGCCTATTTTAACCTGGAAAGACAGCTGAAGTAATGCTTTCCCTGTTTATGCAGGGGTCGTGAACCGTTGGCACCGTGTACGTATTACACGTGTCCAGAGGGTTGACGACTCCAGCTTGGAATAGAGCAATGTATACGCTATTTATAACTAGCAGTGATGAATGATGATTACTAATATTGTTGGAATATATTGGAATCGTGGGAAGGAGGAAGGAAACTTTATTGGTAAGAAGATATTTATTGGTGGTTAACTTAACGAATTGACTTAATTGAAAACAAATGAACACCCTCCGTACAAATTAGAACTAGGAGAGTACATGGGTATTATTTGCATTGGAGTGTAAGGTATAGTCTAAATGTGGAATTTTCTAGTTCCTAATCCTCTTATTCATAAACGCTCTGTAAGCTTCTGCTAACTTAGCAATCGTTTGTCCTTATCTGTCACTCTGACATTTACCATTCACAGATAAGGACAAGTGATTGCTAAGTTAGCAGAAGCTTACAGAGCGTTTATGAATAAGGGGGTAAGTCTCTAAATAATATTGGGTTTAATGGTAATTTTAAACAGTTAAATTGTATGTCTCGCAAAACTGATCAAGGGAAGTGAAAAACAAATACTCAGAGGGCTTAGTAATGTACCCTTTTATTTTACCAGCGTCTTCGGAAAAAAACTGCACCGTGCAGAAAGTCATGTCATAGAAAAGGCGATTCATCTACAACTAAAGAAACAATCAAATCAAATAAATGTATAAAAGTATAAGAAAAAAAAATTAAATAGAGAGAGGAACAGGATCCCTAAGTAAGACACTAACCTAAATCAGAAAATACAAAACATACATCGACAATAATAGCTCAAGCAACTGATATATTTCATTCCTTCAGAATCATATCACTATCATAAAAAATGTTGACCAATATCCTTAGAAATTACTTCTAATATCTTCGTCACAGAAACTTCTCTATACGCCCCAGTTAAACCTTACCGAAGAAGTAACTAACGGATATAAATAATAAATCGTTTGAACCCTACTGACCGCAAATTATACTTAATAACATTATCTGCTCAATTCCTTTACGTAACAGATGTTAAGTGACCAAAGGACGATATCTGGGTAACCTATTTGTTGATAACAACACTGTATGGGGCCCTGTGGACCAAATTAACATACCAGTCACAACTTGCCGTGGGATGATAAAGGAAAAGTCAATGACTGGCAATGCACGTGTCCTCGGTATGTTTTCCAGTGTTCTGTTTACTCGTAGGGCGGTAGATAATGTTTGTTTATTCATAAGGTTACGGTGTTGTTAGAGAATGCGGAGCTTGCTTCGGAGAAGGAAAGATTCGTCAAGCGTTAATGTGTCTCGCAAGTATTATGAATTTGCATGTGTAACAGTTGTGCTCATTACACTTTGATAATGATCCCGTAGAGGAATCGAAACGCGTCAGTGTTTGTGTGGTGTAAGGGATAATTAACCCTTCAAGCGTCCAAGCGACTACAGTAGTCCCTAACTTTTAGCATTATGCAGTCCCTAAAAAAAGTCCCGAAAAAGTTAGGGACTACTGTAGTAGTCGCTTGGACGCTTGACGGGTTAAGTTTGTGGGATGTGTGTTTTATTGGCAGTAGTGGAGGATGGTTGCATGAAAAACATATATTTCACACATTGGTTATCTTGCACGTGAGTAGCGGAGTAGCAAGGTAACATTTTTTGTTCATTGAAATGGACCTCCGCAAAGTAACGCCTGATTCAATAAAATACTTATGAATTTTATTGTTAACTAATTGGCCCAATAAAGTTGGAATTTGGTCACATGTATTTTTGTGTCCCGAACAGACATGTGACGTATATAAATTTTGAATATTTGTGTTACGACAATTTTTTAAGCTCTATAAAATTGATGAAAATACCGCTCTTATTGTCAAAACCTTTTTTAAATACCTAGTAAGTTTACATGCACATGTAAAACTCTTGGCGCGCCGCCTTTCCCAAAGCTGGGATCTTTTTTCAAGCTTGATTGTTATTCAATCTTAATTTGTTTTATTTATTTACCTACCTACGTATTAATAGAGAGAGAAACCCCGGCATAGGTCTAGTATTAATATAAATCCCATTGGAGCGGAAAACAGGACAACTTGTATTATTTCCTAGAAACATTGCAATTCATAGCATTGAAATTCATCACTTTTTTTAACCATTCCCAAATGGTGGATATCTACGTGTTTTTTATGTTTTTATAAACAAAAGGTTGAAAAATTTATACACACATGCGATGTGTAATGAGTGTGGATAAAGCGAAAGAAGTATGTCTGAATCGTAGCAAGTGGAACAGAGTAGTCTCTGCCTACCCCTGTGGGAAAGAGGCGTGACGGTATGTATACATGTCGCATTATTGTGTGTGTATAATTATTTGTTGGATTTTAAAAGTGTATAAGGTTTTGGTGTGAAAATAATGGTAAGTGAATTTAAATTAGTTTTTTAAGACTTGAAATTAAATAATCCTGGAATTCCTCGAATTTCGAAGGCTCGATAATTGGACGAAAACGCCTGAAAAATGTTTTTAACCTGTTAAGAAGTTTTATCGGCGTTTCAATTGAAAGTCGTCTTCAAGTGAACGCTCTGCTAGCCTTGAAAAATCATCTAAAACTTTGTTTGTTGTGTTACGTCTGCAATATTACTAAAATAAGTTTTATTAAAAAAAAAACGTACTAGTAGACAGAGCAGAAAATTTTAGAGAAAAATCTTTTAAAATTATGCGAAAAAATTAAATCTCATGTCTATCACTAGTAGTGATTCACTACATAGTATAAAACAAAGTCGCTTTCCGCTGTCTGTCTATCTGTCCCTATGTACGCTTAAATCTTTAAAATTACGCAACGGATTTTTATGCGGTTTTTTAGACAGACAGTGATTCAAGAGGAAGGTTTATATGTATAATTCTACGCACACGAAGTCGCGGGCAGAAGCTAGTGATTATTATAAAACAATGTATTTACTCCACCACGTCAGTCTGTTTGTTTGCGATAAACTCTAAACTACTGAACGGATTTTCATGCCGTTTCAATCAATGCTTACACGCTGGTCTGGGAGCAAAGAAAAAGCATAGAATGTACCAGTTGCATCTCTTCCCGCGCAGATGGTAAAATCCCATCGAGGGAATAGGCGACATAAGAATCATGTTATAGGCGATGAGGCTAGTAACCCATCACTATTTTGATTCCATTTTCCATCTATACGCCCACAATCTTGCTAAACGTGGTCTTGTCACCTTAGGCTCTGTCTACCCCGTAAGGGATAAAGACGTGATTTGTGTATGTAGGTTCAATCAATGGATAGGGTGATTCACTACGAAGGTTTAAGCATGTTGTTAGTGTCAAGGTTTTGTGTATAAATGGTTAAAATTTAAAGATAATTATTGTAAGCAGTAGGTACGATGAAGTAGTGGATGTAATAGTAGAATAAGTCATAAAAAGCATTGTTATCTATAACTAATAAATAGGAAAAGATATGCCGCAGAGCTGGCAGCTTCCTTGGACAGCGTATTAGTATAGCTATATTAGTGTTTTTTTCTATTCATAATATTATGTTTATTCCAATAGGAAAAACAATTGCATTGTTCTGTTCGATTGCAAAGCATCTCATCTCGATTTGTCGAGGACAGATTAATCTCTTGACCTATGTCGCCCTTGACGATCACAAGCCAATGCACTTTTTAAGCTCTTGGATTATTCTAGAAGTCAAGGCAAAATCTAAGTTCATGGCATTGAAACTTTTTTTTTGTATTTTCATCAGGCCATTTTTTTTTCATTAGACGATTCGGATCGAAATCCTCGAAGGCGGCCCGGACGGCTGCGACTCTATATCTATAACTATATTCGCATGATTTTAGTGCTATGGTTATGTTAAACGAACATGACTTATAAGTATTCAGTAATGTTATGTTCAGTAATGTCAGTAATGTTAGTAATGTTGATTCCATGCTGGTCTAGGAGCAAAGAAAAAACATAGAATGTACCAGTTGCTTCTCTTCCCGCGCAGATGGTAAAAGCCCATCGAGGGAACGGGCGAAAATCTTAGGAATCATTTTATAGGCGATGCGGCTAGCAACCCATCACTATTTTGATTCCCCTTTCCACCTTTAGGCCCACAATCATGCTTAACGTGGCCTTTAGGTATTGTTACCTTAGGCTCTGTCTACCCCGTAAGGGATAAAGATGTGATTTATGTATGTATGTATGTATGTATGTATGTATGTAATGTTATGTTATGTTTGTGTTGTGTTTCTTCCATGCTGGTCTGGGAGTAAAGAAAAAACATAGAATTTACCAGTTGCTTCTCTTCCTGCGCACATGTTTTAAAAGCCCATCGAGGGAATCGGCGAAAGTGTTAGGAATCATGTCATAGGCGATGCTAGCAAGTCTAGCAACCCATCACTATTTTGATTTCCCTTTCCACTTATACGCCCTTAGTCATGCACAACGTGGCCTTAAGGTTTTGTTACCTTAGGCTCTGTCTACCCCGTGCGGCGCGGTGTCACCTAGTGCTCCCGTAACGCTCACAGTCCATGGCCAGGAGGGAACGTGTCGGTTTTTAGACGGTAGGCCTCTCCCCTCCTTCCGTTAGGGAAGGCAGCGGCGAGCTGGAGAGCCCGTCATACCCCCGTTGCTGCCCCGAGCGCGGGAATGCATAAGGTGCATTTTCCACACGTTATAAAAAAAAAGCTCCGTCTACCCCGTAAGATGTAATGTTATGAGATCATTATGAATGGCGTAATGATGATGTTGATTGTAAAGATCGCTTGATAGTAACAGTAAACTGTAAGTAGCCCATGTTATGTTAGGATAGACAGACAGAAGAGTCTTAATAATAGTTAGTTTCAGTTGTTAGCGCCCTCTGGCGCAAAACCCTAAACAACTAGGGATGACATAAAGGAAAATCGTACCTAATATGTAAACAGACACATAAATTTGAGTAACTACTTAATGCAAATAAAGCTAAATTCCTGCATAATTTGGTTATGTAATGTAATAGGCTATTACATAATTAACTATGTAGTTTGCATATTCAAGTCTGTCAAACGTTTAGGTATTCGAGACTCGTAAATAAAGACTGTGTACTTTTGTTTTACAGTTTTGAAAGGGAAAAAAATCTTAACAACACTGAAAATTAGAACACATAAATCCGAAAAATAAAGCATAGCTATGGGTCGTGTAGGGGTATAGCACGCGTCACGGAAAGACGAGGATCCGGGTTCGATTCCTGGCCATAGCTTTGTATTTCGAATTTTGCAATGTGTTCTAGGGGTAACTTCCATGCTGGTCTGGGAGCAAAGCAAAAACATAGAATGCACCAGTTGCTTCTCTTCCCGCGCAGATGGTAAAAGCCCATCACTATTTTGATTCTATTTTTTGCCATCTACACGCCCACAATCTTGCTAACCGTGGTCTTGCCACCTTATAGGCTCTGTCTACCCCGTAAGGGATAAAGACGTGATTTGTGAATGTGTTTGTATGTTCTAGGTAATTATCAGTGTCGTTTAGAAATTTATTTTCTAACGGTAAGAAGTAATAATTTTTGATTCATTTGATAGTAGCTAAATTTTGAAGGGATTTGTCGGAGCCTGTGTAAGGCTCTATCCCATTTTAGGAGATTTTTTTGAAACATCGTAATCATGTCTTCATGTGGGTTTCAGGGGTGGTTTTAGATATGCGGCCTCGAAGGTGTGGAATGATTTACCACCCCCAATCAGATTAAGTACTTCATTGTTAAGTTTTAAAAGACAGGTGAAAAAGATTTTATTCAATAAGCAAAAATGAAGGCCCCATGTCGAGAATTTCCCGGTTCTGGATCCCGCGATTAGTACCTATTATATTATATTAGTGTAGTAGTTATTGTATACCTTCGTACTTAATGATTTTCCCGTTTTTGTTTAATTTATTGTTGTTTTTTTATTTAGTTTTTTGTCAATTTGTCACCTCGTTAAATTCAAAAACGTTAATTTTAATTTTAAATTTTAATTCGCACCTGGCAGGACTGTAGGAGTAATAAGTCAGGGTGTCGGCTGAACACCAGCGCTGCGGGCGTCGCCCTCGGGGCCGGCACCAGCAGCTTATGCTGACGCCGACACCTTTTGTCACAATACCGTTCGAGTATTTTTACCTAATTTGTTTTTTTTTTTAATACTTTTTTTGTGGCAATAAATTGTTTTTTCTTTCTTTCTTTCTTTCTTTATGTCTATACTTTGGTAAATTAAAATTACATTTCGTTTTTGCTATTTTCTTAATCTGTCCTTTAAGCTGGAAACGCGTGTGTAATGTTCCAATAGTGCGGATGTCCATACCCAACAGTTTTTACTTACTAATAGGTAGCTGGATCGAAGGCCTTCTTATTTGTAAAAAATTAGAAAGTTACTCGCACCAGCAAATATTCTACCAACAAACTTATATTAGCTCAGTTGTTGCAGAATTTCAAATAAATAATGAGCTACGAATGTGGTTTTTTTTGGTATACGTCTCCAATTTGGTCCAAGAAACTACAAAGCATCCCGCTACCTTGGACTGCCTCTGCTCCGGTTGTCGCATGGAACCCATAAATATTAACATAATATTCAATTTGAAAATTGACCTTGACCGCGAACGAAAACATAAATATGCATATATGTTCAGACAAACGACCGGTTCTCACCTACTCTATTATTAAGGATTTGTCATTTGGTGTACTGCTAATAGAAAAAATATCGAACCACCCAGACTTAGAGTGATCGTGTAATAACCATGAACTTTGTGTTGCGCTTGTTCAGAACGTTGTCGTAGTAATGTTGAAACGACTTCAAATGTGAATAAAATTATAATTGCTTTGCCGATTGAAGTAAAATTTATGTGAGACCACCTCTGCGACAATAATATATGACGAATAAACAAATAATAATTGTAAATCGGTTCACAGACGACGAAGAAATCTTCGGACGGAGTCGAATTGAAAATTCCCCTTTTCAAAGTAAATGAATAAAATATCCGACATGATAGCGATCCATTTGTATGGAAAATCGATTTGCAGTGGAACATTAAAAAAACCTTTATTAACCTTTCATTTTTTTAATAAAACTGATATTATTGACATTGTTTTAAGCAACTAAGATACTGGCGGATAAGTGTATTTTAAATTTCTAAACATCATAGAAAACTACAACACAGAAAAGTCCCAAAAGTAAAGCTATGGCCAAGTATTTTACATAAAGTCCCGTTCAATTAAACTTCTCCACATTTAACGTCGAAAAAAAATGATATTGCGTCCGCTGTTTCTGAGAATATTTATGCATATATTAAGAAGCAACATAAAGACAAACGATCAACCCGGACGCAGTAGACTTTCAAACGAAATGTGTGTAATAAAAACAAACTCTGTTCCCAACTGCTACAAGTTGTCAAGCGAAACGAGATTTTTATATGGAATTGCCGATTTTCCGTATAACGATTATCATTCGGCAGTTATTGTAATTTAAATGACTTTGGGCCGGTTCTACTTAAAACATTAACTAAATATTTGATTTGTTTTGACGCGAGCCAGCTGTGTCGCCTCTTTTGTTGGACAACGAAAACACATAACTCAAACGTTAAAAGACCTATGTCGACGTTCAGGATACATTGCGATCTGTGTCTTGTCTTGAGGTAATATAGTTTAGATAGAAAACTTGGCGTGTTTGTCTTTGTTACCTTTTATTTGCAAGCATGTGATGTAAATGAGTTTACATAGCGTTATAGTCATGCTGTCTGCATACTTGGATTGGAATGGTTGACAGAAAACCACAAAAAAAAATGCGATTGGCAGACAATGCATTTGCAGGTGAGAAAAAGATAGTGAATGCGATTATAGACCGACCGCGATGAGTCCTCGCTCGCGCGGCACAGGGGCGCGGGGTAGAACGACATAGGGGACCTCTCTCGGTGCGAGCGGGTAGTGCTGCCGCTCGCGCCTCTCTCGGCCCGCGGTCGTCCTACCCCGCGCCCCTGCACCGCGCGAGCGAGGACTCATTTAAGCGGTCGGTCTATACGTATACCTACTGGATAATCGCCATCATCTTCCTCGCAAATTCTAATTATATTATTACCAGTGAAAAGATTGACGCACCGGGGGAAATAAGTGAGGGTTGACCTGAACCAAAATTTTAGAAAATGAGTATACCTAACTAGCTTCTGCCTGCGACTTCGTCCGCGTAGAATTAGACTTAAGAACTAATGTTAAGAGAGTACCTATTAGCAATAGTTATCTACATAGCGACTCTAGGCAGCTAGGTACGACCGTTGCCATGTTTATCGCTATCCCGCGGGAACTAACCAATAATCCGAGATAAAAAGTAGCCTTTCTTTTAATCTAGGGTACAAGCTATCTTGGCTTCAAATTTGATCCAAATCCGTCCAGTCGTTTCAGCGTGACGAAGGAACAAACATACACACTCACTCGCAAACTTTCACCTTTTTTATATTAGTATTAGGATTTCATTGATACAATCGCTAATGTCGAGATTGAAAAAGACACTACGAGTATGAGGGGTGTTTCAGGTGTTCATTAAAGAGTACTTGCATTGTTTGCGAGTTGACAGAGGGCCTGGGAGTGCTCGCCAAGTAGGCCGTACGTGACTGTCATCACTAATTTGGAATTGAAATCGTTGCCCGCTAAGTGTCTATTGGGAGTCAACGCGTGTACTTTGAAAATGGAAATGTGGTCAAAGGCTCCGGTTCGTTTTCGGATCCGTCCGGGAGGAAGAGCAGTGCTTGGTCCGGTGCACCCTGGGCGTCGGCTAATGATTTTGGCAGCTTCTGAGGGATATCATTGACCGTTGGCTAAGAGCCCGACACGGGGAGAGGTTTTTTTGACCGCATTACCGTACAACGTTACCGCCGTTCTGTCACCAGATTTTTTAATTATATTTTTGTTACTTTGACATTGGCGAAGTTGTCGTCGCTATAACGATTTGATACGCCACTAATAAGAAGAAGAAGAAAATCGAAATTATAGCTGTTGGTGACCAAACTAACTAAGCACTTTTTGCCATCCTTGTCGGTATATCCTTTTTCACGCCAGCACGTTCCCTTATTTTACGGTATTTTAAAGTTTATGTTTCAATGTTACACCGTCTATAGGTACTTCTGAACGCTCTAATTTCTACTGCATTTATTCTACCTTCATCCTTCTTTTGAAAAAGAAAACACATAGAATGTACTAATGGCTTCTCTTCCCACGCAGATGGTAAAAGCCCATCGACGGAATGGGTGAAAATCATAGGAATCATGATATAGGCAATGCGGCTAGCAACCCATCACTATTTTGATTTCATTTTCCACCTATACGCTCACAATCTTGCTAAACGTGCCTTGTAGGTCTTGTTACCTTAGGCTCTGTCTATCCCGTAAGGCAGGGGTTCCCATTCTTTTTCAACCTGCGGCGCAGTTACAAGTTTAGTATTTTGTAACGGCGCCCTGCCTTAGCTAAGTTGTTAGGTTAGGCTACTTAAAGGAATATTATATTATATTATTTACCGATGCGAGCGCTCAAATAGGTACCCGCGAATATTTGTGGTTTCGGATAATGATAGAACTCACGGCGCCCCTCTTTACTTTCTACGGCGCACCAGGGCGCCGCGGCGCACACTTTGGGAACCCCTGCCGTAAGGGATAAAGACGTGATTTGTGTATGTATGTATGTATGTATGTATGCTTCTTTTGCCCTATCTACTCAACTTTTGTTTCGCAATTCATAATATTAGTAGGATTATAACACAGTGTTATGTCTTCAGTTTCATAAGTTATGACATGGATACATGCATGATGCATATCAATCACCTACGGTTTATTACATTACAAATTACTAGCTTCTACCCGCGACTTCGTCCGCGATAACGACTTCATAACTGACGTTGATAATATAATTGTGCAATAATCATTTGCGTTACGACTCTAAGTAGCTACAATCTTTGCCATAATAATCGTCATCCCGCGGGAACTATGCAATTTTCCGGGATAATCTCCGTTCCAAATTTGTTCCAGGTCCACTCACTCACTCACAGCGTCATAAACTTTAGCATTTATAATATTAGTAGGATGACAGCACTGGATACCTATTACACCTCCATATCTTAGCAACGCATTGGTCAAAATCTCCAGTGTTTCCGGTGTCTATGGGAAGCGCACTGGCGATCACAGCGCCCTCCTCGAAATACTCTGATGTCACTGAGTGTTTTCCAAAAAAAAAGTCAACATGTAATTTTTTTTCAGAATTTTAATATTTTGGTGTTTTCTTACTCAGAAGCGGTTATCCTATCGATTCTCATGCATGAAAAATGTGTCTCCGATTTTAGAATGGATTTTTTTCCTGTTCGTCACGTTCCATACATACCTATATGAAAAAAAGTGACCAACTGGAATGGAAATTTTGGGACACATTTTTTCTTGTATAAGGATCGATAGGGTAAACGATTCTGAGTAAGAGAACCTCACGATAATTAAATTCCAACATGAAACTACGGTGAGATTAAATCGAGCGCTCCAGGAAGAAGGACTACGAAATAGTCCGAAACATGTCGAACATCACTCGACTTTTTATACGTGAGTTATCCGTTTATGTGTAATTAATAATTAAATTCTAGAAAAAATATCATACGGACTTTTTTTTGGAAAACGCTCCACTGCCAAACGTATTATAATCGTATATTTCAACGAAATCTGTCTAGATATTGCAGCATGTCTATAAAACATGCCGACATACTCACAGGGTAGCATACAATAAGTATGTATGTATGTATGTATGTAAACTCTTTAATAATAATTAAGTAATAAGAATAAATTCTATAAAATTAGCTCTGAATACTAAATGACAAATCATATTAATATTTATATTATTATTTTAGTTTACTTGTAAGTACTTACTTGTTATATCAATATCAATATATTTTTTTAATTTTGTCATTTTTTTACACTGACAATTTCAATATTTACCTATTTCTTTTTCAATATTTGATTTCGACATTTCATTTTAAGTGATGATGTAGTTTTATGTTGAATAATAATCAAATAAACTCAACTAAACATACATACATACATAAATCACGGGGTAGACTGAGCCTAGGGTAACAAGACCCAAAAACGACGCATAGCATGGTTGTGGACGTACCTAAAGGTGGAATACGGAATCAAATTTGGTTGCTAGTCGCCTCGCCTACCACATGATTCCTAAGATTTTCGCCCATACATACATACATACATACGAACTTACGTACATAAATCACGTCTTTTTCCCTTATGGGGTAGACAGAGCCTAAGGTAACAAGACCTAAATGCCACGTTTAGCATAATTGTGGGCGCATGTAAGTGGAAAGGGGAATCAAAATAGTGATGGGTTGCTAGCCGCATCGCCTATAACACATGATTCCTAAGATTGTCGCCTATTCCCTAGATGGCCTTTTACCGTCTGCGCGGGAAGAGAAGCAACTGGTACATACTGTTTTTTCTTTCCTCCCAGACCAGCATGGAAGATTTCGCCCATAGTAATATTTAAATGCAATAATTAAATAAATTTTATGTTAACTAAGGGATATGGGTAGGTAAGTAATGGGACCCCGCGGCCTTGTGAGGGGTATCGCTACCCAAACAATTACCGCATAATACTTGCCGATATGATGAATTCCTAAGTATAGTAAATGTAGATTTGCCTCGTGTTTGTCAACAAATTTGTACCCAATTTATTGCATAACACTCTCCGGTATCCTATTAGGATACCTATTACATAACCGTTGAAATGCTAATGAGGACAATTTTGTAACAATTTATTTTATTGTACGCCGCCTTTGGGGCCTCCATTAATCATGTGATGTTTTATTAGGACTTTTTAACCCCCCCCCCCCCCCCCCCCCTTGGTGATACGTGGTGAGGTTTAAAACCACCCTTCCCCATTAAAAATCACGTGTATTTTTAGTACCTACAAAAAATTGAAAAAAAAAATAGAATATTATCTTTAACACACACACAGAAATCACGTCTATATCCCATACGGGGTAGACAGAGCTTGAGGTAACAAAACCTAAGGGCTACATTTAGCATGATTGTAGGCGTATATAGGTGAAAAGAGGAATCAAAATAGTGATGGGTTGCTAGCCGCATCGCCTATAATATGACTCCTAAGACTCGCCCATTCCCTCGATGGACTTTTACCATCTGCGCGGGACGAGAGGCAACTGGTACATTCTATGTTTTTCTTTTTCTTCCAGACCAATATGGAAGTATTTATCTTTAAATACGGGTAAAAAAATCGCGCGTTTGACGAATAAATAAATACACGTGATATCTTACTACACCCCCCACCCCTCTTGTGCTTTTTCGTGATTTTTGCCGAACCCCTCCCCCCTTTTCGGAACCTCACGTAATTAATGGACGGCTCTGTGTCTTTGTTGGCGTGAATAGACTGTTTAAATCAGCACAACTGTGTTACTTAGACAACCGCTTAAACACTAACATACATGTAAATATATTACATTATCAGCCAGTTTATCAGGCGTTATACAGCCTCTAATAGAAATATCAACTTGAAAAACTATTTTTAGTTTAGCCAACGTCCGCATCCAGTCCAGATACGTCACGGCAACACTTTAACAGTTATGCTGTATTAGCATGGCGTCTGACGTCCGTAGGTCCAGCACTATTAAACAACCACCTTATCATATCAGTTATCACTGCTATCAGCTATCAGTAGTCCACTGCCTATACAGACATTAATTGATGCTCGTTTATCACGACTCTGTGTTATGTAGCTCCTAGCACAATACATAATCTATACTAATATTATAAAGAGGAAAAATTTAATTGTTTGTTTGCATTGAATAGGCTCCGAAACTACTGGACCGATTTCAAAAATTCTTTTGCCGTAAGAAAGCTACATTGTCACTGAGTGACATAGGCTACTTTTTACCGCGGGAAAATACCTTTTCCTACGGGTAAATTAATTTATCGCGGGCGAAGCTGCGGACGGAAGGCTAGTCTATATCTATATCTATACTAATGTTATAAAGAGGAAAGATTTGATTGTTTGTTTGTTTGAATTGAATAGGCTTCGAAACTACTGGACCGATTTCAAAAATTCTTTTGCCGTTAGAAAGCTACATTATCACTGAGTGACATAGGCTACTTTTTACCGCGGGAAAATACCTTTTCCTACGGGAAAATTAATTTATCGCGGGCGAAGCTGCGGACGGAAGGCTAGTACATATATAAAAAAAAGCTTACGGTACACGCTATCGCCTGACAAATCTAGATACAGACAAATGTACAAACATAAATATAAACGCATAAACATACCAACTACTTGTAGGTATATAGAATTTAGGCTTTCATTGACATAGCTTTCCTAAAAACAATTACGCAAAGACTTGCAGTAACTATTTCACTGTAAAAGTTACTTATAACAGATGATAGTGTTACAGATCTGATGAATCAACAAACTAACCTACTAACAAACTGGGAATTCACACATTGTAAATTGAATGTACGCTTAATGTGGTGAGAAAAATGTTTTATTGTTAGTCGAATCCGGCTGCAGCCGTCGCTTCTCAGTTAAGCCGACAATTATGCTAATATTAGTTGTAAGTTTGTCATTCCTTCACGTTAAAACGGCTGAAAGAATTTGGATGAAATTTGAAATGTAAATAGCTGGTTGTCTGGTACAGTCGAAGGCATGAATGTCAATATAGTCATCATGTCAAATATATGTGTCACAGGCCTTATTGTTTATGGCAGAAACGTGGCAGTCTTCCATGGTGGTCTAGGAGCAAAGGAAAAACCTATGTGCCAGTTGCTTCTCTTTCCGCGCAGATGGTAAAAGCCCATCGAGGGAATAGACGAAAATAGGAATCACGCTTTAATAATAATAATATTTATTGCATAGTCATGTACATAATTTACAGGTGTTATAAGATATGGATTTAGGTTAGTCCATGACGCCCTGTAAGGGCACACAATATTAATTACAATTTAGATTAATAAACTCTTAAAGACTAAATTAGATTTCATTTCATGCATTCTACACAATTCTATTACAATTTAGATTAATAAACTCTTAAAGACTAAATTAGATTTCATTTCATGCATTCTATGTCTATTTTTAATCAATAATAATGTTAAGTTGTCAAATGATTACATTACAATACAAAAAAGAGAAAGTGACCATGAACAATAATAAATAATAGGTACCTATATGTCAGAAATATTAGCTATAATATTATTATTTTAAATTCTTAAGCGATAATTACATTATTGAAATGTCTGTTTCATTTAATTTAATCTAATTTAATAAAACATTAAGATTTAGACTTCATTCAGGAATTCATCCACCGAGTAGTAACATTTATTAATTAAGAAATTCTTTAGTTTACTCTTAAAAATATTTATACAGCTTTCTTTTCGGATATAGTCTGGGATCTTATTAGTGATCTGGGTACATTTATATTGGGGGCCTTTTTTAAATATGGCTAATTTAGATTTCGGTAATAGCAGTTTATTTCTATATTGAGGCCTAGTAGTACCTACTTCTCTGCTGGCCTTGAACAGCTCGGGGTGTTTGCGGACAAACATTGCCGCTTCTAATATATAAATAGAGGGTAGGGTTAATATTTGATGTTTTTTAAAATGCTCACGACAACTTTCTGGTATACGAATGTTAGTTAGAATACGAATGCACTTTTTTTGCATGATGAATAATTGTTGGGCTTCATTGCAGTTTCCCCACAGTACCACACCGTATCGGAGCCAAGCAAACGCGTATGCGTAATAGGCGGACAGTGCACAATCAAAATCCGTGTTAACTTTTAGTACGTTTAGGGCGTATATAAATTTAGATAGCTTTGTTTTTATATTTTGAACATGAGCTCGCCAGTTTACATTTGAATCAATCATTACTCCTAATAATTTAAATTCTGTTACTTCTTCGATGTCATTATTATTAATTTGTAATTTTAATTGTAAAGGATTTTTTTGTATAGGTTTAAATTGTATTATTTTTGTTTTCTTTAAATTAATGTCCAAATTGTTGTCGCCTAGCCATTTCCCTACAGTGTCAAGTGCATGTTTAAGTTTCAAGTTACATTCAGTGCTATTTGTGCCGTTTATAAGTATTGAGACGTCATCAGCAAACATTACGCATTCAGTGTCCGAATCTAGCACCCTCGATAGGTCATTGATATAGATCAGAAACAGCAAACAAGCACTAACACTTCCCTGCGGAATCGAGCAAGTTGTATAGCGCGTTTCCGAGGAGATCGCCGTTACTTCTTTGGTGACATTGTTGTGATAATCTATCTGCACGTATTGGCTTCGATTTTGGAGGTAAGATCTATACCATTTATATGCCCTACCGCGTATTCCTATGCTATATAGTTTTTTTAGTAACGTATCATGGGATACTCGATCGTATGCCTTTGTCATATCGAGGAGTAACCCAACACCATATTTTTTGTTATTTATATGTTCAAGTATTCGTTGGGTGTATTTATATACCGCTAGGGAAGTTGAGAGATGTTTTCTAAAGCCGTATTGATTTTTATCTAGTAAGCTGTATTTTTCCAAAAAGTTATATATTCGATTCGACATACATTTTTCAAATATCTTTGAAGTTGACGGCAAGATCGCAATGGGGCGGTGTTGGCTTGGATTTGTCGCATCCCCTCCTGGCTTTAAAATTGGTTTGATTTTAGATACTTTTAGTAGGTCTGGAAATGTACCTTCAGTAAATGATTGGTTTATTAATTTTGTTAACGGTCCTACCAACTCATTTTCGCATAGTTTTATTAGCGTTGTCGGTAACTCATCATTGCCAAAACTTTTTTTATTTTTTAGATGTCTAATAATTTTTGTTGTTTCGAGCATTGTGACTGGCCGTATGTATATTGAATTTAGCACGGGGGTAAGTACTTCGCGGGAGCGATCACATCGCGGGCGCGGGCTTGCGTTTCCCGACGGCAATAATTCACCCACCGAGGCGAAGTATTCGTTTAATATATTTGCTACCTTATGAGGTGATTCTATAGGTGCAGACATATCAGCAGTTTTGATAATCATGTTTTTGTAATTTCGATGTTTCTTTTTGTTAAGGGTACTGTTTATGATTCCCCACATTGTTTTTGTTCTATTTTTTGAGGTTTTAATTTTTCCTGCATAATTCAATCGTTTTGACTTTTTAATGCATTTTTTTAAGATACCTTCATATTGTTTGTAGTGCTTCTGAATTACTTCGTTTTTACTTGTATTAACTAATATTTTTAATTGTCTTTTGTGCTTACACGATTTTTTTAAGCCCGTCGTTAGCCAAGTCTTTGTACTTTTTTCAGTTTTCAATTTTAGTCGTTTTTGTGGGATATGCATATTTAGGATTTCTGTTAATTTTGTGTTAAATAAGTTGTAATTTGTATTTATGTCATTTTTATTCGAAATTGTTTTATCCCAATCAACGTTTCGTAATGTTTGCTTAAAGCGTAACATATTTTTCTCACTAAATATTCTTACTTTTTTGTACCACGGATCTTGTCGTGACTGTGTAATATGTTGACTTTGAATTTGAACTTTGTAGATAATGCTTTTATGGTCCGATATGCCGTAGTCCGTCACATCTATGCTGTAACAGCTGTTATTTCTATTTGTGAATATAAGGTCAATACAAGTACTAGATTCTTTTATAACCCTGGTTGGTTTTTTCACAATTTGGGTAAGATTATAACTTAACATAAGATCTAATAATCTCTTTGAAGCCGTAGTATTTACTAGGATGTTTATATTGAAGTCGCCTGCAATTATAACGCGTTTGTTTCGTTCTTTTTGTTTGATTTTTAATAGTAATTTATTCAAACAGTCAAAAAATGTCTCTAATTCACGATCAGGTCTGTATATGGTAATCAAGTACAAATCCTGTTCTGGAATTTCCACTCCACAGCACTCAAATACGTATTCGAGTGACAATTCAGCTATCTCTTTAGACGATGCTGTTAGCCTCTCATTACTATTTTGATTAGCGTTTCCACCTATACGCCTACAATTATGCTAAACGTGGCCTTTAGCTCTTGTTACCTTAGGCTCTGTTTACCCCGTAAGGGATAAAGGCGTGATTTACATGTTTTTGACGTCTTAGTAACGTTCATATATTTACGCCCTTGAAGGTACATAGGTTACTTTTCCGATTTTTCCACGGGATCGTAAGTATACGCTGTATTATAGAAAAATAAAGAAACTATCATAACTGGCAGAAAAGATTACATGTGCTCAAAGGCGAGCTGAAATACTGGTTGCAATAAAAGCCAGTGCTAACTACTTTCTCGTTCCTTCATCATTAAATTAAGCAATTATTGATTATTTTGTTTGTCTGCCTTTTATTTACTATTAAAATGAATCAATAATTTTTATTTCTTGATTTTTTAAGTTTTTACTTTTATGGTTTTACCGTTAGAAATTAAATTCCTAAACGACAGTGAAAATTAGAACAGAAAAATCCGAAAAGTAAAGCTGGATGGCCGGGAATCGAACCCGGATACTCGTCATTCCATTTCGAAATTTGTCTTTTATTTGACTCTAAATGTTTGTCCCTTTATATACATATTTTTTTTTTAATATGTGCTTAGTTAGCACTTGATGGTCCCATCGGAAGACCAGTGCTGGCTGCAAGGCCAGCATTATGCTGAGATGGGACCATTTCGTGATATAATGTACTCATTTTTTTTTATTATTTTTGTTTTTGTAGCTCATTCACTATATATTACGAATAAATGTTTTCTTTCTTTCTTTCTTTCCTTTAAAAAATTAAACAAATCGTTTCAGTACCTAATTATAATTTAAAATGTGTTTGTAAATTTTATATAACGCACATCCCATGCAAAACGTATTAGTGAAAAAAAGTAGAACACTTTACTGTAAAAAATACGAAGAGGTCAAGCCTCCTTATTTCCCAATGAATGTTATAAAAAGTTGTCACTATCAAGACTGCTTGCATTACAGCAATTTGATCATCCGTACCTAGCTAATTTAAAATTTCAATTCTATATACCAAGTTGTAAGATTCACTAACAAATTTATAAACATACCTGCCTAACTTTTAAGCATTGCCGGCGGTATCTTTGACTATAGTTACTGGCGCCATGATTTATACGTTTATATTTCTGATGGAGTTGTATTTCGATAGTTAGCAACGAGTCTAAAGTCATATGACACTCTATTAAACTAAAAGCAAGGATATATTAAAAGATTGGTTGAATCACGCGTTACCTACATGATAAATTTAAAAACCTAACCTAAAAAGCATTTTTGGTCCAAGCTTTTTTGCTGAGAGCGCTTGTAGACGTCCGTTTTTTTCTTACACCGGACCGGTGTCCGTCGCGCCGAGGGGAAGCGGTGGTGCATCCGGCGTAAATTGTTCGCCGGACCGATGTCCGGTGCATGTACACACATTCATTATAATTCATACACCACCGTGAATCCGGCAAAAAAACACGGTTCGTTATCCGGTGAAAAAAACGGACGTCTACAAGCGCTCTGACTGTTCTTTTTGTTGACTGTACTTGCATTGTTATCCGTTCTACACAAGGATAACAAATTTCAAGTCAATCGGACCAAGCGTTGAGAAGTTCTCGCTTGGGGAGACGGTCCTGACCGGGCCATCAGAGTTCTACCAGCCCGGCTAGCACGAGAGCGCACAAGAGTCGCGTCGCGCGCGAAAAAAACCTACCCTTCTCTTTCTAAAACGAACGGTAAGAAAAAGACGGGCAATCTATCTCGCGCGCGACGCGACTCTTGCGCGCTCTCGTGCTAGACGTGCAGATCATTGTATTTTCATCTGACTTACCTACTCAAGCATGCAAAATTTCAGCTCAGTTGAAGACCCAACCAGCAAAACAGTCGTATAAGCGTGGATGCATTATAATGGTAAAAAAGCTGCTTATATGACCAAATAGCATCTCAGTTACTCTTAAAGCACTAATTATTGTAAAAAAGTTATCAATCTGCACCTGCCGAGAGAAAGTTCTAAAAGTGATCGTTATAGCACCTACAGCAAATCAAATGCACTTTTAAAGCCATCATGCAGCAAAAAGTAGCATAAATGATGTTCGAAATCTTTTACAGCACTAAATCTCAATATCATGAGTTTACATTTAGAGGAGCACATATAAAATGGAGTCATTACTTTGCTAAAAAAGAGAGAGGATTTATCATATGCAATAAGGAACCCCAATATTGTCTATATGTACTATAATGGCGTCTGCATAGTAATGTAAATGTAATATATTATCTATTTTTCAACTAAAAGTCGAGTAAAGGTCGTAAGATGGCAAGCTTACTTCTATAATGGCGGAACTATTCCTTTTTGATATTTTAAATTTAAAATTATTTCCTTATACCGCAAAAATAAGGAGGCCTATTAAAATAATAACTAGAAATATAAGGAAGTTAATCGAAAAATAAAATTTCGCATTGAAATTTAGTATATTATACGAATAATAGCTAACACCGAAAACATATTATTTGAAAGAACATGGCTACCATTCTAGTTGTTAAGTAGAAAAAAATAGCCTTCAATTGTTTTCTTGTTTTCTGACACAATTATTATCCCACATTCATATTAAAAAGCTGCAAATGAACACTTCAAACACTTAGTGCTATAAAACTCGCCTCGTTGCAATCAATCGACTAAACAGCTGAGTGAATGCAAAAAAGTAGCTATCACAGCACTATTAAGTCGAGTAAAAGCAATTTCGTTGCTTTCAACCGACATATTAGTTGACTGATGGTGAAATTATTGCTATTATAGCATTAATGGTGCTGTGTGTCGCTTTGTCTCGACTCTTATAGCATCATTCGGCTCTTAACTCAACTATTTTACAACAATTATAGCACTTTAAGCTGAGTAATTTGTGCCCAAATCGCGTCGAGTAAACGCTTACAGATCTATTACTCGACTGTTTAAAGAGCATTTTCTCAGCTTTAGGTGAAAATAGGAACGTGCTCTCGACTTTCATACGACTTAGTTTTGCTGGTTGGGGATATCTTCAAAATTGAGTCGAAGATACCACCCGGACAAACATACATAGGTACATGCATTGCAAGTTAATAAAAAGCTTGTAATAATAATAATTATTCTGAGGTAGGGGAGACCGAGGCGAGTTGAGGCAGAGGTGAGTTGATACAAAGCCTTTTTCTCTGCACCTATGACAGTTAGCGAGGTCACAACTTCACACAAACTGTGGAGTGTAGAAAGAGCAACGAATTAGCGAAGTTACCAGCCCGATAAACTGTGACAGTTCAGAGAAATCGGCTTTGTATCAACTCACCTCTGTCTCAACTCTCCTCGGTCTCCCCCACACCTTTTTTTCAAAATTGTGTTTGCTTGAAGAGCCGGTCTCGATTGTCCATGCATCTGTGAAATGGTGAGTTGTAGAAACTAAAGACCGTCCGCTGAATGAGTCTCGCACGCGCGGCACAGGGGTGCGGGGTAGGACGACAAAGGGGATCGAGAGACGTGCGGGCGGATACGCCTTCCGCCCGCACCTCGACCCCCACGGTCGTCCGGCCCCGCGTCCCTGCACCGCACGGGCGAGAACTCATAAGCTTGCAATACTTGGCGCATTTAAATGGAGATGGAAAAGGAACTTGTATTATTCCAATGATGTCTTGATACGTTTTCTAAGCATTATATCGTGATACCAACAATACAGACCAGACAGACTGACAAACCTACTCGAAGACTTTCACATGTTTAATAATTAGGCTTGGGAGGACTAAGAGCGACAAGGTGCTACAGTACGTCGTGGAATTAAGAACGAGCTACTTTATCAGCGGTCGTGTGAACAGTAAACTGGCTTAGTTCCGGTTTTTATCTTAATTTCACTATTGTTTGCTCTCAAACGATACAGATAATGCATGTTTAAACGTTCCATGACTTCTCAGAAAATTCCGAACTAACTTTGGACGGTGTATCTACGAAATGACTCGAACACAGCCGTACATCGGTCTTATCGGCTAATTTTGGCTTCGTAGAGCGTTGTCTGTTTCCAAAGACCGCAGTACAATCTTTATGACCACCGTACTGTAGAGAGATTACAATACAATACAATACAAATACTCTTTATTGAACACCACAAATCAGTACAAAACAATACAGAAACAAAGAACATTGATAACAGAGATTTCGATATAGTGGCGATTATTTTATTAAGTTCTTGTTATTCTTAAGCATTTGTGGACTTAATGACAAATGTCAGCCAAGCTTTTATTAATAATACGGCTTTTTTATGTTCTGTAGATTATGACAGCAATATCGTCAATGTAGAGTAAACATTTTAAAAGAGAGCCATTGTATTTGCACCAGTCTAAACGCTTATTTCAAAAAACAAGGGCTTTGCCATGACGTCATTAATGCGATTGATTTAAAAACCAAAGTTGGATCGATCGCTGTCAGATCCACACTAGAAGTGTCAAAATTGACAGCTAAAGAAGCGTTAAGACATCATAATATGTGTGAGACTAAATTAATAAAAAAAAACAATTTAGTCACCGTTACAATACATATTGAAATCCTACTGTAGACTGATTATAATTAAATCCTAAACATCTTACATACTTCAATCATCTCATTCTTCAAATCGAATATTCATCGTCTCACTCTTATATCATCCGTCTCATTCACACCATCTTACGTTCCATTCCACATAATATGGTAAGGCCCCAAGTCAGTAACTTGTCACCCCCTTTTCTCGTGGTCCTACTGATAAGTCCTATTGGTAGGACCACGAGGGGGACCTATTTCTGTCTATCCTACTTTATATTTGTATGCAAAACCCACCTCCTGTATATTGTTCAGGGTGTACGTATGTTGTTTAGGATTGTTATAAAACTAACCTAACCTATACAGTTCTACAGGATGGCCATTTCAAGGCTAATGAGAAATATACAGGTGGTTTAAATAATAGCAACCGCTATAGAACGACCGCTTAAAGGAGTCCTCGCCCGCGCGGCACAGGGGCGTGGGGTAGGACGATAAAGGGGACCGAGAGCGGTGAGGGCGGGCAGTGCGCCTGCCGCCCGCAACTCGACCCCTTTGTCGACTATCTCGCGCCCCTGTACTCGCGCGGCGAGGACTTACTTAAGCGGGTGGTCTCTACATAGGCACACAGTAGGTCAGACAGAAATAGATCTCCGTCGTGGTTCTAAAGGATGAATCAGTAGGACCACGAGAAAACGGTAGGCTTATTACCTAACTCGCTCGCAATCGCCATCGTGTTTATTTTGACAGTTCATGTATGGACCGACAATTGGCATCGGAATCAGCTAGCTGTCACATTCATACAAGAACTGTCAAATTGAACGCTATGCCGATTGCGAGCGAGTTAGGTAATAAGCCTACGGGTCTTTTCAAGAATAAGAAAGTTAGCCGCGATCAAATTTCAGTACTTACGTAACCAAGTGAATAAACAGAAATGTGACTCAGAAAGCACTCTGAGCGCAATTTGCTAATTATAAAGTAATCGTACATGAGTTTGTTTTGTTACATATACAGTGTTTGTCTAACGGCGTGGGAAACCGCGGCTTGAACGCTAAACTAACTGTCCTCATTTCCATCCCAAACATTGGTTTCGCTATTGAACGTCTGCGAGTAAAGAGTGGTGTTCTTCCAAGCTGGTCTGGGAGTAAAGAAAAAACATAGAATGTACCAGTTGCTTCTCTACCCGCGCAGATAGTAAAAGCCCATCGAGGGAATGGGCGAAAATCATAGGAATCATGTTATATGCGATGATGGTAGCAACCCATCACTATTTTGATTCCATTTTCCACCTATACGCCCACAATTTTGCTAAATGTGACCAGGTCTTGTTACCTTAGGCTCTGTCTACCCAGTAAGGGATAAAGACGTGATTTGTGTATGTGTGTGTATGAGTAAAGAGTGCACATTTTTTTTTATTACGGTGGTAAACGTTTAGTAGGTCACATGATGGTAAGTGAGCAGCACCCCTACGCCGATATCAAGTGGGCTAGCAAAATAAGACACGTGCAAGTCATTACACCAGTTGTCCGGAACACAGCAGCGCAAGCACTGCTGTTTAGGGGCTGGATTAGCGAGTAAGAGTGGTAGCGATTCGGACGGACCTTGCAATAGGTTCCTGGTTTCATTGAATACCCTGTACAGTTCCCGGCGATAAAGAATGGACATCGGTCTTTAGAAAGAGAGTCGGCTAATTTCGGCTTCGTAGAGCGTTGTCAGTTGTCACACACTATTTAATAAATTAATAAATAAATATCTTGGTACAAATTACACCAATTGACCCAGGCCCAAACTAAGCAAAGCTTGTGCTATGGGTACCAGGCAACGGATAAGCATGCTTGTATAATGTAGATAAATACATACAACATCCAAGACTCGGGCACAAACATTCGTATTCATCATATTTCTGTCTGCCCCTACCGAGATTCGAACTCAGGACCTCTAGCTTCATGGTCAGGGTCACTAAACACTAGGCTATTCGGTCGTCCATTTATGTCATGTTTCTCAGTAATTGTACAGGTGCCGTGTGTACGGACACAATTCCATGAAAATATATAATACTAGCTTCTGCCCGCGACTTCGTCCGCGTAGAATTAGCAATTGACATGTTTATCGCTATCCTGCGGGAACTATGCAATTTTTCGGGATACAAAGTAGCCTATAATCTGGCCGGTGATTTTCTCAACATTAGTAAAGTTTGCATCAAAATCCGTTCAGCTGTTTTCACGTGATTTTGCAAGTTGTATAATTTCGTTGTTGATTTTCGTAAGAAATCCAAAATGCAGCAAAGAAAAACGTAAATAACACAATTATACATGTTAATATAAAAAGATAAATTACCAATTCATAAGGTTGGCGCCGTCCTTTGTACACAGTGGAATGTGTCACTTTTCCAGTAATTGCCATATTTTACTACAAATAGCGGAATATTTCTATTCAATCTATTGTTCTTTCTCTATAAAAACAATCTTAATTACGGAGCAATGATATAGAGAAATAATAAATAAGAACTGAAACTCGTTCATTTGTTACGTCATTTTTTGGGTTCCATAAGTATATAAAAGGGTAAAAGCTGTCCGTCTGCCAGTGGCGTAGCTAGGTAACCAAGGGCCCTGGTGCAAATAAAAAAAAATGCCGAATTGATTGAAATGTTATGACGCCGGGGCGGGTCGCTAGTTTTTTTGTAATCAGATTTTAACTTTTCTGTCTTACGAAAGACAGAAAAGAAGGTAAAATATTCTTTTCACACCTCTCATTCAGATAAGTAAGCTTTGCCGAGAGGGATCAAAGTGCAAGTTTTCTGTGCAAGGCTTTTTTCTAGGTGTGTTTTAGCCAATGCAATTTTATTGAAGTTGATAATTGTAAAACCACGCCCTTTTCTATGCTCTTTGCTCTTTGTTTATATTCAGAATTCTTTTTTCAAGTTTTTCAATGTTCGGTGTGAAAAGTATGAGCAACTCGGGAGCAAAATTGCACTTGAATCCCTCATTACGCTCAGGATTCTAATGTGGAATCCCTCGCTACGCTCAGAATTTTATTGTAGAATCCTTCGCTACATGCATAAACACATCATTTTGCTCCCTCGTGACACAAATAACTATTGTTACTCTGTAGTATTTATTCTTATAAGTAATAGCGTTTGTCCCCACGTGTTAGATCACGTGTGGGTATTGGGCAACGCGATGCCACGATTATGTGCAATGGATTAGTTTCAATCAACGGTCACGTTTATCCTGTATTTTTTCTCACATACATAATACATTGTTTGTTTATTTTATTGCCAGTAATGCACGTTGCATGTTTCACGTCTAAAAAGAAGATAAGACTGGTAACAGCTAAAAGACACAAGGGGTAAATTCGGAAATGGGGGAATTTCGAACATACATACATAGATCACGTCTTTATCCCTTGCGGGGTAGACAGAGCCTAAGGTAACAAGACCTATAAACCATGTTAAGCATGATTGTGGGCGTAGGGAAAAGGGGAATCAAAACAGTGATGGGTTGCTAGCCACATCGCCTATATAACATGATCTCTAAGATTTTCGCCTAATCCCTCGATGGGCTTTTACCATCTGCGCGGGAAGAGCAACTGGTAAATTCTATGTTTTTTCTTTGCTCCCAGACCAGCATGGAAGAAAAGCATGGAACAATTACATAATTCAACGCTTACCTAGAAGCTCTAATCTTTGGCTTCTAGATATGCGTTGCCAGATTATAGAATTTTTACCCGTTTAGTGGACATCCACGAGTTACGGAATTCCCCCAATGCACCTTAAAACAATTTGATCGAGCTCCAAACTAAGCAATGCTTGTCCTTACTGTACTATATTACGCTCAAATACATACAGATACATACATACATACACCACGTCTTTATCCCTTACGGGGTAGACAGAGCCAAAGGTAACAGAACCTTCAGGCATTTAGCATGATTAAGGGCGTATAGGTGGAAAGGGGAATCAAAATAGTGATGGCTTGCTAGCCGCATTGCGCATGATTACTAAAACTTTCGCCGATTCCCTCGATGGGCTTTTACCAACTACGCGGCAAGAGCAACTCGTAAATTCTATGTTCTTTCTTTACTCCCAGACCAGCATGGAAGATACATACAGATAGGTACTTGTAGATATGGTAACATCGATGACTCAGATCCGAGTACAAATATTTTTTGTACAGATTCATCACACGAGTGCATCTACCGCAATTCGAACCCGGAATCTCTAGCTTCACAGTCAGGATCTCTAAGTAAAAGAACCTTTTTCACACAACACTAATAATTCTCTAGCTCTAGGCATTAAGTTGGTTACTATCATATGTAAAAATTAACCATTCTTATTCTAGGAAATAGAGACTCTAGTATTCAAAAACACAGAAAAAAACATATAAAAAACATACAAAAAATGTATCACGCTCGAAGTCTGACGTCATCAGAATTATGCTAAGATCCTTCGCATCAAAAATCACGGTGACGTCACGAAGCTCTTAGTCCTTTTAGGGTTCCGTAGCCAAAACGGCAAAACGAACATCTACAAATACAAATAATTACAAATACAATACAAATAATTTATTTGTCAAAAATAGGTTAAAGACACGGTACAATACGTAGACTTGTACCACTATGATGCGCCCATACAAATACCTTGCAGGCAGGCCACATTCACATCATGCACTACAACAATATACACACAAACACATATAAATCAGTTTGGAACAAATAAATTAAACGCAACAAAGGGAGAATATGAATGAAATTATACTTTTTTTATACGTCAAGGAAGGAAAACGAGCCAGTGGGTCACCTGATGGTAAGCGAGTACCACCACCCACGGACATGTAACACTAGAGGATTCCGGATGCGTTGCCAGTCTAGAGGGCTACATTTTTCTTGTCTATATCACAGAAGGTAAGTCACGAACAACGAAACAATGAAGCTCAGTTTTGATAATTGATATCACCCAAAGAACTGTCCAGTAACCGCTATTATTTTCCTATGAAAATAAGTTCTTTTATGTTACCGGCTCAGCTATCGGACGTGGTATCCATTTTCATTTAATTTCGTCTACTGAACCCTTCTATCAGTCCGACTCGCACTTTGCCGGTTTTTTCTCATCCCTTCCACAAACGTGCGCGCGCGCCGCCACATGCGCAGTCACGTGAGCCGAGACTGGCAAACGAGATTTTTGAAACTTTTTGCTTTTTTTTAATCTGATTCGAGCTGGATTAAGTGAGTTATTTAGTTTTTTGGGAGGTATGACGTATGTATTTAATTGATTTAAGAGGTAGATTGTTATCTAAAAAAATAATTGATTTTTGAACGTGTTCTGATGTTGCTAAGTGCCACACTTGCAATCAAATTCCATCAGCACCGAATCATATTTTTTAAGGATAATCGTAATTTTGTATGAATCGTCCGTGATTCATCCTTCCGCGTCGATTCAACTTCATACAAAATAAGAAGAAGAAATAAATTTACTGATAAAAATCGACGCAACTCAAAAAAAAACTTAAACATTAACCCCCTTATTCATAAACGCTCTGTAGGCTTCTGCTAACTTAGCAATCGTTTGTCCTTATCTGTCACTTTGACATTTACCTTTCATAGATAAGGACAAACGATTGCTAAGTTAGCAGAAGCTTATACGTTTACGAATAAGGGGGTTAGAAACGACAAATAAGTGCCGAATACAGCCAAAAGGGCCACATTCAGCGTCACGAAAAGGGCCACAACGATGATTTCCTATGTAACCCGTGTGAATAACGAGTTTCTTTATTAATAATACTGTGTAAATGTTGTTTTTCATTTCTCGTACACTGAAAGTACTCGTAGGTCATTGATTATCTGAATACTGAATAGCGGGTTGAAAGTAAAAAAAAATCAACCCTTCATAGCAGAATGAGGTACATAGCAAAGGAAATACGCATACATCCATGTAATCTATGTTTTATATAATCATCTATACAAATAGTTCCTTTTTAATCAAAAGGCTAAATAATCTTTTTTGAAAATAACATTATATAGATAAGCTTATGCAAGCGTATACAGCGAGAATTTGGAATTATTACGTTCAGTAATTTTTTTAGCTTGAAATTATAAGTCGACAATTAATTGATAGCGACCTCCGTGTCTGCAAGTTTAAAAAAAAACTGGCCGGCAGCCATTGGTGCGCAGAAGAAATGCGCGATGCGCGCAAATCGCGCAGCAGAAAAAAGAGCGGGAAAAGAAAGACAAACGTAACAAATATTAAGCGCGACCGTGCCACGTTAGTGAATACATACATACATACCGTCACGCCTCTTGCCCACAGGGGTAGGCAGAGACTACTTTACTTTACTATTTACTTTTTTTACGTTAGTGAAATTTGTCATAATGCCTTCTTTTCCTCATATTCGAAATGAAAAGTAGAGTGTTCAACTCGGGTGAAATCACCTATTTCACTCTCGAACTATTGGCGCTTTCACTTCGAGTTCCAGAAATATCTCAGGTGAAAAGGGTCAATTTCAACCCTTGTTTATCAATCTACTATTACATACATAACTAGCTTCTGCCCGCGACTTCGTCTGCGTAGAATTATAAATAAAAACCTTCCTCTTGAATCACTCTATCTATTAAAAAAAAAGAATCAAAATCCGTTGTGTAGTTTTGAAGATATAAGCATACATAGGGGCATAGGGACAGAGAAAGCGACTTTGTTTTATACTATGTAGTGAGTAGTGATAGTGATGATGATACATACATACCTAAATCACGTCTTTATCCCTAACGGGTTAGACGGAGCCTTTTTTTTAACGTATGGAAAATGCACCTTATGCACCGCGCTCGGGGCAGCAACGGGGGTATGACGGGCTCTCCAGCTCGCCGCTGCCTTCCCTAATGGAAGGAGGGGAGAGGCCTACCGCCTAAAAGCACACACGTTCCCTCCTGGCCATGCACTGTGAGCGTTACGGGAGCACAAGGTGTCACCGCGGCGCCCACTGGCCGCCCCGGGATGGGGCAGATGGCAACGGCACCGTTGATGCGGGTTCCGGATTCAAGGGTTAGACTGAGCCTAAGGTAACAAGAGCACGTTTAGCGTAATTATGGACCTAAATACATACATATATCACGTCTTTTTCCCTTACGGGGGGGTAGATAGAGCCTAAGGTAACAAAACCTTAAGGCCACGTTTAGCATGATTATGGTGGAAAGAGGAATCAAAATAGTGATGGGTTGCTACCCTCATCGCATATAACATGATTCCTATGATTTTCGCCCATTCCCTCGATGGGCTTTTACCATCTGCGCGGGAAGAGAAGCAACTGGTACATTCTATGTTTTTTCTTTGCTCCCAGACCAGCATGGAAGAAACGGACCTAAAGGTAGAAAGATATCAAAATATTAATAGGTCGCTATACCAGCATCGCCTATACTTACGGGGTAGATAGAACCTAAGGTAAGGTAAGGAGTTTACTTATGGAATGGATTAATTGACTTTTTCCTCGTCGGAGGCCACAGTGCCAGCTTATTAGCTGGATAATTAAATACCTAGTTAACTGTTTACGGAAGTAACTAAGGTTCACAGTCCTGTTACAGTTAGTCATGGCATTTTAATGTCAGAAAAATGCAACTGTCGTCGGTCTCTCGCTTGATGTTCCTCTCATTTACTTAACTGGTAGATATCCCTTATAGGGATAAGTTCGCCTTTGTGCATACATTTAAGGTCTTTTTTTGTGATTTGTCTCCGTTTCTTTATATTTGTATATTATGTTTTAGAACGTTACGTTATTCTGTGTTTGACAAACAATATTTGAGCGTTTTCTAAAAAAGTCCACATGATTTTTTTTTTTCAGAATTTAACTATTTTACATACATACATATACATACCGTCACACCTCTTTCACACAAGGGTAGGCAGAGACTACTATTTAACTATTTTGGGTATGTCTTACTCAGAATCGCTTACAATACAATACAATACGATAACTCTTTATTGAACACCACATATAACAACCAAAACAGAAAAATGTATACAGAATATTACAAGGTAACAATAGGCGGCCTTATCGCTACAGAGCGATCTCTACCAGGCAACCATAATGGACTGGAGAACAGAACAGATCTGAGCAGGTGGTGCAATTTAGAATATATATTAATATACTAAGTACTGAAATACATAATATATTATACACGAAACACACATTTACACTAAATGGAGATATAAATACCCTATCGATCCTTATACAAGAAAAAAGGTGTTCCATAATTTACATTCCATTACGTCACTTTTAATTATATGGTACCTATGTGTTTTGTGACGAACAGGAAAAAAAAAACACAGTAAAATCTGGGATACATTTTTTCTTGTATCAGAATCGATAGGGTAAACGATTCTGAGTAAAAAAAACCTAATATATTTAAATTCTGGAACAAATGTAGGTACATCTGACGTTATCTGCGCGGACGAAGTCGCGGGCAAAAGCTAGTAATAAATAAATATATAACTTACACTACAGTCCGTTTGGCTCTTAGAATGCCATTTGGTTTTGTTTTTTTTTTGTTAGTGAGGCCAGACAAACGAACTAGTGGGTCACCTGATGGTAAATGATCACCACTGTCCATAGACACCCGCAGCGCTTTACGCGATGCCAGTGCGTTGTCGGCCCTGCAGAAAATTGTACACTCGCCTCTTAAAGGCACCCAGGTCGTAACTCGATGGAAAGACCTCAGCGGGAAGCTCGTTCCAGATTTTGCAAGTTCGTGGCAAAAAAGACCGATTAAACCGCACCGTCGAAGACTGCCATTCATCAACATGATGTCGATGGAATGAACGCTTTTATTGTCACTTACTCTTATAGAATAGAATAGAATTTTATTACCACAAATAGAGTATACATACATTTATATAAAGTAAATCAAACTTAAAACTAAGCGTGGCAATTGGATTGGGCTCAGCGTGTGCTGCGCGTGCGCACCGCGGGAGCGCGCACGCACACAGCGCTGATTTTCAGCCCAACCCTATTTATTCCTTTGTAAATCTTATTTAATTACGCGGGTAAGTTTGAACACTTTGAACGAACAAAAAAGAAAAAAGAGAAAAATTTAAGTAAAACAATTTGGATGAATTTACACAAAACCAACAAAATGCATCAGATTAAACCCAAAGAGCAGTCCAAAGTACCTAATTAAAACAATTAAAAAAATCCATCCTACAATTAAATAAATAAGCGTGCATGGCACGACATCGAGCCCTATACCCTACCTGTACAGTTCTGTTCTGAAATGTTGTTTATTTAGTGTATCTATCGGCCGTTAGATGCCGTTGTATCGTGTCGTCGCATTCCTACATCGCGGTAACGTTGTGTTCCCCTGGAACCTATATAAGGGCTGTTAATTTTAATAAATACGTCATTCATCCAAAGATCGTTGTATTATTCACATCGACGGTCAACACTACCAGAGCAAGTGATTTTAATAAGTACTTACTTGTTTGTGTTGTTGTTTGTTGCTTGCTTATGGATTTAATACACGTGTTTTTTTTTTAAAGAGCTCATCTTCTTTCGCCGCCGCTTAAGCATCGCTTTGTTTACCATTAGTCTGTTTATCGCTGGCATTTGCTACGACTGTTTTGCGGCAACGTGACTTGGGTGCTAAAGATACGTTCTAATTACAACGCTGACATTTTGTACTTCTATGACAAGTACAATATTGTTGCGGCTTAGCGAGTTTTTTTTTTTATATGAATAGGAAGGCAAACGAGCAGGTGGGTCAACTGATGGTAAGTGATCACCACTGCCCATAGACACCCGCAACCCCGGAGGGATTGCAGATGCGTTGCCAACCTAGAGGACTAAGATGAATGGCTTCTTGTGCTCGTAATTTCCCCGGCTGTCTTACTCTCCACACCGGAACACAGCAGTGCAAGTACTGCTACTTAGCGGCAGGATTAGCGAGTAAGATGGTGGCAGCGATCTGGACGGACCTTGCACAAGGCCCTATCACCCGCAAAGTCTACACGATTTTAATTAATAACACATACATACACAAATCACGTCTATCCCTTACGGTGTAGACTGAGCCTAAGGTAACAGGTACCTACAGGCCTCATTTAGCAAGATTGTGGGCGTATAGGTGGAAAATGGAATCACAATAGTGATGTGCTAGCCTCATCGCCTGTAACATGATGGCTATGATTTTCGCCCATTCCCTCGATGGCCTTTTACTATCTGCGCGGGTAGAGAAGTAACTGATATATTCTATGTATATATTCTACTAGCTTTATTGCCGACTGTACTATTTGTTGACTGTTGTACATACTTGCATTGTCCTACATATATGTGAACCAAATTTCAAGTCAATCGGACCAACCATTAAAGAGTTCCCTCCTGCAGAGACGGTCCCGTCTACACCACCAGAATTCTACTACCAGATTTATGTATTGTCATCTGACTTACACAAGTATGCAAAATTTCAGCTCAATAAGATGAAGAATCTGCTTCAAAATTGAGTCGCAAGATTCCACCCGGAGAAATATACATACATACAATTGACAAACACTGAAATACATGCACAAAGGGACTTATCCCTTTAAGGGATCTCTTCCAGTCTACCAAAGTCAATGTATAAAAAAATGGGAATGGGGGTCTTCAAGTCACTATCGTTGTAGGCGCTGACGGACAGTCTGTGGGATGGATGACAATGCAATTATAAATACATAGTAAACTTTCTCAAGTAAATACGTAATTTATTTACTATCGGTAGAGTACGCGTGCTATACTTAAAAATGTGGTCGCTGAAAACGTTTGATTAATTAAATCAATGGCGATAAACAGTACGATAACTGACTAATACCAGGGCATCATATATCAGAAGTGATTGCACTGATAACAACCACTCCAGACGGGCTCTCTGCGAGGGAAAATACCTCGTTATTATCTCAAATCCTTGACTACTGATATTGATTGCTATTAAATATTACAGCATAATGAGAACGCGAATTCTACCAGATTCTAGAAGCATTTCTTTACTAACATTTTGCTTAAGAGCACTCTGCTAACACTGAATTATTATATTCATTTGTACGGAATCCTCAGTGCGCGGATCCGACTCGCACTTGTCGGTTTTTTTGAAATACATACATATATACATAAATCACGTCTTTATCCCTTACGGGGTAGACAGAGCCTAAGATAAGCAGACCTAATGACACGTTTAGCATGATTGTGGGCGTATGGATGGAAAGGGGATTCAAAACAGTGATGGGTTGCTAGCCACAGCGCCTATATAACATGATCTGTAAGATTTTCGACAAGTATATATGAGATAAAATAATGTTTCTATATGTAACTCTAATATCTAATAATCAAAGACGTTTACTTCTAAAAATTGTAACAATCACTCCTAAACAAATTGTTAGTTTGTTGATAATTCTTTGTTTATGTCGTCGATATGCAATGAAGATGGACGACTGAAACAATCGAACGTTCCGTCATCTATTTTACAATGACTAGACTATCCATGCATGTTCTATTGTTTATAAACAAATTAAAAAAATGTAAACGCAACTAGGGTCTTCTAATTATGATGACGAATCATGGTTCCTTTGGAACGATATCAGTAACGACTCTGTGGGGCTACAACAAAATTCGATTTTCGAATTTCGTATCATACTGTCTCTCTCACTCTTAAATGAATGAACGTTACTGTGAGCAGGCACTAAACGTGGCCTTTAGGTCTTGTTGTCTCAGGCTTTGTCTCCCCCATTACCTACCGGCATTACACGGTTCCATTGTCTAAGGGAAGACGGGCCCAGCGTACGGGCCCCCCCTTCTTGCCGCGGTTCTGGCGAAAGCCGGGGCCACCGGGGGGGCGTTTGTGGTGAAACCCTAGTGGCATCCCACTGCGTCCCAATCACACCGGATTGAGGCAACGCCGGAGAGTTTTTATTTCGAGGGGAGTCGCACATAACCCTAGGCATCCCCGTGCCTAGGGCATCCATAAAGATTTCCTCTCCGTTAAGAAAAAAAAGGGCTTTGTCTTTGTTGTTGTAAAGGGTAGACGTAGTTTGTGTGTGTAACGTGCACCATTAACGGTTACAGCTCACAAATGAGTACCCGGCTTTACAAAATATTCTAAATTTAAATTTACGATAACAATAAACATGAATGGCGGGCAAACGGCAAAACCCGTTGATAAAACTAAACATTAAATAGCAATGATTCAACAGAACTTATCTTATCAATGATTGCGAAATTCTGAATTGTAATGGTTCACAAACACTTGGGGAAATATTTAAAATTGCCTCCTGTTGCGCAACAGCGAGAGTTCTGAATTGAGCGCAGGAGTAATAACAAACTTTACTATTTGTCAATGAATCTTGACTTGCTCGATTGCAATTCATGCAATTATTTTGTCGACCTCGTATTTACTAGTTTGTGTAATGACGAAACCGACGGTAATAGTTCAACATTAAGTTGTTTTTTGAAGAGTTTATTTGATAAGATACGATATTTGGGAAGTAGTCTATGTGTTGACCGGCCTACGTTGCGTCACATCAATGTTTATGTATTTTTTTAACGAGAAGAATATAATCAGTCGTTGATTTGTTAATAAATATGAGATTTAAAACTATAAAAATCTTTAAAATAAATTTATTGCATTTTAAAACTAAAGTTATCTTATAAATACTCATCTTAAAATCAAAAGGAACGTGACTAGGTAACGTTTTTTTTTGAGGAGTAACGGTATCTATTCTGGAGCTCAGCCGAGCTCCATTCACCCGAAACGTTTCCTATACAAGCGAGAGTGACAACCTTACGCAGCTAGCTATATTTTAATAATATGTATGTTATATTGCGATACCAATACAAAATCGGCATTTTATAATAACGTGACAATCATGATTTTTCTATAACTTCTATGTATTTTGATCATTATAATCCGATTATAGGAGTCAGTAAGTCAACAAATTTTACGGTTAACAGAATTAACCCCATTAGTCGAACCGGCTTACCGTAGCGAATAAATCAAATCCTTTAAATTAGTTCCTGAAACGAGATTAAGCGTTCGAAAAACCATCTTTTAATTTCCGCGTAATCAAATTGTGTTTTTGTATATTTTTTGTGATCGCGGCAAAATTTAAATATAACTTGAACAGCTGGATCATTATCAATGTCAACAGCACGTATACACGTACAAAATAGGTACTGTTAGGATAGGTTTTATAGGTCTACAGACTGGCTGGTTTACGGACTGGTTGGTTCGTGTTTGTTAAAGTTTTATAAATCGAACGCGCGTTCGATTTTATTCGGGTTTTGTTTTAGAACGTAAGGGCAGACGAGACATCTGCTTGAACCAGGAACTAAACCGTTTCCCTGGTATACTGTAACGTTTAATTTTATTAAGTTGAATAAACAAAGTATTAATGTAATACAATTGCATTTGTATTTCAAGTACAGCACTTAAGCAACTACAGTTTGTTTAGGACGCATCGTGATCCGTACTTACTACACCGTCCGATTTAGGTAGTGCTCCGAGAGCTGCTCCACAGTACCCACCGTAAAACGGGGCGTGTAGGGACAAATTTGAAGTTTAAACCTCGATCAAAAAATATTTTGATATGTGGCAAGTTGATTGTTATAGAAAAAACAATACGTCATGTTCCGGCGGTATGAATTTGAATGATTACCTGTCGTTTAGTTTCACAGCTTAAAAAATAAACACTAAAATATAGGCAAATCCCAGCTCACCCCGTAGTGGGGTCAGAAGGGTTAGGAACGAATAAAAAAAGACGACATTTCAAGCGACAAAGTTGCTAAATTGGCAACACTGCTCATGTGTTAGAGTAACTCACCAAAAAACCACCACGCACTATTAACTTGTCTTTTCCTGGTCAATCCGGTTGGGCTTACAAGAAAGGGCAGAGTCTGTCGAAATCTACGTCTTATTGTGTGGAATGGAGTGCATATACTTTGTTTGTAACGAGTAGATTGACAGACGCATTAGTAACAAATAGAACATGACGGGAGTGCGTTCATTGAATTAATAAAGCGGTGATTAACTCCAACTTGTAAGGTCGCCGCGGAAACGGCGCAAGCGACACGTAGCAGCGGCAAGAAACTTCGTTTAAGAGGCTGAAAATACCCAAATCGTTGAAATTAGTGTTACTTAACACAACATGCATAAAATGAACAATAAAATACCTTGCTACTCCGCTACTCACGTGCAAGATAACCAAGCCTGTGTGAAATAAATCTGTTTTTCATGCAATATTTAGTGTTTTATATTACACAGGCTTGGTTATCTTGCACGTGAGTAGCGGAGTAGCAAGGTTAATATTTTTTGTTCATTGAAATGGACCTCCGCAATGTAACGCCTGATTCAATAAAATATTTAACATACATAAATCACGTATTCATCCCTTACGAGGTAAACAGAGCCTTAGGCAACAAGACCACATTTAGCATTACTGTAGACGTGTAGGTGGACAGGGGAATCAAAATAATAACACTGTTCCTAAGATTTTCGCCCATTCCCTCAATGTAATTTTACCGGGACGCGAAGCAACTGGTACATTCTGTGTCGTTCTTTTCTCCTAGATCGGCATGGAAGTAAAAATAATTCGTTTAATCAAAGTGTATATGACTCTAACATCTTGTGGCTTGTCCCTCGGCTGCCAAGGTCCACGTGCGCTTCCTCGTCGGCGCAGGCGCCGGTCATTTCGCAACACGCATGCGCACAGACACGAGACCGCATTACTCCTAAATATATCAACGGCTTATTACTCATACGATTATATGCCTATATGATGTGTGTTTATGTAAAAAGCAAATACGCTCGCTTCGTAACAATTTGCTACGTCTTAACTTTATAAAGTTTTACAAATTGTTTTAAGTGTTATTCGACACATGCATGACAAACGAAATGAATGACAGCAACTCAAATTTCATAAATCCACCTTTCACTGCCAAATTATTACATTTTCATCCAACTATCATATCGATACCTAAATGAACAAAAAATATTTACCTTGCTACTCCGCTACTCACGTGCAAGATAACCAAGCCTGTGTGAAATATAAACGTTTGTCATGATTGCATGGCTTGGTTATCTTGCACGTGAGTAGCGGAGTAATAAGGAAAATATTGTAATGGACCTCCGCAAAGTAACGCCTGATTCAATAAAATATCGATACCTTCCAAATTTTAAGCAAATCTGACCATTGGAAGGGGAAATTTCAAGTCATACATACATAGGTACCGTCACGCCTCTTTCCCACAGGGGTAGGCAGAGAACTCTGTTCCACTTGCTACGATCCTGACATACCTCTTTCGCTTCATCCATATTCATCCATCAATCCAATTCAAGTCAATCCCGTTATAAGAATTTGTCACATACATCCTACTAATATTATAAATGTGAAAGTTTGTGAGTTTGGATGTTTGTTACTCTTTCACGTCAGAACGGCTGGACAGATCTGGATGAAATTTGGAACATAGATACATTATAGTCTGGAATAACACATAGGCTACTTTTTATCCCGGAAAAATGAACGGTTCCCGAGGGATATATGATGATGATGATGATGATGATGATGATGAATATATTACTACTAAGTGGGTACTATTACTAATGTGAAAGTTTGTGAGTTTGGATGTTTGTTACTCTTTCACGTCAGAACGGCTGGACAGATCTGAATGAAATTTGGAACATAGATACATTATAGTCTGGAATAACACATAGGCTACTTTTTATCCCGGAAAAATGAACGGTTCCCGAGGGATATATGATGATGATGATGATGATGAATATATTACTACTAAGTGGGTATTATTACTACTATTTATTACGTTGAGATTTGTGATTGCAGGTAAGAAATCAAATTATTAGTAAAATTAGTAAAATATGTCCTACTAATATTATAATTGTGAAAGTTTGTATGGATGTTTGGATATTTGTTACTCTTTCAAGCCAGAACGGCCGGACAGATCTGGATGAAATTTGGAACATAGATAGATTATAGTCTGGAATAACACATGGCTAATTTCTTTCTTTCTTATTCCGGAAAATTGCGTAATTCCTGCGGGATAGCGATAAAAATAAAGCTATTTAGGATATATTTTAGGACAGCCCTATAGGTTAGGTTGGGTTTGTTTTATAAAAATCCTGCAATATTTAGTTTCAGAAAAATTAAGGCAGCGGGGCAATGCGGGGGGCTTGCTTGCATGTTTGCTTGAGTCCTTGCTTTGCATGCTTGATTGCATACTTGCTTTCATGCATGCTTGCATGTTTGCGTGCTTACTTGCATGCATGGATGCTTGCGTGCTTGCTTGCACGCTTGCTTGCATGCATGCTTGCTTGCTTTCATGCCTGCTTGCATGCCTGCTTGCATGCCTGCTTGCATACTTACATGATTGCATGCTTGCTTGAAAGCTTGCAGGTTTGGTTGCTCGCTTGCTTGATTGCTTCATGTTCAGGTTCATGCATTCTCGCTGAGTGCTTGCTTGCATGCTTGCTTGCATGCATGCTTACTTGCATGCATGCTTGCTTGCCTGCTTTCATGCCTGCTTGCTTACTTACATGCTTGCATGCTTGCTTGAAAGCTTGCAGGTTCGCTTGCTCGCTTGCATGCCTGCTTGCATGCCTGCTTGCATACTTACATGCTTGCATGCATGCTTGAAAGCTTGCAGGTTTGGTTGCTCGCTTGCTTGATTGCTTCATGTTCAGGTTCATGCATTCTCGCTGAGTGCTTGCTTGCACGCTTGCTTGCATGCTTGCTTGCATGCTTGCTTGCATGCTTGCTTGCATGCTTGCTTGCCTGCTTTCATGCCTGCTGCTTGCATGCCTGCTTGCATGCCTGCTTGCATACTTACATGCTTGCATGCTTGCTTGCTTCTTTGAAATGCTCATGGTTCACGCGTGCGAAGCCGCGGGCAAAAGCTAGCTTTAGCTTTCATGCCTGCTTGCATGCCTGCTTGCATGCCTGCTTGCATACTTACATGCTTGCATGCATGCTTGAAAGCTTGCAGGTTTGGTTGCTCGCTTGCTTGATTGCTTCATGTTCAGGTTCATGCATTCTCGCTGAGTGCTTGCTTGCACGCTTGCTTGCATGCTTGCTTGCATGCTTGCCTGCTTGCATGCAGGCTTGCTTGCCTGCTTTCATGCCTGCTTTCATGCCTGCTTGCATACTTACATGCTTGCATGCTTGCTTGAAAGCTTGCAGGTTCGCTTGCTCGCTTGCATGCCTGCTTGCATACTTACATGCTTGCTTGCATGCTTGAAAGCTTGCAGGTTTGGTTGCTCGCTTGCTTGATTGCTTCATGTTCAGGTTCATGCATTTTCGCTGAGTGCTTGCTCGCACGCTTGCTTGCATGCTTGCTTGCATGCTTGCTTGCCTGCTTTCATGCCTGCTGCTTGCATGCCTGCTTGCATGCTTGCTTGCATACTTACAAGCTTGCATGCTTGCCTGAAAGCTGGCAGGTTCGCTTGCTCGCTTGCTTGATTGCTTGCTTCTTTGAAATGCTCATGGTTCACGCGTGCGAAGCCGCGGGCAAAAGCTAGTACATACATAAATCACGTCTTTATCCCTTACGGGGTAAACAGAGCCTAAGGTAACAAGGCTTAAAGACCACGTTTAGCATGATCGTGGGCGTATGGATGGAAAGGGGAATCAAAACATTGATGGGTTGTTAGCCACATCGCCTATATAACATGATGGGCTTGCGCGAGAGGAGAAGCAACTGGTACATATACATACTATGTTTTTCTCTGCTCCCCGACCAGCATGAAAGAAATATTTGATGTTATTGTTCACTGTATATACATACATGGCGATAGCTACTTATCTCAGCTATGCCTGGGTTCTTCCAGATCAGGCAATCAGGTTTAAACCAAAGCTTTATATTTCTCCATTAGGTAACAAAATACCTAACCTAAACTTTGATTCCTCAAGTTAATACAGCCATTACGTAGGTATTCCGTTGTTTATAATTAAATGCCAATAAACTGAAAACGTTTTCTCTAACATAACTTTTAAAAATCACATGTAATCAAAGTTAAAAGCTTATATTCCAGAGCTTGACAACCTTTTCAGTTTTAACAATTCAATTACTTTTATGTCTAACGAGTAAGTAATTAAACATTCCTTTTACTTTAGAGGCGTTGGGAAAACCGGCTGTGAAATAGTGGGTGTAGTAAAATTCTAGACAATGACACGCCTGTTGGAAACATAATTCTTTTAACATATATACATACCTACATATATCAGGTCTTTATCCCTTAGTAGACAGAGCCTAAGGTAACAAGATCTAAAGGTATGTTTAGCATGGATTGTGGGCGTATAGGTGGTAAGGGGAATCAAAATAGTGATGGGTTGCTAGCATCGCTTATAACATGATTCCTAAGAATTTCGCCCATTCCCTCGATGGGCTTTTACCATCTGCGTGGGACGAGAAGCAACTGGTACTGGTTTATTTTGTTTATATATTTTATTTGATGTTTTGTGATTGTCATAAATAAACTTTTTTTTCTTTCTTTCTTTCTTTCTTTTTTACATTAAATGTTTTTTCTTTGCTCCCAGACCAGCATAGGTTTGAGTTTGAGTTAATAATACAAAATTTAATTCGGTTTATGTAGATAACAGTTTCTTAAACGGTTTAAATTATAACCATGAACTTTAACCGTGAACAAGTCCGGGCGTTCTCTTGAACTCATTCGTTAAATCTCTTTATTTTCAGTTTATTGTCCTACCCGTAATTAGTTTAACGGCAGAGCTGTAACAATATTTTAATGTCTGTGTGTTTTATTTGGTTAAAAACCTTTACGTTCTTGGAAATGTGAGTGTAACGATTATGTTTGATGATCTGCAAAAGAACATACATACCAACATAAATCACTTATCCCTTACGAGATAGACGTAGCCATTTTATTTAATGGTGTGGAAACTGCGCCTTGCATCCGCCCGGTACTAAACACCACACGGATTCCCTATTCGGTCGTATGTGAGGCGTTACGGGAGCACTCGGTATCACCGCGACGCCCCACGACCACCCCGGGCTGGGTCTTCGCGGCACCTGTGCAATGCAGCTTTGGGAATTCTCGCCCTGGCCGCTGGTGCCGCTTGGATTTTTTATAGAGGTCACCTCGTGGCCCCCGTCTTGAAAAAGACAGCGGCCCACGTTCCCGGCGCCTACGGGCCGGGGTTACGTGTTGACCGACAGTGGCCGAAGAAATAGACAGTAGACGTAGCGTAAGGTAACAAGACCTAAAGGCCACGCTTAGCATAATTGTCAGCGTATAGGCGGAAAGGGGAATCGAATAGTGATGGGTTGAATGAAAGAAAGAAAGAAGACATTTATTCCTTGCTTAGTTGCTAACCGCATCGCCTATAACATGATTCCTAAGATTTTCGCCCCTTCCCTCGTTGAGTTTTTACCTTCTGCGCGGGAAGAGATACCTATTTTTTTAATGCATACCCCTATTACGGAAGGTTATTATTAAAACTGCCACTTTATAAAGGAGCGACCACACCGCCGCGTAACGCAGTGACGTGTCGTAGGCGTCACGTTTACTCACCGTTTCATACATTTTGTTGCGTAAAGGCACCGTCAACATCTTTTACGCACCGGTGTACCGCACCTTAAAGCCGCGATTCTAAGAGCAACGCAGGATAACGGAACCATAGCAACTAGTGTCAGAAAAAGGTTAATACACCCTTGAGAAAATAGCGAGGCAGTTTCCTTCTGCCTTCCACACCGCAGTGCTGGAGTCTGGAGTTCGTAGTCAACAATAGAGTGCTGACCACTCTCACAACGTCCCTCGTTTGCGTTTTACAAACTAGAGTAAGCCATCTAACAGAGAGGAAACGTCATGCAATTCAAATGAAATAAAATTACGCTAAGCCGAAATTGGCGATTACTGCACTCTGATTGGCCAGCCCTTAAAGTTGATATAGAATGATCGAAGTTGGATATTTAATGTTTAATCTCGATTAATTTTAATAAAAACCAAAAAGTATATGTACAATCAAAATTCCAATTACCCAAATGGGTTTGTTCCATGTAGAACAGTGATTCTTAACCTTTTCAGTTCCGTTAACCTTATGACCTAACTTGGGTCAGGAGTTTTAACCCTCACGGATTCATTCTTAAGGCATGGAAACCATCCAGACAACCAGCTCATGACTCCGCGAAAAACCAATTTTATCTGGCGGTAATTACCTCCAAATTAGGAACCCAGGATGTAGAAGTTTGCGTTAGTATGGTGTAAGTCGAAAAGGACTGATGTGTTGCCACCATTGGAATTATTACCACTTTAATTAGTTATTTCCTCTATGTTTTACGACACCCACGGGAAGATATGGGTCACTCCTGCTTGGAACGGAGCGCGGCAAGGTCACATGCATTTATTTCCGGATACTTTTTTCTGATCAAAGCACTTAATAACCATTAGTGTTGATAGCGAGATAATCTTCCCGGTAAAATGTCAATATATTCAGCCTCTAAGGTCGTGCGAATCGGAATAATGGATACAAATAGTGGTGTCGCGTTTGTCTCAAGATAGTTGTAGTTATAAGAAATATATTTACATTTTGGGTATTTTATTGAATCAGGCGTTACTTTACGGAGGTCCATTTTAAGGGAGCGGATCAGAATACATAAAGCTTAAAATATATAATGGGTTAAAATAAATAATGGTTCAAAATATATAACGCAATTTTCTGTAAAACTATTAGCTAAATGAACTTTTTTGATATCGTAATAAATAATAAATTGGTTTAGGTTAGGTTAGGTTTGTTTTATAACAATCCTGTTAATTTGTAACTTTCTGAGAAAATCGAATTATATATTATAAACCATTATGTATTTTAATACGTACACCATTTTAATGAGCAAAAAATATTTACCTTGCTACTCCGCTACTTACGTGCGAGATATATACGTTTTACATGCAAGCTCTCCCTCCACTACTGCCACATAAAACACGTAAATCCTACAAACTTAACTATCCCTTACACCACCCAAAACATTGACCCTCGATCCCTCTACGGGGTCATTTTTAAGGTGAGCACACGTGGTAACCATGCAAACCAACTTCGTACTGTGTTGTATGTATGTATTATTTTTTGTTCGACATCATTTGGTCTATGTCGAATAATGTGTGGTCTCACGTAATTTCTCGTTTGACCTAATCTAAAATTCGTATTGAAGCCGTCTACTATTTATGAAAATTAAAAAATAAACATAACCTAACCTTTTCTTTATAGTCCACTAGCTTCTGCCCGCGACTTCGTCCGCGTAGAATCAGACTTAAGAACTGATGTCGATAGTATGTTCTCCAATAATTATTTACGTTGCGACTTTAGGCAGCTCATGTTTATCGCTATCCCGCGGGAACTATGTCATTTTCCGGGATAAAAACTAGCCTATGTTTTAATCTAAGGTACCAGCTATCTCCATTCCAAATTTCATCTAAATCGGTCCTGTTGTTTCAGCGTGAAGAAGGAACAAACATACACACTCACATCGTCACATCTATCCATCCTCACAAACTTTCGCATTTATAAATCCTATATACTATCCTACTAATATTATAAACGCGAAAGTTTGTAAGTATGGATGGATGGATGTTTGTTACTCTTTCACGCCAGAACGGCTGGACAGATCTGGATGAAATTTGGATAGATAGATTACAGTCTGGAATAACACATTGGCTACTTTTTATCCCGGAAAATTGCGTAATTACTGCAGGATAGCAACAAACTAATTCTATGCAGACGAAGAACTAGTATCTTTTTTAATTATTTTGTTTTTGAAGTCTATTGACATATGTATTTTAGTTGTTACGTAGCTCAGTAAAGCAATAGTTCAGTTTCATGGTGTTTTCATTTTCTTCTTTTTTTTTTTTTTTTTTTTTTTATATGAATAGGAAGGCAAACGAGCAAGTGGGTCACCTGATGGTAAGTGATCACCACTGCCCATAGACACCCGCACCCCGGAGGGATTGCAGATGCGTTGCCAACCTAGAGGACTAAGATGAAATGCCTCTTGTGCCCGTAATTTCCCCGGCTGTCTTACTCTCCACACCGGAACACAGCAGTGCAAGCACTGCTACTTAGCGGCAGGATTAGCGAGTAAGATGGTGGTAGCGATCCGGACGGACCTTACACAAGGCCCTACCACCCGCATATCTATCTTCTATAATTATCATACAGTCCACAGATCGTACGCTTCATTTTGGTCCTTCGGATGTCGCGAACTCCTTAGTTTTGATACTTTTTTATATCTTTTTTAATTATTATGTTTTTTGAAGTTTATTGACATATATGTATGTTAGTTGTTACGTAGCTCAATAAAAGCAATAGTTCAGTTACATGGTGTTTTCATTTTCTTCCATAATTATCATATCATACCTACAGTCCACAGATCGTACGCTTCAAGCTAGTTTATAATATTATTAGGATGTAAAATATTTGTCTTTGAGATTTCTGAACAGTTATGAAACCAAACTTGACAGAGCTCTACGAAATATGAATGAACATTGCGTCATATCATGATAGCGATAGAGGGAACGTAATCATATTCGTTTTATTTAAAAACGAGATAAATATAACATTCAAATATTATGATTGTCTGCCTTTACGAGCTGTTTTAGACTACATAAATTTTAAGTCTCCATGTTTTAGTACCTTGTCGCTCGGAGACACCACGAGCAATCATTAGACTAGATACGGTGACAAAGTACTAAAAAATGTAGTCACCGATTGAAAGATAGCCACTAGTCAAATGTCCACCTAAAATCTTATTAACCACTAGCTATCCCGCGAGAATACAATTAACATACTTATAGGGTGGACAGAGCCCAAGGTAACAAGACCTAAGGCCACGTTCAGCACGACCGTGGGCGCATAGGTGGAAAGGCGAATTAAAATAGTGATGGGCAGCTAGCCGCATCGCCTATTATGATTCCAAAGATTTTCGCCCATTCCCTCGATGGGCTTTTACCATCTGCGCGGGAAGAGAAGCAACTGGTACATTCTATGTTTTTCTTTACTCCCAGACCAGCATGGAAGAAAAACAATTTTCCGTGATAAAAACTTTCCTATGCCCTTCCCCGGGACTCAAACTATATGCATACACAAATTTCAACCCAGCGGTTTAAGCGTGAAAGGTAACTGACAGACAGACAGACAGACAGACAGACAGAGCTACTTTCGCATTTCTAATATTAGTACGGATAATCTATTAAAATTTTACACGATTCAAAAACATATAAGCACGATGTTATTCAATTTAAATAGGTATAGCTATGTTATTGTAATTTGTTTTCGGTAATTTAATATACAGAGTGCGTCATTTATGCGTGGTCTGTGCTTGTGTGCAAAACAGTTTCAGGAACTTAATCGCAGAAAAAACCAATCGATTTCTAAATTATTTACGAGGAAAGTTGCAATGACACTGTACGAGTACCGCCCCCCGACCACAGTTTCAGTTTTCCCGGTCGTACGTGGTACAGGCTGGTATAAATTTGAACACACAGTTTTAGCAGAGCTCTGCTCTCAAATAAAGTGTTGGCAAAGTGCGGTCATTTTATGTTGGTTACTTGCTGTTATCCGCGACTCTGTTTGCGCTCAATTCGCTTATCGCTATCCTGCAGGAACTATGCAGTTTTCCGGTATTAAAACTATCTTATGCCTTTCTTCGGGACTCAAACTATCTGTATACCAAATTTCATTAAAATCGGTTCAGTGGTTCAGACGTGAAAAGGTAACAGACCGACAGACAGACATAGGTACAGAGTTACTATCGCATTTATAATATTAGTAGGGATATATAAACATAAAAAAATGTTTTTTTTACATTTATTTCATTAGTTGTCCTGTTATTGACTACATCTGAAAGTACCCCATATTATTTGGAAGCACGGCAATTAGTACAGAATCGTCTTTTCCAATGACCTTAATTTTGATTGGGTTGATTTTTTCACAGCTCTAAGGGATCGAAGACCTAGGTATTCAGTATTAATTTCATCTTTATACCTCTACGAGGCCCTGAAAAAAAGGGTCGCAACAGGCAAACGGGCAGACAACAAAGTACGAGTATACAAAGAATCCGTTTTTCCGCCCAGGTTTGCCGTCCTGCCCCCTAGAACCTGTGTTTCTCCCGACGGCAGAACAGCTGTATATCCTCTGCTTGCCGAAATTACCCTTCTTCTTCTTATTTGTGGCGTATCAAGTCGTTATAGCGACGACAACTTCGTCAATGTCAAAGTAACAAAAATATAATTCAAAAATCTTATGACAAAATGTCGACAACGTTGTACGGTAATACGGTCAAAGACCCCCCTGTCGGGCTCTTAGCTTACGGTCAATGATATCCCTCAGAAACTGCCAGGAAATCATTAGCCGATGCCCAGGGTGCACTGGACCTAGCACTGCTCTTCCTCGGACGGATCCAAAAACAAACCGCAGCTCTTGACCACACGCGAAGGTAACCCGACTCGCACCCCTCAAATTCAGTTATTGTATTTTCCTACTCGAATCCGGGCAACCAGCCCGTCTGACGTACCTTCATCCAGTAAGGTCAGTCATGTTTGCGCAGTACGCATAGCTGGTATTTGTCCAACGTACGGTAATGATTCAGCGGGTAAACATAGGACTCCCAATGTCAAACACCATATGTATCCGCCTTTAATGGTTATTGTTTCAACGCTCACGGTCAGGCTTTTCAATATAAAGGGTTTTCAAATATTAAAGGCTCTCTTCAGTTAGTCGATTCCAGAATACTTTAGGCGGTCGGGTTAGTAAGTCGTTGCTAATAGGAAGGGTGCGGATTGCCGACCGTTGCCCAAGATGCACCGATCCAAAAGCTACTCCTCCCCTTTGACCATACGAGGCTTCTGAAGAACCCTGTCTTTGGCTCAGATATGGGACATACACGTGTATTTATATGGAAAAAAACAAATGAAGCACGAAGCAGGTATGGTTATAATCTTCATGACTCTTCAAATTATATTGGTTTCGGTTTAAAACCCTCCTTATCATTTGGATTTAAGATAATACTTAGTTTCATACACAAACAATGGGAAAATTACTTACAAAAACACTTTAAAACACCGATGGTTCAAAACAGCTGGATCACGATGGATCATTGATTTTGCTTTTGCACGAATTACTGGGAAAAAGTAAAGTAGGTACAAACGGCCTGTAGGAACTCAAAAATCAAAAAAATCTAAATTCAATACTTTATTTTGCTAATAGGCCGCCAAGGGCTCTTTTACATGTTTTTTTTAAACTACCAGCGCATTCGGAAAGACCATCACTGCCAAGAAAAATGCGCCGCAAGGACCTGGCAGAAAGTCATTTTTCAAAATAAAATAAATTTACTACATTACTTAAATTCTACTTTATAAGTTACTAGCTTCTGCCCGCGACTTCGTCTGCGTAGAATTATACATAAAAACCTTCCTCTTGAATCACTCTATCTATTTAAAAAAATCGCATCAAAATCCGTTGTGTAGTTTTGAAGATATAAGCATACAATAGGGATATAGGGACAGACAAAGCGACTTTGTTTTATACTATGTAGTGAAGTAGAATTTAAGTAATTAATGCATCTATAAAAGGGATGTATGAGATCCCCAAGTTAAGTGCCTTAAATTATATTAGTCGGAACTAGAAGATAGAGCTTTATTTGCTTTGGTCTAAAGAAATAGTTTGGGTTTAGTCACTGGATGCATGGGAACCATGCGGCCCGCGGGCCGTGTATTTATCGCCCCTCTGCCAATACTTCACAGTTTAGCCGGCGCGAACCGGCTCGCCCCGACCGGAAAGAGTTGCCGGATCCGGTGCTCTGCCGGATTACTATATTATAAACGAGTGTCATGCACTTTGATTTTGACATTTATTGTTCTTTTGTAGCATGGCAACACAGATTCCAGTCAGTTTTTTTTTAAATTAATTTTCAAAAGGAGAACCGATTTTTATCAAGCTATACAAATTTAAGACGAAAATAGGTTCTCATTGTGCTTTTTAGTGTTTATTTTGTAGTTTTACCGAGATCTTTATTTTTTTGGGTTAAAATCTATTCCCGGAATGCTCCCATACTAAAACTGCTAGTAATTATTATTTCATTCATATTCAATGTCAGTTAGTAGGTGTTTTTGTTTAAAATGATATCGAAATCGAATGTGCAATGATAGCCAAGATAATGATAAAATCTTGATGATTATTATGTGATAGATAATGGTGTTTAAGATTTCACCTAACTCTATTGGGATAAATTATTAACACAAATATTTACATATTAAATATCAAACAGGAAAGTGATTTGTAAATTAAATTAGCAGGGTACCTAAACAATAGACGGTGTCAGGTAGGTATTGATTAAATAACAAACTGAGTAGGTACCGAATAAAAAGAAATGTAAACCAATTTTGGTAATCCTACTAATATTATAAATGTGAAAGTTTGTGAGTATGTTTGGATGTTTGTTACTCTTTCACGCTAGAACGGCTGGACGGATCCGGATGAAATTTGGAACATACATAGATTAACGTCTGGAATAACAAATAGGCTACTTTTTATCCCGGAAAATTGCGTAATTCGTGCGGGTTAGCGATAAACGAATTCTATCCAGACGAAGTTGCGGGCAACAGCTAGTATAATATAAATCTTAGGGAACAATTCACACAAATTGACCTAGTCCCAAAGTAAGAGTTAGTAAGGCTTATATTATGGGTACTAGACAACGATATACATACTTATATAGAGAAATAGATAGATAGATAGATAGATAGATAGATAAATCGTTTATTTCATACTGCAATACACACAATCAAGTTAAAAATAACAATAAATATATAACAAAAAATACATACTTAAATATATAGAAACATCCATAGCTCAGGAAAAAATATTCGTGCTCATCACACAAATATATGCCCTTACCCGGATTCGAACCCGGGATGCTTGCTTCGCAGGCAGGGTCACTACCAATTAAGCCAACTACGTCGTCAAAAACGAACACGGAACAAGCTTTTATCAAATAATTAGATGAATCATCGAAACCGGTTTACAGATTGTGTAGAAATTGACAAACAAGTTCAGTGATTATCAAGATAATACTTATACATAATATCACGTCTTTATCCCTTACGGGGTAGACAGAGCTTAAGGTAACAATACCTAAAGGCCACGTTTAGCATGACTGTGGGCGTATGGATGGATAGGGGATTCAAAATAGTGATGGGTTGCCGCATCGCCTATATAACATGATCCCTAAGATTTTCGCCCAATCCCTCGATGGGCTTTTACCATGCGCGGGAAGAGAAGCGACTGGTACATTTTATGTTTTTTCTTTGCTCCCAGACCAGTATCACTATCATCACTATCACTACATAGTATAAAACAAAGTCGCTTTCTCTGTCCCTATGTCCCTATGTATGCTTATATCTTCAAAATTACACAACGGATTTTCATGCGGTTTTTATTAATAGATAGAGTGATTCAAGAGGAAGGTTTTTATGTATAATTCTACGCAGACGAAGTCGCGGGCAGCGGCTAGTAGAATAACAAAAGAAAAATTGATTAGATAGATATTGAGTGTTTATTAGAAATACCTAAGCCTTCCTAGAATTATACCTACAATTCACAAGGCCAGCTCTATTGTATCACCTGTGATTGGATTCTTAAAACTAAGTTTGGTTTAGCGACTGACATTAGGTCTCATAATAGAAAATTGTTGTAAGTAATAGTTATATTTGCTTATGTGTGTTATTTTTATTTTTTACATACATGTATCACGTCTGTATCACTTATCTTTCATTTTTTTTCAGTAGTCAGGGTCGGTTGTCGAAATCGATGAGGACTATACAGGATGCTAGAAAATCTGATGCGGATGTTTTGAGGATCGATTATTTCCATGCTGGTCTGGGAGTAAAGAAAAAACATAGAATGTACCAGTTGCTTCTCTACCCGCGCAGATGGTAAAAGCCCATCGAGGGAATGGGCGAAAATCATAGGAATCTTGTTATAGGCGATGAGGCTAGCAACCCATCACTATTTTGATTCCATTTTCCACCTATACGCCCACAATTTTGCTAAATGTGGCCTGTAGGTCTTGTTACCTTAGGCTCTGTCTACCCCGTAAGGGATTAAGACGTGATTTGTGTATGTATGTATGTATGTATCTTTTATCTTTAATCTTCTAGCACTTTATATTATATATATTAAGATTAGCGAGTATCTAGTTGACTGCAAACTTGTGCTAGCGTTGCCTTCACCATCGCAAGAGTGGCTTGGCCTTTGAGTATTCTACGGGCTACATTTCAGAGAGTGGGCATCAAAATAACATGACCTTATTCTGCCAGCTCCTTTCATACGTCGACCGAAGACAGACGTTGTCTTCACCCGTCTGTTGTCAGCATCCCTAAATTCTAACAAAGCGTTTTACTTCTCCATTGTCCAGACAGCTATGGGTTGTAAGTCTTTACCTGCGTCTGTGTTCCCTGAACGTTACAATAACGGTTTTTAGCAGCATGGTGTTTTTTAGCGGCATGGTAGGACCTTGGGTACTCGCTAATCCTGTCGCCAAGCAGTGCTCGGGCAGAGTCCAGCAATACTGTAAACCGGGGTGACTTTGATTTACGGCGTGACTGTAAGAAGTAGGTGACTTTCTGCCAAGTTTCTTGCGGCGCATTCTTCTTGGCAATGATGGTCTTTCCGAATGCGCAGGTAGTTTCAAAAAGACATGTAAAAGAGCCCTTGGCGGCCAATTTGCAAAAATAAATTTTCATTTTCATTTTCAGATATAATGAAGAAATCAATAATTTTTATTTGCGTTTACTGCTTCCAACCGATGTCTTCATCGATCGCCTTTGCGTCTACATGCCGAACATTAACAGCATGTGAACAATATTTTGTAGCAATTTGAAGACTTCCCGCGCAGATGGTAATAGCCCATCGAAGGAATGGGCACCCATCACTATTTTGATTCCATTTGCCATCTATACGCCCACAATCATGCTAAACGTCTTTAGGTCTTGTTAACTTGGGCTCTGTCTACCCCGTAAGGGTTAAAGACGTGATATAATTGCACAAATGGTAGTTGCGTGTAGTGCGCAATAGCTGTTAAGTATTTGTTATATAATGACGTATAAATAGCTATAAATATTTACCGAACTTGGAGACGGCACCGGATTATATAATTGTGCAAATAACTATTAGTGTAAGCACGTTACTATACCTAAGTGTATACACCAGTGGCGTGGCGTCATGTAGAAGGCAAGCTGAAGAGAATTTAAAGTCACTTCTTCCCGCGAGCTCTTCCCAGTTATCGCGCCGGATGTTACGAGTCATACGTGGAAAACTGTACCGAATGCATTAAAATGTACCTTCTAGTGTGATGTTGGCGTAGCGCTGGGACGCTGTTTTTCATTGGGACCCATTTTAAATTAAAAATTAAACAAAAACATACTGTACACAAACGCCAGCGAAAGAAGGTTGGATAAGGTCTGAGTTACTCATCAGCGCCCAGTGCGACACCCTAGAAAGCTGAATCTGTGTCCCTTTATAATGTGGACTATAAGGACGCAATGAGAAATATTTCAGCCTGAGTGTACATAGCAATGAATAAAAATAGTGGTATACTGTGGCTTATTTACAAATAAACTGTTGGTATAGCTGTGAATATAACTATATACGGTACAGAAGTCGTTTTACTGGTTGGAGAATATAAAAATATCAGTTATTTTATTTATTTCAATGACATGTCTCACTTGAGAAATAAAACGGGTTAATTCTCATAAAACTTCGTGTGAAGTAGTCCGCTATTTTGTATTGTATTGATTTCCCTTTCTACCTATACGCCCTTAATCATGCTAAACGTGGCCTTAAGGTTTTGTTACCTTAGGCCCTGTCTACTCCGTAAGGGATAAAGACATGATACATGTATGTGTAATGTGTACAAGCTATTTTTGGATGACTGTACTTGAATTGTCACCTGTCCTACATAACTATTATGTGAACCAAATTTCAAGTCAATCGGACCAACCCTTGAAGAGTGACCTCCGGCGGAGACGATCCTGGCTGGGTCACTAGAACTCCACTACCAGATTATTGTTTTTTTTTTTATTATGTTAGAGAGGCCAGACAAACGAACTAGTGGGTCACCTGATGTTAAATGATCACCACTGTCCATAGACACCCGCAGCGCTTTACGCGATGCCAGTGCGTTGTCGGCCCTGCAGAAAATTGTACACTCGCCTCTTAAAGGCACCCAGGTCGTAACTCGATGGGAAGACCTCAGCGGGAAGCTCGTTCCAGATTTTGCAAGTTCGTGGCAAAAAAGACCGATCAAACCGCACCGTCGAAGACTGCCATTCATCAACATGATGTCGATGAAATGAATATTGTATTGTCGTCCGACTTATAGTATAGTCGAATTACGGAAAAGTATGGAAGTAATTCGTGTAGTCGTGTTTTTTTGTGGAATCGTTAGAGGGCACGACTAGATGGTTTCCCTCGGTTTGCACCGTTTCTATCATGTACGGAACACTTTAAAATATTAGGTTTAAACTTCAAGTGCCGTTATTTTGGAGTATGATAAAAGGTATTAGGCGCAAGTTTAGCCGCGTGAAGGGTCCCCTTTGGTACATAATGTATTTTAATTAAAAAGGTGTACGATGTATAGAATCTTGGTAAATTTTTTTTTTCTGATTGCGGCTCGAGGATAATTCAGACGGTTGGTGCAAACTTACATTAAGCTTTTCAAAGTATTATAAACACCCAGGTAACTTTGCACCCCGGTGCAAAGTATGGAACATATTTTTTTCACTCTTTTGTAGATTGTACTTCGGGGGAAATTAAGATAGTCGTGAAATTTTATAAATAACACATATTTAAAAGATACTACATTTGCACTCAATAAAAAAAAGAAAATTTTAACTGGAAGTTTGATAAACATAGTTCTATCTAAACGCAAGGAATCGCAGCGAACGCTAGCGGTAGCGGGCGGTAGGAGCGGGGCGCGGGACGGCCGGGCGGGAGAAGGTAGCGCAGCGCTCGCGCTCAGTACGTATTTCGTCGGTGCATAAATAAATAATATTTGTTTCTAGCAGTGGTTGCAATTTTCTTTTTCTTTTTAGATGACCACATCATCAGATTATCACGATAGTACCAAATTAAGTATTGTTCAAACAGATGACGCTTAGCGACAAAAAATCGCATAGTAACAAAAAGGTCACGTGACAGTTAGTAACAGGTAGAAAAATTCGGAGACTTTACTTTTCGGATTTTTCTATGTGTTCTAATTTTCACTGACATTTAGAAATTAAATCGAAGTAGATTAAAATTTACTTCGGAGGGAAGTGAGTGTAATGAAACCATGTTAATTGGGTATCTTAAGTTTTCTGAAGTAGTCAATATAATTATTTTTAACCGACTTCAAAAAAAGGAGGAGTTTCTCAATTCGAATGGTTTTTTTTTATTTTTTTTTATGATATTACTTAAGAATTCCGTCAGTTGTGTTGTGGACCGATTTGGAAAATATTTTTTGTTGGAAAGGGAATACTTCCACTTTGGTCCCATTAACATCAAATCAGGATCTGATGACGAGATCTTGGAGAAACTGAAGGAACTCTTCAAATCTTATAAGCATCGCGATAGCGATTTAGGTATATTTTAATGTAACTTATGCATTTGCCTTCGGAAAGCACTATTTGATGAATTGGAACTGATTATGAGGACCACAGATGGTCATCAGATTCAATAAGTAATTCAGGGATTGCGATTTGATTACTGTAATACGCTTGCTAAACATGTCATAGGTACTCATAAAATGTATAGGTACATTTTCCACATTACCATGTGGGTGAGCGTGTATTTTTTATTATTTTGGCGTTTTGAATTTGAATTCAAAATGTAATTACTATTTTTAAATTGTCAATAAATTGGCATGTTTCTAAGCTTATTGGCAACTAGGCGGTAGTGTTTTTTTTTCACCATGAGAGTTGAAAATTCGATCAATGTAGGATTGAAAACGCAAAAATTAAGTTCTAAAAAAACCCTACGTAGTCTTACAAAAATAGTAATGCCTATCTGATAACACAAGTACTCAAGAATATTGAGCAAAAATTAAAAAATTAAAAAGTTAGCTTAAAATGGTGCTATGATCAAAACATTGAACAAGGCTGTTCATTTTCAAAAAAACCTAAAAGTTCGAATATCTCGGAAATCGTTCCACTTTTACTAAACCTATTATAGCTTTATTATAACGTCCTCAGTGCCCTCTATCCATAGTTCAAGGATTATCCACTCATTACCTAACACCCTGTATGTATGGTAAAGTGAAGCTGATGAAGGAAGTACCTTGAAAGAGAATTCCTCCGTAACTATTAAAGTTTTTTCATTGGGAAAAATAATATTTAATAAAAAGTGATGAACAGTTTGCATGAGATCGTATTACTCGTGGTCCCACTCCCACTGTTATAAAAATCATCACTAGAATTAGTAAAATTAGGTTAGGTTCGTTAGGTAACTTGAAATGCCCGAAGGGCAAACCGAATAGAAATAAAAGCCCCGCGGAAACGGAGTCCCCTCGACCTTATGGTGGAGTGTAATTCGTCATTTTTATAACAGTGGGACCACGAGTCCGTAGCGGGTATTAGGCATAATAAGTTGGACAAATTGCAAAATGATTCACTAAAAAGTCGTCTGTTTCTAGCTCGATTTTGACGTTTGAGAAGCTGCATACTAGAAAAAGCGCAAATGGGGATCTCATATAACTCATATTAATATTAGTGACTAGCTGTTGCCCGCGACTTCGTCCGCGTGTGTTTTTGTGATACTTACGGCTTTTCTCGATATCAACATTATTATTATTATGACTATTAACTTCGTCACATGAACCACTGAAAGTATGTACGAAACTATACTTTTAGAATTACGTCATGAAAATAATAATTTGCGACACGGAATCTTGAAAAAAAAACAAGTGCAAACTGGTTAATGACTCATCACATTTATTTATACTTTATTTTACAAATAGTTTTATTTATAGTTTTATTTATAGTTTCTTTATTCAAAAAAGCTAAGTACAGTTTTAATTACATCACTATTAATTTCGCCAAACTATGACGCTTATTGGCGAATACTGCGCTCACTTTAACGATATTTGTACCCTGATTAATTTAAAAAATTAAATCTATTCTAACCAAATAATACATAAATGTTTACCTGTTTTTACCTTACAACTAACAATTCATTTACTAATCCGTTTTAATTAATATTTTGCGACTCAATTTTTTCTAGCAGAAGCTTTTTTAATTTATTTTCTTGGTTTAAGTAGGTACGTAATTACAGATTATTAACACTTATTATCATTCTACAAATTAATTACCTACAGGGGCCTTGCCATAGTTGCCATGATGTCTTAATGCGATTCAGTTTAGGTTCGCTCGCTGTCAGATTTATACTAAAAGCACCAACTTTTCACAATAAAATTCTGACATGTTCGTAGCGCAGGCGTAAACGCGCCCTTTGATTTTGCTTTTTATAGGCAAAGGTACCAAGAACATACAGCCAAGCGTTTCACGCCGCCCTCATATTAATATCAGGTTTTCAAATAAGAGTGCGTTCAAAAACCGAACACGGTGTTAATAATGGCGCAATAAATAAAAACAAAAGTAACGGTATTGCATATTGAACTTTAGGTGTTAGGTAAAGAACACAATTTAGGACGCCAATTTAGGTTGATTAGGATCGACAAAAATCTCTTCGTTGAAAAAATGCCTGTACAGCATGTAATTATTATATTAATGTTTTTTCAAAATTGACACGCTTTTCCGGCTATTATGTCTTATGTACATTTGTATCTATCTATTTTCTTCGTAGTATTATTTTTTTTGTAACTATTACCAACTACTTATACCGAGGAAGCTGATTTTCTTGAGTTCCGCTATTTTGTGCGTAATCACCTCAAAAATCAAATTTCAAGAAAACTGAGAAATTTTATTTACCTGTATTAAATTGGAAGTATTATTTAGCAATTTCAAAAGGTTACGCTTCATTGGTTTTTATTGTATAGGTGTATGAAGTTAATTAATTTTAAACACAAAACCCTCTTTTTTGCGCCTCTGGATGAGATTAAAAAAAAATGCTTAAACAGGTATTTCTTTATTTTTATTGCTAAGTATTTATTCTGAGTTTCATGATTCTAGAACAATCTAATTTTCTTTTTTCATACAAACTTTAACCCCCCTTTTCACCCCCTTTTTCCAAAATTTTCCACAATTTCTGTAGCCTATATCCTATTCTGAATTTATTGGAATCGATTTGTGAACATTTCATTAATATCCGTTCAGTAGTTTTTACGTGATGCTCAGTCAAACAAACAAACAAACAAACAAACAAACAAACAAACAAAAATTTTAAAAATGGTTTTAATATGTTCAGTTACCGATTTTAAGTCACCCTGGTCGGTTTTTTTTTTTAAATCTTCAATGTACAGATTTTTTGGTCTCAACGATTTTATTATATGTATAGATCACCTTGTCCGCTCCGATATAATTGATGGTGACTACATACTAAATCATTTATTTAATCATTGTCAATTAATTAAATTCTCAAAAAATCAATTCTTCTTTATTTTTCGTCTAGACTTATTTAATTAGGAGTAAAGAAATAAACCGTATAAAATTAATAAGTAGTTACAATACTTAAGCATAGAAAATATCCATTTGCTTAAACAATCCGGCACGGTTTTTGAGGTACCTACGAGCCAAACTAGTAGGGTTAAATCAAAACTATAGACATTCATAAGTATAATTATTATTATGGTTTAAGACATGTACGGGGTGGCCGGGTCATCCTATATTTCCCAAAACTAAATATACACCACTTACGTTGATAAGTACAAAATTACCTACAAGTACATTTAGATGCATGCGTTACTACATTAATTTACATTACAATGTAATAATAAATAATTAAATAAATAAAATAAATAAATGTATTATTTAATAGTCTATTACGTGCTGGCATCAAGAAACGTGCGTCAACGGTACGTCAACGCGCTGCATTCGCTTGCCTTTATTAATCGCGCGCTTGTCATGTCTGTGGATTTATTGCTCTATGGTAATTCTTTAGAAAATTACAGAACCGCATGTTCCGCGTAGAAATCTCAATTTTTTATGGGGTGCGAATGTAAATCAAACCAAGTTAAGACGATTGTGACGATTTTTATTAATTTCAAAATTTCCCCCGAAGTACAAAGACAGTAAAACATAGAAAACTACTTTCCGGGTGTCGCACCCTGGTGCAAATTTGGTATTGTGTTTTGATATATTTTCTCATCATTTCCTCAATTTGCACCGCGTTCTGTATTTTCCCCGGGGCCGCAATGCCAAAAAGTATATTTTTAGCTATATGATTTATTTTTGTATGTTCCGTAGCTTGAATTGAGCTAAATAACGGGTGCAAATATAGATTAAGGTGTAATAAAACGTATGGCAAATTGCACAGACTACACCTATTTTTTCTTCTTAGTTATTACTATTAAACCATTTTCTACCAATTCCACCCCTTTCCGGGGGGGTGAATATATCAAGTGCTGTATTAGGTTCCATTTCTAACCCATACAAATCAAAAACAATTGTTTTTATCAGTTCTTAGAATTATTTCCTGACTTAAGTGAAATTTCACGTATTTTGCCTCCACTATTACTCAAGTATGCAAACTTTCAGATCAATCGGTTAAAGATTGAATCTTCAAAATTGAGTCGCAATATTCCACACGGACAAACACTTACACATGTACAATGTAAGTTCATAAATAAAGCTTGTAATCATTAATGATTTCGTCATTATAACTACTTTTTAAAGTCACCCCGTAAGTCAAAGTCCCGGTTTACGGTATTATTTTTGGATCTTTACATACATACATACATACCGTCACGCCTCTTTCCCACAGGGGTAGGCAGAGACTACTTTATTCCACTTGCTACGATCCTGACATATTTCTTTCGCTTCATCCACAGTCATCAATCTCTTCACTTCTTATCACACATTCACATCTTTGGATCTTTGCCGATGGGATATGCGCGTGCGACGACATCAAAGCGCTTGAAACTGCATCAGATATCAAAGTAAAAATTAAAAATAAATTGAGTCATCGCAGGTCGATATTTTTAATAATTTCATGACTAATATGTCTGAGCCCGTCAAGAAATAATTTTCTTCTTGAGCGGGTGACATGATACAGAGTGATTTTGGGGTCGTGATCCTAACTTATTGTCTCTAACTCACCTAACGACTGCGATTCCAAGTATATAGATAGATTTTAGTTAATTTTAGCTGTGCTTTAATAAACCAATGAACTAGTTACCCCAATTAATAATTGAATTTATGGTTTCCTAACAATTCATGTTAAAACCGTTATTGGATTCCTAATGAATTGGCAATACTAAGATTATTTTATTGTTACGCCATCCCGATTTCAAGTGATCTAGGTGACACCTCTTACTTAAACTTACATACATAAATCACGTCTTTATCCCTTACGGAGTAGACAGAGCCTAAGACAAGAAGACCTAAAGGCCACGTTTCGCATGATTGTGGGCGTATAGATGAAAATAGTGATGGGTTGCTACTGTTGCTAGCCACATCGCCTATAACATTTTAGCCCATTCCCTCGGGCTTTCTCCATCGGCACGGGAAGAGAAACATCTGGTACATTTATTTTTTATTAATGTATTTAAATAACTGCAATCAGTCGCCAGACTTTTATCAGCTTTGTTGAGTGGATGCAGGGCTTTCGAAGCACAGCAGGCCAATGCCAATACAATGATTGATAATGTATCCTATAATTTCGAATGTTCTTAATTTGACGATTTTTCTTTTTGACATGTATTGATTTCTGTTTCTGTTTTTGTGTAACAATTTATCGTGTAGGTGCTTTGGTGTTATCATGTGCTGTAAGCTTACACTGAAAATAAATATAAATAAATAAATAAATGCCTTGCTGCCAACGTACCCCCTTATAAACGCTCTATAGGCTTTTGCTAACTTAGCAATCGTTTGTCTTTATCTGTGAAAGGTAAATGTCAAAGTGACAGATAAAGACAAACGATTGTTAAGTTAGCAGAAGCCTATAGAGCGTTTATGAATCCTTATTCACGCGGGGTTAGAGTATGTGGTTCCTCTTTAACCTCCTAACCACATTAGCATCGTCCAGTAATCCAGAAGCAATTGGCATTGTTCATTTTTTTTAAGCTGTGCCTTTAACACCTTTATTTGATAAAATGGACTATTTCAAGCAACTAATTTGAATATTATGCTTTTACGTAGCTTTGTTAATTAATAATAAATATTTTTTCGCTGTTTGATAATTCGTGAATTTAGACAGAATCCCAATCGCCTTCGTTCGGTTGGCTATAAAAAAAACGGCTTTGTCTATGGTTTTTGTCGATTTGACAGTGGCACGTGACAGTTGCCTTAGCTAAACTTTTTTTTTAATTTTTGTGGCAAACATTCGATGCTGGATTCTGTCTAAAAACCGGGTCGTTCGGTCAAACAAAGGTTCAAAGTACTTTTACAAAAATATCTGCAATCATAAAGTATTTTTGAAATCGGACAAGATAAAACGGATAAATGATGGTTTTCCTCGAAATGGTTTTCGAATTGGAGCATACTAAAAAAAATGAACAATGCCAATTGCATTGGGGTTTGTGAGCCGTTTGATATGCTGTTTCTTAAAGCGCTCTATTTCTGAGGATACTGTTGCGATGTTCAAATACTCGTGTATTTCGTCATTCTTCGCGAACTGGTACACTCCGTGTTTCTCTTTGCTCCCACCAGCATGTAAGTTAAGTTATAAAACAAAAATGTAGAATAGTAGATGTTATTGATAAAACGCAACGTATTCTATGATTAAGACGTTTCACCACTTGATGCCGAAGTGTTATCGATGTAATGATTAGTCGGAATGCCAGATAAAATGATTCAGTGCCTAATTTTAACTGGAATAGACAAAACTGGGCACATCCGTTCGACATGACTATAGTATACGTAATCTAACTAATAGTATAAACGCGAAATTTTGTGTTCTTCATGCTGAAACGACTGGATTTGGATAAAATTTGTAACGAACATAACTGGCGCCCTAGATTAAAATATAGACCTTACGAAAAGGTTAGTATAGCCTAGTGGTTAGTGACCCTGACTATGAAGCTAGAGGTCCTGGGTTCGAATCCCGGTAGGGGCAGACAGTTGTATGATGAATACGAATGTTTGTGCCTGAGTCATGGATGTTGTATGTATTTAAGCATGTATTTATCTACATTATTATAAGTATGTTTATCCGTTGCCTGGTACCCATAGTACAAGCTTTGCTTAGTTTGGGGCTGGGTATATTGGTGTAATTTGTCCCAAGACATTTATTATTATTATTATTATTATTCTGTATATTTATTTGTATATGAATAGCGTTAAACATGCGAAATGTCGTAGCTGCTTTGAGTCGCAACGTATTATTATTGCAGAATATAATTGTCAACATCAGTTCTTAAGTCTAATTATACGCGGATAAAGTCGCGGGCAGAAGCTAGTTTCCTTATTTTGTTATCATTTTTACGGCTTCTTGAGAGGTGTGTCGGCGATATCAAAACTGGATGACTGTATTCATACTTAGTGCAAGTATACCGGTTTTATCTGTATGAAATAAACTGAAATCTGATTTTACGATGAAACTAATCGGTTTTGCGTCGGTTTTTTTCGTCTTTTTGCCCCGATTAGTTTTGTTATTGTAGGGAAGCAACCTCTTTCAAAGGTGGCTGGCAGGTAGACGGTCTGACGTGGCGCTGTCCGCCATGTGTCAGACGACTCCTGCCGGCCTACGGCTCCGCATAATGATTCGTTATTTTGTTCCATTTTCTGTTAAATTGTACTAATACCACTCATATCTCGTGCTTTTATGCGTTGAATGATCTCAAGTATTTCATTAGGAAACAGAGGTTCCTTATTTTATATTTAAAAAAAATACCTGGGTGACCGAACTCGGTATTTTTTCTGCCTAGATCGAATTATCGCCCCCGAATCACCCTGCATACTAGATTTCATGAAAATCGTTGGAGCCGTTTCCGAGATTCAGAATATATAATACTAGCTTCTGCCCGCGACTTCGTCTGCGTAGAATTATACATAAAAACCTTCCTCTTGAATCACTATCTATTAAAAAAACCGCATCAAAATCCGTTGTGTAGTTTTGAAGATATAAGCATACATAGGGGCATAGGGACATAGGGACATAGGGATATAGGGACAGAGAAAGCGACTTTGTTTTATACAATGTAGTGATAGTGATACATAATCATAATCATAATCATTTATTTGCATAAACGACTACAATACAAGATATGATACAAGAATTACAAGAATACATGAATTGCTCGTTTAAAGGTATTAGATAGATAGATGAGCAAAAGAAATAATATTTTGTGTTCAACTCTTAACTGGATGGAGCTCTAATTTAAAACAAAAAACATATAATTTTTTAACAAATAAAATTGAAAACATACTAGTAGTTTGGACGCGGCTTCGCCCGCGTTAGTGTGTGTATCATAAAAAACGTCTTGACAATCACGAACTCAAAAATAGATCTAGGCGTTATCAAGTGAACATCGGTAATTATATGCGGTAGGTAGTTGATTTTTATTTTTATAAATATTGTGTAAAAGTTTTTATCTACATCCGTATCATAACTTCCCTATAATATGTTCAGAAACAATTAGCAAATGACCTACATTAGGAAATCTGTATCTGTGGTTGCATTATAATTATGTTTACTTTAGACTATCAATGTCAATACTATAATTACATTCAAAATTCGAACATCTTAAATCTCTCTGTCTATTGTTATAGAATTTAAGAAAAAAATATAAATTTCAGTCGTTTCATCTCTTTAGAAATTTCGAAGAACAGAAAATAATGTTACTACCTACGTATTTTGATGTGAAAATGTTTATTGTAGAAAATTTATGATATTAATGTAGATAAAGTTATGTATGCGACTCTACATAATTAGGCATTAAAACACTCGTATGATCTTATTCCTCCAAACTCATAAACCCAAACTCATGTTTTAATGCCCTTCATTATAATATAATATTTAGTCACATAAACTACAATAAAAACACCTATTAGGTCTCTACGATTCGAAAGATAGAGTTCTCTAAAGATAGGTCGGACGCCGCCTTGGCTTAGCAACAGAAATCTTTTGCACGCTGAACGCATAAAATAAAACCGATTTATTGAAAAAACAACGTTTCCCATCGCATTTCGGTCAAACGAATAACTTATCATACTTCTAGCAATTCGGGTCAGACGCGCCGCTCTATCGGAAAAATTGGAAAAAAACTTCCATCCACCAAAAGAAGCAATTTATTTTTGTTTATTGTGGTCAGTTAGTCATTTACGTAAATTCTTTTCGCTTGGCAGAATTGTCCCCTTTATGTCTGTCATGCTTAAATCTCGATAGACATTTTTGTGATTCTGTAGAGCGCTTCTGGAATTAACCCCAAAATTAATCGACTTTCTTTTTGATTAGCCTCTTCTATTTTTTTAGGTTAATCAGGTAGAGGCGGGAGTGGATGAACTTCGTTCAAACTAAGACATTAGAAGCTTGGAAGTTTTGTCTTGGTGACTACTTAAATGTAGACCTAAGCAGCCGTAAGTCCATTAGCCCAGTCTGACACGAAGTTCTAGAATCTAAGCCGACTTAGCATACTTAAAACAAGTCTTCCTGCCGCGGAAAAAATCTACAAAGTACGTATAAGCATGGAGGTAGGATTGTACCGGCGAGTGGGGATGGGTCTGGCTTGCCACGCGCCGCCGGCTCGACTCAACTCAGTTGTCATTAGACTGCGATACGAGAAAGACGCGGCCGCTCCGACCGGCGTGTTCTCAAAAAGTTTACGCGACCAATACTGCAGCGATTTGCTACAAAACTTGGATTGTATTTCGAACTGAAAGTGTTGAGTTGCGTGACAGTGTTTATTATAGTGATGACTATTGACTGGAAAGGTCTCTCATGTCTCTTGGACAAACGTTAATGTCAGAGGGGATGGAAGCTAAGGACCGGCTGGTTGAGGAGATTGTACTCCTGGCCCTGTATCTCGTGTCGACGGCCGCCAATTCTTTGGCGCTGCTCGTTTTCTGCCGGCGACCCGGGCTCAGGACAATTTCTAATCGGTAAGTTTAAACTTCACCACTGTTATGTTGCCCTGGTACTTCGGCTTAGAATCAGCTGGCTTTATCGACTTAAACGGAGTGAGGTTGCTTCAATATTGCAAAATTTGCAAGAACATTAAATAAATAGTAACATGATGCGAAAAGAGAGAGCAGTTTTGTGTTATAAATCATCGGCTTATCCTTGGAACGAGCACTAAAGCAAATTAATGGACGTGATGGCTGCAATATTCGTGTGAAAGTAATAAATAGTAACTTTACTCTGAACACGAAAGAAACACGGCGTGACGAGAAATTTAGGGCTGTTGCTAACGGTTGGTACAACGAAAGAACACGTAGCAGCGATACTGACATCATACATAAAACCAATAAGGCGAAATACGACGTTAGCCCACCAGAATACATTTCAAACAATAACGACCTCCAACTGCATTTACCAGTAGATGTCCGTCAACACAGTGTCGTGTCTTTTATAATCTCCCCTGTTTTTTGTTAGGAACATCCCTAGCGTGGGCCAGGAGCCAAGACCCATAGTATTATTAGACTATTAGTGTCGGTCGGTCCGTCTACCTGTGCAGCTCCGTGTTTGTTTTATCAGGCGTGTGCAATTCTTGATTTATGACTAGCAGGAGTGGTTGTTAACTCTGAACGAGCAACTGTATTTAATTAAGTCTTCACATAGCCGCTTCCCACAGCCGCTCGACTCGTTTCGTCAGATGACAAGGTCACGCCCCATCGCCAGATTCCCATTCGAAAGATAAAAAGCATTCGATCGCTAACGGTTAAGACCACGCAGACTGCCCGCTAGACTTGAATTTGGAAACAGTTTGTTGCCATTCATGACTTATTTGTGCTTCTTGTGATGTCAGAGTTTGATGACGCAAAGCGTATTCAGCCCCATAAATGTACAGATGTCGTTAACATAAACACTGTTCCCGATAACAATAAAATCGCACATGATAGCGGAACTAAAAACATTGTGTTAATCATCAAAAACTTTTAAATGTACCAAAAATTCATTTAAACTTCAGCACTCCGTCTTAGTCATTACAACTATTTAGAGCGATTTGTTTATCAACGTTTAGATTAATTGAAACGGCTTCCAAACAAACATCCAGTTGAAGAAATTCCGTCGTTTCTTAAAACTCATTGAACTGGTATGTCAGTCTGTCCTTCACTACGGCGTGTGGTCCAAAGAGCAGATCACAATGGTATATCTTGTGTTCCATCTGACACTAAATTGCCTGTTTATCTAAATACTCAGATGGCATTAGACGAACACTCATACCGGCCATCACAGGCCGTCTACTTGATCCCCTATTAAAATTCGAAGCGGATATTAAACACGAAATAAATATCATGTGCCAATATTCTGGTTAGTATAGGTATATGAATCCACGTGTTGCTAGTAAATAGTATTTATTGTTATCATTATCAATAGTGTCTTGTTGTACTCTACTCTGCGGGGTCTCTGACCAGTTAAGTAATTACTGTTTATTTAAGATAGTTCCTGCGGAGTTCTCAGCTCGATATCTCGCATCCAGTGGTACAAAGTATGACTCATCCATCACTGACCCCAAATAATCTGACGACCAATTGAGAATGGCGTTGAAACTTGTCCGTTCTCATGAGAACTCTATTTTGCAATCGGTTGGGTTGTTCAATTACACTGGATTTGGTATTGTCTTGTCCCTTGCGAGTACCTTTTGTCGTTTGATGTTCAAAGATCGTGTCATTGAACTTTACTTCAGCAGCTAATATTTGAATGTAATCCGCTGTCTTCGTCGGCTAAGTAAAATAAAAGATGTATTGTGAAATATATGTGTACTGAAGAACGCGAAATGAATAATAACCAATTGATTATTTTTAAAGACAAGTGTAGGTACCAGTCGTATTATAACCGCAGCATCTTTGGTGCGTTTAGAAAATTTGTTCAGCTCTTCGCATTTTGGCACAGATTTTAGCTAAGTGTGGAATGTCGCCATCCGTTTATTGCGAGATCACGAACACCTCAATGAGACGAGGGTTCACGCTTTTTCTAAATTGATTCAATTTGTTAGTACACTTGCCTTAAAACTTATAACGTGACTCCAAGTACTTATTGTGTAATACTTCGCAATAAGGTTCGTATGCAATGCAACCTTCAAAGATCCGGTGGTAAAATTAGACGATATTATAATTTCAAATTTAGCAGTTTTTTTAATTGTTAATGTTGATGGTTTTGGACTTGAGCCAAATGGCTGGTGGCGGTTGACAAGATTTCAGAGGTTATGGAACTTTACATCACGTCACAATTAAAAACTGTATTTTTTTAGATTTCTTTCAAAATCGGCAGATCAATTTATGTAAGACGATAAAAAAAAGATAGTATTCGTGAAATGTAAGATAACTTGAAGACGAACGCGGGATATTTGGCTACAAACGGATCTATATGAGTTATTTGTGGTTTTTGGATCATAGAAAGAAATAGAATCAAAAGATGTATGATCTAAGGACACAACTTTGGCAACTCAGAATCGTCAAAGTTAAATGTGCCAGTTGTCTAGGAGCTTAACAAATGATAAGACATATTGGCTTTACACGTAACTTTTGTCACGTCTACAGCATTATTTATGCAACAAAAACATTCCATTGCCACTATTGTCAGATAGTCACATTATTTCCTAATTACGATATTCACGTTGACTTGAATACGTGAGAATGTAATTTTAATAACGGTTGCAAAATTTTGTTATCTGTAGATTTTCAAGAGCACCGATTGTATTTTAATTACCGCTGGTGTTTGGAGATTTGTTTATTTAAACTGATTCATAATGATGAAATATATTAGATAAACCATATCGATGGCCTTTTGTATTAAGAGTTAAGAATTTACTGTAGTAGCAGTGGGATTTGAAACCGATGATATTGTTATGTAGGACAATGTAGCTTTTAATAAAATTGTAATTAATTTAAGTCCATTTAGTTATCGCAACGGCAATTTGTCGTACTCCTATTTATGATTATGACTAATAAGAATGAGTTTACATTTTTTGGACGCTCTTTTGCTTTAAAAATATTTGGAAGCGTATTTTTACTAGTTTGTGACTTTTTAGTAGTTTTTGTATAATATGGCGCAAGAATAAAAAAATGAGTTATTTTGTTAAAGACAATACCGGTTTCCAATATAAATCTTTATTCACACATAAAAATATATTATATTGATGCCTGATAGTAAAATGGTTATGTAAAACATTGTATGGGGCATTAACTCGCGTTAGAAACCGCTAAGTATGGAAACGAATTTTAATTTCCATTAAGTTCTTTTGTAACATTCAAATGCTTAGTTTAACATTTTAACGGTCGACCGTTTCTGATTTCAAATTTGAATAATTATTGTTCCTTTTCAGTTCTTGAAATTTGAATACGGAACGAAATATTAGAAAGAATACTGGTTGGCATAAAACAATTTGCAAACTATGAAACTATTGAATTGAAAGAAAGATATTGACGTAAGACCATTTTTGCTTTGGGTGTTACCAGAATTGGCTAACCATGAAGCAAGTTCTTTATTCAGATATTTTCATAATTACTTATTTTGGCGGAAAGATCAAAAACTTCAGACCAGAGGGTCTGCGCAGTAATTTTTCAATTGTTGAAAGATACTACGATGTTGCCTGTTCTTAAAGTTATTGTTAAATTTGTTTTAAGTTTACTTACTTAGTGTGTTTACGCGATACCTTCAAGTTAAAGTAAACCATGATGCCGGTAGTAAAAAGGTCAAACCAGAATTGGGTTAGGAGATAACAAATGAACATAAAGCAAAGATAAGTGTGTATACGCGTTAAATTCCTTGACAAAGACATTGTACAGGCCTCGCCAATCAATTGGTATTGGCAGGAAACTATGTCAAGAGCCGCACCGAGGGTTGCACTTGACGGGTAAATTAAAAAAAAAAGCTTTAGGCATAGACACGTTCATTGGCTTCTTGTTGCTGTCCTTTTTATTCTTAATTTTTTAAACTTAGAATTAATTTCATCGACGGGTTTTGAAGACAAATTACGGTTCGTAAATTTAAAATGTTAGTGGTGAAAAGGTGATGTTTTGGTATTACAAGTGGCTCTTTGATTTACTTTAAAATAATTTTGGACTTGTGTATATATGTGATGATAGTGTTCTGATGCGTTTCTTGTATTTGTGTCAATAGCGCAATAATTCTTCTATTGATGTCAAATGCAAATGCCAGTCTAAATACTGTGAAATGTCTAATGTAAGCTATTTACAAAGTCGTTAGTTGAGCAATCAAGCTACCATATCTTGAAGGCAGAGTGCTTGAAAGCATTTCACCTTTTTACAGTATCTAAATGAGTTGTCAAATGTTTATGAGCACTTTTCGTGATATACTGGCTGGAAACAACTTTGGGACGGCCATTTTCTAAAGTGGGACTAGATTCCAAAGTAAAGATAACTTTTGAATTCCGATTCTCAGTACACGTGAGTCTTCGAATTTCAAAAATGTACACTTTCCTTTTCAATTAGCTCGCATCGCTCCAAATTTAGAAGCACGAAGTCAAGTAAAGGCATGGTGTATTAATAGAGGTAGGACGTGGCTCATGACGCTTTGTCCGAATAGATCATTTGCCGTGGGTGTCGGTTGCCAGCAACAAAAACATCGATTGGAATTAAAATGATTAATCTATCAATGTAATCACGGAACCCTGGGCTTTGATTCTAATAATAGACAAACTAGATATTATATCTATGAGATCCGGTATGGCCGGTTACTGGCAGTTTTGACAAATGACTGATGTCATAGCTTTCTTTAGGCGAAACAAAAACAACTGTCACTTTCCAACGCATGCCTTGTTTCAGATTAAAAGAATAAAAGAAACTCAGAATCACGATTGCTTATACAGATACACGCAAATCGGCAGATTGTCACGTATGGAAATTCCGTTTGATTACGTATTACGAAACTAAATGGACTTAATATTCCGTTGGTTTCTCGTCTTAATAAGGAGCGGATTGAGCAAGTAACATTGACAGTGAACACCGCGATTCGAAAACGCTTCCATTTTTAAAGCAAATTTCGAAATCGTATGCATGTAGGCTGATTTGAAAATCGAATCAATTGGGATGCGTGTCTCGTAGCGACGTCCCGTACTGGCCACCGGCAAACTCCTAGTCCCACCTCCGAACAAATAACAACTTTAATGTTAGAGCTATTAGGTTAAATCGTGAACGGTTACAAACGAGCATAAACTTCTTTTTTATTACTTCCAACGGCAGGATTTGAAAGGTCTTGCACACGCTTCCTCGTGCATTGGTTCAATCACCGCAGTTACATAGATTTAAATTTGTAATTTCTCTGACATTTGACACATTGCGTGCGCGTGGCCGTTGGTGCTACACAATAGTTGCTATAGTAAAATAGTACGAACACAATCGCTAATGTCGTAACCGTTGTACCGATTTCGCTCGAACTGGGCCATAGGGAATTTTATCGATTCAAGAATTGTTTTATACTTTAAATGCAAGACTTAGTATTTCACACGGAATTCACATAAATGTACTAATCGGTAGTTACGCATCGTATAACTATTCCTTCGAGTATATTCTGACTTTGACCAGAGCTATATCGATAAGTACAAATTATTCGATTACTCAGCCTTACATGTGGTATAAAAAGTACAGCTTTTTTGTGAGCAGCAAAGGAATGATTTCGGAGTTGCAGTTTTGACGTTCCATCAGATATTTTCGGGCGGATTGCTTTACGTGTGTAACGAAACGGATGTTACATAATTATTGTTTAGAATCTCATTATAGGATAGTTCGTTGGATGTTGTTGAATGTTGTTCCAAAAATGACCGTGTGAATAACAATATAGGAGCGGAAATCGCACCGCGTGCTATATTTGTTGAAGTTTACGGTTCCTTTTACTGCCTAAATAAATTATACTCTAGGTTACAGATTGACTGTAAAATGTTCGCAAACATTGATTCCTTTGTGCTAGAATGACTCGAACAAATCATTGGAGTTATGCTTCAACTGAGATCTTTTGTTTTGAACAAGCTCAATACAGATTACAGAAACCGCACAAAAAGGTACGATGTTTAAAAAGTCATCGGTGTAAATGACCGTCTCTGGTCTTTTGATGAAGGCATATTAAAACGCTCTGACAGACAAAATACGACAAACTTAGATATTTTATTACCTGAATGCAACCTATTTTGGCAACGCGGTCAACTCAAACACTGGCACATTTTAAAAACCATAGAGCTTTAATTTTTTAGTTTTATGAGCTAACGATGTGGGCTACAAAATTGGTCTGGCTGGCAACTACACGGTTAGACATAAAGCAGTTAGTGACCTTTTATCCGAGTTATGACTCACTAAAATCTCGTAAAAAACCGGTACTAAATCACGTATAGTGGACGATGCTTATTAGATTTCATGTTTTTTAATTACCAGATTAGCTAAGTGAAGGTTTGAAAGTTACATTTTATGGAGCAACACGGGATCACCCCTACAACATTCTTTTTAAATTTGATTTGTTCTTTATTTCAAAATGGCGACGGTATTCAAAATTTAAACGAGTAATCCAATATTGCTATATGCAAATTGATTTTCGATTGCGGTAGTGCAAAATAATTCCATTTCCAAACGATATTACCAGTAGATTTAATGCAGCTCAATAACTAATAGCTGTGTTTAAGTCATTATAACTCGCTGAAAAGGCATTGCCGGAGAATAATAAGTGAATTAATATCTTTCAACAATCGTTTTAATTACTTAGCTGTTTTCACGGCCAAGGCGCGGCTGCCATAGACACGAATTAACGCGATATTGTCGTTTCAGCTCACATTACTGTAATCCGTCATGGGCAGCTTAGACACGCTATTAGGCAAGGATTATATCACTTATACCACCGCTATTCTTTATAAAAACGATAAGTCGCGGATAAAAACCATTTTTTGTGTTTTTTTCTTTAAATGGTGCTGCTGAGCTACTGCTAACATACTTATTTTTTTTAATGTTAATTTGTACAAAATACGTATGTATAAATTATCACAATTTAGCGCTTATGGAGCAGGCAAGGAATTTGACAAATGACGGCGTATTTTTCATCTTTATTGCACCACGTATTGTGAACAAAGCATTCTTTATTTGAATTTTAATTGGCCGTTTAAAAATTGGAGAGCAATGCATACGGCCTCTATGGCCAGTGGCCTTACACAGACGCTTTAATGTAGTTCAATGTAGAAAAGATTACGAAGGGCTGTAATTATAGTTTTAAACCGTTCTAACCCTGAACAAAGGTTTTATTCATAAATCTTAACCTTAAAAATTAATTGTTTAATAAACTTCATGTAATTAAAGCCATAGACATCTAGTCTCGTGACGTCGTGACTGTTAAACGGAATTAAAAAAAATATATTTAATTCTCGGCAAAGAATGTGATCCAGTTTTTGCTTTGTATCGTGAGAAGACAAACACAAAAGGGTTACTATTTATAACGCTGATTCACGTAGACGATTAATTATAATTAGAATGATTGTCGTCAAATGATGCGCATCTCTTTTTGCTAGTTTTTCTTATTCGCGCGATTGTTACATAAATTGGTTGTTATTACCATTCGAGGACGTCAAATTAAGCAGTGTGGTAATTTTTTTGCGAATACGACTCTATGGTCCATGACATTCTGGCACAATATATTGCTGCAATTAATCACTGCTAATATTAACAGTGTCGCTCATTAACCACATGGACTACGAGTAGTTCGTTGATTTTACTTTTAAAGGTAAAATCCCACTTTAAAGATTAGCTTAAGTCGGATTGGGACTATCCCTCCGTTTCCATTTCAGAAGCGTCGGAATAACTCATAAGTGACTCACCAGGATGGACTTACTCAATTCAGCGGAGTACATACATTTTAAATTTAGAACGTTGTTTGAAATTGCGCGGGTGAAAAATCAGGTGCACACAATCCCGCCAATTTTTTTATAGACCATAGACAAAAATGACATTGGAAAAGGTCGTAATGCCATCGTTTTTGTTGGATTGTTGTTTAGTATTTATGATTTGCTGGCAAGAGTAAAATAGCTGTAACGAGGTCTTTCTATCACGCTAGGTAAATCTAGGTTTCGCCTTGATGCGACTGCATTTAGTGCTTCCATTGACCTATTTAGCTAAAATCTAGTGCAAGTCGTGTTCGTGCGAGCACCGAATACTAACATTTGCGTTTCCGTTGACAGTTGTCACTGAAACGTCCGTTATTTGTGCTCTGTGGTGAAATCGCAAGATTTTTCAACTACGAATAATGGACTACAGACTGGGCTGTATGGACCCAGTTTCCCTTACCTGTCCCTAGAGCTGAGCTGATCAATAACACATAATAAGATTCATGAAGCAACGATATTATGTAGTCGTATCGCAATACGAGGGGCGTTCAAGAAATTCTCGGTATTGATATATTTCAAACCTCTTTACTTTTTTTTTGATACTGGCCGCTAAGCGTCATTTATTAAAAAGTATAAAAAAGTAAAATTCAAACTGGTAAGTTTTTTTGTTTCTCTGTAACAGCGGAATAAACGTGATCACCATGAACGATTTTGCAATGTTAAATAAATTAGAGCACCGAGCCGTCATAAAATTCCTAACAAAACAGGGAAAAAATCAAAAGACCAAAAAGAAGAAATGGATTCTGTTTACCGTGAGTCTGCTCCTTCTTTATCTACAATACAAAAGTGGTCTAGTGAATTTAAGCGTGGGAGGGAGAGCATCAAAGATGACCCTAGGACTGGTCGGCCTGTTGAGGCTACTTCACCAGAAAATGTAAATAAAGTGGAGAAAATAATTTTAGAAGATGGTCGAGTGAAGGTGAAATCTATAGCACAAAGGACCAATCTTTCTATTGGTACTGTACATGATATTATCCATGACCACCTTAATATGTCAAAAGTAAGTGCGAGATGGGTGCCGCGAATGCTGTCACCGCTTCAGAAAGAAACGCGTGTAGCTTGTTGTTCCGAGTTTATTGACATGTGCGGTGAAAATCCCGATGAGGTACTTCAAAGAATTGTTACCGGAGCTGAAACCTGGGTTCATCATTATGATCCTGAGAGCAAGCAAGAGTCCATGCAGTGGCACATTAAAGGAACACCTCATCCTAAGAAGTTCAAGGTCATGCCTTCAGCTGGTAAAGTCATGGCCACAATATTCTGGGATTGTGAAGGAATATTACTAATCGATTTTAAATCAAAGGTTGTAAATATTACCGGAGAGTACTACGCTAACATTCTACGCCAATTAAGGGAAGCCATCAAAGAGAAGAGGAGAGGAAAGTTAACCAAAGGAGTTCTGTTGCTGCATGACAACGCCCCGGTGCATACGGCTCGTATTGCCAAGGCCGCTGCTCTTGAATCCGGGTTCGAAACTTTAACTCATCCGCCGTATAGTCCAGATTTAGCCCCTAGCGACTTCTTTTTGTTTCCCAACCTCAAAAAGGATCTTCGAGGAAACCGATTTTCTGACGACGAAGCTTTAAAGGCAGCGGTTCAGGAGCATTTTGTCACCAAAGACAATTCTTTTTTTTATGAGGGTTTAAAAAAATAATCGACCGATCTAATAAGTGTATAAACATAGGGGGGGAATATATTGAAAAATAAAAAAAAACTCACTTTCGCATTCTTTTGTTTTCATTCTTATACCGAGAATTTCTTGAACGCCCCTCGTATTTGTAATCCTGCTAATTAGTTCAATGTTTTATATTAATGATTACTCTAGCTCGGCTGTACAATTCAATTCAATCTTATCAAAATGCGATTTGCTAAATTCTTGTGTACACTGTACTCGGTAATTTTCCTTCCAGACTGTCATTGACATATATTCGGAATCAAAATTGACACCGTTCTTATCATTGTACCTATAATCGTATTTGATCAACGTAAACATCTTTAAAATTGTCAATAACAAAAATTTTACTAACATAGTTTTAAAAAGCGTTTAACGAAAGTTATCCGCATAAAAGTTACATAAGCACCATCTGTCGGGAATCAAAAAGAACGCCGAATAAAACCCAGGAAGCGTAAATTCTCGCAATGCCTAAAATCCATATCATCGACATTCAACCTAAAACTCTCATGTTTGGACAGAGAGTCTAAATCAAAGTGCATTTGGAATGGAAATGTGTCTTTTTAAGTGTTGATTGTCGTGTTATGACTAGGTAATCCTAACAGGATGTGACTTGTTTTTTTACAGCAATGGTGTCCATTGTTCGATTATCCTCGATTGTTGACTGCGTAGGAAATTGTGGAAATGGAATCCACTGGCTCGTTAACACAAGGTTCTGATGTTACTTAAAAGGTAACCTTGTGTGTTGTATAATAGGCTTCATTATTTCGTTAAAAAACTAATTAATAAATTCTAAAATAAATTTACATCAAGACGTTAGTCAGCAACGTCAAGCACAAGATCATAAGAAAAACTTTCGATACTTAATCAATATTTCACTTGAACAAAGCGATAAATATACTTATAATCCCAATTAAGAATTATGATTATTTGATATCTCTTAAAAAAACTTTCATAAATAATTAGTCTTTTAGATGTGGGGACAGACAAAGTAAGAATTTATATAAAATCTGGCAGAAAAGGTTAACAAAGGAATCTTAGAATTTTAATAACGGTCCGTTAACATCCCGCCCGTAATACCAAAACGCCTTTTATTTAGAAAAGAAAATCCTACATCATCAAAAAGGTCCATATTAAATTTCTATTTTTAGCAAATATCTGTTCCTCTAATTTGGTCCAAGGGCAGAAATAATAACTGGAGTTATTTTCCTTTATGATAGAAATTCTTTTATCTTGCAAAAGTAGGACGTTGTAATTAGGATGACAGGAGTAATAATTAGCTCGTGTACTGTAGTTAGATACTTACTAAAAAAATTATGGTAAGAAAAATATACCCTAATTTAAGCTCACTTAATGTATAAAACATTCGTGAAAAATAAAGTGCTCCAGTTTTTTTTTATTTCATTGGTTCATGACATTTGCCTTTATCTGTGCGCTTTCATTGTCTATGATCCAATTTACTTGGACGAAAGTGACATTAGCAAAATGGCGCCAAATGTTAGCGCCGGAACTATTAATCATTTCATAATCGCTGTATGCACACACCAAAATTAAACGTATTTTTATACATGTATGTTTAAAAATATTATTAAATTAGGTCGGCTGTCTCATCGGGATATTCAGGTGAAGGTGAGCGTATCGGAAACCCATCGTTTATCTTTGAACTTCGAACGAAGTATTTTTATAGTTCAGTTTGAATTATTGTCTTCGATTCAATGATTCAATTCCAGTTCCAATGATCTGAGCTGACGTATGAAAAATTCTTATTAATGAAGGTTCTTTTTGTCTTTTACTTGTGTTTAATTAGTGCTATTGTTTAAGACGGGTCATTGTAATACGTTAGCATTTCTATGCGAAATAGTTCTTTGCAATTTTAATTGGGCACATTAACAGCTTAAAAGACCAAGTCAGTACCTATTAGTAAGATGCTTGTTACGTAAGCGAAAATGACAAAGAAAAATCTAGACTTGGTTAGGTCAGCTTACTTTGCAAGATATTAGAAATTCGTCAAATCTGTCTTAAGAGCTTTGCTACTGAAGATTAAGACCCCCTATGATTACCTTATCTAGCATCTTACTAATCCCTGAATCCCGCGTAATATCATAAACCAAAAGGGCGTAACTCCGCGGAAGTTTCTCAATCATACATCATTTTAGTTACAGTAACTGCGGACGTTTTGCGAACTAACATTACGGAACTTCATGGAAACTAGGTTGAACAACAAGAGAAAGAAGGTAAAAAACAAAAGAGCACCGACCTTAAGAAGCCTTTCCATTAATGGTCCATTCGTGCACCACTATGTCTATGAATAGAGATCATAGAGATGTGACCTTATTATTAATAGAACTTGACACAGTAGTTTTTGCGGCACCGAAATAGGTAAAAACAATGGCAAATCAATCTGTTTGCAGATTGAAATTGCTGGGTAATATGGATAATATATCAAACTGCTACATAGTGGATGTGACTCATAGTTTATTTATAAATAATCTAAGAGCGATTAAAGAAATGTGTAACTATTTATATACTTCGCTGCCTTGTTTGACTAGCAAAAACTTGTGGTTACCTCATCGCCACCATTGTCGTTCAATCTTTGGGCCTTTTATTAGTTTTTCTTAGTTAACTCGGGGTTTTCCTTTCCTAATCGATTCACTGTAAATTTTCCTTATAATCAAAACCATTTCACGGTTTGTAGTTAATTGCAATCGTCTATTGACCGCGCTCGCGACCTTGGCTGTATTGAAAAGGATAACGCTCTACATAACAAAGCCTTCTTGCTAAAAAATCGTACTGGCAACCCAAACTGACCTTTTATCTTTCAAACATAACAATGGCCTGATAGGATCTGTGAGATTTGAAAATAGAACTGCCGTCTGAAGTTTGAATTGTCAAAAAACCCAACAAGTATACGAGTGTTTTTTTATATGAAAACCCAAAAAATATCACTGGCTGGCATCGTCTGATTCTGCCCCGCTAAAAAAAAAGAGGTTTTAAAATTTAAAATTTTGTCACTTCGTTCGTTTCGGCTTTGATTTGGAATTTGGAATGATTTTCCCGCTCAGGTTCATCCAAGTTTGAGTAGACGTGTAACAATAGGCCTGAACCGAACAATGGGCAGCACCTGAACCGTTTCCGTTTGAACAATAAGCCCACATTGTGGAGGTGCAACATGCCTTACATTGTCCTGTGTCTTAACCGACTTAAAATTGACTAAACAGAGTTCAATGTTTGCGATTTTCAAAGCTTTTCTCAAAAGCATTATCTTTATGGTAATGCCATTGTTTAGCATATTAGGTACATCGGCAACAACTAATCAGATTCTCTTATTGTCCGTGTTTTTGAGATATTCAGCAAACGTTTAATTCAACAACAGTTATCGACTGTAAATGATTATTAACGCCTTTCACCTTCTTCGAGCCTTGTCCTACGTCCGTGTCTATGCGGACTCTGGAAACGTTCACTTCCTTGATATTTTATTTGTATGTATTTACAGTCAATATCGTTCTGCGTCCTTATTAGGAGCTACGGTTTGAATTCAAACAGCGATAAATGAAGGCGGAAAAACAAAACACAAACAACTGTCCATTAGGTAACTTAAATTAAACACTGGCCAGCAAATGAAAAACACCTTTCACGCTAAGTTTTTAAACTTACTATTCCTACGCACCGACAGCTTCGACACTCATCCTTGTTGTCAACAAAGGTTTCGATCGGTTAAGGCATTTAGATTATATTATGTACGAAACATCCCCACCTAAAATATAAACCAATTGAAAAGTCTATTGTACTTTATATAAACTGAGAGGCGGTGGCGACACTCCTAAATGGTTAAGTAATCAATTACATTATTCAACATTGAGCATTATCGAAGGCCGCGTGCATCGGAACGCAGACAAAGATGGGAGCTGCTTTGAATGCCAGTAACTTTTTTAATGGCGACGTTTTTGTCTATGGATTTGGACACAAAGAGGTTGAGTTCTTTCATGTGTCTTACGTAACACAATAATTTCTAATGCGATTTTCGCCAAGTAAAAATAAAAACGAGAAGTTTGTTGCCCAGTTTTTCTTCAACAAATGCGCACAGAAGAAACTATTCCATAAATTCTGAACGAGGATCAAAAGAGAGCCATATTAATGTTTGTCTCCAAACTGTTTTAAAGTAATTGGATTTAACAACCCTTACCTGTAATTTGTCTGTGACATTGTTTTCGCTATGCGAGACGTTAACTAAATGCGGCAGCTTTATAGACAGCCTTTAAATTAATTACAGAACTCCCTCAAAGTCGATGACTCCTTTAGAGGGCTGAACTTGCATAAATCTGGCACCTAATTGAATCAGGCTCAAACTTTGCTCTCAATTTAGGTGTTTTCCCACCAACCGCGGAACCTGACGAACTTTGGAAATGGAATGGCTAATTAAAAAGAATGCGAGTATTGGACTCAGCCAGTAACAATACGCAAAAAAACATTTAAAGGCACTATCCGCGCCCTCAACCTTTTTGGAGCGTGTGGTTACCGCGTGTCAACCTGCGTATTTCCTACGTAATAATAAGCATTTCCTGTGTTAAATTTGTTCTGCGTCAGACATTATCATAAACGCGTAGATTATAACGATAAAGGTCAAATTGGAAAGCAGATAATTACTAAAAATATATCCGAGTTCACAAATCACAATGAAAAGTAGTCTTTATTTTACTTCACTACTTACAGATTACGTAATAACTACAAAACCACTATTGAGGATATAAATAGCCGCTTTCAAATCAATGTCAATGTCAGGGGATTATTGCGGCAAAGTCATTTGTCAAATAGATCTGATTGTAACTTCAATTGACAAAACATTCTATGGCCACTACAAATAACTGGCCATAAATAAACAGTGTTCGTCGTGTCAATAGTTTTCCGATCGGTTTTCGAATTCAAATTAAGAACTTTTTTAAACGTGAGCTTTACGATTGTACCTATTGCGTGTTGGGTAGAATTATAACAGGAAGATAAAAATGGCGTAAAATTTTATGGTGCGAAATACTACGCTAGTTAAGTAGCTGCTATGTAGCTTCTTAAAAGTAAATATCTACTTGATACTTAAGCGTGCATGTAAAATATTACACTAACGATCTCACCATACAATATGGTTACATAATGTATACTTAATTAACGGTTTTGTTGTTAATTTGTCACATTAGATCAGAATGTAGTTATAATAGAACCACGATGATAAAAGAGAGAGTGCATTTTAAAGTACAAGATCTTGAAACAGGTTTTACGGGATACCAATACAACAAAAATACTACAGAAAACTAGGTATATATTTTTAACTTAAGTGCCAAGTTAACTTTACCAGACGTACCTTTCAGTAAAGTTCCAAATTTAAAATGCGAAGCAGTTGTTCTTCTTTTTAATAAAACATCCGTCATTCTATCCAGCCAGAAACTTTGTGCTCAATTATAAAAAGACAAATAGAGTTATTTCAGAAAAAGATTTATCGACACGTGCTGCCAAGTTTTCAGCTGTTGTCACCCGTTAATCGAGTCATAGACAATTTCACACAGATTATATATTCCAGTCAGTTGTAGATAAAATTTTCCACACCCGTCGTTTGACAGTCTTCATTAACAATACAAATTACAAAGGCTACCAGTGCTAATCGCAAAGTAATGGCATATTAGCACCAAAACAGAATACGGGACGCCATATTGGAATGATTTTTGGCATGGCAAACTTTTTGGCGGCTAAGGACCGCTGTAGCAACACTAGTACAAATTTAACTTTGCGGCTCAGTAAATACGGTTCGATGCAAATTCTTAAGGATTTACAGAGTGGCATATGGAATGTGAAGTAAAAATCTAAGTTTGTTGTAACTTGTTTCGTCGAAGTGAGAAAGAGCGAGCTCGTGCGCACACGCTGACGGCAGTAGGTACTGTTCTTTGACAAAATAAAACAAAAACTTGGTCCGAATGACGTTCACGTTATCTCATGCAGTCTCAATTGTTTTTCCAAGTGTTCTTTAAAGGAAATTGTATGCTGTCACTTTTCTTTGTCATAATTTCGATTTTTAAATCTTGAAGCGCGATCGTGGTTGTTTCTATAGATTTCTATTAGACACACATTATGCGGTGTGTAAACAAAACATAATATGTAAATGAGTTATGTCGTCAAGAAAATTACTTTTTTATCTAAGTACTGGCAGCTTAGCGGGTCATTGGAACGTTTGGATCATTTGTCATTACTACAGATAAAACAACAAAGATACGATGTACCACCTTGAAAAACGAAAACTCTATAGTGCTTTGATTTTGTCACCTGTCAACACAGATTCATAGACTTCATATTTGAGCTAGCAACTGACACGACTTAAACAATGTCTGTCATCTCAAATAAACATTTTGCGCTTATGACATTACACTCTCATTATTCCACCTGTCTTTTGCCTGTAAAGTTTTTTTTCAAGACACCTTAATATTGATGTGTCAAAACAAACCATTGTCTTCTCAAATAAGACAGCACGTGTTTTTTTTATTTTATTGTTTTTGCTGATAAAATCATGCTATTCTTAATGGTAAGTGCAAGGTATTCTTAATGGTCACAATTACCACCATTAACGTTTAATGGGACCCGATAAGGACCAATCTATCAAACGGACCACCCAAATGTGATATTTGACTTATAAAAGGTCCTTCGGTGACATTTTTGTAACGTGATCTCATCGTATCTATTTTCGTTATATAAAACTGCATCGTCTCCAACCTGATTCGAATCACTTGAATTCAAGTTAAAAGACATATTATTTATAAATCACGCATGTTCTTTAAAGCCTTTACCTGACTGAAAAAAAATAGGATTTATTCAAAGAACTCTTAGCTAGGTACATAAACGTATGTTTAACCTGTTTGACATTAGCTGTCACTTTGACGTTTGTCTTTGCCAGACACAGGCAAAAAACACGTTTGCTTTACTTTCAACACTACTAGGTATTTTTTTAGCTCGTTCATAATTTTCATAGATCCTAACCGCTTTTGTTGCGTAGGTATATTTTCTGTAAACCATTAATTTGGTCGTAGTTGCGTAATTTTTTATAATAACCTAAAATTTTGTATTTAGTTATACATAACTTTATTTGCAAAACACAGCCGTGACGATCGTCCCGCCCCCATACCTACTTAAGCATAATGAACTAGACAAAAACTATTCATTTCTAAAAGTGTTTTCAGTAATACAATTCTCATATCTTAGTGTATTAATTCTGTTTGTCTGCGTCGAAAACAATAATGCCTAATGCATATTCGATGAAGTTTTTATCGTTTCTTTTAGAATAATCCCTTTATTCAAAAACTCTTAGGCACCTACTTAGCTATAAACTAACATTCTCTGTCTTTATCCGTCATTTTGCCACAAGACTTTGCCAGACAAAGATAAAACATACATTTTTATTTAGTAAGGTTCGTATTGGATGGATGGATCATAATGTTATCTGAAAATTGTCATCTGATCTTGCGTAGGTAAAGAACCATTATTACTTACGTGTATTACGTGCTGAAGGCTTCACATATTTAGACTAATACATTTCGTTTTTCTAAATGTCAGTGAAAATTATAACACATAGAAAAATCCGAAAAGTAAAGCTATGGCCGGGAATCGAACCCGGGTCCTCGTCATTCCGTGACGCGTGCTATACCCCTACACCACCCATAGCAGGTGGGTAGTCTCCGAATTTTTCTACCTGTTACTAACTGTCACGTGACCTTATTGTTACTATGCGAATTTTTGTCGCTAAGCATCATCTGTTTGAATGATGTGTCTGTACGACACAATTACAAACTCCCATGGAACATCCACTGCTCACCAAGGACGAGAGAAGACGCTGTTTTTCAAATGATAGGTACTATCAAATGAATCAAGAAATTTTTATTTCTTGATTTTAATGTTTCATACATTTCTCTATCTCTAATACATTTTGTTGCATTCGTTTGTCTTAAAAAATATTTCGATGTAACAGTGTATATTTTAACAATAAGGGAGTTGAAATATTCCAAGCATAATGCATATTAAAACAACAAACATAAAACCTTAGTCATAGCATAGAGTAAAACCCCGTGTTAGGGCGATATAGTTGGTTGGTCTGACTTAACGTTTGTAAGGTGGAAATAAGCGGTTTTCCATAAAATAGGTACGTTTACGAATTATGTATAGTAAATTAACCCTTTCTGATCGAATGTGACAGCTACAGGTAAATAAATTAACTAAAAGCTCCGAATTAACTAAACCCTCAAGTGTTACACGCACTTTAATTTAAACATTTTGGATTGACGGCGGTAAACATGTTGTTGGTGATTTGTGAAATATCAGACATAATGACGAAGTATAAACCTCTTTTATACCTGTTGTTACTATAAACAAATGATATTTGACATTAATCGGTAGCACTATTTTTGCCATGGCAACACTCACTGACAACATTTTTCATTTTATATTAAACTAGCCTCTGCCCGCGACTTCGTCTGCGTAGAATTATACATAAAAACCTTCCTCTTGAATCACTCTATCTATTAAAAAAACCGCATCAAAATCCGTTGTGTAGTTTTGAAGATATACGCATACATAGGGACATAGGGGCATAGGGACAGAGAAAGCGACTTTGTTTTATACTATGTACTTAGTGATAGTGATATCGAATATTTGAGTACAGTATGAGTAGATACACTAAAAATGTGTCAAAATGTTCCATCCTAGACGCAACGATATGAATAAAGATTACTAATTGTTAGTTCCACTTAAACAAAGTCATGTCATTAATGACTCGTTAAATCTTTGCTATAGCGTGTCTAATAATGATAGACTTGGTGGGAATACCCTAGCGAACCCGGATGCACGGAAATACCTTTTAACTCCCACAAATGCGATTTAGATCAGTCCAAAGTGTTAATACTTGAGTATATTGTTATATGGAGCCATTGTCTCTTAATTGATTCATTATGAAACGCTTATATGGTAGCCGGCGTACTTCCTGATTCTATAAAGCTATGCGCTCCTAGTACCTTGATCCTTTTAATTCATTGTTTTTATTGCGGTTTTTTAAGATTTAAACGATTATTCGTTGCGTCATTGCTATTGATTTAAGAAACAGCGCTTTCTTTTCCATTTGACAGTATTTCCAACCTAATAACTTTAATGGCGGGTATTGTCTTACCAATAATAGTAAAAGGAAAATTAGCCACAGACCAATTAGCTTTATTACCCCGCTCGTGGAACAAGGCTTTCATGCATACCCTATTAAACCATACAACACGAAGAATACGTGGATTGGCATTAACCTACTTCACCAATTAGTCGGTTAATGACACACATCTGCATATAAAAGCGATTTCAACTTAATATCGATGCGTTTGAATCGATTTTCGATCATCGCGCCTTAAAAGTTTTGACAAATCTGCACGGTGTTCGTTAAACATGGACTTTTTGCTACCGTCATGGGAATGTAAACATACAATTTGTATGCACAGATGTGGAAAAACACATCATCATCGAAGCTATCGCAAACCAGCCACGCAGAAGTAGAAAATTTCATTAACATAACCTAGAAGATGTACTGGGTTATCAGGAATCAGTGAGGTGAGATGGTGCTTAGTTTTCAACTCTGGTAAACAGTACAGAACACAAATAATTCCAATGCCAAGTAGTTCAGAATATTCCACAACAGTATAACAATAACATAATAATGTGTAATTGACCAAGCGAGGCAATAAATAATAATAATATAGAGACGTATCGAATTGACTTACTGCATACCGTGGTATATTGTACCAGCTATTAACAAACTAAAATACATACATACATACATACATACACAAATCACGTCTTTATCCCTTACGGGGTAGACAGAGCCTAAGGTACATCTAGTTATTAAATGTGTTGTTTAACATTTCTGTGGAATCGGGAGCAAGAATAGGCAGGATTTGAAGCTAATTCGTTTAGTATTTTGAGAAGCATCCATCAAATTTTTTAAGTTTGGATTTGTTTATGTTTCGCACCATCGCCCCGGTCACTAACATTTTTCCATGCCGACTGGTAATTAAGAATAACTGGTTGATTTCACGAAAAGCTTTAGTCATGATGTATAAAAAGGTTGAACTAAAACGTTCACGCCTTGTTTATGGTATTCTAAGTATAGAATCCGAAACAAATGAGAACCTGTCTAAAGTTCTAAATATGTTTTTTTTATCCGTACACTATTAATTGACGCAACACGTGCCAAGAAAATGTCAAAATGATGACAATGCGCACTCTGCCCTAACAATAAAATCTTAAACAATAACAGTCATGGTTAACAATGATTTTCAATTGTCTGTTGTTAACATGAAAATCATCCATCTCTCAGACGTTCCCACCTAGAAACGGTAGTGTTAGAGCCTTAGCAACTTGTTGAAAGACTTACTTGTTTTTTTAAGTAGCAACACTATACAATAAAAAACGGTTTTTAATCTCATATAAATTTTATAAAGCATCCATGGTCGCCATTGGAATGTATTTATGCAGCCATACGTGAAGCGATTTATGTCGTTTTGGCACCCGGTCATGGTCACGGACGATAGGAAGTGAATGAAAAATGTATCGTTCATTCAAAATTGCTTTATTTTTGTCTGGAAGATTTAATTTGAATTTAGAAGAGATTTTACGCGGCTCCCTTCCGATTTGTCTTCAAGCTTACGTCATGCGGTGAAATATTTTTTTTGTAAGCGGCCAATACTTTGACGTAAAGTTTTAAAAGTATCTAGGATCTTTTGAGGTAGGGCTAAAGGTCATCAACGACTATTTATGTATGGTTTATTTTTTTGCAAACCTTGTTTGTAAAACGTAATACAACAGGTAAAATCGGCAGTCTGTTCGTCTTCTGAGATAATTATAAATAAGCTACTGACGTTATTATGAACAGCAAGTCATTGTGACGCGACTTTGTAAGTAATGTCTGAGTACTGTATATACAGGTAGTTTTGTTAATAAAGTCTAACTATACAAGATGTGTAGATAAACCTCTTAATAATAAAGGTTTATTTGAAGGTTTGTTTTTAAAGCTGTTTAATATTTACAGTAATCATTTTACATTATTAAGCTTTAAATAATGCTGAGAGATTTGAATTGCTAGTATTTTTTTATTGAGTCGAGACTGCTGCCTTGGTAATAGTAGTAGGTATAACCTTTTAAAAACAAAATACAACATACTTTTTTTTCTTATATAAGTAGCGAATATTGTGGCAAAGGTTCAAAACGATACTGCCATTGAATGTGTTAAAACAATTATACTTCGTACTGTTTTGTCGAAAGAATGTTTTGGATCAATAAGGGATAAACCACAGGTGGGAAAAGTGTGCAGTTAAAACATAGTCATTCATAGTTTTTTACTGTGAAATGAAAAAGATTGAAAAGTTTAAACAAAATTGGCAGTCATAACACTATCGGTGTTTTGTGTACGAATTCACTACGTTTGAAAAGTTTGGGGATTTCCTAACCTTGATCTAAAATGCAGACTTTTTAAAAATAAGTGTCCATAAATTACTTTGTTTACTATTAAAAGTCATCATACCGGTAGTGCGAGCTTTATATTTCTGCTTCGAGCATTCGTAAACAGTATAAAACATCTTCATAACGATATCAAAGTAAACTTGTTAAAGTCTTATTGTAGTTTACGATTCGCTAAGATTGACTTATTTATAATTTTACTGACGAAATAAAATGGGTCACTCGTCTATGGAATAACGGAAAAAATGCCATTGACACAAAAAAAATAACGATTCATAAACACTTGACAGTTCGAAATATGTAATTGTCGCCATTTTGATTTTTTCGCTTTCAACTTTTATTATCTGTACGTCATTGACGACTTTATTTATGCGTGTTTCTGATCTCAAGGTTTTAAAAAGTGGGCTAATGATCCGTATCATTATAAAATTTCTAATGTTATTAATAAAAAAACTTTAGTTTAATAAGTAATCTGGGTTAGAGCAGCGGAAAAAACATAAGTCAATAGCGAGTGCATCTCGGCTTAATGGAAAGTTCTTAAGTTTTATCGGTCCATTAAAAAAGTATGTGCTGAATGATAAAATTAAAGAGAACAGTAAAATAAAACTTTACTTATACTACTCTCTTCCTTATCCCGCTCTACCAAATTGAACTAGGGATAATTTTGCAGAGCGCTATTTTTGATTCGGTATTTCTCTACTAAAACTGGCTAATAATAAACTGTACCGTAATAAAAATGAACGCCACTGCAGTTTATTAAGATAAAAACATTTTTAGGTATTTATTGAATATCAAAGTCCACTTTATCTAGTCCAATGTCTAATAACTTGCCTTTATTCGGAATTGGCTAATATTTTAGGAATATGTAAAACTGACAATACATATATGCACTTCGCAGTGGGCATGTCACGGCCAAACCTGACCTCGACACACTTTTTTTTGTCGAAATCGCAAATCAAAATAGATTTAACAATTAAAAAAATTCTTTTATGTTAAATAAGTAACATAAAATGTGATACAAATAGAAAAAAACGATATTTTGTCTACTGCCAAGTAGTAGGTATTAGGTTAGATACAAAATAAGACCTAATTATGTAAACGAGCATGTGACATTCAATTGCAATTACAATTTCTAATCTGAATCAATCAATGAAAGGCCTTTAAGCGATCTGCATTCCAAGGCTCGTCTTCATGTAGGCATTATTGTGTTGCCACTGCATTAACACATGCTACTGGAAGTGATATCATATACGAGAGAAACACATGCCACGATAATTATGCAATTATACGATTTATGCATGATTTGATTTTCAAATAAATCTTGAGGGTCGAATTGATCCAAGGGCAATATAAATAATGCATGTGATGGAAGAATATTCTGGTTTTATAGTGAGGTTGACCGTGGTCTGTTGCTAGTGGGAACTTGGTTAAGAATGATTGTCATGATATAGTTTACGATGGCATTTGGAATCGTTACCTAATCGAAACCTTGTAATAATACTTAACCCTCGACCCAAATATTACTAGTGGAAACCATAAAGTTCCTCCCACATATAATTGTCAAGAACTTGACACTTTGAGAGACGATCATAAGACAATCAATTGGATATTTACCGTTTCCAGCAGGCGGAAATAAACAGTTCATAAAGTGCGTTACTTTCCAATGTAGTATTTAAAATACGCTGCCCCATATTCTAATATTAACTAGTCAATTCAAACCAATAACTCTTAAGACAAATAAACATGTCAAATACTAAAATGTTCTCAATCAGCCGTTTACGAGGATTGTTTATCAATGCGAGGTTTCTTTGAGTAGCCTTCCCTTGAGATGCGATAAAAAATTGAAAATATCCGTTCCCGAAATAAAATTTCACTTACCTTTATAAACCTTGGCAGTGTCAGCGTACGAAGTGATTTGTTGGTCCTGGCTGGAAAAAACAAAGTATCTAATAAAAAAAAAACTGTATTTTTTTATAGCTGCCAGCGTCAAATGATAGCTGGTATTCTCGAACGTGCTCAATATCTTCGAATCCATGGAATTCCTGTACCAACCTAATTAGCATTATCACTTTGTCAAGATAGATGAAAATTTTATTCTTTACGAACAAAACATGACTCTTATAAAAAAAAACTAAAGAAAGAGAATTACAAAAGTGAAAATTACCACAGATATTATAGCAGTTTGACCTATAGGACCCTTTTTCTACCTAAAAACGGTATAATAATTTTGATGCTGATTGCAAAAACAAAATGGCGATAACTTTAAGATCTATTAATCGGAAGCGCTTCTAAATATAATAAAATTTAACAAGCTAAGCGATTAGTTTGTCATTCATAAAAACCATAATGTTACGTAAACTCTTTAACAAAAACAAACAAAAAAATCGGAAGTGATTTCGTTCAGATGATCGAATGTCATTGACCTTTGTTGAGTTTTGGCATCGATCGAGGTCTACAATTTACTTTAAAAATATTGGATGGAGCAAAAAAAATTTAAAGACCTTTTAAGTTATTAGTTTGTTAGTTTCATTGACCGAATTAGTACAACATCTATCTTCAATCAAATAGAAACAAACAGTTTCATCACAGTTCCTTGAAAAGTTACACGTACAGTAATTATTTACATTCTAATGACTTATATGTAATTAATGTAACCGTATTGTTGCTTGTCGGTCGGTTGCGTGCGGTCGGAACTGGTGCAATTTACTATTTCACATCCAAATTCAGGATAAGGTCATATATCTATAAATATTTAAAGAATGCACTAAAACGTTGAAAGTATTTCCTATGGAAATAACCGTTCCGCAGAAAATTACAGCGATTTCCTCAACTTAATTTGGTAATATAAAGTTCGGGGAACTTCAATCGAATTGGCACATTTTATCTCGGTATTTTAATTACCGTTGTAATGAAGTAATCAAAACGGAGACAAGTACACATAATTATCTCTAATTGCGTGATTATCATGTCTATTCCTACTGCCAAGGTCAAGTGACGGAAGGCCTGCAAAACTTCCAGAATTTGGCCAACTACGTGCCAAATTTATGGCAAGTAACTCAATAGTGCCGGTAGCAACTTCCAATCCGTACCACGGCTTCTCTATTGAACACCGGCGTGTTTGTAAACGTGTTGTGATTTATCCTCACCTCTGTTCCACTCGCATTAATTACTCAAATCGGAACAGAGCCGTAAAACAGCTGATTTTACCGATGTAATTTACCCGAATAATGACACGACCTTGCGAAACTGCGCTGTAGGTTGTGTGCTTTGTTTGAGAACGCACCCAGGGCGTGTCAACATGACCCGCCGTTAACGCACCAAGCCTAATTTACGTTTCTGTTTGTTGCAGGTTCGTCATTAATTTGTTGGCGACGAATTTGCTGACGACGTCGCTGCTGGCTCCGGCGCTGTTTGGAGAGCATTCGGCGGCGACGGCGGCGCCGTGGGTGGAGGCGGGGGACGCGGCCGCCGCGGCCTGCAGCCTTGCTGCTCTGCTGGCAGTCACTTTAATCGCGCTCGACCAGCACCATGCTGTCACCGACCCGCTCCGCTGCCACACCCGCCTTCTGCAGCGACGCCCCGTCGTACTATGCGCCGCCACCTGGCTCGCGGCCGCCTCCGCCGCCGCCGTCCGGGCTGCCATCGCTGTCTTCCGCCTATTCTACCCGCTCGAGCCCGCAGTCCAGGGAGTCGAGCTGGCTTACTCTGTCGTGTACTTAATCGTCGGCATCCTCACGCCGGCGGCCGTGGTCTGCGTCATGTACGCGCGAATCTATCGCGCGGCGCGCTCTTCTGGCCTCCGAGCGCGAGCCCACGGAGCCAGCGCACTGCAGCTCCACGAACCGCCGACCAACTTGCCTGATCTCATCGAAGAGAGCGAAGGATTGACACTTAAAATAGACGTGCCCGAGAACGGCGCGGACGATGCGGACCGCAAGTTCGGGCCTTTCCTGCTGCCTCCGGATCAGCCCCGGCGATGCCCGTCTGTCGCGAGTTTAAGAAATACGCGAAAAGACGGGAAATCTAATGAAGATCTGAGGAAAGGATTGCCAGCGGTGAGCTCGGCGCCTTTGTTGGCGGCTCCTTTACTGGCGGTACAACAGCGGACACCCATACCATCGACTAACGGCTCGAGAATTACGTCTTTCCGTTGTCGAATTTCAAACGCGTCACTGTTCCGGTACCGCGAGGAGTCGCGAGCGGCCCGCGTCGGGATTCTGACGGGGGCTCTGGTGATGCTGCATATTCCTCACGCGATTACCGCTGTGGTGTCGGCGGTGTCGCCGGGCCTGGCGGACAGCGCGCGGACGCCGGCGCTGGCGCTGCTGGTGCTGTCTGCGGCGGCATCACCGTTCCTATTCGCGCTGCGGTCGCGACGCGTGCAGCGGGAGGCGCGGCGGCTGCTGCTGCCGGAGAAGAGCGCGTGGGAGCGCGGCGCGGGCGCGGCAAGCGCGGCGGCGGCGGACGGGCAGCGAGCGCGCGCAGCGCTGGAGCTGCTGCGCACGCTGTCGCCCGGCAACTCGGGCAGCACGGAGCCGCCGCCGGGAAACGCGGAGGCGGGGGCGTGCCGCGGCTCCTTCAGCTCTGGCGGCAGCACCCAGCTGTCCTCGGCCTCGGACGAGTGACCGCCGCCCCCGCCCCGCGCCTCGCGGGTGCACTTCGCCCCCCGACCCACCGCTCTACTCATCTGTGATACTAAGTTAAGCCACGCGCTCGGCGCGACCGTTAGACTGATATAGTTCTTAAGTTAATTTATTATTGTGTCCATGTACCTTGCCGCTAAGCGGACAACTTTTACCTGACATAAATGTATATTAAAAATTCGTATCGAAACTTAATTGTATTTTCATTTCCTCGCCGAATGACTCACCTACAACAAAACAGTCGTCGAAGGCTGCCAGTGTAGCAACTGACAACTCGGCGAAAACCTCAAGTTCATTACGAAAATGATTTCACACCTGTCTACACTAATACCGAAGTGTTTGCTATTGCGATGTTAATCTCAGACAGTTACAAAACTGCTTTAACGGAATACGGCTGTAATTTGAAACTGTAACATGCAACATGAGTCAGGTGACGCTGTTGACCAATATGAGATTACCCCTATTGAGGCACAAGGCCGCGACGCTAACTTTCTTTATCGTGCTATTGTAGACAGTGAAAATATTTTCAATACGACAAGTCAGAGCACACAACTTTTTGCGACGTGGAGAGAGATTTCTGTGTTCATTGCGCGGCCGACACACGCGCCACACATTGGTTAAAGACATCGCACGCAATGCATTAGAAAAACGATCTCCACGCCGCGGGTACGTGTAGTCCATAGAACCATAATGCATTCACAAGGAACAGACAGGTACGCTATTAGATGCCTGCTCGGTTCACTAACAGAAAGGTACACTTAATGGCTGCGCTGTCAAGAACATGCTTTTATAAATACGATCTGGACCTTATCAACAGCAAAAATAAAATACTCAACCGAGGCAAACTAAGAAATAAATTTTCGTGAAGCGATAAGTCACACCAAACAGTTATCAGTTTGAAAATTTTTAGATCTTTCAAAGCGACAACACGCTTCAGCACTTTTCTTTTGGCTGTCAGTTTCAACAAGGAAAATAATAACAGCATTATCTTCATAACGATACTATTTTTAGCGCAATAGTTTATATTTAGATTCATAATAAAAACATCAATGCTCAGCTCAAAGTCCAGGACCTTGAAATTAAAAAACGCTGCATTTCATAAACGTATGGCCGAATCATGTGGCTGATCTGGATGCTGTTTCGCGTTTCGCATATACTCAAAGAAGTAAGTATAGCAAAGATACTCAAATAAGTAAGTACCTATAGCAAAGATACTCAAAGAAGTAAGTATAGCAAAGATACTCAAAGAAGTAAGTATAGCAAAGATACTCAAAGAAGTAACTATAGCAAAGATACTCAAATAAGTAAGTATAGCAAAGGTTTATAAACAAGAAGTGGTAAGTATGAAAAGGTATAAAGTAAGGAATTAATACGAAGGAAGTAAGAATCTGAAATAAGTACCTAGCCCAGTTTACGTACCGGGGTGACTTTAAAAAAGTAGTTATTATGACGAAATCATTAATATTTATTGGCGTTCACTGCTTCCGATGTTTTTAGCAACCGCCTTTGCGTCTACATGCCAAACGTTCACCGCATATGGACGATATCGATTTTATGGCAATTTTAAAACGATGAAAGTAGACCCTAAATTGTCAAAGTCACCCCGGATAACGGTACTTACTAGGTGAAAGACGAATCTCTACAGTCTTTGCTAGGTTGAGTTTTATAACAACTTAAGTGACAGCTACATAATATACAAAGAAGTCTGACTTACTTACTCACGTCTATATCCCTTACGGGGTAGACAGAGCCGGAGGTAACAAGACCTAAAGGCCACGTTTAGCATGAATGTAGGTGGAAAGGGGAATCAAAATAGTGATGGGTTGCTAGCCACATTGCCTATAACGTGATTCCTAAAATTTTCGCCCATTCCCTCGATGGGCTTTTACCATCTGCGCGGGCCGAGGAGCAACTGGTACATTCTATGTTTTTCCTTTGCTCCCAGACCAGCATGGAAGTTCCAGACCATTAATTTAACTATGTATACTTAAATATAAAAATCTAAATGTATTACAAGATAAATTAAATGAACTAAAACAAAAATAAGTGACAGTGAGTGCTTGTTTTTCTTCATTCATTTTCGCTACAAGCTATTCATTTATCATTATTATTATTTTATTAGTTCAGTTATATATTTTTTCATTAAACTGTATTGGTTGTTCATCTTAGTATTATTATTAATCTATTTCGTATATTTATAGCCAATGTGATTGCCCGTATTGTAATATGACATATTAACATAAACATACTTAATATTCGATTTTAAGTAACAAAATATGGACCAAACGCTGTTGTCTGAAATAAACGATTTTAATTTTATTTTAATTTTATTTTTTTTTATTTTACTCATTCCAAATTTCGTACTATACCAACCACAACAATGAAGAGTTATACAGATACAGACATACCTACATGGGTATAGGTGAAAAACTAAAGTAAATGACCGGGGGTATACGCGACGGCAGACATACCCTCTAAAAATCACACGGATTCCCTATTCGGTCGTATGTAACGCGTTACGGGAGCATTTGTTGTCACCGCGACGCCCCACGACCACCCCGGGATGGGGTTCCCTCTTCGCGGCACCTGTGCAATGCAGGTTTGGGAATTCCCGCCCTCCTCCGCTGGTGCCGCTTGGATTTTTTATAGAGGTTGTCTCCTCGTGGCCCCCTGTCTTGAAAAAGACAAGCGACCCACGTTCCGACCCCACGGGCCGGGTTACGTGTAGATGTAAATGACCTGTTGTATGTGTGAGTAATGCGTGCGAATAGACAAATTGACGTTCGAAATTAGAAAAATGACTTACGTCCCATATCAGTTCAGCTTGGCTGGCACGAGAGCGCGCAGATGGTAAAAGCCCATCGAGGGAATGAGCGAAAGTTTAAGTAATCATGTCATAGGCGATGCGGCTAGCAACCCATCACTATTTTGATTTCACTTTCCAGCTATACGCCCTTAATCATGCTAAACGTGGCTTTAGGGTTTTGTTACCTTAGGCTCTGTCTACCCCGTAAGGGATAAAGAAGTGATATGTATGTGAACACAAAAAATCAAGAAGTAAAAATTCTTGACTCATTTGATAGTACAGTCAGCGTCAAATAGTTCGTGACACCAAAGTGGCCACAAAGTTAGCAACACGACCTTATTTCAACTGTAACAATGACGTGTTGCCAACTATTTGGCTACTTTGGGTGTCATGAACTATTTGACGCTGACTGTACAGGATCATTTACTTAAGTTTTTCACTTATAACATTGCAAGTGTTTCAAATTTGTCTTGCAAGTTCTCGCCCACGCAGAATAACTAACTAAGTTAACTAAATAAAAGCTTGAGGTTATAGTTGTCTCAGGGAGTACATAGAGCGTCTTTGACGATTTCTTGGGATCGTAAAACAGATATGTTAAATAAATAGTGACGCAGAATAAGTAGAAACTTACGAGTAGAACTAAAGGCAAACGCTAGTCTTCAAACAACGTAATAGCTATTTTTAAGTAAGTCAAACTAATTTATTTATAACTAGCCTTCCGTCCGCAGCTTCGCCCGCGGTAAATTAATTTTCCCGTAGGAAAAGGTATTTTCCCGCGGTAAAAAGTAGCCTATGTCACTCAGTGATAATGTAGCTTTCTAAGGGCAAAAGAATTTTTGAAATCTGTCCAGTAGTTTCGGAGCCTATTCAATTCAAACAAACAAACAATCAAATTTTTCCTCTTTATAATGTTAGTATAGATAAGCTATTATGTACATAAACATATAAACAAATATTATTAATATTAAAATAATAGTCTGCTTTTAATTACATCTTCATCTTCGGTGTTGGTGATATATTGACCGTAGAGGAATAAAGCGACAACAGTATAGTTTAGCAAAATAAGTATAAAGAACGACCCCTCCTGCCCACACTGTGGGAAGGAGACGAGCAAACACGTCCTCACAAAGTGCGTCATGTACGCGGCAGCGCGGCGTGATGCATTCGGGAGTGACGAACTGGAGGAGGACGAGCTAAGGGATGTCGAACTTAAAGATGTCCTTATGTTCGGCAGGAGAATAAGAAGATTCGAGGAGAGTTGCTGTGTGGGAGCGCTGCTGGGACAGTAACCGGCGGCTCCAACCAAGGGGAACTGGGCTGAATGGTCGCCAAAAGCGACAACAGTAAGAAGCTAGTATTCATTTATTCGTCCTAAGAGTACTTAGTACACAACTCCGACACTCACCTCTCTCTGAGGCATCCTCAGCGGTTGACATTCCGCCGGTCAATCTACGACCGATAATATCGGTCTATCGGCTATATTATAGCAGTTACTTGATTTCACTGTTTTGCGGAGTAGCAAAGTAATATCCATTTAATCTTTGAATTGAAGAAAAGTGCATTGGGCATTGAGGCCGGCAATACTTCGCCTCAGCGTGTTACACTTGCACGCATGTGTTGCATGTGTACGTAGTGTGGAGTACCACTAGAATAAAATGGGACTGACTCGACTACGTTTGCCGTTTGCAGTGCATACTATGTACCTACAGTGAATGGGCACAAATCGCTACCCATTGGGTGCCGTAAGCTGGCCATCGAAGCAGTGGCAGAACGAAAAGAAACGACACGACTTCAATGTGTGCCTATCGAATAGATTTGAAGGAGCATGAAGTCGACAGAGACGATAGAACAGCTTTACCCACCATTGGTACAGTTTGAGAGGCTACAAAAAGCGCCTATAACGTTCCATAACCATAAGCATTTTAATCTTATTTAATCATTTTTAGGTTGCTTTCCTAACTTTAAACTAGTCTCCGCTGCCTGTTTATCCTTTTGTCCGTCTTAGAAATTCAACTATCAACTTCAGTAGACCGTTAGCCTAAAGGTGGCCTTTAGGTCTTATTACGTGACGTTATAAATATGTATGATTATAATGTTAGCGTAATTGAAAATTCATGTTCGAACCTGACATGTTATTGTTCCGAGACCCCCCAAAAGCTCCATCCTTGCCTCAGGGTGAGCTTTACAAAACATTCTTTGTACGTTGACCTCGGCTCAAAGCTTCGTCTAATGATGCATAAACACGTCACCATTTTTTTCTGTTATAAGGCAAAACTCGGAGTCTGGCTGCCAAAAAAATCCTGAGTAATTTATCTTGGTAAAGTTCCCATTTTTTGGCCGATCGTACCCTGTTCTTTATTTTCGGCTACAAATAATGACGAAATTCAGAGCGCGACCTTCTTACGCGTAAAAATTGAGGTATCGATACGAAAAAAGAAACAGTTGAGCGTCTTCGCATTAGGTTGCAAGCAGTGAGGCAGCAGCAGATGCCTAAATAGGTTTGTCCCGCTATTAGTTGGTAGAAAAACGCTTACAAAAAAAATTGTGGCAAACATTTAATTATTGCAAAAATTATACTATCCGTAGAGTACGTCATCTTCACATCAAAATTCCACCCCCTTGGTCATTTCGGGACCATAATTTGTATCCATACAAAATATCGCATAAATCGTTTCAGCGTGACAAGGCCACAGACTGATAGAGAGACAAACAGATAGATAGACACACTTTCGCAATGTTATAATATTAGTAAACTCAAACATTTACTTTATTAATGAAAAAAATATAAAAGGGGTATTAAAAACAAATTAAACTATGATTAAAATAAAAACTAAACTAAAACTAATCTCAAAATAAAAAAAATAAAAAAGGAGGAGGCCCCGTGGCATAGTACCACAGTCGCTGGCAGCATTCTCCCTTTGGACAGCGTTACTAATACGCTGTCCAAGGAAGCTGCCAGCTCTGCGGTCACCCGTAGCGTCTATTAGCCTCTTCGAAACATCTTTGAAGAGGCTAATAGCGCTAGGACCCCACGGACCAAGGGTCTCAACACCGAAAGGGACAAAGTTATATTCGGTGCTGAGACCCCTATATTTATTTATCTTGCCTAATTCGGCCGCTTCTGCAGCTGTGCCTGCTCTACTCTATATTAGTATAGATATATCAGCTATATGAATTTTAAAGCAGGAGCTACAATGAAGTTTCCTCGTTATAATACACTAGCTGTTGCCCGCAACTTCGTTTGCATAGAATTAGTTTATCGCTATCCCGCAGGAATTACGCAATTTTCCGGGTCAAAAAATAGCCCATGTGTTATTCTAGACTATAATCTATCTGTGTTCCAAATTCCATCCAGATCTGTCCAGCCGTACGGGCGTGAAAGAGTAACAAACATCCATTCATCCATACTTACAAAATTTCGCGTTTATAACATTGGTAAGATTATTGGAATGAACTCTTCCATGCTGGTCTGTGAGCAAAGAAAAAACAGAATGTACCAGTTCTCTACCCGCGCAGATGGTAAAAGCCCATCGAGGTAATTGGCGACAATCATAGGAATCATGTTATAGGCGATGAGGCTAGCAACCCATCCCTATTTTGATTCCATTTTCCACCTATACGCCCTCAATCTTGCTAAATGTGGCCTGTAGGTACCTGTTACCTTAGGCTCTGTCTACCCCGTAAGGGATAAAGACGAGATTTGTGTATGTATGTATGTATGTATGTGTATGTATGGGAATGAAGTGCGCCGTTGGCAACCCGATTTTCTCCTAATAAAAGCAAAGGAGATCGTCGTTGATCGTTGATAACTACTTTAAGTGTACTCGTGGCTCTAAATTTCTTAGAACTTTATTACAACAACATAAACAAGGAAAACTAAACTTTTTAAAGGCGATGGCACACGGCGACGATTGCCGTAGTAAGAGCGTTTTCACATTATTTTTATCCCTTGCGCGGTAGACAGAGCCTAAGGTAACAAGACCTAGGCCACGTTTCGCATGATTGTAGACGTAGTGGTGGAAAGTGGAATCAAAATAGTGTTGGGTTGTTAGCCGCATTGCCCATAACATGATTCCTAAGATTTTCACCAATTCCCTAGATGGGCTTCTAGGGCTAGAAGCAACTGGTACATTTTACGTTTTTTCTTTACTCCCAGACCAGCATGGAAGAAGCTTTACATTATCCAATCCGATAATTCTGATGTCGGTGTCGGACGACGAAAGCCGACACTTGCTGTTTTTACTAGCGTCCGATATCAAGCCGGCGTCTGATGGTGCTGCCAACATATATCGATGTTGTATCTACCTACTCAAAATAGCCGATATCGGAGTGGACAATGTGAAATCAGTGCTGCAGGTGTCTAACACCTCAGCGTAATGCTGAGCCAGCGACCGTTTCACTTTTGCGAAGACACACAACGCTGATGATCTATTTTTCATATTTATGCTTTTTTTTTGTTTTACCTTGTTTATTTTCTATAACATTGTGTATATTATCTTATATTTGTGTGTCTTGCAAAAAGGAATAAATGTCTTCTTTCTTTCTTTAAAGTCAGGTCCATATTCCCCCCTGTTCCGTCTATTATGATTCCCCTCACCACCTATACGCCCATAGTAAAGTTTTTGTAGAGGTGCAAATGTTTTTTTTCGCCAGTCGACGTCTTAATAAACGAGGAACTGCAGCTCTTTTATTTTTATTTCCTATTATTAATTAGAAATAGATCTTTTATTTTTATTTCCTATTATTAATTTAATGGCTGATAAGCTTCGTGCCTAGAACTAGCTTAGAATTAAAAAAAACTACAACTACCACTTAAAAAAATATTTTTAATTAATAATAGGAAATAAAAACAATAGAGATGCATTTCCTCGATTATTAAGTCTTTGACTGGCGAAAACAAAAATTTGCACCGCTTCAAAAAACTATACCTACTTAGCCAATTGTGCGTTCAGAAATCGCACGACTGCGCGACTATATCGCCGCTTAAGTCGCCGTGTGTTTAGGCTCTAAATACTGTAATCATTTATCGTTATATAATTATCTAACCTAATGTATTATTATTTTGATTCATTGTAATTGTCTAAAAATTCCCCCATTGCGGATAATAACGGTAACCTTTGAACTTTTTGGGACCAATTTATTGCAATAAAAATACTACCTTCGACTGGGCCCAATTGGGAACTATAGCCCAAGGCTTCTCGTTCTGTGAGGAGGCCTGTGCCCAGTAGTGGGACGAATATAACCTGGAAATGATGATTGCACGGGTTATTTTAAGTTTAGTGTATAAGGTTTTGGCTTCGGCCGAAGCTCCAAGGTCTAACAAAATGCAGCCTTGCCGTAGTTCAAAAATCAAAAGGCAATAACCGAGCTAATCTGATAATTGTGTCTCACATAATGTGGATCACGGCCGTGAAATACAATAGCGCGTGCGCAGACTACAACAGCGCGGCCACTGAACAGAAAACGCTGATAAGCATGAGATTTTTATACAATCATAAGTCATTTATTCGCTTAAACACGGTAGGTACCTATGGACATTGGAGACTGTTAGCTGAGCTAAAAATGAAACATTAACACTGCTACTCCGTTACTCACGAGCTAGTTGTTATCTGTCAGAATTAAAACGCTATTCCTACTATTCCTATTCCTACAAATGCCTGTCTGTTACTTCTTTACTCTTAAACCACTCAACCGATTTGGATGAAATTTGGTACTAGAGAGATAGTTTGAGTTGAGGTCCGAGAAGGAAATTTTAAAAGAAAAGTTTGTGTGTGTATCTGGATGTATTTGTTGCCCTTTTATGTTAGTGGATACCACGGATTTTGTCGAGAAATGGGACATTTCTATACAAATATTACCTATAAAGAGGAAAGATTTGCATTATGTACGTTTGTAACGAATATACTCCAACATTACTGGCTACTATCAATTTCAAAAGTTATTTCACCATTAGAATGCTATATTCTTTCTAAGTACCATAGGCTATATAGTGCATTGGGGTAAAATATAATAATACTAATACGAAATTCCCTCAATTCCGAATTTACCCTAATGCACCTTATTTTTATTCTGCGCACATGAAGTCGCGTGCAACAGCTAGTAGTCTACAATCCGGATAAACACAAAGGATACTTTTTATGTCGGAAAATGGCACAGATCTTGGGTAGCAGCCGAAGAATTCTTCGCCGTCGAAGTTTTAAAAATCCTGAAAATGCTAATCAGGACACAGTCAGAACAATTCTGTACCTAGCCTACACGTGTATGGTGTCCTATTCTTTTTATCAAGCATCTCCTTAAAAACGAGTAATATGTGCGTCAGTGATGTAACGAATGTCATTTTTTAAACATTCGCGAATGCGAATGCGAATGCAAATGTCTGCTACTGACATTCGCGGATGCGAATGCGAATGCGAATGTAGAAGTGTTCAAATTTGGCGTCAATTGTCTATGGCTTTGCTGGCAGTTACGAGGTGCGTTCCGTTTGTATTTTGTTCCGAGAATAGCCGAGTTGATACGAACTCATCCGACTGAATTGTCATTCCGCTCGCGCCGGTCTTTTCGTAAACAAGTGAATTTTGAGGTTAGAGTTTTTTCTTGCATTAAAAACATAAGAAATGAATGGGTTTTTGATTTTAATAACCTACCATTATCTTCAATTCGTTTGTTTTTTCTGATATTCATATTCGCAAAACATTTGCAGAAATTTTGCGGATGCAAATGAGAATACGAATATCCAAAAATAAGCGAATATCCGCGAATGCGAATATTCGTTACATCACTAATGTGCGTATTTTCATCACGTCTTGCTAAAATAAAAAAAAACAAAACAATCTTGTTACGTATGTTTGAGCTTTAATTAAATTACAGTTGTACACTTAGATAAAAAGTTACATGGCGGATTATAGGTTACCACAGTAGATACGTAACAGACTAGAGCATTCGTTTTTGTCTCAATAAAAACAGACATGGTATGGATCCATAACATAGAAAACATACACGAGCCCTAATCGCTAATCAAAATGAGCAAAGCAGAAATAATTTTGTGTGTGTATGTGTGTATAATGCAACGAAATTGATTCCAACCTTATATTGTTATTTTCCAATATTGAGCGTAATATATCCAATATGTCAGCGTTTAACATTCGATTGCCTGCGCTTTTCTTCTCTGTGATTCAGATAATACTAGTAAGCGACACCGGTGAGAGTACGCTTTCGTGGTTATATAAACACTATTAACTAACCACTAACCCTTTAAAACAGCTTAAATCCTTACCAACAACCGTTCAAAACACAACTCTATACTCCAAACCATACAGTCCAGTTACGTCACAGAAATGCAACAAAAGTCACTTTGAATTCAACGCTCAGGTTAACTGATAAGCAAAAAGGCGTAAGTGCACTTGAGTTTAAGTGTACTTACGTCGTTTTAAATGTTGTGATGAAGAACAATGCAAACTGTTGCCAGGCGCCACATGATGTCATATGTCATATAGATAGAAATGCAATTCGATACACATTACATGGATATACCTTTGTTTCCGCGTTCTATAGTACGTGAGTTTGTGGTGCAGTATGCTTCGTGTAAGTTTTCGGTCACAGAACACGTCTCGAACGCGTTTGAGTGTTTTAAAAAAAAAAGTCCACGTGACGAACATTTTTTCCAGAATTTAATTTCGGGTTTTTCTTACTGAGAAACGTTTACCCTATTGATTCTCATACAAGAAAAAAGGTGTCCCAGATTTTACTATGGATATTTTTCCTCTTCGTCACGTTTCATACATACCTACCTATATTAAAAAAGTGACGAACGGGAATGGAAATTTTGGGACACATTTTTTCTTATTATGAGGATCGATAGGATAAACAATTCTGAGTAAGAAAACCCAAAATGGTTAAATTCTGGAAAAAAAAACATGTGAACTTTTTTTGGAAAACACTCGTTTGCGTTATTATGTTAAACACTATGAAAACAGTTTGTTGCCGTTTCGATCCGCAAGTGGCGCTGCCAATTTCTTCATAGTAATTGAGACGTTTACTTGAACGCCGAGACGTTTGTTCATGTGAAAACTTACACTAGAGGATCTGAGCCTACATAGATTAAAACATAGGCTACTTTTTATCCCGGAAAATTGCATAGTTCCCACGGGATAGCGATAAACATGTCACGACCCATAGCTGCCTAGAGTCGCAACGTAATTAATTGGCTAAGTAAAGTTTTTGGAAGAGGTGCAAATTCTATTTTTTTTCGATAGTCGACGTCTTAATAATCCAGGAACTGCAGCTCTTTTATTTTTATTCCCTATTATTAATGAGATATAATTTTTTAAATGCTCGATATATGACATTTGTGAGATTTAACGGCCGAAAAGCTCTGTTGCCTAGAACTAGCTTGTAATAAAAAAAAACTACGTCAACTGTCACGTTTGACGTTGTCAAAAAATAATACCGCGGTTCTGTTTATTTGCGTTTGCGTGTAATCAGTGTTAGCAGTGTGTTTTTTAATGATATTTCAACGACCTCAGCACAACCCCTGGACTTTCGATATTGCCGCACTTCTCTTCGACCTTTGCACGATATTTGGACTACGATTTCAGCTACTTTCGACGACTTAGGCACTGCTTCTTGGACAACGTTTTTCTGCTTTGCGACGACCCCCGCCTTGACTTTTGGACTGATTTTTATAATACTGAGGCTTCGCTATTGATCACAAAATGAGCGAATTTGTACGAGCGGATTCAAGAAACTTGCCACACATGGATATGTTCATGATAATGGAATATTTCCACACAAACGATAAGCACAATGTTGCTGAAATAAGAGGTGTGAAGACACTCATGTACGTACTGGCGAATTTCACATACATTCTGATGCATATAATAATTAATTATGATTACAAATATTTAACATGTATATACATAGTGTATTGTTGTGCATCAAATTAAATCAAAATCATTTATTTGGTTATAAATAAGCCGGGCACAGGCAGTGGGACATAAATAGGCAGATGATAATGATGAAAGATCTTGTGTTATAATGTTTTCCATTGCATTTTAGGTCATCCAGAGGTGGTTATGTTGATAATGCAGTAGGTTATGTTGAAATTAAAAGAGGGAGCACTGAATGCGTTGTCAGGGCCAAAGTTGTTCCGGAGCACAAAATAAGGATGAAATATTATCTTGTGACTATTCATTTAGAAGAGGCGAATAGTAATATAATTGATGCAACATGTGATGGTTGTCCTGCATCAGCTGGTAAATACTTACACTATAGAGTAAATATTTATGGTTAATGAGGATTATAAATATTTTCATTGATTTGTTTTACTTTCAGGTGGATGTAAACACACATTGGTGGTGTTATATTGGTTACAAAAAAAATCTACAGAACCATCATCTACATCCATAGAATGTTATTGGGCTAAACCACGATTAGCCAGTGAGGGAACACAGCCAATATCCTCCAAGGATATTTTTCCATCCAAGAAAAGAGGAATAGAACTAGGACCAAGAGATCCGGAGAAACTCAATGCATTTTATGAAGAATGTAAGAAAAGAAAAATTGGGGACTCTCTGATTTTGTCATTTTTACCAGATCATGATAATGGTTTGACAAAATGGTGTATATTTGACATGATACTTGATTTTGCAACTAAAACTAATAATCACAGTTTTGAATATTTTAAAAGTAACGTATCTGTGCCTCAATCTGTGCAAAATCAAATAGCAAAAAGCACTAAAAAGCAGGCAGAGTCAAAGTTATGGCATAGCATAAGACAGGGCCGAATAACAGCATCAAAAGTACATGAAGCTTGTCATTGTGACACACCTGATGGCTCTCTTGTGGAACAAATTCTTGGTGGTTACAAGATTTATGATACCAAAGCAATGAAGAGAGGAAAAATATTAGAAAAACCAATAATAAAAGAAGTTGAACGGCTATTGGGGGTCCACATTGAAGAATGTGGATTTCACTTAATTAATTTTTTTAGTGGAGCTTCGCCTGATGGTGTAGCCAATGACTTCATTGTTGAAGTAAAATGCCCTAGCACTGCTAAAACCGTGAAAAACTATCTAGATAAAAATAAAATAAAAGAAAAATTTTTGGCTCAATGCCAGTTCCAAATGCTGGCCACAGGATATAAAAAGTGTGCTTTTTGTGTTGCTGACCCAGATTTCGAACACAACAAAAAAATCGAAATAAAATGGGTTAAGTTTGACGTGGCTTATGCCAACAATTTGTTAGAAAGATCAGAAAAGTTTTGGAAAAATGCGATTTATCCCAAAATTTTACTTAACGCTTTGTCCTAAATATATTGGAGAAAAATCCCATGATAGCCAGACCTTCGTCATAGTATAAAGGAGTTTCTCTATGGATGCCTTTAGCCGTTATACTATACTAGCTGACCCGGTGAATCTGTTCCGCGTTAAATTTGAAAAATTCCAGTGGTTTGGGCTGTGCTATCCTGCGGGAACTATGCAATTTTCCGGGATAAAAACTATCCTATGTTCTTTCCCGGGACTCAAACTATCTGTATACCAAATTTCAACCAAATCGGCCCAGCGGTTTAAGCGTGAAAAGGTAACAGACAGACAGACAGAGTTACTTTCGCATTTATAATATTAGTAAGGATAACAAAGGTCTGACTACCATGGGCTAAATCTGTACTAAGATAGACTAAGTTCCGAAGGATGTTTCATTTTCATAATATGAGGACCCCATTCTGACTTCTGATGTGTGTTATCATGAACCCCAGCTAAAATATGACTTTATGTAGAAGAGGTACAGTCGAAACCTTACTCATACGTCCAAAGAAATCATTGTGTAATTTATGATAAAAATGTTCCACAGAGGTATGCAATTCTGTTTGTTCAACTGTACAGTATTAGGCTCTGTCTACCCCGCAAGGGATAAAGACGTGATTTATGTGTTGTGTATGTGTGTACAGTATGGTGATTTTTTTCTTATATACCACATCAGGTTTCGTTGGATAGGTCTTTCAAAAAGATTTTTGTTAAAAAGTCTATATTTATAACTAATTTGTACATTTTAAAATAAAACAAAGCAAAAATTATTGTATTTTTATTATGTCGCCTTGCAAATTGACTAAAGCACATGCTATAATAACTGCTTCGTCCACATATCTGACATGGTTATGGTTTATAACCGAGTGAGGCTTTAAAAAGGCAAATTCCCTCAATCTCCTTATCACACGTTCCACAGGTATCCTCAAGCTGGCAATAATTTTGGTTTGGATCACCTCCTTTTTGGTTGGCGTTTCCTGTGAGGAAACACTTGGGGGCCGAAGTAGTTTCACGTGTCTCTGCGATAGGAGAGTTTCTATGCCTTTGAAGCCTCGATCGGCTAAAACCACAGCCCCCGGAGGAAGAATATCGACAAAGCCACTACATTCAGTAATAGCTTTGTCAGAAATCCTTCTTCCATAACCCTTCGAAATATAACATATGAAGCCATTTGGGCAACATGCAATCAAGTATTTTAATGTGTTGCATGATTTATACTGTGACCATGTCCTTGATTGCATAACAGGATTTGAGGCTTTTTCAATCTGGATCTCGAAACAGTCAAGTATGCATTGTACGTTAGCAAACCTCACTTTAAAAACAGGGGGCAATGTTTTTTTAATCATGATGGATTCTGGCAGGTATATAAACATTTGTAAATAAGTTGCCAGATGCGGTATACAAATTCTTAACAGCTCTTGCAATGTCACTTGACTTAAATGAAAGTGATGACTTATTCTTTGTATTGTGTCATTTTGCTTTAATTTAAATAAGGTGATAATGACATGCAGGGGGCGTAATTTGCATTGTTTGGCTAAAAAAATTATCAACCAAAAATATGACTTAGGAAGACCAAGATACATTTTGGGGTTTTCCTTAATAATTCTTAAGATATGTGTACGTCCTGACATATCATTCCCTTCCTTTACTGTCTCCTTGGTTGAGCTTGACGATGAGGGGCTAGAGGGTTCATATAATGTTGGTGTTGATGAACGACTTGCAGTTGAAGATGATGGCTTGCTTGGCATGATTTTTTCAGCAATAAGTGAGACATTTATATTAGCTGAACAGGCTACACATTTTACTGATGGTTTCACCATAACGGCTTTGTTTGAGTATATGATTTGGGTCTGAGTTGAAGAATCACACTGGAAAAAAAGAATCAAATTAATTTTACAAACTAGCCCTTTATAATAACAACTAGCTTTTATATTGTTTTACACTTTCACAATTTTGACAACTTTTTACTATGTAGGGTTTTATGGTTCCTACCATAGAAAAATTGTTATCGCTCAATCGGTCACTTGATTTTTCTTTTTATACAGGTACATAATTTTACCTTTGAATATGGATTGGTCCCATGTTGCAGTAACTGCTTTGACATAGTAGCCAGATCTTTTGTGTTTTCCAGTGGCTGTTCCGTTAGGCTGCTTTCATCATTCGACATTTCCTAAAAATAAGCACATAATTAAGTACATATGAGCATCCATTTAACACTTAATTTTTTGCCTTAAGAAGACAGGAGAAGATTCACCAAATAAAACAATAGGTGTAGCAATGAACTAAGGTGTAAAAATTGATTTATTTTTAGTAGGTAACTGTACAATAGGCAAGGGATAAATATCCTGTGTTTACGTTCATAATAACACATTGAACATTTATATAAACTTGTTAATTAATATAGTGGAGAAAAATTACAAATTATAAAATAAGACACCTAGCTGATACTTACAATCTCATTGTATGTTTTGGTTAATATCAAGTTTGCAGTATTTTTTAGGCGTAACTTGCCAGATTTACTTTTGTAGCAATCTTCCTCAATCTGTAAATATAAGAAAAGCATTTTACTACATTCAATACTCTTAATTTCTTACAGCGACATTAACTGCAATATACTCACATTGATATGTTCCTCACAGACATACAAGTTCCGTTTCGGACAGTTGATATCTAGAGTTCGGCACCAAGTCGCTTGTAAAGCCTTTGGTAAGCTCAAATACACGGAATTTGGAAAATCCCGTCTATACTTCTTACACGACGGTACAAAGCATTGGAGTACATCCCTGTAATACTTCATTTCCTCTGCAGTGCTTTGGGGATCGACCAAATCCATTATACTCGTGTAGAAGTCCAAAAGTCCAAGAAGCAGTGCCTAAGTCGTCGAAAGTAGCTGAAATCGTAGTCCAAATATCGTGCAAAGGTCGAAGAGAAGTGCGGCAATATCGAAAGTCCAGGGGTTGTGCTGAGGTCGTTGAAATATCATTAAAAAACACACTGCTAACACTGATTACACGCAAACGCAAATAAACAGAACCGCGGTATTATTTTTTGACAACGTCAAACGTGACAGTTGACGTAGTTTTTTTTTATTACAAGCTAGTTCTAGGCAACAGAGCTTTTCGGCCGTTAAATCTCACAAATGTCATATCGAGCATTTAAAAAATTATATCTCATTAATAATAGGGAATAAAAATAAAAGAGCTGCAGTTCCTGGATTATTAAGACGTCGACTATCGAAAAAAAATATAATTTGCACCTCTTCCAAAAACTTTACTTAGCCAATTACAGTAAGTTTATTACCTAACTCGCTCGCAATCGCCATCGTGTTCATTTTGACAGTTCATGTATGCGCTGACAATTGGCATTGTTCATTTTTTTTAAGCTGTGCTTTTAACACCTTTATTTGATAAAATGGACTATTTCAAGCAACTAATTTGAATATTATGCTTTTACGTAGCTTTGTTAATTAATAATAAATATTTTTTCGCTGTTTGATAATTCGTGAATTTAGACAGAATCCCAATCGCCTTCGTTCGGCTGGCTATAAAAAAAACGGCTTTGTCTATGGTTTTGTAGATTTGACAGTGACACGTGACAGTTGCCGTAGCCAAACTTTTTTTTTCATTTTTGTGGGCAAACATTTGATGCTGGATTCTGTCTAAAAACCCGGTCGTTCGGTCAAACAAAGGTTCAAAGTACTTTTACAAAAATATCTGCAATCATAAAGTATTTTTGAAATCGGACAAGATAAATCGGATAATTGATGGTTTTCCTCGAAATGGTTTTCGAATTGGAGCATACTAAAAAAAATGAACAATGCCAATTGGCATTGCAATCAGCTAGCTGTCACATTCATACAAGAGCTGTCAAAATGAACACGATGGCGGTTGCGAGCGAGTTAGGTAATAAGCCTACAGAATATACTAATCTTAAGTCTAATTTCTTCCTCATTAAGATCGGAGGATCGCGCTGGATGCAAGCCGCTTCCAACCGGTCTTATTGGAGATCTAAAGGAGAGGCCTATGTCCAACAGTGGACTTGTAATGGCTGAGATGATGATGATGAAGTGTTCACGCGGACGAAGTCGCGGGCAGAAGCTAGCTAAATAAAATTTTAGGTTCGCATTGTATTTGCATTGTCTATGGTATCAGATTTCTGTGCTAACATACCTCTTATATTTCTTATGCCACAAGCCGAGCTAACAACTCGGCATGTCAAGAACGACGCGATTTAGTTCACAAGATAGTAGGAAATAGTACCTACAGACACACGTTACGACACGGTTTGTCAGCACACTATTTTAAAATAGCCCATTTTTATAATAGTTTGTATGTGTATAATAGTGTGTGTGTATTGTACGGTAGCGAGACTTGGGTATGGCAAAAGAAGCATGAGAGTAGAATAAATGCAGTAGAAATGAGAGCGTTAAGAAGTATGGAAGGTGTATCACTGAAAGATAGAATAAGGAACAGTGTGATAAGGGAACGTGCTGGTGTGAAAGAGGATATAGTGACTAGGATAGAAAAAAGTATGCTTAGTTGGTTTGGTCACGTAGAGCGGATGGATGAAAGTAGACTAACTAAACAGATCTATATGGGGAGTGTGAATGGTAACGTTAGGAGGGGAAGGCCTAGACGGACGTTTCGAGACCAAATAGGAGACGTTTTGGAAAAAGGTCAGGTCAGGAGTACCCGAAACCGACGAGCATGTATGAAGAGATTAATGAATGTGGATGAAGCGAAAGAAGTATGTCAGGATCGTAGCAAGTGGAACAAAGTTGTCTCTGCCTACCCCTGTGGGAAAGAGGCGTGACGGTATGTATGTATGTGTATTTTTATAATAATACCGTGTCTTTGGCAAATGAGTGCACAGAATTACCTTAAAACTGGGACAAATATCATCATCATCTTTTCCTATGTCCCACTGCTGGGCACAGGCTTCAGAATGAGAGAGGGCTTGGGCTATAGTTCCCACGCGGGCCCAGTGCGGATTGGAAACTTCATACCATTGAATTGCTTCGCAGACGTGTGCAGGTTTCCTCACGATGTTTTCCTTCACCGAAATGCTCATGGTAAGTTCCAAATCGACGGAGAAGAACTAAAATCACCTATCTTACGAATTTTAATTGTTGAAGTGTGAATTCTATTGAGAGGACCAATAGCTCGTATCTTACGTCAATCCGACATTACAAGAAAGGAGGTCATTGGAAGTCGAAATGTAACTTCACAGACAGATATTATGTAGGTATTTTTTTTTACCGATTTCAAATAGGAGGAAATTCTTAGGAATTGTAATGTTCTCATCATCAGGAATCATGTGACACCAATGCGGTGTAAATAAAGAAAGCATTTTCAATGAAAGCACATTATATTTCAACAAATTAGCATAAAATAATATCAATCAATGGATATAATATAAACCCTTGTCTTGAATAACTCTATCAAAATCAGTCGCGCATTCTTAAAGATTTAAGCATACAGATTGGAAAGCGACTGTTTTATGCTTTGTAAATATTAACATTAGGAGTAGATACGTTTTTGTTTTTGAACGCTAAAAACATAGAGCAAGCCACATAATAGAGTGGAAATGTCATACGATTCATTCGCCAAGCCGAAAATAATAATAAATAATAATAATAATAAATATCTTGGGACAAATTACACCAATTGACCCAGCCCCAAACTAAGCAAAGCTTGTGCTATGGGTACCAGGCAACGGATAAACATACTTATATAATGTAGATAAGTACATACTTAAATACATACAACATCCATGACTCGGGCACAAACATCCGTATTCACCATACAACTGTCTGCCCCTACCGGGATTCGAACCCAGGACCTCTAGCTTCATAGTCAGGGTCACTAACCACTAGGCTATCCGGTCGTCGAAAATGGCGATTATTGCACTCTGATTGGCCAGCCGAAGGTCAAAAGGGTTAATAAAGTTAAACTAGCAGCTATTATGTTTGATAATTATAGATAGGTAGCAGTGACGTGGCGTCAAGTATATCAGAAGGCAAGCCGTAGAGCATTTAACCAGCCGTTTCCTCTAATTCTGCACAATAAAAGTGCCCAACTGCCTTAAAATAGGAAGTCGGTGGGAATCGAGTTCTATGGACGCCACGCCAGTAATAGGTAGTTAATGTTTGTTCATTGTTAACGTGATCATATATTTATTTTGTCAGACGGGGACACATCTGCGGAAATATATAATAAAAAAAAAAGTATTTAGTGTCTTACAAGTACTTTATTATAGAAGATAGAATAACACAAAATAATTAATGCTCTCTAAACACAAAATAGTTAAGTTGGCACAACTTACTAACTAAGCCCCCAGTAGTGGCGTGGCTTCTAGTCGTATTTTTGTATTTGTCGAGTGAACAATATTTTTTTAAAATATCGGGTCTTGTTTTTAGATACGTGTACGTATAATTTTAAACTATCGTTGTGTCTGCTTGCAAAACCGGGACGAAGTTGGCTTCGCTGGGGACACCGGGACAGACTGCCTGAAACCGGGACTGTCCCGCCCAAACCGGGACGTATGGTCACGTTAGTCATTGTGCGACATAGCGAGCAAAACTCGATTATTATTTTTTTAAATCAAAAAGTACTATACAGTTGAAATCCTAATTACATTACACGTTTATTAGACTAAGAAGGGTTTATTTAAATAAAATTATAAACAGACAAAGTTAAAATAAAGAAATACAGAACCAAAATTTGTAATTACCTATTAACTACCTTGAATTGACCTAACTAACTAAACAACCCGCCCCGCATCATTCCGGGCGCAAAGATGCCCGTCGCGCTAGCCGCGTTGCCGCGTTGAAGGGTGATGGACAATGACTGCGTCAGGAATGATCCGGCACGAAAGTCCTGACCACACTCTCGTAACCGGCGTCCCACGTCTTTAAAAAGAAGCTTGGATAAAAAACATAAATGGGTTTATCCTGTGCGCAAGATAAAGGAAAAACAATCGCGAAAACATTGCGTTAGTAGTACATGTTGGAAAAGACAGACGTGTTGCCACAATTGCATAGGTCACTACCACTCTTTGGTTATTTCCTCTATTGTAGAGATTCAACATTGGGAGTCGATATGTTTTTGTTTTTGAACGCTAAAACAAATGAATGTTCGCACCGTTGCCCGAAGATTTACGCTAAAACACAGTAACGTTACGATATCTCGTCGATACGTCATTGCCGGTATTTATTTACTATTCGTGTTATCGCAGTGAATGAATGACGCGGCGCCGTGCCCCCGCCTATCAGCTGTTAGGAAAACACGCGCGTTGACAAACCAATAGACGACCAGTAGGCTTATTACCTAACTCGCTCGCAATCGCCATCGTGTTCACTTTGACAGTTCCTGTATGAATGTGACAGCTGGCTGTTAATATTTGTATGAAAAATACAAATGTTTGCCCTCGAGTCTTGGATGTTTAATATGTATTTCAGTACGTATTATGTATTTCTTCAAAGATATTTCGAAGAGGCTAATAGACGCTACGGGTGACCGCAGAGCTGGCAGCTTTGGACAGCGTATTAGTATCGCTGTCCAAAGGGGGAACGCTGCCAGCGTCTGTGGTACTATGCCACGGGGGCCCCTCTGTTTGTAATTATTAATTATTTTATATTATTAAGTTTAATTATTAGTTTTTAATTTAATAGTTTAATTTGTTTTAATTCCCCTTGTATTTGATATAACCAACGAATTAAAAACAATATTTTATCTATATAAGTATGTATGTATGTATGTATGTAAACTCTTTATTGTGCAAAATAAACAAGACAAATACAATTGACAAACACTGAGATATATGCACAAAGGCGGACTTATCCCTTTAAGGGATCTCTTCCAGTCAACCTTAAGTACTAAGTACTATAAGTATGTATGTATGTATGTATGTATGTAAGTAAGTACTATAAGTACCTTAAGTACTATAAGTATGTTTATCCGTTGTCTAGTGCCAATATTACAAGCTTTGCTTCGTTTGGGGCTAGGTCAATTGGTGTCAATTGTCCCATGATATTTATTTATTTATTAGACGGGTTAATCCTACTAATATTATAAACCAGGTTCTGCCCGCGACTTCGTCTGCGTAAAATCCTTACTAATATTATAAATGCGAAATTAACTCTGTCTGTCTGTATGTCTGTTACCTTTTCACGCTTAAACCGTTGGGCCGATTTAGTTGAAATTTGGTATACAGATAGTTTGAGTCCCAGAAAAGGACATTGGATAGTTTTTATCCCGGAAAAATGCATAGTTCCCGCGGGATAGCACAGCCCAAACCACTGGAATTTTTAAATTTAAGGCGGAACAAAGTTCGCCGGTTCAGCTAGTTATACATAAAAACCTTCCTCTTGAATCACTCTATCTATTAAAAAAACGCATGAAAATCCGTTGTGTAGTTTTGAAGATATAAGCATACATATGGACATATGGACATATGGACATATGGACATATGGACATATGGACATAGGGACATAGGGACAGAGAAAGCGACTTTGTTTTATACTATGTAGTGATGCTGACGATTGATGCGAAAGATTGTGAGGATGGATGGATGGATGGGACGATTTGAGTGTGTATTGTATAGTAGATTTGGATAAAATTTGGAACGGAGGTAACTGGTACCCTAGATTAACACACTAGTCAATACATCCTCACAAATTTTCGCAATATATTACTACGACTTTCGACACCGTTCTGGATCTTCATTCTAATATTTCCAGTTCAATTGCGTCTCTGTTTACATTATACTCGGAAGGTTGCAAATCGTAAACAAGGCTAGACACGCAAAAAGTCTCATAATATACGCATTAACGTATCAATTTTCCAATATTACGTATATATTTGCTATAAGATACTCTTGTTATAAGATACTGAAGACCCAGCGGTTCACCACAAGTATTTAGTAGCCGGTTGTTTACATTATTAGCTGGTCTAGGAGCAAAGAAAAAACATAGAATGCACCAGTTGCTTCTCTTCCCGCGCAAATGGTAAAAGCCCATCGAGAGATTGGGCGAAAATCTTAGAGATCATGTTATATAGGCGATGATGTGGCTAGCAACCCATCACTGTTTTGATTCCTATTTCCATCCATACGCCCACAATCATGCTAAACGTGGTCTTTAGCTCTTGTTACCTTAGGCTCTGTCTACCCCGTAAGGGATAAAGACGTGATTTATTTATGTATGTATGTAAGTATGTATTGTTTACATAAAATACGATAGATATAACTTAATAGGTAATTGTATCTCGGCTTCTGTCGTCCTTAGAATTATTTTTCTTATTATTTACTCCGTCTGCGCAGAATCGTAATCGCTATCCCGCGGGATACAAACACTACTACTATACTGTTATATTAGGGGCCATTCAAGTATTACGTAAGCAGATTTTTTACAATTATTTACCCCCCCCCCCCCCTACCCCTTGTCACCAAAAGTAAGCAAACTTCTTACCCCCTCCCACGTTTACGTAATCATTGTGGTACCTATATGCATTTTTCTTTTAATGGATTCTGTTTTTTATTGATTCGTGAGCAGCAGTTCGAATCGAAGCTGCTGACGTAATCACCATATCGACCTCCCCCCCCATGTCATCCAAAATAAGCAAAGCAAAGTAAGAAGCGCTTACGTAATACTTGAACGCCCCCTTAAGCACTATACTATTTTCCGGAAAATGGCATAGTTCCCACGGGACAGCGATAAACGAATTCTTCACGAACAAATAGATAGTAATATGGAAGCAAACACAGGGTCACATTGCTACTAAATATCGATCCCAAAAGGCATCCTATAGCAGATTATAGGTAGACAAGATACTTTTTGTCGTAGAAATATCGATCCCAAAAGGCATCCTATAGCAGATTATAGGTAAAGATACTTTATGTCGTGGAAATATCGATCCCAAAAGGCATCCTATAGAAGATTATAGGTAGACAAGATACTTTTTGTCGTGGAAATGTCGATCCCAACAGGCATCCTATAGCAGATTATAGGTAGACAAGATACTTTTTGTCGTGGAAATATCGATTCCAAAAGGCATCCTATAGCAGATTATAGGTAAAGATACTTTATGTCGTGGAAATATCGATCCCAAAAGGCATCCTATAGAAGATTATAGGTAGACAAGATACTTTTTGTCGTGGAAATGTCGATCCCAAAAGGCATCCTATAGCAGATTATAGGTAGACAAGATACTTTTTGTCGTGGAAATATCGATTCCAAAAGGCATCCTATAGCAGATTATAGATAGACAAACATTTTGCAGGATAAAAACAATCCTATGTCCTTCCCCAGGACTCAAACTGTGCATACCTTTCAACTAAATCGGCAACGGTTTAAGCGAGAAAACAGTAACAGACAGACAGACAAAACGATAGTTTGTTAATAAGTTTGTTTGTATGTATGAATACCTCTTTATTGTACATTGAACTCATGAAAAAGATGAATACAGGACAACACAAATGCACAAAGGCGAACTTATCCCCAAAAAGATTTCGTCCAGTTGACCATTGAATGGTTAACAGGACATGTATAAATGATAGCGGTCATTGCTGTGGTGGATTTCCTTAAACTGATTCAATAAATTTTCATAGAAACCGTGTGACCGTAGAACATGTACAAATATGGAAATATTTCCATAGACTGACTCAATTCCTAAAAATATCAGCGCGGATCCTTCTCACATTTTTAACCTGTTCGTTACCGAGAAATTTAAATTAAAATATTGTGATACGCACATTATCAACAAGTGTGTCTAAATAGCAGATCAATATTGATCAAAATGGCGGCTTACGTTCGAGTTATGACATGTTGTTGACGAAGGTAGCACGGGCTGTAGTGGCAAATAATGTTTCTGCTTAATTAATCCTTACTTATTTTTTCTTACTTATCCTTCTAACGGTTTAATTGGTTTAATGCGATTAAATGCTCGAGTGTTGCCATACACGCTTCCGTATATTTGTCAGCTTGTTTGTGAAGTGCTTCCCACTGGCGTTCGTGTCGCCACAGTGTATGTGCATTTTTGTGTTCAGTTTTTTAATTTTATCTGGGTCCCACATTTTACACCATATCGGTACTATTCTTAAGTATATTGTATTTCTTCATACTATATTATCTACGTGTATCGAATATGTATAAATAAATGTTTCTCTTTCTCTCTCTAACGGTTGTATGTTTATGACTTTCACGCTATACATACACATACATACACAAATCACGTTTTTATCCCTTACGGGGTAGACAGAGTCTAAGGTAACAGGTACCTACAGGCCACGTTTAGCAAGATTGTGGGCGTATAGGTGAAAAATGAAATCAAAATAGTGATGGGTAGCTAGCCTCATCGCTTATAACATGATTCCTATGATTTTCGCCCATTCCCTCGATGGGCTTTTACCATTAGATTAGAAAAGTAACTGATATATTCTATGTTTTTTCTTTGCTCCCGGGCCAGCATGGAAGAACGCACGCTATAATGGTTAGATATTGGACATTCTGCCAAGCTTCTTGCAGCGCATTCTTCTTGGCAATGATGCTCTTTCCAAATGCGCTAGTAGTAAAAAAAAAGGCATGTAAAAGAGCACTTGGCGGCCTATTTGCAAAATAAACGTTTTGATTTTTGATATATTTCAATATTTCATTTATCACACACATTACACGAGATTGGCACTTATGTAAGGAAAATAGCGAAATCTAAACAGCTCAGTTTAGAATTCCACCTATACGCCCACAGTCATGCTAAACGTGGCCTTTAGGTCTTGTTACCCTAGGCTCTGTCTACCCCGTAAGGGATTAAGACGTGATTTATGTATGTATGTATTTTGCCCCAAACCCGTCATTAATCATTATACTCTGGCCCAGGAACCTTCCTTTAATACTCTAAATACACTTCGCAAATCGATCAGAGGGCGCGTAAAATAAAATAGTCACCCTGAACTAATAAATTGAGCTCTTATGCCATTCATCACCTGAAATAGACAGGTCATTGCCCCGTGAATCAGCTGTTGGATAGGCGTTACATGAAACGTACTAGATTATTAAACAGTAGACATGTAACTGCTTGAGATGTTTTGCCTACGAGATTAATTCTCAGTGAGCAGCTGAGTATTTATGAACGAATGTGTTGGTCCAATTGGTAAAACTAAAGCTTCAATATTGTCTGTCTAGCTTTACACTAACGAGTAACAAGTGCGAAAAAGATATTTTGTTAAATATAACCGTCAGAAAATTAAAATACATTATTTGAAGGTGTATAAACTATGTACCAACTAAACTTAAATAGGTGTGCGTACTGAACTGATTTAGAAACAGGGTAGGTATAGGTGAAAAACTTAAGTAAATAACCTGTTGTATGTAGTCGTGTACAGAACTGATATGGGACTAAAGTCATTTTTCTAATTTGGAACATCAATTTGTCTATTCGCACACATTACTCACACACACAACAGGTGAGTACTTAAGTTTTTCAACAATACAAGGTACATTCAGAAATAGAGTTGTACAGTGATACTAACACTATTTTTGGATCATAAATAAAAAAAATATTCAACGGTTTCAGTCAAAGATGCTTCGTATGGTAACGGCCGCACCTTGGTACATGACAAATTGTCAACTACATCGTGACTTAGGAATACCTATGGTTAAACAAGAAGTAACGGTCAGATTGAAAGCTTATGAAAAGAGAATGCAAAGTCATCCAAATCATCTGGCAAATAAATTAATGGACAAATCGACCAAAATCTTCAAGAGGTTAAAAAGAACAGCACCTCAAGATTTGATCTAATACAGATTTAATAAATAATGGTCGTGCTACCTGGGCTCATGCCATTCACGTCTGCGAATTAAACTCTTAAACTCTAGCTGAATGCTATAAAAGGCAGATTGCAAGAATAAGTGGAATTAAAAAAAAAAAAGATTATGAGTTAAAATTGGATGTAGACAAATTCGCAAGCAACCGCTAATGCAAGAATCGAAACACCACTTGATTTTTCACGAAAATTTATTTCAAAGCAATGTCATGTCTGTCCAATCGAAGCATAAATTTCTACTCTCCGGTAGATTTACTGTGTCTACCTGCCCGACCTTGGTTCGCCAATCGCAGTCCCTTCAAATAAATGCAACACGACTGACTGGCACGAGTGGCACGCAGCATCTGGGTACGATCGTTACTCAGAATAGGGCCAAAATCTTATTCTATATGAATAAAAATGAATATTTTATTTAGTCAGGGGTTTTTTTTGCACGTGTAACAGTTGTGCTCATTAAACTTTGATAATGATCCCGTAGAGGGATCGAAACGTGTCAGTGTTTGTTTGGTGTAAGGGATAAGTTTGTGGGATTTATGTGTGTTTTATTGGCAGTAGTGGAGGGAAGGATTGCATGAAAAACATATATATTTCACACAGGCTAGGTTTCCGTGACGCGTGCTATACCCCCGTTAGCAAGCAGGTGGGTAGTCTTTGAATTTTTCTACCTGTTACTAGCTATCATGTGACCTTGTCACTATGCGATTTTTTGTCGCTAAGTCATCTGTTTGAACGATGTGTCTGTACGACACAATTACAAGCTCCCGTGGAACATCTACTGCTCACCAGAGACGAGAAGACTACCCACCTGCTATGGGTGGTGTATGGCACGCGTCACGGAATGACGAGGATCCGGGTTCGATTCCCGGCCATAGCTTTACTTTTCGGATTTTTCTGTGTTCTAATTTTCAGTGACATTTAGAAATTTAATTTCCGAAAAACCGAAAAAGTAAATCATAAAAATTAAGAAATAAAAATTCTTGATTCATTTGATAACTCTTAATTCTAAAGCTGTACCGATTATGTCTAAAACGCCCCCCTATACTTATTATAGCGGCAAGTTTTTCAATGGGAGCATAACCATTTCGATTTGTCACTTTTCACTGACAATTGTCGATGGGTGATGGGTCAGTTGCTATGCGGAATGCATCCTAGTTCTTCCCCTCGTCCATAGTGCATTAAAATACACAAATGAGTCATACACCCATACAGCGTATTTACTGTCTTTATGTGATGAATGTTTTACGTCCCATCAATGGCCATCAATTGATGGACCATTAATAATGGTGACATAATTGGTGAAGTATAACAGTATACTTTTATTGCTGTCTGTCTCTTTCTTGACGGAAACCTCCACTTGTTTTATACATACATACATACATACCGTCACGCCTCTTTCCCACAAGGGTAGGCAGAGACTACTTTGTTCCACTTGCTACGATCCTGACATACTTCTTTCGCTTCATCCACATTCATTAATCTCTACATACATGCTCGTCGGTATCGGGTACTCCTGACCTGACCTTTTTCCAAAACGTCTCCTATTTGGTCTCGAAACATCCGTCTAGGCCTTCCCCTCCCAACGTTACCATTCACACTCCCCATTATAGATCTGTTTAGTTAGTCTACTTTCATCCATCCGCTCTACGTGGCCAAACCAACTAAGCATACTTTTTTCTATCCTAGTCAATATAATTATCCTCTTTCACACCAGCACGTTCCCTTATCACACTATTCCTTATTCTATCTTTCAGTGATACACCTTCCATACTTCTTAACGCTCTCATTTCTACTGCATTTATTCTACTCTCATGCTTCTTTTGCCATACCCAAGTCTCGCTACCGTACAATACACACACACTATTATACACATACACACTATTATAAAAATGGGTTATTTTAAAATATGCTCTCATTTCATATGTGTACATATCAAATCACGTCTATATCTCGCACGTATTTAAACTTGTTATATACCTTGCTAACATATTTCTTCCATGGTGGTCTGGGAGTAAAGGAAAAACATAGAATTTACCAGTTGTTTCTCTTCCCGCGCAGATGATAAAAGCCCATCGGGTACTAAAGAGCCCATCGAGTAGTAAATAACCCATCGAGTAGTAAATGTATTTCGTTATGAAAAAATGAGTTTCTGCCATGTTTCTTGCGGCGCATTCTTCTTGCCAATGATGGTCTTTTCGAATGCGCTGGTAGTAAAAAAAGACGTGTACCAAAACCCTTGGCTGCCTTTGCAGAATAAGGTTTTGAATTTTGAATTTTATGGTTATAGTTATTGTAAAAGTAATTTGGTGCAATTCATACTAAAATGTATTTACAAGATTTCCTTTTTAGGGTTTCTGAACCCCAAAAATGGGAACCTATTAGGTACCTACCTTATTAATACCTAACAGTCTTTACTCCACTGTCCGTGATAGCTAGACAGTTGAAATTTTCACAGGTGATGTATTTCATAACGCTATAACGATAAATATTTACAATACAATACAATACACAAATCACGTCTGTATCCCTTACGGGGTAGACAGAGCCTAAGGTGACAAATACCTACAGGCCACGTTTAGCAAGAGTGTGGGGCTAGGTATAGATGGAAAATGGAATCAAAATTATTTTCGCCCATTCCCTCGATGGGCTTTTACCATCTGCCCGGGAAGAGAAGCAACTGGTACATTCTATGTTTTTTCTTTCCTCCCAGACCAGCATGGAAGTAAAAATATTTACAACAGAATATTTTAAGTATGTCCGTTACTTTGCCTACATTTTGCTTAGGAGGCAGGGCTGCTAACCCTGGATTTTATATTCACTTGCCGAACTTGTGGAACTCTCGGTGCGCGAGTCGAAAGTGAATAAATTGCTTTGTAATGTAACGTGTAACAGGTAGGTAATTCTAATAGACGGATACATTTGCCGGCGACAGGATGTCGATCGAAACAATAGGAAATTAGCTCATCTGAAATAACTAGGTTGTGATAACTTCTCATTATCTTTATCCTTATTTCGAAATTAATTTCCTTGTTTGTTGGTACTTCCCTACTGGTCTGGGAGCAAAGAAATAACATAGAATGTACCAGTTGCTTCTCTGCCCACGCAGATGGTAAAAGCCTATCGAGGGGATTGGGCTAAAATCTTAGCAATCATGTTACAGGCGATGCGGCTAGCAACCCATCACTATTATGATTTCCCTTTCCACCTATACGCTCACGATTATGCTGTGGCCTTTAGGTCTTGTTACCATAAGCTCTGTCTATCCCGTATATGTGTGTGTGTGTGTGTGTGTTTGTTAGTATTAACTTACTTATTATCATGAAGTACATTGGGAAGTTTTTCAAGCAAGCTAGTGTTTGCATGTACCGGGTTTCTGAAATTACTGAACAGAGTTTAAACAATATTTCGCTAATAGAATGCTACAGCTAACAAACAAGAGCATAGCAAGTCAAACAAGAGTTTTAAAAATACCTACACTCATACACGCAGATCACGTCTTAATCCTTACGGGGTAGACAAAGGCTAAGGTGAAAAGGCCTACCTACAGACGTTTAGCAAGACTTAAAAAGAGTGCCTATAATTTTTTTTATTATGATGCATTTTTTGATTTTTCTAAATCAAAATCGCCACTATTCAGTAAAGGGTGTAAACTTAAAAAAACGCTCATACAATTTTTATTAAATTTCTAAATGTCAGTGAAAATTAGAACACATAGAAAAATTCGAAAAGTAAAGCTATGGCCGGGAATCGAACCCGGATCCTCGTCATTCCGTGACGCGTGCTATACCCCTACACCACCCATAGCAGGTGGGTAGTCTCCGAATTTTTCTACCCGTTACTAACTGTCACGTGACCTTTTGTTACTATGCGAATTTTTGTGGCTAAGCGTCATCTGTTTGAATGATGTGTCTGTACGACACAATTACAAACTCCCATGGAACATCTACTGCTCACCAGGAACGAGAGAAGGCGCTGTTTTTCAAATGATAGGTGTACTATCTATCAAATGAATTAAGAAATTTTATTTCTTGCTTTTTATGTTTTACTTTTTCGGTTTTACCGTTAGAAATTAAAAGAAAGAAAAAAGAAGTTAGAAGTTTTTATTAGGTAAGTAGAATTTAGCTAAACATGCAGTATCACCATTATACAACTTTTTTTCCAGAGTGACCGTAATTTCAATGTTACTCGAATTTCCTTTACCAGCGAAAATATTGGAACGGTATCGAATGCCTTTAATCACTTTTCACTTAAAAATAAAAATAAACGTAACTCTCTATTTCGAAATTTTACCACGAATGCTACCATTCAAAGAAGTCGCCAGGAATTTCCATTATCGTTAAGAAAATTGCGCCATTAACTGTCATTATAGGATGGGAAAGAATGAACACATTAAAAACCAGTTTTCTTGGGATACATTTCTCACGGTGACCGGTGAGAACTTGGTGTCCACCGACATTGGTCAAGTTGTTGAAATAGGGGGCCTGGTTCCTTGATATTATGTAAGTATTGTACATCGCAGGACTTTGACAAGACACCTGACCCAGTACAATACCCACCAGCGAAAGGATCAACTTGCACTTGCAATGGTCTCCCGAATGCAGCGAGCACTTCACGTCAAGGTTCATTTAGAGAATCACATCCTTGAAAGAATAACAATTGTTTATTGAGTTTCAAAATATATGAACCGATGCGTAATACGTGTAGAGCATTTTTTATTAACGAAAAAGTGCAAATAGGATTTAAACAAAATAAAATAACTAAAAACTTTGGTACCACAGACGCTGGCAGCATTCCCCCTTTGAACAGCGATACTAATACGCTGTCCAAGGAAGCTGCCAGCTCTGCGGTCACTCGTAGCGTCTATTAGCCTCTTCGAAATATCTTTGAAGAGGCTAATAGCGCTAGGATCCCACGGACCAGGGGTCTCAACACCGAAAGGGACAAAGTTATATTCGGTGCTGAGACTCCTATATTTATTTATCTCACCTGATTCGGCCGCTTCTGCTTCTTGAAATGCGTGACGGGCGTCTACGATGTGCAATGACCTAAAAGTCTAAGCCACAACAAAGTAAGTACATTTACATACAAAAATCACGCCTTTATCCCTTACAGACAGAGCCTCAGGTAAGAAGACCTAAAGACCACGTTTCAGCATGATTGTGGGTGTAAGGATGGAAAGGGGAATCAAAATAATGATGGGTTGCTAGCCACATCGCCTATAACATAATTACTAAGATTTTCGCCCATTCCCTCGATGGGCATTTACCATCTGCGCGGGAAAAGAAGCAACTGGTTCATTCTATGAATTTTCTTAGTAAATTTAACACGAAAAAAACTACAAATCAGATTATTAGCATAAGTCTCCCAGCGACCAAAGTCCGAAGTCGACTCAAAACGATCACCCTTTAGCATACAAAGAAACCTTTTACTGAGGGACCCATCTCGAGCAGATCGCTCACCGGTAAGTTGTAAAACGGCGTTTCCAAAAAAAGTTCTTCAGTCACTCTATCTTTCAGAATTTGAAAATCTTACGTTATTCCTACCCCGAACCGAGAGCTTTATCCATTCTAATAGGAATATTAAAAAAAAAAAAATTGTATACACAAAATTAATTCCATTACTTCGCCATCATCCATATAAAGTAATTGGGAGTGGTTGCGTAAGTAAATCGAAAACCCGTGACTCTTTTCTTCTTAATTCTGAAAGATCGAGTGATTGCACAACTCAGTTTGCAAACGCCCAAAAACCATCAGAGGCTAACAATAACAAACAGCAAGCGTCCGTAAGAAAAAGGAAAAAAACGTGTTTATCAATCAGAAACGATAAAAATAGGTACCTATATTAAATATCAAATTATACTTGACACCTAAAACGTTTTTTTAATTCGATCCCTATCGATAAACGTTTCGGCGGCACGTGTCCACAGGCACGTGACTGCATCCGACACGGCACAGCTGACGTGAAATGGACACCTACCAATCAAATTGCGTAACACCGATTAATTAGTTAATACACATATGCAAAAAATGAATTAACTGTACTCGCTACAATACAAGATCTCACCCTTAATTTGGCAAAGTACACTACATTAGACAAGTTCTAAAGGAATCGTAACGCAATTTTTTACTCCCTACATACGAGGGGAAGCTCATATAACACACAAGTGTAAAGTATGAAAATTATTGGAGAATTTATCATCATAATAGAAACTGTTCAGTCGAAGTAATTGTGCAAAAACAATGGTACAAAAAATACCTAGGTCCCTAAATCAAGTCTTTGATGTGAGACGAACGATCTCCATCAATAATTTTATTTTTCGAAGAACAAGTAAAATGCCTAGCTTAATTTACAAACACTTGAAATTATTTCAGCCTTCAGCCAAAGTTCAGTGAACTTTTTCAATGTAATATATTTTTGTACTTGTTATATATTGGAAACTTCAAAGTAATTTACTAATGAAAAAAATACAAAAGGGGAATTAAAAAACAAATTAAACTCCAAGGAAGCTGCCAGCTCTACGGTCACTCGTAGCGTCTATAGCCTCTTCGAAATATCTTTGAAGAGGCTAATAGCGCTAGGACCCCACGGACCAAGGGTCTCAACACCGAAGGGGACAAAGATATATTCATAAGTTATATTCGGTGCTGAGATCCCTATATTTATTTATCTTGCTTTATTCGGCCGCTTCTGCAGCCGCGCCTGCTCTACTCGTAGTACCGCGAAGGTGAGACGAGGCTAGCGTATCTACGCAAGTTGCACATGCCTCCTTTTTTTACTTATTAGTGATTCTACCGGATCCCAGAGAAAAAAAGATTCATGTTTTTATTATATTCGAATCCGTTTCCGTTTTACTGAATAGCGTATATTCTAATTTTATAAATGCGAATGTGACTTTGTTTGTGTTTATTTGAGAGTCTGGGATCGGATAGTTTTCATCACGGAAAATCGTATAGCTACCGCGAACGAATTTCCCGCAAACAAGTCGCGGTCAATAGTCGCTAGTTTTGTAAATAATTTCATTTTTAAAATTACATATTATACATACATGAATAACGTGTTTATCCTTTACGGGGTAGAGCCTCAGGTAACAAGACCTAAAGGCCACCTATAGCTTGATTGTGGACGTATAGGTGGAAAGGGGAATCGAAATAGTGATGGGTTGGCAGCCGCATCGCCTATGACACGATTCCTAATATTTTCGCCCATTTCCTCCGTGCTTTTACGATTTGGGGCCCGATTTTTGAAAGCACATGTGTGAATATACCACTCGAAAGCGGTGAAAAATTGTGCTGAATTTGAAATACAAGTAGCTTAGAAGATATACAGTTCTCATTTAATCTTGTGACCTAGTCAAAAATTTTATTAGAGCTGTAGTTTTGAAGATATAAACAGATTTATATATATCACTTTCGAGTGGTATTTTCACACATGCTTTCAAAATTCGGAAGTGAACCATCTGGTGGCTTCTATGTTTTTTCTTTACTCCCAGGCCAAGGCAGCATGGAAGACCACAAAAACTTATTTTACGCAATCATGAAGTATTTCACTTGCCGTCGTTGTATGAATGAAAAAGTTGACGTCTAAAAAATACCTGCTCCATTTGAATGCTTTTGCTTCATCTATATTTTTTTCTTTCAGAGCAGGTGAAGTGCTGAGCCAACGATATTTGAACTGGATTGAATACTCGATAATATTGACGATGTGATCGATTTGGTCACGTGTAGGAGTGTGTGGACGATCGAGTGTATAACCAATAGAGTGGTAATCTTATGGGTTGCTATAATTTTGGCAGAGTAGATATGAATCTTTAGGATGACTTTTTTGGAAAAATATTGTGGTGGTTTTTTGCCTTGTGCACCGCAGTGCTGGAGTCCGGAGGTTTCGCCGAGCCACTCTGGGCCAAAAATAATATTTCATGCCCCTCCTAAAGTTTTTAATATAATGGCATTTCAGAACAGTGAATTCACCTACACGTAAAATTTTTTTTTTCGGAAATGCTAATGGTTCCACTACGCCCCCTGACATTTTTTTACGCCCCCTAGGGGGGCGTATCACCCTGATTGGGAAGTCCTGTACTAGTATCTGTTTGCCCAACTCTAATTGGAGCGGGCCGATGTGAGTGCAGCTTGTGCTGCAGTGGTGAAGCAGTTTCATATTCAAGCAAATTAAATTACATTCCTACTCTATTGGACACTTGATCCATGGTGTGGACCAAAATGCATGGCAGTCGGTCACGCGGCGCCAACGTGCGAATTCGTCTTAAACAGTTGAAGAATAAAATAATACTGGCCACAATTACACACAGCTTCTCTTTTTTTTAATTCAAATTTCGTGTTCCGACTGGTCGGTCGACAATTTTTTTTTAAAGGGTTCCTTGTTACCGGCCAGTACAGACAGTTTTTATTTAAAAAAAAATCAAATTCGTGTTTCGTTCCTGCTATTGGGTTTTGGTCAAAATTAAAATAACAATTGATTAAACCTAGTTGCAATCCATTATTCGTCCACTTCCATCGGATTGGCTTGACATTAGGTGTACATAGCGTAGACTAAATGACAATACAATACAAATACTCTTCATTGGACACCACAAATCAGTACAAAACAATACATAAACAAAGAAAAAGACAATGTAAGTACAAGTGCTTCTTTTCGATCGATGCGATGATTTCGCCAAAGTCAAAGTAATTGGTAGGTATTAAAAAATCTCGTGACAAAAATGTCGGTGTCCAAAAACGAACCGCAGCTAACCCGGAGGTAACCCGACTCGCACCCTTTTTTCATTGTCTCTCGGCAATCTTCGTTTGTCAGAAGACTGACGTCTAAAGAAACGGAAGAAACACGCAGTTGGCCGAGAGAAGCACCGGTACAGCCAACAAAAATAGTCCTTTTTCTCAGATACGGTCTTCTAACCGAAGTGCAATAGTTATTACGTCATCATCATCAGAAGACGTCCACTGTTGAAAAATAGCCTCCTCCTTAGAACGCCTTAATGAACGACAACTCGCCACCTGCATCCACCGGTTTCCCGCCACTTTCTCGATGTCGGTCCACCTAGTGGGAGGCCTGCCAACACTGCGTCTCCGTCGTGGTCGCCACTCGGGAACTTTTCTCCCAACGGTTGTCTGTTCCACTAGCGATGCGGCCTGCGAATTGCCACTTCAACGTGCATACTCTTCGAGCTATGTCGGTGACTCTAGTTCTTTGGCAAATCTAATTAGTAACGTGACTCAACGAAGTGACGCGTCTGCAAATCTGCACTTTTGCATAATCTAGTTATTTTTAGATGCAATCTGTAAAAATATTTAATATTTTTTTTGTTAAGCTGCGTATACACGATCACATGAATCAAAACGTTCAGATATCAAGATAGTTTCAGTCCCGTTAGTTTTTATCCCGGAAAATTGCATAGTTCCCACGGGACAACGAGAAGCTAATTCTGCGCCGACGGAGTCGCGGGAAACCTCAGCCCTCTATACTTCCACTAGCCACCCCCTGGGGAGTTACAACGATCGCTTAATGAGTACCAAGTTCTATTGAGCGTAAGGGACAGAGAATGGCTGCATAACTGTGTGATCGTTATCTCTGGTGACACCCTTGCCCTGGGTCCCGATTTCTGAAAGCACATCACTCGAAAGTACCACTCGAAAGTGGTATAAATCAGCTTATATCTCGAAAACTACAGCTCTAATCAAAGTTTGGACCAGATCACAAGATTAGTGAGAGCTGTGATTGTCTTCTAATCTACTCGTATTTCAAATTTTTCACCACTTTCGAGTGGTATTTTCACACATGTGCTTTCAAAAATCGGGCCCCTGTTCTTAGGGACTTAGAAGCCTAACCACCATTATGAACGTTTCCTAACCGCAATTGCTTCGCGCTGGCCTAAAACCTGCGTAAGCGCATTTCGACGCGTGTAACACAGTTTTATAAAAGTACAACAAAAAACTCACGAGCAGAACCCTAATAATTCAACGTAAGCTACACTTTCGCTTGTTTCAAGTCAATTTTACGCGTTGTTCTGAACTTATTAAGTAACAAAGTTAAAGCGGTAGCCGGCGAAATTGTGAACTAAAGCAGTTTTATATAACTTTGTTGGTATTTGTTAGACGAAAGCGACGCTGTTGACGGCAAATATAAAGTTGCGCCGCGTAAGTTTGCTAAACATTTGAAAGATTTGCAGGTGAATGCAGACTTGCATTTTTATAGCTTATAAAATATTAGCGACTTCAAAATTGGACCTATTATGGACCAATTAAAATGTCTAATGTATCCAGCGGTTGGCAAAAAAACACCAACGATATTTCATGTTCTTCTTCTTCTTCTTATTCGTGGCGTATCATGTCGTTAAAGCAAACAACTTCGCCAAAGTAAAAATATAATTATAAAATATTTTCACAAAATGTCAGCAACGTTGTACGGTAATGGTCAAAGACCCCCTCCCCCTGTCGGGCTTGTAGCCAACGGTCAATGATATCCCTCAGAAACTGCCCGGAAATTATTAGCCGATGCCCAGGGAGCATCGGACCAAGCACTGCTCTTCCCCCCGGACGGATCCAAAAACGAACCGCTGCTCTTGACGACACTGGGGGTAACCCGACTCCCACCCCGATATTTCATGTTGGTACTCACTAGGCGAGGCACAGTTTATACAGGCTTCATTATTGCAAAAAAAAACAGAATGTTCCAGCTAAGTCTTTTCCCGATCGTAAAAAGCCCAGCGTAAATCTTAGGAATCATGTCGTAGGCGATGCATCACTATTTTGATTCCCCTTTTCACTTATACGCCCACAATCGCGCTAAACGTGGCCTTTAAGTCTTGCCCTAGGCTTTGTCTACCTCATTACCCACCTGCATTGCACGGTCTCATTGTCTAAGGGAAGACGGGCCCAGTGTACGGGCCCTCCCCTTCTTGGCGCGGTCCTGGCGAAAGCCGGGGCCACCGGGGGGGCGTTTGTGGTGAAACCCTAGTGGCATCCCACTGCGTCCCCATCACACCGGATTGAGACAACGCCGGAGAGTTTTTAGTTCGGGTATACCCCTTCGGGGGGGAGTCCCACATAGGCATCCCCGTGCCTAGGGCATCCATAAAGATTTCCTCTCCGTTAATAAAAAGGCTTTGTCTACCTGTCTCATAAGGGCTTTCTAATATGTATGTTTCTAGACCAAATTTCCCGTCTCATGGTAGAACTGGAAAATTTTATAATAGTCAATTTCATGAAGACTTATAAATAATGTCACAGTGCGCACAAGCAACTAATCCGTATATTTAACAAAGGTGATTGACGGGTGGCAGTTGGTAAACAATGATTTGTTACTTAATACGAGTAACTGTGACGTTGTGGGGAATGGTGTGCTATTAAGTTTGTGACGGTATGGAATTGTTTCAGGAAAATTACCGTTTTTGAGCGTATACGGTGTTACACTTGTTTAGGAGTCTTACGATTTCATTTTTGCTAAAGAGTGTAGGTACTAGTGGCGTGGCGTCAAGTAGGGGTGTGTAATGATCGATATAAAAATATTTAATATATTTTCTATCGATATATCAACATTTGATATAATTTCAAAGGGTATAATCACTCATTGTGTATAATAAACGTTTGGTATAATTTTAAAATATATACATTTATTTCGTATATTTATCGTTCGGTATAACGCTTATTTCTTATAACGATTATATGGTATAACGCTCATTTTATATACAAATCATAATATATAACAATCAAGAGGTATAATAGGTACATAATTTTTTTGTTGGGGGACGCAGTTCAAACCTAACCTAACCTACTTTTTGATAGCAGTTTATATCAATAATGGTTATGCCAATTGTATTTTATATAAAAATAACGTTATACCATAAGTTCATTATAGGAAATAAGCATTATACTTAAAGAATGTTATATTAAATGATATTATATCAAATGATCATTATAAGAAATGATAATTATGTCATATGTAAATATATTAAGTGTTGTTATATGATTTAATAATTATATCAAATGAGCGTTATTGCTACTAATATTATACCAAAAAATTTTATAGCCATCGTTACGCACCCCGTCAAGTAGGTATATCAGAAGGCCAGCCGAATGTCATTTAACTAGCCTTTTCCGCGCAATATGAAAATGAAAAATTTTTTTTTTTGAAAATGAAAATTTATTTGCAGACTGGCCGCCAGGGCCTCTTTTACATGCCTTTTTGAAACTACCAGCACATTCAGAAAGACCATCATTGCCAAGAATGCGCCGCAAGAAACTTGGCAGAAAGTCATTTTTTCAAAATAAAATACAGTAAGAATACTTAAATTCTACTTAAATTAAATAGGTACATTTATAAAAGGGATGTATAAGGTCCCCGAGCCTTAAATTATATTAATCTATAAATAGTAGAGATGTATAAAGTCTCTACTAGTCAAAAATAAAAAACAAATAATAATAATAAGTTCAGTGGAGGTGTAAAACGCCTCCACCGTCAAATAAATTAATTGGAGATGTCTCCAATGTCGCAGGAAAAAATATATAAAACAAAATTATGAAATATACATTTCATGTCAAGAAAGTAACCAATAAGCTTTTGGATTCCGAAAAAATTTCGAGTATAAATTCCGAAATAAAAATGCCCAACTGCCTTAAAATAGGCAAGCCGGTGGGAATCGAGTTCTATGGACGCTACGCCACTGGTAGGTACTTCAAGATACCCGCCTCTTCAGTCCCTTTGGGGCCTTGGGTATCGTAGCGTGTCCGAAACATAGAGGTAAGTAATAAAAAAGTTTACGTGGCCCCGAGCTAAATCGCCATTGATAAAGAAAGCCTCAGGTCGCAGGTTTATCACCCTCGCCTTAGGCTCGTGCGACAAATTCCTGCAATCAGAGACATTTTTTATTTCGCTAAAAATCTAAATAAGTATCTTGGGACAATTGACTCCAATTGAACTAGTTCCAAACTAAGTTAAACTTATTACTTTGGGTACCTACTAGACAACGGATAAACATACTTATATATAGATAAATACATAGGTATTTAAATGCATAAGATTCGCACAAATATCAGCCCCGAACGGGAATCGAAGGCGGGACCTCAAGATTCGTAGTTAGGTGCTCTAACCAATAGGCTATCCGGCCGTTCTTGTAGTTTTGCGTTTATCGCGAACAGACAGAAAGACGCGGCGGAGGACTTGGATTTAAATACCTATATATAGTACTAGCAGTTGCCCGCAACTTCGTCTGCGTAGAATTTGTTTATCGCTATCCCGCGGGAATCACGCAATTTTCCGGGATAAAAAGTAGCCTATGTGTTATTCCAGACTATAATCTATCTATGTTCCAAATTTCATCCAGATCGGCCCAGTACTTTTTGAGCCTATTCATTACAAACATACAAAAATAGGTACAAATCTTTCCTTTTTATAATATTAGTATAGATATAGATGATGTTATTATTGATTTTTGTTGTTCAGTTAAGTTAAAGAACTTCAGATATCGACGAGGAAGAACCAAGATCCTTACGAATTTTAATTATTGTAGTTTGAATTCTGTTGAGAGATTTCTATGTATAGCTCCTATCTTAAATTAATCCGAAATTACAAGATAGAAGATCTCTGTTCTTTTGCGTCGATATGTGACCTCACAACATATCCAATTAGAGAAAATATTTTTACAGCGGCACTCGCCACACATGCGTGATAACGCTCGGAGTTTGGACCTATCCCGTAATACATGCGCGTGCGCAGCGACGACGCCAGTTTCTCCCATACACGTGGACACGCATTTACGAATTGAATTACTATACTGTTTTTAGTTCTCATGTTTTGCAACAGATGTCGCTCACGTGTAAACATTAATTTTCTAGATTATAGTCTGTTTTGGTCTACCATTCATTCCTTAAGAATAATCTTACAAAAAAATCCGTTTAGTCCTCTTAGCCTTTAATAAATCGCGTAGTACTTAAGACTGAGCCACCAAGTTGCAGTTGTGATTTAAGGTTTAATTTCGGCATATTTATAATTATTTTTTCATTTAATAATTTGTACTTCATTATAATATATTCCTAGTTCCGACATCTACAACTCTAGTCCGTTTCCCAATTTCAGAATTGGGGAAGAGTGGTGGCCAAGACTGGGTCGAAGGTCAGTGGGCAGACCATCAGCCCGTTGGTCGGATGAAATCGGTCATGAAAATGTGGCGGTGTCAAAGTGGCGTGAAAATGGAGAGGCCTTTACCACAGTATATATTTATATAAGCTAAAGTCTATATTATATTTACTTACTGTGCCTTTACTCAGCAGTGGGTGGATGTGGGCTGATTAGATAGTACATTCGGCCTTTATTCTTGCTATTAATAAGTACTTGAGAAAAATCATTATCATGCTAAACGTGGCCTTAAGGTTTTGTTACTTTAGCCTCTGACCCCGTAAGGGATAAAGACGTGATATATGTATATATGTATGTGGAATGGAACGTAAGAGTGTGAAGGTGACGGACGATATTATGAGCGAGACGATGAATATTCGATTTGAAGAATGACATGACGTATGCAAGATGGTTAGGATTTAGTCATAAGGAGTCTGCGGTACGATGTCGATATGTAAATATTAAATAAAGCGTATTTCGGTGACTAAATTAGCTTTGATTAGTAATTTAGTCCCACAAATGGGGGCTCGACCGAGATTTTAAACGAGATATAATGAAGAAGTGAAGAAAAAAGAAAAAGATTAAAATTTGACACGACGACGACGAAAGAAAATTGACAGTTAAGAAGAAAAGACGGATGACGGAAGACGAAATACGATAAAAGGATAAAATATAAAGACTACGAAGCTAAAAGAAGTATTAAAGACGAACGACGATTACTATAAAAGACGACGACGCTTATAAGACTCATTTTTATAAAGAAGTATGAAAAACGATTAGAAAATGTTTCAAATGACGGCGGACCTGATACCAGCGTTCAGCGGGCGCGACAAAACACAGTCGGTAACGAGATGGGTCAAGGAAGTAGACCACCACGCAGAGATCTTCGGCTGGACCCCGCTGCAACAGCTTTTGGTGGCGCGACGTGCGCTGACAGGCACGGCAGCGTTGTGGGTAAACACGGAGCGACTGCACAGGACGTGGGCTGACTTGAAAGCGGCTCTCATCAACGAATTTGAGGATTCCATAAACTCCACGAAGGCTTACGAAATTATGAGCGCAGCAAATTTATTACAAAATAGAAAGGACAACGAACGAAGCGGCAATCCGAAGACTATACGATGTTACTTCTGTGGAGAAATGAATCATTCATCGGCGGATTGTCCATACAAAGAAAAATGCACCAAGTGTTTTAAATATAACGAGTTTGGCCACATGTCTACGAAGTGTACGAGTACGCAGGCGCAGATGCGAGCGGAAACTTCAGGTTGTTGCATGAATGGCACGAATGCAGCAACAAGAAGAATGGCCGATGCGGAATTGCAACAGAATTCCAACGACCCGAAGTTCGTGAGCAACATCACTTCGAAGGCTGCAAATGACTGTGCACATGCGTACGACGGTGATTTAAAAATGGCGGAATCTGCAAAATGTGCTGAAACCGCAATGTCTAAAATTGACACTGACAGCTACAAGAAAATAAACAACATTGTAATTGGTAAGGAACGATCGGCGAATGAATATTCGTTTGAAAAACCCACAATCAGTGTGGTAATATGCGAGAAGACGGCGAACGCATTGATAGACACGGGCAGCGATGAAACTTTGATGACGGCGGACGACACAAGCTCGAGCGCGAGCGACGTTGTGCTGGTGGCACAGAGACTATGGCGCGCATTCCAGCAGCAGCGGGAGGAGCGGCAGGAAAAGTCGGATGACATCACACGGATACATCATCAGACGAGAACAATTATTGATTTAGACGACGCGAAAGATGGCTGGTTTGCAAATGATATGCAATACAAAAAGAAGGTGAAGATGAAGACTTGCTGACATAAGTTTTGTAGGTGTTTTATTTTATACGAGTTTTGTGCAGAAGTAAGATGTTTGGTTTATTGTTTGAATGACGTTACGATATGTTTATTTAAAGTTGTTTTGTTTTGTATGATATTGTAAATGAAGATGTTAGATTAAAGGTGTTTCTGTGTTTATAGCTCCAGAGTGCAAGGACGAAAGTTAGCCTGAGGACAGGTGTTAGAGCAGGACGGCCGAATGTGGAATGGAACGTAAGAGTGTGAAGGTGACGGACGATATTATGAGCGAGACGATGAATATTCGATTTGAAGAATGACATGACGTATGCAAGATGGTTAGGATTTAGTCATAAGGAGTCTGCGGTACGATGTCGATATGTAAATATTAAATAAAGTGTATTTCGGTGACTAAATTAGCTTTGATTAGTAATTTAGTCCCACATGTATGTATGTATTGAGAAAATAGGTACGTAAAGGTTTATGAGGCTAAAATAGGACACACCTACAGAGAAGCCATCGCGATTTCGTCTAAACCTTTAAAACTTATGAAGGTTGTTCTTAAAGTTAAACCAGTTAAATGGATCACCTACGAGTTCCTATTGTAAACATTGAAAACCGTTTCTACTTCACGGCCATGCTTTTGTTTGTGACAAAGCGATAGCTATCACACCGTAGCAAGCAGTAGCTACCTAACTCGCTCGCAATCGCCATCGTGCTCATTTTGACAGTACTTGTATTGAATGTGACAGCTAGCTGATTCCGATGCCAATTGTCAGCCCATACATGAACTGTCAAAATGAACACGATGGCGATTGCGAGCGAGTTAAGTAATAAGCCGACAGGTCCACTATCAATGAATCAAGAATTTTACTTCCCGAATTTTCTTTCCTTCCATGCTGGTCTGGGAACAGAGAAAATACAGAATGTACTAATTGCTTCTCTTCGCGCGCGGAAAAGCCCATCGAGGGAACGGGCGAAAATAGGAATCATGGTTTAGGCGATGCGGCTAGCTACCCATCACAATTTTGACTCTTTCCACCAATACCCTCACAACTATGCTAAACGTGGCCTTCTGTAGGCTTATTACCTAACTCGCTCGCAATCGCCATCGTGTTCATTTTGACAGTTCTTGTATGAATGTGACAGCTAGCTGATTCCGATGCCAATTGTCACCCTATACATGGACTGTGAGAATGAACGCGATGGCGATTGCGAGCGAGTTAGGTAATAAGCCTACTGGTCTGTTATCCTAAACCCTGATGATGATGTTTGTGGTATCACAGGGTGTGATTATGAAAATTGTTTCCTTTTCGGTGTCGGTGCGGTGTGCATAGTGATTCGGTGCAAGACGGATGCAACGGTGCAAGATGCATGGCGGCCTCGCGCCGGCCCCCGCTGGAAGGCTGCAAAAGTTTCATCAACTGTTGAATCACGTGGGCGGATACTATAACTGTCAACTTGGCTATTTCAGAGCACTGCAAACCTTTGTGGAAGCAAAGTTAGATTATATGGTGTGTATTTTGGGGTTAATTCATTTTTAATATTATAATTCTAAGTGCCCACTTCATATCGTAAATACTTAATTAGCAATTGACATATTTATCGCAATATACCGCGGGAACTGAAAATTTCCGAGATAAAAAGTAGCCTATGTTTTAATCTAGAGTATCAGCTACCTTTGTTCCAAATTTGATCCAAATGCGTCTAGTCGTTTGAGCCTGAAGAAGGAACAAACATACACACTCACATCGTCACATCCATCCGTTCTCTCTGACATTCGCATTTATAATATTAGTAGGATAAATATGATAGTTTGTGATGACGGTTAAATGTAAATAGGTGAAGCATGTGTCCAGAATATTCTATGCGGCGGTAGTTTTTCCGTTGTTTTTTGTTTTGCGTTGTCATTGTTTTCTTAAACATTGACTGCATAAATAGGATTTGACGAGAACATGATTGTTTTGCATGGTTTGACCTCCCTATATGGCCGAGTAGCAAAGTAAAGTTTTCCACTTATTTTTTGGCATGGACCTCCGCAAAGTTACGCCAGAATCAGAGTTTTTAAATGTAGGTGAAAAAGGTAAGCAAATGACCTGTTGTATGTAGTAGTGTACAGAACTTATGAGACTTAAGTCATTGTTCTAATTTGGAACGTCAATTTGTTTATTCGCACACGTACATTACTCACACGTACAACAGGCTAGGTTTTTTACCTATACTCTTAGCTTTTTAGGGTTCCGTACCTCAAAAGGAAAAAACGGAACCCTTATAGGATCACTTTGTTGTCCGTCTGTCTGTCCGTCCGTCCGTCCGTCTGTCAAGACCCTTTTTCTCAGGAACGCGTGGAGGTATGAAGCTGAAATTTATATCAATTACTCAGGTCTACTGTCCCTTGAAGCTGTGAAAAAATCAAACTTCTAAGCCAACGCAATCAAAAGATACAGCCGTTTATGCCGCAAATTTCCGCAAATTTTCAACTCTCAAGGGAATCAAAACCTACAAGGTACTTCCCGTGAACGCAGAATCTTGAAATTTGGTATGAAGGTAGGTCTTATAGCACAGATTAAAAAATAATTGCGAAAACCGTAAATGTGTATGTATGTCTGTATATAGCAGTGACCAATATAAAGTAACCCCACACTGCGTACATTTTGCTTTGGAGCAGGGCTCTGCTTACACTGGTTTAAAGATATTTATAGATAATGATACGGAACCCTCGGTGCGCGAGTCCGACTCGCACTTGACCGGTTTTTTTTTTAATGAAATTTGGCAACGGGTTCTTCATCATCTCATCTCCAGCCTATATACGTCCCACTGCTGGGCACAGGCCTCATAACAGAAGAGAGGGCTTGGGCTTAGGGTTCCAACGCTGGGCCCAGGCATCGATGTTCTTACTTAAGATTATCTTATCTTCTTATTTGTGGCGTATCAAGTCGTTATAGCCACGACAACTTCTCCAATGTCAAAGTAACAAAATATAATTAAAAAATCTTGTGACAAAATGTCGGCAACGTTGTATGGTAATGGTCAAAGACCCCCTCCCCCCTGTCGGGCTCTTAGCCAACGGCCAATAATATCCCTCAGAAACTGCCAGGAAATCATTAGCCGTTGCCCAGGGTGCACCGGACCAAGCACTGCTCTTCCCCCCGGACGGATCCAAAAACGAACCGTAACTCATGACCAGACGTGGGGGTAACCCGACTCGCACCCCCTTAAGATTATCGGTAGGTAGTTTAACTCATTGCATACTTATCAAAAGCTTTATAACTGTAGCTAACTTGTAATCAAAGCCGCAACTCAGTTTTTGGTCCGCTGGGCATGAGTTTTAGTACATTTATAGAGCTCCAATAATCAATATAATATAACGTTAAATCAGGGGTTCCCTGAGTTATTATGCGGCCCCTATCTAAAAAGAACATAATTTCGCCCCCTCGCCCCTGGCCCAGACAAAATAACGACAAAAGCGGCTGTTCAAACATTAAAGTAAGTATTAGGTACCTAAGACGTCTAAGGGCGTATAAGCGGATTATGTTAATAAATAGTTTGACCGTAATAATGATCCAGAGCAGGTCTCTGCTCCCCATTTGGTGGAGCGCCACTTCGAAAAACTTTGCACTGAATCGAGGTTTTATTCTCGTTTTATTACAATTGATTCTGTAATTTTACTTTTGTCCAATTTGAAGTCTGATAATGTATTATTATGGATAAGTTGACGAAATTAAATGAACGGACACAGATCAACGGTTTTATTTGAAAAACTTGACATAGGCTTAAATGGATATCACTCACGATTAACAAGACCCAACTAGACCTAGGTACAACAGCAAAAGATCTACAGACACCGATATACAGAGTAGCCCAGAGCCTGGTAGATGACCTATTTCTAGCAAGCACGCTGAAGAAGTGAAGTCTGCCCTTGCGCTCCTCCGATGGTCTGAACCAGAGATGTTACGCTTCCGTTAAGTCGGAACTTTCGATTATTATTACACCTTCGGTTCCAACTTCGGCTCCGACACTTTTAAATAGAAGGTTTTAATCGGAAGTCGAAGCATAACATAGCGGCGGCGGCGGCCTGTGTCGACTGTTATGAACAGGTTCATACATGTCGCGCGGGGAATCCCCCCGACTCCCACAACGTGCACTCTATCGTCAATTATCCGACCCTGCCTCCGACTCCGATTCCGACTCCGATAAAGCAAATTTAAAAACTCCGACTCCGCCTTCGGTTCCGATAAAACTACCTCCGTTACATCCCTGGTTTGAACCACGGTGGCTGGGCGAGTGACGTAGGCTCTGACGGAGAGCAGGAAACAGAACAGAAGATCGTGCCGTCTCGCTCGTATTTTACTCTCGATAATAGTATTGTTTCTGTATGAAAAAGGTTACACTATTACGCATTACGCGTGAACACGGCGGGGATCACAGACCTTGACCGAGTGACCGGGACGCTAATCCGAATATGTCCGGCGCGTGCGCAGGCCACAGTGCACGTTTAATAACAGCGTGACAACAATCTGACATTGCTCTTGACAAATTCTACTAATATTTATTTATACTAATATTATAAATGCAAAAGTAACTTTTTCTGTCTGTTACGCTTTCACGCCTAAATCGCAAAGGCGATTTTAATGAAATTTGGTACAAAGATTGCCTTGAGGAAGGATAGGCTACTTTTGAAAAAATGCTCAAATGGGTTGAAATAGGGGACGAAAGTTTGTATGGGAAGTTCGTCAGCTTTGGAGCTTAAAAAGCTTAAGCTTAAAAAATTACCCTTAAGAGGGTTAAAATAGAAATAGGGAATGAAAGTTTGTTTGTGACGTTTATCATTTTTGAAGGTTGAAATCCACATTATTTATTAGTATCATAGGCTATTTAATTCTGCGTGGACGAAGTCGCGGGCAACTGCTAGTCTTTCTGTAAATTGATAACTTCCTAAAGCTTAATCACGTGCTCTTCCCAATTTGGAGGGAGCTGACTGTATTCAGATATCCTATATTTTTATATGGAGCTAGTGATAGGCGTGAATGGGAGTAGATCGGTGCCCTTGACCCAATGACTGTATCCATAGATGTCGCGCGCGCAAGTAAACAATCAAAACTTGACCCGTATGCTTGGAGACATTACATGGAGTCAGGTGTCTTCTGTGGAGAAAGAGTGGAAAGCAGTCGCAGGTCTAAAACATTCAAAGCGTTTCATAAGAAATGTCAACCTAAGCCTGGTCCAATAAACTCTGGACAATCAGCAGAAGACAACTCCAACACATAACGAGGGCGTTTACAGGTCACTAAATTCGTTCGGAACTAAATATTTATTAGCAAAGATGGTACTATAGGACAATGACAACAACGATTGTAGAATATGAGGTGCCAGACTAAAAATGAAACTCCTCGGCAGCCGATACCCTGAACCAGGATATTTCAAGGCACTACCACTGCGCCCAATCACCCAATTCATAGATGAGGTGGTAAAAGCGATGGAATAGTGCGAAGGCGGGGTAATTACACAAAAGATCCACGAATGGGTTGAGGTGTATAAGGGAGCCCTAGATTATGATAGGATAAGATAAGATGGATCTGACAGCGATCGATCCAACTTTGGATCGGCATTGAATCGCATTAAGACGTCATGGTAAGGCGCTTGAGCAACTGGCATTATTACAGGCCATAATACTCTAAACATGCATTTAAGCATTATAGGTACTATAACAAGTGATCCCTCCTGCCCACACTGTGGGAAAGAGGAGACAAGTAAACACGTGCTCACCGAGTGCGTCATGTACGCGGCAGCACGGCGCGAAGAATTTGGGAGTGATGAACCGGCGGCTCCTGCCAAGGGAACTGGGCTGAATGATCTCCACAGCGGATCGACAGCCCGCCTGATCCAGCCAGGCGTCCCCACAACAACATCAATAAGATCAAGGCGCTCGAGCGGGTGATCACTTTCCGGGCAAGGTTTATTTAGAGAATTACATGAGACAGGTTATTTTTTTGCCGTAATTTTTACAGCGATGAAACGGAAGCTTTCTCTAATTTTGCGCCAAATAGCGCTGTTTGCGCTGCTTTGTGCCGGCGTGGAAAGTAAAACAACCAAACGCAACGTTCGTATACTGTTTTTCATAATTTTACTGTATCAAACGCACGTGATTTCATATACGTTGCATGTTTTAGTCAAGATAAGGTAATTGATAGGTCTGTAAGGTCACTCCTACTGTAATTTAAGTGTCGTTGTATGATTGCATCATTGTTTAAATTCAAGGAAAGAATTGTCACACCATTGATTAATAAAGATAACCTATGGGCGCCATCATTATTATTGTGATAAGCTCAGTATTACGTCTATTTGTAGAAGAGCTATGAAATGAAATGAAATGAAAAATTATTTTGCTTTAGACATGGTAAAAAAGTGATCTAGTATTTAGTGTTGATGTCCAGCGACACGTCAAACCAAATAAATTGGCATGCAAACATTAACTTATTTTCTAAAGTATTATATATATAGCTATTTGACATCTATTCTATATATATGTATGTACATAAATGTAGTATTTAAAATAAAACCCCAGAATTAACACCGACTGCTTTTAATTAATTTTAAAACACATAGAAATAATTACAACAAGCTTTGTATTTTCAAGCAATCCGCCATCATACCGCGAATTCCCCCTCCCCGCTACTCCCATAGACTAAGACATAACTTTTTTTTATAAAATTATAATCCTACATAAATGAATCCCTATTTCCCTTGGTCACGGCATCAGGCGTGGACAGCTGGACCGATTTCGATAGTTATTTTTTTGTTGTGTTTGTTGTCGTTAAAAGGTTCTTATGTAACAATATTTTGAAAAAAAACTGGAACGAGGACGAAGCCGGAGGTAATTGAGAGAGAGCTAAGAGCTTTAACTAGCTGGGATTACATAAATACTCCAAAACAACTTATTCCAAATTATCTAGTTCCGATTTTCACAATTCCTGAAAAATACGATTCCAAATCTATAAATATAAAAGAAAAGTCGTGTTAGTTACACTATTTATAACTCAAGAACGGCTTAACCGATTTGGCTGAAAATTGGTAGGGAGGTAGCTTAGAACCAGGAGACGGACATAGGATAAATTTTATCCCGATTTTCCCACGGGATTAGAAAATTCCGAAATGTTGTACCAATAAAGCTACAGACATTAAATTTAGCATGCCTACACATTATTCCTTGATTAGTATAAAGATGCACTTACAAAGGAATTTTTCAAATTTCCCACGGGATAAAAACACAAGGTAAATAATTAAGACTATAATTATTAGATAATATTCCTAGAGGATCTGTAGGTGCTCTAAGAAGGGATTTTCCGAATTTCCCACGGGATAGGCAATAAAAACCTTATACTTGAAGACATGAGTGGATGTATGGGGTGTGTCGTCACTCTGACGTTATGTGCGCGGACGAAGTCGCGGGGAAAAGCTAGTTATATATAAATAAAAACTGAATCGTCGAAATGTATGTACGCGCGTAACTTCCAAACGAGTTCATTGAATTGAATAACACTAGTAGTATCATTCAATTAAGCGATCTTATCAGAAAACAAAATGTCTCATTACCAGAGATCACAAATCTCTATTATGGTATAACCCAAGCTTGCGCTAAAATTAGACGTGCTAAAGCCCCCTAACCAGAGATGTACAAAATGGTTTTAAAAAAGCATTTAAATACAAAATGCAAAATACTTTTCAAATTTACTATTTCAAATGCAAAATACCAAATAGTTTTGAGTTTTGTATTTCAAATGCTAAATGCAAAATAGGTATTTTCAAAATACTTTTTCAAAATAAAATACCTTTTGATCAAATATCAGTCATTTTTATTTATTTTAGGTATTTATCATGAGAAATAGAGACACAACGGCGAGCCGAACAAAAACGTCTAATAACATGGCACCTTATGCATGACATTTTGGTCAAATTTATCAGTACGCGTATCAATAAATTCTGTTACGTTAATAATTAATAATAATAATACTCCTTTCAACATGAAACTATCGTGAGACTTAATCATTATTACACATAAACGGATAACTCACGTATAAAAAGTCGAGTGATGCTCGACATGTTTCGGACTATTTCGTAGTCCTTCTTCCTGGAGCGCTCGCCCCGGCGGCAGCGAAACGAACACTGCGCGCCAGCGCTTTGCTCGCGCAGCTGTTCGACGCAACTGACAGCGGCGCACAACTACCCTCGTTTTCATCGTCAATTTTAACGTTTTTTTGTTCGTTTCGCTGCCGCCGGGGCGAGCGCTCCAAGAAGGACTACGAAATAGTCCGAAACATGTCGAGCATCACTCGACTTTTTATACGTGAGTTATCCGTTTATGTGTAATGAATAATAATACTCACTTAAAATAATGTAAAGCAAGTAGACTAATGAAAAGAGAGCCATGGCTCCATTTTGTGAATTGTGTGGCCATTTATTTTGGTTGATTGTGCATCTAGTGCGGCAATACAAGCGTCATTCGTTCATTTCATTTTGTTTGACTGGTAATATTGGCTAAACTTAATCAAAAAGTATTTTGCATTTTGAAATGAATATGAAAATGCAAAATACATCTCGAAAGGTATTTCAAATAAAATACAAAATGGTTTTTACTAAAAGGCATTTAAATGCAAAATACAAAATAGGTATTTTGCATTTTGTATTTGCATTTTAAATAGAAGTATTTCAAATAAATCGCATCTCTGCCCCTAACCGAGCAGTTTTGTGATATTGCGCGTGTTTAAATTGCAGTGAACAACACGTGGGCAGGTACACTCGGATCAGCGCTTTGTGTTTATGCAATCCTGGTAGTTCGGGGAGGAGAAAGTAGGTAAAATCACGGGTGGTGAGAGAGTATTTTTTATTCATTTGTTTTTTAATTAATTGAGCAAGTAAGCCATGATGGTATAGTTCAATCCCATTGAGCTTATTAGGTGCGAGCTCAATTTTCATACAATGGTCGATTTTATGTAGAAAGGTGTGGCGTCAAAAGAGCGACCTTTATAGGAGTGTTCGATCACACAAACTCAACTAACTGCTGAAATATAATACATACATACATACATAAATCACTTCTTTATCCCTTACGGGGTAGACAGAGCCTATGGTAACAAGATCCGGTAACGAGGCCACGTTTAGCATAATTGTGAGCGTACCTATAGGTGGAAAGGGGAATCAAAATAGTGACGGGTTGCCAGCCGCATCGCCTATAACACGATTCCTAATACTTTCGCCCATTCCCTTGATGGGCTTTTACCAAATGCAACTGGTAAATTCTATGTTTTTTCTTTACTCCCAGACCAGCATGGAAGAAAAAATCTGACCCTGTATAATTATCTACGAAGGGCCTTTGTTATCATTTTATTATTGCAAAAGCTTGCACCGAGGCCGCTCTGCAAGCCGGAACCAATCAGGGTGCAACCAGATAAGATAAACTGACAGTTTGGCTATATGAAGGCCTAAACCGTAGGCAAAACTTTTTTATTCGGCCTGTCCACTATGAGCGTAATTTTAAATACATATCTAAAATACATGACCCTTATAAAGAGGGAAAAGTACTCGGCGCTCGCTATAACTATCCCCTATGTCGTCATGTACCGCGCGGGCGAGGACTCAGTTAAGCGGTCGATCTATAGTAGTATAGTTTGACTTTGAAACCAATTGTTAAAAATAGCTACTCCAGTGGCCCTTTCCCCAAAGATGCTAGTTAAGTACAATTTTAAAATCTAAAATGGCAACATTGGCCCAACCGTCGAATCAGCGGTTGAAATTTACCCAATGTTGCCAGTTTAGCTGCAAAATTGTAATTTGTAGCTACGGGAAACGGGCCTCAGATCGCCTAGCCAGATATAGCCTACGCGTAAACGCTAAGGGTAGCTCGTGTCGTCAACCTTTCACTGTGCTATCTTATCGTCGCATTGAGGTCGAATGACTTGCCGATAAACTTAAATAGGTCATTGCAATATTTCCACGATTCAGGACTAAGGTGGGATTATATTAATAACACTTGCAGTGTCTAGCAGTGACGTGGCGTCAGTATATCAGAAGACAAGCCGAAGGGAATTCAACTAGCCCTTTTCTCTAATTCTGCACGATAAAAGGGCCCAACTTATTTCGAACGGGCAAGCTGGGAATCGAGTTCTATGGACGCCACGGCACTGGTAGTGTCCCACTTCATCTGTAAATTGCTGAAAAAAAGCTCAAAAACAAAACAAGAACCGTAAGGCCGTGTTGCAAGCTCTGGGTAACTTTGGCATTTGGAATTAACTCGATCCATTCAACTACAATTAAATTAAAAGCTAAACTAAAACTAGTCTTAAAATAAAAAAGTGGAATAGTAAGTACCACAGACGCTGGCAGCATTCCCCCTTTGGACAGCGATACTAATGCGTTGTCCAAGGAAGCTGCCATCTCTGCGGTCACCCGTAGCGTCTATTATGTAGCCTCTTTTAAATAATATTTTTGACGAAGCTAGAAGCGCTAGGACTCCACGGACCAAGGGTCTCAACACCGAAATGGACAAATTGCAGGGTATATTCAACAATTTTACAGCGTTTTTTCGTCATTTCATTATTTTCAACATGAAACTACCGTGAGACTCAATCATAATTACACATAATTACGATGAAAACGAGGGTAGTTGTGCGCCGCTGTCAGTTGCGTCGAGCAGCCGCGCGAATAGAGCGCTGGCACGCAGTGTTCGTCTCGCTGCCGCCGGGGCGAGCGCTCCAGGAAGAAGGACTACGAAGAGCATCACTCGACTTTTTATACGTTTATGTGTCATTTCATTATTGTCTCAGCCTGAAGACGTCCACTGTTGAACAGAGGCCTCCCCCTTAGCACACCACAATGAACGACAACTCGCCACCTGCATCCACCGGTTTCCCGCAACTTGCACGATGTCGGTCCACCTAGTGGGAGGCTCGTGGTCGCTCGAGAACTTTTCTGTCCCAACGGTTGTCTGTTCTACATGTACACAATTTTACATCTTCCCGTGGCCAAGTAGTGGACATTTTGCTCGCGTGGCGTGGCGGTAAACTGCTTCTTGCGGCCCGGGGCGACGTAAAAGATATTAAGTACCAGATACAATAAGGGTACGGCTCAAGATGGACTGATGACCTGGTGAAGGTTGCGGGAGTCTGCTGGATGAGGGTCGCGTAAGATCGGTCTTTTTGGCGCTCTTTGAAGGAGGCCTAAGTTCATTAGTGTCCACTATAGACTGATGATGATGATTTAAAATTACTCAGTTTCTTCCACGCTGGTCTGGGAGTAAAGAAAAAACGTAGATTTTACCAGTTGCTTCTCTTCCCGCGCAGATGGTAAAAGCCCATCGAGGGAATGGGCGAAACTCTTAGGAATCATGTTATAGGTGATATGGCTGGCAACCCATCAATATTTTGATTTCCCTTTCCACCTATACTCCCACAATCATGCTAAACGTGGCCATAAGATTTTGTTACCTTATGCTCTGTCTACCCCGTAAGGGATAAAGACGTGACATATGTATGTATGTATGTAAAGTTACTAACAAATACAACTTTATCGCCCGGCGATCACCCTCCATGCTAACATTTAACGAAATGGCACTTCTTTATCGGAGCATGAAGGCATCACTCCGCAAGTGTACTCGTAGTAAGTAGCGCGAAAAGATAAAGCACTGCAACATAAAAATAACATTTGCTATGTATTTGAAAAATGCCGTGCATGTAAGAAGAGATTGATGTATGTGGATGAAACGATAGGTATTGGTGGTAAGGTATGTAGGTACCAATCATCTTGACATACAATTCTCATCATCTTGGTACATCCTACTAATATTATGAACGCGAAAGTTTGTAAGTATGGATGGATGGATGTTTGTTACTCTTTCACGTAAAACTACAGAATGGATTTGCATAAAATTTGGAACGGAGATAGCTGATACCCTAGCTTAATTAACACTTAGGCTATTTTTTTTCCTGGAAAATTGCATAGTTCCCGCGGGATAGCGAAAAACTAATTTGCAGACGAAGTCGCGGGCATCATCGACTGTAGTCATATTCCGTATTCATAAGTTGTCTTCCATGCTGGACTGAGAGTTAAGAAAAAACAGAATGTACCAGTTGCTTCTCTTCCTGCGCAGATGGTAAAAGTCCATCGAGGGAATGGGCTAAAATCTTATGAATCATGTGTGTGTATGAACCTGTCACTATTTTGATTCCCCTTTTCACCTATATGCCCACAATCATGCTAAACGTGGTCTTTAGGTCTTTGTTACTTTTGGCTCTGTCTACCCCACAGGTGCCGCGAATAGGGAACCCCATCCCGAGGTGGTCGTGGGGCGTCGCGGTGACACCGAGTGCTCTCGTAACGCCTCACATACAACCGAATAGGGAATCCGTGTGGTTTTTAGTGGGTATGCCTGCCGGCATGGGAGAACCCCACATGACGTGATTTATGTATGTAATAATAATAATATAGCCTTTTTATTCCGAATTCGCTACAATTTCATTTTTTTTGTTGCTTTTTTATTATTATTATTAAATGGTCGCGTAATTCGGCGTGCCTCATGGCATAGGCCTCCTCCGTGTATTGGAGGGTTTGGGCTTTAGTTCGCACGCGCGCCCAGTGCGGATTGGGAACTTAACACACACCGTTGAGTTTCTTCGCAGATGTGTGCAAGGTTTCCTCACGATGTTTTCCTTCACCGAAAAGCTCATGGCAAATTTCAAATGTCATTTTCGCACATAAATTCCGAAAAAGTCAGAGGTGCGCGCCCGGGATTTGAACCCACGACACTGCTTGAGAGACCACAGGTCAAACCACTAGGCTACCACGGCTTTTTTTTATTATGTATTATATAAGTCATATTCGTTTACAACACCAAAATCCATATCAATATGATCATAGAATCGCAGTCGTCCGTAGTTACCTACCGCCTGCGGGAGTTACAATTAGCAATCATGGTCACACTAATTAAAATAATAAAAAATAAATCTCTATAGAAAGAGCCAAGATGAAGCATAACATGGAGGGGTTACCGGGTGTTTTGCAGGCACTTTAAGAAAATAACAGACTCGTTATCTATTATTCTACAACTTCATAATCAACTTACTTTTTCTACTTATCAATATATAGGTACGATCTAATGTTGTTACAATTATTGTTATTTTTGTAGACAGAGCCGTTTAAATGAAACGGACGATTTGTCGCACACATAACGCTAATTTCAGACTTATATGGTTTTCTCATGGGTGCCACTGTCAGAACTGGACCAAATTGAAATAGGATTACACGGGAAGCGCCAGCATTCAAATAAAAAAAGAATCATTAAAATCGCTTCGCCCAGTCGAAAGATGAGGTAACAAACATAAAAAAAAATACAGACGAATTGAGAACCTCCTCCTTTTTTTGAAGTCGGTTAAAAAGGAATGGGCCTCCTTCTCTCTTTCTGATAAGATTGCTTTGAAATACATACGTACACTAGTTCCTGCCCGCAACTTCTGCGTAGAATTATACGTATAAACTTTCCTTTTGAATCACTCTATCTATTAAAAAACACCGCATCAAAATCCGTTGCGTAGATAGATCTAAGCATACATAGGGACAGACAGCGGAAAGTAACTTTGTATTAAATATACTATGTAGTGATAAATCACGTCCTTATTCCTTTCGGAGTAATACAGAGCCTTTTTTTTGTCGTGTGGAAAATGGGCCTTATGCATCCAGGTTTGGGAAATTCCGCCCTCCCCCGCCGGTGCCGCTTGGATTTTTTATAGAGGTCTCCTCATGGCCTCCGTCTTGAAAAAGTACTACTCTGTAAGCAGAACGGTACCGAAGGCATGATCGCATCCGTCACCAAAAGCACCCGCGGGTGCGACCTTCTGGGTTTTTTTTATAGAGGCTTACAGAGCCCAAGGTTACAAGACCACAACAACATCAACAAGCAGGCATTTGCTATCTCCGCTATGTAGTGAAGTCAAGTCATGTTAACAACAACAACCAAGGCCACGTTCAGAAAGATTGTGGGCGTATAGGTGGAAAGGGCTATCAAAATAGTGATTGTTTAGAAGCCGCATCGCCTATAACATGATTCCTGAGATTATCGCCCATTCCCTCGCTGACCTTTTATCATCTGCGCGGGGAGAGATAAGCAACTGGTAACTACATTCTATGTTTTACTCCCAGACCAGTAGGCTTATTACCTAACTCGCTCGCAATCGCCATCGTGTTCATTTTGACAGTTCACGTATGAGCTGACAATCGGCAACGGAATCAGCGAGCTGTCACATTCAAACAAGAACTGTCAAAATGAGCACGATGACGATTGCGAGCGAGTTAGGTAATAAGCCTACAGCATGGAAGGATTGCTTTGACTCTAATTCTATTCTAACAAAACTTTCAGCTGGCTTACGCGATTCGTATAAACCTGTTTGGTTCACATTGAGAAGTTAGTAGACTAAGAAAATTATGTAAATAGAATAGAAGGGGTGTGGCTATCCGTTCATAATATTATTATTGCACGAGCTCATTAATAATGATAAAACACAGTAAACACAGCAAAGGAAATATTTGCATCGTCTTATCGGCTTCTCTTGAAAAACACGCGGGGGGTAACGGAGGTATCTGCGTGTATTGTAAGATTGTTTTGCAAGCAATAATAATTAACCCAAATAAATAATTGTGTGATGTGAAAGAGGCCCATACAGAAATCTATTTCCCTTATGGGGCCAGAGCCTTTTTTTTTAACGGAGAGGAAATCTTTATGGTTGCCCTAGGCACGGGGATGCCTAGGGTTATGTGGGAGTCCCCCCCGAAGGGGTATACTTGAACTAAAAACTCTCCGGCGTTGCCTCAATCCGGTGTGATGGGGAATGTGGCCAGAGCCTAAGGTAACAAGACCTAAAGGCCACTTTTAGCATGCGGGCCTATTGATAGAAAATGGAATCAAAATACAAACGTAGTGCCGGGTTGCTAGCCGCATCACCTATAACATGACTCCTAAGTGTTGCCCATTCCCTCGATCGGCTTTTATCATCTGCGCGGGAAGAGAAGCAACTGGTACATTCTATGTATTTTTGGCTCCCAGACCAGCATGACCCAATTCGAAATAGGGAAAATTGCATTTTCAAGGAGGACCTGTTAAAATAATCCGACGGGAGTGTCAAATTCATCAGCATCGTCATCATCAGTTAGAAGACGGCCACTGTTAAGCTCTTATTGTCTAATGTTCTCGGAATCACGGTTGCATTCATGCCTTTCTAACAAATGGTAAAGAATAAGGGAAGAAAGAGATGGTAAATGATGGCTTCTTGGTCATTGGCCATCCCGAAGAATCTTCATGACCATCGGTTTTGTTTTATTTAGAGAGAATTTCCGTTTCGTCACGTACAGCAGGACAGTGTGATGGTTGATGATTTTTAGGACCCTATAACGAAGACTCCACTGTCCGTCTGTCTGTCTATCTGTCACCAGGCTGTGACTCATAAACCGTGACAGCTAGACAGTTGAAATTTTCACATATGAAGTATTTCTGTTGCCGCTATAACAACGAACACTAAAAAAACTATTTTTTTATTGTCTGTCTGTCTATGTAAGAAACCAATATAAAATGACCTCACACTGCCTACATTATGCCTAGGAGGCAAGGCTCTGCTTACACTGTTAATCGAATTCACGCCAAATGAGAAGGTAAATGACCTGGTATTCCTAACATTTAGGACTACCGTCTTAAATTAAATTTATCCGCTGTACTCTCATCTCTCAATTAGGCATAATTAATACTTAAATCTGACCAACGCATGAAGGAACCTTTCATACATAATTTAAAAGATCAAATTGAAGTTCATTGCTCTGTTATATTGTTATTTATTTTCATAATAACGTTTAATTATAGCTATCAAAGATGGCGACACAAGCGATAAAAATATTCCTATAACATGCCTGACCTCTGTATTGCGGGAGCATCGTAGTATGCTGATAACTGTTATTTATTATTATTCAGTTCATAGTGGTTCTATCAATGACATGGCTTGTCATGATTACGACTGTGTTGTGCAAGAAATGTTAGTTCAATAGTTATTTTTAACAAGACCGACGGTCGGGAATGTACGAATAAGGTCATCATCGCTTGCAAAATGGGTCTACTACACACGTAATAAAAACAATGGTTTCCGTATCAAACATAAAATTTTTCATTGCAAATATTTTGTAACGAATAGATGTTACAAAAACTTACTTAATTATTACCTTAATTGCCCTATGTTACACTACTAATATTGCTAATAAGATAAGAAATACAACATTACAATGTCAGATTTTGTAATTTTGAATTCAAGTCATATCCGATTGTCGGTTTTGTTTTAGTTCGGCTGATCCGACGGTCGACTAGGACCGCAATGAGAAAACGAACCCACCAGGAGAGCATGAATCAAAAGCACTATAAAACATTTCACACTTTGACCGTTGACCTGCTTTGAACTGTAAAGGCACAGCAATACGACTTAAAACGCTAGAAGCTCTGTAAACAACGCGATGGCAATCTTAACAATGGTAATTCTTGCAACAAATTTACTATTCTGAACCTTGAACGTTTGTAATAGAAGCGCATAAAACAGCAGTTCAGTTTGTAAGAGGGCGCGGTATGCGTTCTACATGAACGAATATCGTTTAGAGTTCATGGTGTCCTGGTACATTCCGGCATATAGACGGGATACGGGAACGTAAAACGAACGGAACTGAGTTTTGGAACAGCACTACTGAAGACAGGTAGTTTTTGTTTGTTTTTTTTTAAGTTCGGAATTAAAGAGTTCCTGGTGAAGTTACTTAAATGTCTGAGTGTGGCGGTAAAAGCAGCAAAAATGACTTCGACCACGCTTGACAACACTTAGTTAAACATTCTGTTTGGTGTTGTGGGTGATCTTCTTCAAACTGTTACAGTTAGATCGCCTGCGGCAATACGCAATCCGCAATTCTTGGCCATGGGCCGGTTTTGGACATTTTCAACTTTAAATTGAGTTGCCTAAAGTTTACCAACAGGACAACTCTGGTCTTAAAGTGGTCAGAAGTTGCCGTTCATCCAGGTTCATCTGCGAGCTGTAACCGTAACTGTGTTCGTTACAGTAACCAAAAACCCTAGTATGGTGAGGCTCGTGAACCATGCATCCGCCCGGTACGGGTTTACCGGGAGTATGTGGGGCTCTCCCGCGACGGCAGGCATACCCACTAAAAACCACATGGATTCCCTATTCAGTCGTATGTGAGGCGTTACGGGAGCACTCGGTGTCACCGCAACGCCCCACGACCACCCCGGGATGGGGTTCCCTCTTCGTGGCTCGTGAACCTGCCGCGAGCTCAATGCCAAGTTTTCACACAGCAAAACGTCTTAACAAAAGAAATACCAAAATAATCTTGATCATGTCGTATCCATATTCCGCGTTTGCTCCCAAACTCGAGGCAGAGTGCCAGTAAAAACTAAGTAAGTATGACAGTTACATCTGAAAAAAACAATAAGTTAAAAATTGACGCATTTTGTACGTGAAATGTCGTGCAAAATCCTTTCCCAACGTGACCACACGATTACTTCCGAATGATGCCGACGTGTCTATAGCCGCGTGTCCATTAAAGCTGCCTCAGGCCGAGCAGCCTCAAGCTGAGGCTGTTTGCCTCAAGTCTGCCTGAGTTGCCTGAGGCATAGGCCGGATGCACGTTGCGCCAGTTCGCAAACACGCGATGGTACCAGAGGCGCGTAGAGTAGCTGTTGCTTTAATTGTCATTAGCATAATTAAAAAAAAAAGAACAAAAAGCTATACAAAAGAGGAAGCATCGATGGTGGATAAAAGAATTCAGCATGGATGAGAGCATTTGCTATTATTACAGGAGGTCAATGGCGATGTAAATAAAACTTCTTCAAGGCGTAATAGAAAGCGTAGTTTAATTGTATACATATCAAGTAACAATACACAACCAGATTAATTAGGAATGAAGTGATTTTAGACATACGCTTTGAGATTTGACTGAGAGAGCTAACGAACGAGGCAAACAGGGCAGATGCAGATTTTAGAAGGAAAGAAGAATAGATATTGACAGCTGTCACTTGGGTTGCGCTTATAGACATGGCTACATTTCTAACAGCTATTGGACATGACGTTTGAAGGTGGCGTTTGTTCGTTGTCCGTGCGACCCGAGGCAACACGCCCGTCTCCATCAAATGCATGGCTCAGACTGAGGCTCCTTTGAGCACGCCAAAAAGACCGACAAAATACGGCTCGGATTTTGGCTCGTGTCGTGGCGCGCCTCAGGTTGAGGCAGCGTCTCCACTTGCGCGGCCTCGGAGCGAGGCAGCCGCTCGGCCCGAGGCTGCCTCTAGTGGACACGCGGCTTCTGAGTCAGACTAAAGTACCATGCACAAATACGAATATTTCCGAGATAATAATGATGGGAAAATATTTTGCACATCATATTGTACTCTTAGTAAGAGTGGAAAATAAGGCTTTGATGTTTTAAGCCAAGTGGCATTGAATTTCAATGTGGTAAAGGAATTCTTTCCTTGATCGACTTCACAGTTATTTTTAGGTTTTTAGATATTTTGATGTCGTGGACTGGATACTACTTAATTTCAGCTGCATTCCTCCAAGTGTTCCCGAGGGTATTTTCAGACAGACGAACAGACAAATTGACAAAGTGGTCGTGTAACGGTTCTGTTTTTCCTTCTGAACATCGGAATTTCAAGTCAATCGCCTTAAAAAGTGGTCCATTCTAAATCAGTAGAGATAAGTGGAAGATTCCTCTGACCGGGAAACCCCTGGGTTATCGCCAGTCCTTGTGACTGACGCACTCGGTACCAGGAGAGCAGAGGTCAGTCGGTTGCATCACCAAACCACAGGGGGCCTAAGAGTGCGCTCCCATGCAACCAGTACAGGCGTGCAGATTAGAATTTATTTGTTTATTTATTTAATGCAATTCACATTTACAACAAAATGATGGCAATATGCACATTAAAACATGAAACCCTGATGGGCCCAGCATTGTAAAGAGAAAGAGATAGGACGAAGTTACATTTCTAACAGAAATGAATTGTATATAAGTACATTCATTATGTGAAACTAGACTTACAATATTACTTTTTAGACTTAGAATTTAATAATTCCCATTGGTTGAATTCCACATCTGGCCTCGCTCGTCTTGTAAGACTTATGTGATTGGTCGATCCTATTCCCACATACGTGTAGATTTTACATTTGAGTAAATTCACACATACACGCAGGACAAGACCATTTAACACCAGATGACCTAGTCCCGAACTAAGCAAATCTTGTTCTATGGGTACTGCAAGAGTTCAAGTATGTACTATATGCAAGAGTTTGAATATACAAACTAACTGGCAGGTAATGCTGGTAATATTAATTTAATTTAAGAATTTATTTCTAATCAGGAGAAACAAGTGTTTCTTTGCGTCTGGCATTACCTGATCAGCCGCCAGTGAGCGCGGTCATGCTGGTTGAATTGTAAATTAGAAATCTAACGATAAAATTAAAACAAGTATATGAAAATAAGATATTTTTTATTAAATAACTAACAAATAGCGTCCGAGCGCCAAGTTTCCCGTCTTCTCAAAATCCAGCAAGTAAAGCAGTAGGCTTATTACCTAACTCGCTCGCATTCGCCATCGTGTTCATTTTGACAGTTCGTGTATGGGCTGACAATTGGCATCGGAATCAGCTAGCTGTCACATTCATAGAAGAACTGTCAAAATGAACACGATGGCGATTGCGAGCGAGATAGACAATAAGCCTACTGTTCTGGTAGTACTGACTACAACCTCCCTTTACTCTTTACAGTTCTTAACAAAAGATGCATAAATAGACAAATATTATATATATAACATAAATAAAAGATCCAAGGCTCAAGATTAGACATTAGTATCTACTCATATCTACCCACAACACAACCGGAGATCGAAACTGGGTTTTCAAGCCTCGTAGGTTCTTTAAATAGACATTATACCCCAAAATTCGATTTTCGAAGTTCGTTATCTGCCGTTTCACACACACTAAAAGTCCTTAATATGAGAGAGAGAGAGAGGGACGGTCTAATACAAACTTCGAAGATCGGATTTCGGAGTAGCCTATTCGGTCGCCATTCGTACGGTAGCCCTAGAAGTAGCTGAACCCTTTAGTACTTTGTCATTTTCAATACTGTTACACGTTTCAAACTTAACTACACTGTTGGTTATTGCGACAAAGTACTAAAGTATTCCTCTGAGGCCGCCTGTACGTGGGACGGGGTTCCCTGACAGAAAAACAAGTCAAGTGCAAATCGAACTCGCACCCTGAGGGTTCTGTATTGGAACGACCGGAACGATTATCTCTCTCTCTCTCTATCTCACGACGACCCGATAGCCTAGTGGTTAGTGACCCTGACTATGAAGCTAGAGGTCCTGGGTTCGAATCCCGGTAGGGGCAGACAGTTGTATGTATGTATGTAATGTAAACTCTTTATTGTGCAAAATAAACAAGACAAATACAAATTGACAAACACTGAGATACATGCACAAAGGCGGACTTATCCCTTTAAGGACTCTCTTCTTCTTCTTTAAGGGAGTTGTATGATGAATACGAATGTTTGTGCCCGAGTCATGGATGTTGTATGTCCCTATTTACTACCTACATTATTATAAGTATGTTTATCCATTGCCGGTACCCATAGTACAAGCTTTGCTTAGTTTGGGGCTGGGTCAATTGGTGTAATTTGTCCCAAGATATTTATTATTAGATTTTATACTTATTATTATCTTAAGTATTGTACATTGTGTATTTCTGTTAAATACTAAAATTAAAACATGAATGAATTTTGAATAATAATATCTCCTTTGATGTAACTAAATTATTATAAATTTGTAGTTTTTTTTTGTAAATAGTAGGTACTGTGTGATATAACAAATGTAACAGCTTTCAAATATTCTTACCTACCTGTATATTATTGATATTAAGTTTTTTATATAAGAACATTAATGAAATGGTTGTGATTAGGACTTGCCAACCCTAATAATTTATATATTGAGATTACGGAGCGAATTTTTTAATGTGAAATTCGAATAAGTATATCTCTTTACGTATTTCCCATACGTGATTTCGATAGGCCTTGAAGCATTTTTTAAGGATACCTAAGTACTATGCAGACTGTATGAAACTACATTTTCTAGCTAAATGAGATAATTGGATAACATTTTTCATACAATCGCTGTGACGGTAAATAGTGCTAACCGTTCAAGGTGAACGACCTCGTGACATCATTGCGCAGGCTCGCGCGGCGGGACGGCTTGGCCTATTTTGCAGCACTGTCCACAGACCGTGTGGCCTAATGGATAAGGCGTCGGACTTCGGATCCGAAGATTGCAGGTTCGAGTCCTGTCACGGTCGAATACTCCATTTTTGTTTGTTGGAATTATAAGAGGGTCTAATTCAATAGCAATTTTTAATTTAGAAATACACTGTATTGAATAAGTTAAAAGGTATAATTTTGTAGCTACGAATTAGTTAGGGACTTATACGAAAATCTCCATTCTCATTTTCATAATTTTACCGTATTTGGCCTCATTCCACGTGTTTTGGAAGTACATTAAATTTACGTGAAAAATATTTTTTTAGGGTAATGTAATTTTGATACGTTTTCCCTCGTATGTGCTTATTATTTTTGTGGAATTTTAGGGCATCCCGCTCGTTTGTAAAATAAAATACATTGAATAATGTAGACCTAATAATTAGATACTTACCTATGCTAATACTTTTACTGTCATTAGCCCAATTCTATAAACTAGAAAACAAACAAAATAAGACCAATGTAATGTTACGAATATACGTATAAATTAATACATACTTGTACGCATGTATTCATATAGGTAACTTAAATTAAATGTCATGTTATAAACGGATATGTCAACACGCCAAAACTAAATTTCAATCATCGGTGTCAGAACTTAAAGTTTACATTGAAATTGTTATATTGGATATAAGACTTTTCGGCGCGTCCAAATTAAATATTCAAATCGAAACTTATCTATGCATTAAGAACGCACGCACTTTCCTGCTTTTCGGTGAATTACCGTTTATGACACTTTGTTTTGGCCTCGGCGTGTGGCGAGAATTGGAACTAAAATATTCCATGTACAATTTACTTTGTGCGATGACAGTGGCGCCACAGGTAAAGGCCTGATCCAAGTGGTGTAACTTTTGGTTTGAGGAAAAATAAATAGGGCGTGATGTGAATTAATTCTGGCTTACATTTTTTAATGTGGAATATTAAACTGCCTTTGTTATATTACGTGCGCTTTAGGAGTTTATTCTGAATGTTTACATTTCAGTAGGACCACGTTTTCTCTCTATTCTACATAAATATGTACTCTTTTATTAAATCAGTAAGCTTATTGTCTAACTCGCTCGCAATCACCATCGTGTTCTTTTTGCCAGTTCATGTATGGGCTGACAATTGGCATCGGAATCAGCTAGCTGTCACATTCATACTTTGCGGGGGACCTTACATACTTGCTACTTGCTACTTGCTACTCCGCTACTTACGGGGGAGTAGCGAAGTAGCAAGGTAAATATTTTTTGTGCAGGTTTCCTCACGATGTTTTCCTTCACCATTAGCTTATAGTAAATTTCAAATTAAATTTTGCACATAAATTCCGAAAAACTCAGGAGGTGCGAGGCCTGGTTTGAAACCACGACTTTCTGCTTGAGAGGCGGTAGGTCGAACAACTAGGCTACTACGGCTGTTGCCTGGCTGAGCCTGCGTGGGAACTATGGCCCAATCCCTCTCGTTGTTGAAGGAAGCCTGTGTCCAGCAGTGGAACGTAGATAGGCTTAATTATTAAAATTCATGTTAATATTTGTATTTGTAAATATCTGTCAAATAAAAAAAAAACGAGTTATATACTTAATTGCGACTCCATTATTACCCTGTTCCTCAAATAGAATGAAATCTTTTTGAAACGAAGGTAGTTCTTTTGTTTATCGAACGCTTTCGCACGTCTTGTGACGAAACGTCGTAAGTATTATATACAATTATAATTATTTGGATCTTTGTTGCTTAGACTTAAGGTTTATTTTACGTTAATAAAGAAGGTAAAAAAGATATAGCTATAAGCATAAGCAACACGGCCACTTTTTCGCTTTGATTTTGTATGGGACCTTGAATCTAGTTGTATTGTTGATCGAAGTTAAAACCTTATCGGTTTAATATAAATGGTTAAAAAAGAATTATCTAAACAAAACACGCATCCGGACTTACCCTTGGTACTATTCTGTGACACACTGTGACACTATCAGAATCAGGATTTTTTACTTGTTGTTTTCCTCGTAGGTACCATAGATTGTCAAATTTATAAGACTACTTTATACGCATGCGTACATCGTCAAGCATTGACGTAAACGTTGCATCACTAAAAAAGAACAAGAATATAAAATTGACTTAGTTAAATAGTTCGTACAGTCGCCATCAGATTATATCGTAGCGGGCGAGGTACTCAAATATTTACTACATAGGTACCAAACACACACACATAGCTACCACACACACATACTAAATTTCACCAACTCAACTTAAAACTTCATTCCCAATAGAGTAGACATACAGCGAATCAGTAGTTCAGTGGACATCGAGACAACTTTTAATTCATTTTATACATATACAGTGTGTGCTATTATAAGAACATAATATTCAAAGGCTAGAAAGCATAAGCCCTAATAGACTACAGGCCCACGTACAAAAAATGTGGGTCATATGAACCACCAGGTGACGTATATAGGACGATATAAGAGCATAAAATAATAAGATTCAGCACTATGCCGTCACTTGTAAGCTGTCCAACTGGGTGCTGGTGAGAATTCAAAAGTGCAACCCTCGATTTTTTCCCCTTGTCGCATGATTTTTGTACGGCGTTGCGGAATAATGGATTAGAAGCTGTATTGAAACAGTATGAAACTGATGCCGTACAGAATCAAATGACCAAATTTACCTGGAAATGGTCAGAAAATCAAAAAAAATTACCGACTTTGTGGCGCACCATTTGTACGGCATCAGTTTCATACTGTTTCAATACAGCTTCTAAACCATTATTCCGCAACGCCGTACAAAAATCATGCGACAAGGGGAAAAAATCGAGGGTTGCACTTTTGAATTCTCACCAGCACCCAGTTGGACAGCTTACAAGTGACGGCATAGTGCTGAATCTTATTATTTTATGCTCTTATATCGTCCTATATACGTCACCTGGTGGTTCATATGACCCACATTTTTTGTACGTGGGCCTGTAGTCTATAATGACCTTAAATTGGTATCTTTGGTTAAAAAATATAGTTTTTCGTACAAATCAATTCAACAAACAAACTTAACAATAGACATTTGATCGATGCGATGATTTCGCCAATGTCAAAATAATGAATACAGTATTCAAAAATCTTGTGACAAAAATTTCGGCAACATTGTACCTACGGTAGAACACGGTCAAAAGTCCCCCCTGGTCGGGCTTTATATCCCTCAGAATCTGCCAGGAAATCATTAACCGATGCCCAGGGTGCACCGGATCATGCACTGCTCTCTTCGGACGGATCCAAAAACGAACCGCAGCTCTTGACCGCACGCGGAGGTAACCCGACCCTGACATTAGATTGCGTTGAAATTTTAATCTGACACGTAAACGTCGAATAAATGTTTAAAAATTTACTTTGCCTTAGAAAAAGCAATTTTTTTTTTGATAAAACTGTTAACAGCACTTTAAGCTATCGTTACTTAAAAATGTTCTTATGAATAACACTCAGAACACACTGTATACGCTATTTAGATTGGACCCTGACAAGTGCTTGAACCCTGTAGTTGATTACCCTATTACACAGAGGGATAACTCGAAACACTCGTAAAGGGCAAAAGCCTACAAGGGATCAGCAGGGATAACTGAATGTTTTCCATTGTGGCGAGGGGATCACAAAGCTTGATTGAATAATTGGAAAATGTTAAATTGACAAACGTGATCAATTTGCACTGTAATAACCAACAAACGATTCTAAAGGATCTTATGTCCAATTACTTTATTTGACAGTGGCGGAATTTTACACCTCCACTGTCAAATAATCTTTATGCATCTCTACATACATACATACATACATACATACATAAATCACGTCTTTATCCCTTTACGGGGTAGACAGAGCCTAAGGTAACAAGACCTAAAGGCCACGTTTAGCACGATTGTGGGCGTATAGGTGGAAAGGGGAATCAAAATAGTAATGGGTTGCTAGCCGCATCGCCTATAGCCTATAACATGATTCCTACGCCCATTCCCTTCATTGGCTTTTACCATCTGCGCGGGTGGAGAAGCAACTGGTACATTCTATGTTTTTTCTTTACTCCAAGACCAGCATTTAATTTAAGGCTTGGAGACCTTATACATCCCTTTTATGAATGTATATTCGAACTAACGCAATCACCTGATACCTATTTCGGAGCCCAGCAGTGGGATGGCACAGTAGGCTAATAATAAAAATGTAGGTTAGCCCCTTTGACGCTATCATTGACATGTCAGTCAGTATGTCAATGTGGCCACATACGCATTTGGGTTAACGAAAGTTCTATATTGTTCAAACGCATGTGGGTGCCGTTCCGTGTAATGATCTTACGAGTACTTTCGTTTTTTTTATCCAAACGGCTGCTTCTGGGAAAAAGTTTGTGTGTCACCCACACGGCCATCATTTGTGCTCTACTTACAACGTTACATTTATTTTGATTATCTTCTTCTATCCTATCTTATTTTTATCTTTGATCTTTCTTACCCTTACTTATATTTAGTACTTGGATGCCCGAGCTAGCTAAGGTGCATTGAGGTAAGTTCGAAATTGGGGTAAATTCGAAACTCGTGGATATCCACTAAACGGGGAACAAATTCCAGAATCTGGAAAGGCCAAGTCATTCATCTACAATCCAAAGACATTGGAGCTTCTAGGTAAGCGTTGCTATATTATGTAATTGTTCCCCGTTTAGTTATCTACGAATTTCGAAATTACCCCAATTTCGAATTTACCCCAATGCACTACCTATATATCGATTTATCGCGCCCGAAACCCCTGCATTCTAAATTTAATGAGAATCGTTAGAGATTTCCGAGATTCAGTTGATATATTTATATATCTAGTTACATGCAAGAATTGCTCATTAAAGGTATTAGATCAAAATATGAATGGATAGATAGATTCAGAGGTAAAGTTTGTGAGTTTGTAAGGTTGTAGGGGGCAATCTATGGATTTACTGAACCGATTTTGAAACCACTTTTACCGATAAATAGAAAGCCACATTATTTGTGAGTGTCATAATATTTGTTACCTTGGCTCTGTCTACCCTGTAACGGACAAAGACGTGGTTTATGTACGTATGTATGTATAATATTTAATCCAGCCTCCACTCCAGCCAGCGAGACCAAAATGCATTGAAAAATGCGTAGTTCCCGCGAAATACCAGGGACCCGATTTTCGAAAGCACATCACTCGAAGGTACCACTCGAAAGTGGTATAAATTTGTTTATATCTTCAAAACTACAGCTCTAATTAAATTTTTGACTAGTTCACAAGATTAATGTGAGCCGTAATAACCTTCTAAGCTACTCGTATTTCAAATTCAGCACAATTTTTCATGTGTGGTATTTTCACATACCTAATTTCACATACATAATTTTTCTCACAAGTAATACAGATTATATTAAATTGATGGGTTTCTTCCATGCTGGTCTGGGAGCAAAGAAAAAACATAGAATGTACCAGTTGCTTCTCTACCCGCGCAGATGGTAAAATACCATCGAGGGAATGGGCGAAGCTTATAGGAATCATATAGGCGATGAGGCTAGCAACCCATCACTATTTTGATTCCATTTTCCAGCTATACGCCCGCAATCTTGCTAATTGTGGCCTGTAGGTACCTGTTACCTTAGGCTCCGTCTACCCCGTAAGGGATAAAGACGTGATTTCTGTGTGTGTGTGTTTGTTTTCAAAAATCAGGCCCCAGTGCACACTATTCTTCTAATAACGGCTGGTACTATGATAAAGTACACAAAATAATCTTGTGATTGGATGTTTTTTTCAGGAAAGCCGGGTCCATTATCAAAGAACAAAAAACATTTATAATAATGTAACCTTTACGAATAGAACAATTTTACAAACTAAAGATTCACATCCAACAAGCTACCTATAAATAAACCGAAAGCAATCGTACCAAAGTGAAACTTTTAAATTCACTTAATGCGGAAAAGGATTTAGGGCTGAAGTACTTTGCGATAAATTCCTATCCCCAGGGAAGGTTGGGGTCAATGGTCGGAGCGTACACATTTGCCCCAAAGACTCCATTGAGCTGGGAAACTTGCGTTTCTTGAATTAAAATATCACTTCTGTAGAAAAATTCATTCGTTGCAAAATTTACAATAAAATACAACTCTTTATTGAACACCACATATAAAAACCAAAACAGAAAAAAGGTATACAGAATGTAGCAGTTGCTTCTCTTCCCGTGCAAACGGTAAAATCCCATCGAGGGAATGGGTCAAAATCTTAGAAATCATGATATAGGCGATGTGTCAAAATAGTGATGGGTTGCTAGCCGCATCGCCTATAACATGATTCCTAAGACTTTCGCCCATACCCTCGATGGGCTTTAAGTATCTGCGCGGGAAGAGAAGCAACTGGTAAATTCTGTTTTTTCTTTGCCAGACCAGCATGGAAGAAAAAAAACATATTCTAAACAAACTTAACATAAGAAATCGATTTTAATGGATGACTCAACAGATGGAGCTGATAACCACAAAACCCCCTTTACCGGGTTTTCCTTAATCGAATAGATGCGCCAGCTCATAAATTATCATAATAAATGACCCTTCTGCAAACAAGAATGATGGAAAATTTTAAAATGTTATTATTAGAGTTCCGTACAGTCAACAAATTAAATTGCTGAACCATCGAGGAAGCTCTTCACATAAAACGTCACGGTGACATCGCATTTACATACGTGCATAAATCACATCTTTATCCCTTACGGGGTAGACAGAGCCTAAGGTAACAGGAACTAAAGATCACGTTTACCATGATTGTAGGCGTATGGGATGGAAAGGGGAATCAAAACAGTGATGGGTTGCTAGCCACATCGCCCATATAACATGATCCCTAAGATTTTCGCTCAATCCCTCGATGGGCTTTTACCATCTGCGCGGGAAGAGAAGCAACTGGTACATTCTATGTTTTTTCTTTGCTCCCAGACCAGCATCTACTTACAAGGAAGGACGCAATTAAAAGGTTCTATGGTGGGTTAAGAATTAAATTTCTTGACTGTACCTCAAAAGGAAAAATATTTTTTTAGGTTACACATACACACAAATCAGGTCTTTATCCTTTACGGGGTAGACAGAGCCTACGGTGGCAACCTACAGGCCACGTTTAGCAAGATTGTAAGCGCAAAGGTGTATAATAGAATCAAAATAGTGATGGGTTGCTAGCATCGTCTATAGCATGATTCCTAACATTTTCTCCCATTCACTCGATGGGCTTTTACCATCTGCGCGGGAAGAGAAGCAACTGGTACATTCTATGTTTTTTCTTTGCTCCCAGACCAGCATGGAAGAACTTAGCTTACATACATACATAATCATTGTCATCATCATCTTCAGTCTATATAATATCCCACTGTTGGGCACAGCCTCCTCTCAGACGCCCAGTGCGAATGAACCACCATCGAATTGCTTCGCAGATGTGCGCAGATTTCCTCACTATGTTTTCCTTCACCGAAAAGCGAAATTCCTAAAACGCCGTGCGAGTCCGGGATTCGAATCAACGACCCTCTACTTGGGAGGCCACTGGTCAAATCACTGTACTACCTCAGCTTTTTTGTACATACTGTGTAATGGACCGAGTAATGGAACGTAAGAGGGTGTGAAGGCGACGGACGATACTCTGAGTGAGACGACGAATATTCGATTTGAAGAATGAGGTGACGTATGTAAGATTTTTATTCGATACTAGCTACTGCCCGCGACTTCGTCTGCGTAGAATTATACATAAAAACCTTCCTTTTGAATCACTCTATCTATTGAAAAAAACCGCATCAAAATCCGTTGTGTAGCTTCGAAGATATAAGCATACATAGGGACATAGGGACAGAGAAAGCGACTTTGTTTCATACTGTGTAGTGATATAGAGAACATTAAATAAATATATTCGGAATTACTCACGTATAAAAAGACGAGTGATGCTCGACATTGTTTCGGACTATTTCGTAGTCCTTCTTCCTGGAGCGCTCGCCCCGGCGGCAGCGAAGCGAACACACAGGAAGAAGGACTACGAAATAGTCCGAAACATGTCGAGCATCACTCGACTTTTTATACGTGAGTTATCCGTTTATGTGTAATTATGATTAAGTCTCACGGTAGTTTCATGTTGAAATATATTCGGAGGCTAAATCACGTCTTTATTCCTTACAGGGTAGACAGAACAAGGTAATAAGACCACGTTTAGCATGATTTATTTTTAGGTCAGATTAGGTTAATATTAGGGCGATAACAAGAACCAGTCGTGTCTGAAACCGACTCGCACTTGGCCGTTCTATTGCTAGTTACAAAAAAAACTTGATATTGCGCAAGAAAGTCATCACACACCCCCAAATGTCTCAATAGGCGCTAACACATTATTTTCTACAAGTAATTGATCTTCCAGGAGATACCATCGCGACCTTGGCATTGTTTGGGAACCGCCCACGCCGTAGGTACGTGGTTCTCAAAATGTGGCCGAATCGATAGCCAATCGGCCTAACGAGGCCTGATGACACTTGGTGCTAGACTGTTTCCAATGTGTCACGACATGGAATACAATTGTTTTGAGCCTCCGCGATTTTCGGTCATAACTACCTACTACATATAAGTATGATTAGTGTAAGTTTTCGATCAAAAAATAAATCCCGAACGCGTATGAGCGTTTTCCCAAAAAATACCACATGAACATTATTTCCTGAATTTCAATATTTTGGCAATATTTAGGTAGGTACTCATAATCGTTTACCCTATCGATTCTCATACAAGAAAAAATGTGTCCCAGATTTTACTATGGATTATTTTTTCCTCTTCGTCACGTTTCATGCATACTTATATTCAAAAAAGTGACTAACTGGAATAGACATTTTGGGACACATTTTTTCTGGTATGAGAATCGATAGGGTAAACGATTCTGAGTAAAAAAAAACCAAAATAGTTAAATGCTGAAAAAATGATCATGAATGTTGACTTTTATTTTGGAAACGCTCGTTTGTGTTAAATTAAAATATAGTAACATGGTAAACCTCCGCTACGCGCCAAGTGCGCACTAGCCGCTTACAAAAAAACAACAACAAGACTCGGGTTTGACAGCTGGCAGCGAATGCGCTAAAACGCTCTGTTATAGTATTTCCAATCATTTATTTTCTCGATGACAGCTCCCGCAGAATGTAACTGCGCTTTTTACGCAAAAATTAACTTTTAAATGCGAGGCATAAAAAATATGTCAACTGCCTAATTTTGTTCGTTGATCCCATATAATATTCATCTAAATTGAGTCCATATATGCAGTAATATCTTTTTAAAGTACGATAAACAATAAACGTTTTAATAAAGTTACATTCTATGGCAATGCAAATAGTGATGTTATGATTGAAATATCGATATTGTATCGATAAAAAATAGATAATAAGGAATAGTGTAATTATTCAATATGTTGTGAGATGTTTATTTTGTGTTTTTCTTGTCAGGTCTTAAAATTAACGGTGGAGAAATGATGTGTATTTGTTTCGAACACCAAAACAAACGCGTGCAACTGTCATTGAGCCATTTTGCACGCTTAGTAATAAATTAGCATTCAAGTAAGTCGGTTGTTTTATTCGCTCCATAGCTGAATACTTCTAAACTACTCCTATATATAAAATTGAATCGATATCGTATCTACTGATCACTTATTAGGTCACAACACTATAACTATCAAACTACATCTGTCATCGAGAAAATAAATGGTTGGAACAACTATAGTACTGTATCGTGTGTGTTCAAGCAATGGACACACGTAACGCGTGGGTGTTTCCAAGAACCAACCGTTTTCAGCTTGCACAGCACACCCATACTATGAAATTAGCCCATACTCATTCATTGTTCTTCATTATGTACTACGCGATCTACTTAATGAATTAACGAGTAACGATTGGATTACGTGAATGGAGATATGATAATGAGATTCGTATTCAACATACATACATCACGTCTTTATCCCTTACGAGGTAGACAGAGCCTAAGGTAACAAAACCATAAGGCCACCTTTTGCATGATTAAGGGCGTACCTATAGGTGGAAAAGAAAATCAAAACAATGATGGGTTGCTAGCCGCATCGCCTATAACATGATTCCTAAGACTTTCGCCCATTCCCTCGATGGGGTTTTAACATCAGCGCGGGAAGAGAAGCAACTGGTAAATTCTGTTTTTTCTTTACTCCCAGACCAGCATGGAAGAATTCGTATTCAAGTGACGCGCAAAAAGTCGAGGTAGCCAAGATAAGCAGATCGTGGGTTCGAACCCAGCCCAGGTTAAATACCTTTCAGTTTTGTTTGCTTTTGAACACCAGCTGCTTTTCGGTGAAGGAAAACTATACTGTGAACTAGCAGTTGCCCGCAACTTCGTCTGCATATAATTCGTTTATCGCTATCCCGCAGAAATTACGCAATCCGTTCTTAGAGGATGCCTACGTCATAGCTTAGCTTTATGCATGCAAAGTCTCAGCCCGATCGGTTTAAAATTTACAAAGTTTCGTACAAACTTTCATCCCGTATTTTATCCTCTTGGGGGTAGAATTGATCAAAATCCTTTCTTAGCGGATGCCTACGTCATAACATCTACCTGCATGCCAAATTTCAGCCCAATCCGTTCAGTGGTTTGGGCTGTGCGTTGATAGATCACTATGTCAGTCAGTCAGTCAGTCACCTTTGAGTTACGAGTATATATATATATTTAGATTGTATTTGTTTTTTTAGGGTTGCGTACCTCTAAACGAAAAAAGAACCGGTATAAGATTACTTCGTTGTCTGTCTGTCCGTCAAGACCCTTTTTCTCATGAACGCTTAGAGATGTAGACCAAATACTGTAGAACCTGTAGGGTACTTCCATTTGTCTTCGAAATTTGAAATTTGGTGTCACCAACTGTCCGTGGACATCTGCAACACAGGAGCATTGCCGAAGCTTAAAGGGCTATCTATACCGAATTAACTTCATGTTCCATTAATTGTATTATTCTCCACGCCGGAGCACAACAGCGCAAGTACTGCTGCTAGGCGGCAGTATTAGCAGTTAAGATGGAGGTAGCGATCCGGACGTTTTCTTTTATTTTCTTTCATCAAAAACTCTACAAACATTTACATAAATATAAGTTTAGTTAGGACAAAAATATGTCTTTCCACGCTCACCAGCTAACCGCAAAATACTACCTTACCTTAGCCTAAATTCATGGAATTAATACCCCAAACCTAATGTTACATGATTTCCCCCCATTCCCTCTAATCCCCAGGTTTCTAGGGCAGCGTATAAAGGCAAAAAAGGCAATCGCTTTAGATAGCCCGAGTCCCCCAAACCACCCGGCCTTAAATCTGAACTGTGCTATAAAGATTCAGGTTTATTTCACAATGAAATAAATGCCTGTAACCAGAAATACAGGGAGAATAAAGAACAGTAACTGAAACCACAGAATATCCTATAACAGGACTTAGACTGACAGAACGAAATGTTGCCAGACATAAGAAAAAAAATAACAATCCTAGGTAGGAAGGTAGGAAATTAATATTTTCGAACAAAATTATAGTGAATTCAAACGTTTTTTTTTCGCAAGTCGGGCTACCTCCACGTGTGGTCACGAGCTGCGGTTCGTTTTTGGATCCGTCCGGGGGGAAGAGCAGTGCTTGGTCCGGTGCACCCTGGGCAACGGCTAATGATTTCCTGGCAGTTTCTGAGGGATATTATTGACCGTTGGCTAAGAGCCCGACAGGGGGGAAGGGGGGTCTTTTACCATTAGGTACCGTACAACGTTGCCGACATTTTGTGACAAGATTTTTTAATTATATTTTTGTTGCTATGACATTGGCGAAGTTGTCGTCGCTATAACGACTTGATACGCCACAAATAAGAAGAAGAAGAACGTTTTTTGGGAACTCGACTTTATTCGGCATCTGTTAGGTAGGTAGGTACTTTGATTGAATGTTTAGCATAATGATTCCGTTAGAGGCCATCTTGAGACAGAACCACGGCTCGGTTCGAAATATATCAAGTTATAAACATACTAGCTTCTGCCCGCGACTTCGTTTGCGTAGAATTATACAATAAACCTTCCTCTTGAAACACTCAATTAAAAAAACCGTATCAAAATCCGTTGCGTAGTTTTAAAGATCTAAGCATACATAGGGACGGACAGACAGCAGAAAGCGACTTTGTTTTATACTATGTTGTGACTACATAGTATAAAATAAAGTCGCTTTTTAGCAATGTAGCAAGGTACAATTTTTTGTTCGTTTCTATGTATGTTTTTATCTTTAAAATTACGTAGACGCATTTTGGTGCGGTTTTTTTAATAGATAGACTGATTCAAGGGGAAGGTTTATATGTATAAACCATGTACATTACATGTATGTATGTATGTACATTGTTCTTTGTTTCTGTATTGTTTTGTACTGATTTGTGGTGTTCAATAAAGAGTATTTGTATTGTATTGTATTGTATAATTGTACGCAGACGAAGTCGCAGGCAGAAGCTAGTAATAGATGAGTCGAGCTGTTCCATACGAACCTACGCTTCTGTCCGCTTTTATTATTATTATTATTATTATTATTGAATTATAGGCGAGCAGCAGAGTTGCTGATGTGCCTATCTCATAGTCCAAGTTTAAGTTTAAATCAGTCCAGTATAAATATCTAAAAGTTCGCTAACACTTCACTCATTAAAAAGTCCTTGATTTTGTGTAACAAGCCAAGCGTCAAGCCTATTTTTGAAGGTATTTAATGACGGAGCAGTAACAACACTTTCGGGTAGAGCGTTCCAAGTCCCAACAACGCGATTGCTCAGGAGGTGGTAAGCTACGTTGGAGTTTGATGGGGTGCGTACAATCTTGAGGCTGTGACCTCGGCCGCTACGGCTGGCAAGGTTCCTTCTAAACAAGTCGTGGATGTCTGGGAGGTTGTACTTGTGTGTTAGTATTTTAAAACATTCAATAAGATCTCCTCTTGCTCTTCGTTCCTTAAGTGTCGGCAACTTCAGCGTCATCAGTCTGTCTTCATAGGACAGCCGTCTTAAACTATAAGGAATCTTTGTAGCTCTTCTCTGTACACTCTCAAGAAGATCAATGTCCTTAACAAAATAAGGATTCCACACTTGAAAAGCATACTCTAGCAATGGTCGTACATAGGTTTTGTATATCTTGACAAATACCTCGACTGAAATACATTGAAAAGATCTTCTAATAACGTACAGAAAAGAATTAGCCTTCTTCACAATACCATTTATATGTTCGCCCCACTTTAATTTTGTTGACATCGTTACACCAAGATCCTTTTGTGAGCTCACAGTGGCAATAGGAGTGTTTCCAATGAGGTATTGAGTAGCAGGGTTCTTGCTACCAAGGTGGAGAACGCTACACTTCTTAACATTAATCTTCACAATCCAATCCGACGTCCACTCCAGTAACTTATCCAGATCGGCTTGAAGCTGGCCCGACGAAATCAGGGGATTACCAAAAAATTTGCCATCATCCGCGAAGAAACAGGACTCGGAGTCAATGAGTGCAATTAAATCTGTCACAAATACTCCGAACAAAGCCGGAGCCAGGACCGAACCTTGAGGGACGCCGCTTAAAACGCATCTTTGCTGCGACAGCGAGTTACCAACTCTTACACCGAAGGTCCTGCCCGACAAGTATCCCTCTATCCACTTCAGAAGTTTACCACGAATTCCAAAGTGATCCAGCTTCAAAAGAAGCCTCTGGTGCGGAACCTTATCAAATGCGCGCTCAAAGTCTAGATATATAACATCAACAGGGTTATTCAAATCCACTTCTTTACACCAGGCGTGTACACAAGAGAGCAGGTTAGTCACTGTGGATCTCATCTCAACGAACCCATGCTGCTTAACTGAGATATTTTTTATTAGATTTTATGTTGCGATTTTGCCCTAAATTCTTAATTAAATTGCATAGCTTAAGTCAAACGTTGCTGCAACATAGTGAAATACCTTTCATTTAAAAGTATCTCCAATTTTCGGTAACAGGTCAGGAAATATAAATGGCTTCCTATCTTCATTATTTCTTGATATTATAATACCACGCTCAGATAAAATAAAAAGTAAAGACAGAGTTCAGTACAGAGCAAATATAGGCCGAATTACACTACGCTTCGCATTGCGCGTGTGTGTACGTCAACCAATTGGCATTGTTCATTTTTTTTAAGCTGTGCTTTTAACACCTTTATTTGATAAAATGGACTATTTCAAGCAACTAATTTGAATATTATGCTTTTACGTAGCTTTGTTAATTAATAATAAATATTTTTTCGCTGTTTGATAATTCGTGAATTTAGACAGAATCCCAATCGCCTTCGTTCGGCTGGCTATAAAAAAAACGGCTTTGTCTATGGTTTTGTTAGATTTGACAGTGACACGTGACAGTTGCCATAGCCAAACTTTTTTTTTCATTTTTGTGGCAAACATTCGATGCTGGATTCTGTCTAAAAACCCGGTCGTTCGGTCAAACAAAGGTTCAAAGTACTTTTACAAAAATATCTGCAATCGTAAAGTATTTTTGAAATCTGACAAGATAAACCGGATAATTGATGGTTTTCCTCGAAATGGTTTTCGAATTGGAGCATACTAAAAAAAATGAACAATGCCAATTGGCGTTGGTGAAGTTTGGTAGGACTGTGCGTACAATTGAGGCCGGTTTAGGCTACGCCTGTACGTCGTACGCGTTCCAAACCATTTTCCTTGGCGCAGCTTGAATGCACTTACAACACACATGAATTAAGGCGTAGTTTAAATTAGGCTTCCTGTGTGATTCACAGACCTTCGTCTTTGCTTAATTTGATCTGAGTTGAAGGCTGTTAGCAAACTTTTGTTCCTTTTTAGGTTCTAATTGACTTTAGCCAGTAGCATCTCAGCCAATTAAATTATCGTTTTCTGAGTCGAGCCTTGGTTAACTAACTAAAAAGTAGTCTTGGGTGCGTTCAGTTTGATCACCCGACGACGCCCGACGACGCACTGGCCCGTTCAGTAAGTCAGTGCGATCATCGGACGATCACACCAAGTCGTTCAGTAACATCGTCGGGCGTCGTCGGGCGATCGCACCGGTCACCCCGTAAAATAGATGGGTAAAAAACGCACAGACGTCACTTTGACAGTTGATATGAGGCAATAGTACATTATGATACAAGTGTGCTATGTTGGTAATTACACACGAGGCGTATTGTACGCGCGAGCGACAGCGAGCGCGGGTAAGAGAGCCGAGATGTGTAATTACCAAAGCACACGCGTCGCATACGACGTTTTTCAACACATTTGCGAGGAAAAATAAATAAAATTTAGTTAATAAAAGGACTTTAAGAACTTTAGTTTACCTTTGTTACCAGACATTGCTTACCTGGAGCTGCTTTAGAACTTTACTTTATCATTTGGTAATTAACACCTTGGATTTCTTACTGATATAACTGTCCGAACATTGTCCGAACATATTTTAGTATTTCCAGCGACGGACACTACATTTCTTTATTACTTGAACTCGTAATTTTTAAAGTAATAAAATAACAAAGTCTGAATCAACAATATCAGTGAAAAATGGCGGCAGATATTATTTCTCCGCGCCAATCCGCGCGCAGCACTCGCGCATGCGCGCTGTGCACTTAGCACGCGCGTGATGAAGACACTGACACAGCCTGCTAAACAGCCTAATATTAAAATTATAATAAAAAATAATTAATCAATGCCTGAGATTGCAAATTATGTTCAGTTTTAGATAAAAATGAATAATTTGTCGAAATTAAATGTTTATTTATCATCTTTTCCCTAAAATAGTTTAATATTCACGAAAATATTCCTTGTTCCTATAGATAACTGAACTTTTTGCTGAGATTAAAAAATATATATATTACCGCACTCGTGCGGTAATATATTACAGCACTTGTGCGTAATAAGCTCAATTATGAGCTTAAATGCAGTGCAATAAGACTCAATTTACGAGCAAGTGTGTTGAAAAATTTATAATTCGAACGCTGGGGATATAAACTTATTATTACGAATACGAAATCATACTTCAATTGACACTTTTGACAGAAGAACGTCCCAAGTCGTTCAGTAAGTGTGTTCATGATCGGACGATTTTCACCCGACGATAATCACACTGACACTTTAGTTACTGAACGTAGCCCTTAATTTACTAGAAACTTAGTAAATGTATGAGGAAATTCATTCCACTTATTCTAAATAGCCTTGCCTAAGAGTGAATTTCGTGAAACCGAAATAAGCAATATTGTAAAAATAAAGAACATTTTACACACTGTCATCGATGCAGATAGATAGCGGATTAAAAAAAATAAACGAGCGTGCTCTTATTATCCCGGGGTCTTTGTATCCTTTAATTTTTTGGTCATAATTATGTGTCTTTATGACACATCCATTTATGAATTTTTATGGAAAACTCCTTCAAAGAGCGCGAAGAAAAACCTACAATATACCAGTTGCTTCTCTTCCACAGCTTTTAATACATTAACACCAGCGTATCATGTCAGAAGTCTAGAGGAAAGCTGTCTGAAGCAAAATATATGATCTCAAGAGGCTGTTAACGAAATATCGTGAAATTGGACTAAACTAGATTGGACTGACACGGATAGCCGTTCCCAGGGGTGCAGAAGCGAGCAGGCGTTCCGGTTTCGTTGCGCAAGTGTTATGGTGTTGTTAAATATGAAAGTGTTATTGTTATTGCCCTAAGTTAGCTATTGGCGCGATAACGGATTTGGGCCGCGGTTTAAGCTGATATTCGGAGCAAAGTGTCGCACAGGTTGCGAAAATGATACTGAAACGGTGACGGTGCAACAGTGACACTGCAACAGCGACACTGCCATAGTGACCCTGTGACAGGCATCAACCGAAAAGGGGTTTACTTGCAAAATTATATCCTTGCTGCTGCTCACTCGTTGACGTGGACAGAATCAACCGCACACTTGTCATTTAAACTGACATTGGCCCAAGCCTTACGGCCGCCATTAAGGGAGAATGAATGAATGACCCTGTGACAGTGACTCTGTAACGGTGACTTGGCGACAGAGACACTGCCAAGATGACGCTGCGATAGTGACACTGTGACAGTGACGTCGCGACAGTGACGTCGCGACAGTGACGCTGCTACATTGACGTTGTATCAGTGATGCTGCGACAGTGACAGTGCGGCAGTGACGCTCCAACAGTGACGTCGTGACAGTGACGCTGCAAGAGCGAAGTCGCAACAGAAAAGCTTATGCTTAATGCTTGGTAGATTGAGATGCAAAATGCAGTCTCAAAGTAGTTCCTAGCAAAGCAGTACTTTATAAAGACACACTTTTGTATCAAAAGTAAAAAATAATATTGCCTGTATTGCAGCAAAAATAACAAAATAGATGAAGGCGTAATTATTCCGCTAAATGAGATAGATCTGGCACACTGTAATTTTGTGTTGGCTCAGCTCTAACCGTTAGGAGTTTGACAACTAATTTAACCGTAACCAACGTTTTTTGACAGAAAACCTAAGAAATATTAAATCAAAATCGTCGGTAAATGATTGAATCAGGCATTACTTTGCGGAGGTCCATTACAATTTACAAATAATATTTACCTTGTTACTCCGCTACCGAAGCAAGCAGAAGCCGAAGTAAGGTAATGTATTATAAATGTATAGTATTTTTTGTTAGTTAAAATCGTCGGTTGTTATTAATGTTATTGCTAGAGTAACGGTGGCTACACTACGCCATGAAATTCACAGTTTATAACCTTCACGAAATGCTTCTTCATTTTATGGTTTCCTAGTCGGCAGGAAGACATTTTGAGCAACTCTTCCGCATTCGAGGATTGCCCAGCGTGACTTGCGCACTGAGACTGTCATTATTTTATTTATTCGTTTTTACTAAGGGCCTGACAATTAAGATAACTGGAACTTAACAGAGAGTGATAAAATACGCCCTTAATCTTGTACAATACAATGAATATAATGTCATCTATATATATTGGTACCTCACAACAAAAGGCGATATCTTATAATATACGTACGTATCTTATTCGTTTTTTTAAAGATTATAAAACTGTTTTTTTCTCTATAAGTTCGTGAATTATGATTTAAAAAAAGCAACGACGTACCTAAAGTACCTGTGTGTATTCGCGTAAATCACTTTTCTTTAAAATAAAACAAAAAGTGTTTTAATTTTTATTTCATAGGTTTTATGTTAAATACATTGTCAAAATCGACGGTTATTAATAAAGAATCTTGGTGCAACTCTCGATTTTTTTTTTAACTATAGTTGGCATTTATTTTCGAGATCAAACAGTACGTGCTAGTTAAAAAGTTGAAGATTTTGACATAAAAATCCGTATCGCTATATTTACAATAACTCCTTCAGTTTACGATGCCCTGGTAGCTGTAACAAAATATTGAACAACCCTTCCGCATGAGCCAATGACCCGGGGTCGCTTGACATGCGCACTAGACCGCATACGTCACGCATGCACTTTGTTTATTTATTCCATCGAATCACTTGCACTTTTAATCATTTACTATTTTGTATTTATTATCTCCTGGTAGCGATGCAAAAATATTAAACAACTCTTCCGCATTTAGTACGAGAGCCCACGACCAAAATTTTTGTCTCATAGCAATACGGCCAAAACCGCATCAAATCGATAGATACGATTATCCTGAACTCGAAAATACCAATATCAGACATTTTCCGCGTAGCGTTTGATCTGACCGAATTTTCAAAATTGTCAAAGAATTTTACCGAACTGCATCATAGCAATATGTCTGATTTGCAGACTGTAGTTGAATGATAGTTCTGAGATATCGGAAACATATTTTTCAGACGGTAGTGGTGTAGCGCAAACCCGTAAAATCACTTAAAAAAATTAAAAATGAGACAAAAAAAATGTCTCATAGCAATACGTCTGAAAATCTTTTTTATTAGTAAATTTTGGTTATTTGATGCGAACAAAACAATTTTCAGACGGAAATGTGAACGCATTAAATTTTGAGACCGTTTTGAAAATGTTAACAAATTTTACCGATCGGTATCATAGCAATATGTCTGAAAATTGTTGGACATGATAAAATAAGTTGTCCACATGTGCAAAAAATTGATATTAGACAAATTAAGTGTAGCACCTTCTCTATCAGACAACTTTTCGATACTCGATAAAAATCGTATTGAGGCATCTTGAATTCTCTGTTACAAACCAATGAATACGTTGCGACCCTGAATTTATTAGATGATAATTAACAAAGAATTTACCCGATTCTTGAATATCTATGAAGGCTGTAAATTTAAAAAAACATTTAACAGAGGCGTCGGCCAGGCGACTCCGAAACGTTATTTTCGTTTTTGGGAGTATATGCTACACTTAAAGTGTCTGAAAACAGGTTTTTGGTAATCCTGGCAGCAATACGAAAAGTTTAAAAAAAAAATTATCCGTATTGCTATGATACAGGTCGGCTAAATTTGTTGACATTTTCAAAAATGCGCTCAGGCTATATGCTACGCGCAAAATGTCTGAAAACAAACTTTTTCGTAATACAATTATAAAATCTATGTACATTTTCACTATCAGACGTATTGCTATAATACCGACTGCCTTTTTTTTTTGACACAGCAGAAATGGCCTCCCACGCTGTTGCTTCACTTTCGACCGTTACTACACACCTAGTCGGGTTCAGAATCATACAATCTAACGATTTTATAGGGTTTTTGCCGTATTGCTATGAGACATGGTTTTGGTCGTGGGCTCTAGAACTAATTCGCACAGAACAATTACGAAACAGTAGTTTGCATGAAATTATTTTATTTCTAAATTTTATTAAGTACTCGAAAAGAAGTACGTACTCAATTTGGCTGTTTTTATTTAAAGCATATTGAATGATTTTTCCGTCATTTTTCTACCGGCTGTAAACCATGCTGAATGATTATTATTTTATATGAAAAACGTCCAAAAGTTGGTGAGGTATCAAAATTTTGACAAAATTCTGTGATTGTAATTTCATTTGTATTTAAAAATAGATTTTATTACGTTTTGATATAAGATAAATTGTTTTATATTTTTTTCCCATCGCACACTGTACGTGCTGCATATATGGCTCTTTAATTTTACGATGTCCTGGTAGCTGGAAATAAATTTCAAACAACCCTTCCGCATTCGGGTCGTTCGACTTGCGTCCAATGCACGCGCGCGTATAATCATCGATTTACTTGCACTTTTTAATCATTTTACTATTTCGATTTTATTTTCTCCTGGTCACGAAGCAGAAATATTAAACAATCCTTCCGCATTCGGGTCGTTCGACATGCGTCCAATGCACGCGCGCGTAAAAAATCATCGATTTACTTGCACTTTTTAATCATTTACTATTTGGATTTTATTTTCTCCTGGTCACGCAGCAGAAATATTAAACAACCCTTCCGCATTCGAGCCTGGACGGGTCACCAGTCCATGCCTCATTTTATTTCGTTTTAATCGATTGCACTTGCACTTTCTGTGTGGTTTCTGTGAGAATGACAATTTTATAGTCTCCTAGTAGCGAGAAAGAAATATTAAACAACCCTTCCGCATTGGGGTCGTTCGACATGCGTCCAATGCTCGCACGCGTATATAAAAATCATGGATTTACTTTCACTTTTTAATCATTTACTATTTCGATTTTATTTTCTCCTGGTCACGAAGCAGAAATGTTAAACAACCCTTCCGCATTCGAGCCTGGCTGGGTCACCGCCCAGCCCATGCCCCTTTTTTCATCGATTGCACTTGCACTTTCTGTCTGTTTTCTGTGAGAATGACAATTTTATAATCTCCTAGTAGCGAGAAAGAAATATTAAACAATCCTTCCGCATTTGAACCATGACATGCGCAGTATGCGCAACATTTTTAATTATTCTTTTTTTTCACCTTATACACGCGCGCGTATAAAAATCATCGATTTCCTTGCACTTTTTAATCATTTACTATTTCGAATTTATTTTCTCCTGGTCACGAAGCAGAAATATTAAACAACCCTTCCGCATTTGAGTCTGGCCGGGTCACCGTGGTCCAGCCCATGCCTCATATTGTATTTCATTTATATTTCTTCGATTGCACTTGCACTTTCTGTCTGTTTTCTATGATAATGGCAATTTTATAATCTCCTGGTAGCGAGAAAGAAATATTAAACAATCCTTCCGCATTTGAACCATGACATGCGCAGTTGAGTATGCACAGTATTTTTAATTATTGTTTTTTTTTCACCTGAATTTTGTACAAGCTTACTTTCAACATGATACAATATGTACACAATAAACAAACGGATAACTCACGTATAAAAGTCGAGTGATGCTCTACATGTTTCGGACTACAAGAGGATTGTGTAATTAAGCTACTACTTTAATTTGTGATCTCCTGGTCTGATGGAAGTAAATCACAAGCCATCATAGAGCCCTGTGAAAACTTGTGCTTTGAACTAGGACTTAATGAGTTTAAAAAGAAATGTGCCAAAAAATTACGATTCAAATAAATCGTCTTATACTATAGTGAATATTTTTCTAATTACAACTAATGAAGAAATTTGTGTTTAGAAGTATGTTTGTTACTTTTTCAAGATAAGCTAGCCAGAAAATTGCATAGTGATAGTAGTGACAAACGAATATTCACAACACTAAAAAAATATTTTTTTTGAATGAAAAGGACCAATTTTAAAATTAAAATAAAAAAAAATTGTTCCTAAAGCTTTAGTGAAAAGCACCTAATCCCTGAGCAAAGTGGATGTTAGCTGACTTTGCTTTTATAATGACATAGACATACCATTATATCATATTATCATTTTAAACATTTACATACACACTTTTGTTAAGTTTCCCCTACTTTCCAAACAGCAACTTGTTAAATTTTTTGCTCTCCTAGTATCTCGTATCAAATATTGAGCAATCCTTCCGCATTGGGGCTCTGACCTCTGAAACCTACCTGTGGAGTCTCCACCCGCCCCTGAAGTAACCTCCCCTAGGAGTGGGGATCAACCCTGCGACTGCGTACATAGCAGTGCATTTACCTCTCTTTGTAGCTTATGCGGCCCTAGTACTCGAGGTCGCGCTCCGGAGAGATTTTTACGTGAATCAGCAAGTTTTTATTTTTCTTTTTACTATGTAGCTCCCCTTACTCTGGGGATTGACTTGAAAATTTTGTTTATCCACATTAATTACCAAATAAATAATGTAGATCAATCCGGTACTACGTACGTACGTTTGTCTTGAATGTAGATTTTGCGTATGTATATACATTTATGAGTGTTTGCGTGTTTGCACATCATGCGTGCAGTTAGGATTTTGATCATTGTATTATCAGCCGAAGCCGCTAAGGTTGATAACATGACTAAATTTCTATCATCACTTTATCCAAAGAATCTGCAGATAACTTAATTTCCCGCGGCACTTTCTAAAAAAGTCCCATAAAATCCAGATAAAGTTCCCGGACAACGGACCCGGAATTAAGAGAGGCCACAGTCTCGACACTTACATCACTCAACACGCAACCATCCATCTTAAATCACTTAAGAATCACTTAGCTAGACCTCGGTTCAATGACTTAGGCCGAGAGAAATTGATGGAGGACCCGAAATTCTGAAATCCGCTTTGTAGAGTTTTATGAAGAACTCGGTATCATTAATTAATGTCGGTTTTTAGTTGGTACCATTGATTGCTTCAGAGCGATATCTTACAAGAGCTTTACAATAGGAAAGATGAAGGAACAATTGAAGCAGGTGGTGGAATTTATAACATTTATAGCTATTGCTCGCGACTCCGTCCGCGCAGAATTCGCGTATCCTGCGGGAATTGTGCTCTTTTCTGGGATAAAAACTATCCTATGTCCGTCCCTGGGACTGAAAGTAACTGTATACCAAATTTCAACTAATTATGTATGTATGTATAATGTAACCGCAGCAATATAAGGTGTCAGCACGCCAGTTTTACTTAATTAGATGCTTAAGTTGTTGTGTACAGCTGAAGTTATTATAATTTTTTAACTATCCCACGGGAGCTCTTTAATTTTCCGGGATTAAGAGTATCTAAAATATTGACCAGGGATATAATTATTTATTTATTATTATAAAAATATTACTTAATTGATTGACTTTTGTTTGAAAAAATAAAATAATAAAGTACCATCACGCAAAATTTCATTTAAATCGGTCCAACAGTTTTGGAGATTAGCGAACACAGACATAGGTTAATGAACACATCCATACATACATACATACAGACAGACAAAAATTATAAAATCTACTTTTTGTGTTTTATACTCTTCCCTAATCGTTAGCATTCTATTTTTGATGAATTTATTTAATTTACAGTCACGAACTTTCTACTGATTTATTATAAGTCTAAATGTAAAGATTAGGAGCGCCAACTGAAAAACATTAACATAAAATAAAGTATTTCTGTATGTTATCGATAAACGCAAAAACTACTGAACAATTTTCCATGCAGTTTTTTATACTTCTACACTCATATTGTACAGAGGAAAGATTGTCTGTTTGTTTGCATCGAATTGCTCCGAAACTACTGGACCGATTTGAAAAATTCTTTCACCATTGGAACCCTACATTATTCCTGATAAACATAGGCTATATTTAATTATGCGCAAATGAAGTCGCGGGCAACAGCTAGTCATTAAAAAATAGAGTGATTCACGAGGAAGCTTTAGGTATAATAATTTGTCAAGGTTCTGTGTAAATTGGTTGAAATGTAACGATCATTGTTGGAAGTGTCGGAAAGAGTCAGGCTTCGCATTTTTAATATCGGTATGGATTTAACTTGTCGATGTTCTATGCGTTTCTGAGAAAAAAAAAGGTTTTGGCCGACTGACGTGACGGGAAAACAGAAAAAGCACAAAATTCTAAACACTTTTTATGAAACTACCGTGAGACTTAAACATTATTACACATAAACGGATAACTCACGTATAAAAAGTCGAGTGATGCTCGACATGTTTCGGACTATTTCGTAGTCCTTCTTCCTGGACATGTCGAGCATCACTCGACTTTTTATACGTGAGTTATCCGTTTATGTGTAATAACACTTTTTTATGATTATGACTTTTTTAAGGTTGCAAAGGACCATAACCGTAAGTGTTTTTTGTATAACTTATAATATAAGAAAAGTAAAAGAAATAGAAAAATAGACTTAACTAATTTTTAAAGGTAGACCAAACCATTAAAAAGTCGAATTGCGAACTTCTTTCTTGTAGTCGGCTAAAACAGTGACTCGCTCGAGGACCAGCAAATAATTCAGGATAAGTAGTTATAACCCAAAATGATCCCTCGATATCGATAAAACCAAATATTTATCCCGATCGGCAATTCCAGCAAATAGGTCAACCGGTGGCCACAGAGTTGCAATAGGGGAAGACCGGGTAATGGGAGTCAGTGGGTAATGGTGGTCACCCACACATCTCCAAAACTACAAACACTAGAAATAAGTTTACAGGCGTTCCCGCACCGCTCTGGCCCCGCGCTAGTGCTGCGACTGCGCCGCGCCAGTATGGCGACGGCATCGGGATTAAGAGGTGTGTTTTGTTTTTGCGGCTCGCCGATGTAAATTTTCACGGACGCAAAATAGACGGTAAGTACTATAATTATTGATTTACTTATATGTGACTTTTTTATGTCTATACTTGTGCATTAAGTGTAACGATTTCATACTTAAATCACGCGTGCTGTTAACACGTATCATGTGTTTATTTTTTTTTCTTCATAAAATACTTGTGGGTAATGAGGATCAGGTGACCACGATTTCCCGCAATGTAAAAGGTATAATATAATTTATTATTTTGCTTTCAGATGCCGAAAGTACGAGTCAGAACTACCACAAAAGCTTCCTGGTCTTCTGCCAAGGGTTATGTTTGCGATTTGTGTTAGATTTTTGTTTGATCCTCATTACCCGCAAGGTGACCACAATAACCCATACCTCTGTGCAATGGGAGTCAAAACAGTTAATTTTTGTAACTTTCATATTTGCCAAAGATGATTATTAATGTGATGATAATTGATCTCAAATAATAGTTAATTAAGTAGATTTTGTTACGAGGCGGTTACAATAAAGATTTCGTTTCATTTTATTTTTTTATTTCAATTCTTGCTTAAGTGATCCCCATTACCCCTTTCTACCCTAATATCGGTAAATAAAAACGGTAGACATTTGTCGCACGCCGTGCCAAATGTGGGCTGAGGGGTAATGGCTCGAAGATCGACCCCCGGACTTATGCGGATGGGTATTCTGTACGTATCGATGTGTAATAATAATTTTGACAACAAAGGATTGACATTTACTCATACTCATACTCATACTCATTTATTCGTAATACTTATAGTTATTACATGTCATTTTTAATTTACAATTTTAATAAAACTGGAGCACCAATAAAATAATGAAACATTTTTTAATCATAAAGCTGTAGGCTTTGACGACCAGGAAAAGAGTTCGTCGAATGTATAGAATGTACTGATTGAGAGTAATGTTTGAAATTAAGCTTAGCATTTCCATACATTTTGACATTACTAAACGGAGCTCAACACTGTTTGACTACATACATGTATAAGATACATACATACACATACATAAATCACATCTTTATCCCTTACGGGGTAGACAGAGCCTAACGTTTTTTTTTTTTTTTTTTTTTTTTTATGTCAATAGGAAGGCAAACGAGCAAGTGGGTCACCTGATGGTAAGTGATCACCACTGCCCATAGACACCCGCAACCCCGGAGGGATTGCAGATGCGTTGCCAACCTAGAGGACTAAAGATGAAATGCCTCTTGTGCCCGTAATTTCCCCGGCTGTCTTACTCTCCACACCGGAACACAGCAGTGCAAGCACTGCTAGCACTGCTACTTAGCGGCAGGATTAGCGAGTAAGATGGTGGTAGCGATCCGGACGGACCTTGCACAAGGCCCTACCACCCGCTACGTACAGGTAAATACAGGCCACACTTGCCAAGATTGTGTGCTTATAGGTGGAAAATGAAATCATTTCGTAGTTTGTAATTGTATATGTAGATGACTTAACTAATTCTGTAAATAATTGCAATTTCTAACTACTTGAAAATATCAGCCGATAAGATTGAAACTATTCTGACCGTCCACTAATAGCAAGTTACACCGTTTATTTTGTAGTTTCCATAATTGAAATCTCTTCCAATGTACTGAATACCTGCGCTGTCACATCGTTTTTGGACATACATTAACTATTTAGTTTTAGAACTGGGACGGTGACCGTTCACCGCGGCTGTATTATGCGGGATTAGCTGGCTAGGAGTTGCCAAACTTTACCGATTCTAGGATCATGTAAAGAAGGTCAAACTGGCTGATATTCACAGGATGATTTTTCGATCGATGCGATGATTTCGCCAATGTAAGTAATAATATTTAAAAGTCTTGTGACAAACTGTCGGCAACGTTGTGCGTTAGAACACGGCCAAAAGACCCCGCCCCTGTCGGGCTCTTAGCCAACGGATAAAGATATAGCTCAAAATCTGCCAGGAAATAATTAATCGATGCCCAGGGTGCACCGGACCAAGCACTGCTCTTCTACGGATTCAAAAATTCGTCATTATAACTACTTTTTAAAGTCAGCTAAATCAAAGTCACCCCGGTTTACGGTTCCTCCCTCCTCTACTGCCACTTAAAACATACATAAATCTCACAAACCTAACTAGTTTCCATCCCTCTGCGGGATCATCCTCAAAGTATTAGTTCTAAGAATTCTAAGACTTTAAGGTATAGAAAAGGAAATAAGAGAACAGAACTCCAAGTGTCACGCACAGTTTGGGAACGGATCTAAGCTTACAAATACAAATAAATTATTCGATTTCATGCATTTGGTCTGTCAACATTTCTTGTAGTGGCAGATGGGGTTAATTCGAAGCGAACGGTATCGCTTCCGCTTGTCAAGACAAGTGTGCCCTAGTTCTATTTTGGAATTTGGGGAAATGTTTTTGCCGTTTTTGTTGATTTTGTGAATACATTTCGGCGGAACGTGGAGCGAATTTTATACGCAAAGTAACTGTTTGGGTATTTCGAAACTTAGATCAAAGATTTTACTCAACGAAAGATTTTGGGGTTTTGTCGCTTTTCGTCTCTTGTTCTATGCTTTGTGTGATGTCTGAGACACAAAATACGTCAGCACGTTTGCATTCAAATGTCAAATACTAAGAAAATAGAGCCTCTACTGCATATTTTCACACAATAACATTAAATTAAAAATTCAAAAACCCTACACGCATTAGTGAAATAAAAATCCAGTTTATGCCAAAAATGCCCTACATCATTTTAGAAAACAGCTGATACTCTTTAATGTTGATGATGCGACCTTAGCAAGGTCTAGTTCAGGGTCGATGTGCACGGCGGTGGCAGGGCGAAGAAATAACAATATATATATATCGGAACACGGAGATTTATTCAGAGCGCGGAATTATTTTCATATACACTGATTCAATATTATAAACAATGTTAATTAAGGATTAGGTTTACACAGACCGGACATTGAACGATCCAGATACAAGAGAAGAGGCAGTAAGACAGATCTAAAACAACTGGTGTTGCAATATACTTAAAAAGCTTTGACAGTGATGCCATATCTTCAATTTCCACAATGTAAAGAATGACATACACTAACACTTCCCCTCAAGCTTTACATTATAATATAGAGGCATAGAGAAAACCACAGTACAACAATTTCACAAACTCTATGACTCTACATTTTACAGCTCTACCAAGTTTACATTATTGCTCTACCAAGTTTACATTATTGCTCTACCATAGACCTCAAACACAGTCCTTTAACAAATTTAACATGACTACAGTTGGGCAGAGCCTTGGTCATTATATCTGCTAACATATCAGATGTAGAGAGATATTTCACATCAACATGGTCCACTCTAACAATATCTTTTACAAAATGAAATCTTATGTCTATGTGTTTTGTCCTTTTGTGGCAATATTCCTTCAATTCGAGCAACTTTAGGGCACTCTGATTATCATTAAAGATAGTAAGCTTACAATGTTTATTGAAAATTTCGAACATGAAATTCCTAATAAAGCAAAGCTCTTTACAGGCGTCACCTATCGCCAAATACTCAGCTTCGGTGCTCGACAAAGCAACACAGCGTTGCTTACGGGACTCCCAGTTCACAACAGAGTCTCCAACCTTAATAACAAAACCACTATAGGATTTTCTGTCATTGGGATCATTAGCCCAATCAGCGTCCGCAAATATCCTCACGTTAATACAATTACTTTTACAAAATACTAGACCATAGTCAATGGTCCCTGAAAGATATCGCAATACCCTTTTTGCAGCGAGCCAATGATCCTGCGAGAAACATTTATTAAATTGACTTAGCTTACTGAGAACAAAAGATATGTCCGGTCGAGTGCATACAGACAAATACATTAAACTACCAATTAATTCTCTATATGGATAGACATCTTGAGCCAAACAATTGTTTTTATCTACATTCTGAAATTTACAATTGACAGACATTGGAGTAGAGACTGCTTTACAATTGCTCATGCCAAAGCGAACAAGTAATTTTCTAATATACTCAGATTGACACAACACAATTTTGTCTCTACTTTGGTTCCTATGGACATTCATACCTAAGCAATTTTTAATAATACCTAAGTGTTTACACTCGAATTCCTTCATCAATAAATTACATACATGTTGTTTTTCAGTAGAGCTATTTGAAAATATATAGAAGTCATCGACATATAAAGCTATTATTGTAAGCTCTTTACTTTTATTCTTCGTGTAAACACAGGGCTCACATTTACTTTGGGAGTAACCATTGTTAATTAAGAATTTATTTACTTTAGAATTCCAAACTCTACTAGCTTGCTTAAGGCCATAAATACTTTTATTAAGCAAGCACACCTTATTTTTATCTGAAACAAATCCCAATGGCTGCTCCATATAAATGCGCTCTGAAAGCTCTCCATGTAAGAAGGCACTTGTTACATCAATGTGTTCCATGTCCATATCTAACTCAGTCGCCAAACAGAACAATAATCTCATGGTAGAATGACGAACTACTGGTGAGAAGGTTTCATCGAAATCAATGCCATATTTTTGAGTAAAACCACGAGCTACTAATCTTGCTTTATGTTTAATAAAATTCCCCGAGGCATCACTCTTTACTTTGTAAACCCATTTACTCTTAATGACATTATGATTACTAGGCCTATCCACAAGTTTCCATACATAATTACTTAGAAGAGAATCATATTCAGTCTGCATGGCCACTTGCCATTTATCTGCATTTGGGCTAGACATTGCTTCCTCATACGACATGGGCTCTTCATGAATGGAATTACAAACTAGCATCGACGTGTCAGATAAATCATAGTCATTATACCTGATTGGTCTTCTAGTGGAACGAATGGGTCGTTCGCACGATATGACAGGTACCAGTGGTGCCATCTCTGGAGCTGTCACAGCCTCTTCCCCTCGAACGAGCGTCTCGTCCATAGATGAACATGGGTGGAAGTCATCATTTTCACTCTCCGCACCACTCGTCTCTACCGGGCTGGGAAATGATGAATCATCTGAAATTGGAGAAGTAAAATTTTCAGGACTCAAAATTCCAGGAGATGAAAAAATTTGGGATCCTACTTCCCTGTCAGTATCACATACATTAGTATTACTATTAGAGTCATCAATTAAAATATTTTCATCATTAATAATTTGACCATTATTTAAATTATTATTATTACTATTATTAAATGTCACAGTTTGGTCATTATCATTATTAAAATTGATATCATTATGAGACACACCCCTTTGGGTAGTCATAAATTCATTTTCCAAGAATATCACATTCCGAGACACAATAATACGATTGGGGCTAGAGGGATCTATCAGCCTATATCCTTTAGAACATTCACTGTAGCCTACAAATATACAATGCCTAGATTTTGGATCAAGCTTATCACGTTTGGCACTTGGAATAAGTGAAAAAGCTTTACAGCCAAAAATTCGCAGATGACTGAGATCAACTTTTTGTTTTGACCACACCTCCTCAGGAATCTTGCCGGGAACTGCAGAAGTGGGGCTGCGATTTTTTAAATAAATAGCAGTAGCTACTGCTTCACCCCAATACTGCTTACCTAAGCCAGACTCTCTAAGCATGCATCGAGCTTTTTCGAGCAAAATGCGGTTAAGTCTCTCGGCTACGCCATTCTGCTGCGGGCAATAAGGCACAGTAGTTTCATGAATGATCCCCTCTTTCTGCAAATACTTAGTAAAATTCTCACTGCAGTACTCGCCTCCTCTGTCTGAACGAAGTTTCTTGATACAAAAATTAGTCTGCTTCTCTACAGTAGCTTTAAAAATAATAAATTTGGACAATACCTCTGATTTCTTCTTAAGAAAATATCCAAAAGTCTTTCTTGAGTAGTCGTCTGTAAAAGTCACCAGGTATCTAGCACCTCCAAGGCTGCAGACAGGCAGTGGCCCACACACATCCGAGTGGATGAGCTCCAACAGTTGTCCAGAACGTCTGGATCCATGATTGGGAAAAGACATCATCGCCTGCTTCCCCTCAATGCATGGCACACACTCCTTTAAGCTCGCATCATGCTGTGGACTCTGAAACAGAACACCGGAAGCCAACTCTCTAAGAGCACACATACCACGGGAGTGAAGGTGTCCAAGCCTCTTGTGCCAAACTTCCATTGACACCATTAAAGCTGCATCTGTATTGTGCGGATCCTGTGAACATAGAATATTATTCCTATTCCTACAGATAGACTCAAGGTCATTCAAAAAATATATTCCCTTTCTCTTTGTGGCTGACATTAACAGTGATTCACCATGAATATAACAATTACTATTTGAAAAATTCACTGATAAGCCCTTCTCACACAATTTGCTGACACTTATCAAATTAGTCGAGAGGTTAGGTATAAACATGACATCAGTTAAAGTTATTATAGTATTGTTAATCCTAAAAGTAATATCACCTCGACCACTACATAAAAGGGTATCGCCATTAGCTACTATTACACTGTTATTATAGCTTTTAAGAGTTCCTTCTTTAAACCATCTATGGTCCTTGCACATATGTGCAGTCGCCCCCGAGTCCAGTATCCAATTGTCATCAGCAGTCGCGTGAAATGCAGTTGCAAGGAACACATGATCGCTTTTCTTTTCCTTTTTTAATTTGAAGCACTTAGCTTTCACATGTCCAGGCTTGTTGCAGTGATGACAGATAACCAACTTCTTTTTTCTTGATGCAAAGGCCAGTTCACCAGTGGTAGATTCGCCGTTTTGCCTTCGCAGTTCCTCCTGAAGTAATCGCGTTCTCACCAATTCGCTGGTTAGCTTTGCCGCTGAGGTTGCTGTACCAAGGCTTGACACAAGGTTATCAAATTCCTGGGGTAAACCAAATAGAAGGATCTCAGCTATCTCCTCGTCCTCTATTGTCCGACCTATGTCTGCCAGCTGCTGCACCAGTGTCATAATGGTATTTATGTAGACAGTCATGTTGTCGCATTGACTATATGAGACTTGATGTAGTTTTCTCATAAGCATGACTCTTCTATATAGACCCTTGTCTTCGAAAACGTTAGCCAGGGCATCCCAAGCTTCCTTGGCAGTCTTCTTGTCACGCACGTGTTGAATGCACGTGGACTTCACGCCTAGGCAAATGCGGGCCAGCGCCCTGTCTATCTTATTACCATTTGTTTCAGTGCCTAGCACGCATGACCATAATCCCTCCAAAGTGAGCATCATTTTCATGGTAAATTTCCAGTTGTGATAATTGGCCGCTCCTTCGAGCTTTTCGTGACCAAAACTGTCAAATCTGCTCACCGCTGGAAAATCCTGATGAGTTCCGCTCATGTTGCCGAAGCCGCTATTTTCCTCGCTGCGCCCATCCGCCATTGTGCAAGGATTGTCGCCGTCCCGACCGGACGAGGCGCCACGTGCCGGCGTGCAGCGCCAATTTGGTCGTACGACAAATCCACCGCCCTGCCACTTAATATAGAAGTATGCGCAGTGATGGGAGCCAGCTAGGATCAAGGTTGATACGTGATACGTGATCTGAGCTCGTAACCTGTTGATGATGCGACCTTAGCAAGGTCTAGTTCAGGGTCGATGTGCACGGCGGTGGCAGGGCGAAGAAATAACAATATATATATATCGGAACACGGAGATTTATTCAGAGCGCGGAATTATTTTCATATACACTGATTCAATATTATAAACAATGTTAATTAAGGATTAGGTTTACACAGACCGGACATTGAACGATCCAGATACAAGAGAAGAGGCAGTAAGACAGATCTAAAACAACTGGTGTTGCAATATACTTAAAAAGCTTTGACAGTGATGCCATATCTTCAATTTCCACAATGTAAAGAATGACATACACTAACATTTAAAGTATTTGGCCGATTTTAATCAAACATGATTTAAGAACCAGCGCAAGAAAACTGGCTTTCAAATGAAAAAAACCGAATCCAAATCTGTCCATACCTTTGAGAGTTACGATGCCAAGTCACAGATATACAAACACACATACCACAGGCATCGACGTCGGGGTTTTGCGCCGGGGTCATGAAAAAAAAATTATGAAAAAAAATTAATATAGGTAACATTATAAATGCGAAAGTATGTAACGATGTGACTGAGTAGGTTATGTACACACAGCAAAATAATGCGGTTAGCACAGCCACGCACACGTCTATGCGTGTTGAGTATCGACATGAACGTTAAGTAGAATCTATGACATGTGAATGTGTGAGTGAGTTCGATCATAAAATCTACCCCCTAAGTACAGATTTTTTAGCAACAAGATGAATGAGCAATGTCGCTGTAAATTACCTGTTTATTGAATAAACAAGAACTAACTATAAAATAACAATGAAGAAAGTTACAACTATTTAAGTTAGTTTATAATAAATTAAGTAAAAAATAATTACAAATTAAATGAAAATAATCCCCCCTGGTATCGTGTCACACTCAAAGGCTGAAAATGCAATATCTCCGGTTTCAGTTACTTCTACAAAAATAATGTAAAAGTATTTTTTTTATTTAGACTGTCCTAAAAATATTTTACCCAATCTTACATTGGATATTGTCATCCCCAGTGTAAGCGAGAGAACCGAATCGAAGCTTCCTTCGACCTTGAATCTTCAAATTTATGCAATCCCACGCATTGAACTATTATTACTAGCGAAGAGTAGTTACCATCTCACTGATGCGACGATGTTATATTATTATTTCTCAACAAGTCTGAGATTCCAATTCCAAAGCAATATTCCTCACAACCAGCATGGCCATTGAAATAACATCCAAAAATGTCATTTTATTATTACTATTTTATATTCCGTTTTCTTCGGATACGAACCCGGTTCACTAAAGCAGAAGTCAAATCTTCGACCTGTCTTTAACCGCTAGGCCACCGAGGTATGCAAGTTACATGGTGAATTTATGAATTATGTTCAATCTGCGACTACTGTATTGCAATTTGTGTAAATAGCTGTTTTATGAGCTTTGAAATAAGGTTGAAATTATAATTTATTTTTTTCCGTAACTGTTGTATGTTTAATTTTACTCTTATATAATATGTTAAAAACGCAAACGCATTGTGTTTTCTTTTAATATAATTATTAATAGGTATGACTCTTTTTACTGGAGTTTAAAAGTTGCTAGCTGATGGCTATTTTGGTCGTTATCGTCTTAAACAATATAAAGTGTTTTCTACCCTCAAATTTCTAATAATATGATTTTGTGAACAAACAACTGTCACCGCTGGCAGCCATTATTAGCTGCGGGATGAACCGTGTGTTATACTTACGAACTGTTTAATTTTGCCTTTCGAATACCTTGTGATTTGCAAAACATGGATTTTCATTTATCTTTGTTGAAAAGAGCAAAACAATATAACTATTTATATAAGGAATCGCTAGGCGTTTTTGATATGGGTAAGTAGACAAACGGTGTTAAAAACAATGACTTATTATTTTATCGGTAATGTTTTAAACAACTTTCTTTGACGAAAAATGTTTTTATTTAAACTTCATTTATTTTGCAGCGGAAGACTGTGCCATTATGGATTCACCCTTACGCAGACTTCGGACACGATAAAAATATTCGTTCTGGGCCTAAACCTGAAGCCTCATCTCCTGCCATTTGGTTTGGACATTTAGTTGCCGCACCCGCTAGTGACCCATTTCACAGCAACAAGACACAATGCTACGTTGCAACCTGTGCGAAACCAGCATCTGCATGCTGCAGGATTGCATTGCCGTAGACCAGCAAAAAACATGCTTTAACGGACCAGCATAGAAGAAACCTTTGCTCGTGAATATCTTGACTTTGATTATTACATCAATCAAAGTCAAATGTAGTGATTTTTAGTGATGAAGACGAAATATATTAACTTAATTAAATATATAAACACAGTAATGTTTTACAGTGCAGAACGAGTGGCAGTGTTACTTTAGGCTATGGGGTTGGATGTCATCGATGGGCCCTGGTGTCCAAATCCAAACCAAATCGAGATAGGTAGCTTAGTCGCTTCAAAGTGGAGATTATAACCCAGTGTGAAATGATGTTATTGTTAATGGCTGTCATTTAACATGTCTATTCATTTCACCACTGACTTACACGTCCGCAAATAAAACGTTTCGTTCATCTTTATCAGACTTAAATCTAATAAACCAGAATTTAAGATATTAATTATGTGTCATCTTAAAAATAGCCCTATTATGGTTGTGTATTCAAATTGCAAGATAATTATTATGTTAGTGACATAAGACTTTTTAGTAAACATAAAATCATACTGGCCTCTAAAGTGTGTGTTATTTTATGAATATTATTCTATAAGGAAAAGTGTGCAGTTTTGTTTAGCTAATTTAATTACTTTTGGTAATAATAATAATAACACAAATAGAGGCTAATACAATAAAAATTAAAAGTTGCAATAAACAATTTGAACCAATAATTGCATTTTATTGTTTTATTCTTTTACGTCCTTTTTTTCTTGTTTTAGGTAAACATGAGTTTATTTTGAGATTAGTAATTTAAAATTGAAAACAAAAAAAGATACACTTGTGCAGGATTCGAACCCGGTTCTTTAGGTTTCATAACTCTAGGTCAATACACCAGAGCCACCATGCTCATAATACTGGTGGCAAAATTATGCTTCCATTGAACAAAATACCAGCAGGTTTGAATAACTATGCGTGAAGGTAGTCAGAAAACACAATTAGCACAGATAGGGCATTTTGTTGTGTGCGTAATAAGGCAGCGGATAAGTGCGGATGTGTGTATAGAACGACACACGTGGATAACTAGGGTGCTCACCGATTCGCTTTGCTGTGTGTACAAGTATGTTCCTTCTCCATGCTGAGACGACTGGACGGATTTGGATAAAATTTGGAACGAATATAGCTGCTTTACCGTTAGAAATTAAATTTTCTAAACGACACTGAAAATTAGAACACAGAAAAATCCGAAAAGTAAAGCTATGGCCGGGATTCAAACCCGGATCCTCGTCATTCCGTGACGCGTGCTATACCCCTACACCACCCATAGCAGATTTACCTGCAGGTTTACACGGAATGACGAGGATCCGGGTTCGATTCCCGGCCATAGCTTTACTTTTCGGATTTTTCTATGTGTTCTAATTTTCAGTATCGTTTAGAAATAAACGAATTCTAAAGAAGGAAAATAACTACCGTGCAGCAATGTCATTGACCTTTTTGAACAAAGCTCTACAGCTCGCTAATTATTTCGACCAGGAGTCGGAAGGATGTTTATCACTTCGAAATTAAATTCTAATTTCGTCTGATATCTTATGCTTCCCTGGTCTCCAATGTCGCTTTAGTCTGGCTCTCCTTTACAATTAATTTCTGATTTTGGCACGACCTTTTGAACTTTATAACTTACTAGCTGTTGCCCGCGGCTTCGCTCCCGTTTTTTTTCTTCTAAATTTCAATATTTTTTACCGTTTAAACCTTCCCTGGGCTTCCACGAATATTTCAAGACTAAAATTAGACAAATCGGTTCAGCCGTTCTCGAGTTTTAATGAGAGTAACGAATAGCAATTCATTTTTATTTAAATAGATAACTAACCTCGCCTTTTACACACCGCCTTAAAAAAAAAACGGGCAGCCATGGTTTTTGTATTTTATGTGCATAAAAGCTTATTTTCTAAGCTTTACTGCCTAAACGTTTTTTGCAATTTTGCAATTTTTTTTGCCCGATTTTTTTGCGAGGGGGTGGTTTTAGTGGGTGTAGTCCAAAACGTCGTGGTAATTAACAAAACGTGTTTGCCAATAACCCCCTTATTTATAAACGCTCTGTAGGCTTCTGCTAACTTAGCAATCGTTTATCCTTATCTGTGAAAGGCAAATGTCAAAGTGACAGATAAGGACAAACGATTGCTAAGTTAGCAGAAGCCTACAGAGCTTGTATGAATAAGGGGGTAAGTTCAGTTTAGTTAAGTAATAAAATGAGTGCAAATCATGAAAGCTTCGATAAGTTAAAAGTTAGTGTTAATTTAAGAATTTTACATTTGATTTGATTTAGTTAGGCGCAAAGCAGACAGGAACTTTTGCGGCAACCCTTAGCGGTATTAGCGGTAGCTTTTTCGTTTTCCATGATCGTTAACAGTTTTCAGTCACTGCAAACATTGACAGAATCATTTTCTAACCGACGCAACTTTATAGATTTTATGTAAAAAATCACTGGTTTATGGTTAACGTTATTGTAAAAAACTCTATAAATTCAAGCTAAAATTCCACGATGCCTACACACCCTTGAAGAGTATTCCAAATTCGAACCCTGAAAAAGCACACGTACGCGCAATTGCATCCCTATCGAACACACCTGTCGATTGTCTATGTGTGCGGCAGAGGGAGATCGGGCTATTGGATATTGATCGGTTCGGAACGCTTCCTGGTATGCTATGATCGCCTGGTACTTTCCGATCGGCTGTCCATTATTGGAAATTTTCGATACGTCGCCAATAAGTTTCGGAATAAATTTATTGGAAATACCCTAATTAACAATTAATTTTATGAAATCACATGTATAATTGCCGGGAAATAATGAAAATGATATTAGATAGGTACTTACTTAATAATGATATTCCCTCAAACAACAAATAAAAATTAGCTATACATATAGCAAAATCGCTAATTAATTTAAATATTAATTTAATTATATTTCTCGAAATTACCATACAAAACAATAAATTAAAAAAGAGGTATTCTACGATTTTTGATATGTTTTAGACGCAATTTGTATGGGAGTCATTTAATTAGAAAAATGTCTTCACGGAAAATCGTTAAATTTGCAGATGTACATCACCGGTGTTAGTTGAGCCCTGTCCGGAGTCAAACTGCAAACGTTCAAGAGCTCAAGCATTATTTTGACGCCTGAAGTACGCACGAATCGTACCTAAATATTAATTAATTACAAAAAGCACAATATTTTTACTCTATATCATTTTATTACATAACGAAGATTAGGTAAGGTACTAAGTGTCTTTTGTAAAATAATTGATTTAAATATTAAAGTAACAAGTCCTCTAATGGTGCTCCCACAAAGGTGTTATAACCTGTTGTATAACGTTATAAAACGCAATAAAATTCGCTAACATTTCCCTAACATTTATTACAACTTGTTAGTTTATTTTGCAATTTTTGATAAAACGTTATAAAACGTTTGTTTTACAATACTTTATAACACCAGTGTGGCAGCACCGTCATCTACAAGTCTACAAGTTGCTACGGTGTTCCGTTCGTAGAGCCTTCTACACGTCAACAAGCCTTGGTTCGTGCTGCTTGGCTGTTTGGAATTAGTACCTTGGTCACTTATCTACAAGTCTTAAAAAAATTAGTGTAGTAGGGAAAAAATAGGGATAAAAAGAGTTTATTTAACTGTTTATAAAACACTTGGCTCGTATGTAGGTTACGTAGGTTCCCCCGGGTGGAATCTTGCGACTCAATTTTGAAGCAGATATCTTTAACCGATTGAGCTAAAATTTTGCATAATAGAGCAAAGTCGGATGACAATACAATAATCTGGTAGTGGAGTTCTGGTGACTCAGCCAGCAGCGTGTTCCGCCGGAGGGAAGGGAACTCTTCAACGGTTAGTCCGATTGACTTGAAATTTGGTACACATAAATTGTAGGACGGATGACAATGCCAGTAAGTAGGTACGTACAGTCAGCATCATCTTGATTTAAAATTTAAAATTGATATTTTAAAATTCGGAATACAAAATTGAGGCCCTTCGCATATTCTATTTTCTAATCAAAAACGAGAATTTCAAGGTAAGGTTTGAGAAATAAAACATTAAAGATAAATAAATATCTGTACCTAAGTACGGTCAAGTGCAAAAATAAGTATCGATAGGAACTTCTCAAAAATATGTCCCACGACCTTATTACGCTGGCGTAAGAGCGTATGGTACTTATTTTTGAAACTTTGTCTAGATACATATTATTACACTTGACTGTACATTATAAACATTTGAGAAGTCCTACACAGACACTTCAATGTATTTAGAATTTTTGTTTGTTCGTTTGTTGACACTATTCTTGGAATCTTGAACATTTTCATTGCATGTTCTAGGTAATCGTGAAAAAAAGATATGCCTAGTCAAAAAACTTTTTAAAAGAATTCAAATTTCGTCATTTCCTATAGTGAACTCGACGCGAACAAAATCGTTGGCACCAGCTAGTTTAGCAGTATAAGAATAGACTGGAATCTATTTTCAGTTCAGGTTCAAAGAAAGGTAACTAATATCCCCTATAGCTTCGGTAACTTACTTCGGTTAGGTACTTTTGCGTCCACCGCGACTGTAAATCGTCGAAGACGTATTGCGAATGACCAGGATAGCAGAACCGTTCAAGCGTCGATAGTTCCGGGTCTCTTAGGCCAGATTGTATTGGTGCGACTGGCCCATAGATCACCTTAACCGCGTTAAGAAGTTGAAGCGCCGTGATCTATGGACTTTGGGTTTGGTAGCAGCAAAAAAGGTATTTACACGTTACGATTTCGATTTAGTGACTTATGTTCGTCCTATGGGGTCCTATTATTATAATAAAATGACTAGAATTATTACCTTAATTTTAGAATACAGGGTGTTTCATTGAAATCGGTCAGTATGGGAAAGTCTGAAACTATAAGACATACGAAGATCTGTTCTTAGGAACCATGTCATCGAATTTAATAACAAGAAAAACTGCATTCATACATTAAAAAAAACCTGTACTCAGCTCGGGAATCGAACCCAGTTTTTTTGAAAAAATGAACTTACACTATTTCTATTTAAATATCGATTGTGTAAGCAGTAAATGGTTAAACAGTAAATGGCTCTATGAAACATGATGTCTAAAATGAATAAAATCCATTGTTTTCACATACACATACACAAATCACGTCTTTATCCCTTACGGGGTAGACAGAGCCTAAGGTAACAGGTACCTACAGGCCACATTTAGCAAGATTGTGGGCGTATAGGTGGAAAATGGAATCAAAATAGTGATGGGTTGCTAGCCTCATCGCCTATAACATGATTCCTATTATTTTCGCCCATTCCCTCGATGGGCTTTTACCATCTGCGCGTGTAGAGAAGCAACTGGTACATTCTATGTTTTTTCTTTGCTCCCACATACACATACTTTAATTTATTTTAGTAGGTGTTCGTTGTGACCACCGCGAGATCTCATTTAAGCGGTAGGTCTATTAATAAAACTACTCCTTGATCGAATAAACGAAATATACTCACCAGCAAACATAACGGGTCACTTTTCACACGACTTTCTATGGGAAGTGACACGTTATTTTTGCTCGTCAGTGTAGATTTACATAAAACTAGCTGTAACTAAAACTGAAATTGACACTGGCTGGTGTAACCGTATTTCTGGGAACATTTCCCTCTTCCAGAATAAATGCCGACTAAATAGCTTTGTCTTCCCGATGCCAATCTAAATATTTATGTGTAACGCATAAATAATTTTATGCGACTCGTCATGTTTTCTTGGCAGATCAAATGAATCACGTGCCTTGACTGTTTCTGGAAAATAGCTAAGCATAGAATAATCGTTAGTTAGTTGCCCTATCAAAACTGTTTCCGCCATTTTCTTTACTCGTTCACATTAATATCAGAGCCTCTAGCGTAAGTTTTCGCATATAAAAACGTCTCGAACGCGTTCACGTAAACGTCAAAATTACTATGGAATATTTGGCAGCGCCACTTGCGGATCGAAACGGCAACAAACTGTTCTCATAGTATTTGACATTTTAACGCAAACGCGTTCGAGACGTGTTTTGTGACCAAAAATTAGAGTAAGCATACTGAATCGAATTTTACTGACTGTTTGATAGGTGTATTGTTTTAAGCGAGAAGATCGCCTTGTGTTATCTGTTTTTTTAGGTTTTGGTGGTCAAAATAGCAAAAATCCCTTCAAGTTTAACCATTTCCGTGTGTTTGTGGGCGTGAGTGTTTTTAGTAGATTCAAGATAACTGGTGTATTGTTTAAGTGGTAGAGAAAACTTGGAAAAAACATTTTTCTTTACCGTTCTCCACCTTGACCGTGAGATGTAAATGTCATTTTAATTTCTTCATACAATATAAATGTCCGTTCTAGTTCTGTCTGAAACCTTAGCGGAGCTATTCTTTTACATTATGTGACCCTAGTAATATGCCTGAAAAACTTCACGGACACGATTTACGCGTTTTCGCGTTTACTTACTTACTTTTTACACACAGACAAAGCTTAAGACCGGCAGTAAAAAAAATCTAGATTTAAGACCGATTTTTTAATAGACGAATAATTATAATGAATGTCTGTCACAAAAGAACATTGTATGGCAATGCCAAATTTAATATTTTGGCTCCGTCAAAATCATCGATGATTCCGGCAATTTACCATTCTTTAGTTAAACACTACTTATTCAGATTTTGTTTGTTTTCAGAGAACGAGACGGTAACAAATAAATACATAGTAAACATACATATATAATTATCACGTCCTTATCCCTTAAGGGGTAACAAGACACAGACCATGATTCCTAAAATTGTCACCCGTTCTCTCGATGGGCTTTTACAATCTGCGGGGAAGAAAAGCAGCTGGTACCTTCTATGATTTTTCAATACTCCCAGACCAGCAAAAACAAATTGATCTTATAATAATTACTAGGTATCAAAAGAATCAAGAATTTCTACTTCTTGTTTTTTTTTGTTTGCTTTTACGGTTTTACCGTTAAAAATTAAATCTCTAAACGACACCGAAATTTAGAACACGGAAAAATCCGAAAAGTAAAGCTATGGGCGGGAATCGAACCTGGGTCCTCGCCATTCAGTGACGCGTGCTATACTCTACACCACCCAGCAGGTCAATTCGAAGGCTTACCCACCTGCTATGAGTGGTGTAGGGGTATTGCACGCGTCACGGAATGACGAGAATCCGGGTTCGATTCCCGGCCATAGCTTTACTTTTCGGATTTTTCAATGTGTTCTAATTTTCATGTGTAGTTTAGAAATCTCATAATAATTGGCACTTTCACACACACTCCTTCAAGACGTTTGTCGCAGTAAAAAACTTGCACAAAAAGGTTGAACTGCGTTTTGTACGCCCTTCGTTCACAAAAGTTCTGTTTTTACTCGGTCTAGAACTCCGACTTGCTTCCCGTCTGTGAGTTAGTTTCTTGTCCTACATATTGGATCACCAACCTGTGTCACGCTACCACGTAACCTGTTACTTAATAAGGGTGGCAGTTATTCATGGCGTTGACCAACTTTTTAAATTGGTGGGTTTGAGAGCGGATGTGGACTTTTACAGGTCACTTCGGAACTACATACTTATTACAAGACGATGACGACAACACTTGTAGAATATGCGAAGACTGCGAAGAGATTAAAACAATGGAACACAACATATGTGAAAGAGATGCCCTCGCCAGACTAAGAATGAAACTCTTCGGTAACGGATACTCGGAACTAGGAGAATGCAAGGCACTACCACTGCGCCAAATCACTCAATTCATGGATGAGGTGGTAAAAGAGCGTTTTTCAAACAAATCCACATGAACATTTTTTCCAGAATTAAACTATTTTGGGGTCTTACTCAGAATCGTTTACCTTATCGATCCTTAAGTATACAAGAAAAAATGTGCTCTAAAATTTCCATTCCTTCCTTCTTTTAATATCCCGTGGGAATTTCAAAAAATCCTTCTTAGTGCTCCTCTGGGATACTACCAAATTTCAAGTTCCTAGGTCCAGTGGTTTAGGCTGTGCGTTGTCTGACAGTCAGTCAATCACGGTACTGTTTTATAGTCTGTACTTAATAAGGGTGGCAATTATTAATGATGTTGACCAACTTTTTATATTAGTTTGGTGGGTTAAAGAGCGGATGTGGACGTATTAAACGGATATAGTAAGGTCGGGGTCTCATTTGAATATATAGTTTCGTACCTATTTTAGCTTACGGCTAGAGCTTCATTTTTATCGCAGAAAGCGCCAGGTTAAAAGGTTAATTAGAAGATGTTTTAGCTGACTGTATTTTTGTGTTGACTATACTGTATTACATTCCTAAATTTTAAACCAAATTTCACTTTGATTTGCAATATTAGACTCAAACAAATATATTTGTCCGTGAGCTTTTACAATGTCATTAGGGTTTCGAGTACTATCTGCCGATTCAAGTATCAAACACATAAGAGTGAGTGAGACAGCCAAACAAAGACAAACCCGAACCTGTTAAATACTCATAAACTCAAAATCGAAATCAAAACTTTACGCCGCATGCGTATTTGCAAATACAAGGGCCGCCAAGGCCTCTTTTGCTCTTTCACGTGTCTTTTTTTAAACCACCAGCGCATTCGGAAAAGACCCATCATTGCCAAGAAGAACGCGCCGCAAGAAACTTGGCAGAAAGTCATTTTTTCAAAACGAATACGTTTCTTCTCCTTAAACTTAACAGCTCTTGTCGGCGGAGCAATTTCCATGAGGTCCTTTCCAGCGTTTTCTTTGACTTCCTGATACGACACGACTTCTACCCTTACCCTTCACCTGGCCCTTAAATATTCTTCTTGGCCTTCCTCTCTTCCGCTTCCTTTCAACCTTTCCTTCAATTATGATCTTAATGTATTCGCCGTGTCGTAATACGTTTACTAATAATACAATTCTACTTAACTACGGTTGAGAGTGGACTGTGGGTGCTTTTTTGGCTAGTTGGTTAAACAAAGGTTTGCTGTTTCACTAAGTTTATTTATTAGTAATATAACACCTTAACACACTATAATTTTATTAAGTACAACAAAGCAAGTAAGGGGTTTCACGATACCATTAAAATCATTAATTTCGCCATGATATACGGAAGAATAGTGGGGAGGCACGCTTTGCCAACATACTAGCGCTAACTTTGTGTTGCTGGTAACAACTACTAATACATTATTTTATGCAAGGAATATAATAATAACTATTTTTGGTATGTATAAGGTCTCCAAGTTAAGTACCTTAAATTATATTAAACTAGCTTCTGCCCGCGACTTCGTCTGCGTAGAATTATACATAAAAACCTTCCTCTTGAATCACTCTATCTATTAAAAAAAACCGCATCAAAATCCGTTGTGTAGTTTTGAAGATATAAGCATACATAGGGACATAGGGACAGAGAAAGCGACTTTGTTTTATACTATGTAGTGATTCTTAAAATGTAGTCTCTACTGATCAAAGTAAAACCAAATATATCATCAACATCACCAGCATACGTCCCACTGCTGGGCACAGGCCTCCTCTCAGAATGAGAGGGCTTGGGCTACAGTTCCCATGCGGGCCCAGTGCGGATTGGAAACTTCTCACATTGAATTGTTTCGCAGTTGTGTGCAGGTTTCTTCAAGTTGTTTTCCTTCACCGAAAAACTCATGGTAAATTTCAAATGTAATTTCGCACATTAAATCCCGAAAAACTCAAAGGTGCGAACCCAGGATTCGAACCCACGAGCCTCTGCTTGAGAGGCCACAGGACAAACCACTAGGCTACCACGGCTTTTAAAATATAAATAACTAGCTGTTGCCCGCAACTTCGTCTGCATAGAATTCGTTTATCGCTATCCCGCAGGAATTACGCAATTTTCCGGGATAAAAAGTAGCCTATGTGTTATTCCAGACTATAATCTATCTATGTTCCAAATTTCATCCAGATCGGCCCAGCCGTTTTTGGCGTGAAAGAGTAATAAACATCCAAACATACTCACAAACTTTCACATTTATAATATTAGTAGGATAATAATATTAATAGTCTAAATCTTAATTCCAAGATCTCATACACGTACCTCGCTAATCCACAAGCCACAGCCATATGGCCAAAGCAGCGACATCTGTGAGACACTTATGTATCTTCATGTAAAAACCCCCATTCAACGCTACCACAAATCAACAGACCCAACAAAACAAACACAAGATACTACGAGATCCTTTGAAATTAACACTGGCTATGAAACTCCGCAAAGTAACGCCTAATTCAAATATAACCCTCGAGTTTCCCCAACACGCCATATTGGTCTTTAAACTTACTAGGAAACTCCAATTTATGGTAATTCAGGTTCAATGTCTCATATTCAAAGCAGACGATATCCCTAGAGTGCAACCCTTGTCATCGATAAACTGACGAGATGTGACTATTGGGGTATTGACCTGTAGTGTTACCAAATGGAAGGATTTATCAGGACTATATTGGCTATCTATCCTACACGTTACAGGCATTGCAGGTTCTGATATCAAAAATCGCGTACCTCGGAACCCTCTCTACCTCTTTATTTCTTCTGTTCCGTGGTCCTACTTCCTGTAGCTTCGTCTTCTTTTTTCCGACTAAATTTTTTTGGTATGGTAACCCTAGTCATGATTGAATCTGTGTTTTTGTTTGGGGTTAGTCAAGTGAATAGTTAGGAATTTAAAGCGTCGCTTGTTAGAGCAAGCAGACGTGCTTCCGAAAACTTTGAGTATTGTAAATTTGATTAATTGGAAGTCTTTTGAACTGGAAGTTATTGTCACACTAGAACTGTTGCTTTGTTAGCACGTTCTTTGTTGGTTCTTTGTTTATTTTCATGGATTTTTAATGAACTAAACCGGTGGGGTGGCGGTTTTTTCCGTTAATTATTCAGCTTCGATAAGGCTGTCAGGTTGCCAAAGAGTTAAAAAAAAGTGTAGTGTTTTTGAAACCAATTTTTTATTTGAGAAATAGGTAACAAGTTTGCGTTGCGTAGGCTTAGACCAATCACATTCGTGTTCTGAATAATAATGATAATGCTACGGAGTAGCAGGTCTGTCTGTTAAAACCACAATAGTTTATTTTTGAAAAGTAATTATGAAAACACAGTGAAAGCTCACATGCATTTTTTTCTGATTACGCAGTTAACTACAAAATAACTTGGTTTTCTGGATCAGACGCCACTACGGCAAGCCTCCACAAGTACTAGGCGTGCAGAACGTTGTAGAAGGTTCCCGCATTCCAACGTTCCCATCCTTCCCAGCGACTAGCCGGTCAATGAACGGCGGCAAAGACAGAGACGAACGAGGGAACCGTATCGTTGTCCTTCTCAAACCGACCAAACGTAGTAGTATCTATTTTATCAATGGGTTATAGAGTTGGCAATCGATTGAGGACAGTGCAGGATGCAGGTGATTTTTAAAAGAGCGTGAGACCCTGTCGCATGGAATATTTTCGAATGAATTAAGTGTGCAATTTACATAATATACTTAATTAATGACAAAACTTACGAAAATGATTTAAGGTTACTCGTAAATAATTACAAATCAAATTAATGGCTACTTTCTTTTGTTTTTCCTTTTGTGATTTCTTTTCACTAGAACTGCATAGATTTATATTATGTTGAAGAATGAAGTGAGGTAAGAGGTCACCGTATTAAATATAGGCAGGTAACTAAGAGATAACAAAAAGTAATACAAAAACATGACCATTAAAAAAGAATCCCATCAATTCCTTGCCTATCAAACAGCAGCATCTTATGCAATAAACTCTCCGTTTAATTCGAAACTCTACGTCAAAGTAAATACACGTTAAAATACAATTGTGAGAATACTGGTTTTCTAAAAATGAAATAAGGAGCGTGAGAAATTCGGGAAGAAACTTCTTCGATGGTACCAGGCGATCATAGTGAGGTAGGATACTTGGTTCCCACGATCCATATCTGAAGAATAGCGAGACGGATTCGGGATAGTTAATTAATTATATCTTAAAATTAAATACTGAGTAATATTGGGTATAATACTGTGTTTATTTTTGCAATGTTCTGTTCTAAATTCGGTAACATTATCATTCTTACCGAGATTTCATTTTTTATAATTTTATTGATAATTAGTTCATTGGTAATAATTTATAACTTACACACTGTTACATAAACTTTCAGAAAATGTATTACATTCATTAAAATTATAATAATGAATCGTTTCTACTGACGTACTAAAACTTGATCGTCTTGTTACCTCTGAAAATCGAACGAGAGCGATAATTGAACATTATTGGAAAGATATTGCCAATCGCCGATAATGGACAACTGTTCGGAAACCACTAGGACCACAGGACACTGCAAGAGCATTGCCAAACCGATCAATACACCGATATCCCTTATACGTTACCCATAGCTATCGATAGGCACGCGCACATTCGACAGGTGTCTGTGCTTACACTGCTTGCATGTGTGCGTTGCCACATCACAAAATTCGGCAATATTACGACAGTTTTGGTCAAAATATCGAGGTAATGTCCACTAACGGTCAATAAACCGTATCAATAATTCATTTATAACCCGTGTTCTCTTTCCAGAACGGGAACACATATATTTGGACGTAAAGGAAGTTGTTTTGGTGTCGCTATATTTATTCTCAGCTATTAATATTTATAGCTCAAGTTACTGTTGCTTTGTAGTAAGCCTACGCCACGATCCTGGTAATTGATATGTCAAAGTTTTGCATGGTTAACTAAAATAAAAGGAGCATGATCTATCCAATACTTTAACAATAACATTGGTAACCACCATAACCGACGATTTTGACAAGTATAACGTCAAATTAATAAAACTATCGCAACCAACTCCTAATAAGTCTTCCCAGACTATTTTTTTTTAATCACCCTGAAATATTTCAGCCAGTGGTTGGGTTACTTTAACTGAAAAGCCCTGTAAAAAAATGTTATTATGATTTTTCTATGTATTGTGGATCGTCATTTTTTTTTCTTAAATTAGTCGATGTTCAAAGGGATGACAAAATTTGAATCCAAAATTATAGATCACTGCAGTAAAATGACACTTTTAATGTTGTCAGTTTTTGGCGAATATTAAATAATGAGTGAATGAAATATAATGTCATGAAATTAATTAAGTCCCATTCCAATATCAGTTCTATGCACTACTAGAGACTGACTAGTAGACTTTATACATCTCTACTATAAACTAATATAATTTAAGGCTCGGGGACCTTATACATCCCTTTTATAAAATGTATTTCATTAAAGTATTCTTTCTGTATTTTATTTTGAAAAAATTACTTTCTGCCAAGTTTTTTGCGGCGCATTCTTCTTGGCAATGATGGTCTTTCCGAATGCGCTGTTAGTTTTAAAAAAATACACGTAAAAGAGCCCTTGGCGGCCAATTAGCAAAAATAAAATTTTGATTTTTGATTTTGATTTTGACTACATACAACAGGTCATTTACTTAAGTTTTTCATAAGGCACCTTGGAAGTCAGTCTCCGTATTCGTCATACCGTAGCGGCCTTGGGACTGGGAACTCAGAAGTCCTGCGGGATAATAGCAAGAAAATGAGGCACGGCCCTGTATTTAATCTAAAATCTAAAACCAATTCAGAAGTTTCGGATATTAGAAATAGTTTAATACAATAGAGCGGGAACCTGGTGACTGAAAGTGACGCTTTCAAGCCTCGCTTCTGTCCTTTTCTAATGATTTGTAATCTCACATTATCTGCAAGAAAGAAAGAAAGAAACAACAAAACAAAAAAATAGGTACAGTCAGCATCACATAGTTTGAACCATCCAAGTCGGTCAAATAGGTACACCATATGGTGTGTTGAACTTTTTGGTCACTTTGGATTTTTCATACTATATGACGCTGACTGTACAAGTGACAATAAAATAGCTACTCAAATTAAGAAGAAATCATTGCCAGGTAAATATGGTCTATATAGGTTGTAGAACTATAGGTGAAATTTTTTAACGCCACTTGCTGACAATGTGCACAGTAAGTGAATATCAAAAATAAAAGCATGCAAAGTTTATTGAACTTACGCATGCCACACCCGGGAAACGAACCAGCTAAAATATTTTTTTCCAATTATCCATATCTAATGCCATAAAATTTACAAATTGTTATTTTTGTATGGTTGTAGTTCAATTCCCAGATTCCAAAATACCTGAAATGCAGTTTTGATTATTTCTAAAAATAATAGTTTAGTTTAGTTTAGTTTATTTATTCTCTCAGCATAAAATTACTGCATAAACGAGTTTGCTACAATGATTTATGTTGAGATCGTCAATGTCGAATACAAAACAATACTTAATCTATTTAATTAATAAAGACAGAGGAAATAAAAATTGAAATAAAATGACAAATATTTTCATCCCCAGGAGGGAGTCGTCAGAAAATAGAAATGTTTCCTTTTTTAATTGTTATTGTTACTTACTTTCCGTCTAGGCGGCATTAAAAGTTTCCTTCCCTGTATACCCGCCACTAAATACACCCCGAAACAGTAGATTTGTTTAGCAACTCGTACCAGTCATGCGATGAACAAATTGGGAAGTAACTAAATCACTAAGCATCGCAATAGATCTGCCAAGAAGAGACACATCAAACAAACTGAACGCTAGGAAACACTGTCAAAACAATGTTATTTCAGGACGGCTATCTGATCCCGCTAACACAAGGAAATGAATTTTCTGCAAGGTGAAGTTTAACAACCACAATATTTCCGTTTGTTACAATTTGTTTTTTAAAGACGCCTGTGAAATATGATGTCATTAGAAGTTAAATTGACGAGACCGGTATACTTGCGCACGTCGCTATCTTTAACCACATCTCTTTTTTCACAGACTTTTGCTGTTGGCATCAGATGGCTTTCACAGTTTATCGGAGTGTCTTTTTATACATAATCGTACATAAATACCGTCACTTCACGCCTCTCTCCAATTGGTAGCCCCAAAGGAGAGACTACTTTGTTCCACTTGCTACGATTCTGACATATTACCTCTTTCGTCTCATCCACATTTATCAATCTCTTCATTGAGCTGATCTTTTGTCAAATCGTCCCCAATCTCATCAACGTCCTAGGCCTTCCTTTTCCAACGCACGCATTCACACTGGCCATATAAATCAGTTTAATTACTTCTTTCATCCATCCTGTATACTAAGAACAAGGTTAGAACTATACCGTGAGAGGTTATTGAGGATAAAATGTAGTATTTTTTATTTAGTATTAGATTAAGTAACATCTATAATTTTTATGTCTAGCAAAACTACACACAGTTGGAAAATGTTGCTCTACAAAAAGTAGGTAACTACTGTGTGGGTGGATCCACTTGCAGACTCCGTAAAATCAAAGTAGGTAATTATAATTGAATTAGGTAAAATCAAATTCACACCTCTCCAATCCTGCACTCCTGGTCACCCAAATCCTAAACGTCTCTATATTAAGGTTACGAAAGCAGATTACTAATTAGTAATTGGCCTTGTTACTTCGTCGCTGCCCCGACAGACCTGCCCCAGAAACAATGTTAGCTGGACCCATAAATACGGGTATTATGGCAATCAGAATCAATTATGTCACAGTGATAGAATTGACACAGTTTTAGTGAGGAGTGGCGAATTAGTTTCGCTGAGAGACTTGATGAGCGAATGAAATGAATGAATCGCCGTCGCTGAGCTGCACTTTACACATTCACTCCCACCGACGCATGCCGCTGTCACAATTTTACTGGCATTTGAACGTACATGTGCATCTGAAGCACCTGAAGAAGTCGCGGGTTTGGCAGCTGGCAGCAAATGCGTTAAACTGATGAGTACCCAACTTTCAGGTATCATGGTAGGCCCCCTGAAGATTGGGCGGAAAAGTTTTTGTCACAGTAAATGACACAAAAAACTGACTTACTAATACAGATTGTTCGTATTTGGCAGACATAGTCCTGGCAGATTATTGAGGTGCTCTAAGAAAGGATTTTTAAAATTTCCCACGGTAAATAAAGGACGGGAAAGTAATAAAGGGTATGTCACTCCGACGTTAGGTATCTGCGCGGACAATTCCCCGGCAAAAAGCTAGTAGAGAATAAAATCAATAAATTAATGTCGAGTATATATTTTCCCATAAACACAAACAGATTGAACATATAAATACAAACGTAGTTAATCTTATCAGCGATACCTGATCCCGGGTTAGCCTGCAACAAAGAATAATTATTAAAACCATGAAAATAAATATTATTGAAAGACTATCGAAGCACATAAGTACTTATTTACGCAGTATGAAATACGTTTTGAACTCAAGCTTTTTTTGCTGGCTCTACTTTTTGCTGATTATGCTTTTTTTTTATATGAATAGGAAGGCAAACGAGCAAGTGGGTCACCTGATGGTAAGTGATCACCACGGCCCATAGACACCCGCAACCCCGGAGGGATTGCAGATGCGTTGCCAACCTAGAGGACTAAGATGAAACGCCTCTTGTGCCCGTAATTTCCCCGGCTGCCTTACTCTCCACACTGGGACACAGCAGTGCAAGCACTGCTACTTAGCGGCAGGATTAGCGAGTAAGATGGTGGTAGTGATCCGGACGGACCTTGCACAAGGCCCTACCACCTGCTTGCATTGTTATCCGTCCTACATATAAGTTGCAGTGGCGTGGCGTCCATAGAACTCTTTTCCCACCGGCTTGCCTATTGTAAGGCAGTTGGGCACTTTGATTGTGCTGAATTAAAGGAAATGGCTAGTTAAATGTTCTACGGCTTGCCTTCTGATATACTTGACGCCACGCCACTGATAAGTTGTACCGAATTTCAAGTCAATCGCCTCAACCGTCGCAGAGTTCCCTCCTGTAGAGTCGATCCTGGCTGGGCCACCAGATTCTACTACCAAATTGTCATCCGATTTACAAAATGTGTGTGTGCAAAATTATTTTCTGCTTCAAAATTAAGTTGCAAGATTCTACCCGGGCAACCACACTGGACATGCATTGCAAGATAAATACAAGCTTGTAAAATAGGATGTTAAGGGGTTCAGCTGTGGCCAAACATTCGATAGACTTTGATTCGCCGCACTAACTACCTATACCTCCTATCTACTTAAACTGTCTCCGACTTATTTCTTTTTTTTATTGATTGTCTGGTAGAGATCGAAGACCGCCTATTGTCTAACTTGCTATTTGTTTCTGTATTCTTTTGTACTGATTTGTGGTGTTCAATAAAGAGTATTCGTATTGTATTGTATCTACATAATGTCAGATTTGATAACTTGTACGCATACTGGCAATTCGATTGAATATACATAATACAAGGTTTCAATTTTTTTCCAGAATATTGAAAATTGGTTGGCTTAGTTTAATTGAACACCCCAAAAAGGGTACCTCCCATTTGTTCTATGGAACTGTGACGTCATAGGACTGTTAACATTTTTTTTTCCCAACAGTTCCATGGTAGAACTATTGAAACAAAAAATGTGCTATTTGTTCTATAGAACTAAAAGTACCTCAAATTTGTGATGGGAAACTTGAGGTGCTTTTAGTTCTATAGAACAAATAGCACATTTTTTTGTGTCAATTGTTCTACCATGGAACTGCTGGGAAAGAAAAATGTTAACAGTTCTATGACGTCAGAGTCCCATAGAACAAATGGGAGGTACCCCCCAAAAAGATTCTTCGTATTAATTTTTCATTCAAATTTTACTCCCACTTTCGACGCGGTTTACTTTGAATATCGATCAATGTATAATGAAGGAACAGTTGTCAAATAGTTAACTAGGTAGTTAAATATTCCGGGTCAATTTTAAGAGACATTTATTCCAAACATTAAAGCTCCGTTGAACCTATTTCAGCAAGTGCTGCCATAGAATATTCCAGGCGCTTTATTCCACACAAAAAAAGTAGTGAAAATCGCGGAAGTTTAAAAAACCGTTTTGGAGTAGATTTCTCTTAATTTAATTTCTGTGTACCTGTTTCAGCGTCTAAATTTATTTTATTTATGGCTAAAATGCTAAAAATAGCATACGTGGGCATCAGTTTCCAAAGGGGTACAGTATTTCAACAACGAATCCATACAAGAATCTCCCGTTTTAGACATCAAAAGGCTTTCGTGAAACATGTAAAATGCCTGTGTTCGCATTTTATTTGTTTCCTTTGTTAAATACTGAAAAAGGAATGTATTAGGTATGTTGACCTCAGAGCGATCCTGTGTTCTTGGTAATATCGCTTTTCAGAAATTAGGATTCGAAGTAAATAAACGATAACAAAAGCACGAGGCATTATTATTTTTACACAATTAAAATTGTAAATGTTTTTCTCAAAAATTATACGTAAAATCGCCATTACAATACATTATTAATAAGTTACCAGTAAGTAAATAAAGACCGGCCAATGATCAAAGGTCTCCGGTAAGTAGAGAGGTTTTGAATTCGGAACGAAAAAGTGGCCAGTAAGTTAGGTACGATACAAATCTCATAACATAAGTTATTTTTAAGTTTTAACTGTTTTTTATTATTTTTTATTTTTATCTCCAAATAAATACTTTATTTTTAATTTGAACTTAGAACTCCTTGTAAAATATGTTATATTTTTTAATAGTGCAAAAAGCCTCAAGTTTGGGCCATTAAAAAGGTTGAACAATAAATGTTTATTTATTATAAATATTATTATACCTTTGAATATGATTTTAGGACTTCTATTGTTTCGGAACATAAATGTAAATAGATTATTTAGTTGCAAATTCATTCAATTTAACAAATATTTATTCCAACTCGAAGAGGTAAGCAGTATATTATATGCATTAAAAAAAGAGCACAAGAGCAGCGGCGTTCGTGCAACGAGGTTTTCATACTTTATTAAAAAAGCGGGAATATTTTAACTTTTTTGAATTTCGTTGTCACGTAATTTTAATTTTACTATTATAATTAATTACATTTTGTCTTAGTAGTTTTTTTGTTTTGTTCTTGAGAAAAGCACTATACAAGCTTCAACTACTAAGCGCCATACTGGACTCGTATATAAAAAATTCTAGCTGATCTCTTGAGTAAGATTTTGCAGTACTTTAGGTACTAAGCCAAAATAGTTCTGGGTTTTTGTAGCAACGTGACTGTTTTTGTTGACCAATAAGTATTATATGTATGTGTAAAACTTTACAAGGTAATCCCGCAAGCAATCAAATATTTAATGTAAAGCCATCTTGAAAATTGTAAAACGACACGGTCGAATGCTAATTATTGTAGCGTTTCACCTAGTTTAAAAGTTTGGTGCAAATAAAAACCAAATTTTGGTATCTTGGGACAATTGAAGCCCATTGAGCTAGCACAGTAAGCAAAGCAAATATAGGTACTAGAAAATGAAAAAATACATATTAAACGTGCAGGACTCGAGAACAATATAAACGTTCCTTGTTTTCATACATTATATCTGCCCCGATCGAGACTACAAGCTTCACCAGTCAGGTTCTTAAACCACTTGGTTTTCTTTTACCACATTAAAATCTAATCGAAATTGTAAAGACTCTAGAACCCTATATAATTTAAACAACCTCAAACTTAAGTAAAAATTCATTAAAACTACACTTTTCTCAACAAAACAATAATACAGTTAATGTCACTTTAATGGGTACACCTAAGGACAAGCAGTCGATGTTGATAAACTTTAGTAACAAAGTGAGAAAACTTCTGGTCAATTAAAACTTCGGGGGCAAATGAACTGAGAAATAAAGCGCGCAGTTCATTGACAAGCCTTCAAGAAAATTAGGCTTAGGATGGCTTTACATGCGTTTTATCACAATCACATCTGTAAAATAAACCTAACTGACGGCATAGGCGGTGAAGACATTGTCGAATTGAGAACCTCGAAAAGTCTTAGTTAAGTCGCTAGGCTGTGGCCCGCGGCTTCGCCCCAGTTCCTTTATTTTCTCACCTTTTGAACCTTCTCTGGACTTACAGAAATGTTTCAAAATTCAAATTATTCAAATCAGTACAGCCATTCTCGAGTTTTAGCGAGGCAAATGAACATCAGTTTATTTTTATATATGTACAGTCAGCGTCAAATAGTTCGTGACACCCAAAGTAGCCAAATAGTTAGCAACACGTCACTATTACAGTTGAAATAAGGTCGTGTTGCTAACTTTTTGGCCACTTTGGGTGTCACGAACTATTTGACGCTGACTGTACTAGCGACCCACCCCAGCTATTCATGTATTATACCTACGTATAAACCTTTCTCTTGAATCACTCTATCTATTAAAACTAAACCGCATCAAAATCCGTTGCGTACTTTTAAATATCTAAGCACACATAGGGTCTGACTGACAGCGGAAAGCGACTTCGTTTTATACTATCTATTGACTAGTGATATAGAAGCTTAATTAGACTATTTTAATGTGATTGAGCTCCCTTATAACGGGACCAGGTCAGCTATATCGCGAATCCAGCACGACAGAGGTTCGACGGCATTTTTAATTACCATTTATTTTCGTTTTTGACGCCTCGAGATTAGCCTAGCCAAGCGAGAGAAGCTTAATAACGTTTTGATTCATGTTAAAGATTAATTAGGTTGCTCTTCGGATTTTCAACAATTTTAAGAAAAATGGAAACCTTTTATTTCGTGTTCATCTCTGTCAAGGTTTGACATTGAACTAGAATCATGCAATTTGGCAGACAGAAGGAAGGTCTCACAGTACAAATCAGAAAAAAAAAACAATTTATTAGTAGATAAGGTTATGTCCCAATAGGGCAAACTAGCAAAATGGTTTACTGGATGGTAAATGAGCACCTCATGGACATTTGCAACACAAGAAAGATTGCAGATGTTTTTATCAGTCCATAGAACGCTAAGATACAATACCACATGTGCCAATTCACAGTATTACTCTCTGCGCAAGAGCAAAACAAAATTGTATTTAGTTTGAGAATCAACCACAGAGCGTGTATCGATGTGTGGGGTGTGTTACAATAGAGAGATCTCCTTCAAAAAGAGCACCTTTACGAATTAAAGTACAGAAGTCGAAAAACTAAGTATCTAATCCAAAAGATCTCTAAGTTTGGCATCACGGCTATGTAATTACTTGCTACTTATTTGGGCAGGTTCACTTTACGACGCTTTGACACGCCACCCGTGTCACATATTAGGGTATAATTAGACACTTACAAAGCTTAATAACAACACGTGCTAATAACTCATGATCGCCGGGTGGTTGACATCGTTTTTGAGAACAGTTCAATCCGTGCCGTATCCGGTTCGTGAAACATGACTCGAATTTAGAATTTGCGACAAAATCTATCAGTAACATACCTACCTATACATTAAAATGAATCAGGAAGTACCTACCTAAATTGAGAACAACTAGACAAAGTATGAATGTTGCCCGCGCCTTCATCCGCGGAATTAAGCAGAATTAAGGAGCGACCACACCGCCGCGTTTACGGAGTGACGTGTCGTAGGCGTCACGTTTTTTCACGGTTTTTTCATACATTTCGTTGCGTAAACGCACCGGTGTGGTCGCACCTTTAAACGTTCGCTGCCATGAGCATCCCAGTGGAATCACGTAGGTAATCTTGAAAATCCAAATCAAAATGTTTATTTTCAAATAGGCCGTCAAGAGCTCTTTTAGTACCAGTAATCTCGGAGCCTATTCCATGCAAATAAACAAACAAACAGTCTAATCTTTCCTCTTTATAATATTAGTCTAAATAGGTATAGTTTATAATATTTTTAAAGGTTCTTAGTGAAGGGAAAAATTAGAAAAACTGGTAAAAACTTAACATACTTTTAGAATTTTGACAAAACATCAGTTCAAGGTCAGTCCATAAAAAAATACCTACTCAAAACTAAATGAAATTTGGGACGGGATATTGAAAACAAATTGTTTTTAAGTTGTTGACGTTAGTTACGAAACTTAAAAAAATAGTTTAATATTAGGTACCTACCTACTCGCACTTGGCCCGTAATAAGTATTTAAGTTCATTCTTTACTAAAAGCAATTCTACTAACCATAAAAAAATCCAATCCTTCGTACAAGTAAAAGCAAGGGTATAACGATTAAGTATATAAGATTTTAAGCGTTTTACGATAAAGTGAGGCGTTTATACGCCCCTAATTGGGTTATAAACAGTCTAGTGAACTCAAATGAGTAGATGCGGACGATCAGAGGTTAACGGAGGGTGGAGACAATATTCAAAGAGAAAATGTCAACTTGATGAAATAACCGCATACCAGATTGCTGCTGCGATCCAAGCGACAGACAACAAACCTAATGAAGGGCTCTCATAATTTTTGGATTTGTAAAGTCAACCCCGACTGCGCGACGCAAAGAAGAGTAATGTTCTTATTTCATAACTAGCTGTTGCCCGCAACTTCGTCTGCATAGAATTCGTCTATCGCTATCCCGCAGGAATTACGCAATTTTCCGGGATAAAAAGTAGCCTATGTGTTATTCCAGACTATAATCTATCTATGTTCCAAATTTCATCCAGATCTGTCCAGCCGTTCTGGCGTGAAAGAGTAACAAACATCCAAACTCACAAACTTTCACATTTATAATATTAGTAGGATGCGATAAGCTATTACTTTGATACTGGTCTAGGAGCAAAGAAATAACATAGAATGTACCAGTTGCTTCTCTGCCCGCGCAGATGGTAAAAGCCTATCCCCTGATTGGGCTAAAATCATAGGAATCATGTTATAGGCGATGCGGCTAGCAACCCATCACTATTATGATTCCCTTTTCCACCTATATGCTCACAATTATGCTATACTGTGGCCTTTAGGTCTTGTTACCATAGGCTCTGTCTATCCCGTAAGGGATATAGACGTGATATGTGTGTGTGTGTATAAACTATTGCAGTAGTACACAAATGATTATGGCTATACTTGAATAGATAAGTTTAGATAATTTAGCTAAATTATGTATAAAATATATCTAATTTGTTAGCTTATTGCCGCGGCTTCGCTCCCACAGAAACATAAAAAAAGCCCGTTCGAGAACCTTCCTTGTCGGACTTCAATGAAAATATAATAAAAAAACACGCTTAGCAACACATTTAGCCGTTAATTTTCATATATAAAAATAAATATGTGGTGTTATTTCACAAAAACATCGTTTGAGAAACATTTCATTTGATTATTCTTTATTTTCAGCTCTTTCGAAGCCATAAAACTAACGTAGGTAAATAACTGAAGACAGAAAATATTTTTCGAGTTTACATACGGCTTGTGACAGAAAATATAAAGCGTTGTTAAAATGAATTTAGTGAATCTATATCCAACATACTAATAAATAAATAAAGTTATTACACATAAACGGATAACTCACGTATAAAAAGTCGAGTGATGCTTGACATGTTTCGGAGTGACGTGATCAGTGTTGTGTGCTGCCCTACATTTGACAATAATAAAAATGACGATGAAAACGAGGGTAGTTGTGCGCCGCTATCAGTTGCGTCGAACAGCCGCGCGAGCAGAGCGCTGGCGCGCAGTGTTCGTTTCGCTGGGGCGAGAGCTCCAGGAAGAAGGATTACGAAATAGTTCGAAACATGTCGAGCATCACTCGACTTTTTATACGTGAGTTATCCGTTTATGTGTAATAATGATTATGTCTCACGGTAGTTTCATGTTGAAATAAATAAAGATTTATTTTAGCAAAGTAATGCACTACGAATACGAATACAACGTCCACATCCACAACCCACATTATATACATTACATAGGTACATAAATGACGTATTTCTCCTTTACAGGGTAGACAGAAAGCCTAAGGTAACAAAGCTTAAAGGCCTCGTACCAATAGATGGAAAGGGGAATCAAAACAGTGATGGCTTGCTAACCGCATCGCCTAATTACACGATTTCTAAGATTTTCTTCCATTCCCTAGGCTTTTGGCTGAGAAACTCTGGTAGGTACATTCTGTGTTATTTCTTTGCTGTCAGACCAGCATGAAATAAACAGGTATGTACATACATACATACATACATACATACCGTCACGCCTCTTTCCCACAGGGGTAGGCAGAGACTACTTTATTCCACTTGCTACGATCCTGACATTTTTCTTTCGCTTCATCCACAGTCATCAATCTCTTCATACATGCTCGTCGGTTTCGGGTACTCCTGACCTGACCTTTTTCCAAAACGTCTCCTATTTGGACTCGGAACGTCCGTCTAGGACTTCCCCTCCCAACGTAACCATTCACACTCCCCATATAGATCTGTTTAGTTAGTCTACTTTCATCCATCCGCTCTACATGCCCAAACCAACTAAGCATACTTTTTTCTATCCTAGTCACTATTATCCTCTTTCACACCAGCACGTTCCCTTATCACACATTAACACTTATTAACAGGTATGTACGAGATAATACACGAGGTATTCTATGGCTTTGACAACTCAAGTGAACCTGAAATCTTGTGAACAAGCCAAGGGTAACGTGTCACCTCTAAGGGATTTTGAACTCCGAGAAGCCTTGGAAATTACAAATGGAATTATATTTAAATCACAAGTCATTGGTCGCGGCGGTAAGTTCGTAATATTAACTTGTCCCGTGGGATTGCATTGTACGGTCATTCTCGACAGCCATTTCTACACATCGGCGCATTTAAAAATACCTACTAAAATTATAAATTTTATCAATAATGTTTTTTTTATACCAGAAGGCTATAACTTTCAAGTATATATTCCAATCCTCATGGGAGAAAAGAAAATGTAATACTCATTAAATTAACACGTCGCGTCCTACTGCCAAAATTGCTTGCCTATTTTTTTCGACCTTAATTTACAAGAATATAGTAATGATAGTATTTTTTTTAAATAATAATTATATAAGACGGCTTTTGTAAAAAAAATTACAAGAGTATTTGACAATCGCGCATTTTATTGTAATTAAAGGAACTAGACATAAAATATCCGCACTATTATGTACAAAATATTGCCTCAGGTTTACTAGAAACATACTAGGTACCTACACCTTATTATTTACAAAAAATATATTATACCTACCTACGCATTTTAGGTTAGAATTTTATTTAACAAATATGACAATTGATTAAGAATCACAGACCTTAGAAACTTAATAGGTATTAAAATAATTGGCTTTTACGTGCGATTTCGGAAAGGCCATCATTGCCAAGAAACCATTCTTCCCATATTATGAATGACTAAAATGGCTTATTTTCTTTCCGAAATTGTTCACCACTTCGGGCGATACTTGTCAGAAAACACTAAATGTTTTTATTTACGCCTTTCACAGGCTAAGAGCGAAAGCACTTAGCATTTGTCAAAACAAAATTGGGCCTGCACTGTGGACTTAGTATTACATCGGCCGGCGTGGGCGCTTAAGATAGCAAGATGTCATTTTCAGAAGCTTACGCAAAAGGGTTATAGAAAAAATATTACGTCTGAAAATGAAAACAGTTTGCATGTTTGCGTTCGTAACAGAGCAAGTACGAAACAGAGTGGTGACACTGAGTAATTCCCATCTTCCAACCTAGCAATCCCATCCAGGTTGGATATTGGGAAATCACAGTGCCATCTTCCAACCTGCCTCGGGTTGGATAGTGGGAACAAAATTAATTATTTATTTTTCAACACACTTGCTCGTAAATTGAGTCTTATTGCACTGCATTTAAGCTCATAATTGAGCTTATTACGCACAAGTGCTGTAATATATTACCGCACGAGTGCGGTAATATATATATTTTTTAATCTCAGCAAAAAGTTCAGTTATCTATAGGAACAAGGAATATTTTCGTGAATATTAAACTATTTTAGGGAAAAGATGATAAATAAACATTTAATTTCGACAAATTATTCATTTTTATCTAAAACTGAACATAATTTGCAATCTCAGGCATTGATTAATTATTTTTTATTATAATTTTAATATTAGGCTGTTTAGCAGGCTGTGTCAGTGTCTTCGTCACGCGCGTGCTAAGTGCACAGCGCGCATGCGCGAGTGCTGCGCGGGGATTGGCGCGGAGAAATAATATCTGCCGCCATTTTTCACTCATATTGTTGATTCAGACTTTGTTATTTTATTACTTTAAAAATTACGAGTTCAAGTAATAAAGAAATGTAGTGTCCGTCGCTGGAAATACTAAAATATATTCGGACAATGTTCGGACAGTTATATCAGTAAGAAATCCAAGGTGTTAATTACCAAATGATAAAATAAAGTTCTAAAGCAGCTCTAGGTAAGCAATGTCTGGTAACAAAGGTAAACTAAAGTTCTTAAAGTCCTTTTATTAACTAAATTTTATTTATTTTTCCTCGCAAATGTGTTGAAAAACGTCGTATGCGACGCGTGTGCTTTGGTAATTACACATCTCGGCTCTCTTACCCGCGCTCGCTATCGCTCGCGCGTACAATAGATACGCCTCGTGTGTAATTACCAACATAGCACACTTGTATCATAATGTACTATTTCTTCCCATCTTCGAACCTGTACTGAATAGGGTAGGTACATTCCCAAGTAATTGTATATACCTAGCCAAGTAGTTGGTATACGTTTATATATGTAGGTTTGTACATTTATCGTATCTAGATTTGTCTGGCGATAGCGTGTACCGTAGGCTTGTTTTTTTAAATATTATGTACTAGCTTCTGCCCGCGACTTCGTCTGCGTAGAATCATACATAAAAACCTTCCTCTTGAATCACTCTATCTATTAAAAAAACCGCATCAAAATCCGTTGTGGAGTTTTAAAAATATAATCATACAAAGGGACATAGGGACATAGGGACATGGGGACAGAGAAAGCGACTTTGTTTTATACTATGTAGTGATTATCTCCTAGCGCAATCCAAAACCTAAGTACCCAATCATCACGCAAATTGGCTCTTGTTTCAAGAGTGATATCATACCTCTTCACATTTTAAAGTAATAAATATTATATGTTACCACTTTTTTTTTTGTTTGTAACTGTACTTATGTACAGGTTGGAAGATGGGAACAAAATGTATGAAAAAACGGCGAGAAAACGTGACGCCTACGACACGTCACTGCGTATAGGCGGCGGTGTGGTCGCTCCTTTATGCTACAAAAACAGTTAGGTCGGTGACTCCTATATTTGACATGATGGCTGTTCGATATTTATGCCTTCGACTGTACATTCATTTGTCTCTTACACGATTATAGCTTGTTATTCGCGATAGTCAAAGAAATTTTAGTACCTAATTAGAATTATGATCTTATATTAACTTTTTTAAAAGCCGTGGTAGCCTAGTGGTTTGACCTGTGACCTCGCTTGTCGTTCGCACCTCTGAGTTTTTCGGAATTTATGTGCGAAATTACATTTTAAATTTGCCATGAGCTTCCGGGTGAAGGAAAACATCGTGCGGAAACCTGCACACATCTCCGAAGCAATTCAATGGTGTGTGTGAAGCTCCCAATCCGCACTGAGCCTGCGTGGAAACTAGCCCCAACCCTCCAATAAATGAAGGAGGCTATGCCATGAGTCACGCCGAATTACGTGATAATTTATGTAAAAAAAAAGCCTACACAATGCACAGAAATTGTAGCGAAACGGAATAAGAGGGGCTACATTATTATTATCTTTTTTATAAACAACATGGTGAAGGATCGATTCGATCCTACTCGGCCAAGTAAAATACTGCATCACCCAAACCAGCCAGGCTTACTCGCTGGTCTTGATCGGAAAGAGGCGAGAAATCCTAGAGCTGTCAGCTCACGTGCTCAGCCACGAATGGAGAGACTTCCACTGGGGAGCTGGCTCTGCACGACAGGAGACACGCACCACTAATCCGCTCACAGTCGTCGGACTGATCATCATCATCATCAGCCTGAAGACATTGTTGAACAAAGGCCTCCCCCTTAGCACACCATAATGAACGACAACTCGCCACCTGCATCCACCGGTTTCCCGCAAGTTTCACGTTCGTCGGAGTGATCGCAAGATGATAATACTGAAAGTCCTTTTGTTAAAAAATCCATTTTATTCTGTAAATGAGTTTCTGACTATGACATTTTGATTTATTTATTTACTTGCATTGTTTTTTCGATTCATTTTGACATTACATTAAATTCACCCGTTATTATTTCATTATTTATAAGCAGTGACGATCCCTAGCGGAGACTTAATTTAATTTTTCCTTATTGTTTCATTACTATAGTTGTTCATGTCATGTTTTTGATTTTGTCATTTTTGTAATATTCAATTGATTTGTATTATTTAATTTTATTTTATATAATCTTGACGATTTCAATCTAAAGTCTTCTAAATTGACAATGAACAATATGATGTATTTTTTATTGAATGAATAAATAATCTAATCTATTATTAACTTCAAATAAATAAATAAAAAACAAGTGTGTTTTCTTCACGATGCCAAACAAAGGCTATACATTTTTTTAATGAAATATTTGTGCTTGTAACTTTAGTATCCCGCTTGATTTGGGCTGGCCAATCAGAATGACAATCGCTGCATTTTTTATTCGAAACAAATTGTATAATATTTCTACACTATTGGTTAATTGTTCTAGGGTAGGTACATGAGGACCGTAACTACAGCCCTTTACAGAAAATTACGTGGGTGGATATTTTCATTGGAATTACGTAAAGTGGCTAAGTGACACCACTGAATACAATACAATAATGTATATACATACATAGATACATTATATCACGTCTTTATCCCTTACGGGGTAGACAGAGCCAAAGGTAACAAAACCTTAAGGCCACGTTTAGCATGATTAAGGGCGTATAGGCGGAAAGGGAAATCAAAATAGTGATGGGTTGCTAGCCGCATCGCCTATAAAATGATTCCTATGACTTTCGCGCATTCCCTCGACGGGCTCTTACCATCTGCGCGGGTAGAGAAGCTACTGGTAAATTCTATGTTTTTTCTTTACTCCCAGAGGAGCATGGAATAGACATAAACCCTCCTCTCGAATCATTCTATCTATCAAAAAAAACCGCATCAAAGTCCGTGGCGTGTAACAGAGCGTTTTCGAGAAAAAGTCCACATTGAAATTTTTTTCCAGAATTTAACTATTTTGGGTTTTTCTTACTCAGAATCGTTTACCCTATCGATTCTTAAACATGAAAAAATGTGTCCCAACATTTCCATTCCAGCTCGTCACTTTTTGTAATATAGCTTGTACCTGTGGAACGTGACGAACAGAAAAAAAAACCGTAGTAAAATCTGGGACACATTTTTTGTTGTATAAGAATCGATAGGGTAAACGATTCTGAGTAACAAAAATCCAAAAAATTTAAATTCTGAAAAAAAAATCATGTGGACTTTTTTTTGAAAAACGCTTAAACTCTGAGGCCAGTACGCTTAGTGTAAGTTTTCGGGCAGAAAATACGCCTCCAATGAGTTTGCGTCAGCAATAATTTCAAATAGGTGAAGACTGTTTGATGCCAATCTTTCCATAGTATTTGAGACGTTCACGTGAACGCCCTTTAAGAAGTTTTTTGGTGTGAAGCCTCGATTAGTTCCCGATACGCCGGATTTCAGTTTCGCCGGGTTGTTGTTTAGTCGGATTCTTCTTTCGTCGGAAATATTAATTATACAATAAAATTTGTTATGTAAAAAAAGCATGTGGTTATATTTTATTATTGTACAAAAATTACTACATATTTTATTTCAATTACCTAGAAACCGGTTCGATTCACATACATTTACATTCATAAATAATGTACCAAAATGTCGACCTTTTATTTAATAGATAGATAAATCCTTGTTATTTTATAGTTTTCCTTAATCAAAAAATCCGGCGAAACAACAATCCGGCGAATCGAGAACTAATCTGAAATCTTACACTAGAGGCTCTCTTCGCACTGCTTCTTCCCTTACTGTCGCCAAAATGGATGGTGTCAGCATAGAATTACAAAACAATATCCAAATGCAAACTACCCACTTCCTTGCCTTACTCTTGGCAGAGCAGTCGTGTTCACGTAGTACGTTCAATTATTCTAGGCCAGTTCTCCCTGGCCGGTTGACTGTACCTATTCAAAATTCATACCTTCTCCATCCATCTTTTACCTACCTATATCAACTTGTCCCCTGGGGGATCGACTGGCCACGGTCTAGCTAGCTAAGGTGTCTTGTATTATTAAATTGAATCGATTTAGATTTGAGGACGAAAACTAAATGTCCAGTGGCGTTGTAAGACATGGTTTCATCAATACGTATTGAATTGTAAGAGTGCATTAATTTCTAGTAGAATGCAACATAAATTTTTTGCGGTTGTCATTGACTTTATTGTATACTATTATGTGTATATGCCGTTGTTTTTTTAAGTATACAGAGGAAGAAATCCGTTTATAAGTAAGGTAATGAAACAAAACTACACAACTGATCAAGAATATTATAATTTTACTCTTAAATTATCAAAATACATTACAAACTAAAATCGATTTTTATCAAAATAAAAATCTCTGTATAAATTCATAGAAATAAATACCAAATGTAACAAGTTATTATGATTTCGCTGTTTATAAATTAATGATATTTATACTATTTTTACTCTAAAATCTCAACATCAATTTTTTCTATGACTTTTATCACCCATATAATAACGTCAAACATTTACTAGGTACACGAATACATGAAGCAAAATACGGTAATATTACTACGTACTAGTCTCAATTCATAATACAATTGATTCTATTTATATTTCAAATGATCAACATCTAAGTAACTGTGAAGCTGAATAAAATTATTCAAGTAGTAATCTTAGTCTAAATTTACGCTTAAATAGACTTCGCGCCAGCACCGCCATTTTTGCAAAATGACAGCAGATGTCATTCGTGTTTTTTTTATGGCACTGGAATTGTGTATTCAGCCACTGTGTAGCGTGTTCTAAAACCGGTGTGTTATAGATCGGTTTTTGTTTTAAATATAATAAATAATTGTATTGTGTGTGTGTGTTTGTGTTTAGTAAGCGTGGTTGGCTACGAAGAGTCCAGAGTCACCGCTCGCACCTGTCACGGATCCGGCGACGTACTTGCCCTGCGACGCTTGTCCGTTGGCCTGAAAATAAAGAAAAATAAACTTCTTAATAAGAACAAAAACTCTTCAATTAATGATGTCATAGATTACATTACACGATCAATATTATCATGTGATCCACGCATGTCGTGATCCATATAACAAAATGTTGACGCGTATCGAAGCGAATCGGGTTGTTTTGAAATCCACGATCCTATATTGACATAACAGTATCACAATAATTTTGACCATACCAATAATAAAACATTTTTCAAAAATCATCCGATTCTTAATAAATGTTCAAAAACACCTAAGCAGAAAACGTTTGAGTCAATTAAAAAACTGTTGGTGCTTACTGCTACCGACATTGTTTATCAAAAGGAAAACACGAGATTTTATCACAACCCGAAACGGTAAATAGCACGATAACTTGGGCGTTTTTTCAACAAATCAAAGCGATTGCACTGATTTCGTACGTCATGTTGACGTAATTGATGTGCCCACTGAATTTATCCAGTTAGTTCAATGAGTTATCGTTAATTACTGGCGAAGAAGTTCATGTTAAATATAAAGCGATGTAATATTTTAATGTATAGCCAATTTTTTGTGCTTTTAACACTACCTATGAGAATGTTTCGAACGGATAACAACCTAGGGAGCCACTCCGTCGTATCATATCGACCCTTTCATTCTCAAATTGATGACTGTTAGTCCGAGCGAAAAGGCACGTAACGAACTTCAAAAACCGAATTTCGGAGTATAAGGTCAAGGGGATGACTACGAAATCGTACCGACCAGTCTCTTTCACTCCCATATTAATGGCTATTCTATTAGTGTGAGTGGAACGGCACGAAACGAACTTCGAATTACGACTTTAAAACCATGGATACACTTGGGGACAAATATCCCACGACATGTCTAGCTAAGCCAGCCGACTTCGTCTGAAATATCGCGCGATGTTGCCAGACATTTCGAGCGAAGTCCGACATCGTCGAACCATTTCATCCGACGTCACCGGCGACACGTGTCACAGGACATTAATTTGTCCCCCAGTGTATCCGTGCCTTAGGGCCAGACTCGAAGTTCATATATCATACCGTCCCTCTCGCTCTATTGTTAGACTCTACTGTGAGCGAGATGACATGATTCTAATTTTTTATTTGGCAGTATAGCTGATTAGGGCATTGTCAGATTCCATGTGAAACGGAGTTTACACACATGCTCTGTCTAATCTTAGTAAAAAAAAAAACAAAAATCTAAGGACGTATGTTTTGAATCACGGGTCAACTGGGGACTCAAGGACGTCAACATAAACATTTGGGGTTCAATTTTAATTGATAGGTAGGTATGTGACTTTACATTATTTAAATATCTATTCAAGCAGGAGTCAAGGACCTCAAATTAGATATTCTTTTATTTTTAGGTCAATGTATCAGAATAACAAAGTTGATACGAAGTGCATTGCTTATTTTCTGGTCACATTAAAAGATACCTACTTAGTCCTAGTATTCGATTCGGTTAAAAAAAGAGGTTCCTAGCAACGTCAACGCAACGAACGTCAGGGGTAACTTTACTTTGCTATCTCCGCGACATAGTAATCAAGTCATGGTCATGGAATGCGCTACCTAACGTACGGCTTGTAATTCGTATGTCAAATTCAATTGCATTATCAGGTCGTCCCAAACCACACGTTCCAGGACGTACATTTGTCGCCCCTCAAAAAAGGGTTTATTTCTCGTGAACCCACCGTTATGAAAAAGTCTAATTACACTCCACCATAAGGTTCGGGGTTCCTATTTCTATTCCATTAGCCCTAGGGGCATTTGAAGATACCTAACAAACCTGACCTAATTTTACTATCTCTAAGTGAGGATTTTCATAACAGTTAGGACAACTAACCTCAAAAAAGGTACTTCTTATTTTTCATTGCTTCTCACATTTATTTTATCTTAAGTTTTATGTTATGTGTATATGTATGAATTATTTTATTTTATTTATTTAGCTATGTATTATATTTATGTTGATACTGTTGTTTTTATTATCCCTGCGTTTATCCTGTCTATTTGTTTCCGCCACCTACTTAAACTGTCTCCAACTTATTTAGCTTTTTGGTTGTCTGGAAGAGATCGCTATTAAGCGATAAGACCGCCTATTGTCTACATTGTTCTTTGTTTCTGTATTGTTTTGTACTGATTTGTGGTGTTCAATAAAGAGTATTTGTATTGTATTGTATTGTACTTTCTTGGACCCCCAGAGGACGTTTTTTATAGTATCGGATTATCAAACAGTTCTAATTCTACATGGTACCTAATTATATGAACACGATGTAAAGCTCTCTTATTGTATACAGTAAGAGTGCACACAGAAAGTCAATTCAGAGGTATCATGGCCAAACAAAAAAAGTATGAAATAAAAATACAAACACGCTTGTAAATAGTTTTTTTTTAATTATTAGCACATTCACAGGATGCAAGCAAGATTTAGAGGGATGCCTGCCATTTGATTTATATTTCTGTTAATAAAAAATACATACATCTTAATCATTTAATACAAGTGGAAAACAACTGATTGGAGGCAGTCTTAAATCAATGAAGAATCGATTTCAAGTAATGTTTCTTACAACAGATTTTTCTAATGTAACACTTGAAATCGACCTGCGTTATATTTATCAAGATACACCTGAAGATCATTTTGTTTCGGTGGTTTAAAACATTCTAATGGTTCCATCACACTCTCATGGAGAGAAGCGAGGAAAAGCCATTCGTATCTCCGCTATGTCTCGTATAAGTTTTTTGTCATGTAACAATTTTACCCCATTACAAAATAATCTTCAGGTCATACTAACAAACAAATCAACGACAAATAAAGCATTGTGACAATCTAAAACTTTTTAAAGCCAAATCCAACGGCAACAGTCACGAATTCAAAATAAAAATATATAGGTATTAAAACTTGGACTAGAAAACAAATTCATGATTCGATAACATTTTCGCCTCAGAACTTAATTCAAAATTGATATGCGATAGGAATGCATTCAGAATATAAACAGACTTTTTAACGCTTCAGTAAGCATGAGCTTTGACAAAGTTGGATTTGCTGGCAGCCAAAGACGGGATAGAGCCAGCGACATATTTGCCGGAGGCGGCTTGTCCGTTCGCCTATAAAAAAAAATTGGCAAACAAGTGACATTCCCCGTTCGAAAATAGAATCATCAAATTTGAATTTTCGAATTGCGTTCCGTTAGACGAGTTTTACGTTTATAAACAGTTTTTATTCGGTTTCGGTGATATGATGGCAGCGTCGTCAGCAGCAGCGTCAGTGCAATGTGGGCAACGTGCAAAAGGAATGAAAAAAAAAACAAATAAATTAGTATGAAATCGACATTTCGGACTTGATTCCATGCACTACGATTACAGAAATAAAGGCAGTCGCTCATCGGATAGTTAAAGGTAAGTACTCACTAGCGAACTGTTACTGTAACCAGTGTATACATGGTTCGCCTTAGATTCGCGCTGCGCTCACAGCTAACCGGTCGTTGGGAACTCACTTCACGCGCTATAAACCTTGTTACAGTATCTATTCGGTTAGTTAAAGTTCGCTAGTCCGTACTCGGCTTAAGATAATGCCGTCCTGTGATTGGTATAGAGTTAACCAATCAGATGGAAGCATGTCTATTTTTGGTAAAGCCTTTAAGCTGTAGTGGTCGACGCTCTAACTGATTGCAGGTTAACTCAAGTTCTGAGGATATAAACGAGTGCATGGAAAAAGTTAAGCGTATAGTTTCTCTATGTTAAGCTTACTTATGTTACTAGTTAGTGACAACACAGAATGAACAAAATTATATAGTGCGTTGAAAAAACCTTCAATTTCTACTTTCAAGATTAAAAGTAAACTATTAATTTTTATACCATAAGAAACTATATAATAAAGGAAATATTCAAATTCAATACACCCCCACCCCATTATATGTGCATAAAAGCTTACTTTCTAAGCTTTTATGTCTAAAAATCTGAAAAACTATAGATGCCCGATTCTTTTGCAAGGAGGTGTATCAACGCAATCAAAACACTTAATTCGTGTGTATCTTTTAGTTTATGTTTGTAATAATATCTTACTGAACATTTGCAAAAATCATCTCAAGTATCTTGTGCCTTAGACTAAGTACAAAATTTAAATGTAAATTAAATTTACAGATATTATTATTTCAAAAAATTGGAATCAGTCAAGTAATACTTGTACAAATAAAAATAACCCCTTTATTACACGGTTCAGTAAATTAGTAAAATTGAAGGTTTTTTTTCAATAGTGCATATGGGTTATCTACGGAAAACAGGTAACTACAGACTAATAGCTATAACGACACACAAAGACAAACACAAAATGGTTAGGTACTAGCATGTTTATGAATATCAAACTACGCCGTGTTGAAAAACTACTGCTTAAATTATTTTAATCATTATACTCACCCATCAAATACCATAATAATATCAAATATTAATCAGAATACCTTTAGTTTGGGGAATTGATTATAAAATAAATATAAGTATACCTACTTAAACATTATTGGAATATTAGATTAGACTCAAGTTTATAACAACGCACCGCCACCACAAATATTGTATCGTCAACGTAAAACGACGGTTTTTTTAAGCAATGTGCCTTCTGGCGCTGGCTTCCCACATCTATGGAACCCTTAATAACTTAATTCACTCTCTACAATTTCAGCAGACAGTAAAAAAATACCAAGTAGTCGTAGATTCTCCAACCAAGTTATGTCATTTCATCTTCTAAGACAGAGGTAACCACTTCCATTATTTTTCTAAATGTCAGTGAAAATTAGAACACATAGAAAAATCCGAAAAGTAAAGCTATGGCCGGGAATCGAACCCGGATCCTCGTCATTCCGTGACGCGTGCTGTACCCCCTACACCACCCATAGCAGGTACTTCCATTATTCATAATTTTTTGCCGATTTTTAGCCAACCCTAACTTGGTGATATTTCATGAGATTCCTCGCTACTCCTCGCTACTGATATTTCGTTACAAGGGAAAAGGGATCACTTATCCCACAACCGGTTCCCACTTCATCTCCCCAGACTCTTGAAGTCATAAGAACCCACATTAATGCGCTTCAGCGGAAGATAGGAGAAAAAGATCCCATATCCCAAAACCAGTTCCTACTTCATGTCCCCACACTCCTGACCTGGTAACCCACCTTCGCGCGATAAGGATCCCATATCCCAAAACCAGTTCCTACTTCAATTTCCCCACACTCCTGACCTGGTAACCCACCTTCGCGCGTTAATGATCCCATATCCCAGAACCAGTTCCTACTTCAATTTCCCCACACTCCTGACCTGGTACCCCACCTTCGCGCGTTAAGGATCCCATATCCCAAAACCAGTTCCTACTTCAATTTCCCCACACTCCTGACCTGGTAACCCACCTTCGCGCGTTAAAGATCCCATATCCCAAAACCAGTTCCTACCTCATATCCCAACAGACACTCCTGACCTGGTAACCCACCATCGCGCGTTTAGGATCCCATATCCACAACCGGTTCTACTCCTAGTTCATCTCCCCACACTCCTGTCCTCCAGGTAACCCTTAGCGCGTTTCGGTGGAAGATTAAGAAAAAAGAACATTACCCAAAACCAGTTCCTACACTTCATCTCCCCACACTCCTGACTTCCTGGTAACCCACCTTAGCACGCTTCAACAGCTCCTGCTGGCCAGCGAGCACGTTCTCGGGCTTGCCAGCCCAGGCCCTCAGCACGGAGGCCTGGAGGGCGCGCCCGTAGCTGAAGGTGAGGCCCCAGGGCCGCTTCAGATCGACGGTGTTGATGGCGTTCAGGTTGACGGAGGCCTCTTCTTCAGACTGGCCGCCGGAAAGGAATGTGACGCCTGGAATATGGGAAATGGGTATGAACATTTTCGACATAATGAGGTGTCATTAGATTTATCTTGATTGTGAGGAGAGGGAGACGAGTGCGAATTGGATACGCGACCCGAGGGTTCCGTACAAATTCGGCAAGTGAATATAAAATCCAGTGTTAACAGAGCCCTGCTTCTAAGTGAACCGTAGGCAGCGTGAGGTCAGTTTATATAGGTTACTTACATAGACAGACAAACATGAAAAAAGTAGATTTTTAGTATTTGTTGTTATAGCAACAGAAATAGGGACATAATCTATCACGGACAGATACAGAAGATATACATACAGACAGTGGAGTCTTAGTAGTAGGGTCCTGTTTTTACTCTTTGGGTCGGGAACCTAAAAAAGTCTCATAATTTTTGATTTATCGATGACAGAAGATTAATCAAAAAGCACAGCGGCTTCCGATTTTGATGCAACGTATCCGATGCTAAGGAAGAAACTCCCTACGTGGTACCAGGACAGGACAGAGCTAGAGATGTTTATTAAAGGCAATGTTACAGGATAGTCAGTGCATAGACTCAAACGCATACAATGTGCATCGATACAGTTACATTCAGTTGACTCGTCTCAATGCAGAGTTCCTATCACCTTCCAGCTCCATCAACAGATCAAATGGCAAGCGAGAAGTGTGTTAAATTTAATTAGCAAGATTCGATTACAGACTGTTGAAACTAAATAAAACCTTGTAATAAAATGTTTGGTATAGTTACCGGGAACGGCAGCAGGCACGGTCCTCAGCAGAGCGGTGACGGTGGCGCGGCCAATGTCCATCGGGGTGTAGGTCTTCTTGCACGACTGACCAGCAGTCACCTGTCAAAGAGAACCAAACGTCACTTCACGTCAACCACAACCATTAAATGGTTCATTGGAAAAGCAATGCAGTCTTTCATTCTGGTATGGGTGTAAAGAAAAAACGTAGAATGTACCAGCTGATTTTTTTTATTTTTTTTATATGAATAGGAAGGCAAACGAGCAAGTGGGTCACCTGATGGTAAGTGATCACCACTGCCCATAGACACCCGCAACCCCGGAGGGATTGCAGATGCGTTGCCAACCTAGAGGACTAAGATGAAATGCCTCTTGTGCCCGTAATTTCCCCGGCTGTCTTACTCTCCACACCGGAACACAGCAGTGCAAGCACTGCTACTTAGCGGCGGGATTAGCGAGTAAGATGGTAGTAGCGATCCGGTCGGACCTTGCTTGATTCTCTTCCCGCCCTGATCGACCTTTTGAACGCCAATCTTAGCTACATAGTAAAGCTATTTTCATTCTTATGCCTTTGCATGAAAGTCATTTTTACACTTATAACCTCTGTCGGCCATAGCCGACGTTGGCGGTCAAAAGGTTAAAGAAAAGCCTACCGAGGGAGGGAAGGATTTGACAGCTACACGTGCCAGAAGCATTACTCCTTTCAATTAACAGTGTCACTGTGTTCTCTCAGGCAGAAAAATAGTCTAACATACGCTACGCATCGCTCTTATTCTTGCGTTGCCGATCTTTTACTTTAGGGACACCTTTCTAATGTAAAAAGTTTCTCAGATCACATAAATAACCCCAGGGGGCTTACCATGACGCCTTAAAGCGAACCAAAGTTGGATCGCTCGCTGTCAGATCCATACTAGAAGCGTCAAAATGACAGCTAAAACGTAAAATTTAATCGGAATTGAATCGCATTAACACATCACGGTACAGCACCAGCTCTGTGCAAATTATTACTAGTTAACGATCCATAGAAAAGAGATAAAGGTAGCAAAAGAATGCAGAAGCTTACCATGTTGGGCTTGAGGAGTGTTCCCTCGAGGTAGACGTGGTGGTCGCTCAGAGCCTTGTAGACGGCGGCCAGCACCACCTCTGTGACTTTCTGGGCGCGGTCCAAGTCGTGCTCGCCTAGAGTCATGAGAAAGCATTGATTGGATTACTAGGACTGCATAAAAATAAATGGAACTATAAACCCTAATCGAGCTTTGATTGTGTCAAGCATGAAACTCATAAACCAAGCAGATCGCTTATGTTTTTAATTTTAGATTTTTTTTCATAGCCACAACTTTATTCAGTTAGTGGGCAATTAAGAGCCATAGCAATAATAAAAAGTTATGCGTGATCATACATAAAAAAGGACGTTTCGAATTGAAAACCTCCTCCGTTTTTTCGTTGGTGAAAAAATTCCAACTTATCCATCCATATCAAAATGCCAAAAACAAACAATTTCAACGGATCAAGCGCACAATGGAGGCCTACATAAGTACCACACGATACTACATAAATACGAAGTACCAGAACAACATAACACTTTAAGGGCGTGTTTCACTACTCTCTGTTAAGTGTTAGTTATCTATGATGACGTCTCAGTCTGTTTCGTAGTTATAAATAGAGACTGGATCATAGATAACAGGAACTTAACAGAGAGTGGTGAAACATGCCCTAAGAGTCATGATGGCCTTCTCCTGGATTACCTATACTTGTTGTGGCAGGTCTTGCAAAACAACTTGGCGAAATACCAGGGCAACATAACACCTCAAGAGTTTAACTCACCATCAGACAGCATTTCGGGCTTGACAACCGGCGTCATGCGCTGGCTCTAGTATATAGAAGCGTAACGAGCCAGGACGGTGGCGTTCTTTTCAATAGCCTGGTAAGGGATTGTTGCGAAGTACTAGGGCAACATAACACCACAAGAGTTCAACTCACCATCAAGCAGCACTTCGGGCTCGACAATGGGCACAATGCGCTGGCTCTGGCAGATGGATGCGTAGCGAGCCAGGACGGTGGCGTTCTTTTCCGGCTTGTTGCGGCCGATTTCAGCACACAATGCCACTTGGCGAAGTACCAGTGCAACATAACACCTCAAGAGTTCAACTCACCATCAGGCAGCACTTCGGGCTCGACAATGGGCACGATGCGCTGGCTCTGGCAGATGGAAGCGTAGCGAGCCAGGACGGTGGCGTTCTTTTCCGGCTTGTTGCAGCCGATTTCAGCACACAATGCCACTTGGCGAAGTACCAGGGCAACATAACACCTCAAGAGTTCAACTCACCATCAGGCAGCACCTCGGGCTCGACAATGGGCACGATGCGCTGGCTCTGGCAGATGGATGCGTAGCTAGCCAGGACGGTGGCGTTCTTTTCCGGCTTGTTGCGGCCGATTTCAGCACACATTGCCACTTGGCGAAGTACCAGGGCAACATAACACCTCAAGAGTTCAACTCACCATCAGGCAGCACTTCGGGCTCGACAATGGGCACGATGCGCTGGCTCTGGCAGATGGATGCATAGCGAGCCAGGACGGTGGCGTTCTTTTCCGGCTTGTTGCGGCCGATTTCAGCACACAATGCCACTTGGCGAAGTACCAGGGCAACATAACACCTCAAGAGTTCAACTCACCATCAGGCAGCACTTCGGGCTCGACAATGGGCACGATGCGCTGGCTCTGGCAGATGGATGCGTAGCGAGCCAGGACGGTGGCGTTCTTTTCCGGCTTGTTGCGGCCGATTTCAGCACACAATGCCACTTGGCGAAGTACCAGGGCAACATAACACCTCAAGAGTTCAACTCACCATCAGGCAGCACTTCGGGCTCGACAATGGGCACGATGCGCTGGCTCTGGCAGATGGAAGCGTAGCGAGCCAGGACGGTGGCGTTCTCCTGGATAGCCTGGTAAGAAGGCGTGTTGCGGCCGATCTTCAGCACACAACGCCACTTGGCGAAGTGGCAACCGTCCTTCTTGTACTGGGCGCAGCGCTGGGCCAAGTCGTCGAGACCTGAAAAAGACTACTATGACTATCTCGTTCTTCTGACTTACTATCGTGAGATTCAAACAATTGCTAGTGGCGAAACTATAAGTATACCGTTTTTGTCATTTTGGCTACGAAACAATAAAAAACACATTAATACCTCCTTTTATAGGTTTTTATTATAGAAAACTTGCATACTGGTCTGGGAGCAAAGAATAACATAGAATGTACCAGTCTTAGGAATCATGTTATAGGCGATGCGGCTAGCCACCCATCACTATTATGATTCCCCTTTACCTATATGCCCACAATCACGCTAAACGTGGCCTTTAGGTCCTGTTCCCATAGGTTCTGCCTACCCTGTAAGGGATATAGACGTGATATATGTATGTATGTATTATAAAAACAAACAATAGACGATAGTAAAAAGAAAACCTTAGGTTTCCTCAAAACGTGATCGTTAGAGATGATAATTTTCATGTCACAATTATCCTGTCTTTTACCGGCTTATACGCAATACTGTACAGATTATGATAGCGGAATAGCTTATCAACAGATATTAAACGGACGATAAAGCCCGTGATAAAATAAAGCCAACATAATAAACCCCTTTTAAAAAAAACAATGCTTCATTAACCTATGTACTAAAGTGTCTATCTTTAGATCGAATGAGCTTAGATGCTTAATTTTTTAACCTTTTCGCCACCACGTCAAATACAAGAGACCACCCCATACGCCAGACTTCTTTATTACAATCTCTTGAATGGAAGCACTCAATTGAACGAAGGTTGCTTTTGCATTGAATTAATGGTCGCACTGTGTGGGCCCGCGTGGGAACTACATATAACCCAAGCTCTCATTCTGAGAGGCCTGTGCCCAGCAGTGGGACGTATATAGATGATGATGATGATGATGATGAATATATGTTGTTGGCGTCGAAAAGGTTAAAGCCTCGTATTCATGGTAAACATCTGTTTAGCAACAAAGTTGAATCAATGTTTACGCTTGTCGGGCGTGAGCTTGTCAACATAACGCTATCACCTCTACAACACGCAGTGTTGCCAGCAACATGTTGACAGCAACTCCGCAACACGTTGATTCAACTTTGTTGCTAAACAGATGTTTACCATGAATACGAGGCTTAACAGTTCCAAGAGAACAAAACTAATCTCATGTTGTTATATTTCATGTTAATTTCAATTTAATAGAAATGGTTCCTGTTTTCTTAACTCCTGAAAACCGTAATGGCGAGTAAATAATGATTCCTAAACAGCCAGTACATACACATAAGTCTTTATCCCTTACGAGGTAGACAGAGCCTAAGCTGGCAAGACCTACAGGCCACGTTTAGCAAGATTGTGGGCGTATAAATAGCAAAAAATTTAATCAAATGGGTTGCTAGCCGCATCGCTTATAACATGATTCCTATGATTTTCGCCCATTCCCTCGACGGGCTTTGGTACTGGTAACTGGTCATTCTATGTTTTTTCCTTGCCCCCAGACCAGCATGCAACAGCCAGAGCCGATAATAAACATTGGGCATTTATATCAATCACATAGTTTGTCGATATAGTTTTTAAAGTCTAGTACTAGGAGAGCAGAAGAAGATAAGATGCAATTGATGTTACACAATACTTGAAAACAGTTTCAAATTAAATAATAAGATAACCAACATCATTATCACACCCACTGAAAGTAACAATTCAAGAATATTCTTTGCGAGCTTGCAATAAGAGTTATTGTAAAAAATTACAAAAATAAATCACAGCCTATCATATTGGACTTTGACATTGTAATCTTACAGATAACGTGGTCGAGCCCCTCGAAAATCAAAACGTAAACACCTACAAAGTGATGTAACATTCCTACAACAAACACAACAACAAAAACAACAATATCTAAAAATACCTACTTAATAAAAATTCAAAACATGTTTTCTCAAAGTTGCGTCAGATTTTTTATGATTCTGCAACTTAAGCAGCACTGTTATTTGTACTATCTCCGTTCATATTTACTTCACAATGTCGAGCGAAAAAAATCAAATTGTTTTTAAAATTTGGATCAAAATACTGTTCTCCATAACCGACTATGATTATGATAGATACGTGCATACCCATACACAAATCACGTCTATATCCCTTACAGGGTAGACAGAGCCAGAGGTAACAAAACCTAATGGCCACGTTCAGCATGATAGAAAAAGGAATCAAAATAGTGATGGGTTGCTAGCCGCATCGCCTATAACATGATTCCTAAGAATTTCGCCCATTCACCCATGATTATGATGTAACTAACAAATTACAAAAATAAATCACAGCCATTGTCAAATTGGTCTTTGACATAGTGATATACCACTACAAAGTATAAAACAAAGTCGCTTTCTACGCAACGGATTTTGATGCGGTTTTTTTAAATAGATACGAGTGATTCATGAGGAAGGTTTATATGTATAATAACATTCATAATATAGTAGAGAAACACTGATTGCACCCGTGCGAAGCCGGGGCGGGTCGCTAGTTACTGATAAATGTGGTTGACCCCACGAAAATCCAAACGAAAACACCTACAGTGATGTAACATCTCTACATAACAACTAAAATCCGCATGTATAATGAAAAACAACAATATCTAAAAATACCTAATTAGCTAATAAAAATTGTAAACATGTTTTCACAAAGTTGCGTCAGATTTTTTATGATTTTGCAACTTAACAAAATGATCGATCGAATTATTTGTGACTAAACTATCTCCGTTGATATGTACTTCACTATGTCGGAGAGAAACGAAATTAAGTCGTGTTTTAGCTTTGGATGAAATGCTGTTCTTCATTATGATGTAACTCATCCTATATGTTGCGCCAGGTCACACAAAGCTACTTGTGAAAACACCACGAAAACTCATCCAGTGGTTTCTAGAACAAATGTCCTAAATCCTGATACAGAGTGTTTTTCTCAAATACTTACGTTCAAATTCCAGATTTTTTCTTTCCACTGTTTTATTATAGATACAGACATAGATAAATTTGATAAACACTTCGCTCGGTACTTTTGTCAAACCAAGTTAAAATAATAATTATAACCAGAATTCTACAAAATTTTTAAATGACACTGAAAAATCCAAAAAGCAAAGCTATGGCCGGGAATCAAACCAGGATTCTCGTCATTCCGTGACGCGTGCTATACCCCTACACCACCCATAGCACGTGGGTAAGCCTTCGAATTTTTCTATCCGTTACTAGCTGTCACGTGACCTTGTTACAATGCGTATTTTTGTCGCTAAGCGTCATCTGTTTGAATGTTGTGTCTGTACGACACAATTACAAACTCCCGTGGAACATCTACTGCTCACCAGGGACGAGAGAAGGCGCTGTTTTTCAAATGATAGGTTCTATCAAATGAATTAACAATTTACTTCTTTATTTTTTATGTTTACTTTTACGGTTTTACCGTTAGAAATTAAATCCACTAGTTCCACTACTTTCACTGTTTCCAAGTGGTTTGCAGTTTTTAAAGTCTTTTAAAGATCAGCTTCTTTACCAATTGGGAATGGATGATTATTTTGAAAGAGCTTGGTGATTTTTCTATTGATAGGAATAACCATCCTTAGCTACGGAAAAAAGTTTCAGATTTTTCCGTCGAGCCATATATTTTATAAAAATAAAAACATTTTACTCAGTCACTCGGCGGGGTCTATACGGCAGTAAGCGGTACGCCAATGACATATCAAATTAAAAAAAAAATGCTGCTTGAATCTGTGGTACACGATGGCATTTGTAGCTAAAAGAAGCAACGGCTAAGTGGCGCCGTTTGTAGATTGTTCGTGTTACTAACCAAACATGGGGAATTTCAATAAAAATGACCATAATATGTATTTTTTTCTCAGATTTTGGAATTATTGGGTTATTTCTACTCCGAATCAAAAACACTACTGAAAGTAATTATGAGAAATTTATGGTAATTTTAATGAAATCCCAAATAGGTGCTTTAGTACCAACAACAATCTACAGACGGCGCCACTTAGCCGTTGTTTTTGCTTGTTTTAGCTTCCGAGGGCGGTGCTATTAATCAATGTCAGTGACAAAATGTCATTGTGTACCACAGATTCAAGCAGCATTTTATTTTTTTTAATTTGATATGTCATTGGCGTACTGCTTACTGCCGTATAGACCCCGCCGAGTGACTGAGTAAAAGGTTTTTATTTTTATAAAATATATGGCTCGACGGAAAAATCTGAAACTTTTTTCCGTAGCTAAGAATGGTTATTCCTATCAATAGAAAAATCACCAAGCACTTTTAAAATAATCATCCATTCCCAATTGCTTACGACATGATCACAGGCATTCCTTCGAATTTTATATAGACTTGGCAAAGCCAGACTAATCTTGTGACCAAGTTGTTTACCATATTAAATTTATGCGCTATGTCCCATCAACGTACGAGTACACGAAAGTCTAAATTTAATTACACAGAATAAAGAAAGAATTCAAGCTCAGAATAAACTGAAGATCACATGCAATGTGACTTTCAAATGCAGAGTTTTTAAGATAATAGTCAATTTGACCGTTCGATGTATTACAGACAGAATGAAGATAACCTTGAAGATCGAAACGAACATTTGACCCGGGAATGAGTGACCTCGCAATGTCCTTGGATGTTGAACTCAGTTAGGTGAAAATGTCTGAAATTTTTCTAATAAGACCTTCTGAGGCTTTAAGAAAAAGTACTAGGCAATCATAACCAGCAGGAGTTAAGAGACACACCCACAAAATTAATTAATTACACAATAAATCTTATCTTGACTTTTTGACTGGTAATCTATTTGCAGTACTTTGTGATAGAGATACTATGTAAAAAGAAAGGATTATGTTGCCTAGCGTTGTTTCTAGCCTACAGGCATTGAGCCTTGTCATGTACCAGGCAACCATAACATTCAAGAACTTTACCCTAGCACTCCCTTGTCGACTTGTCCAAACGCTTTTCCAAGAGCTGTCTTCTCTAATCTTATGTACCAGGCAATCATATCATCCAAGAAGCTTACCTTGGGTGGTGCACTCATCCTCAGAGCCGAACAGCGGGACGACACCTTTGTCGACCTTGATGCCGGGAATGATGCCTCGCTTCTCCAAGAGTCCGACCAGGGGGGTGCCATCATCGGCCTTCTGGTACAGGGTCTCGTGGAAGAGGATTACTCCGGAGACGTTCTCGGAGATAGCCTGAGGAAGAATTGCAAGATGTTTTGTATCTGAAGAAGTTAGTTTAATATTAAAGACGTGTGAGCGAGGAGGCGCGAGAAATTAGAGACGTCTCACTTCAGAGCTTCAGTGACCTATTAAAAAGAATTTGTAACACTTGTTGACACCCAATCAGAGCCTGTTGAAAGTCCAAATTGATTCAACCTTGGCATTACCTTTGCAAATAAGAATTAATGGGTAGCGTCAAATTCTGCAAAACCAGAATGAGCGGGTATTGGAAGCACGCCCATACCGGTTTTTTGACACTTAATTGATAAAATAACGTTTTCTAGAATAACAAATTATATGCTCAAGAATGTATACATTTTTTTTTACATACACATACATAAATCACGTTTTTATCCCTTACGGGGTAGACAGAGCACAGAGCAGCAAGACCAGGGTACAGGGTACCTTTTTTTTGATGGTGGCAAACAAGCAAATGAGTAGTACCACCAGCCTTAGACACCTGCAACGCCAGCCTAGAAGTCTAAGATAAAATACCTCACGAGCCTAGTAATTTAAGCGGTTATGTCATCTCCACGCAGGAAAACAGCAGCGCAAGTATTGCTGCTTTGCGGCAGGATTAGCGAGTAAAGAGATCCAGAAACTGTAAAGAGGTATCACGATAACGCCCACTTGGTTCTTATTGCTAAGTTGTAAAAGGAAATCCATGGGTCTTTGTGGACGGCAATACCTACAGCGTGATACAAAAAGCTATGAAAGAAAATTCAGTTTTATAAAGACTTACCGGGTCAGTGCTGAAGAGCAGCTGACGGTACTTGCGGCGGTTCTCCTCGGTGTTCTCGACTCCGATGTCCTGGAGACGCTTGCCCATGGTACCTGATCAAAACAAGAGCTATCACTTTGATGTCTCCTTAAATTCATAGTATCCTAGTGCCTATATTACATTCACACAGTTCATGTCTCCTGGTCTTTTACATCTTTACATCTATGGCTTTAACATCTATGATGATAGATGATGTTGCCTGGTATATCATTAGATTTGCTACTTTAACAAAAAAAAAAAACATTTTTTTTACATACCCAGCAGCACAAAATTTGGCCCAGTCTAGATACAAATTGACATTGCATACTAGCAGTTGCCTGATACTCCGTCTGTGCAGAGCTTGCTTATTGCTATCCTGCGGGAACTATACAAAGTTCTTTCCCGGGACTAAAACTATCTCTGTACCAATTTTCATTAAAATCAGTTCAGCAGTTTAGGCGTGAAAGCATAACAAACAGACCAATAGACGTACAGAGTTACTTTCGCATTTATAATATTGGTAGGGATAATGAGGGCCACATTTTTTGCTGCGGAGTGTATTCCAAGATGACAAGTCATGATATTTCCCTAATAAACAATGGTTTTATTGAGTCATTAATTAGTTTTATTAATGTTTGTAACAACCACCTGTCTGCAGTTTAGTTATTCCAAGTCAAATTAACATAAATTGGAACATTACAAATGCAACAACAGCCTAAAAAACTAAGATCAAAACGTCTCAAGTACCAGCAATATTACGAGCTGTCCTACACCGGAACACAACAGCACAAGCAATGCTGCTTGGCCACATGATTTGCGAGTAAAATGATGGTAGCATTCCAGATGGAAACTTCACAAGGTCTTACCACCTGCCAGTTAATTATTAGATGTTGGTAATTAATCATTTATAGTTACCGGTGGACTCATCAGCGGCAAGGATGCCCTTGCCAGGGGCAACGATGGCCTGGGCGATCTTGCGGAGCTCCTCCTGCAACTCGGGGGTCGGGTATTGGAAGTATGTGCTCATTGTGGCTGGAACAATAAAATACGGTTGACTTTTTTGAAGCTGCGACAAGAATAGTACCGAAGCATGCTATAAAGTGGCTATAATGTTGCTTGCTGGCATTTAACAGCTGTTCAGTGTCTATATAAGAGTTACAATATGATTTATACATACATACATCACGTCTTTATCCCTTATGGGGTACACAGAGCCTAATGTAACAAAACCTTAAGGCCATGTTTAGCATGATTAAGGATAGCTGGGAAGGGAAATCAAAATAGTGATGGTTTGCTAGCCGCTTTTGCCCATTCCCTCAATGGGCTTTTACCAACTGTACGGGAAGAGAACTGGTAAATTCTATGTCTTTTCTTTACTCCCAGACCAGCATGGAAATTAAGCACGTGGTGCAATATCATTACTTGTTTGGCAATGCTTTACTCGGTGTTGTTAAGGGATATGGAAAGAGTGTGTATCCCACAATCGCACAGCTAGAAAACTCTTTTTTTCAAGTTCGAAAATAGATTCTGATCATGAATCACCATACAAGTTGTTATAGTCATTACATTGCTTGCAATAGTAATAAAATAAGTAAGTACCTACAGTGGCTGAACATAAGCATCCAAAAAAATTTTTGAGGAAGAGTATAATAGCAATTCCAATTTTTTTTTTAATCCCAGTGTTTTTGCCCTTGAGAGTGCTAAGACAAAGGTACCCTAACCCTCACATGTGCTAATTTTGTCTGACCTTAGCCCTATGCTTTGTCTATAAGTCGGCTCTGATGACATGGTCTTCTTCTTTGGCCAGTTATGAACTCTTTCTGGTCAGTGTTTGCTGTAACAGTAACTAAAACTGTGCTCAGTAGGCCAGAAACTGTTGTTGTTGATTTATTACCTTTGGTTCCAAAGCCAGGCATCCATCCTGACTCGGGAGGACCCTTTTTTCCCTTTCCCTTCTTTGGAGCCATTGTGAATCACGAAAAATGTGTAAAAATTAATAAAAGGGAAATTCTACACTCGACATTGTTTGAAAACTTTTCAAAAACACATACCTCAAGATAATACACTTGAAGCTGACGCTTCGTTCACTCTTTTGTTTATTTTTCGAGTTTCGAAATTATCAATTCAGTGCAGACATCAATAGTGTCAGACAGACTGTCAGTGTGGTCGTTGTCGTGTCAGTCAAGTCAATTTGACATTTTGATTTATCTCTGGGTTTTTTAGGGTTGGGATTATTAACTTGATTACAACAACGCTAATCGACATAATTTTCATAAAAAAAAAAAAAATATTAATATTTTTAATCTCTTACGTAATTTTATTGTAGATTTGAATTAGAATTCCAATAAGATTTTATTAAGTCGTATCTACCTATTGATTTTATTTGATAATGCAGTAGTGTCCTAAGTACCTGTTATTTTATTCAGATGTTGTCAATTTAATATTGCTTTAATACAAACTTACCAAATATTTTTTTGTTTTTACAAAAGTTCTTAAAATTTATAAGCATGCTTAAAACCACGAAGTTCCTATTCTAAAGCCAGATTCAACTTTATTAAAAGGTGACCTTCAAAGGTCACTGAAAGCGCGTAGTCACAGGCGTGTTCCTAGTTAAATATTCACCTCATAACATTCTATATTTATAACTAAAACAAGTATCCATTCATTAGATACCGTATACGATGCGTTTAGTCTAGTAAAACATGCAGTACCTGTTTTAAATATGATAATGAATTACATCCACTTGCAAAGAGTCAATAACCTATACGTGCAATACATTGCAAGCTTAATAAAGTTTAATGGCCAAATTTATAAAATAATTGCGAAAAAAATATTGTGAGCTTACATATAGCTTACACGTAATGTTTAATAGTATAGTTAAAATTAAAGGAAAAAAGTTATGTAATGCAGCTTTGTCACTAGCAATGATGTTGTGAAACTAACAAATTAGTACTTAAAATTGGAGTAAAATCACCTTGACAACCTTCATTTTGACTAAAACAAAATAAAGAATAATTCGTAACGTTATCGTAAGCGACTCATAAAAATACAGAGGTTACTCGTAGGTCAATAAAAATTGGATATAATAATATTTATGATCGTTTACAATAGTCTCATACGTAAGCGTAAAAGAATACTATTGGAAAATTAAAATTGTAATTGACTTACATTTTTGATTTGGTTTTAATTAGAAAAACACGGACACTCCCGATCAGCTACGCGGCTACAACTGTCAAAATGTACGGAGAGGACACGAAGAAAGGTCATTTGAAGGTCCAATGATAACGTGACAGTTCCAGCGAATTTATAGGTTGACTAAAGCGACATCTGCATTTGTTTACAACCAATACGCAGCAAAGCCGGATACAAAATAAATGTTAAGCTCCCAACTTTACCTACGTTGCGAGTGTTTCAAGCTAACATCGTGCGGTAGTCGTTTCACTCGAGTAATATAGATGGCGCTGAAATAACTCATTGCATTAAGAAACAGAAAATTTGATAACAGACTTAATTTAATTAATTTTGACACATTTTTTTTTATCGTGTGCAGATGTAATTTTGATATATCGATTAATTAGAATTAATCGACGACAAATCGATTCGATTTTGATTTCTTCAGTGAGTGTCACATCCCTAGTAACCTGTATTTTAAAAAATAATCACCAAAATTGTACCATAGACTTAGAATAGAACGAAAATTTCCTACACCCGATGTTTTCAGACAGGCTGCGCAAAAAGGTTTTTACAGGAGTTTTGGATTTGTTTAATAATCTTTTTAATTGACACACCTATAGAACTTTGTAGGTAGGTAATTGTAAGTTTTTAAGGAAATAAAATATTATTGTGGGCCCCAAAAATTATTAAGTATAATTTTATTGAATCAGGCGTTACTTTGCGGAGGTCCATTTCAATGAACAAAAAATTTACCTTGCTACTCCGCTACTCACGTGCAATATCTTGCTACTATTAACGGTCTAGTTAGAAAGAAGCAGAGGCGGATAGTGAATAGCATGCTTTACGCTGCAGTACCCACTCAGATTGCTGAAAAATATAGGTCTAGTATTACTTATGTAGGTTACTTGTCTGATAAAATCCATAGTTTATTGAAATCGAAAAATATTAATGTCGCTTTTAAGACAAATAATTCTTTGCGTGCGAAACTGTGCAATAACAAGGAAAGGGTGGAAAAAGGAAGTAGATCGGGGGTGTATAAGTTAACTTGTAGTGAATGCAATAGTGTGTAGGTATGTGGGGCAGACGGGTCGCAGTTTCATTACTAGATATAAGGAACATACTGCCTCGTATAGGCTTAATCACCCAGATAGGTCTAATTTTGCTAAACATTTATTAGAAGAAAATCATTCGTTGCCGGATTCAGCGTCTTTCGATATTTTGCACTTTTGTGAGAAGGGTTTACGGTTAGATATATTGGAGCAGTTGGAAATAATTAGGGACAATAATAGCGGTCCAATAATTAATGATCCGGTGAACTTGGTTTCATCGCCTTTATTGCGTGTTCATTTTGATGAATAAAAAATATTTTTGTAAAATACATAACCCTATTTGTTTTAACTGTAGTCGGAATTTTTTTTGAAGGTAGTTGTTAGTGTATAATAAAAATCGTAAATAATAGGGTAGTTTGGGAAAAAATATGAATGAAGGTACATTATGCTTATAAATACGGTTTGAGATCAGTACGACGTTGGTTTGCATGTGTAACAGTTGTGTTCAGTAAACTTTGATAATGATCCCGTAGAGGGATCGAAACGCGTCAGTGTTTGTGTGGTGTAAGGGATAATTAAGTTTGTGGGATTTATATGTGTTTTATTGGCAGAAGTGGAGGGAGGGTTTGCATGAAAAACATATATATTTCACACAGGCTTGGTTATCTTGCACGTGAGTAGCGGAGTAGCAAGGTAAATTTTTTGTTCATTTTTATTAAGTATAAGACAAAAAACATGGAATTTTTCTATAACTTTTCACATTAGATAAATATTTATCGCACGCTCTGTCGTCGCGTCGGTTAGGTTATCAAGTTATTTATTATTAAACAACACTACAGCGAGAGTTATTATTAAATAAAATCAATACCTGCTTTTGCTCGGCAGCTGAACACATAAAGTACTTTGTCGCAATAAACAACAGTACTGGGACAGTTTGACATGTTTCGTATTACTTACCTACTGACAGTGACGAGGTACTAAAGCCAGGGTCGACAAGTACTCTTAGGAGGTCCGGATAGGTACTGTGAGAAAAATTTAACTAGATTCAGAAAAAAATAAGTACCCTATCTACTACTAGTAGTGCGTAAAAGACGTCGACGGTGCGTTTACGCAACAAAATGTATGAAGAAACGGCGAGAGAACGTGACGCATGCGACACGTCACTGCGTATACGCAGCGGTGTGGTCGCTCCTTTAATCGATACTTGGAATACAATACATTACAAGAATTTGATAATTGTCCGCAAACGGACTGCGAAGGCACAGTAGATATATATATAAGCTAAAGCAGTAGGGAAACTACGAACAAATCGGTTGAAACGAAACACGCACACAGGCGCGCGCTTTACACGGCCCCTATAGGCGGACCTCGTGGACGAGGACGTGGACGAGGTCCGCTTAGGGGCCGTGTAAAGCGCGCGCCTGTGTGCGTGTTTCATTTCAACCGATTTGTTCGTAGTTTCCTTACTGCTTTAGCTTATATATATACTGTGGCGAAGATCCGCCTGTAGCCGACCGTTGCCCTAAAGCTTTCAGCTAGTTATATAAGCTGGACTATGTCGTGTTGGTGCATACTACAATAGCACCTACATTATATTTGATAGGTACAGTCACCCGAACGGAATCCTAGGCCATTGTAGAACCTTTTCACAATAAACGTCGGAGTACTTCGACACTGACAGACGCAAATAACAAACCAATTACTTATCGCGATAAGGTTCCATTTGGTTGACCGTACCTAAGACTGTTATGATCGTAGGGACCAAAGGTACCTAGTTAAATACCTATAATAGTACAAAGCCTTGTTCCGATAGTATTTTAACAATTTTGTTTAGTTTAACACTATCATTTAGTTGACTTTTCTGAGCACGAGTACACCCACTTCTAGGTATTTCTCTTTGAGGCGTTCCTACTCATAATGCGCGAAATTGACGCGGCGTCACTGTCGCAGCGTAAATGACGCCTGACGCCACTGACGCCGGCCTCGGAACTCTGCCTTTAGAAGACTACCTTCATCACTGTCTAGTAATAGTAACGTTTACCCTTTACCCTTGTGCCTGTAACAGGTAACTCTAATGTTACATGTTTACCCTTTGAAGGTATAATTAAATTATATCATGAATTTTTAATATAATATTTCTTCCATGCTGGTCTGGGAGTAAAGTTAAACATAGAATGTACCAGTTGCTTCTTCGCGCAGATGGTAAAAGCCCATCGAAGGATTGGGCGAAAATCTTAGGGATCATGTTATAAGCGGTGTGGCTAGCAACCATCACTGTTTTGCTTCCCTTTTCCATCCATACGTCCACGACCATGCTTTACGTGGTCTTGGGGTCTTGTTACCTTAGGCTCTGTCTACCCCGCAAGGGATAAAGACGTGATTTATGTATGTATGTATGTATGTATAAATTCAGTAGGTTGTTAAGTAGTTTCTGTGTGAAAGAGTAACAAACGGCTTTAGTGACTTTTGCGCTTATAATCTTAGTAAGATATACTATGTTATCTTAATTCCGTGTACAAATAGATACACGCTGTATAATCGTATTATATCACAATCTTATGTAAGTTATTGTGGTAGCTTAGTTTGCCTTTCAACGACACTGACTGAGCAGGTGACTATTTTGTTTTTAATTAATTCATGTCAATTTAATGTGTATCTAACAGATTTTAAGACTAGCAGATTTTAAGACGATGCTCACAAAGAAGAGTGTTTTTTTCTAAAAATAGAAAGGATTTTATTGTTGACATCGTATCCTCTGTTGTTTGATTCAGGATGACGACGTACTTCTCTTACCCTGAAGCTGGACTCCAGGCGGAGCTGAAGAAGACCGCGGAGGCTATTGTGGCTCCAGGGAAAGGCATCCTTGCCGTCGATGAAACTAATGGTAGGTAAAATCATTATTACACAATCGGGTAGGATTGTTTTACATGATTCGGCCAAGTAAGTGTTGCCTACATCGCAATAATTATACTCCAAATTAGTTTTATTTTTATTTGTCTTGTTTTTTGCCTACTTTTTCTACCCCTGGCGTTCAGCTTCAGTTTATAAGCCAAAGCTTCCATGCTGGTCTGGGAGTAAAAAAAAAACATAGAATTTACCAGTCGCTTCTCTTCCCGCGCAGATGGTAAAAGCCCATCGAGGAATTGGGCGAAAATCGTAGGAATCATGTCATCCGCGATGCGACCAGCAACCCATCACTATTTTGATTCCATTTTCCACCTATACGCTCACAATCTTGTTAAACATGGCCTGTAGGTCTTGTAGCCTTAGGCTTTGTCTACCCCATAAGGAATAAACACGTGATTAGTGTGTAAGCCACAGGGTCACACTGAAAATCAACGCCGCGGATTTGTGCAGCATCTTGAAATGTGGCTCTTTGTGGCAGTTTTTCGGCACTTTATGCTGTTTTGTTGATGCTTACACTATTTACTTATTTTCGTATTATTGTGTAGAATTTCTGTCAACAAAATGCATTTCTCACTTTCTTTTTAGCGGCCTTTCGGCACGGCTAGTAGTCTACCTACGTCTCTTTCTAAACGTACAGTAAGAAAAAGGGTAGCAAATCTCGCGCGCGACAGAGCTCTCGTACATTCTTGTGCTAGCCGGGACCGATTCACGCAAAAGTATTTATAACTGTTACACCTAAACGTTTAAGCCACAACAGCAGACATCGCTACCCTGGCTACTCAGTTGCCGAAGAGTCAAGCAAAACGGGACTCCCGGAGGTCATCTTTATCATCATCATCAGCCGAAAGACGTCCACTGCTGGACATAGGCCTCTCCCAAAGAGCGCCACAAAGATCGGTCTTGCGTGGCCCTCATCCAGCGGACTAGCGCGTCCTTCAATAAGTCATCAGTCTACCTTGTGGAGGGCCTTCTTCCGCTACGTCTTTCGAAAAAAATATCATAAGATTTTGGTTTTCAGAGGGCATCGGCAAACTCCTAGCTGCAGTAGGCTTGGAGAACACAGAAAACAACAGAAGGAGATACAGACAACTTCTATTCACTACTAAGGTTCGTGCAGTGGCGTGATAAATTTTCTTATTGGCTTTGATGGTTAAAATGTTTGAAGACTTAAGGGTTAAAGCCCCATTTGTCTATTTATTAAAAGTCTTCATAGTAGGTATATCTTTATGGCCTCAATAGTCAATGGCAGTCTGTGCAGGCAGCTGTTTATGAATTTAGTTAGCTAGGTTTTGCCTGTCCGAGTTAAATTTTCGGTTTAAACAAAGCTTGTTGTAATATTTAGAGTAATCCTACTAATATTATAAATGTGAAAGTTTGTGAGTTTGGATGTTTGTTACTCTTTCACGCCAGAACGGCTGGACAGATCTGGATGAAATTTGGAACATAGATAGATTATAGTCTGGAATAGCACATAGGCTACTTTTTATCCCGGAAAAATGAACGGTTCCCGAGGGATATATGATGATGATGATGGTGATGAATATATTACTACCAAGTGGGTACTATTACGTCGAGATTTGTGATTGCAGGTAAGAAATCAAATTATTAGTAAAATTAGTAAAACATGTCCTACTAATATTATAAATGTGAAAGTTTGTATGGATGTTTGGATATTTGTTACTCTTTCACGCCAGAACGGCCGGACAGATCTGGATGAAATTTGGAACATAGATAGATTATAGTCTGGAATAACACATGGCTAATTTCTTTCTTTCTTATTCCGGAAAATTGCGTAATTCCTGCGGGATAGCGATAAAGATAAAGCTAGATAAAGCTATTTAGGATATGTTTTAGGACAGCCCTAAAGGTTAAGTTGGGTTTGTTTTATAAAAATCCTGCAATATTTAGTTTCAGAAAAATTAAGGCAGTGGGGCAATGCGGGGGCTTGCTTGCATGTTTGCTTGAGTCCTTGCTTTGCATGCTTGATTGCATACTTGCTTTCATGCATGCTTGCATGCTTGCTTGCATGCATGCTTGCGTGCTTACTTGCATGCATGCATGCTTGCGTGCTTGCTTGCACGCTTGCTTGCATGCTTGCTTGCCTGCTTGCATGCCTGCTTGCATGCCTGCTTGCATGCCTGCTTGCATACTTACATGCTTGCATGCATGCTTGAAAGCTTGCAGGTTCGCTTGCTCGCTTGCATGCCTGTTTGCATGCCTGCTTGCATACTTACATGCTTGCATGCATGCTTGAAAGCTTGCAGGTTTGGTGGCTCGCTTGCTTGATTGTTTCATGTTCAGGTTCATGCATTCTCGCTGTGCTTGCTTGCACGCTTGCTTGCATGCTTGCTTGCATGCTTGCTTGCATGCTTGCTTGCCTGCTGTCATGCCTGCTTGCATGCCTGCTTGCATGCCTGCTTGCATGCCTGCTTGCATACTTACATGCTTGCATGCTTGCTTGAAAGCTTGCAGGTTTGCTTGCTCGCTTGCATGCCTGTTTGCACGCCTGCTTGCATGCATGCTTGAAAGTTTGCAGGTTTGGTTGCTCGCTTGCTTGATTGCTTCATGTTCAGGTTCATGCATTCTCGCTGAGTGCTTGCTTGCACGCTTGCTTGCATGCTTGCTTGCATGCATGCTTGCTTGCCTGCTTTCATGCCTGCTTGCATACTTACATGCTTGCATGCTTGCTTGAAAGCTTGCAGGTTCGCTTGCTCGCTTGCATGCCTGCTTGCATGCCTGCTTGCATACTTACATGCTTGCATGCATGCTTGAAAGCTTGCAGGTTTGGTTGCTCGCTTGCTTGATTGCTTCATGTTCAGGTTCATGCATTCTCGCTGAGTGCTTGCTTGCATGCTTGCTTGCCTGCTTTCATGCCTGCTGCTTGCATGCCTGCTTGCATACTTACATGCTTGCATGCTTGCTTGAAAGCTTGCAGGTTCGCTTGCTCGCTTGCTTGATTGCTTGCTTCTTTGAAATGCTCATGGTTCACGCGTGCGAAGCCGCGGGAAAAAGCTAGTTTAGTCATAAAAGAAGGTGTAGCTTATCACTGGCAGTGGTCACCTTATTCCTACCTAGGTAGGGACTTCTAGGTAGGGTCCTCCCCTGTTATACCTGGTAACATTACCATTTTTTTTACCGGTAAAAAGTAGTATAAGTAACGGTACGTGGGTTAACGTTAGTTACAAATGAACGTTAAATCTGTCTCAAAGTGGTAACGATAACAATTATTTAACAATATTTCAAGCCGGTACAAACCATGAGACATTCCCCTTTGGCGATATTGGTAGAATACCGACATCGACGCTCCCTGAACTATGTAACTACAGCCCGCAGTGGACGGCCGTAAAACCGTAGTGAGGCTAGCACGCCCTGATAATTCTTGCCTGTCTCGTTTATCTCGGTTAATCAGAGAGAGAAACCCATATACAAAGTTCTACATTGCTACACTGGCATTGCAAGCGGGACAGATATTTATGTGCAACACACAAAACTCTTTCTTCCATATTCCTACCAAATATTATAAATGACACTCACGGTAGGGTTGGTCCACCAGTTCAAAGGCGCTCAGCGAGCTATGGAAAGAGCTATGCTCGGAGTCTCTCTGAAGGACAGGATTCGTAACGAATACATCCGACAGAGAACCAAAGTTACCGACATAGCTCAAAGAATTAGCAAGCTGAAGTGGCAGTGGGCCGGCCATATCTCGCGAAGAACCGACAACCGCTGGGGTAAACGTGTTCTTGAGTGGAGACCGCGACTTGGCAAACGTAGTGTAGGACGCCCTCCGGCCAGGTGGGATGACGATCTGCGAAAGACTGCAGGCAGATGCTGGATGCGTCAAGCTAAAGACAGGGCGCTATGGCGCTCATTAGGGGAGGCGTATGTCCAGCAGTGGACTAACATAGGCTGATGATGATGATGATGATGATGATGATGATTATAAATGCGAAAGTAACTCTCTCTGTCTGTTATGTTTTCACGCTTAAACCACAAAACCGATTAAGGAATTTGGTGTAGAAATAGTTCAGTCCTAAAGAGTTTGAAATGCGTTTTAACGTTTTGTGAAATGATAGCTGGGTTTGCGAATTGTTTGGAAGAAAATAAGGTTTTTTTGCGTCAGGACATGTTTCGTATAAACATAGCAGTTTTACACGTGAAGCTAAGAAGTGGGATACGCTTTTCCGCATAGTGCCTGGTTCTATAATTAGGGCAGTGACTAAGTGAGTCCCGAACACCGTGCTAGGCGGGTAAGGAATTCCACAAATTGCGAAGCTCTTATGAAAAATGCTTGCTGACCTCTGAACGCTTAGGCCGATATCGGCTTACATTATTAAAGCTTTTTTGAGATGTTAGCAGGGAATTCCTTTACTAATATTCCTTAAATTGATATCTTTTATGGAAAATATATCTGAAAAAACGACTGTAATGCAGCTGTTCTGGATCTAGACAATTTATTCATTGAAACCCAAAGAGAATATTAACCACTACGTTTTGAAACCCTTCCATAATATTTTTACTCTATAATACATTATTTCTCTCTGGCCAGTATTTTTATATATTTTTTTCGTTTTCTCCGTTCTGTGTAGGTGCTAATTTTCTTCCCGGCCAGTTTATTTCAACCAACGTTCTTTTATGTGTTGCCAGAATCTCTCAGAGCACGTATCGGGAGTGATACTCTTCGACGAGACCGTATACCAGAAGACGGACGATGGCACACTCTTCATTGATGTCTTGAAGAAGCAGAACATTATACCTGGAATCAAGTTAGACAGAGATGTAGTTCCGTTGTTTCTGTCCGAGGGAGAAGTCACTACTCAAGGTAATAAGGTTTCCTACAGCCCGGTAAAGCTCATATTTGCATCTAAGGACTTCACAAAAAAGTAACCTGCACATTAATATTATCTCCAGCATGTATACGTCCACTTCCATGCTTTGTACCTACTTCCATGCTGGTCTGGGAGCAAAGAAAAACATAGAATGTGCCAGTCGCTTCTCTTCCTGTGCAAATGGTAAAAGCCCATTAAAGAAGTTGGCAAAAATCTTAGGAATCATATTATAGACGATGCGGCTAGCAAGCTGTCACTATTTGAATTCCCCTTTGCATCACCTCAGGCCTTGTTACCTCAGGCTGCCCCTAAAGAATAAAGACGTTATTTATGCATTTTTTTTCAATCTTTCCCAGGTCTCGACGATCTCGGCAAACGCTGTGCTAACTATAAGAAGCTAGGCTGCCGTTTTGCAAAATGGCGGTGCCCTCTAAAGATAGGCCAGAACATACCGTCAGTGCAGGCCGTCAACGACATGGCTCAGGTCCTGGCGAGGTACGCGTCAGTCTGCCAGAGCGAGGGTCTAGTGCCGATCGTGGAGCCTGATGTGCTGTTGGATGGTAAGTGGAATTGGATGCGAAAGGCACAAGATTGGAAATGGCGTGCATTAGGAGATACCTACACTCAGCTTTAGGTGGATTATGGTTCAAGGGAGATTTCTCTATTTGTATCCCCCCCTCTTCACCCCGTACTTTTTTAATAAAAGATATAGACTAGCTACAGAAAAAGTTAAGTTTTGTTTGGGTCTGGAAAATTGTTTAAGGTCGAAATAAACGTTACAATCACAACTGCTTATAAGAGGTGCGAATCGGGTTACCTCCGCGTATGGTCAAGAGCTGCGGTTCGTTTTCGGATCCGTCCGTGGGGAAGAGCAGTGCTTGGTCCGGTGCATCGTGCGCACCTTCTAATGATTGCCTGGAAGTTTCTGAGGAATATCATTGACCGTTGGCTAAGTGCCCGACAGGAGAGGAGGGGGTCTGTTGACCGCATTACCGTACAACGTTGCCGACATTTTGTCACAAGATTTTTAAATTATATTGTTATTACTTTGACCCACCAGGCGATCATGACATCGTAAGAGCTCAGAAGGTCACCGAAGTGGCACTTGCGGCTCTCTACAAGGCGCTCAATGATCATCATGTCTTCTTGGAAGGCACCCTTATTAAACCAAACATGGTGAGTCTCTATAGAGTTCATTATCTACAATTTAGATTTTTTATTGAGCTGAATAAGTTGAAAATTAAAAACTTTTAAATAAACCAAATTAATATATAGAAACTCAGAATCGGATTGTAAAAATATTCGACAGAAAAGAAGTTTCCTGCAATAGAAGGCCGTCAAAATTAACACAGAATAAGTTACCTAAGTAAATAAAATTACAGCTGGCAGGGTTCATTATATTTTTTTGTGATCTGATTTTTTTTGGCTTAATTGTTTTACAGGTTTCTCCAGGACAAGGTTATAAGAAGAAAGCCACCCCTGAAGAAGTAGCAAAATCTTCAGTAACTGCTTTATTAAGAGGCGTACCAGCAGCCGTCCCTGGTTTGTCAATATTACTATCAATTGACATTTCTTTAATTTCATCATTCATTGCTTTTGTCCATTTCTTTTGTCCTGACTCGTGTACGGCATAATTCGCAAAAACATGGCTCAGAACACTGTGGTTACAGGTTCAAGTTTTTTCAGACGAAGGCATAATTTCACTTCATGCTTTTTTCTACAGTCATAAGTACCTCGACATTGGCGGAATCATCGACAGTATCGATGGCGCTATTTCTTTTTTAAAAATTGTGATTGTACCTGGAAATGTTACGTTTTGTGAAGGTTTCACAAACGTACAGCGAAAGAAACCGAATGGCGTATACGCCACTGTGGAACCTTTTCACTGCAGAAGTTGTAACGACTTACCATACCTACATCAGCCAAATAAATTATTGCGAGTTCAGGAATTATTGTTCAGGCTTAAAGTTGTACGTAGTCAACGTCATAAATGGAAGCTTACTTTTGAATCGCTTTACTGCCACATACGTTAGACCACAGGAGAATGCCATCTGTGATATTACGACAGGGTACTAAGGAAGCATGTGTTTTTGACTCTGTTAAATTGATGCTGATAAAACACATGTTACAATGCCATAGGGCAGCTATCTACAAGGTTAAGGTGGTCTGGAAGTAAAGAAATAACATAGTAAAAGCCCTTCGAGGGTATGGGCGAAAATCTTAGGAATCATGTTATAGGCGATGCGGCTAGCAACTCGAATCATCTCTAATTTGATTTCCCTTTCCAGCCATACGCCTTTAACCATGCTAAACGTGGCCATTAGGTTTTGTTACTTTAGGCTCCGTCTACTCCGTAAGGGATAAAGACGTGACATATATATGTATGTTCAAGGTCTCTAAGAAATATTTTGGAATATTTCAGCCGTTAGTAGCAGCCGTAGTTTCATTAACCACCCCTGTTAATGCTCTTTAGAAGTTTTCAATTGGGCTTGACAAACGTTTCCATTGATTTTGTCGAGCCCTCCCAAGTGGAGACGCTGCCTCAACGTTCTGAGACACCCGGAACTCAGTAACAGCTGACTCTAACGCGTCTTAAAACATATTCCAGGAATTGTTTTCCTCTCCGGTGGCCAATCGGAAGAAGAGGCAACCCTTAACCTGAATGCTATCAACCGAGTTCAGCTGAAGAAGCCATGGGCTTTGACCTTCAGCTACGGCCGAGCCCTGCAAGCCTCGGTCTGGAAGACCTGGGCTGGCAAAGATGAAAATGTGGCCAAGGCGCAGGCAGAGTTGCTTAAGAGGACCAAGGTGGGTTACTAGGAATGCAGAAACGTGAAGCGATTGGAATGTTGACTAACGCTCGAAGTGCAGCAGTTACTTATGTAGACACTCGAAATTGTATTTAGCTTCTATGGAGTAGTATGACCAAATATCTTCTGTGAATGAACTTTTTTCATCTACGGATAACTAGATTAAGGCTAATTCATGCCACTTGGAAGAGAGATGGCACTATGATCAGATTCCTTCCCAGGCAGTTGTTATGCCTCGCTGGAAACAAAGTCCGAAGGAGTGTTGTACGTCGTATTCCTGCACCTTACTTGATAATGGTATGTAGAACAGCGATTGAGAGAATGGCGCCATCAGCGCTAGTTTCTCGACCGTCTTAGAAGTTCATCTATCTGATGACTAGGTGGCGCTAATGTCACAACTTCAACACGTACTGGTTATATTCTCTTTGCAACTTCACCTGGTCCTGTCCTGTGCCAGTCTTCAATAGTTTCCCTTATCAACAGCGAGGTTTCATTCAGAAGTACTGGTACTGCTGCTGGTCTTCCTACCTTTTATTTAGCCTCCTTCTGGTTTCCTCTCTATAACCTTTTGGCTTGAGCTTACCGCCCAGTATTGTCACAGCATTTTTATTTTTTATTTTGTTTGCAGGCCAACGGATTGGCGTGTCAAGGGAAGTACGAAGAGGGCTTAGTGACATCTTCTGCTGCGGATAAATCTAACTTCGGCAAGGATTATAAATATTGAAAACTCAAGTGAATTAACACGATACTTGCTCATCGGAGTCTGTGGTTTCATTTTACTGACTTCTAAATAAATGGCTCAAATATATTATTTCGGTTGTGTCTTTTTTGCTAGCACTACACACTTAAAGCGTTTATAAAGGGGGTTTTCTAGTCTGTATATTGACATGATTGATTAGTCATGACATCAGTTCACTCGTGACCACAGATGTTGATCTGTGGTCACGAGTGAACTGATGTCATGACTAATTTAAAATGCAAATAACATTATTATTAAAAGCCCGATTTTGATGAAATTGACACGGAACCGTATGTAAAAAATATTCTATCAAATAAGTTAAAAATGGTCCAAATCAGTTCGCAACGGACCAAGTTATCGACGGAAACATACATACAAAGAAATCCTGTCTAGTTAAAAACCCCTTCACATTTATTAAATCGGGTAAAATATAACACATACATAGGTACAAAGAAATCTGTCTAGTTAAAAACCCCTTCGCCTTTATTAAAAAAGATATCCCATGTCCAAACAAAGGTAGCCTATAGAGTTAAAAGCAATACCAAGTCTAATATACTGCAAGCCACACCAACTAGAATTTTTATCTCAACATTTTATCGCTAGACGTGACAAAAAACTTTCTGTTTTCCGCGCGAAAGAATTATTTGTTTTTGTGTCACGTTTGCCGGCTTGCTGCCAAATAGAGCTATTCTTTTTTTGCTCACACATACCTATTTTGTCGCGCGTGACTATCTCGCAACTTTTCCTGGAAAGTGAAATATCATTGGTTCGCGCGGGTTTCAGTTTTGGTTCACAAATAGAAGTATTTCGCTTTTCGAAGCGTTATTTATATAATGTACCAGTTGCTTCTCTACCCGCGCAGATGGTAAAAGCCCATCGACGGAATGGGCGAAAATCATAGGAATCATGTTATAGGCGATGAGGCTAGCAACCCATCACAATTTTGAATCCATTTTCCACCTATACGCCCACAATCTTGCTATATATGGCCTGTAGGTACCTGTTACCTTAAGCTCTGTCTACCCCGTAAGGGATAAAGACGTGAATTGTGCGTGTGTGTGTGTATTTACAGTTCCCTGAATTAAGTACCTATTTATCTAAAAATAATATTATGGAAAGGGTCCAAGAGCAACGCTTGGGCCGAGGGGATTCAATGCCGGGAAAGGTTTGCGTGTGCACTGAAACAGGATCGGGATACCGGGACATACGATCCTGGGGTCCTGGGGGTGGGGTGGAGTCGGATCTATTTATTGCTTTGTTTACGTAAAAGTTTATGGATTATGTAGTATATTTTATCTGTGCATCGTTTCGTGAGTCATAGACGGTTCTGGCTGAAAATCAGTGCTGCAGGTGTCTAACACCTCAGCGTAATGCTGAGCCAGCGACCGTTTCACTTTTGCGAACACACACAATACAACATACAACGCTGATGATCTATTCCATGTCTGTGTTTATTTTCTATAAATGTGTGTATATTCTCTTATATTTGTATGTCTTGCAAAAAGGAATAAATGTCTTCTTTCTTTCTTTCTTTTCTTTGGGGGACCTGAGTTAGCGGGTACTTGTATGGGTTCGCCCACCTTGGGAGAGTCCAACATACCCCTTGTTGGCTCAAACACAAGTATGCGTCAGGCATTTTCCGCAGTAAAAAAGAGAGTACCTCCTTTTTTGCAGTCGTTTCAAGAGCCCTTCATAAAACATCAACAACTCTCATTAGAGCTTTTGTCCGCTCTCTCGCTGCAAAATCTGTATAAATGTTTCTTGCTCTGCAATCTTTCACGTTTGTTAAAGGGAATCGCACAAGCGTGACGTGCAGAACAAAAGTTTCATGGAAAGGCTGTGCCGTTAAAAAGTTATGAGACTCTCGACCCGTGCATAGGTTTGGGCTAAGTCACAAGCTTCGAAATTACTGCGCGACGCGTGAAAAAATCAAGTGCGCAGAAAAACGTGGTAGAAGGCTACCGTGCCATAAAATATAAAATAAATAATATCTTGCGACAGATTTATTGACACTAATTGACCAAGTCCCAAACTAAGCAAAAGTTATACGTACCTATGTAAATAAATACGCGGCGGCGGCGCGGCCGTTTCGCGGTAGATGGCGTTGGTAGGGGGCGCATACGCGGCGGCGGCGCGGCCGTTTCGCGGTAGGTGGCGCTGCGCTGGTAGGGGGGCGCGCGCATACGTTCGTTTTGCGGTAGATGGCGTCGTCGTTTTACGTTCGCGGTAGCGGCGGCGCGGCAGTCATCTTCAGCGAAGCGCTCTCTCTCTCTCTCTCTCTCTCAAGCCACACTACTCAATAGGCGGGTAATAATAATAATAAGAAGAAATCGGGGGTGGGGGGGCCCCGCCGTCGTCACCGCTGTCATCCCCGGGCTAGGACCCTTGTAATTAGCTATTAAAATTGAAAAAATACAACGTCGCAATACTTTAACCAGTTAGCAAATAGTTCGCTCCGAAGATGGTCATAGTCTCGAAGACTTTCCCCCCACGTTTCGCGCTCTTCTCGACACACACACACACACACACACACACACACACACAGTAACCTGAAAGCGTGAGATAGAGAGAGAGTCTCTCAAAATAATATGTGAAAAAGAGCGCTTCGTAACCCGCTTATGGATTACACGCAATTAACCTCAAATAAAAATATATTACGATTTAATAGTTTTTATTTTCTCAATCTTCCCACGCGCTACTAATAGCAACGGCAGCGCTGACGGTGGTTGCGGTTAGCGGTAGTAAGGAACATTCGAGAAAATTCCCGCTCTTATCTCCAGCCAATACGCGCCTTCTTTACTCTATTGATAAGAAAAACTCTTAACCAATAGCAGCGCGGACGGTGAAGGTATATAAGCTTATCACCTAACTTCCTCCCCTCATATCAGTTCTGTTTCTCTAAAGGAGCGGAAGAGGAGGAGGAAGCCCTTTCTCACAGCGGTAAAATCTATTAAATAGCACTGCGAAGAAATGCTTAAGTGCGAATATTGCGATAAGATGTTATCGAGAAGGGATAACCTGAAGCGTCACCACTCCTCGAGCTATTGTAAGACGCAACAGCAGCGAGAAGTGGGCGGGGGGGTTAAGCGTCGTCATACGGCATATGAGAAGCGGAGTGGTAGCAGCGTGAGCGGCGTTAGCGAGGGGGAGCCTCCTTCTAAGAAAGTGATGAGATGCGACTTGTGCGATAAAGATGTGACCTCGATGCGCGCGCACCTTCGAAGCGTTGCGCATAAAAATAGGGTGTGCTGTGATGATGGTGATGATGAATGCGTGCAGATAATAAATAGCGCATACAAATCTCGCATTATCACCTACCGGGTATGCAGTAGCAGCAGCAGCAGCAGCGGGAGGGTTATGCTAACCCCAGATGATTTTATGAGGGATGTGCGCGAGCGGACTGTTAAACTCATTAAGAGGAAAATTCTAGAAGTGGAATGCGCTGTAAAGGTGAACCTCGAGCTTTTCGCTGAATACGAGAAAAGGGGGAAGATAGACGTCGGCGACGGGGGTGGCGAGGAGCAGCAGAGTCTGGAGATTAAGTCGTTCAATACTAGAAACAAGGTGATCCCGTTCGAGGGGGGCGACGGCGGCGACGGCGGTGATGACGGTGACGATGATATGAAAGCGATTTATAATTCGTTCGCTGAAAAGATTAGCGCCAAGACGGATGAGTTTCAAGAGCGCGATAGTGGGTGGGCGCTAGTACGAATACTTTATTTAGAGATCAACATAAATTTGATTCCTATGATGCTTTTTTTCATCAGTGCTGTCTTACTATTTTTTATCGACAGATTATATTGGTGTTGAGAGCGTATTGGGAATCTGCGATTTTGTGATGGCTTTTCAAATAGTCCTGGGTTGGACTTTACAAAAGTGCCAACTTCTAAAATGTAAAGACAGGGTAGGGTTAGAATTCCCCCTTCCCTAAGCTGTAAAAGCCGTCTGAGGTCAACAGCAACAGTCCGTTCGAAAAAAAATAGGCCTTTGTTAAGCAGTGGATGTCTTTTGTGATGAAGAAATATGCTTTACAGCTAAAGGCACGGTGCACATTTTGTTATGGCTGTAACCTCTTATAACTTGCGTAAATATCTCGAATTCTTGGGAAGCGACTGCGTGTGGACAACGCGAACAATGCAACGGGGAAAGGCTAGCTTTGACCTAGTTCCTCTGTTCGACGGATGTGTGGGATAAATTTAAATAAAGCGGCTTGCTATGTATGCTTTGTATACATGCCGAGTCATGAGCACGTAGGTACTTAGATTTAAATACCTACTTCAACACCTAATACAAGGTAGATTCAGGCTTTGCGGAGGTGCATGTAAATGTGCGTGTGTGAAAAAATTTTATTGAGGTCAATTGATGTAAAATAGCGTTCGAGTCATTTATTCCTTATCTACATTCTTATCATAACTTCCCTGTAATATGTTCAGGAACTATTAGCAAATGGGCTACATTAAGAAACCTGTATCTGTGGTTGTACTTTAATGTTCACTTTAGAGTATCAATATCGATACTCTAATGTGTGGGTGTATTATAATGTTTACATTAAAGCATCAATATCGATACTGTAATAACATTCTAACTTCGAACATCTCAAATAACAAAAACTCTAAGTCTATTGTCTAACAATTTAAGAAAAAAATATAAATATCAGTTGTTTCATCTGTTTCGAACTTTTGAAGAATAGAAAATAACTTTAAGTACCTACGTATTTTGATGTGAAAACGTTTATTGTAGGAAATTGATGATATTAATGTAGATACCTAAAGAGATAAAGTAATGTATGCGACTGTACATAATTAGGCATTAAAAACTCGCTTGATCTTATTATGAAACTCAGCTTCGCTCCGTGTCATAAACCCAAACTCATATATACAATACAGTAACATATAACCTACTATTAATCACTGTGCTTCCGCTTTATAAAATGAAATAATCAACCCCGACACAAGTAACACCACAACGCATAAACATTACTTCGGACACGCGTTTCATCTCTTTCCGAGGCATCATCAACAGTTGTTGACGCTCCGACGGCTCTAGAATAGATTGGATGACTTGACCTCACTGTTTCGCTGTGTAGCAAATTAAAATTATCTCACTTATCTATTCACGTACATACATAAATCACGTCTTTATCCCTTACGGGGTAGACACGAAATATTTAATTTTGAGGGTGTACATTGTAGGTAATTTAGTACCTACGGAAACTGTTACATGGAAGTAAAATAAATGTAACGTTCGGATTTTTGAATGTTTTGAAATAAATACCATTTTACTTTCAAAAACAAGTGGCAACCCTACCGTACTCTGCAACACGTCTGCACGTCATGCGTGCACGCATGCCTGCATTTGATGGAAGCGGCCGACCGAACTGGGTCCCAACCAGCAGGCTTGTTACGTAACTCGCTCGCGATCGCATTCGTCGTCGAAGACGATTGTGATTCCGATTCCGACCGCTTTGAAACATTGGTATTACGTAAAAAAATGATTCCGATTACCCTCGCAATTTATTCATTGGAACTATCTATAATTTGACTAGAATCTCTTACAGCTGGCAAAATACTGAATTTATTATCTAAGTGTTCCTTAAAATCATCCCATTTATTATTAATAATTATTTGTTTTAATGTGTATGACCTTTTTAGAAATGGTTTGTTTTTGAATGGAAAAGATATTATCAGTGGGTAAATGATCAATGCCATAGGTAGATGGTACCTCCCAAGACAATTACCCAAACGTCTTTTTGGCAAATCGTTCGTTCAATTGCTTTCAAAAATGGCTCGCAATCGCTTTCGAATGCGATGTCAAGCCGATCGAGTTACGTGGAACGATTGTTTTCATTTTGAAACCAATCTCGGAATCAGCTGTCAAAAATGAAGACGATGCTGATTGCGAGCGAGTTACGTAATAAGCCTGCAGTATTGACGTTCCACCATTGTGCCCTTTTGCTTCTACTCTGACGTACAGTTGCAGTGTCATGGTATGTGCGGTTTGATTTCCGAGTCTCTAGAGTCTTGAATTGCACCAATTTATACATACATACATAAATCACGTCTTTATCCCTTACGGGGTAGACAGAGCCTAAGATAACGAGACCTGAAGAGCACGTTTAGCATTATTGTGGGTGTATGGATGGAAAGGGGAATCAAAATAGTGATGGGCTGCTAGTCACATCGCCTATAACATGATACCAAAGATTTTCGCCCATTCTCTCAATGAGCTTCTACCATCTGCACGCGAAGAGAAGCAACTGGTACTGGTACCAATTTATATTAGCAACAATTTTTACCGTAACTAAAATGATTTTGACATTATATGTATACTAGCTGTTGCCCGCAACTTTGTCTGCATAGAATTCGTTTATCGTTATCCCGCGGGAATTACGCAATTTTCCGGAATAAAAAGTAGCCTATGTGTTATTCCGACTATTTCATTTCGAGCAACGAAACCTAAAATTAGCCTAACTTTAAAAAAATCTAAACGACACTAAAAATTAGGACACAGAAAAATCCAAAAAGTAAAGCTGTGGCCGGGAATCGAACCCGGATCCTCATCATTACCTGCTATAAGTGGTTTAGCGGCGTAGCAGCACGGAACGTTGAGGATACGGATTCGTTTCAAGGGCATAGCTTTACTTTTCGGATTTTCTACGTTCTAATTTTCTATCGTTTAGAAATTTAATTGGTAAAATGGGTAAAATCGTAAAAATAAACAAAAAAAAATCAAGAAGTAAAATTTTTGATTCATTTAATAGTAACTTACTTAAATTTGATAGTAATTAAATAGGTAGGTATCGATTTCGTTTTTGGAAGCTTTTCAAAATGTCTAAGCCTAATGATTTTTAGGTACACCTATAAAAATTATATCATTAATTGTACATTGTCAAGTTAGGAGAATTCCGATTGAAATCGTCAAGAGTAAATAAGATTAAAAAAACTTAATAAAAATTAATACGTCAAAAAAACAATTAGGTACAATCAAACTAATTCGTCGTAAGGGATCGTCACTGTTAAAAAAAAAACAAGAAAAGATCAATAATAATTAATTAATTAAGTAAGTTGTTAATTTATTAAGTATTAATACTACTTATTTGCGCATAATGACTGCTTGCCTTTTTGTTGTCAACTATTCCTTTCTGTAGGTTAGCTGGAAGAGATCCCTTCTTAGGGATAAGTTCGCCTTTGTACTTTTTTGTCTGAATTTCTGTATTTTTTTAAAAATTTTATGTGCAATAAAGAGTTTACATACATACATACATAATAATAGTAAATATGAATTTCTAATGAGATGAAAACTTAAAATATGTTCCAAAGACTCGTCTATGGCCCATAGAGCCATTAGTAAAGGATTTGCGTTTAAAATTAGTTTGGTCTGAAAATGATTGGATGCAGTCGCGTGGACAGCAAAGCAAGTTGAGCTTTAATTAAAATCAGAAGTGAATAATGGCTTTAGACTGAAATTGTGAAATACAGGCGAGCTCGATTTAATCGAAAGATAATAATAATTAATGACATAATGAGGGTAGGTAACATACAATACAATGCAAATATTCTTTATTGAATATAAGCAAACAAAATGTTTCTATTCTATTTTATCTAACTCGTTAAAAAATTGTGGATATCCACTAACATACATAGATCACATCTCCATCCCTTACGGGGTAGACAGAGCCTAAGGTAACAAGACTCAAAGACCACGTTCAGCATGATTGTAGGTGGAAAGGGGGAATCAAAATAGTGATGGGTAGCCGCGTCTCCTATAACATGATTCCTAAGATTTTCACCCATTCCCTCGAGCTCTTACCAATTTGCGCGGGAAGAGTAGCAACTGGTACAATCTGTTTTTTCTTTACTCCCACAGACCAGCACGGAAGATCTGTTCACTAAAGAATTACATAATCTGGCAACACCTAACGCTGTGCAATTATTTCAATAAATAAATAAACGCTTACTTAGAAGCCAGACATTGGTGCTTCTAGGTATGCGTAGCCAGAAGGTTTATTACCTAACTCGCTCGCAATCGCCATCGTGTTCATGACAGTTCTTGTATGAATGTGACAGCTAGCTGATTCCGATACCAATTGTCGGCCCATACATGAACTGTCAAAATAAACACGATGGCGATTGCGAGCGAGTTATGTAATAAGCCTACAGATTTATGTAATAGCTCCCCGTTAAACTTTTACCCTTTATTCTTGCAAATAACGATGGCGAGTGAGCTTTGTTTGTAGTGAACAAAAATATGCATAGATAAGTGTCAAAGTGTATGAGAACGAAAGCTGGTAAGGTAAGCATAAAAAATACAGAGGAATGTATCGAAAATCGCTCCGTAAGACACGCACACTTCGATACGTATGCAGATACGTGTTTACCACAAATAAAACTCACTCGCCATTGTTATTTGCAAGAGCTAATTCAAGGCCAATTATGTTACATGGGTGAAACTTAACTTAAGGTAGGTACGCAATTTCACAGATGGAGAATCCCCAATTAATCAGAGTGTGCTCCAACCCTAGATCAGAAGTAGCATCGTAGGTCAACTGTAATACTCCAGGGACTGAACTCCAGACCTCTTTGATTTATTTCCCTAGCAGAGAGTAATAAAACTAGTGAGTTATATGGGCAAGTTCGTCTTTTATTAATGCTGTTTGGGACTTGGTAAAAATGGGTTCGTTTAGAATCGAAGATAACTTTGTTAGTGACTTGGTCGGCGTAGAATTAAATTTGTAAACGACACTGAAAATTTAGAACACAATATAGAAAAATCCGAAAAGTAAAGCTATGGCCGGGAATCGAACCCGGAACCTCGTCATTCCGTGACGCGCGCCCCTACACCACCCATAGCAGGTGGGTAAGCCTTTGAATTTTTCTACCTGTTACTAGCTGGCTCTGTCTACCCCGTAAGGGATATAGACGTGATTTGTGTGTGTGTGTGTGTGTGTGTGTGTGTATGTGTTACTAGCTGTCACGTGACCTTGTTACTATGAGAATTTTTGTCGCCAAGCGCTATCTGTTTGAATGATGTGTCTGTACGACACAAATACAAACTCCCGTGGAACATCTACTGCTCACTAGAGAAGGCGTAGAATTAGTTTGATTCGCTAAAGATCTTAGTTGGTGTGGTAGTTGCATTTAAGCCCTCTCATTTTGAGAGGAGACCAGTGCCCAGCGGTTGAAGATACATATATACATATACACAAATCACGTCTTTATCCCTTACGGGGTAGACAGAGCCTAAGGTAACAAGACCTACAGGCCACGTTTAGCAAGATTGTGGGCGTATAGGTGGAAAAAGGAATCAAAATAGTGATGGGTTGCAGCCGCATCGCCTATAACATAATTCCTAAGAATTACGCCCATTCCCTCGATGGGCTTTTACCATATGCGCGGGACGAGAAGCAACTGGTACATTCTATGTTTTTCCTTTGCTCCCAGACCAGCATGGAAGTGTGAGCTTTAGATCTTGTTACCCCACACGGAAAGGGGCGGGGGGAGCATACCCACTAAAACCACTCTCGCCAAGCCCGCTTGCCGGGTTTGGGAAGGCGCCGTGGGATCCCGGAGATCCCAGCTGATGACGTCCCCCGGCTGCCCCGACTTTCACCAAGGACGAGGGAGTCGCAACCCTTCGACCCCCTGCCCCGGAAGTGTAGGACAGTGCAATGCGAGCAGGGGATCCCCATCGCCCGCCCGCTGGCTAGGCTGTACTTTGATGTAATTGTGTATTCAGAATTAATAAATTTTGCGTAAAATGCGTTCGATATTCATACAACTGGTGATCAACTATGCTTCTATAGTCCACAAACAACGGACAGTTAATTTATCTCTTTAGCTCCTCGCCAAACCACTAACCCTCCACCCACTAATATATAATCGCATAGCAATAAATCCGGTGACCACGGCTTAAATCACGACGGGCAGTGTTGCCAATTAAGCGAGTTTGTCGCTAAAAATGGCAACTTTTGCTCAGGTCGTAGCAACAAAAAGGTTTGACGGCAAAATTGTCCCTTAAAATTGTTCCGGATTATTTTAGTACCAGTTCAGTGTACCAGTTGCTTGTCTTCCCGCGCAGATGGTAAAAGCCCATCGAGGGATTGGGCGAAAGTCTTAGGAATCATGTTATAGGCAATGTGGTTAGCTACCCATCACTGTTTTGAGTCCCCTTTCCATCCATACACCCACAATCATGCTATACGTGGTATTTAGGACTTGTTACCTCAGGCTCTGTCTACCCCGTAAGGGATAAAGTCGTGATTTATGTATGTATGTATGTATATATTTCACTGGGTGGTTAAATTAGTTTGAATAAATAGCCCTGTAAAAAAATCTTGTAATAAGCTTGGTACAAAAATAGGAATATACAGGGTGTTCAATCGAAATGGGTCAGTAGGGAGAAGTCAACATCTATAAGGTTGGTTGGGACCACTCAGTTGCACACATTCAGTCGCAGAAAATATTTTACGTTTCAAAATTCGACAACCGGAATTCGGGACTGATTTTTTGCAGGTAACCCTATACCATCGTACTCATAATAAAATAATCTTTAATTTTATTTAACTTTAATTCAATAATCAGACCGTTGCGAAATGCTAGTAGGTATAGATTTACCTGTTTATACCCGGCAACCCGATAGTTGTGACCGGAAAAGAATAGGCAACCTAACGTTTGCAATTTCTATGGGCTTCATACTTTCGATTGGTATAGAATTTATCTAATAATCAAACCGTGAAATGTTAAAAAAATATATTTTTTTAAATTATTAACTAAACAAACCCTGGACTAAAATATTTTAGGCAACCCATATGCAATTTTTAGTGTCGTTTAGAAATTTTTTGAAGCTTATGTTTGTTTTTTTATAAAAATTTAATGCCTTTTTTATGAAATCTAAAATCGATGCCATAATTCCTAAGAACAGATTCCCCTATCTCTTACAGTTTTCCACTTCTCCCTACTGGCCCATTCGGATTGAATCACCCTGTATACGTAACTTAATAGCAGTGTGGTTTGATTTCAGTGCGGCTTGCTTATTTGCCGTTCATTTGGAATTCCGTGTGTGGTGCACGGTGGGAGCCTACGTATGTTGAATTAAAAGCGAGTGGAATATTTGTCGAAGAATCACGTTGTATATATCATCACTACTTAGTATAAAACAAAGTCGCTTTCTAAAGGCCCTATGTCCCTATGTATGTAGTTTTGAAGATATAAGCATACATATATATGCTTATATCTTCAAAACTACACAACGGATTTTGATGCGGTTTTTTTTAATAGATAGAGTGATTCAAGAGGAAAGTTTTTATGTATAATTAGGTTCTGCCCGCGACTTCGTCTGCGTAGAATTATACATAAAAACCTTCCTCTTGAATCACTCTATCTATTAAAAAAACCGCATCAAAATCCGTTGTGTAGTTTTGAAGATATAAGCATACATAGGGACATAGGGACCTAGGGGCATAGGGACAGAGAAAGCGACTTTATTTTATACTATGTAGTGATTCTACGCAGACGAAGTCGCGGGCAGAAGGTAGTTTATAATAGAATAAGGTGGATGGAAGGTACTTTAACTCAGTGGCACATAATTTGGCCCAGTCTCCGTACATTACTTACTTACTTATCATACATACCTGGTTAACTGGAAGAGATCCCTTATAGGGATAAGTTCGCCTTTGTGCATGTATTAATGTTATTTTTATTTTTTTTGTAAATTGTATCTTTATATTTGTACAATAAAGCATTTACTTACTTACTTACATACATATATACATACATCACGTCTTTATCCCTTTCGGGGTAGACAGAGCCTAAGGTAACAATAATTAAATACCACGCTTAGCAAGATTGTGGGCGTATGGATGGAAAGGAGAATCAAAACAGTGATGGGTTGCTAGCCACATCGCCTATATAACATGATCCCTAAGATTTTCGCCCAATCCCTGACTTACTTACTTATCATTCTTTACGTATTTACTTCCATGCTGGTCTGGGAGCAAACAGAAAACATAGAATTTACCAGTTGCTTCTCTTCCCGCGCAGATGGTAAAAGCCCATCGAGGGAATGGGCGAAAGTCTTAGGAATCAGGTTATAGGCGATGCGGCGAGCAACCCATCACTATTTTGATTTCCCTTTCCAGCTATACGCCCTTAATCATGCTAAACGTGGCCTTAAGATTTTGTTACCTTAGGCTCTGTCTACCCCGTAAGGGATAAAGACGTGATATATGTAATACCTAACTCACATTCATTCTACCGTATTCAAACTATACAGAAACATTCATACGTTTTATTCTCGCCCGCAAATAATTCCTCAGGCAATTTTAAATAAATAATAGCAAACTAAAATTTTTGAAAATCCTCCACACCTTGCATTGATCGTACCTAATCAAATTTCTAAATGTCAGTGAAAATTAGAACACATAGAAAAATCCGAAAAGTAAAGCTATGGCCGGGAATCGAACCCGGATCCTCGTCATTCCGTGACGCGTGCTTATACCCCTACACCACCCATAGCAGGTACCTGTTATTTACTGGATTTTTCTATGTGTTCTAATTTTCACTGACATTTAGAAATTTAATTTCTAACGGTAAAACCGAAAAAGTAAAACATAAAAATCAAGAAATAAAAAATCTTGATTCATTTAATAGTACGTAGGTACCTACCTAATCAAACCGTAAATTAAAAAAAAATGTTTTCCCCAAAATGCCTTACATCACTTTGGAAAAGAGCTGATATCTCTTCAAACTGCTGTACCAATTTTTACCAAACATGACTTAAAACCACCGCAAGGGAACTGGCTTTCGAATGAAAAAACCGCATCGAAATCGGTCTATCGGCTTGAGAGCTATGATGCCATACACATGACACACACAGGCATCGACGTTAAGCTAATAACCCCCTCTATTTCATAATTTTGTTTTATATATATTTTTTTTTTCCTCCGACATTGGAGACATCTCCAATTAGTTTATTTGACGGTGGAAGCGTTTTACACCTCCACTGAACTTACTATTATTATTTTTATTTTTGTTTTTTATTTTGACTAGTAGAGACTTTATACATCTCTATTATTTATAGATTAATATAATTTAAGGCTCGGGGACCTTATACATCCCTTTTATAAATGTATTTAATTTAAGTAGAATTTAAGTATTCTTACTGTATTTTATTTTGAAAAAATGACTTTCTGCCAAGTTTCTTGCGGCGCATTCTTCTTGGCAATGATGGTCTTTCCGAATGTGCTGGTAGTTTCAAAAAGACATGTAAAAAAGCCCTTGGCGGCCAATTTGCTAAATAAAATTTTCATTTTCATTTTCATTTTCTTTTAGCATTGGGGTTAAAAAACGGTCCTCCACGTTACCACATCGCAATGCCATATTAAAAGCAATATCACACAAAGCAATTTGTATATTAAAACTACACATTCTGTAGCATTACGCGCGTTTCAAATAAGATATATATGTTGGCCGGGCAAGTAATGTATTCCAGCACGAGCGCTTACGGATAACACTGATATGTTCCGGAAAATGCGGATAACGGGGAGCGTTTGCAGAAAAATATAGTAAAATATGATATTAATAACAGCTACTACCTTTTTCAGCGTCTGGGAGTTAAGCAAAAACATGGAATTTACCAGTTGCTTCTCTTCCCGAGCAGATGGTAAAAGCCCATCGAGGGAATGGGCGAGTATTAGGAATCATGTTATAAGCGATGCGGCTAGCAACTCATCACTATTTTGATTTCCCTTTCTAGCTATACGCCCTTAATCATGCTAAACGTGGCCTTAAGGTTTTGTTACCTTAGGCTCTGTCTAACCCGTAAGGGATAAAGACGTGATATATATTATGTATGTATGTATGTACCACCTTTTTCTACCTTTACGCCCACAATCATGCTAATATTTATATTTATATTTATTTATATAGCCTTTTCATTCCGAATTCGCTACAATTTAATTTTTGTTGTTGTTGTTGTTTTTTTTTTATTATTATTAAATTGTCGCGTAATTCGGCGTGCCTCATGGCATAGGCTTCCTCCGTGTATTGGAGGGTTTGGGCTATAGTTCCCACGCGCGCCCAGTGCGGATTGGGAACTTAACACACACCATTGAATTTCTTCGCAGATGTGTGCAAGGTTTCTACACGATGTTTTCCTTCACCGAAAAGCTCATGGCAAATTTCAAATGTATTTTTCGCACATAAATTCCGAAAAACTCAGAGGTGCGCGCCCGGGATTTGAACCCACGACACTCTGCTTGAGAGGCCACAGGTCAAACCACTAGGCTACCACGGCTTTTTTTCTTTCTTTTGCTTCTTTTGATTCTTATTACCCTAACTATGTGTACTCCATTGAGTCCATCCATCCCCTGATCTTCGTCTGCGTAGAGTTGTACATGTAAACCATCCCCTTGAATCACTATCAATTAAAAACGCATCGAAATTCGTTGCGCAGTTTTAAAGATCTAAGCATACATAGGGACAGACAGCGGAAAGCGGCTTTGTTTGTGCCCGAGTCATGGATGTTGTAGCACAAGCTTTGCTTAGTTTGGGATTGGGTCAATTGGTGTAATTTGTCCAATGATATTTATTTATTTATTCGTAGAGATTGCGTTTGCTGACCATACGGAAGGTAAGCCAGCAGACATTATGTTTTCGTTACATACGAAAGAAGGTGCGGAAAATGTTCCCCACAAAATTGCCTATGGAAGAAAAATCGGCGAGAAAACGGGTATTTTTTCCTCCATTTTCGTAGAGTTACGTCATTTTATAACAATTTGTCTCGTCTTTGTGTATCGATAACTTTTATTATATTATTTTTCCGAAACATTATGAACACCAGTTGCTGCCCGCAACTACGTCTGCCGAGAATTTGTTTATCGCTATCCCGCCGGAACTTCTCAATATTCCGGGATAAAAAGTAGCCTACGTGTTATTCTAGGTTAAAATTCAACTTGTTGCCAAATTTCAACCGGATCTGTTAGACCGGTCCGGCGTAAAAGAGTAACAAACAACCTTTTGCAATTACAATTTGAATAGGATTGGGAAATTCAGAGTCCCAAGCCCTCGCGTTCTGAGAGGAGGACTGTATCCAGCATTGAGACGTATGTAGGCTGGAGAAGATGATGGACATGATCATAATATAAATTTACCTAACCATTTTGTTCGATAAAACACTTAACTTGCATAATTATGTACATACACTCAAAAGGACGTAACTTTTTAAAAAAATATTTAATGACACCGTTTATGTGTTCAGCAGTACCAAATACATTTTTTTTTAATACCTTCTTCTTTTTATAAAATTTGGCAAGAAGATATTTTCCACTGAGATGCTAAAACACTACTTTTATCCAGGAAAATGACACATTCGAAGTCTCAAGTAACAGCCTAGTCTCAAGTATAACCTAACCTGACTTTTTAATTCTGGGGACTTTTTGTTTTATTAATGAAAAAAAATACAAAAGGGGAATTGAAAAAAAATTAGCTATAATTAAAATAAAAACGAATTAAAACTAAACTAAAGTAAAATAATTAAAAAAGGAGGGGCACAGTGGCATAGTACCCAGACGCCGGCAGCATTCCCCCTTAGGCCGGCGATACTAATACGCTGTCCAAGGAAGCTGCCAGCTCTGCGGTCACCCGTAGCGTCTATTAGCCTCTTCGAAATATCTTTGAAGAGGCTAATAGCGCTAGGACCCCACGGACCAAGGGTCTGAACACAGTTTTTAATATGGTTTAATTTAAAATTCAATTACACCAACAAGGTTTTAATTCTTAGGTGTTTGAACGTACGAAACATAAAATATCTCAAAACGCAATAGTCTCATGTATAACTAACATAAAGAACCCAAGGTTACCGATCGAATACTTTCTCGATTATGAGTTCGTTGAATCTTTGATTGGGGTGTGGTGTGCGTCTCCAACTTCCTCCTTAAGATGCGAGTACACTTGAGCATTCGTCATGAACGTATTTTCGTCGCTATTTCTTCGGACTCAATTATACAAACTTGTGACCGAGATATAAATTCTTGGGTACTTCAATCCATGCCTCTCCCTCCCCCCAGCACTAGAATTATAACCGGGCTTGGAGCTCGGCAGAAAGTTCCGAATATTTACTTTCATTTCGTTGGAATGGTAACTAGGACGCTCGCTGTAATTGAAACTGGAACACTAGCTAAAATACTCGCTAGAATGGTGTCTGCAATGCTCTCTAGAATGATCACTGGAACGCTCTCTACAATGGGTACTGAACACTTGCTAGAATGGTCACTGGAACGCTCTCTACAATAGGTACTGGAACACTCGCTAGAATGGTTACTGGAAAGCTCTCTACAATAGGTACTGGAACGCTCGCTAGAATGGTCACTGGAACGCTCTCTACAATAGGTACTGGAACGCTCGCTAGAATGGTCACTGGAACGCTCTCTACAATAGGTACTGGAACGCTCGCTAGAATGGTTACTGGAAAGCTCTCTACAATAGGTACTGGAACGCTCGCTAGAATGGTCACTGGAACGCTCTCTACACTAGGTACTGGAACGCTCGCTAGAATGGTCACTGGAACGCTCTCTACACTAGGTACTGGAACGCTCGCTAGAATGGTTACTGGAACGCTCTCTACAATGGGTACTGGAACGCTCCCTAGAATGGCCACTGGAACGCTCGCTAGAATGGTCACTAAAACGCACGTTAGAATGGAAACTGGAACGCTCGCTAGAATAGTCTCTAGAATGATCATTAAAATGCTCGCTAGCTACACTAACAGCTTTTACCTGTAATGCTTCATTTGCAGGAATGCTCATTACAAGTGAATGTTCAGTCTATCGGCACCTTTAGGGTTCCTTGGTTTTATTTCGGTGTAAGCTGCTTAAAAAGGTGATTACGTAGCTTTCCACACGTCCAAGCCGCATTTCTTCGCTCGTGGTGCAAGTTACGAGCGACCCGCCCACCTACTGTAGTGGGTAGAGTTTTTGATGCAACAAAACATCTCGAGCATTTAAGTACAGTAAGCAATTAATGAGGTGGCCGGTGGCGGGCAAGGCGAGGCGTGTCTACGTCTCATACCCCGACTGCACTCAGATCGCGCGCATTGTACCTATAACTTACTGATTTTTGGGGGTAAGCTTGATTCTCAGACAAAATAACTTCGTTCCAGACTGGATCCCTAAAAATAGAAACTTCGAGTGCAGCCAAATACATAGCTTGCCGAGCCTCCGCGTGGTATTTTTTTGTTATAAAACAAACATTTTAAGTGTATTTAGTTATTTTAATTTCATAGTAGTTTTAGTTTTGTATTAACATTTTAAGGATTATTGATTTAATGGAAGTTTTATAGATAGCATGCTAGATGATACAAAAAATGTTTTCATTTAACGTTGACTACGATAAAACATAAAAACGACTTAAGAACAAGCCGGAAATGTAAAAAAAATACTAAAAAAGGGTCAGTATATCCAGTGCTATTTGTTAAGCTCTCTACTAAATTCCGTCAGTGCAATATCTTCTCATTTTACACATTATTTTCACTGTCCAGCGTGGCGTGTCATTCTAACAAATCATCTACCAGGTTCATCTACTTAACTACGCTATCTCGCTCTTTTTTCTTGCGCTGGGTTGTACTGTTGGACAGTCCCATAGTTTCGTCCTTCTCTTTCTTCTCCCTTGGACCCTGCCGCTAACAAGTAGCCGTCTTGTGATTCGTGACACGCGTGTACACCATAGCTGTTGCGAGAAACTGGCGGGAACGTGACCGATCCGCCCGAATTAGCTTCCAACTTCAACAACTTCTGGACTCCTGGTTGGTAATTAGATTTTGAGGGCGCAATTAGGAGTATACGAAGTCCACGTCCACGTACTTGAACAATTTGATTGCTGACCCACTGTAGAACCTTGTTACAGTAAACGTCACATGATTTTCCTTGTTAGTTCAATGCAACGTACCCTGTGAAAGGGTTCTACTCCGGAGTTACTTTGTTCGTTTATAGCAGGGGCTCCCAACCTATTACCCTATTACCCAACTCAACTACGATGGAAATGAAACAAACGATCTACAACATACTATTAATGATTTACAAGAACATTGTGCTTGCACTTTATTAATAAATTTATGAATTTTAATAACTACCTAAGCCGCTCATCGCGCCCCCCGTTGGATTTCCCTACGCCCCCCAAGTGGGGCGCTCCCCACTGGTTGGGATCTCCTGGTTTATACCTATCGAAGAAAGGAAAAGCAACACAGAATAAGCATCGTAAGGTTGGGTTACTTAAAACTTGAGGGTAACTTTGGTTATTGGGATTAACTCTGTCCAAGATTTATTAATTCATTGAAATTATGGCACGGCTGTCATATGATTGGTTGAGTCAGTTGTTTTAGTTTTTGTCAAACCTTTCTGTAGCTGTGGTTTAGTGAAAGTAAACCGACTTTAACACATTTCTTTGTAAACTAAATAGGACTGGCCACCAAATTGCCGTACAATATTTTTTATTTTTACTATAGCTAGCCCATTCAGAATAAAGGCTAGTCTCTAGCAGTTTGGCGTAACTCGGTTTTTTTTTCTCCCGAGTATATTAAAACGTTGTTATGAACCTTGTAATAGAGAATTTGAGAGTTTTTTAGAAAATAGTTCTACCATGGTGGTATGGGAGTAAAGAAAAAACATAGAATTTACCAGTTGCTTGTCTCCCGCGTTGATGGTAAAAGCCCATTGAGGGAATGGGTGAAAGTCTTAGGAATCGTTATAGGCGATGCGGCTAGCAACCCATCACTATTTTGATTCCTCTTTCCACCTATACGCCTACAATCATGCTAAACGTGGCCTTTAGGTCTTGTTACCTCAGACTCTGTCTACCCCGTAAGGGATATAGACGTGATTTGTGTGTGTGTGTGTGTGTGTGTATAATTATACAAAAATCGAATTGCTACCTAACCACGCAATTAGAGCAACTATACGCCAATTTATAAATAACCAGCTGTTGCCCGCAACTTCGTCTGCATAGAATTCGTTTATCGCTATCCCGCAGGAATTACGCAATTTACCGGGATAAAAAGTAGCCTATGTTATTCCAGACGATAATCTATGTATGTTCCAAATTTCATCCAGATCTGTCCAGCCGTTCTGGCGTGAAAGAGTAACAAACATCCAAACATACAAACTTTCACATTTATAATGTTAGTAGGATATGGCGTGGTATTCTCCACTATTGTCTTGTCACTTCCACCCCTTGTCCGAATAAGGTGGTCTCAACAAAAGACGATTATCTTTAAGTAAGTCCAACAAAGGGTAGAAAGGGTCAGCAAGTGACCGCTTAGCTTTTTATTTTATTGTGTGAAAATACTACGAGTTCGTGACCGTTGGACTTAATGTGTGGATTCGGCTAAAGTATTATGACAGCTGAGAATCTCATATTTAAAAGGATAAGAGATTTGTTGGTTATAAATTCTTGAGCAAAGTCTTCAAGACTACTGACCCTTTTCAAACAATTTACTAGCTTATGTGCATCTTTCACTAAAACAAGCTAGAAATGAAGTGTCAGAAATCAAATGTTACGTCATAGTTCAAAATGGACACGCCACAAAATAAAGAGATGTCCTATAAAATACAACACATCAAACGTTATATAATGAATTATGGATAAGTTGACGAAATTAAATGAACGGACACAGATCAACGGTTTTATTTGAAAAACTTGACATAGGCTTAAATGCAGTGGCGGATTTACCCTAAGGCCGGGTAGGCCCGGGCCTAGGGCGGCCAGATTTAGGGGCGGCCCCAATCGTGTCAAAAAACTGTTGGAAATAAAGTCATTTCAGTTTGTAGTCTATAATGGTGGATGCTGAGAAAGGGGCGGCTGACGGCTTGGGGCCTAGGGCGGCCGAGACTGCAAATCCGCCACTGCTTAAATGGATATATCACGCACGATTAACAAGACCTAACTAGACCTAGGTACTAACAACAGCAAAGGACCTAACTATACAGAGTAGCACAGAGCCTGCTAGATGACCTATCCCTAGCAAGCACGCCAGCGAAGTGAGTATGCCCTTGCGCTCCTCCGATGGTCTGAACCACGGTGGCTGGGTGAGTGACGTAGGCTCTGACGTAGTGCAGGAAACAGGACAGAAGATCGTGCCGTCTCGCTCTTATTTCACTTTCGATAATATTTATGGTTAAACCTCAATATCTCGCAAACGAATCATTTTATTGTGAATGCTTCTTACTCACCTAGCATATTTCTGAACGAGATACCCTAGCGACGCACCAAATGGGATAAACGAGAAAAAATATGTTGAGTGCACATCGAGTACCATATGGGCACCATATTTCTTTTAAAGCAAGCGGACGGACGGACATGGCGAAACTAAAAAGGAGCATTGACTACGGATTTCTTGGTTGAAAATGATGATTTAAAAAGTGTCAATAACCGAATGTTCTTACAGTTTTTACCCACTTCATTTTCACACAGTCAACCGATTTCGTCAGATGACGGCCTTAGGCGAGAAATCTTCTCAATAATTCCTTTCTTATCTCACATTACTTTTCGTGGATATAAAAATTGTCACAAAAGCCCTTGTAATCGGCTATCAAGCGACATGTGCTCGGGTTTACTGCGTATATAAGTCGTGATAAAACTGAGAACATTTTTATAACCGGTGGGAGAGAGGGTGCAGTGGGGAACATATCGTTTTATTACGCGAGCTAGATATTTGAGGCGTAAATTGTACAATACTTTATGTATACAAATGCAGATTTAACTGAAAAGTAGGGTTTAACCCACCCTTTAACTCCGATACATTTTGAACCTATTGGCCAAATATTTTCAATTAGGAGATTTGTGTTAAACACACACACACAAATCACGTCTTTATCCCTTACGGGGTAGACAGAGCCGAAGGTAACAAGACTTAAATGCCACGTTTAGCATGGTTGCGGGCGTGTGGAAAGGAGAATCAAAATAGTGATGGGTTGCTAGCCGCATAGCATATAAGTCATGATTCTGTGCCTATTCCCTAGATGGGCTTTTACCATCTGCGCGGGAAGAGAAGCAACTGGTACATTTAAATAATTAATTTGTGTTAGTCTTCAAATATATTAGGTATTTTAAGCCCGAGAAATTTAAAAATATATTAATATTTCTTCCATAGTGGTCTGGGAGCAACGAAAAAACATAGAATGTACCAGTTGCTTCTCTACCCTCGCAGATGATAAAAGCCCATCGCAGAATGGGCGAAAATCTGAGGAATCATGTTATAGGCGATGTGGCTAGCAACCCATCACTATTTTGATTTCATTTTCCACCCACGCTACGTATACGCCCACAATCTTGCTAAATGTGGCATGTAAGTACCTGTTACCTTAGGATCTGTCTACCCCGTAAGGGATAAAGACGTGATTTGCGTGTGTGTGTGTGTGTGTGTGTGTGTGTGTGTGTGTGTGTGTGTGTGTATTTAATATTTTCGAGTATAAAAATGCGTTTAGTTGTTTTAAAAATTCTTATAACCACCCAAAGCCCTTTAAAATTCGCAAAAGCTTCCAAATTGTGATAAAGCAAGATAAATTGTGATTGTGTTTCTCTTAAATTAAGTGTAAAGTTTGCCGTTTTACATTATCGGGTGGAAGGACTATTCTGGTTTAGCAACAATTTCTTTAAATGAATGAATTGAGTCCTATTACCTGACTAGAATGCCCAATTAGAGTAGTTAAGAGCTATCCAACTGCGGCAACACAATACATCATTCTTTTTCGAATTACACCATACTAAACACAATTTTTTCCCGATTGTTTTTCCTTTATCTTCTACGTGGCTCAAACCTATTTAATAATAATAATACAACATTTGAGTCGTTAGGATTATAATTAAATTATGTTTACTTTTTTTTTTAATTAAACGAGTTTCATTCACTACACATAACTAATAAACATTGCACTAATAAACTGCAAAAGCTATTGTTAACACTTTTGATCTTCGCGTTAAGACCTAAAGGCCGCGTTTAGCATGACTGTGGGCGTAGTGGAAAAGGGAATCAAAATAGTGTTAGGTTGCTAGCCGCATCGCCTATAACATGACTCCTAAGATTTTCGCCCATTCCCTCGATGGGCTTTTACCATTTGCGCGGGCAGAGAAGCAATTGGTACATTTTAGAAGGCCTGTTGGCGACTGGCTGGCTTGGAAGTTCTAGTGCATAGTTTGTTTATTAACTTCTTAAGTTCCAGTTTTAAGGTCTTCGCACATTAAAACAACTCAACGGCGACTCGACTCTATGCTAGACATTGAAATTTAAGCCCTGTGTCATATGTTCTAGATTTAATTTCAAAAAATGATTATAAAGTAGTGTACAACGAGTGGCCTACGCATCGTACACTAAAGGTCAACCCCGACACGTTTGTCACGCAATGACCACACGTCGTCCACGCAACGACCACACGTCGTCCACGCAACGACGACACGTTGTCCACGCAACGACTATGCGTTTGCGACTGACGCGTGACGGGCAACCATTTTGGTTAGACACCGCGTTGTCCACTCGTTGACACCGCGTTGTCCACTCGTTGACAACGCATTGCCCACTAGTGACCATTGGGCGGATCAACTAGTTGACTACTCATCGAGAGTGTGAGTTGAGTTGGTGTCGGATTGGCGTGGAGTTGGTCTAATGTGCGAAGACCTTTAAAATACCTTTATTTTGTGCTGACATCAACTTTAAGGACAGTTGCTCTGTCAGGTTGTGGCATAAACAGCTGTTCTGTACTTTGTTCTTGTAATAGCTTGTGTTATTAATCCATCTTCTTCTTCTTATTTGTGGCGTATCAAGTCGTTATAGCGACGACAGCTTCGCCAATGTCAAAGTAACAAAAATATAATTAAAAAATAATGTGACAAAATGTCGGTAACGTTGTACGGTAATGGTCAAAGACCCCCCTCCGCCTGTCGGGCTCTTAGCCAACGGTCAATGATATCCCTCAGAGGCTGCCAGGAAATCATCAACCGATGCCCAGGGTCCGGTGCACCCTAGCACTGCTCTTCCCCCCGATCGAATCCAAAAACGAACCACAGCTCTTGACCGCACGTGGAGGTAACCCGACTCACACCCCCTATTAAACCATAGCTGAAATTTTAAATTCCATCGTCAACAAGGCCAGCATGCAGCATTTGTGTATCTACCTTCCAGAATAAGACCACTGTGGAACGGGGTCCGAACTGTAGCAAACTTAGTTGCGAGTTCAACACTGCGGTGGCGGCTGCTGTACCGGTACAGTTAGTAACTAAATTTAACGATATACCTATGGAAACCTTCGAAATACCATGTTAATTAAAGTAGAGAGGAATTCACAACAAATTGTTTAATTGTTTCACACACGCATGCGGGTGATAGGACCCCGTGTAAGGTCCCTTTGGACATAAAAAAGTGTTTTTCCCGAATGAACAAGTTTTGGATTTTTCTGAATCAGAATCTAGCACTATTAGTTTTTCCAAAAAAGTGTGACAAGGCGCCGCCGCCATCATCTTCCTTGCTATCTTGCCAATTATTAATGTACCAAAATCATGATTCTCTTCTAAGATACCTATTTGGATTACTTCTTACATATAGTAGGTACATAGTATAGTTACACGCACACACACACACACATACACAAATCACGTCTTTATCCCTTACGGGGTAAACAGAGCCTAAGGTAACAAGACATGTAGTATATTTTATCTGTATCTGTGTACGATATCGTTTCGCGAGTTACAGACGGGTCTGGCTGAAAATCAATGTTGCAGGTCTAACACCTCAGCGACCGTCTCACTTTTGCGAAGACACACAACGCTGATGATCTATTTTTCATGGCTGTGTTCTTTTCTTGTTTTAAAAAAAAATATTGTGTATATTCTCTTATATTTGTGTCTTGCAAAAAGGAATAAATGTCTACTTTCTTTCTTTCATATCTACACCGGATGAAAAACAAATACATACCATAAAGTTTGTTACAATTCCGACACAAAAATAATCTTACTGCCAATACTACAAACGATGCTCTCCATTGGCAGTCCATTTTATTTCGCTGATAGCAAAGCAATAAAGGAAATGGGCGTTTTCAATCACGATAATATCGACATTTTATGTCATAGGTATATATACGGCGAGGAAACGAAACGAGCAATGAGTCACCTGGATGGTAAGTGACCAACACAACCCATGGACACCCACTAGGGTCTCTTCATCAGGATTTTATCAGCCTAGAGGGCGAAGATAGAATCATCTGCCAGTAACTTCGCCGGAACATAGCTGTACAAGAACTGCTGCTTGGCGGGAGGACTAGCGAGTTTAACGATGGCAGCAATCCGGACCTTGCATAAGGTCCTAAAACTCTATTTATATTCAAACTAGCTGTTGCCCGCAACTTCGTCTGCATAGAATTCGTTTATCGCTATCCCGCAGGAATTACGCAATTTTCCGGGATAAAAAGTAGCCTATGTGGTTTTCCAAACTATAATCTATCTATGTTCCAAATTTCATCCAGATCTGTCCAGCCGTTCTGGCGTGAAAGAATAACAAACATCCACCCATTCATCCTTACAAACTTTCGCGTTTATAATAAACTAGCCTTCCGTCCGCAGCTTCGCACGCGATAAATTAATTTTCCCGTAGGAATAGGTATTTTTCCGCGGTAAAAAGTAGCCTATGTCACTCAGTGATAATGTAGTTTTCTAACGGCAAAAGAATTTTTAAAATCGGTCCAGTAGTTTCGGAGCCTATTCAATGCAAACAAACAAACAATAAAATTTTTCCTCTTTATAATATTAGTATAGATATTAGTAGGATATTAGGCATGAAATCTTTATCCTGTCAGCACCCTCGAAAGTGGTCCGAAGAATAATTAAATTTGAACATTGAAATGTTTGAAATAAGAATTTTTAATTAAACCAGTCACCGTCTTCAATTTACAGCATGACATTTTGATTATTTTAGTAGCTTTAATTATGATCAACGATAATATATGAAGCAGAGTACCGTAAATCGGGGTTACTTTAACAAACATACATACATATAATCACGTCTTTATCCCTTACAGGGTAGACAGAGCCTAAGGTAAGAAAACCTTAGGCCACGTTTAGCATGATTAAGGGCGTATAGCTGGAAAGGGAAATCAAAATAGTGATGGGTTGCCAGCCGCATCGCTTATACATAACATGATTCCTAAGACTCGCCCATTCCCTCGAAGGGCTTTTAGCATCTGCGCGGGAAGAGAAGCAACAGGTAAATTCTATGTTTTTGCTTTACTCCCAGACCAGCATGGAAGAAACTTACTTACTACTAACTTACGTTAACAAATGTTATTATAATGACGACTTCACTAATTTTTATTTGCTTCCAGTCGATGTTTTCATTGATCGAATTTGCGTCTACATGCCAAACGTTCGCCGCATATAGACAATATCGATTTTATAGCAATTTTAAAACGATCAAAGTAACCCCTAAATTATCAGTCGCCTCGGTTAACGGTACCACGGTAAATGTTTTTTGTTTACGAAACTAATTAATTATAGGTTGTTTTAGTTTGTCTGATTCTTTAATCGTAATTGACTAAAGTTTTCATTTAACTTACTTATTTTGGGCTTTTGTGCTTGTATCTCAGTGTTTGTCAATTGTGTGGGCTAAATAATAAACAGTTTAAAGTCCACTTAAATAACTTTATGTAATTGCAATAAAGATATACATTAAACATAAAAATCTGAACTGAATAATAACACAAACTAATGTCAAGTCAAGACACTGACAGCAAAACAAAATACGGCGCGCACCAAAGAGTTTAGAAACAATCCTCCATGGTAGACCGCCACATCAGCCCCCCTCTAGACCTTCAAGGTCGATAAAAATCGGGAAAGTGCACAGAACGTCCGTAACGGGTTTGTATGGCTGAATGCCGGGAGGTCTGCTGCTCGGCTGTACCATTTCAAAACCTAGTAAGGGACATTAAGCAAATTTTACAGGAGAGCGAAAAATCATGTTTTGTCTCAGCCGTACAAAATTTTGCAATATTCGTTCCAAAAGTGATACTTTCTTGGTTTATTAGTTTAAGCCGAATATCCTGGTATATATATATACACTTAATAACCTATATTGCATGTTTTATGTGCCATACTAGGTTTTGAAATTGAACTCAAATAAAAACTATAGTGAACCGATCAATTTCAAAACCTAGTATGTGTTGCCACTTTGGCATGATTAAGAGATTTAATCATTTAAGTTTTAATATGTGGACCTTTTTTCAATTTAAATAAAACAAACCAGTCAGCTAAGTAGTTGTTCATTACAAAAAAAATATATCATAATATGTGATATGTCAAATAAATATATGTCAAAGTAAACCAGAATGGTTGTCGTCTAAATTCAAAGCGTTGTTTACTGTAGTCTTTCCAATCATTTATTTTCTCGATGACAGCTCCCGTAGAATGTAACTGCGCTTTTTGCGCAAAAAATAACTTTTAAATGCGAGGTATAAAAAATATGACGACTGCCTAATTTTGTTCCTTGAGCCCATATAATATGCATCTAAGACAAATTGAGTCCAGATATGCAGTAATATCTTTTTAAAGTACGATAAACAATAAACGTTTTAATAAAGTTACATTCTATGGGAATGCAAATAGTGATGTTATGATTGAAATATCGATATTGTATCGGTATTGTATATATTGAACTAGATGTGTTCCTGCGACTTTGTACACGTTGTAATTTTTTACGGGGATAAAAAATAGCCTATGTTACTCAGGAATAATGTGGCATTTTAATGGTGAAATATTTTTTGTTTGTCCAGTAGTTTTTAGTTTATTCATTACAAACATTACTGTCATTCGGCCATTTTGCACGCTTAGTAATAAATTAGCATTCAAGTCGGTTGTTTTATTGGCTCCATAGCTGAATACTTCTCAACTACTCGTATATATAATAAAATTGGATCGATATCGTTTCTACTGATCACTTATTAGGTAACAACACTATAACTATCAAACTACATCTGTCATCGAGAAAATAAATGATTGGAAAGACTATATACGCTTAGTGCGACTGCTAATTTCAGTGTTGCCAGGCCACTTCCCTTGAAAATACATTGCGATCCCTAAAAAGTTCCAATTTTAGTAGAAAAGTTCCAGTTTCATTTAAATCTCGGGGAACGAGCTTTTTTTTTTACCTCATCATAGGAATTAGGATTAATATTTGTGTTAATAACAGGAAAATTAGTCTGTATTTTTTAGTGTGTATGTAAAGTTTTTTACCACGTATCTTTATGCCGGGACCTTAAAAGTTCCGAAAATTGTACCAAAATACAAAGTTCCGCGGGGGTGTCAAAAGTTCCGCAAAACGGAAGACACGGAACCAAACGGCAACACTGGCTAATTTTATTCATTACGCCACGTTTCAGCAAAATTTTAACATGACACGTGCAAGCACACTCAATCTTGGCAGGCAACTGACTGACTGACGCGTTTAAACGAGTTCGAAACAGCTCCAGCGCAATAGCATGAAGTTGGCGCGGGAGCACAGTGCTGCCTACCTTGACGCGTCAAAATAAATAAAGAACAACGTACCTATAAAATTTGACTTACAAAACCTAGTAACTTCAAATAACAAACACATACTACTTTCCAAAAAGTTACAATTAAACTCGTTTGACCATATCAAAACCTAGTAAGTCTCTCTGACTTTTTCAAAACCTAGTAAGTGCATGTCCCATACTAGGTTTTTGAAATGGTTTTGTGCCATACTAGGTTTTGAAATGGTCAAGCCCGTTTTTTTTGGAACTTACTAGGTTTTGCAGTACTCGTATCTCTGAAGTTGAGCGAGATAGGCCTCTAAATGTTTCTGTATCCTATAGGCACTTGCTAGAAACCACGTTTTAAGCAAAAATCCCAAAATTGAGTTTTTGAGACTTACTAGGTTTTGAAATGGTACAGCCGTGCTGTTGAGACAAATCGGCTTCCTCAAACAAGTGAGCCGGCTTTAACCGATCAATAGACACGTTAACAGGCTTGCCGCGGACGTCTATCTTAAACACCTTCTCACCTCTCTCAAGCACTTTATAAGGCCCAGTATATGGAGGTTGAAGAGATCTTCGAACAGCATCTTGTCTCAAAAACACCTGAGTAGCCGTTGATAAGTCTTTATGCACAAAAACTCTAGCCTTACCATGACGTGCGACTGGGGCAGGCCGAATATCTTGAATGTGGCCGCGAAGTCGACGTAAGAAATCTGGGTAATCTACTGGCAGATTTAGAGATGATTGAAAGAAATCACCGGGCAGCCGGAAAGGTTCCCCGTAAACTAAATCGGCTGAGGATGCTGATAAGTCTTCCTTCCATGCGGAACGAATCCCGAGCAAAACTAAGGGAAGGCAATCTATCCAATCCTCTCCAGCGTGACACATTAATGCAGCCTTCAGCTGTCTATGAAATCTTTCAACTAATCCATTTGCGGCGGGATGATACGCAGTTGTATGAACTAGCTGAGCCCCTGTCATGGCGGATAGACGACGGAAAATATCCGAAACGAACTGCCGCCCCTGATCGGTGGTAATTTTTTCTGGACATCCGAATCTGGCTATCCATCCAGAAATAAACGCGGTACTAACAGTCTCTGCCTTCATGTCGGTTATGGGCATTGCTTCCGGCCATCTGGTAAACCGATCCACAGCAGTTAAGCAATATTGATAACCCCGAGCCGACGGTAAGGGCCCTATCAAATCAATATGTACTTGAGAGAACCGTTGTGTTGGCATGGTAAAAGAGTGCACTGGAGACTGTACATGCCGAGAAACCTTTGAACGTTGACAGTGCAGACACGCCTTAGCCCATCCGCGACAATCTTTTCGAACTCTTGGCCATACAAATCGTTGTGTCACCAGCTTAATTGTTACTTTGGCACCAGGATGGCTAAGCCCGTGTAACAAATCAAAAATTTTTCGTCGGAACGTTGGTGTAACAAATGGACGAGGAACAGCTTGTGAAACATCACAGAATAACTTTGTGGTAGAACCAGGCATCTCAACTTTCTTCAAACACAACGAAGTTCCTTTCTTCAGATAATTTTGAAGTTCAGAATCTGACTCTTGCGATACAGCCAACGCATCAAGGTCAATGGCACTAATAGCTTCAACGGGTCGAGATAAAGTGTCAGGTACCAAATTATCACTCCCGGAAATATGCCTGACATCAGTTGAGAACTGACTAATGAAATCCAAATAGCGAAACTGCCTAGGCGAACATTTATCGAGGGGCTTCTTGAAAGCAAAAGTAATTGGCTTGTGGTCCGTTAATATTACAAAGGTTTTCAGTTCCAACATGTGTCTAAAATACTTCACTCCCTCATAGATTGCTAGCAACTCTCTGTCGTAAGGACTATATTTTCTCTGCGCTGGGCTTAACTTTCTTGAAAAGAAACCCAAAGGTTCCCAAGCACCTTTGCTTCGCTGCTGGATGACTGCCCCAATAGCTACATCAGACGCGTCAGACACCAAAACGATTTCTGCATTTGGACGAGGATGAGACAAAAGTGCAGCGTCAGCTAAACTAAGCTTGCAATCAAGGAATGCCTTTTCCAGTTCTGGAGTCCAATCAATTTTATCCTTGCCGCTTACCTTGGGCCCTGCCAATAAATAATTCAGCGAACACTGTATACGTGCGGCATGAGGCAAAAATCTATGATAAAAATTTAGCATGCCTAAAAACCGACGAAGTTCCTTGATCGTGGTTGGTTTAGGGAACTCCTGAATGGCTACAACCTTGTCCTGCAATGGCTTCGTGCCTTTACTGGAAATCTCGTGACCTAAAAATGTCACCACTGATTGGCCAAAATCACATTTCGCTGTGTTTAGGAGAACGCCATGCTCTTTCAATCGCTCAAAAACCAACCTCAGATGAAGTTCATGCTTGTCCTGATTCTCCGAAGCCACCAAAATATCATCAATATATGGAAAGCAGAACGGCAGGTCGCGTAGAATCTCATCTATGAATCTTTGAAAAGTCTGCGCAGCATTCCGTAATCCAAAACCCATAAAAGGAAATTCGAATAAACCGAATGGCGTGGTTATAGCAGTCTTTGGGATGTCTTCGGGAGCTACAGGTATCTGATTATATGCACGCACCAAATCTATTGTAGAAAAAACACTACAACCATGTAGAATGTGCGAAAAATCACCTATATGCCTTACCGGGTATCTGTCCGGAATGGTTCTTGCATTCAAAGCCCGGTAATCGCCACAAGGCCGCCAAGCTCCGTTTTTCTTCGGGACCATGTGCAGCGGAGATGACCAACAGCTATCCGAACGACGTGCAACGCCAGTACGCACCATGTCTTCAAACTCATGAGTTGCTATTTTCAATCTGTCCGGGTCGAGCCGCCGAGGCCTGCAGAACACAGGCGGGCCAGGACTGGTATGGATATAGTGAAGTGTTTTATGCTTGACTTCACGCTCCGTAGGATCTCCAGCAGGCCTGGTGATTTCAGGAAACTGTTGCAATAGCTGGTGATAACGAGATGAACCTGCAACAGCTTTCACGTGGCCAATAGCACCAGAAGCTGGCAAAGCCGTGGCGGATAGTTTCGTGGAGCTGTCAATTAAGCGATGATGCCTGGTGTCGACAAGCAAGCCGTAAAAACTTAAAAAGTCTACACCGATAATGGGCTTCGTCACGTCAGCTATCACAAACCGCCAATTGAAAGTCCGACGTAAATTAAAATCAAGCGAAATACTAAACCAGCCATAAGTAGCGATGCTAGTACCATTCGCGGCAAATAGTTCATAGTTCGTTTTATTGCGTTTTTCACCACGCAAAAATTTTAGGGGATAAACACACACATCAGAACCAGTGTCCACTAAAAACTGCACTTTACTGGAACTGTCTGTTACAAATAAGCGGCCTGACAAAGAAGCACAGTCACTAGCCGCTGATAGCAACTGGTCTATTGGTTTTTTGAGTACGCGCAAGGTGAAACACACTTGGCTGCCTTGTCAGCAAAGTTGGCATGATACCAGCAAAAACGCTGGCCAGCGGCAGTGGAGCGGTTGCGGGAACGAAAACGTTGCTGGCTACGTGAGCGGGAACGACCGCCGCGGCTGCAATTGCGACAGCCACGTGAGGGCATGGACATAGCATCTAATCGGTTCGACAATTCATCAAGCTTGCTATTGACTGCCGCCATTCCTTGCTCTGAAGATACCGATGTTGCAGCTACTTGCAGCACGTTAGCTTGTGGCGACTGTTCTAGAATCGTATCTGCCAGTTTGGCCGCGTCATCGAGATTCAATTTGTCTTGAGTAGCAATTATAACTTGCAAAAATGAAGGTAACCGATTCAACCAAATAGTTCTAAGAAAGTCATCCTCCACATCGGTCTGAGCCAGCGTGCGGAGATGGCGAAGAAACTGGCTAGGCTTGCGATCTCCCATCTCTTCCGTAGATAAAAGTTCGGTACGCCGCTGATGCTTTGATTTTGACAACCGACTTATAAGCTCGCGCTTCAATGTGACATACTTATCCGATGCTGGTGGGTTGATAATTAAATCTTCAACTTCTGTCGCGTATTTATAATCCAAGGCCGATATGACGTGATAAAATTTCGTATCCTCCGCCGTCACATTCGCCAAAGCAAATTGCCCTTCTAGTTGCGCGAACCAAAGTGCGGGTTTGTCCGACCAGAAAGGTGGCGCTTTAACACCAACCCGACACAACTCCGACTCACTAACAGAAGACGTGCCTACACCAGCAGCATTCATTGTTCAGTAATATAAGTCCGGTTGTCACTAACACAAATTCACTGGGGTCACCACTTGTGGGCTAAATAATAAACAGTTTAAAGTCCACTTAAATAACTTTATGTAATTGCAATAAAGATATACATTAAACTTAAAAATCTGAACTGAATAATAACACAAACTAATGTCAAGTCAAGACACTGACAGCAAAACAAAATACGGCGCGCACCAAAGAGTTTAGAAACAATCCTCCATGGTAGACCGCCACAATTGTATTTCTCTTGTTTATTTTGCACAATAAAGAGTTTACATACATACATATACATATTTACAAGATCCAAAAGTTAATATATAAAAAACAGAAGAAAAAAAAACCTTAACTACCTTAATCTAATCCTAAATGCATACATACACAGATCACGTCTTTATCCCTTACGGGGTAGACAGAGCCTAAGGTAACAGGTACCTACAGGCCATATTTAGCAAGATTGTGGGCGTATAGGTGGAAAATGGAATCAAAATAGTGATCGGTTGCTAGCCTCATCGCCTAAAACATGATTCCTATGATTTTCGCCCATTCCCTCGATGGGCTTTTACCATCTGCGCGGGTAGACAAGCAACTGGTACATTCTATGTTTTTTCCCTGCTCCCAGACCAGCATGGAACTTGTCCTAAATACCTATAGATATTTACAAATATCGCACAGATCGTTGTCGTTGGGCAGGGTGCCCATAATGCTGGCCACGTTTCGTCGTTGGATAGCAATACCTATGCGTTACCCGAGGAAAGAGCCAGCTCTATGGTCACCTATCGATTTTGTTATATCTTTTTATGTTTTAACTTCCATGCTGGTTTGGGAGCAAAAAAAAACATAGAATGTACCAGCTGCTTCTCTTCCCGCGCAGATGGTAGAAGTTCATCTTGGGAATGGGCGAAACTCTTAGGAATCATGTTAAAGGCGATGCGGCTAGCAATCCGTCACTATTTTGATGTCCCTTTCCACTTCCGCCTGTGCGCCCACAATTATCCTAAGCGTGGCCTTTGGGTCTTGGTACCCTAAGTTCTGTTTACCCCGTAAGGGATGAAGACGTGATTTATGTATGTATGTATTTAAAAATATAGTTTTCTATTAACGTTTTCATACATTAGTCGATATTCAAAGTATACAGTGTCAACTTTTGTCAAGCGGATTTCATTCCGGATTCAAAATTGCAATGTGGACTTTTGGAAGTGTTCGACCAGACTATCCCAACCATCTGAAATATTTGAGAATAATTCTGGTACACGTATTTACAATTTTATTTACAAAAATGTATCCATTATTAAAAATAATGAGGTACATACAAGTATTCAGAGGTCTGGCCAAGGGGCCCGAGTAATGAGACACCCGAGTGCCCGAAAACACAGACAGGTCCTTTATAAGAGTTTTTTTTGATTTCTCTGAAACTTTTTGTTTCTTTTTAAGATTCTTGTTTGTACTTGACGGTTTGAGACGAACATCAAAGGCTACTAATTATGTTTTTGAAACAAAAATGTTTGTAAAGACAAACGGGGTGGTCGTTTGATATTTGGTTTAGAAAATGAATGAAAACTATGTTTACATCCAAAATCGTACTTGTAATGTTGAAAGCAAACAGTTCTTAAAGTAAAGTATTTATTATAATAATCTTTTCAATACTAAAACAGTACTTATAACAATAATATTCAAAACAGCTTTATCTGCAGTCGTAACGAACTACTGGATACTGCTATCGATTGGAATTTTCCAGAGCTCGGCTTGAGCTCGAGTGGTCATTAAGCTGACTGCAGCAAAATCAAAACGATGAAGCCTGGCTTTTTAAAAGCAACCCTTAATTATTTCAGTTAAGACTAGGTTCGGTTTTAATTGTTAATTATTAGATGAACAAGAAACATGTATCTTGCTACTCCGAGGCACCAAGAGCCAAGCGAAGTAGCAAGGTATGTCTTTTGTTAATTGAAATGGACCCTCTCAAAGTAACGCCTGTTTCAATGAATTAGGCATCTGGTGACCAAACGTAGTGCGTTCTTTTTGATACATAGTAATGTTAACTAAAATTGAAAGTAAAAGAGATAAGACAGGCGGGATTGCAGGTAAGGCCAAAACAGTCTCGATACGGTCACAGTTTATATATAAGTATTTATTGTTTATTGAGTCACATTTTTCACTATGGGATTCCAATTATCCGGCTACTTATGTAAGTTTGAGATTTGTAGTTTTGAGCCGTGTTTCAGTTAACAGAGTCTCGAGATACCAAATCGGTGTTAAAGTACCGGATAAAAGAACCGTTTATAAAATTATTCTGCTTATTCCAATTGGATTTGTGAAGGCCCTGCCAAGATTTGTCCGCCGTCTACAGTAAAAATTGTTCCAGTCACATTCTTGGCCAAGTCACTTGCCAAAAAGGCGATGGCGTGTGCTACTTCTCTAGGCTCTAGAAGTTTTCCTAAAGGCATTTTCTTCTCCAAATCATTAAATATTTTATCAGCTTCTTCTTTACTAAAACCCATTTTTTCAAGAACAGGAGTCCTAGTTGCTCCAGGTTTGACACAGTTCACTCTAACCCCTTTATCAGTTAGCTCTGCAGCTGCATATTTAGTTATATATTCTACTCCTGCTTTAGAAACGTTGTATCCACAGTGTCCTTTAACAATAATGTCACTGAAAATGCTAGTTACATTGACAATATTCCCTTTAGTCTTAAACAAATGAGGGCTGAAGCGAGTCATCATCATGTAGACTGAACGTAGATTCAATATTATATTTCTGTCAAACTTATCTACGTTGGGTTCTAATATAGTTTCAGGTATAATACCTCCAACTATATTGAGTAGAACATCTAGTTTTCCAAAATTATTAGCAACTTCCTGCTCAATTCTTATGATATCGATCTCGTTGGTGACATCAGCTGTAACAACTAAAGGCACTTTTCCCTGTGATTGATGGCAGGCTTTGGCTACACGACGAAGATTTTCAGCTCCTCTTGCTACTAATACAAGTCTAGCTCCGAGTTCTGATAGAAGAATAGAAACTGCTTCTCCTATGCCAGAACTAGCACCGGTCACAAGCACAACTTTATCAGAAAAATCCATGTCTGGACTGCGTTTGCGAGTGTGTCTTATCGATGTTTGAGATCACATTAGTCTCCTGTGTTTGAAGCGATGACTTATAAAGCATGTGAATTGTTTTATGAAAGTGTTTCAATAATGCCGTGACTTTATTAGTCATTGTTTGAAAGATTAAAATTTTAATTTGCTTCTTTGTTGAGAAAAACAATGCTTGCTATCAATGAAACTTATTGTGGACATTTCTCGAACGCTGATTGGCAAAATTATGTTGCTTCCGTTAGTCAATTCGGTCTTATCAATGGGAAAAGAGAGAGTAATATTATGACATAGGCTCGTTAGAAAATATTCGCAAAGATTGGTCTTGAAAATATAATCTTTAAACGGTTCTATGTCTTTATTCTGTTGATTTAGGGGTCTGCAATTACAATTTCAACATATTCATACCTAAAACGCCAACGAGTAAAATTGCGCAAATAATTCACACTTTTATTTATTTATTACTATCTGTGTCTTATTTCTAAGAGTTTTAACGTGCGCCGCGCTGCCGTAATAGTTTTTTCTCTTTCACTAACATTAGTAGACGGTATGTGTGACGAGTGGCGTTGCTCAAGGTCCTAAAGTGGTCTGCGCCTTAAGTAAAAAATATAATTGTAACATTTGTCTTATTACTGCAGAGTACTCTTACAATTGTAATTTACGGCTGCCATTTAATAAAAGTTTCAAAATTACCATCCCTAAATCTGAATAAGTAAAGTTTTGCGATTCTTTTTGTTTTTATTTACGCGCGAGACTGGGGACGCAGAAACATACCGCACTGGTAATAATCGTAAAAACGAGTTAATGGCATAAATGAGTGATTAACTAATAAAAACAAGCCAGTACCTACTTTACTTATTAGAACGAGGCATAGAGAAATTAAGAAATAGAGTGATATTATCATCTGTATGCTTAGTGTAGGTTTTCGGTCACAAAATACGTCTCGGACGCGTTTGCGTTAAAATGTCAAATACCTTTTTTTTTTTTTGCGGCGGAAAAATGCGTTACGCATACGACCGCGCCGTGGGGACGGCGCGGAAGTTATGTGGGACTCTCCTCCCCGCCCCCCCCCCCCGAGCGGGGGGAAGCGGAGGAGGCCTACCCACTAAAAAACCGCCGGTATTCCCTCTCTGCCATTGGAGGGGCGCCGTGGGAGCATATTGGTGTCACCACGCACGCCCCGCCGGCCGCCCCAGCCTAAACGCCGGGGCTCCCGCGCCAAAGAGAGGGGGGCCGGGAATACTTGGCCCCCCCTAGACTCGTGGGCCTCTACGCGCTAGCAGGGGATCCCCATCCCCCGCTAGCAGGCACCACAAAATGTCAAATACCTACTATGAGAACAGTTTGTTGCCGTTTCGATCCGCAAGTGGCGCTGCCAAATATTCCATAGTAATTGAGACGTTTACGTAAACGCGTTCGAGACGGTTTTATATGCGAAAACTTACACTAGAGGCTCTTAATCCGGTCAATTTAGACCAAAAAATGAGAGTGAAGTTACATAAAGTCCCAACAAGCTGAATTTTTGTGAAGTTGTTCAAAACATAATTATAAACAATGTCTGGAAGTTCCCCATCATTCCCCTGTAAGGAAAAAATTTAATTCAAGGTCAAAGGTCAAAAAAATGAGTTTTTCGCGATTTTCAGCAAAACGGTAAGTTTTATCATAAAAGTACCTCAGACAAAAATTGTAGATCATAAAATTATCTATAAAAAATGTATCAATACTTTTTTTCTTACGAGCCACCGTTTCTGAGATATAACGATTCTAAAAGTTATAAAAGTTGTTATCGTCATAATATGCACACGTTTCCACGCCACCTATGAGGTAGTGTACTTAGCGCGTTTTTGTTAACGTGGTTTCCCCAGTAGGCCTACTCCACGGGTCAGTTGTGATCCTGTTTAATGTAAAACTATTGCAAAATAACGGAAATTTTCAAAGATTGGGAAAGATAAAAGCGATGTAAATGAAAAAAAAGTGTTGAAGTTTATTCGTCTTATTCGTAAGTTTCAAATTCTTGTTCTTCTTCTTGATCTTCTTCTTGTTCTTCTTCTCCTGCTTCTTCTTCATCTTCATTTTGGATGCAAGTAAATTGCGTCAATAGCGATGTATCGCATGATACTTCGTCGGAGTCAAACGAATCCTCCATTGTTTGTGATTCAATATTAGAGCACGACCGGCCTTGACAATTTGTGCATGCCAAAGAACAAGACAGTCCGACTTTTTTGCAACCACATTTAGCACTGCATCCCTTTTTGCAGTTGCAAAAAATAATGTTCAGCAGTTTTTCCGGCGCAGGTGGAAGTAAAGTTTGAACTGGCTCTAATATATTGTTGACCAACTTCCAACCCCAGTCTGTAGGGTCTAGCTGATAACCAAGCCACACTTGAACTTGGTAATATACTCGAAAAAGATGTTGGTGAGCAGCAACTGAAGTTGGAGGAAGACAATCTAATTGAACTTGTTTTTTATTTTTAGTATTTTTAACGAAACCTGCATATCGATGTTTATCTAAACAGGTAGTTTTTTTAGGAGCTCCGTACATAGAAAGAAGAAAGCGGATGCCGTTGGTAATAACTTATTGTTGAGTTGAACCACTTTTTTTAAAAACTTCAGCACATTGAATTAAATGTTGTTTTTCAAACATTTTGAAAACTGCTGTTTTACCCCTCCTGTAAAATGCAGATGTCGTATCACAGCCAGTTATTGCGTGTAAAAATAGTACATGATCTTTACACTTTACAAAAGTAAATAAACTTTTTGATGAATATATATCTGATTGATGCCGAGCTTTTCCTGGTTTTAAGAAAAAAATAGTTTAAAAAAAATAGTAAAAAAGTTCAATTAGCTTGTCTTCCTCCAACTTCAGTTGCTGCTCACCAACATCTTTTTCGAGTATATTACCAAGTTCAAGTGTGGCTTGGTTATCAGCTAGACCCTACAGACTGGGGTTGGAAGTTGGTCAACAATATATTAGAGCCAGTTCAAACTTTACTTCCACCTGCGCCGGAAAAACTGCTGAACATTATTTTTTGCAACTGCAAAAAGGGATGCAGTGCTAAATGTGGTTGCAAAAAAGTCGGACTGTCTTGTTCTTTGGCATGCACAAATTGTCAAGGCCGGTCGTGCTCTAATATTGAATCACAAACAATGGAGGATTCGTTTGACTCCGACGAAGTATCATGCGATACATCGCTATTGACGCAATTTACTTGCATCCAAAATGAAGATGAAGAAGAAGCAGGAGAAGAAGAACAAGAAGAAGATCAAGAAGAAGAACAAGAATTTGAAACTTACGAATAAGACGAATAAACTTCAACACTTTTTTTTCATTTACATCGCTTTTATCTTTCCCAATCTGAAAATTTCCGTTATTTTGCAATAGTTTTACATTAAACAGGATCACAACTGACCCGTGGAGTAGGCCTACTGGGGAAACCACGTTAACAAAAACGCGCTAAGTACACTACCTCATAGGTGGCGTGGAAACGTGTGCATATTATGACGATAACAACTTTTATAACTTTTAGAATCGTTATATCTCAGAAACGGTGGCTCGTAAGAAGAAAAGTATTGATACATTTTTTATAGATAATTTTATGATCTACAATTTTTGTCTGAGGTACTTTTATGATAAAACTTACCGTTTTGCTGAAAATCGCAAAAAACTCATTTTTTTGACCTTTGACCTTGAATTAAATTTTTTCCTTACAGGGGAGTGATGGGGAACTTCTAGACATTGTTTGTAATTATGTTTTGAACAACTTCACAGAAATTCAGCTTGTTGGGACTTTATGTAACTTCGAATGTCTAAATTGACCGGACTATCTGTAGGTAACTTCACTGATTAATTAACAGACAGATAACGCACAAGCAAAACTACTAAAACAACAAACTTAAAATTTGGCAGCCATATGCCTTATGTATCATAGACGTGCACTAAGAAAGAATTTTTTGAAATTCCCATGGGGCGGGATAGTGAATAAATGGGATTTATACGTTTGCTGCATAGGGGCCCTATCTCCGTAACTATAATTACTAGTGCCTTGAAAATTAGCGTGTAAGTATGCACTATGAAAGGATTTTCAAATATCCCATGGGAGAAAAAATAAAGACTTAATAGTTAAAGACATATTATGAGTGGACGTAGGTAAGAGGTATGTCACTCTGACTTTATTTGCGCCGACGAAGTCGCAGGCAAAAGCTAGTAAAATTTATTAAAAAATAAGCTAGTCTTGATTGGTCATTTTGATGCTTTGATTGGCTGGCCAATGGTCTTAATGCGAATCAATTCCGACTCAGTTCAAGCTTTAGCTGTAATTTTTAGTATGGATCTGACAGCGAGCGAACCTAAACTGAATCGCATTAAAACGTCATAGTAAGTAACCACCCTGGACATTATTTGATTCACAATCAGAAAACTAAATTTATGGTGTTCATTTCCATAGCCTAAAAAATAACTTTAAAAAAAAACGCACACCCCTATCTATTACAAGTTAGTTATCTACTATTCAATTTATACCAGGAACTCTAGTAACTTACATATTACCTTTACAAATAATAATATAAAGCGGCCAGCAAGAATTAGCAGGCATCAATTGGCATTGTTCATTTTTTTTAGTATGCTCCAATTCGAAAACCATTTCGAGGAAAACCATCATTTATCCGATTTATCTTGTCGGATTTCAAAAATACTTTATGATTGCAGATATTTTTGTAAAAGTACTTTGAACCTTTGTTTGACCGAACGACCCGGTTTTTAGACAGAATCCAGCATCGAATGTTTGCCACAAAAATTAAAAAAAAAGTTTAGCTAAGGCAACTGTCACGTGTCACTGTCAAATCGACAAAAACCATAGACAAAGCCGTTTTTTTTATAGCCAACCGAACGAAGGCGATTGGGATTCTGTCTAAATTCACGAATTATCAAACAGCGAAAAATTATTTATTATTAATTAACAAAGCTACGTAAAAGCATAATATTCAAATTAGTTGCTTGAAATAGTCCATTTTATCAAATAAAGGTGTTAAAGGCACAGCTTAAAATAAATGAACAATGCCAATTACCGTTAATAATATATTCGAGGACACAAAAGACGTATCGTCTATGGAAGTTGTGTGGCACATGACGCCTTTCTCTTTTGTACCTTTTCCGTCTTTACGGATAGGGCCACGTGGACTAAGTCGCTTTTATCTTTTATTAATCCAATCGCCACTGCTAAAATCAATAAGTCCTATTCTTACTTATTACGTGTCGTTCGAAGAATGATAATGACATAATTCTAAGTTACTTGAGTACCTATTTTACTTGATTCGAGGTGATGCATAGCTGATATGAGTGAAAGTCACGAAAACGCATATACTAGTTGCAGAGACTCTAGTGTAAGTTTTCGCATATAAAGACATCTCGAACGCGTTCACGTAAACGTCTCAATTACTGTGGAAAAATTGGCAGCGCCACTTGCGTATAGAAACGGCAACCATTCTCATAGTATTTGACAGTTTAACGGAAACGCGTTTGAGACGTATTTTGTGACCGAAAACCTACACTAAGTATTTATTACATTGCAGGCGCAATTTTCTGGCCATAAATCGGATTGCAGGACTGTTTTTCATTTGCTTTTAACTTTTTAAAAAGTCGAAGAGACTATGGAATAATGAACAACAATGTCATACAGCCAAGTCGGTCGCCGAGGAGTGCGCGTTTTGTTCGAGTCTAACGTTTTTATCAATGTCTCAAATAGCCTACGGTGACATATGACATTTAAAAAAACTTAAGAATAAAGGCGGGAACGTGAAAACCACCTAAGTTGCGAGGAAGTTTAGTGCAAAGATTATTTTCCTTTGAATGTTTCAGAAAAACATTATGTCTGCCTCAGCTGGAAGAGCAATTGCTGGATTCGTAACTTTAAAAACACTCACCTGCGGTTCGTGTTTTTAAACAAGTTACTCGTCCAGCAATTGGATACTTCCCAGGCCTCGGCATTAACCTACAAACGTCAAACTAATCCAACAATCTGCTGAATCTTATGCCTTTGTCTTTGACTTACCTATGTCCTGAAAAAAATTCCAACCGTTCCACCCAATACGGGATTAAATTCCCGGGTAAAGTCGAGGTATCAGGCATTCCTTTAATATAAAAGTTTTGAACGGCGGCCAAGCAAATAGCTGAACAAGGCAATAATTTACATCGCTTATTCGCTTTATTTCCCGTATCATGTTATTTATGGATATCATCCCATTTTGTTGCGGAAGCGCTTCTAATTTAACGGGTTGCATGATCTGGAACTTTTGTGTAGATGTGCAAAAACATACCTAGTTAACAAACGTTAAGATTAGTGATGTGCCAGATCGTTAAAAATGTATATCCGCGGATACAGATCTCATTACGGATATTTAGTGTCAAGATCCGCGGATACAGATATGGATCTTTATTTTTTATTCGATTGGTGTCAGCGCCCGCGACCTTGAAGCGATAGTTGACGTCACCATTGATCTCACTATAATTATTAAAAAAAGATTTAAGTTTTAGTTATTTCATTGTCATAAAAGTGATGTTATAACTAGCTATAATATTGATCTCATTATAAAGATTCTTTCAGTTATGTAGTATTGGTATGGTAGCTTACTGCAACAAAATAAATGTTTGCAGTATAAAGGTGCCAAATACTTGATTTTAAGAAATAAAAATACTCCGAATGGAATTTTATAGTTATTTTAATTCTACCTAATCACTAGTAAAAGATCCGTAAAAGATCCGCGTGAAAAGTAATGGACACGGATACGGATTTTTCTTTTTCCTCGGATATCCGCGGATACTGATACGGATATCCGGAACATCACTATTTAAGATACATAGACGGCCAAATTATGGGTCTATCACTTTTCATCCAACTTAAATGGATATTCCACGTCTCCAATTTTTTCCGTACAGCCTTACCATGACGTCTTAATGCGATTAAATCCGACTCAGTTCTGGTTTTAGCTGTCATTTGTAGTATGGATCTGACAGCGAGCGAACCTAAACTGAATTGGTTTTGAATCGCATTAACACGTCATGTTATCCCTCCTGGTTTGGGAGCAAAGAAAAAACATAGAGTAATATTGTTTAACTTGATATTCTTTCTCGAGGGAATGAGCGAAAATCCCAGAAATCACAATAGGGGATGCGGCTAGTGACTCATCACTATTTTGATTCCTCTGTCCACCTATACGCCCAAAATCAAGCTTCAGAACAAGTTCTTTAAGTCTCGTAACTTTAATCTTCAACCCTGAGACGTTATTTATGCATGTATCTCCTAATGTGGCAGTAGGACGTGTGTAAATTCCTGTTATCTTAACTAACCCAAGCCGATTCCCGCCAACACATTAACATGCGATAATTAAATGTTGCGACGCCATTGTTTCTTGAGTTGCTCATTTCCCTGTCGCGATACCATTTCTACTTGTGAATGTAGTCCAAGAGCTAGTCACTAAAAACATATAAATTTGTATAAAAAAAAAACATTTATGCCCTTGTAACCAATTTCTTGACAATTAAGCCCATGAAAAGATTCGGATACTTGATTATATAGTTAAACATGGAACAATAGTTCACATAAGCACATTACAGATTCGGCTAAATGCGAGTTGATCTTGGACAAAGAATAAGGTGTTATATTAGCGTAAGGTTGCAGTTAACAAGTAAAAAAACGTCACAAAATAAGTTTCTTGTGTTGAATACAAACTTTGGCGAGCATTCACTTTTCTTTTGTTTGTGATTATAGCGGCCACAGTCTGCTGAAAGTCTGTTAGTCTTTTATCACTGTCATTAATTTCTTCGGGATAACATTTCTTACATAAAAACTACAAATGTGGGTGTAAATTCAATTGCTTGCCCAATACCGATACATTTAATGTGACCATAAAAATACAGTACTATTTACCTACTCTGTTAAAATACTTTAAACTGACGTCATCAACTCTTAGCCTATATTCTCGAACGCGTGCAAAATAGGCCTCATTCTCACGACGCTTCGCTAAATTAAATTCCGCGTCTCCGTGAACGCACGCGACCGATTTGCGAGATTTTTCAAACATAACGAGGGGATTAAGGGGGAGGGTTTGGGGGTATGCTTGAAGCGGCGGGGGGGGGGAGGTTGTCACGCATATTTTTTGTAAGGCCCGCAAGCGATGAAAAGCACTAACGAGTGTTATGAGAATTTCCGTCAGATATATATATTTTTTGTATTGTTAATACAGTTGGTGAGTTTTGTGACCGTTTTGAAAAAGAAAGAATGAACACCACTTACAATACCTACATGTTTACTTAAGTTTACTTACATCCATTCTTTCTACATAATGCATAACAAATTTAAAGCTAAAAGTAGGTGAACTTCGTCTTTGCAAGATTACTAGTTAAATAAGTAAGAAGTAGACCAGGTACACTATTTGTAAACGTATATTGTAGGAAAAATCACGAATACATAATATTAAATCTCTATAGTAGTAGAACTGGAGAAAAGTACAAACTATTGAAATACATTTTAAACATTTATAAAGATTCTGACTCATTGAAAACTCCAGGAACCTTATTACCAAATCTTATTACTATGAAGCCCAACACAATGAAATGAACAGATCACTCGCGTAATAAGTCCATGGCTCATCTTCAAGATACTAATCGGAGCGATTCGAAAACAAGAAGAAGGACACTAGTCAGTCCCTAGACTGATGCAGATTATATTATTATGTGGCCAGTTCTTAGACAAGAGTTTTTTAATGCGAAATAAGCATACGTTTGAATTAAATCACGCCTGATGATAAGCGAAGGTGTGATCTTGGGGGAACAGTTGGATATGCTTGCCAGTGCGGCTTGCGGCTTTAATTTAATTATGAAATTCATTCTTAAACAAAATCTTCCCTCACAGCATCCAAAAGCCAGGCTTATCTCCATCAAGACGTCCTCGTTCCCGTCCCCCGTCCCGTACGTGATTCGTAACATTTTTGCTTATGTAGTGTTTGTGACAGGGAATGAGGCACTGGGCTCTCTCGTCACATCGCGTGAAGGCACGGGCCTTTTGTTATGCAAAAACCGGACAAGTCTGACACGTGTCTGTGCACTCAGTTCCGTGGTGGCCATAAAAATATGTTTTGCACTTTTTTACTTCCCGTAATCAAACTCGGTGGAGAGACTTGATCAAGTGTACGTTTTTGCTTATGTAGTGTTTGTGACGGGGAATGAGGCATCGTGTGAAGGCTTGAGCTTTTGGTACCTATGCAAAAACTGGACAAGTTTGCCTTTGTAGATCTGTTTATCTCATTATCTGTAAAATTAATGTGTTTTATGTACAATAAAGAGTTATATATACATACAAACAAGTCTGATACGGACCTGTACACACAGTTTCGTACCAATACAACATTTTTGATTTGCACATTTTTACTTCCCTTAATCAAACTTGGTGGAGAGACTGTACTGTTTGGATTTCCCAATTATGGTGTGTTAGCTGTTAATTTTATTTTTAATGTCCGGGCGGTATAAGTCATATCTGATTTCAGATTTAGATATATCTACAAGCCAATTCCTTTCAAATATAATCTTGAAAATGAAAATTGGAATACGAAAATGAAATGAAAATTAAAAATTTTCAGACAATTCTGCAACCACCATGAACATTTCTTTGTAAAATAAATAAAAAACAAATATACTTGATTTTTGTTTAAGACTTAAACGTAAATACCATCTATACGATCATTTCAAAAGAATTTGAATCACGCTCCTTTCAAACGTCCCATCAAGACAAGATAAAAAAAATCTTTTTTTGTAAAAAGCTCGTTTTTGTTGGCAAAAATCCGCTGCTTGGAACCCTAAAAACCATTGAATTTGCTTGAAGACGAGCAGCAGGTGTCAAACCCTTGTCAGAGCATAATCTCATTGTTGCGAGGAACCCTGAAGATGCCTGGTTATTGTTGCTGACGGTAATTGGGTTGTTAGTCTTCGGTTTTTTGCTGATAAAAAACATAAATATGAAGGCCATATAGATGACAAACAGAAATGTATTAATTTGATACATACATACATACATATCTAACGGGTAAACCTTAAAAATAAATACTAAAATGGAGAAGTAAAAATTCTCGACTATAATGTCTATGGCGACCAAATTAAGGTTATACATTACAGATCTGTTCAGTGGCGTCGCCAACCGATATTCAAGGGGACATCAGTAGAAGTACCGCGAAACCGTAAGTAACGCGATGAATGAAGTCTCGCCAGCCGGTTGCCATTCGCTACCATTATGTCAACGGTGTGCTCACGTGCATTCATTGTGCGCGAGGTTTCGCTAAGATCGGCTATATAAGCCATCTTCGGGCGCATGAGCGTCATACTAACTAGGAGTCGAAGTGGCCGCCTTGGCCGAAATCGGTCGGAAGGATCATCATCAGTAGAAGTATAGCTTCTATCGATAGGTCAAACAGTATGACGGCACTTGAATGTCAACTTTGTCAAAAAATATAGAGGTCGCATTTTTGATTCCCTCCCCCCCCCCCCTGCCCTAGTTGACGACGCTTATGGCCGTGGGTGCTCCTTACCCTTACGCGCCTCGCTCGAGCTTCTCATGAGTAATCTTCACCGTACTTATGTCATCCACATAAACCTAAGTCCGTGCTCTCAACTAACAGACAGATGTGTAAAATAGTAGGCAGTTGAAATACCTACTGTTCACTAACTCCCAAGTTTCCGCAACGAGCCTACAGATAAATCTCTTCACGCCGAATAGCGCAGTAATAAATTAAAGCTGTCTCCGCGAAGCCTTAAGGTTGGCGCCCACTGTACCCTCAAGTAGTGGGTGAACACTTCATACTAAATAAGCATTTTCCAAAAACAAAATCCACATGAAATTTTTCCAGAATTTCCAGAAGAAAAAATGTGTCCGACATTTTACAATGGATTTTTTCCGGTTCGTCACGTTCCATACATACATGAGACATATTTTTTCTGGTATAATGATCAGTAGGGTAAACGATTGTGAGTAAGAAAAACCCAAAATATATAGTTAAATTCTGGAAAAAATGTTAGTATGGGCTTTTTTTTGGGAAACGCTCAAATATACATGCTGTAGTTGGTTTGGTCACGTAGAAAGATGGATGAATGAAGGTCAACCAATCAGATTTAGGTATCAGGATTTAGATAGGAGAGTAGAAGAGTGTGAATGGATGCGTTGGGAGGGGAAGGCCTAGACGGACGTTCCGTGACCAAATTGGGGACGTTTTGAAAAAAGGTCAGGTCAAGAGTATCCGCAACCGACGAGCATTTATGAAGAGATTGATGAACGTGGATGAAGCGAAAGAGGTATGTCAGGAAGGAACAAAATAGTCTCTGCCTACCCCTGTGGGTGAGGCGTGACGGTATGTATATGTACGTATGTAAAATAATGAACTGTTGCTACCCAGTCTGCCTAAGAGTAAGTATACGAGTATATCTACCCTGTCTAAATGTAACGTAAGTGTGTGGAGGTATGAGATAAAATTAAAGTCCAAAGTTTAATTTGAGCTGTACCTAATTTTATCTGTAAATTGTATTAGCGATTCGATTGCTATAACTTTTGCTTTTCATGATGACGGGTAGGTTTTACTTGTAGTTGAGCGTGTAGGTACATGCACGCTGCGGCAGTGTGCGTGTCTTAGGGAACGGTTTTCGAGCGAGATTTCTCTTTATTTTTATGATTACACACCATATTTCGCTCTCACACACACTTTGCACGTATGCAGATACATTATCTATACTAATATTATAAAGAGGAAAAATTTGATTGTTTGTTTGCATTGAATAGGCTCCGAAACTACTGAACCGATTTCAAAAATTCTTTTGCCGTTAGAAAACTACATTGTCACTGAGTGACATAGGCTACTTTTTACCGCGGGAAAATACCTTTTCCTACGGGAAAATTAATTTATCGCGGGCGAAGCTGCGGACGGAAGGCTAGTCACAAATAAAGCTCACTCGCCGTCGTGAATTGCAAGAGCTACGGCACAGTGGACGCCAACCCTTACTGGCGCAAGTTTCAAGTAACTAACTAGATTATTTGAAACTCCAACTTTAACTTGACTTTAAAGTTTCAGCCGCACCTGGCTCTGAGTTCCAAGGTGAGATTTGGATCTGAAGGTGTTACGGTAATTTGATTTTGATATTGTTAAAGAAAGTATCTTTAAATGTAGTCAATCTTCCAGAACAATCAAGTAATGGTTGGAGTTGGTTCGAGTGAACACTTCCGTAAGGATTTTGCAACGAAATTCTGAGTGCAAAAACTTCAACGTAATCTAACGTAGGTATATACTACATTCGGATGACTTCCCGAAAAATACAAGCAACGATAAAAAACATACTTACATAAATCACGTCTTTATCCCGTACAGAGTAGACAAACCCTAATCGCATATAACGTAAGATTTTCGCCTATGTTCTCGATGGGATTTAACCATCTGCGCGGGGAGAAGCAACTTGTGCATCCTATGTTTTTTCTTTACTCCCAGACCAGCACGGAAGAATAATGACAACAATGAAAAAATATATAAAATAGCAAAAACTTCTCCTTCATTTTATTGTTTTCAATCGGGTATACTAACAGTGAACAAAACATTTTTACCTTGCTACTCCGCTACTCAAGCTTGAGTAGCGACATTGAAATGGACCTCCGCAAAGTAACGCCTGATTCAATAAAATAGGTACCTATACTTACCTTTAAAATGTTTCATTCAATAAACAGATGGGTTAAGGTTTTGATCGAGACCTTACAGAATACAGACGAATTCTCAAGGATCCAAGTCAGATAAACTCTGTTTTTATTTCTTGCCCAACTTGTTTTGGCATGAGGCTAAGACAATTTTTCCCCTAGCTTACTTAATCCCAAGAAGAGCGAATTACACGTTTCCTCAGATGGGATTTGGCAATTTTCCAACGAATGTTTTTGTTTGTCAGACGAGCTTCAGGGATCTGTAGGCAGAGGGTTTCAGTTAGGTCGCGATAGCGCTGGTTTTATTGTAAACTAGCTGTTTCCCACAGCTTCGCCGTGTTCCAGTTTTTTTTTTCAAAAATTTATTTTATACAACCTTGTCCAAACATTTACTAAACTAACACAACTAAGAAAGAATTATCCAATTCGCCGCAGTCGTTTGGAAGTTATGAGCGTACAAACATTTTGACGATTCATTTCACTATCATCACTATCACTATCACTACATAGTATAAAACAAAGTCGCTTTCTCTGTCCCTATGTCCCTATGTAGGCTTATATCTTCAAAACTACACAACGTATTTTGATGCGGTTTTTTTAATAGATAGAGTGATTCAAGAGGAAGGTTTTTATGTATAATTCTGCGCAGACGAAGTCGCGGGCAGAAGCTAGTTTATTTACATAAACTAGCGACCCACTCCGTCTTCGCCCACGTTTAACCTATATGTACAAGTACAAGCCTCCCTCTTGAACTATACTCTGTGCATCAATGCTTCCATGATGGGAGCAAAGAAAAAACAAAGTACGTACTAGTTGCTCTCTTCCCGCGCAGATGGTAAAATCTTAGGAACCATGTCATATTATAGGCGATGCGGCTGGTAACTCATCACTATTTTGTTTCCCCTTTCCACCTATTCGCCCACAATCATGCTAAACGTGGCCTTAAAGTATTGTTACCTTTGGCTCTGTCTACCCCGTAAGGGATAAATACGTGATATATACATACCGTCACGCCTCTTTCCCACAGGGGTAGGCATAGACTACTTTGTTCCACTTGGTACGATCCTGACGTACCTCTTTCGCTTCATCCGCATTCATAAATCTCTTACATGCTAAACTTGGCATTTATTAGATTATGTACTTAAAAGTAATAAAATCATTAAATTAGGTAAGTATATAGTGGGAGAAAAGCGTTTATTGACACTCGTTCGATACACGCAGACATACAATAGGAAGAAAATGTAATAGTTCATACTTTATTTAAACTTGAAATAATATACTACAACAATTAGGTTCAAGATGGTACTTATAAACTTAATATGTAATTACTTAATTATAAAAATATAAATATATTATTACAAGATAAATTAATTGCGCTAAAACTAAAATAAATCTGAAAGCGGTAGGTACTTAGTTGAGTTTTCCGCAGAGATATCTTTAATTTAATTTTCCTCAATGGAAATTTTGTTCGTTTGGTCTTTGATTTTCCGGGATAAGGATGCTATATTAAATTTATCAAGTATAGTTAGCTTGATAATGTTGACAGGATTTCTAGAATCGGTTGTGTAGCTAACTACTATAGCTATATTATAAAGATTACTTAACTGTAACTATTTGAATTTGATTACACAAACTTACCTACTAATATTTACTTACGTGGTCTTGTTATCTTAGGCTATATGTGTAACCCTTAAGGGATAAAGGCGTGATCCATTTATGTATGTACCTATGCAAAAAACCTTTAATAAACGACGAAAACATAATACACGCAGAATTTCCATAAAGCATCGGTTTTGGTCGAATTCATCAATAAAATGGTGCTTAATCGCAATAGACTAAACACCTTATTATTTTTTAACGGAGAGGAAACTTTTATGGATGCCCTAGGCACGGGGATGAGGGTTATGTGGGACTCCCCCCCGGAGGGGTATACCCGAACTAAACACTCCAGCGTTGCCTCAATCCGGTGTGACGGGGACGCAGTGGGATGCCACTAGGGTTTCACCACAAACGCCCGCCCGGTGGCCCCGGCTCCCGCCAGGACCGCGCCAAGGGGAGGGCCCGTACGCTGGGCCCGTCTTCCCTTAGACAATGAGACCGTGCAATGCAGGTAGGTAATGCCCCGTTAACTAGACTAAACACCTACGCTATTCAGTCAAACTTACACAAGCTGAAATATCCGGGAACGATTTTAAGAGTCTTCAGTATCTGTAACGACCTTCCTACCTCTTTAATCCCAAGATAAGCTAAGACTAAATAATAGCGGGTATTACACCAGGTGCAATCTTTTGTTCTCGGCCTAATGAAATCTAAACGCCTCACTTACTCTTGCTATTCGCAGGCAATTACCATCAACGTTATTCACCCGTTAAACCCATTAGCCTGAGTTTCGATCTTAAGAGCTGGGACATAGAAGCCGTTTAACGAGGCGTCGGAGGAAATCCGGTGAAAATGTAAGTTTGTAAAATGTTTTGGGATAGTACAGTATATCATAGACAAGTGTGTAGCATTATATAGGTACATACACATACATACACAAATCACGTCTATATCCTTTACGGGGTAGACAGAACCCAGGGTAACAAGAGCCAAAGGTTCGCTTAGCATGATTGTGGGCGCATAGGTGGAAGTGGAAAATAGTGATGGGTTGTTGCATCGCCTAAAACATGATTCCTAAGATTTTCGCCCATTCCCTCGATAGGCTTTTACCATGCGTGGAAAGAAAAGCAGCTGGTGCGTTCTGTTTTTTCTTTGCTTCCAGACCAGCATGGCATTACTAATTGCACCTTTAGGGGAGACCGAGGCGAGTTGAGTCAGAGGTGAGTTGATACAAAGCCGATTTCTCTGAACTGTGACAGTTTATCGGGCTGGTAACCTCGCTAATTCGTTGCTCTTTCTACACTCCACAGTTTGTGTGAAGTTGTGACCTCGCTAACTGTCATAGGTGCAGAGAAAAGGCTTTGTATGAACTCACCTCTGTCTCAATTCGCCTCAGTCTCCCCTAATGTTTTTTTATGTTGCAGACGAAGTCGCAGGCAGCAGCTAGTCTATCTTATACTTTCTTATACCAGATGCGACCTTTAAAATTTCGTTGGAATGATTCCTTGTAATTTTCCTTAACGATTAATTAAAATTTTCTCAAGTTATTGAAATGTTCTTGATTTGACTTGAAATTGAAGCTTTTCTGGATTCTCGGTTGCAACGGAGCTATTTCTCATTTCTACCAATAATGGTTTACGAATTAGTTAGTTTAATTTGCTTTGATCTCAAAAGCAGTGTTGTAAAGTGGGCGGGCTTCGTTAGGGCAGACGTGGATGTCACGGAATCAAAATCAAAAATGTACAATAATGGTCGGAGTGGCTAGTCTGACCACACGTTCGGGGAGATGTCCTACAGGCGTAGAAGCGTCAAGCCAAATCGCGGGTACCACAATCGCTAAACACGTGAGTCATCCAAATAGTGTCCTACGAGCGTAGAAGCGCTATTTAATAACCCCGGACAAAGCGTTGCTGATAGCTGACTTCCTTGCTTCATGTACGTTCACAAAGCCTTTATTTAATCTGGGAGGAACAAACGTTAGCGCGATTTAACTCGACGCCAGCGCCATCTCTGGGCGCACCGGGTACTAAATGTGCATCGATGGCTCTTCGGATGAGTCGCGGTGTTTTGTAGTAAGGTTTGGTGTTACAGTGTTAAATAATAACTTTTCAGTAGAATCTGTCAATTTTGTAGACACGTAGCCAAGCCTTCCCGTTCTGAGAGGAGGCCTGTGCTCAGGACCGGACGTATATAGGCTGCAAATTGATGATGGGACTCCTAACAATAAATATGCATCCATGCTGGTCTGGGAGCAAACGAAAAACATAGAATGTACCAGTTGCTTCTCGTCCCGCGCAGATGGTAAAAGCCCATTGAGGGAATGGGCGAAATTCTTAGGAATCATGTTATAGGCGATGCGGCTAGCAACCGATCACTATTTTGATTCCTAATTCCACCTATACGCCTAAAATCATGCTAAGCGTGGCCTTTAGGTTTTCTTACCTCAGGCTCTGTCTACCCCGTAAGGGATATAGACGTGATTTGTGTATGCATGTGATTCTTTTCGATGATAAATTGGGCTTGAATTAATTTAATTTATATACTTTATATTATATATTTTGCAACAACATTTTCTAGACTAATGTTGTTTCTTTCATCAACAGCTAGCTAAGTACAGTATAGTAAAATAGTTTTAGTCACAAAAATTCCATTTAAAAAGTTAATTGAAGTAATAAAAACTCGATTTAAAAGGAATATAAAATACAGACGATTGCTTTAAAGCCATTAAAAGTAATTGAGCTTTTCGGTTAAGACAAATTGTGTTTTGCCATAAATAAAGCAAGCCTTTAAAAGAAGTAGGCCCTATACATGACTATCTAGGTCCTATCTATACTCTGTATACTCTGGTTTCTGTTGTCCTATCAATCGTTCGAAGGTTACCTTTAAAGGATAAGTTCGCCTTTGTCCGTCTGTTTTTCTCATTACCTGTAAAATTGAATGTGTTTTATGTACAATAAAGAGTTATGCATACGTACATGACTGAATTTATTTATTTATTTATCGTTTGTCTTTTAAATACATATGCGTGGAATAAGAAGCGCAACAATATAGTCTGTCGTATAAAATTAAATTAACTGCAAGTGTCTGTGTATCTTGAACTGACTTTACACACGTATCTACAACGCACACCTTCAAACACACACACACCCGTCCATATTTTTACGCTTCAGCTAATTATAAATCACAGTATCTTCTAGAAGCACGATCGCTCACCAATATAACAAAATATAGGTACAGTCAAGGGCAAAGATATATATGCAAGTAATGTGAAAGAAAATAAGTAATCATATAAAGTTAAAAAGATATATACTCATTCAAATGGGAATTAATATGCAAACTACACTGGCAACATAAATATGTACCTGGCAAGTCCAAAAACTTGTATACAATCAAAATTCCATTATTAGTATCCTGCAAATAATGCAAAATATTATAGTCATACTTATGTAATTAAATATAGATTCAGTAATTGCCACAAAAATATGTATACAAAATGTAATCTGCGAATATCAACTTTACGGCCTAGTCACACGAAACAAATTTGTAAAGTATGTTTTGACAATTCACGAAAACAGTACAGACTTGTCATTGCATATGTTTGTCGCATGTTTTGACCTGTCACCACGACGTTATCAATCGGCATGTTTAATAGATTTTACAGATTCAGATTTCGTTGATTTTGATTGAAGATGAAAACGCTAGGTAAATTCAGGGACAACTCAAGAAGGCTTGTGTTATGGGTATCTACTAGTTACGAGTAGATGACGATATACATACCTATATAAATAAATACATACTTAAATATATAGAACATAGAATGTACGTATGTATGTATGTATGTGTGAATGTATGTATGTATAAGAAAAACATAGAATGTACCAGTTGCTTCTCGTCCCGCGTAGATGGTAAAAGTCCATCGAGGGAATGGGCGAAATTCTTTGGAATCATGTTATAGGCGATGCGGCTAGCAACCCATCACTATTTTGATTAATTTTTCCACCTACACGCCTACAATCATGCTAAACGTGGCCTTAAGGTTTTGTTTCCTCAGGCTCTGTCTACCCCGTAAGGGATAAAGACGTGATATATGTATATCGTATGTATGTATGTATGTAGAACATCCATGACCCAAGCACAAATATTCAAGTTGATCACACAAACATTACCCTGGCCGGGTCTCGACCCCGGGACCTTCGACTCAGAAAGCGGTTGCTTCACCACTGAGCCATCCGTGTCGTGAATATCAAATCATACAGTAATTGGCGATTTACGCTATTTTCAATTTTTTTTTTACTTCATCACCATCATCATCATCATCATTTCAGCCATTACAAGTCCACTTTTTTACTTAATAAAAGGCAAAGTATACTTAAAATAACTGTATAATAAAGAAAACCACTCCTTAAACTTAAGACAAAGTGATTAGAGAGTAATATTTTCTATAGTACGTTATTATTAACATGTTTAATATTTCTTACCGTGATGCCTAATTCGTCAGCAGAGCTATATCAAGCACGGATATACCTTCCTCGCATAAGGCAACAATCCTATGTTTTAAATGATCGCTTAAACGATACATTTTCTCCTTCAAAATTAATGAAAAGCCGCCAGATAAACCATAAGAAACGGTAAGTCAAATGGAATTAAAAAATCCAAAAGTGACACATGACACATGCACATACATATGCACAAATCACGTCTTTATCCCTTACGGGGTAGACAGAGTCTATGGTAACAGGTACCTACAACCTACAGGCCACATTTAGCAAGATTGTGGGCACATGACATGATTTAAAATAAATAGAGTAATTATCAGTTAAAGAGTTTGGAATAGCAGTTGTTGTATACGACTTGAAGCTTCAAGTGGTTGGCTGATTACATTAAGATTACAGAGTTCGATGTTACGCAAATACGTTCATAAGCTCCTGACAATAGAGTTGTGTTAATAGAATTTTGGATTGTTTACATATTTTTGGTTATCATATTAGATACATAATTAATGGTTAAATAGTGTATACATATTTTTGAACTTTACGGTGTTTCTAAGTTTATGGCCTAATACATGAGGACATAATATTGCAAATGTTGTATACATAGTTATCTCTCAAATCATGTATACTAATTTATGTACTTTTGTATGTTGCCAAATTTATGACCATTTAGATGACCATGCTTTTTGACACTCAGTGGTGTTTACATATCTTTGCCCTTGACTGTACGAGTAACTTTGAATAGAAAAAAAACGAGGCGTCAATTTAATTCCGTCGTCCCCTCATCGCGTCGCTTGGGACAAATAAAAAGAAAATAATATTCACACCGAAATGTTATTTTCTCCAGGGCACATGAAAGAACGCCCAAAAGCGTACTGAACAAATTCCAGCCTTGTCTCAAACTGCTCAAGTTCGTTTTCGATTGTGGCGGATACTTTTTTATTTTTTTTCTAAATTTTTATGTCGTTTCGAGTGTGATAAGCCTGTGACAACTTTATTTGCTGTATGCGATTACTTGTGAACACAGAAACGGAATTCGACGTAATTTGTAAAAAAACAAGCGAATTATGTACACACGGCAATATAATCAGGTAAGCACCTACGCACGCTCGCGCCGTATCTATCCTGCTTACCGAATAGCTTTGCTGTGTGTACCTATTTGCCGCTGGCAACATTATTTTTCGGTTCTCGCCAAAACACATGTTCAGTTTAACATTGTATAAAATCATGAGCAATAACTTAAACGTGATGAAAAAATGTGTCCTCTATTTTCCATAATATGTACAGTTTTTATTAATTTAAGTGGAACAACGCATTAGCAGTACATTTTTCCTACAGCAGGGGTTAGATATTTAGCGTACATGACCATCTTTTGGATTTATAATACCTATTTTTACTTGGACTAATTAATTTAAGAAAAAAGTACCTATTTAGTGTATTGCAGAATATTCTCTGTGGGACCTTCTTTATATTATGTAGACTATTTTGCAACCATTTTTTTTGCAGTAAGGCATGGTAGGTATTTCAACACTGTTTTATCAAGCGCACAGTTCATTTTTCGACTTCGTCACTCTTCCGCTTTGTAGATTATGCGAGAATCAATCTAAAATTAGGTAATACAATAATCACTCCACACCCTTAATTTAATGAACAAAATGAAATCAAAACGAATAACGTAACCACAGCGCTTTATTTACAAAAGCCCAACTGAAACAAACGACCGAAAAACAAATACAAAAGGAAAATAAACATGTAAAACTAACATTGACCAATTTAATATTCCAACTACAAATCGATGACACACACACTCTCACTGCATGCAATTAACCCTCACAAAGACAGGGCATCCATAATTAAAAAGTACAAATTACTTAGTGTTCGCGGTACTGGCCACATGTCGTTTTCCCAAACACAACTTTGCCGCCATTGGTAGGAGCGTCTTTGAAAAAGGAACACGTCAGAGATTGCTGGCTAGAAAATAAATCGATCATTCACTGAGACATTGGCACAAAAGACACACGTCTTAAAAAAATAATGGGATGGGAGATTTAAAAGTGCTTAAAATTAGAATTGTACAGCGATTGAATTGAGATTTTAACTACGAAAGGAAAAAATAGAAGGTCATCAAGGTAAGTGCGCAGTTAGGGATTTGGGTACGGTCTTAATCGTTTTGGGATTGGAGGAAAATTTAATTAGGTAATTAAACTTTATTTCAAAATTAATTGTTATTATCGTTTTAGATGATGGGGAAAGTGAAAACTCAGGGCCTTGTGTCCGACCTCATGCCAAATATAAAGCTCATGCAAATGGTCGGCCATTTTCTTTTTAATTTTACTGAAGGTAAGTGAAACAATTTTTTTAATTTTTCAAGTCAGTGTGTTTAGTTTTTCCTGCGAATTATTTAAAAAAGAACTATAAAACCTCCTACTTTGAAGTCCGTTATAAACTGAGAAGATTTTTGGGGGAGAAAATCGAACAACGTGTTATGTTTTCGCGTTTTTCCGATTTTGCAAACAACAGTTCGTTCAACCAAGTAAGTAGGTACAGAACATTTGAATAACCACAAGATGACTATAACACTTCAAGAATGTTTTTTTGAATAATTTAAATAGGTAAAAAAGCCACCTTTGAAAAAGTCACAAAAATAATTGAAAAATGCGAAAAATAGAAAATTTGTGCGATCATATAAATTATAAATCAATATAAAAGGTCTCCTAAAATTGTTCCCGAATATTTCAGTAGGTGCTTTAGTTAGTTTAAGGGCGAATTAAAGAATGTCTCAAATCGCAGGAGTTTGTCACACGAACCAAAGGCGAGGGCGATAAACATGCGACCTCAGGCTTTCTTTATCACCGCCCAAGGTGTGTATACAATTTTACGTCTTCCCGGGAACTGGAAATTTCCGGTCGCGTAGCGGTCGGTAAATAGCTGCTTATGGCCCGGGGCGACGTAAAATTTTTAACGTAATTGTCAAGTAAAGGAGCGATCATACCGCTGCGTATACGCAGTGACGTGTCGTTTGCGTCACGTTCTCTCACCGGTTCTTCATACATTTTGTTGTGTAAACACACCTTCAACGTCTTTTACGCACTAGTGTGGCGGGACCTTAACTTGATGAAACTCACGCTGTTTTAATGCCAAATTCTTTAGAAACCGGCGGCATGTCGATGCTCCTACGCAAGATCTACGCGTCGACGCACGCCATCCTGATCGTGGTGAACTTCCTCTGCATGGCGGCCAACATGGCGCAGTACTCCGACGAGGTCAACGAGCTCACCGCCAACACCATCACAGTACTCTTCTTTGCGCACACGGTGATCAAGCTGCTGTTCTTCGCTCTTAACTCCAAGAATTTTTACAGGTACGCTTTTTTATTTACATAGGAAAAATTAAAAACATAGGTAATAGGCGCCTATTAGGTATGTCTCAACTTTAAATTAAAAAAAAAAAAAACTCTCGCGCATTAATCAATTTTATGCCAAAAATGCCTTACGTCATTTTGGAAAAGACCTGATACTCTTTTAACACCTGGACCGATTTTTATCAGACATTACCACCACCGTAAGAAAACTGGCTTTCGAATGAAAAAACTGCACTGATGATACAGACGGACACACACGAGATCGACGTCTAATTTATAACATAACACCCCTCTTTTGCATCGAGGTTTTAAAATACTGCGCTCCATTGCCAGTTGGCAGACCCAATTAGGCAGTATTTTAGGTGTTCGTGGAACTGATTGCATCAGAAACACGGTCCCGATTTTTAAAGCACATGTGTGAAACTATCACTCGAAAAATTGTGCTGAATTTTAAATACGTACCAGTAGCTTAGAAGATACTTAGGGCTCTCATTAATCTTGTGACCTAGGAGCTGTAGTTTTGAAGATATAAATAGAATTATATCACTTTCGAGTGGTTTTTTCACACATGACATGTGCTTTCTAAAACCCGCGTCACGGATGTGGGAGAAAAGACAGCTGAGCTGAAATGGGACTGGGCTGGTCATGTCTGCCGCATGAGTCCAGAGCGATGAAGAGAAGATGGCGGGAAGACTTGGAGGCATATCAAGTAGAGTAACAGGAGCACGCCCTCGACCGGGAGTGGTGGAAAAAAAGGCCTTTTCCCATTGGGACACTCAAATAGGCTAATATAATAATAATTTTGTTTCAGTCGTAAAAGATGGCGTCTTTTCTGCCTGCCATTGTCCACTCACTTTAAAACATAAATATTTTCCACTGAACAAAAACACTCCTCATCAGTTATAAGGTTATAACTTCATACGTTGTTATTCAAAAATTACTGGTGGAACAAAAGTCCTTTTTTGCACATAGAGTCATCAGTCACTGTCAAAATAATGAACGCTTCAACGGTTAGAGCTGAAATAAAGACTGAAATTTAATAAAAACAGTCGCCTGACAGTTTTTAATTATTTTGACAAGGATTTATTGACTCACGGTCCGGAACACGGTTTATAAGTTGTTCCTTAAATAAAAGTGTGATTGATGTTCATTTGTTTAACTATTTCACTGTGTTAGTATCAATTTATGCCTTTCGATGTTATTTTGCAGAAAACAATCGAATGCTATCTCTTGATTGACACAAAACTTAAGACTTAGAAGTTTTGTATGGGATCGGTTTATTTTGCAGAACTACAAAAAGTATGACAAACATTTTTACCGTAATCCATAACACGTTTGTACTTTGCTGTTTCTGAAACACGATTAGCAAAGTTGGCTTGATAGAATTAAACTCCAAAGTTTCAAACCTTCATAATTTGTAAGTAGACTTGAGTAAATTTTTAAAGTCAAATGAACAATTAGGACGTAATTTAAAATACTTCTCTTTTTTAAATCTAGGTACCTACTTGTCGTTTATTTTTGCATTGAGATCTGACGCCACGCCAGCATCGTATCTTTTCCTTCATATAAGCACACCAACTGCCTGTGTGAAATGTAGAGCTGCTCAAGTTCATCGAAGCTAGTCTTAATTCCCCGTTTTTTGAATTAAATTTAAAACAGTCAATCTAAGTGTATGAACCTGTCTCCTTTGTCTTTTGCTAAAAGCAAACGTCGAAATGACAGTTAAAGACAAATGAATGTTTATAAACACCTAACAGGGAAAATATTTGAATAAAGTATTAATTTGGAACTAAAGATCATCCCGCTGTTGGGCACGCGGGCTCTGTGCGGATTGGAAATTTCACACACACCACTGAATTTCTTCGCAGATGTGTGCCAGTGTCCTCACGATGTTAAACGAGTAAAGATATGCTATAAAAACACCGAACAATTTTTTTCATAGTATTAAGAAAAATCATAATAATATTATTTAAAGCAACTTTTTGGTGGACTATCAATTTTCATAATCTCCTGTCTATCAGCGAGACGATTACCCCGGCTGGCGGCCATTTTGTAACATTTCCGAACCATGAAAATCTACGCCTTAAAATTCATCCTCTAAAATCTTGATAAAAGAGAAAATTATTATTTCACAAGCCGTCGGGTTTCAAAGAAAAATTCATTTCCACCCAATTTTAATTTAACAGGCAAATACAAAGGATGGTAGAGGAAAATAATTTCTTCGGTGACGCCTCTATTGCTTTTATCCGAGAGCTCGATTTGAAGGAAGGGTGGCCATGCATTTCTTCATCATGTTTAATCATGTCTAATATGACTGGAAGATGGAGATTGCAGTCTACTATTAAAGCTTTTGCGGGTGGTAGGGCCTTGTGCAAGGTCCGTCCGGATCGCTACCACCATCTTACTCGCTAATCCTGCCGCTAAGTAGCAGTGCTTGTACTGCTGTGTTCCGGTGCGGAGAGTAAGACAGCCGGGGAAATTACGGGCACAAGAGGCATTTCATCTTAATCCTCTAGGTTGGCAACGCATCTGCAATCCCTCCGGGGTTGCGGGTGTCTATGGGAGTGGTGATCACTTACCATCAGGTGACCCACTTGCTCGTTTGCCTTCCTATTCACATAAAAAAAAAAAAAAAAAATTCATTAGTAGTGAAAATCTACTGTGAAAGATAATTGACTCACGATTGTTAGTTGGGATCGGTCTGACTAGTTACGATCTAAACGGAGCCTTCATCAACGGTGTGTGCGTGCTTCAGTGTTAGTGAACTTAGGCTATATGTATCTCCTTAACAAATTAAATTCGTGTTTTATCTTATTAAATTTACAAATTTTACATACATACATACATAAATCACGTATTTATCCCTTACGGGGTAGACAGAGCCTAAGGTAACAAGATTTAAAGGCCACGTTTAGCATGATTGTGGGCGTATAGGTTGAAAGCGGAATCAAAATAGTGATGGGTTGCCAGCCGCATCGCCTATAACATGATTCCTAAGATTTTCGCTCACTTGATTACCTACTAATTTTAAATACGGATAAATGGTCACCCTATGCAAGGAGTTTAATTTGTTTCTTTGTTATGATAATAGCACAATACGGAATAGAAGGATATTATTGAAAAGGATTTATATTATTGTGAATTATTACAGATTCATTTGGAATTGTGAAGTTTTCTTACGGTTTCGTTAAATTTATCACGCGCTACTGAGGCTGTTAAAAGAAATAAGTGTATCATTAAATGTATAAATATGTACTTTGGTACATGCAATATCTTTTGCGACACGTAATTAAACTTTGTGTCAATGAAGAAAAAATAGAACCGCCTTTATATTTAGCCTGTTTCCGCCTATAGATCTCAAAAGAAAAATTATTATTAACTGCGCTACTATAGTAATCCTACTAATATTATAAATCCTACTTCCTACTAATATTATAAATGTGAAAGTTTGTGAGTGTGTTTGGATGTTTGCTACTCTTTCACGCCAGAACGGCTGGACAGATCTGGATGAAATTTGGAACATAGATAGATTATAGTCTGGAATAACACATAGGCTAGGCTCCCTCTCCACGTCAGAATCATCTTTTAGGTCATCAGTGATAATGTGACCCAAGTACTTGAATTTGTTAACCACCTGCAAAACAGATCCACCAAGCACAACCGAAGGCACATTAGTAGGGTCAAATTTACTAGCCCTAAAAATGAGCAATGTATGAGAAAAAATCTGTACCGCTCAGAAATGACGGCATAGCGCTCAGAGTTATTTTATGATATAGTAACAGCCTTCTAAGCTTCATTCACGCTGGTTCATTTCACATGTTTTTTTTTCCATGGGCTTGTGGTCTATATATTTTATGTAGGTATACATAGATGACAGTGCAAGCAAAATTAAATCTTGTAAAATATAGGTAGATGCCTACACTGAAGTTCATTTAATAATTTTCAGCTGTAAATTAAACTTTGTCACGGAACTTTTACTGCGAAACGTAATTAACCGCGTGGTTTTAATTAACTCTTGTCTCGTATAAAATTTATAACGGTAATTAAACAATAATAAATTATCAGCAAAGTTTTATTACGAGCTAGTTAATTAATGGTTTAGATGAAATTTTTGTGGCAAAAGGAATGAGATATTTTTCGGGTCGACAATTTTGCCAATGAGAAATTTTGTATTGATTATTACATACCTACATACATTATATCACATCTTTATCCCTTACGGGGTAGACAGAGCCAAGGTAACAAAACCTTAAGGTCGCGTTTAGCATGATTACGGGCGTATAGGTGGAAAGGGAAAAAAAATAGTGATGGGTTGCTAGTCGCATCGCCTATAACATGATTCCTAAGACTTTCGCCCAGCTTTTTGTATTGATTATTTATTTGAGATATTCGTTGTTAGGAGTAGTCACTTAAATTTCTAAAAGTCACTGAAAATTAGAACACAGAAAAATCCGAAAAGTAAAGCTATGGCCGGGAATCGAAACCGGATCCTCGTCATTCCGTGACGCGTGCTATACCCCTACACCACCTATAGCAGTAACTCGTATAGTCACTTGTTTGGGCCCCATTTTAACCATTTATTTAGTATGTCGGACCAAGTGTACTTAATTTAAGCCTCATTAGTTTCTAAAAGTAACAAAAATAGTTTAAAAAAAGTACAAAAGACGACTGCGGGTAAAAGGTGTCTCTTGGCAAACTTCGTTTTTCAAATGACTGACGTCTGAACTGATGAAGCACGAAATTGGTCGAGAGACATGAATAAACTAGAAGCATTATCATCGTTTTGTTCAGTAAGTTGATGAACGGTGTATTCCAACACCTGGGGGATTCCATGACGTCTTAATGCTATACAATCCGATTCAGTTTAGGCTTCGGCCACTGTCGGTCAACACGTAACCCCCGCCCATAGGCGCCGGGAACGTGGGCCGCTCTCTGTTTAAAGACGGGGGCCACGAGGAGACAACCTCTATAAAATATCCAAGCGGCACTAGCAGGGGAGGGCGGGATTTCCCAAACCTGCATTGCACAGGTGCCGCGAAGAGGGAACCCCCATTCCGGGGTGGTGGGGCGTCGCGGTGACACCAAGTGCTCCCGTAACGCGTCACATGCGACCAAATAGGGAATCCGTGTGGTTTTTAGTGGGTATGCCTGCCGTCGCGGGAGAGCCACACATACCCCCGGTAAACTCGTACCTACTGTACACACCATGAAAAAAAAGGTTCGCTCGCTATCAGATCTATAATAAAAATGACAGATAAAACCTAAACTAAGTCAGAATTGAATCGTACTAAGACTTCATGGTAAGATCCTTGAAGTTGATATTGAGTCATTCTGAAGGTTGGTGGGAATGCACACCTGCTGTGGCCTAGACCGCTGTTAATGTCAGCTGGTGTACGTTTCCACGCCATGAATTATAAAAGAGCCATAACTTCGGTCAACAAATCCATTTACAAATTAGTTAACCGTTGTTGCCCAGTTTGCCCAACCCAGACGCGGACGAAAAATGTAGCTTAGACGTTATTTGACTCGCACATCTGTTAAATCGCAGTAGCTCGGTTGAACTGGTGCCACTATTTATCGGAATATGTCCAACATACGACTTAAGAGCGCTTGTAGATGTCCGTTTTTTTCACCGGATAACGGACCGTGTTTTTTGCCGGATTCACGGTGGTGTATGAATTATAATGAATGTGTGTACATGCACCGGACATCGGTCCGGCGAACAATTTACGCCGGATGCACCACCGCTTCCCCTCGGCGCGACGGACACCGGTCCGGTGTAAGAAAAAAACGGACGTCTACAAGCGCTCTAAAGGTTTGAATTTCGGGTCCCTTTTGTCTCATAATTTTCACAAGTTATTTTAGTTAATAAGACATTTTTTTTCGTACCTAACACACAATGTCATGTAATCTTGCATATTTCAAACATATCGGACAAGTAATCAGAATTTAGTAAGTTAGGTAAGGTTAGGTTACTATAAAAAAACTTAGTATTTTCAGAAATAAATACACGATTAATGAAAATTATGTCAAACTACATTCGTAACTTAAATTTTTTGCGAAAAAAAATAGACCCTTTTGATTTAAATAACCCATAAATGAATTGGGTAATTTTTTTTATATGCTTGGGAGCAAACGAGCTAGCGGGCCACCTGATGGAAAGTAATGCCGCTGCTCATTGACACTCATAACATAGGGTGCTTTAATAACTATGGCAATGGCACATCATTAAATTAATCATGTCCGCTCACAGTTCCTGTAATAATACATACTCGTAGGTAGTAATCTATACTAATATTATAAAGAGGAAAAATTTGATTGTTTGTTTGTTTGCATTGAATAGGCTCCGAAACTACTGGACAGATTTCAAAAATTCTTTTGACGTTAGAAAGCTACATTATCACTGAGTGACATAGGCTACTCTTTACCGCGGGAAAATACCTTTTCCTACGGGAAAATTAATTTAGCGCCGGCGAAGCTGCGGACGGAAGGCTATTAATTTCTAAAATTATTTACCTTTTAAATTAAATTCAAGTAACTTTTCGTGTATTTGAGAAAGGTATGCAAATAAAGCACAATTGGTTTCTTCTGTGTAACAAGATTGAATACTATGAATATTAATGGCAGCCGATCGGTTCGCCTGTTTGCATAAAACCCCAATATATTTTTTCTTTACCTTCATAATCTTTCAATTATTCTGCGCAAAATAAAAAATGTCGACGCATTGCTTTACAAATAGTATTTAAGGGTTTCGGAAATCTTGCTGGTCTGGGAGTAAAGAAAAAACATAGAATGTACCAGCTGCTTCTCTTCCCGCGCAGATGGTAAAAGCCCACGAGAGAATGGGCGAAACTCATAGGAATCATTGTTATAGGCGATGTGGCTAGCAACCTATCAATATTTTGATTCCATTGCTAAACGTGGCCTTGTAGGTCTTGTCGTCTTAGGCTCTGTCTACCCCGTAAGGGATAAAGACGTGATTTGTGTGTGTATGTATGCTTTATAAAAAATAGTATTTAAGAGGGTTTATTCCTGCTGATTTAACACCAAAAAGTTAACACTAAGAAGGAAGAACACAACAGACACACATTTCAAACTTTCATTCAGTTTCTGTAAAATAATCGTAAAAAAAACCACTCAAAATGTGACGTTCCCAACTTAGTAAGAATAAACGTTATAAAGGGTTTTGGAAATGATGTTTGTTTATTTAGTCATTTCATACATTTAGCACAAAACCGATCGTCATGAAGGTCCTTGGGGAAAACCTGTGCAGCAGAGGACGTCACGGCTGTTATATCAGCCGGGAGACGTCATCATCATCAGATGAAGCGAACTTCAGTTGTCCACGTTGTCCACAGGACCCTGGCAGTATGGAACCAGTCGAACAGCCATCCGTTGTTCACGGAATCTGACGCCCGCTACCACCAGCTCGCTCTCAACAAGATGCGGCGTCTCCTATACTTCATCGGATCTGTCACCGTCCTGGCCGTAGTCAGTAAGTGCATCATAATAACAAAACCCAAAACACCATAATGTCCTTTAGAGTTTGAAGAATTCCCTCGATATCTCGACGACATTGTCATCAGATCCTGTCAATAAGACCAGTTAAGAATTAACTCTTTCGAATAGAAAGAATAATTGTAAATTAGGTCCACAAATTGACAGAGAAATCGGTGAACACGCATGATAAAATACATACATACAGTGGAAGATTGAACCTCTTTTTACGCCGGTTAAAGAGAAAAGTTTTCACTGAATCATTGTGTATCCCTAGCACCGCCTAGTCGTCGACATATAGCTAGCGCCGATGAGGTCACCATGTTCTACACTGCGCCAACAAAGTTTCTCAACGCGGATGCATAAATACAACTTCCAACTCTCTTCCTTCCGACTTCGGTCTCCACAGGCATAACATCTGCCTGGAGAGAGATCTCTCTATTGTAGCATTCTCCTCATTGGTAAGCCCGACGTGATCAATTGATTTAGCTATCCATACTTTGACTAAGGATATAGACCGCAATCACCTTTGATGAACTCCCAACATATTGACGCAGTTGCTTGTGGGACGCTCACAGTCTCCTCCTGAGTACAAACATTTTTAACAGATATAGTGCATAAGACTTGACGGGATTTACCAATTATAAAACTTTGAAGATTATTTCAGCATATTTAAAGTTCATTCATAGAACAATTTGTTCTTTATAAAGCACGTAATGACTCACGAGGACTCGTAGAAATCATGTTTAATCCCATTTAATATGAGAAAAAGTAAAAAGCAAATAATTTGCGCACTCCTTACCTGGAAACAGAATATCCATATTAGATCGAGAAACACGTCGTACGTTCCCAGTGGACGGTGGATGTAAATAGACCGGGAAAAGGAAATGCGAAGTTGGGAGAAATACAGTGACACGTGTCGTCTAGTGGATGAGGGTGTTCGTAAGTAAAATTACATGTTAGCCTGTTTAAATAAAATGTAAGTCATTTTGTTTGAAGCGAGATAAGGTCAAAGGTCTGTTAGACTACCTCGGTCAGATGACAGCTCTAGAGGATCGCGAAAAGTGGCGTGAAATTGAAGATTTTGCCCAGTAATTTGTGGATTGATTGGCGGAAAAATTGCAGAAAAAATTGAGTAGTTCTTTGGACAGGCTTTTTTGCTCTCGTAAGATAGCGAGCTAGCAAACAGCCAAAGAATTTTATTTACCTACATCAGATTTGGATTTTAACTAATGAGTTTTACATAGAACTGAAGACAGGCAAAACCTGATGAGGGTCTACTCAAGTGCAGCCAAGTAACGTTTTCTGTAAATATAGTGTTGTTTTAAATAGAAATAGAAAACAATTTCAATTTAAAACGTTTAAACTTTAAAAGTGATGCCAATTTTAATAATACTATAAAACAAAATTCTTCTATATAGTTCTAGTTAAAATATTCGTTTTGAAAGAAAGTTAAAACATATTTTTAACAACTCATGAAGCAATCGATTTCTGAAGGGTCTCAAAGGGAGAATATTAGAAGCTCCGATAAAATGTATCAGTAGAAACCATCAACACATTTTTGGACGATATCTTTTTTCTCAGGTTGGATAACACTAACCTTCTTCGGTGAGTCGGTGCGTCTGATCACCGATAAGGAAAGCAACGATACTCTGACTGAGCCAGCCCCCAGACTGCCTCTGAAGGCCTGGTACCCCTTCAACGCTATGAGCGGGACCATGTACATTGTGGCATTTGTCTATCAGGTAATATTTATAGTAAGCCCCGGAACAAAATAGGTTAGAAAAGCCTAACAGGCGTGGAACGCGCGTTGCGACTATTAGAAAAACGTGTACTCATTCTTAACTTAGAACAACGACCCTCTGTAGACAAGAGTCTGAGGAGTAAGTACGTTGGTTGTGTGAAAGAGATGTCACTAGCCATGCCGCGTCAGATAGAGAACCATCAACTGTTTTGTTCTTATGTATCTATTTGCAGTGTGCCTATTGCTAACGTAGTTGGGTAGCCCGGCGACACTGGATCTAGCACAAATCGGATATTAGGACCTTTCCAACATTCTTCTTGCAATCGCATGTCTGGTCATTATTCCTTTTGCATTTGACTGCCAGCAGTCGTCACGTCTTCTAGTTATCACGATGGTAACAATGAGGATCTTTTTAGGCTTTCGTTTTCTCTGTATTTATCCCCTTTATAATTTCTCCAACAGATCTACTGGCTCCTCTTTTCTATGGCTATCGCGAACTTAATGGACGTCATGTTTTGCTCTTGGTTGATCTTCGCTTGCGAGCAGCTTCAGCACCTGAAGGCTATAATGAAACCTCTGATGGAACTAAGCGCTTCACTCGACACCTACCGGCCTAATACTTCAGAGCTGTTCCGTGCCTCATCTACTGGTAATTGTTTGCTATTCTGAAATCCTGGGATAATTAAAAACAGAATTAACTGATTGACTGAAATAATTACTCACTTGTAATGTGTGCCTACTGTAGTGCCTGTAGGCACCATCAGGTTTAGAATTGAAGATGTATGCAGTGTTGAATTTCTTTTTTGTTTTTCTGACTTTGGTCCTTCAAATCAAAACTGGCGCACTTACCTGTTTAAATTTGCTTCCATATTGTTTTACACTGACTTAATTTATAGTCATAAAACTGAATACTCCTGAAGTAATTGATACGGTGCTTGGATATGTCAAATGATTTTTTAAAATTTCGGTGGAATTAACATTTACATACTGTGATATATTATAATGCTTCTTGTGTGACATGGTCATTATTATTTCAAAATTAAATTTTAAATTTAAATAATTTCCAACATTGTAGAAAAATCTGAAAAGGTACCAGACCCAGTCGACATGGACATCCGGGGAATATACTCGACACAACAAGACTTCGGTATGATGCTGCGAGGAGCCGGAGGTCGTCTGCAGAACTTCAATAACCCCAACCCGAACAACCCCAACGGGCTGACGCAGAAGCAGGAAATGCTGGCGCGGTCAGCTATCAAATATTGGGTGGAACGCCATAAACACGTCGTGAGGTAAATTTTTTGAGAGTTCTTAGAGCCTCTTATATTTAAGTAGAGTTAAGAGCTGAACTTTATTAAGGTAATAATGGTTTCACAATGTTGAGAAAAGAACAAATGAAACAAATCTCCATCAATTGAACACCACCATAATTATATACGACAAGATGAAATGGAATAAGCCGCTCAAATGGCGGAATGCACAGTTGTGTTTAATAGGAAGCTGAATTGACCAGCTTCGATAAGTAAATACCTCGAGAGCCCTGTTACGTTTTATTGTGTAAAGCGCGGGCTCTCGCGATCATATCCACCTTCTCTTTCTACCCTTATTCTTTGCTGCTTTACAGAAAGGAACGATACATGCGATTGCTATAATGAGTGTGGTAGTCAAAACAGCCTAAGATTTGTTTGTAGTTCGATAGAAGGATAGACGTTACAGATTTCTCAATAAATACTTCACTTTCTTCCGTAGACTGGTGGCATCCATAGGAGATACTTATGGTACTGCTCTACTGTTCCACATGTTGGTGTCGACTATCACGCTTACACTATTGGCTTATCAAGCTACTAAGGTAAGAATTATTGACTGTCTAAACTACCGAAAATAACTATAAAAACCTATATTTACAAATAAAAAAAAGTCATGAAAAGAAAACCCCGTCTAATCCTACTGGCTGTGGCAGGGTCCCCATGACGCTGGCGGAATTACCCCTTTGGACTGCAAGTGTGATCCGCTGGGATAAATACACGCCAGCTCTTGGGTCTCCTGAGGTGTCGATCAACCGGGATGACAGGGCCTTTATAAAAACTTTCGCCCCTAAGTCTCAACCGCAAGCGTCGCAAACTCATAATCCTTTGCCGCAGCCAGTAGGATTAGACGGGGTTTTCTTATTATGACTTTTTTTTATTTGTAAATATAGGTTTTTATAGTTATTTTTAGCATAGGTATGTATGTTTTTAGGATTAGTGTTTGTATATACCTAGTACCTATAATGTAAGTAATTTACCTAAGTTTTACAATGCAATTCAAATCTGATAAATAAACTACTGAAATCAGGAGCTTGAACTTGGGCCCAGTGCTGCTTTTCACCTCTGTTTTTATTCCCTGTTACAGGCTTGAATAAAATAAAATAAAAAAACAAAAAATCTGAATATCTCGAAAAGAGTGAGAAGTAAAATGTTTTTTCTATATTTTGTAGAGTCTCCCTTAAGTTTGTCGTACTACTTACGTGATACCCTGTACAATTATTGTGTGTAGAAATAAGATTTCATCTCGACTTCGTCATAATGTGAAGTTAGAGCTGTTTTTCCACAGATCGATGGTCTGAATGTGTATGCGTTCAGCACAATCGGTTACCTCAGCTACACTCTCGGTCAGGTGTTTCATTTCTGCATCTTCGGTAACCGGCTCATTGAAGAGGTAATCATATTCTTCTTTATTTTCATCATTATCATCATCTACAGCCTAACGTCCCACTGCTGGGTACAGGCCTCCTCTCTGAATGAGAACTTTATCTTATTTCATCGCTTGAAATTTCCAGTGAGTCCAATAAGTAGTTTATTATGCTCTATTGCAATTTTAATTTTTACAGAAAGATTTCCTGTGGATACTGTATTTACGAGTACATACACATTTTACAATGGAACTTTTAAATTACTATAATCTCCCGGTTCTGTTATACAGAGTTCATCAGTAATGGAGGCAGCGTATTCTTGCCAGTGGTACGACGGCTCTGAGGAAGCAAAGACCTTCGTGCAGATCGTGTGCCAGCAGTGCCAGAAGGCTATGAGCATCTCTGGGGCCAAATTTTTCACCGTCTCCCTCGACTTGTTTGCTTCGGTGAGTAGACTGTCGGAAAATGGGGAGATAACTACATAAAGATGTCTGGTCGATTAAAATTTTAGGGTTCTTAAGTTTTGTTTGTTTATTAATCTAAGTATCAAGTATCCTTGTATTGTATTGCTTCCATGCTGGTCTGGGAGTAAAGAAAAAACATAGCACTATAATATACCACTTGCTTCTCTTCCCACGCAGATTGTAAAAGCTCATCGAGGGAATGGGCTGAGGAATAATGTTTTAGGCGATGCGGCTAGCAACCCATCACTATTTTGATTCTCCTTTCCACATATACGCCTACAACCATGCTAAATGTTGCCTTTAGGTCTTGTTACCTTAGGCTCTATCTAAAGACGTGATTTATGTGTTTGTGTGTGTGTATAAAGTACCCGCTTTCATTCACGAGCTATGTGCAGCAGGTTGTTGGGTTAATTTAAATTAATAGCCCTGCAATTTTAAGGATTTTTCAGTTTCAGTTGACAAATATTTCCGTTCATTAATGATTAATCGATGTTCAAAATGAATAGCGTCAAGAGGGGGGGGGGGGGGGGGGGGGGTTTACTATGGCGTCTTAATGCGATTCAATTTCGATTCCACTTAGGTTCGCTAGTGGCTAGCGACAAAAATTCGCATAGAAACAAGGTCACGTGAAAGCTAGTAACTGGTAGAAACATTCGAAGACTACCCACCTGCTATGGGTGGTGTAGGGGTACAGCAAGCGATTCCCGGCCATAGCTTTACTTTTCAGATTTTTTTATGTGTTCTAATTTTCAGTGACATTTTGGTTTTTTTTTTGAAATATTCCGGAAAAATTGTTGATACCTTCTATAGATTTAGAATTTTCCTTGAACCAGGGTGTACGTTAAATTAAAGATTTTATTGGAACGTTTCAATATTCCAGGTACTTGGAGCCGTCGTCACTTACTTCATGGTGTTGGTACAGTTGAAGTAGATCTACAAAATATTCAGCACAATATACAAAGGGAACTAAAACAAATTAAACTATTAAATTAAAAACTAATATTAAAATAAAATAATTAAAAAATTAGGGGCCCCCGTGGCATAGTACCAGAGACGCTGGCAGCATTCCCCCTTTGGACAGCGATACATACTAATACGCTGTCCAAGGAAGCTGCCAGCTCTGCGGTCACCCGTTGCGTCTATTAGCGTAACGTTCCCCACGGAATCGTTGTGTTACTTTTTAAAACATACACAAACTACCAATGCAATGTATGGATGTTTGATGTCATTTTACTATGTGAAATGTCTACATTACAGAGTTTAAATGACACCGCTTATATATAATTCGATTTGTTAAGAACTAGGGAATTTCTTCACGAAGTAGGTGACCTAGTTGCAACGCTGTTAAGCAAAGTTGTAACTATTTATATTAAGAATATTTGTTTTTGTACTTCTTAGTTTTCTATGTTGAACTAGCTTCTGCCCGCGACTTCGTCTGCGTAGTAATTATACATACAAACCTTCCTCTTGAATCACTCTATCTGTTAAAAACAACCGCATCTAAATCCGTTGCGTAGTTTTAAAGATATAAACATGGGAACAGACAGACAGCAAAAAACAACTTTGTTTTCTACTATGTAGTGATTAATTAATTGAAGTCTGTGACACGTTTTGCCTAGTGTTTGTAATAAAGTATTTTAATTCTGTTTGTAGAATTATAGAGCTTTAAAAAATCTAGTTTTTGAACATTAATTATTGTAGTGTTTCATTATATATTTTATGCTGCTTTGCTATGTAAGTTAAATTTAAATATTATGACATATTGTGATAGTTACAGAAAATAGTTCAGAACCCGTTCTGTGATATATTATTAGCTTAGTGATTCATTTATTAGCACATACAGAAGCACTTTTAGAAATAATATCGAAATATATTGCTTTTTCTATTCACTTTCACCGTGACAGATAAAAATATTGCTAATTATGATTTTAAGGAAGTATTATGTAGATTTTTTAAGCTATTAGCCATTATTTAATTTGGCTTAAAATTGTGTTCTGTTAGAGTTTTTTCTTAACTACTTAATGATTTGAAATGAATGTGTGGCGTTTATTAGTTTTACATATGATCCTTCCGACCGATTTCGGCCATGGCGACCACTTCGACTCCTAGTTAGTATGACGCTCATGCGCCCGAAGATGGCTTATATAGCCGATCTTAGCGGTGAAACCTCGCGCACAATGAACGCACGTGAGCACACCGTTGACATGATAGCGAATGGCAACCGGCTGGCGAGTCTTCAGTTCATCGCGTTTAGCGTCGAGGTCAACTAAACGCTGCTCCTCGAACTCGCGAACCTTGTCAAACATAAACTATTAGGCAAGGTGAAATTAGTTAAAATGTTTATGCTGTACAAAACGGCAAGTCAGCCGTCCTTTCTTTAACTCTAAGAATTTAATAAAGAAATTGTAGAGTTTATCGTTGGTAGATCTTTATAGAAAAAAATACATATTTTTAGATAACATACTAGAGCACCCTGTAATCGGGTAATATAGTTTTGTCGAATCATTGTTGATAAATCCTCAATAAGTTTTTAATCAATATTTTTCTTCGTTGTTTGTTAGATAATTATATTTTCGGTCAATATGTTTTTTTTAAATAAATAAAGTACTTAAATGAAACACTAGAAATGTTTTATTATAAGCAACCTATTTTATGCATTACTAAAAGACTAGAAATACTCTTGTTTTATTGCCCTTTTATATTAATACATGTATACATACATACATATATCACGTCTTTATCCCTTACGGGGTAGACAGAACCTAAGGTAACTAAACCTTAAGGCCAAGTTTAGCATGATTGTGGGCGTATAGGTGGAAAGGGGAATCAAAATAGTGATGGGTTGCTAGCCGCATCGCCTATAACATGATTCCTATGCCCATTCCTTAAGAAACGGTACCTTAAATTATATAAAATGAAAACCTTAAGAGTCCAAGAAGACCCCATATATCCTACTTCCTACTAATATTATAAACGCGAAAGTTTGTGAGTATGGATGTTTGTTACTCTTTCACGCCAAAACGATTGGACAGATCTGGATGAAATTTAGAACATAGATAGATTATAGTCTGGAATAGCACATAGGTTACTTTTTATCCCGGAAAATTGCGTAATTCCGTCGGGATAGCGATAAACGAATTCTATGCAGACGAAGTTGCGGGCAACAGCTAGTCTATTATATAACTCATCAACCTTGTTACATTCATAAATCACGTCTCTATCCCTTACGGGGAAGACAAAGCCCAAGGCAAAAAGACCTAAAGACCACTAGCACGACTGTGGGCGTATAGGTGGAAATGGGACCTTGTTCAATGAAGATAATATAGTACTTACCACTATAACTTACTCCTATTACCTACCATTAGTCGAGTTCGATATTCCGATAAGGGCGCACTGATACGCTTTAATTTCCATTTTGATCACTTCATCAATTATGCGGGTAGATAGAGGGCTTTATTCAAATCGGTCGGTGTTACTGAGCGAACAATACAATCAAGTGTAACTTTGGCACTTTTCCATATTTTATAACAGTTCCAGTAGTAAAATGCTGGTCTGGGAGCAAAGAAAAAACATAGAATGTACCAGCTGCTTCTGCCGCGTAGATGGTAAAAGCTCATTGAGGGAATGGGTGAAAATATAGGAATCATGTTATAGGCGATCCGGCTATAAATCTATCACTATTTTGATTCCCTTTTCCTCCTACACGCCCACAATCAAGCTAAACGTGGATTTTATGCATTGTTACCTTAGGCTCTGTCTACCCCGTAAGGGATACGGACGTGATTTATGTTTGTGGGTTTGTTCCAGTAGTAGTAACATCAGAAAAACCGGCCAAATGCGAGTGGGACTCGCGCGCCGAGGCTTCCGTGTACAATCAGCAAGTGAATATAAAATCCAGTATTAGCAGAGCCCTGCTCCTAAGCAAACTGTACCTAGGCAGTGTGAGGTCTTTTTATCTTGTTTTATATATGACTTTCTGCCAAGTTTCTTGCGGCGCATTCTTCTTGGCAATGATGGCGTTTCCGAATGCGCTGGTAGTTTCAAAAAGACATGTAAAAGAGCCCTTGGCGGCCAATTTGCAAAAATAAATTTTTATTTTCATTTTCATTAACTAGGTACTTACACCAGACATATAAAAATACTATTTAATTTTGTTGTTATAGCGGCAACAGAAATATATCATCTGTGAATATTTCAACTGTCTATCACGGTTCTTGAGATACAGCCGGACGGACGGACGGACAGATAGACAGTGAAGTTTTATTAATAGGGTTCCGTTTTTACCCCTATGTACGGAACCCTAAAAATGATTTATTCGTTAGAGGTTTGTTAACCCTATTACATGGTGATCCAATGAAGCGAAGAATGGTTTTCTGTTCCGTTAGCTCTCTAAACAGTCTACCTACTTTGTTTGTTAGGCTGTTAGTGTTGGTTTAATTTACGCGGAATTTCCATTTTCTTCGTTTTGTTTTGTTTTCCACGGGATTAAGAATTTATGTGGAACAATAGAATTTTCAGTACATCATAATTGGATTCAGCACACACACACACACACACACACACATACACACAAATCACGTCTTTATCCCTTACGAGGTAGACAGAGCCTAAGGTAACAAGACCTACAGGCCACGTTTAGCAAGACACTGAGGGCGTAGAGGTGGAAAGTGGAATCAAAATAGTGATATTATATAGTCTATTAATATGATTCCTATGATTTTCGCCCATTCCCTCGATGGGTTTTTACCATTTGCGCTGGAAGAGAAGCAACTGCTACATTCTATGTTTTTTCTTTGCTCCCAGGATTAAACAGATTTTGTCTACGACTAAATTTCAGTTAAAGAAGGGGCCTTACCATGTCGTCTTAATGCGATTCAATTCCGATTCAGTTCAGGTTTTAGCTGTCACTTTTAATATGGATCTGACAGCGAGCAAACCTAAACTGGGACCTTAGCATTCCGATTCAGTTTAGGTTCGCTCGCTGTCAAATCCATACTAAAAATGACAGCTAAAACCTGAACTGAGTCGGAATTGAATGGTATTAAGATTTCATGGTAAGGCTCCTGATCGCAGACTACATACTGTATAGATAGAGACTTGTTGTCTATGAAATGTGGTGGCAAAGGAACAAGTAACAGGTAATCCAGGGGTTCCCAATCTTTTTCAACCTGCGGCGCAGTTACAAGTTTAGTATTTTGTAACGGCGCCCTGCCTTAGCCAAGTTGTCAGGTCAGGCTACTTAAAGGGAGATAGTAAAAAAGAGTGACACGACGCTATATTATTATTATTATTTACCGATGCGAGCGCTCAAATAGGTACCCGCGAATATCTGTGGTTTCGGATAATGATAGAACTCACGGCGCCCCTCTTTACTTTCTACGGCGCACCCCTGAGGTAATCTAATGGTAATTGAGTAACTCACGTGGATATCCGACACCGGAGGATTGCCAGCATAGCCAGCCTGGAGTGCTAAGATAGAATACCTCGTCTGCTAGTAATTCCACCGGCTGTCTTTCTCTACACAGCAGAATACAGCAATCTTTGATGTCTGTGACGTGTGTGTGATGTCTGTGTTTTTTTTTCTTGTTTATCATACTAATATTATAAACGTGATAGTTTGTGAGTATGGATGTTTGGATGTTTGTTACTCTTTCATGCCAGAACGGCTGGACAGATCTGGATGAAATTTGGAACATACATAGATTATCGTCTGGAATAACTCCGGAAAATTGCGTAATTCCTGCGGGATAGCGATAAACGAAATTCTATGCAGACGAAGTTGCGGGCAACAGCTAGTTTTCTATAAATTTGTGTATTTTTCTTTCGTTTGTCTGGCCTCTCTAACATAAAAAAATAATCTTATTTTCTTCTTCTTCTTGCAAAAAGGAATAAATTTCTTCTTTCTTTCTTTAAATCAAACTGCAGAAGTCTGCAAGCAGTCCACTGCTCAGCAAGTAAGATGGTAACAATCAAGATGCGGCCTTGCAAAAGGTCTCTACCATCCGCAAAATCTCCTCATCTAATAATTTTCTGTTGCTTGATTTCTAGTAAAAATATTCCGAAATAAATTGAGTAATATCACGGTTGTAAAGTGGACTGCTCAGCTGAAACACCCTTTCAAACGTGTGTGCTTTAGAATGAATAGAATCGTTTAATATGCAGGACAGGTGGCCTTTCAGTCTGGTAGGTGGAATATCGAACGATTGAGCCGATAAATTACTTTTTTCAATAGAATTTGGGCTAAAGAACATTATAACTGAAGTTAAAGAGAATTGCTTTTCAAAACTTCCAATTTACAGATGATTCAGATCATTCATGTGCTTACAAACTGATCCAAACTGAAACAAATTTACCTTAAAACGGGGTGAGAAGGGATAGAATTAATATTTTGTGACTTGCTAGGTAGTTAAGTTATATTTTTAGTATCTCCTTTTTTCTGGTAATTTGTTATCGTATTTTTTTTATTTTATACTGTCCCTTTTGATCCCACTACGGGGTGAGCTGGGATTCGTCTATATTTTAGTGCTTATTATTGTTGAAACTACGAAATTAATTGACATTACAATCATTACTTAACTAAAATTCATACTACCGGAACATTTTTTATCTATAAAAATAAACTTGCCACATAATTAAATATTTTGTATCGAGGTTTGTATTTCAATTTGGCCCCTACTCACCCCATTTTACGCTACACGATAACTTAAAACCAAAACAAAACCAAAACTCCTTCTTTCCTTCCATTCTCGCTGTAACGACAATATTATAACTAACACCGTAAAACTTTAGACCTTAGACAGTTTGAGAAATATACGCGGTTGCATTACAATACCTTGCATGATCGACCACATAAATCCAGAGCCATGGGATACCGCAATGTACCGCGACTTGCACGATATAAACGCAAAGAGTAGGCATAACGTTGTGCTATCAACGCCTTCCCTGAAACTCAATCGGCTGCAAATAATTGTTCACTACGTGTTATCCAGAGTATCTTGATGCCTAGCTAGCCGTTGGCCGCTAGCCAAACGGCAACTTGGTCACCGTATATCAATTTTGTGCAGGAATTTTTGGCTAGAACGCCAAATAGGCTCTTAGCAAGATGGCGTAACGCGATAAGGTGGATTTCTTGATCAGACGCATTCTCCGCAGACGATGTTGAGGAAAATATCCAGTGTATCTGTCCGGTGACAATACAATAATTTAGGAGTGCAATTTTGGTGACCCAGATAGGACAGTCTCCGCAGAAGGGCTCTTCAACGGTTTGTACGATTGACTTGAAATTCAGGATACATGACAATGCAAGTCAACAAAAAGTAGGTAATTATTAAGTGGACTTCCGCAAAGTAACGCCAGATCCAATCAGTTAACTTATCTCATAATAACCTAACTTAATTTTTCATTTTTGATACAAGCTTCTTTCTGCTGGCTGTATTTGTTGTTGACTGTAATTGCTTTGTCATCCATGTGTGTACCAAATTTCAAGTCAATTGGACTAACCGTTGAAGATTTCCCCTCTGCGGAGACGGTCATGGCGGGCCGCCAGAAATCTTCTACCAGGTTATTGTATTTTCATCTGACTTACACAAGTATGCAAAATTTCAGTTCAATCGGTTGAAGACATCTCTTTCAAAATTGAGTTACAAAATTTCACCCGGACACACATACCTTGTTACATACATAGCAAATTAAATAAAAGCTTGTAGAAATAATAAAATACAGACACCGGTTTTTATTGTTTTTAGAGTTACCTAAGTAGCCGTTGGGAGACGTGAGACGGTTCTATTTTTGGAGCCACCCGATATGGCGGCGATCGATGAGTGCTCCGATATGAGTGTTTGGGGAGCAGAGATTAAACTGTGACACACGGCCAAAGGAAGACATTACCCGGCCATGAAGATTTGCACATCGGTCTTCACGGCTAATTTCGGCTTCGTAGAGCGTTGTCTCGCTCTAACTTACGTGACGACAATTGTCTCTCTTCAAAGGCCGAAGTGCAATCTTTGTGGCTAGTTACTGTAAGTAATTTGTCTCATAAAAATAATTCAATAACCCTACCCACTTCGTCTTTGAATGGCAACACTCAAAAACTTTAGTGCTTCAAACCGGAACAATTTTTTTCCACGAGGGTTGTATCAGCTGACTTAGAAACTGTTAGGTATACCATCGTAAATTTTAACATTATCATATGTACTGCGAAGTTGTTAAACTTTGTGCAGGTGAGCAGCGCGAGATTAGGTAGTGAAACAGTGAAACTGTGAGAGCGTTTCTAAGAGCCATGTGCGTGGTTGCTGAGCGGCACGAGAATGTACAGCGAAGCTGTGAAACTTTGTGCATTTGAACAGCGCGAGGTCAGGTAGTGAAACAGTGAAACTGTGAGAGCGTTTCTAAGAGCCATGTGCGTGGTTGCTGAGCGGCACGAGAATGTACAACGAAGCTGTGAAACTTTGTGCATTTGAACAGCGCGAGGTCAGGTAGTGAAACAGTGAAACTGTGAGAGCGTTTCTAAGAGGCATGTGCGTGGTTGCTGAGCGGCGCGAGAATGTATAGCGAAGCGTTGAAATTTTGTGCATTTGAGCGGCGCGAGGTTAGGTAGTTGTCGGACTTCACAATTGAAATTCTTGTTTAGATATATATCTTTATTGGTATTCTATCGCTTACAAATTTGGACTTACTTAGATCAAATTCGTTATCTTAATTTCTGTTGCACCATTTGCAATCTTGCTACCTCGCTTCTATCAAACATGAAATTTTAACTTAGGGATGTCCTATCAAAATAGTGATGGACCTCTACAATCCCTTTCTTTCTTTATAAAATAAGAACCTATTAAATTGATAGTTACAAAGGAAAACATAAGTATCGTTTATTGGGAAATGCTTTTTCAAATACAATCTTGCATTAGATAGACATTTATCAAATCAGTAACTTGTCAGGTCACCAAGATATACTTAGCAACTTTAAGACACATTAATCAATAATAATATTAAAAGACATAATCAAGACATAAGTTTAATAAGCCTTGGCATCACTGAGAACATAAGTTCTCAATACATACAGAGCATGTCCTACGGCTAAACAAATTAAAGAAACCTTGGCGTCATTAAGAACATGAGTTCTCAATACATGCAGAGCATGTCCTACGGTTAAGTAAATTTACTAAGCCTTGGCATCACTGAAACATAAGTTATCAATACATACAGAGTATGTCCTACGGCTAATGCGAATACAATTTTAGGATTCTATAGTTTCTATAATCAGACCCAGAACGAAGTCTTTATATTTGGCAGGAGCTTGTCTCTGCCTCTGAGGTAAAGTCTTAGTCTGTGATATTGAGTCAGTCAAGCCACCCCCATCAGGTGTCCCATCTAGAGTCACTTCTGGCTCCTTTCTCTGAACTTCAGTCAGTTCATACCCATTTTCTGGTATAGTTTTGCTTGTGTCAAATCTACGGAGGTCTCTCTCCTTCACGGGCTGGAAGTGGGATGAGTTCCTCCTCACTATTTTTCCTTCAGGAGATTGAGCCGCTACAGAGTTTCCACTCTTCCAGATTACTACATGTTCAGCTGGAGAAAATGGTGTACTTAACTTATTTTCTTTTTTTTGTCTTACTAAAACTTTGTCACCTGGTTGGAGGTCAGATACTTTAGCATGTCTTCTTTTATCAGCATATAGCTTGTGTCCATATTTCTTCAACCTGTCCACATCTCTCATTTCTTCATCTGCCAAATCTACGCTTTGTGTCAGTTCTGGAATCTTAGTTTTGAAGTTTCTTCCTCTAAAAACATTTCCAGGGGCTAAGCCAGTGGTGCTGTGTGGTGTAGAACGATATGCAGCTAAATATGTCATCAGTTCCCTTTTCCAGTCTTGTTTTAAGCCCTGTGCAATACGCAATCTCCGCAAAACATTGCGGTTTTGTCTCTCTACTTCTCCATTAGCCTGAGGCCATAATGGAGTAGTATGCCTTAATTTTATCCCATATGTATTTAGGAATTCTGCAAATGTTTTGTCAACGAAAGCTGGCCCATTATCGCAAACGATTTCTTCCATTATTCCTTCCCTGCATATTATTTCCTCTAATGTCTTGATAGTTGCCTCCGCTGTCTGCTGTTTCAGTATCTTTACTTCAAAATACCTGCTATAATAGTCAACAACGAAAAGGAGGTAGTGTCCTGAAGGCAATGGGCCGAGGAAATCTATTGCCACCAGCTGCCATACTCGCTGGGGAAGTTCAGTGGGTACCATTGGTTCTGGAGGAGCACCTCGTCCAACTAAGCGGCAGCCTTCACATGTGTCACACCAGTATTCAATGTCTCCATCCATACCCTTCCACCATACTCTACTTCTTAACTTGGCCTTCATAGCGTTAGCAGCAAGATGACCTTCATGACCGATTTCCAGAATTCTTGGTATTATTTGCTTAGGTATTATGAGTCTAGTTCCTCTAAGGATTACTCCATCTACAACACACAGTTCTGTTTTAATTAGTTCATATTTTCTTAACTCCTTTGCCCAAATATCCTTTTCTATAGCCTCTTTTAGTTCTATTAATTCTTCATCTTTAAAAGTAGCTTCTCGTACATTACTTGTAGTAATGGCTTTCACGCTTGTTTCTATCAGAGCCAGTAAGAATTTATCCTCCTCGTCTTCAGTAGTCTTTATAGATGCATTACTTGTATCCAGCAATCTAGATACGGCATCAGCAATATTGCTTTTGCCTGGTTTATATATGACTTTAAATGTGAAGGGTTGAAGCCTCAAAACCCATCTTTGGATACGAGCACTTGGGTTAGAATTTGGTGAGTATATGATTTCTAAGGGTTTGTGGTCAGATATGATTTTAAATTGTTTTCCCATCAAGTACATATACAAATTTTCACAGGCCCACACAATAGCTAAAGCCTCCTTTTCAGTTTGAGAATATCTCTGCTCTGTTGGAGATAAAGCTTTACTAATGTATTTTATGATTATGGGCTGTTTTTCCCCATTTACCTTCTGATGTTGTATTAAAACAGCTGCTATTCCTACAGGGCTTGCATCTGTGACCAATGTAGTTTCAGCTTCTTTGTCATAAAAACCCAAGGCTGGAGCAGACGTTATTAGCCTTTTTAACTCTTGGAAAGCATCTCCATGCTCCTTATTCCACATAAAGTCTGTGTCCTTTTTAATGATATTTCGCAAAGGTTCAGTGATTGTACTGAAATTTGGTATAAACCTAGCAGAAAAGTTCACAAGTCCTAGAAAGCTTCTTACTTCTGCTTTATTCTGCGGTGCTCTGAAGTCCTGTACTACTTGTTTATTAGTGACTGTTGGTTTTATTCCATATTCTGAAATGTGGTGCCCTGGGAAAACTATTTCTGTGACTCCGAATGAACACTTTTCTTCGTTGAGGGTTAGACCTGCCTGGTGTAAACGATTTAAGACTTGTCGAAGCCTTGAATCATGTTCTTCCCTTGTTCGTCCACCAACACGTATGTCATCTTGGCTATTGGCCACACCTTCTATACCTTGCAATAGATGTGCGATAACCCGTTGAAACATTTCTGACGCACATCGTATGCCAAAAAACAAACGTTTGTACCTGAAGAGCCCTAAGCTGGAACTGAAAACAGTTATGTCCCTTGAATCTTCATCCAGCTCTAATTGATGGTATCCAGATTTGAGGTCAATGGTGGAAAAGTACTTACAGCCATTAAGATCTGCTAGCAGTTCTTCAAAGGTTGGCAGTGGAACACGCTCTCTCATTACTGCTTCATTTGCCTTTCTCATGTCGACTACTAGTCTGAACTGGCCTTCTTCTTTCTTTTTGACTATGTGGGATGGAGATACACAAGGGGTTGGTCCTGTAACAGGTTCGATAATGTTGTTGTCAAGTAGTTCTTTAATAAGTTTTTGTTCTGTGTCTCTTACATTGAATGGTTGTCGCCTAACTGGTTGCGCAATCAACTTAACATTTGGGTCAACAGGAATAGTCAATTTAAAATTTTTAAGTTTACCAATACCATTGAATATGTTTGGGTATTCTTTATTAACAGTATCTTTTGTAAGAGGATCTGATGTTATAAGATTGACCTTGAGAGGTCCCACTCTAAGCAAACCAAGCTGCTCAGATGTTTGTCTGCTAAGCAAAGATGGGCCAGAACCATTATACACTAACATGTTTGATGTAACTTCTAAGTTACTATCTGGAGAAAATAAAGTAGCTTTAAAACATCCTAGCTGTGATACCTCTGCACCTCCATAGGTGTAATATTTCTGCTGATTATCAACTGTCAATTTTCCTGAAAACCCATCTTTATCAATTTTTTAAATGTATGTTTATCAACAATGTTTATAGAAGCGCCTGAGTCTACAATAAAATTGCAATTTACCTGGTTATTTATTCTTATTTTAAATTTTCTGTCACAGTTACTAGAGTTTATTGTGAAAACTGAATTTATAGATTTTCTAGCACTGCTTTCACATTCACTATCACTGTCTGATGCATCAGAGGTTTCCGAACCGGACTCCACAATGTATCTGATAACCTTCTTCTTCTTTTTGCCAGCATCTTGTGTTTTCTTGAACAATACTTTTGTCTTGCAACACTTGGCAAAGTGCCCTTTTATGCCACACTTGTTACATTTTTCATTCATGGCTCCGCACTCTGTACTTTTAGCCATATGACCTTTTCGGCCACATCTATAACATTCCAAGCTATATACCTTGTTTATATCTGAACTCTCTGGCTCTTGTTTATTAACTGGACCACATATTTGCTTTTCCATCTCATACAGTCTAGATATTTCCAATGCTTTAATTAAAGTCAATTCCTTTCCTTTCTTCAAAAATTTTCTTTTTAAGTTTAAATCTGTGCATCTCTCAATCAGCTGATCAATTAATGCTTCGTCGACGTTAGAGAATCCGCAGTACCTGGCTTGTTTGCGGAGCCTTAAAATAAAATGTTCCATTGACTCCTGGTCTTCCTTTTGTAAGTTTCTAAATTTTAGCCTTTCAAAGTTTGTATTTACTTCAGGATCTAAATGCAAATTTAAACGGTTGACGCACTTGTCATATTCTGTAGCACCTTCTACCTCGACATCTTTAATGCTTTCATAAACTTCTTGCAGTTCGGTGCCCGCTTGGTGAAGTAATCTTGCCACCTTTTGTTTGTCACTGAGCCCTATCTGGCCATCAATATAATATTGATAGTTTGTTCTCCATACCCGCCACCGCTCCGGTATGGTGTTGGCGTCTTCATACGGATTGAATTTTGGACCTGACGTCCCAGCGCCATACTCTTGAGACATGTTTTCTTGCCATGCGTTATTTCGTAATTACGCGTGATTTCTTCCGGTCTCGTCGCCAATAAATATTGTCGGACTTCACGATTGAAATTCTTGTTTAGATATATATCTTTATTGGTATTCTATCGCTTACAAATTTGGACTTACTTAGATCAAATTCGTTATCTTAATTTCTGTTGCACCATTTGCAATCTTGCTACCTCGCTTCTATCAAACATGACATTTTAACTTAGGGATGTCCTATCAAAATAGTGATGGACCTCTACAGTAGTAGTGAAACAGTGAAACTATGTGAGCGCTTCCAAGAGGCATGTGCGTGGTAGCTGAGGGGCGCGAGAATGTATAGCGAAGCTGTGAAACTGTGCAAGTGAGCAGAACGAGGTCAGGTAGTGAAACAGTGAAACTGTGAGAGCGTTTCTAAGAGCCATGTGCGTGGTTGCTGAGCGGCACGAGAATGTACAACGAAGCTGTGAAACTTTGTGCATTTGAACAGCGCGAGGTCAGGTAGTGAAACAGTGAAACTGTGAGAGCGTTTCTAAGAGCCATGTGCGTGGTTGCTGAGCGGCGCGAGAATGTACAGCGAAACTGTGAAACTTTGTGCATTTGAACAGCGCGAGGTCAGGTAGTGAAACAGTGAAACTGTGAGAGCGTTTCTAAGAGCCATGTGCGTGGTTGCTGAGCGGCGCGAGAATGTATAGCGAAGCGTTGAAACTTTGTGCATTTGAGCATCGCGAGGTCAGGTAGTGAAACAATGAAACTGTGTCAGCGTTTCTAAAAGGTAGGTACGTGCGAGGTAGCTGAGCGGCGTGAGAATGTATAGCGAAGCTGTGAAACTGTGCAAATGAGCAGAACGAGGATGCTCAGTTAAGAAGTACAGCAGCTGTATTGCTCTTGTAAACCTGGAATCACAGCTACACGATATTTTTAGGGTCTGTTTTACCTGTTTAAGTTGTTATCAACTTATCAGGGAGGGCTTTTAAAATACTTAGAGCAAATAACTAAACCCAAAGCAATATAAAACTCAACTGATTCTATATCTGAAGGGTCAGTACAACTTGGGACTGCTAGCTTTGTTTGTCTTGATCACGGACTGTGTCAATAGCGAAAGGTTCAGGGACAAAGAACGAACCAGTCCTAATCAGTTTGTTTAGGTCAGTACACAGAGTAGCTATGTCAAGAGTACGCAGCGTGCTTTAGACACTGCCATCTGTCAAAGTACATGGCTCCAGATTGCTATGAGAATCATCATACTTTGTACTTGTGTGACCTGACCATGACCATTTATACTCAAGATTATGATATAATTATTACATCACCCGCTTGACAAAATGGTGGAAAATATATTCTCGAAGTCACTTTGAGAACTGTTTTCAGCACAGTCACGGGTGGTCCATAAGTGCGGAATGGTGTCTCAAATATTTTAAAATAAATGAGATTTTACTTAATTTGTAGGGAATGTGTTGAAAGCAAGTGTGTGATGGTTTGGTTATAGCGTTTGTTAGGAAGGCAACTGATTCTGATAATAGTGTGTAATAAATAGACGTGTGCTACACCAATGATATATCTCAAAAATGGAGCAATTAAGTAATAACTAAGTTATTGGAAAAAAAGAAGTTTATTTGTTGACTTTACTTTTTGATGCCTTTACTTGCATTGTCATCCATTCTATACAAACTTAGTATACCTACAAAATCTCAGGTCATTCCGCGAGCACTCTACCGAAGAAGTCGAATTACTTAGACTTATACATTTTGTAAACAACTGACGAACATTGCATGTTAAAAGTAAAAAGACAAACTTAAGGCAACTCCAGAAATACGTGCTTTATAGGGTGTTACAATACCTGTAGGTATGTAAAAGGGAAAGGGTCAAATTGGATGGCAATTTGATTATCAAATTTGTAATCAGAAGAGATAAAGATAAATACGAGTACATAACGAGGCATAAATGTTAGGTCAGAGCCGTCCCCTGAAAACGCGGGGATAGAAACACATTATACAACTTGTATAGTACACAAAGTTCCGCCATGCATCAATAGATGGAGCAGTACGACGTTTAACGTGGTATGGTAACGCAGTGTCGAATTGAAAAACAATAAGTACCTAGCGTTAAAAAAAAACCTGACGCCGTAACGCGTTACGTTACGAAGCGGTTTACCCTCCCATAAAAAGTTATCACTTCAATAGTATACCTTTTATTTTTAATGGAGGCGTTTTGTGTTATTCTGCATCAGAATTATCAGCACGACTCGAAAAAATGTGCCCCTTGTTAGCCAGTTTAGCATTTTTTTAAACGATTTATTTTGTAGGTAGACATAACTGACGCAGAGAAATTGTATGAAATTAATGTTGACGAAGTAGTCTCGTTTTAATTAAAAAGTAACGAATCCCTCACGATTGTAAGTCCGGGAACAACTCCACTTTTTTTTCAGAGCCCGTGACTATCCCATTGCTGGGCGAAGGCCTCTTCCCTAGACTTCCAACTCTAACCGCACTTATCTCTATCAGTCACTCGAGAACGCGTCTAGGTCATCCCGCCATCTCCGCCTCGGCCTGCCGCGGCACCGGCAGCCATCCTGTGGCGTCTACTGAGTGGTAACACGTGCCTACTGCTCCATGTTGGCAGACCGGTAACATTTGAAAAAAAGAAAGAAAGAAGACATTTATTCCTTTTTGCAAGACACACAAATAAAAGAGAATAAACACAATTTTATAGAAAATAATCAAGACAAGAAAAATAGATCGTGAGCGTTGTGTGTGTCTTCGCAAAAGTGAAACGGTCGCTGGCTCAGCATTACGCTGAGGTGTTAGACACCTGCAGCACTGTTTTTCAGCCAGAACCGTGACTCACGAAACATTTCAGTCTTTACTACTAGTTTTCGGAAGACCTTCCTCGAGCTGATAATGTGCTGACTAGTTGGATGCAGTCTCCGACATGAAATCGTAAGTTAATCGTTTAATTTTTAATTAGTTCGTGTGTCTCACGAGTAGGTACTTAAATAATCTGACACTACGAATAAAAAATGAGACCATTTTTTTTTACAAGCTTCTATTTAACTTGCAATGTATGTAATGTATGTATGTTTGTCCAGATGGAATCTTGCGTCTCAATTTTGAAGCATCTTCAACCGATTGAGCTGAAATTTTGGACACTTCGCAGTAAGTCGGGTGACAGTGCAATAATCTGTAGTGTAGTGGAGTTCAGGTGACCATCAGGATCGTCTCCACAGGAGGACACTTTTCAACGGTTGGTCCGATTGACTTGAATTTTCCCTACCCTAAGATTTTCGCCTAATCCCTCGATGGGCTCTAACCATCTGCGCGGGAAGAGCAGCAACTGGTACATTCTATGTTTTTTCTTTGCTCCCAGACCAGCATGGATTGAATGACTGAATGATAATACTATGTGTGGTGTGCATTACAAAATGAGTAAATACAGGTTGCGGTGTATTTTTTCTTGAGTATTATGTATTTGTTTACAAAATATTAGGAGGCCCTTGTACAAGAACGTCACTCACACAGTGACAAGTGACATTACTTCGTTCAATCCATACGTGCCAGCTCTTGTGAATCGACCTGCAGGCGAGGTCGTAAATTAAAACTTTACTACGGGAACAAAAATTAAATACTTACATCCAAATGTTTTACTCCAAAGGGTCGGAGCCCTAGTAAGTAACGTTACCGTCCATTTTAACGTTGCCGGGCAGGCCCGCAAATTATGGCTCGTATACTTTTAATGTTCCCTACAATGTTTTCGGCACCTGTTGCCACCTGTCCAAGATATAAGCGGCTAAGTTGTGAATTAATTAAATGAAGACTAAGCGGTGCTTAGAGGGGTAATTGGCATTGTCTATTTTTTTAAGCTGTGCTTTTAACACCTTTATTTGATAAAATGGACTATTTCAAGCAACTAATTTGAATATTATGCTTTTACGTAGCTTTGTTAATTAATAATAAATATTTTTTCGCTGTTTGATAATTCGTGGATTTAGACAGAATCCTAATCGCCTTCGATTTTCATTTTTGTGGCAAACATTCGATGCTGGATTCTGTCTAAAAACCCGGTCGTTCGGTCAAACAAAGGTTCAAAATACTTTTACAAAAATATCTGCAATCATAAAGTATTTTTGAAATCGGACAAGATAAATCGGATAATTGATGGTTTTCCTCGAAATGGTTTTCGAATTGGAGCAAACTAAAAAAAATGAACAATGCCAATTATATGAATCAGTCCACGCGCGAGCTTGGACGAATGGGAGGGGGGGCGGGGAGGCGTTGGATGTGCGCCACGTTTAGCGTGACAATTACATGCTGGTCTGGGAGCATAGAAACAACATAGAATGTACCAGTTGCTTCTCTTCCCGCGGACATAGTAAAAGCCCCTCGAGGTAATGGGCGAAAATCTTAGGAATCATGTTATAGGCGATATGGCTAGCAAGCCATCACTATTTTGCTTCCCCTTTCCATCCATACGCCCGCAATCATGTTAAACGTGGTCTTTAGGTCTTGTTACCTTAGGCTCGGTCGACCCCGTAAGGGGGCGTCCATTAATTACGTGAGGCATTCTTAAGGATTTTTTGACCAACCTTGGTGAGATGTCGAAAGATTTTTCTCGACCCCCTCCCCCCTACCTCAATCTCACGTGAGATTTTTCAATACTTGTACTTTGGGTGTAAAAGTATTGGATTTATTAAAAAACATAACACAATTTGTTTAATTAGGTACTTTTATTTAAGACTAGCAAGGACTAGTATTTGCAAATATTGCTGTAATCTTAAATTATTAATTCAACTTTTATTTAACTTAATTTTCACGCAGTTTTACACCATTTTCTGCTAAAAAAAAAATTACGTGATATTTGCCAAGACCCCCCCTCTCCCCCAAGTGAGATTTAGTAAGATTCGGCTCGACCCCCCCCCCCCCCCCAAAATACCTCACGTAATTAATGGACGCCCCCTAAGGGATAAAGACGTGATTTATGTATGTATGTATGTATGTTTAGCATGATTGTTTGAAAGGGGCCCCTTTGCTTCTAAGTAATTTACTTATACATTTGCCGTACACTTGTGCCCCACTCAAGCCATTTCAAAGTTACAGACACTTCATATTTTATTAAGCTTTCGCTATTATCTCTTATCACACGCCGCAGCGGAGTGATCGCGCCATTCCTCAGGGCTTCTGTCCTTAGAGCATCAATCTTACTGGAGGTGCCATCCGCACCAATTTATACCATGTACCAATACAATGGGCGTCTTAGGAATCATGTTATAGGCGATGCGGCTAGCAACCCAATACTATTTTGATTTCCCTTTCCAGCTACAGGTACGCTCTTAATCATGCTAAACGTGGCCTTAAGGTTTTGTTACCTTAGGCTCTGTTTACCCCGTAAGGGATAAAGACGTGATATATGTATGTATGTATCTAGTCAAACATTAGAGGAAATGGTTTCACAGATCTTGCTCTCACTAGTAGTGAATAATATTGCATTTCTTTTTAAATAAATCTAGTCAAAAATACACATACATACATAGGTACATAAATCACGTCTTCATCCCTTACGGGGTACACAGAGCCAAGGTAACAAGACCTAAAGGCGACGTTTGGCATGGTTGTGGGCGTATAGGTGGAAAGGGGAATCAAAATAGTGATGGGTTGCTAGCATCGCCTATAACATGATTCCTAAGAATTTCGCCCATTCCATCGATAGGCTTTAACCATCTGCGCAGGAAAAGAAGCAACTGGAACATTCTATGTTTTTTGTTGGCTCCCAGTCCAGCATGGAAGTAAAATAATGTTGTGTAAATCCCACAAAATCAATAGCATCGGCATCTTTTTTTTTTTTTTTTTTTATATGAGAGGGGGCAAACGAGCAGACGGGTCTCCTGATGGAAAGCAATCACCATCGCCCATCGCATCGCATCGGATCCCACCCATTGCATCGGTTTCGAATGAATAATTTCTGCGTTCTTTTATTTTTTTTGTACCTAATGTGAGTTATTTCGATTATATTTTATCGATATTTACTCAATACTATTATTTTTTTCTCCCACCTGGCAACATTTTTACCTGTCAAACTAATTTGGCCAAGTTCTTGACGTCGAGCGATGTGCAACAAAATCGTCAAACACTTTCTCGAGGTTATGACCACCTGGTCCAATAATTATACTTCTGCAATACACCTTTGGCTTCTCCCGTTGGTTAAATGCTCTAAGCTTCCATTATACCCCTAGTTTGCCCGATAGCCTACATATCACGTTTAGATTCTTATCCAATTTATGTAATACTTTGTTTTCTGTGCACAGGTTGAAGATACGGTATGGTATCTTTTGTATGGCTAGCAGGTGACAATACGCTGAGAAGCGTTTCCATTTCTACACGCTCTAACGCTTTAGCGTTGTCGACTGTCACACATTTAGTCAAAGTCACATTGCCATTTACAGTGCTACAAACTTATGGTAAGAACAAGAAGTAACGTTTAGGACCTGTAACACCACTCTCTGTAAAGTTCCGATTATCTTAAGTGTCAGTTATCTAATTCCCTCTCTATATCTTACTATGAAACAGACAGAGACGACATGATAGATAACTGACACTTAGAATATAATAAAATAGATTTTTTTTTTGCCAAATAATTTTATAAGCACAAGTTATTGGTTTATTTCAAATACTTACAGTATTCAGTCGTAGGGGAACGACATAGGTACTACGAATCTTAATTTTATTTCAACGTCAATTTCATTTGCTCATTTTTTAATAACTTTGACTGCAAAAACTTTGGTGAATAAGTAATTATTTATTTATTTATTTATTTATTTAATCTCATAATTAACACTTACAGACAAGCCACACATGCTAATTATATAACAAGAGAAAAGAATGAATACATAGAACTTATAAACTAAATTATACAGTTATATACTATGTTATACATTTATTGAGCTCGGTGTCACTATTGACTCCAAATGCCGGCTAGCCGATGCAAGAAACCTCGACTCAGAGGTAAAGAACAAATCCAGACTAGTGTCACTGTCCAGGATATCGTTTAAGAGAGTCAACGCACATTCTACATCTCCATCGAATCCAGTTGTAAAAATACCAGGTAGGTGATCATTCTCTCATGTAAATGGTTCTATTTACCTGCGTTTCGATAAAGAAACAACGCTTTATCTTTGTATAATGAACAAAATTCATAGTTCGTTAAACCGAGTACAGAATTTCTCATCACGCCGGCTCTTCCATTTTCACGTTGAAATCACAAAATGTTTTTGCCGGATAATTTTGGGAAAAAGTTCGTTTTTCCTGCAAAATAAAGTTAACACGTCATTCCCCTACACAAATTGCTTCAATTTTCGTAATTTGTAGCTGAGTTTGTGATGCGTAAGTGTTGGTATAATTCTGGTCACAAACGATTAAAAAAATGTTTTTTTTTTTGAAATTCTGGTTGAAAAAAAAAAAAACAATTACCTAGCTAACGATTTTTTGTGTTCCCAACTTGAAAGTAAATGGAACAAAGGATTAGGTTTAATGTATGTACCTCAATTTGTTCCGAATGTACCTACTGTTGGAATTAAGTTGAAAGAAACGCATTTCTGTGACCTAAATATGAATCTGTAATTTCAATATTTTTTAAAGACACTTTTAGGAAGCAAAAGGAACTAAAAAAAGTAACAATAAAAAAATACGCCCCTAAAAAAATACACAATACCCTACATTTTATCTCTGAAATTACAGAGTCAATTACAAAAGAAATTACCTAGTAAAATTTTGGCTCTTTAGTTACAGATTACAGGACACTTAAAGTTCTATGATCTAAAAATAACTTAGCTCATCCTCTTTATTAATCAACTGTTTAATCAAGACATGAAAGATCAGTTTCGTATATATTTTGTATCCGTATCCGCTTATCTACACAACAATTCATATTTGTACGGACCAATTTTGATGCGGTTTTTTTTCATTCGAAAACCAGTTTGTAAAAATCGGTCCAGCGTTTTGAAAAATATAAGCTCCTTTCTAAAATTATGTCCTAAGGCATTTTTGGCGAAAAATTGAATTATTCTTTATTTTACGTATGATTACTTGATTAATGCATAAGGGTTTTTAATTTTTTAAATTTGATGCTATAATTTGTGACGATTTTTCACAACAAAATTTTATAAGCCTACTCAATAAGCTTTTTGCTTCCCAGTGTACGCTCAGCGGAGACAAACATTATTTTATGTTAATAAGTTATTTTGGAAGGTAGCTTCACCTACCGGAAATTTCGGCAACTTAAAATCTTCAGGGACATGCCACATTTACATAGGACTTGTTTTGACGTGATGCTTTGCGACAGCCTCGGATGGGTTCGACATGTATTCTGTTGAGGATAACCCATTTGTGGGCGTTAGGTGATCTCCGTTTCCTTTCATATTTATTAGAATTTGAGAAAATCTATGAAAGAGCGTGAGAGGCGTGATACCAACTCCAAAAATCGAATCTCGGGGTAGCCTTACAGCTCCCTATCACTTTAGCTTTCGCACTTTGACACTAGTCGTACATTTAGCAACATACTATAATAATTTTATCACGTTAAGAGGAAATTATGGTCAAATTAATTATTTAATTCATAATAAAATTGGGTTGCAAAGACAAAGAAAGCTCACTGACTCCATCCAGCCCTGTTAAATTAATTTAATCAGCCCATTTTCCGTTCTGATTGGTTACTAGCTCCCCCATTCTTCCCCCAAGAGGTATGAATTAGCACTACATAAATCTTTAAGCTTTAATTAAGAAATTCCCGGCTTGTAATTACGTCTTATAGGCACCGAATGAATTAACCAGTTGATAGGCTGAATTAATTGCTTCAAGTCACTCTGAAATCTATTTAGAGGAAGCCCGGCTGGCGTTTCCAGCCGATGATCGAGGGGGCTTGCAGGAGTGTAGCGTCCATCAGTAGGTCATACAGTATGGGGGCCTTGAATGACAACATTGTCAAAAAAATCTCTAGGGGGCCGCAGCCCCTTCCCCCGCCTCCTCTTGGCGACACCCTGACCCTAATGCAGTGTTTGTAATCCACTTTTCAGAATTTAAAAAAGTCCGTGGATCGCTGTCTAAGCTTATTTACAGCAAAGGGAAACAAATCCAACTGTAAAAAAATCACTAATTAAATACCTGTGTTAAAGGTTAACTGTGTAGCTGCGGACCTTGGCACGTATTTCAGGACCCCCCTAAGCGATCCATGGACCCCACTTTAAGAAGGGAAGTGATAGCTGCTCAGGAGATCATCATAGCTTGGCGTAAGTTTTGATTGGACGTTGACATTGACCAACTGTACTTACGACAGTACTTTAGATTTTAGATACGACAAAAAACTTACACCTAAACGCTATGGCGTCTATTTCACTTACTAGACGAATTGTCAGTGACATTGGTAATCGTTATCAATATGAAGCCGACCGGCGTTGATACTTGTTGAGTTTGTAATGTTGGTAAATAGAATTGTCACTTGTCATCGACAATAGATAATGATTGCGTTGGTGAAATAATGGCCTGGGGCTTTACCATGACGTCTTAATGCGATTGAATTCCGATTCTTTAGCTGGGGTGCGAGTCGGGGTACCTCCGCGTGTGGTCAAGAGCTGCGGTTCGTTTTTGGATCCGTCCAAGGAAGAACAATGCTTGGTCCGGTGCACCCTGCGCATCGGATAATGATTTCCCGGCAGATTCTGAGGGTTATCATTATCCGTTGGATAAGAGCCCAACAGGGGGGAGTCTTTTGACTGTGTTCTACTGTACAACGTTGCCGACATTTTTATCACAAGATTTTTGAATACTGTATGTATTACTTTGACATTGGCGAAATCATCGCATCGAACGATGGCGCCATATTAAAAAAAAGAAGAAGTAGAAGATTCTTTAGTTGTCATTTTCGACACTTCTCATCCCACTTTGGTTCGGAATTGAATCACTTTAAGACGCCATTATAAGGCCCCTGTAGGCTTATTACCTAACTCGCTCGCAATCGCCATCTTGTTCATTTTGACAGTTTATGTATGAATGTGACAGCTAGCTGATTCCGATTCCAATTGTCAGGCCATACATGAACTGTCATAATGAACATGATGGCGATTGCGAGCGAGTTAGGTAATAAGCCTACTGGTCTCATTTCCAACGCCTATCAGTTATTATAATGTTGAAGGTATTGCGCTAAGAAAAAAACCGACCAGAGGGTATGACGCAATTGTTTTATGTGTTCGCTTGAATCCAAGCTTTAACCTAACTTTATTTCCTTTTAACCAAAACAGGTCCCTTATAAACTAATTTAACTTTGCCTCGTGGAAGCTTCAGATGTTATACATACCCAATTTTAAACCAAAACTTCTCAAATACCTCTAATCCACATATAACGGGTAATTAAACTTATTAATTGCTGCAAATATTTGTTCTCGTATCCTCCAAACAAAACAAATGAAATAAGTAATTAAGCGAAATCGTATCAATTTGGTTCCGTATTGTACAAATTCGTATAAGGTTTACTGAGTGTGAATCCCTTACCCCAGCAACACCAGCAATCAAGGACCCTCCCTTCTCCTCTTGCTTAAGTAAACTAGGGTGGAATAAGGGGATATGGCGAAGTTTGGAAGGTCTTTTAAACTGGTTTTCTAATATAACGTGGCTGTGGGTTGTTTTAATGAAAAGACGTAAATAATTAGAAATGTGATCTCCTTAATAATTGTTTTTGGGGATGTTTGTAAGTTGGTTTCTAAGAACTTTAATTCCTGGCCCATTGAGGAACCTCTTCACATGAAACGTCATAGTGACATTGCATTACTTAACAAGGAAAATTGTTACGACGCCTACTATGAAACGGTTTCACGGTGAGTTGGAGGTTCCATTCCTTGACTGTACCACATTTGAAGTTTAAAAACATACACGGATAAGGGACATTTTGGAAGGTAGCTTCACTTCAGTTTAGTTGCCCGCGAGTTCGTTTGCAAAGAATTTGTTTATCGATCCCGTGGGAACTGCGCAATTTACTGAGATAAAAAGTAGCCTATGTGTTATTCCACACCATAATCGATCTATGTTCTAAATTTCATTCATTTTCCTGTAAAATTGCGTAATTGCCGCGGGATTACGATTTCTTTTCAGACAAAGTCGCGGGCAACAGCTAAATTCATTTTTTAAAATGCTTATTCGATTCAAAACTGCCGCTCAATACAATTTCAATACATTTTAATCATTTTGCAAATTGACTCCAGTGACTGACTGATTAAAATAAATATTTTTCTAATCGCAATCGGTTTATGAATAATTAATAGTGAATTGTGTTAATATTGAACAGCTCATTAAAGGCCGGGTAATATCGAGGGGTGAATATTAAATGTCGGTTGAAACTATGAAAGCGTTGTGATTTAAGTAGCCTCTTTAATTTTGATTGGTTTCCGTGTAAATTATCTATCTATCTATGATAATAAAGCTGAAGAGGGTCGAAATCTGTACATGGAAGATATTTAAAGATCTGGAACCAACTTCCCGCTGCAACATTCCCCGAGCGGTACAATTTAGGCATCTTTAAAAAGCGAGCCTTCCTGTTCTTGAAAGGGCCGGCAACGCATCTGTGATTCCCCAAGTCTTGCAGGTGTCCCTGGGCGATGGTGATTACTTTCCATCAGGTGACCCGTCCGAACGATATGACAGCTGTCATTAGAACTGGCGCTAGCTACTCGCGTGTCGAAGTAGTTATGTAGAGGCCAACTAGGTGGTGCTAGGGTCGCTACAATAGAGTGCCATGATGTATCACAGAGGAGGGTTTTTTTTTAATTCCTACGGGATAGGGAATGAGGTATGTAAGTCCATTGAAAAGAGAGCCCTATCTCCATAACTATAATTACGAGAGTTTAAATTTGGCACACAAGTAGGGAATCATAACTGCTGAATATTAATTTCAAGATGAATGAATGCGTCTGACGATAGATCAAAGCTACTGGCTAATTGATGGAGTACCCTCAGTGCACGAGGCCGGTCGTACTTGGCCGGTTTTTTATTATGATTGCCTTGTACGCTTAACGTTTTATTCCGATACGTACCTCCGTAAAAAGTGCGAAAGGGGCGAAACTCGGATGGATTAGATAATAGCAAAAAGTACCTGTTCATCTTTTTACAGCGGTAAAATATTAGCTCTAATTTGTCCGGGCATTTGGTGGATTTCCCGAGGGGCCCCCGGGGTGCCAAATCAAAGTATCGTGTGCCACTCGGAGGTGATTTTATAAGATCTATTGTCAAGGATACAAGTTATTGGATTAAAAAAGCGAAGGAAGTGATTTAGTATTGTTGTGCAAGTTAATGATTAATTTTTATAGAAAAATGATACAATTTACAAACAAATTTAAATTATAATCTAAAATTAAACTAATTTCTTAAAGCTAACTTATGTATTTATAGGTAGTTACAGAAAAGCAATTATAATAAATTAGTTTTACCTTTCAAGTTGTTCTAAAAGCTTTTTCTTATGACTTCAAACGATGCTTGGTATCCCAAGTACGAATTTTGTATGAAATGAAAAGTTTTTTTGCGAAATATAATAATAATAATAATATCTTGGGACAATTGACACCAATTGACCTAGCCCCAAACTAAGCAAAGCTTGTAATATGGGCACTAGACAACGGATAAACATACTTATATAGATAAAATACATACTTAAATACATATTAAACATCCAAGACTCGAGAACAAACATCCGTATTTTTCATACAAATATCTACCCCGACCGGGGATCGAACCCGGGATCTCAAGCTTCATAGTCAGGTTCTCTAACCACTGGGCCATCCGATCGTCTATAAATATGGATAAATATGTAAATATGGATGATATAACAATCTTTTTTGGATCTTTTGCGAAGACACACACAACGCTGATGATCAATTTTTTTCATGTCTGTTTTTTTTTCTTGTTTATTGTCTATAAAATGTTGTATATTATCTTATATTTGTGCGTCTTGCAAAAAGGAATAAATGTCTTCTTTCTTTCTTTCTTTCAATCTAAAGATGCTATTCTTGTGCGACTGTACTCTGCTCAAAATAAATGAGCAGGCACAACGTAGAATTCGTGAGTAATAACTGAAAAGTTCAAAAATATTCGAGTTTTATCTTAAGCACATGCCCTCTCGTTCTGAGAGGAGGCCTGTGCCCAGCAGTGAGACGTAAAGCTGGATGTTAATGTATCTTAAATTATTTGTAACATTTAAAAACCACATTCTTGTCTTAACCAATTATTCTTAACTCTTGTACTATACAACTTGTACTAGCACATGAAGAAGATGAATACAGGACAACACAAATGCACAAAGGCGAACTTATCCCTAAAAGGGATTTCTTCCAGTTAACCTTTGAACGGTTGACAAGACATAGGTATTAAGCAAGGGTAGACACATAAAAGTATACATACAAACATACACAAATCACGTCTTTGTCCCCTACGGGGTGGACAGAGGCCACATTTAGCAAGATTGTGGGCGTATAGGTGGAAAATGGAATTAAAATAGTGATGGGTTGCTAGCCTCAACTATAACATGATGCATTGCCCATTCCCTCGATGGGCTTTTACCATCTGCGCGGGTAGAGAAGCAACTTTTACAGTCAAGTGTAATAATATTTATCTAGTCAAAGTTTCAAAAATAAGTACCATACACTCTTACACCGGCGTAATAAGGTCGTGAGACATATTTTTGAGAAGTTCGTATCGATACTTATTTTTGCACTTGACCGTACATCCTATGTTTTTTCTTTGCTCCCAGATCAGCATGGAAGATGGAGAAAAAGTATAAGAACCTTAAATAATCCTAAATGCCACCTACCTATACTCCGTCACAATACTACCTATTATGTCCAAATCAACAGAGTAGAAACAACTCACACAGCCATTTTCACCGTTCCACTTTTGCGAAGACACACACAACGCTGATGATCTATTTTTCATGTCTGTGTTTATTTTTCTTGTTTATTTTCTGTAAATGTGTGTTACATTCTCTTATATGAATGGTAACGTAGGGAGGGGAAGGCCTAGACGGACGTTTCGAGACCAAATAGGAGACGTTTTGGAAAAAGGTCAGGTCAGGAGTACCCGAAACTGACGAGAATGTATGAAGAGATTGATGAATGTGGATGAAGCGAAAGAAGTATGTCAGGATCGTAGCAAGTGGAACAAAGTAGTCTCTGCCTACTGCTGTGGGAAAGAGGCGTGACGGTATGTATGTGAGTATGTATTCTCTTATATATGTGTGTCTTGCAAAAATGAATAATAATGTATTCTTTCTTTTCATTCTTTCCATTTTAAGACTAAGATATTTCAAGCTCACCAGCTATCAGCAATCATTCACGAAAAGGCTCAAGCTTAAGGCATCGAGAAGCCTAATTTTTAAAGGCAGACGCGGCTACCGGGCTCATAGCCTTAAGCGTTTCATTTCTAAGGCTCACAAAGCCGTTAAGTCGAGGGAAGCCGCAGGAATTCGCTTGAAAAGATTTAATAAGCTAAGTTGGGTGATGTCGGATACGGGTATCGTGTAGGTACATGGGAAAAATGATATTGTCGGAGTAATATTGGCAGAGATGTTGCATGGGTGCGAGTCGGGTTACCTCCACGTGTGGCCAAGAGCTGCGGTTCGTTTTTGGATCCGTCCTGGGCATCGGCTAATGATTTCCTGGCAGTTTCTGGGGGATATCATTGACCGTTGGCTAGGAGTCCGACAAGGGGGGAGGAGGGTCTTTGACTATTACCGTACAACGTTGCCGACATTTTGTCACAAGATTTTTTAATTATATTTTTGTTACTTTGACATTAGCGAAGTTGTCGTCGCTATAACCACTTGATACGCCACAAATAAGAAGAAGAAGAAGAGATGTTGCAAAGCAGAAACCAGCTATTCCTTCTCAAGCGTCATCCCATCATGTTACATCACCCACTTTTGCTTGTTTATCACCTCGTTATTAGATAAAGTTATCGGTGGTGGAAGGGTGAATCGACCGGATTGATTCCTTAACGTGTGACTGGTATTTGAATTATTTCAAAGCTTGGATAATTGAAGGCGATTCGACCAGCAACCAAAATTTGACAATTTGTCAAATTCTTCATTTGGCAAAAATCTTATCAGGCGAAAATCTTAGGAATCATGCTATAGACGATGAGGCTTGCAACCCATCACTATTTTGATTCCCCCTTTCCATCTAAATGCCCACAGTCCTGCTAGACGTGGCCTTTAGGTCTTATTACCTTAGGCTCTGTCTACCCCATTAGGGATAAAGACGTGATTTATGTATGTATGTATGTATACGTATATTCATTTAGCAAACCGCTGATTCATGTAAACTTTAAAAACAGAACTGCGAAACATGAAACTACCGTGAGACTTAATCATTATTACACATAAACGGATAACTCACGTATAAAAAGTCGAGTGATGCTCGACATGTTTCGGACTATTTCGTAGTCCTTTTTCCAAGAGCGCTCGCCCCGGCGGCAGCGAGACGAACACTGCGCGCCAGCGCTCTGCTCCCGTGGTTGTCTTGGAAAAAGGACTACGAAATAGTCCAAAACGTGTCGAGCATCACTTGACTTTTTATACGTGAGTTATCCGTTTATGTGTAATAAGAACTGCGAAAACCTAATCACGTAGCGTAAGGTTAAGTTAGTTTTTTGGAAGGTCCCCCTGAGCTGTTTTATTGAATTTATGAAAATTGCATAGTTCCCGCGGGTTAGCAAAAAACTAATTTTTTGCAAACGAAGTCGCGTGCAGCAGCTAGTATATTATATAAGTATGCTTATCCGTCGCCCGGTACCCATAGTACAAGGTTTGCTTAGTTTGGGGCTGGGTCAATTGGTGTAATTTGTCCCAAGGTATTTATTTATTTACAAAGCTCAGAGGTTGAGAAACAGGGGTAGGTGATGTTAATGCTAGTGGAGATAGTTCCTCGGATATCTTCTATGTTTCCAACTACACTGTGAAGTTAATTGCGTATTTGATTAGCATCATACGGCACCGAAATTTGAAATGCAAATGACTTAACGATGTCATCGAGTTGATTGTGGCTTTTGTGGCTTAATTGTGGCAGCAGTTCCGTTGCGAACAATTAACAGAATATAATATTATTCGATTTATTAGGTTTCTCGAAAATCGTACTTCTCGTTTTCTTCCCGTCATTTTTACAGTTGAAGACTTTTTAGGATATGACTTGTGACGGGTTAGAAGAGATAATCATTATAGTGGAGCTCTGGTGACCCAACCAGGATAGTCTCCGCAGAGGGGAACCCTTCAACGGTTGGTCCGATTGACTTGAAATTTGGTAGGTACACATGTAGGACGGATGACAATGCAAGTACAGTGAGCAGAAAACAATTTTTGTCAGAAACTTTATTTCATAGTAATTGATATATGTATGTATGTATGTAAACTCTTTATTGCATATATAAATTTTAAAAATACAGAAATACAGAGAAAATAGTACAAAGGCGAACTCACGAACGAAGGTTGATATACCTACCAACATGAATGCGTTTCGAGACTGAAAACGTATGTTTATGTTTATGTTTATTTAGTCATTCAATATAAAATTACATCACTTAAAATTAAATTTCAAGGAATTTATATTGAAATCGTCAGCTTAAAATAAAAAATGTCAACAATTAAAAATTAAATACAATTCAATTTAAATACAAATAAAAACTCGGCCACCATGGCCTTTCCTGCTCCTCGGGCGCCGGCCGCCTGTCCCGCCATGCCGCTCTCAACGACATTCTTCGAAGGGCGCTCGTCAGTGCCAACGTGCCCGCTGCTCTGGAGCCCCAGATTGTGCGGAGCGACGGCAAGCGCCCGGACGGAATGTCTTTGATACCCTGGAAGACGGGCCGTGCGCTGGTGTGGGACGCCACTTGTACTGACACCGTGGCGGCGTCCTACCTACCCGCAACTACCAAACGTGCGGGGGCGGCGGCGGACGCCCGGGAACGCCTCAAGGTCTCAAAATACAGCTGTCTCGGCGCCCAATATCATTTCTTTGCTTTTGGTGTCGAGACTCTAGGTCCTTGGGGTAAAGGTGCGCTGGAGCTACACAAAGAGCTCAGCAAGAGATTGAGAGAGGCAACAGGCGACCCTCGCGCCGGCAGCTTTCTCGCGCAAAGAATCGCAATCGCAGTTCAGCGCGGGAATGCTGCCTGCGTGATGGGCACCCTGCCAAGAGGCCCAGCTCTCTTATATAATTAATTTTAAAGTTTATTTAGTTATTTTAATTTAATAGTAGTTTTAGTTTTGTATTAACATTTTAAATAAAGTATTATGCTTCGAATTAAGCAATTATTGGAATTAAATCATTAGTCAAATAAAAATATGTCATAAAATGGAAATTATCATTAAAAGTAACAAAAAATAATAATAAAAAATATGGTATGGTATGCTAGCCATTTAATTAAATTAACTTAGATCTTGATAGTAGGTACTAATAATAGTGTGACATGGGAACGTGCTGGTGTGAAAAAGATTTTAGTGACTAGGATAGAAAGAAGTGTGCTTAGTTGGTTTGGTCACGTAAAGAGGATGGATGAAAATAGACTAACTAAACAGATCTATACCTATGGGGAGTGTGAATAGATGCGTTGGGAGGGAAGGCTCCAGTTCCTGGACCAAATATAAGACGTTCAAAACGAACAAACACACACACTTACTCACTCACATCGTCACAAGCTTTCGCATTCATATAATAGTAGAATTCCGCGGCAGTCTTTGTAAAATATTACTCATAATTCATTTTAATAATAATAATAATATTTTATTTTCGAGCAACTACATGACTCATACATTATTGTGTTAGTACATGGCTTATTCTATGAATGTTAGTCTTATTATATAAAATATACAATTGTCAATTGTGTTATATAATGTCTTATTATATATATAATATTTTAGATTGTATCTCCCTATTTATTATAGTTCGCGCATGTCAACATTCTTATTATGCGACAAGAATAAACCGCCTTTAATCCCTTGGGCTTTTTATTCGCTAACTTAAAGACATAACTAAAGTTAATACGAGTAGTTGCGATACTTCAAGCCATAAATCGATGGACAGGCAGAGTTTATAGCCCCAAGTTTCGTAGTAAAACTATAATTTATGAGATCCTTGATAACATTAATCTATGAAATCAGTATGCGTCACGCCTATTTGAAGTTTAGTAGTACATACATACATACATACATACCGCCACGCCTCTTTCCCACAGGGGTAGGCAGAGACTACTTTGTTCCACTGGCTACGATCCTGACATACTTCTTTCGCTTCATCCACATTCATCAATCTCTTCATACATGCTCGTCGGTTTCGGGTACCCCTGACCTGACCTTTTTCCAAAACGTCTCCTATTAGGTCTCGGAACGTCCGTCTAGGCTTTCCCCTCCCAACCCCGGCCCGCAGGCGCTGGGAACGTGGGCCGCTGAGGGGGCTACGAGGAGTTAACCTCTTTAAAAAAACAGACGGTCACCGGCGGGGGAGGGCGGGGAATCCGGAACCCGCATTCAACGGTGCCGTCGCCACCTGCCCCATCCCGGGGCGGCCAGTGGACGTTGCGGTGGTCACCGTGTGCGCCCGCAACGCCCGCAGTTCAAGGCCTGGAGGGAACGTGTGTGTTTTTAGACGGTAGGCCTCTCCCCTTCTTCCATAGGGAAGGCAGCGGCGAGATGGAGAGCCCGTCATACCTCCGTTCGTATGCTGCCCCGAGCGCGGAGATGCATAAGGCGCATTTTCCACACGTTAAAAAAAAAAAAAAAAAGGCTTTCCCCTCCCAACGCAACCATACACACTCCCCAGATAGATCTGTTTAGTTAGTCTACTTTCATCCATCCGCTCAACGTGACAAACCAAATAAGCATACTTTTTTTCTATCCTAGTAACTATATCCTCTTTCACACCCGCACCCGTTCCCTTATCACAATATTCATTATTCTATCTTTCAGTGATACACCTTCCATACTTCTTAACGCTCTCATTTCTACTGCATTTATTCTACTTTCATGCTTCTTTTGCCATTTGCAACATTTGTGAAATACAATTAAAAATACTTAAAGCATTTACAGGGCTAGCCCTCTCCCTGCTAGACTAGCAACGCACCCTCTAACCTCTAGTATTGCGGGCGTCTATAGTACTGGTGCTCACTTATCATCAGGCAACCCACTTGCTCGTTTGCCTTCCCTGTCATATAAACAAAAGTGACGTAATTGCTACAGTCTAAAACACCGCACTTACACCAAATCCTATATACGTTCCACTGCTGGGCACAGGCCTCTCGGAGTGAGAGGTGGCTATAGTTCCCACGCGGGCCCGGGATCGGAAACTTCACACACACCATTCAATTGCTTCGCAGATGTGTGCAGGTTTTCCTCACGATGTTTTCCTTCACCGAAAAGCTCAGGGTAAATTTCAAATGTAATATCGCACATTAATTCCGAAAAACTCAGAGGTGCGAGCCCGGGCTCGAACCCACGACCATCTGCTTGAGAGGCCCTCTTTGTAGTGCACCTCTTTGATCATCAAGGAATATGCCTGCCAAATATCAAGAAACTAGCAAGTCAGTAACTCTTTTTTTTCTTATCCCAAGGGAATTTCGCGAAATCACTTTTCAAATATCGTAAGTACCTACTGGTATGCCAAATTTAAAGATTCTAGTACCTAATTATAGTTACGGAGATAAGAACAAGGACTTAATATTTGGTATAAATTACTTTATGTAAGATACATAAAGAACAAACCACGGCTTTTTTACCTTCTCTAAATCCTTCTTCAATGCCTTCCCAAAGCTGCCACCCGCTTGGCATTGCCTCAGATGTATGAAGATCAATTCTGAATATCCCACACGCAGACACATGGCACTTTCGCGCCATAACGCGCGCCATTTTGCAAGATGGCGTCATTTATAAACGTCAACAAGCCACGTCATATTTCATCGTTATACGCGGTTAGAATTTCGGGGATTAATGAATAACAGTCTGTTATAATTAACTAGGGCTTTTAATTAAGTTTGTTGAAGGCATGTGATTAGCGATGGAAGTGTACTGTGTAGCTACATAATTAATAATGATTAAATTTGATGGGGATGCGGTGTTTCATCTCTTTTTTCCCTTTATTTGCCGCTATTTCCTTTTCATGTATTTTTCGACAAAAAGATTGTGCGCAAAACAGAATCCCGAATGCGCTGCGTAGGTTAAAGTTTGCCAAAAATCATTGTACTTGCGACAGAACTGTTTCCCTTTAACAGTTATAATCTAGGGGCATGGTAATGTCCCCGCCAAAACGATAAAAAAGGAGGTGTTAAGTACCTACCTACCTTTTCTCAAACCGTTTCGCCGTATTTTGAAACCCTCACAACATCGTCCCATTTGACACCAAAGAGCCCAAATTTACAGTGTATATCAGTGTATCTGTCTTTTCAATTCAATTCAATTCATTTTTTTAAATCTAGCTCCATCGATTCTGTCGATGATTCTGCCAATGTTGAGGTTGAAGAAGACACTACTTGTTTTTTTTCAGCCGTTGTTCGGTAGCTTCAGCGTGCGGTACAATCTGTCTTTTAAGGTTGGTTTAAAACGCCCAAAATATAATTCCACGCCGACCAAGTCGCGGGCACCAGCTAGTCTTGAATATAAATAATGGAAGCGCGACTAAGATACGTATTAGTATGCTCGCCACTCCTGTCTGCGGGAGCCTGCCGTGATGTGATATTGGCAATAATCATATCGATCTTGTGTAGGCACTTGTAAGTTTTGTAACATACAGCAATGCGCTAGTTGCAAAACCTTCTCAAAATAGCAAGGTCTCAGAAATTTCCCGAAACTTTCACGAGAATTTATGTTATAACGAAAGTTTCCAATGGGAATTAAAAAATACTTCTTTTAATGTTATTTTAATAGGATTTTCATTAGATAACCAGTCGAAATGTTCCCATTGATAATTAATCAATTTTATCTACATCCATATCATAACTACCCTACAATATGTTCAGGAACGATTAGCAAATGGCCTACTGTAAGAAACCTGTATCTGTGGTTGTATTATAATGTTTACTTTAGAGTATCAATATCGATACTCTGTGTTGCAGTACTATAATATTTTCATTAGAGTATCAATATCGATAAACTTAAACGTTTCATGTCTATCTGTTTGCGTACCTATGTAAGCAACCTATGCGAAGAGTCCCGGGATCGAATCCTGGTGGGGGCATATATTTGTGTGATGAGCACGAATAATATTTGTTCCTGAGTCATGGATGTTTCAGGATTGAAGTATGTATTTCTCTAGATAAGTATGTGCAATATATATCGCTGTCTAGTACCCGTAACACAAGCCTTACTAGTGCTTACTTTGGGACTAGGTCAGTTTGTGTGAATTGTTCCCTAATATTTATTTATTTACTTATTATTTATTAATATAAAATAACCTCAACTGCCTACACTTTGCTTAAGAGCGGGGTCTGCTAACAGTCAAAAGTCAAAAGTCAAAAGTCAAAAGTGTTTTATTTGTGAAACATAGGTGATGGCTGCATAAATACAGAGATGTTACATATTTTAGTGTTGCACTATGTTTTGCCGGTTGGCGTACAAAAACATTGGCTATTAAGTAGTATTAACAATTTAGGTCATCATTTAAATAATCGAGAACAGAATAATAGCATTTATTCGTAAGCAGGGTTAATAATTTACGTCTCAAAAGTGGATTTTACATTCACTTGCCGAATTTATAAGGATCAGTCAGACTCGCGCTTAGCCGATTTTTTCGCCTACGGAGACGATGTCGCGAGTTAATTGTCAATAATAATTAATCTAAGCCTCTAGTGTAAGTTTTCGCATATAAAAACGTCTCGAACGCGTTCATTTGTGTTCGATCGACCAATAACAGTGCCAGAGTTTAGCGCGCGTAGAATTCTATTTTATCATTGGTGTATCGTAATTTCCCGCGCTACTAAAATTGGTCTACTGCGCAGGTACATCGTGGAGCATTATTTTTGTTGTCAAACTGTAAACGTCTCAGTTGCTATAGGATGATTGGCAGCGCCACTTGCGGATCGAAACGGCAACAAACTGTTCTCATAGTACATACATACATACTTACTTTTCGTAACTCCTATACCATCCCTATGTTCAATAAAACTAGGTACAGACTTCCAAATTAATCCGGAGCGAAAGGAATCAAATGAGATCACAAAATGGTATAATTACCAAAATTAGCTTCTCTTCAAAAGTATTCGCCGAGGGGAATATCTAATTGGAATTTAATTTGTACAATGTCTCGGTAACTGGATGGAAATTTATGAAATTGGAACGCAATTTTCTTAATTTCTAAGAAACCATTTTTCTAAAGCTAGCGTGGAACTGAACAGGCACCATCGTACTAAAGGTCACTGGCTACTCGGTATCCCTTTTGAATCTATAATAGTACATTATGATACAAGTGTGCTATGTTGGTAATTACACACGAGGCGTATTGTACGCGCGAGCGCGAGCGAGCGCGGGTAAGAGAGCCGAGATGTGTAATTACCAAAGCACACGCGTCGCATACGACGTTTTTCAACACATTTGCGAGGAAAAATAAATAAAATTTAGTTAATAAAAGGACTTTAAGAACTTTAGTTTACCTTTGTTACCAGACATTGCTTACCTGGAGCTGCTTTATAACTTTACTTTATCATTTGGTAATTAACACCTTGGATTTCTTACTGATATAACTGTCCGAACATTGTCCGAACATATTTTAGTATTTCCAGCGACGGACACCACATTTCTTTATTAATTGAACTAGTAATTTTTAAAGTAATAAACTAACAAAGTCTGAATCAACAATATCTGTGAAAAATGACGGCAGATATTATTTCTCTGCGCCAATCCGCACGCAGCACTCGCGCATGCGCGCTGTGCAGTTAGCACGCGCGTGGCGAAGACACTGACAACAGACTGCTAAACAGCCTAATATTAAAATTATAATAAAATAATTAATCAGTGTCTTCAATATACAAATTATGGTCCCTTTTTAGGTAAAAATGAATAATTTGTCGAAATTAAATGTTTATTTATCATCTTTAAACTAAAATAGTTTAATATTCACGAAAATATTCCTTGGTCCTATTGATACTGAACCGTTTGCTGAGATTTAAAAAAAGTTTATATTACCGCACTCGTGCGGTAATATTATTACAGCACTTGTGCGTAATAAGCTGTATTATGAGTTTAAATGCGGTGCAATAAGACTCAATTTACGAGCAACTGTGTTGAAAAGTAAATAAAATGAATCAACGAAATGTATGTCGCATAAAACTTCCGGACGACTGCACATACATACCTACACACACATACACAAATCACGTCCATATCCCTTACGGGGTAGACAGAGCCTAACCTTTTTTTTTCAACGTGTGGAAAATGCGCCTTATGCATCTCCGCGCTCGGGGCAGCATGAACGGAGGTATGACGGGCTCTCCAACTCGCCGCTGCCTTCCCTATGGAAGGAGAGGAGAGGCCTACCGTCTAAAAACACACACGTTCCCTCCAGGCCTTGAACTGCGGGCGTTGCGGGCGCACACGGTGACCACCGCAACGTCCACTGGCCGCCCCGGGATGGGGCAGATGGCAACGGCACCGTTCAATGCGGGTTCCGGATTCGAGACAGACCCTAACATAACCTAACTAACGGGGTAACAGGTACAGACCACATTTAGCAAGATTGTGGGCGTATAGGTGGAAAATGGGATCAAAATAGTGATGGGTGACTGCACCAAATTTGATAATTCTTTTTTTGTTGTGTTCTTTAAAATAAAATATTAAAAATATTAATTATATATATAAAAGTATAAAATAATAAATAGCCTAAAACGGGGGAAAAGCCGCGGGCAGCAGCTCGTTTATAATAGTTATGGACAGTAGTAAGAAACTAAAGAGCGTTCTTTCTAAGCACCTTATCTGATATTGTACTGAAAAGTAAGAATAATTCTGTCCTCAAGAAGCCCCTTTATATCGTCTTTTGTACTAGAACTTAGTGCTTCAATAAAACGTTTATAACCCACAAACAGCACGAATCGATGCTCCTACTGTTAAGGCCCAGGCACGATCACGAGCGACAAGCGGCGCGGCTAGCGTTTTACTTGTTCAATGCGTGTTGTTCTATTCCCACTAGTTCCATTGTCACTATACAACGGGACTGCTAATGGAACTAGTGGGAAGAGACCTGTTATACTAGGTGATTAGGCGACCAGATATTCATTACTTCCCTGTACGCAGTCGGTTAAGCGTACTGGCAGTCTAGCGTCGGAACATCTGCCGACCGACGCGTGGAACTGCGCGGCCGTTTGAAATGCCGAGGATTCCTTCGCCTTCGATCCAGCGACACAGACGTCTCGTGAACCAACCCCCTTGCTGCCGATCCTCATTATGTCACGCTCAAATTTTCCTTTTACAGTTTCTTAAGTTCATTTATTGTAAACTAGCTTTTGCCCACGACTTCGTCCGCGCAGATAACGTCAGAGTGACGTGACGATATACCCCATACATCCACTCATGTCTCCAAGTAGGTAGGTACCTATAAGGTTTTTATTTCCTATCTAGTGGGAAATTCGGAAAATCCCTTCTTAGAGCACCTACGTGATCCTCTAGGAATGTTATCTACTAATTAGTGTCTTAATTATTAACCTCGTCTTTTTATCCCATGGGAAATTCGAAAAATTCCTTTGTAGCGCCACCTTTACACTACGCAAGGACCAATATGTAAGTATGCCAAATTTAATGTCTGTAGCTTTATTGGAACAACATTTCGGGATTTTTCAATCCCGCAAGAAAATCGGGATAAAAAGTATTATATGTCCGTCTTCTGGTTCTAAGCTACCTCCCCACCAATTTTCAGCCAAATCGGTTCAGCCGTTCTTGACTTATAAATAGTGTAACTAACACGACTTTTTTCTTTTATATATGATATATAGATATTCCATTCCGTTTTGATATCTTTATTATACGTTGGTGCCTATCCTAATGTTTACTGTGAGAAAGTTCTACGGTGGGTCAGCAATCATAATGGTTCGACTGTACTTTATTTGACTCGTTCGTTCATGAACCAATCTTTACTTACGGTCGAAGAAACTAAATCACCTACATTTGTGAAACCTCATACAATTTCGGAATAATTTCTTTGGCGGTTATGGCAAATCAGTAGATATGACATTTGCAGTGAAAGGGGTCCACAGTGGTGCGCGATTCGGTTTCTTTCACTCGACAAAAATCGCTCGCCTAACTATGCTCGCGCGCAGTCGTGGCTGAGCCGACTCATAAAACTTGCAACTATCTAATAAAGACAGCAATAAACAACTCGTATGATAACAGATAAACATTAATAGTGAAGTGCATGAAGTCTTTATTGTTTCGAGTATCTTAACAACTTTTATACGACGCTGTTTCTTGGGAACCATTGAAAATTGTACTGAAGGCATTTTGTATTTCAGTGATCTTAGGTTTCCTATTTGCAGGACCCTTTTAGAAGGAAACGCCGATGATCTCAAAGTAATAATGAACATTTAATTTATCCGTCAATCTTCTTATATACTATTTACAACACGTGAGATAGACATACACAAAACATGAGACAGACTACATTTAACCCTTAACCAGGCTATGTACTATATAGGACCACATTGTGTTTGATTTTTTTTATCGAGCAATGTGTCCCTGAGGACCACAATATGTCAAACACTCATAGATAAGAAACACTTCTTGTGTTTGATCAGTATTTGCGTGAAACGGATCGACCCAAAAAAAAAAAAAAAGAAAAGTTTCTACAGTTGAAACTTTTTCGTAAACAAGGGCCGTTTTTGTTGGGTACTGTGAAGTTAATTGCCGAAAATGCCGAAAAAAAATCCGGTGAGTACTGTTTGTTCATTTTAAGCATATATTTGAGAGTTTTTACGTTATCTGAATTTATTTTATGTTTCATAACAAATGGTTTCGTACTTGTAATGATAATTTGAATTATGTGGTCCATATACGATCATTGTCCGGTACGCATTCAAAATTATCGGTAGGTATATTGATGAGGTTTTTTGTTTTTAGCCTCGACCGCTAAAAGACAGATATATCGAAGTACTGTTGCAAAGATTGGTCTCATCAGAAGATGAGGATACCGACGATGACGATTTTCAAGTAGATTTTTTCGACAATATCAACCAAAGGCTAGATGAATCACAAAATATTACTACAGATGACTTACTCGACGTATTCTCTGGTACAGTAAGAGGGCTAGTCAATAACTTCACTTCCCGCAAAGCGTGTGCAACAATATTGAAAAATAAAAAAGGAGGTGTATATGGAATCCCCGACGAGGTGCGACTAGTCAATTGGTGTTCATTTGCCTAATGCAGGAACCAAACGTCGGTGCCGTTTCTGCAGCTCTAGAACTAATCCCAAAAGGTCGCAAATAGAGTGCAATATGTGTAAAGTTCCACTATGCATGGAACCATGTTTTGCAAGGTTCCATTTGCCTTACGAGCCTCATAATTTGTAATAAGTCAAAAAACAATTACTTTAAGATTTTTACCGTATTGGGCAAGGTACTCATATGGACCACATGTTTTTTACTTGCTCATACAAGGTACTCACAGGGACCACAAGGTTTTTTTTCTTTAATAATAAATAAAAAAATAAATAAAAAATCTGGTTTACTTGCTTTTGCCATATATAAACTAATTCCTGAATTTCATAAATTTTACTCAATAAAACCCTCGTTGCCTGGTTAAGGGTTAACATAACGATGAATTTACAGGGTAGTTCATAATATAGCCGTTTGGCTTTACCCTCTTAAAACTAACATTAGATTGCAGCCGGTGAGCGAGAGCCATCTTCTGTCTCGCTCCAACCGTTGCGTAAATATCGAGCGCTGCGCCTGCGCGCTCTCAGTTGCTTCCAGCCGCCGATGCGTGCGCATGTCCCCACAATCTTGTTTTGTTTTTAAACCGGTTAAATTTTTGACATGGATCCGCATGATTGCTAGTCCTAGTCCAAGAGCTAGCTACGGAAATAGGTATACAATTTATAGAGCAACGAAATTCCTCTAGTTAGTATGCGATACTATCATTATTAATTCATTCGAGCGCCTGACTGCTTTTCAGCGGTGGGTGACTAACTATGGCACTTTTTTCCGCATTTTGGATGTCACCTAGTACTACTTTTCCTCCAATTAAAACGCCTGGCAATGTTATATTCGAATTAAATATATAATTAGCTATTATATCACACCCAACTCTGAGCTCTATAAATTAGACACCTTCAATTGCGGCTCCACCCTCCTTTTGTTGCCCATCCACTCTCACACCCACTGCGATTTATGTATGTACGAGTATGTAAGTAAATAATATTTTGTGTAAATTTGGAAAATAACGACACCTTGTTAGAAATGTCGGTAAACGTCAAGCTGCCTGGATACACATTTTAATTAACCACGAACGAAGTCGCGGGCAACAGCTTGTTTCTTAAAATTATAATGTTACTAATTTGTTGCAATTCATTTATTTATCGATAGATGGCGCCATAAGTTTAGGACCGTCCGATAGTGCAGCTACTCGGCAAAAGGTGGCATCACCAAACAGTTTGGATTCCAATATTTCCAATGTACCTAGTAAAAGTAAACCAAGGGTGAGGCCAGACGATCGGAATTTTTTGAGTTGTGATTCGCGCAAATTTTTCTGTATACGGAAGTGGAAGTCTAACTGATTTTGCTTCGCTGTGTGATTGAAAAAATTGAGTTTTTTTAATAAAACCGATTGCAACAGTAATAACGCGATCGAATTTAGGCGACTCACAAACGCAAAATATTACGCTCGTATGGCGTCTAATAAGCAAAATTCTGCGTAGTCCAAGAGCCGATGCCCATAATAAAGGCTTGTTTCGAAACCAACTCCATTATCTATACAGGGCAGCAGTAATTGAATAGTGATGTGCACTCAGCTCAGGATGCAATTACGGCGAGCCGACTGCAGAGTGCGGCCGACTGGAGTGTACTCTTGGCCTACGTTCCGATGAAAAAGAATTTTTGCATCATGATTGACGGATCTCGTGATAAAGTAATTTTTAAATGGCTTAAAACTCTAACATAAAAATGAAAACGTAAGCATTTTACTTTCCATACAGGTCTGGGAGCAAAGAAGAACCATAGAATGTACTCACGACTCATGACTTTGATAGGCGATGCGTCTAGCAGCCCATCACTATTTTAATTCCCCTTTCCACCTATACGCCCGCAATCATGCTAAACGTGGCCTTTAAGTCTTGTTACCTTAGACTCTGTCTATCCCGTAAGGGATAAAGACATGATTTGTGTGTGCGTGTGTTTTTTACTATAAAAAGAGTGACAAACATACATTCACCTTTGCAAACGTTTGCATATATTACACAAGTGAAATAAGAGTTACTTCAAAAACTAATTCTTATTGGATGAAACGAGATGTTTATTCGTATCCAATTAAAAAAGTAGCGAATATGCATTTTCCGGATTCAACGGAGCGTTAAAAATTACTTCACAAACTAAATATCGTATACCGAGGTACTTTAACAATAACTTTAATCTTAAGTGACGCTTTTGACATCTGTTTCAAAGGTTTTATGTCAAACTAGCGACCCGCCCCGGCTTCGCACTGCATGCATGTATTATACATATAAACCTTCCTCTAGAATCACTCTATCTATTAAAAAAAACCGCATCAAAATCCGTTGCGTAGTTTTAAAGATTTAAGCATACATAGGGATATAGGGACAGAAAAAGCGACTTTGTTTTATACTATGTAGTGATTATACGTCAAGATCGTCAGTTTTAGTTCTTTTGCTATGCTCATAGTAACTGGATGCAAGTCTCGCTTAATAGGCACAATAGGTAACGTCATTGCTTTAGGTTCGTTAGATATTCGAATTGAAATGTAGCCTCAGCCTGACATGTCAGATTGTAACGTAATTGCTTCCAGAGTGAACGCAACAACTCAATTACTGCTGCAAGGCGATAATGCAGCCCCATACAAAAGAGCGTAGTATTATTGTCGCGAACTCCTTAGTTTTGATACTGTTTTATATTTTCTTTAAACATTTTGTTTTTTGAAGTCTTTTTGTCAAGCCAGTTGTCAGACATTAGTGCCCGACAATTGTGTCAGACATTAATGTCTGTTAGCAAAGAAAAAACAAAGTTGCTTCTCTTCCCGCGCAAATGGTAAAGACCCATTGAGGGAATGGGCGAAAATCATCGGAATCATGTTATACTCGATGCGGCTAGCAACCCATCACTATTTTGATTCCACTTTCCACCTCTACGCCCTCAGTGTCTTGCTAAACGTGGCCTGTAGATCTTGTTACCTTAGGCTCTGTCTACCCCGTAAGGGATAAAGACGTGATTTGTGTGTGTGTCAGTTGTTACTTATCAAAGTAAAGAAGCAGTTCCGTTTCCTGGTGTTCTCATTTGCCATCAATTATCCTTCATTTTCCTCACATTATCATACAGTCCACACATCCTACGCTTCAATTATGGACGACGGCTCTTTGAGTTGGCAAACGTTGACATAATTTTAAAGCCCGAATAGACGACGCAAATTCTGACACAATTGTCAGACATTAATACATGCATACATGTGGAATGGAACGTAAGAGGGTGTGAAGGTGAAGGAATTTGCGGGTGGTAGGGCTTTGTGCAAGGTCCGTCCGGATTGCTACCACCATCTTACTCGCTAATCCTGCCGCTAAGTAGCAGTGCTTGCACTGCTGTGTTCCGGTGTGGAGAGTAAGACAGCCGGGGAAATCACGGGCACAAGAGGCATTTCATCTTAGTCCTCCTGGTTGGCAACGCATCTGCAATCCCTCCGGGGTTGCGGGTGTCTATGGGCAGTGGTGATCACTTACCATCAGGTGACCCACTTGCTCGTTTGCCTTCCTATTCATATAAAAAAAAAAAAAAAGGTGACGGACGATATTATGAGTGAGACGATAAATATTCGATTTGAAGAATGACATGACGTATGGAAGATGTTTAGGACTTAGAATCAGTCTGCTGTACGATTTCACCATTTTAATATCTAAAGAACGAAATATATACTTGAACGGTGACTAAATTGGCATCTTTTATTAATTTAGTCCCACCTATATACATAAATCACGTGTTTATCCCATACGGGGTAGAGAGAGACCTAAAGACCACGTTTAGCATTATTGTGGGTGTATGGATGGAAAGGGGTATCAACATAGTGATGGGTTGCTAGACATATCGTCTATAACATGATTCCAAAGATTTTCGCCCATTCCCTCGATGGGCTTTTATCATCTGCCCGGGAAGAGAAGCAACTGGTACATTCTATGTTTTTCTTTGCTCCCAGACCAGCATGGGACATTAATGTCTGATACAATGGTCGGGTACTAATGTCTGACATAAGTGTAGGTTACAAATGTCTGATTTGGTTAAATGTCAAAAGCGACACCTTAACAAGATGTCACAATTTATTTATTTATAAAGTAGATTATTCTGTCGTTAACTATACCGGGTATACTATACTTCCATGCTGGTCTGGGAGCAAAGGGAAAACATAGAATGTACCAGTTGCTTCTCGTCCCGCGCAGATGGTAAAAGTCCATCGAGGGAATGGGCGAAATTCTTAGGAATCATGTTATAGGCGATGCGGCTAGCAACCCAACACTATTTTGATTACTTTTTCCACTTATACGCCTACAATCATGCTATACGTGGCCTTTACGTTTTGTTACCTCAGGCTCTGTCTACCCCGTAAGGGATATAGACGTGATTTGTGTACGTATGTATGTAACTATACCGGTATGATGTAAATCTTTTTGTTTAGACAAAGAGACCACAGGAAAATCTTACTATAGATACCTACCGATATAAATGTACAGTCTTAATACTGAAGTTCACCTCTCTCAAGATCCTTTCTACTTAGGGATAAGGGAATTTACTCCTATTTAATACTTACTGGGGGCTATATACCTCTCGAACACACTTAACGTAAGAGCTTGAGTTGACCCTTGGGGTTTCCAACCGCTTAGAAGCAATTTGTATTAATAATGTTGTTAATTGTTGTAGTTTCATTGGAAGTTAAACAGAATCATTTTAGAAGCGAAACAGTGTTAAAAACAACCACTTTTTGTCTATTTCAGCCTTTATTTCTTGGAAATTTCTTCTAATAAGTCAAAGGCTTCTCTGTTATAATTTCTATCACATATTCTTCATTTCTTTATGAGTAGCGGAGTAGCAAGGTACCTAAATGTTTCTTGTTCAGCCTATATCTCGGTTATTTTAATAGTTACATATATAAATCACGTCTTTACCCCTTATGGGGTAGACAGAGCCAAAGATAACAAGACATGAAGGCCACGTTTAGCATGCCGTATGCGCACCTATAGGTGGAAAGGGGATTCATAATTAAATAGCGATGGGCTGCTAGCGGCATGGCCTATAACGAATTAAAGAATATATATATTGTTGGTTCCAAAAATGAGCTTTTATTAAAATATTTAAGAAAAAAACAACTACATTTTTGATAGTCATTGTATTCTTCTTGCCTTGAGTGGGTGTCAGACGGGCGAGACAGTTCACTTACTTACGGTTCGACGACTTTACTCGCCTGTGTGACAGTCTAAGTACGCGTACTTTTAGAGTAAAATACAGGCGAGTAAAGTCGTCGATCTAAAAGTACACGAACTTAATTACCCGTAATTGCAAGAGCGTCCTGAAGCAAACACCTTAAACTATCTCCGTTAAGTTCCTGTTAGTCTGATATTCAATTTTTATGCGCTTTAGGCATGCGTTTGATTACAACGACATTGACAGAATATAAGCACTACTCGTGAAAGAAAGGCGTAGTACCTACTATAAGACTTAATGACTTAAGTCTTTTTTCTTCGAATGGTGTGAACTTAACCTATGTATGCATAAGAAATTCGTGACATTCCTATTGAAAAAGGAGCAAATTATTAAACTTGGTTTAAATTTGCCATTTTTACACTTTATGACACTACTGTAGGGCTCTGAGGGTTGTAGCCAGGTCTACACTGACTTATTTAAGAGACTCCTGGGTTTATGCGAAGAGTACGGGTTCTTCCGCTCTGAGCCAAGATCTTTTTAATTACCTATCAATAAAATATAATTAAGCTTTTAACCGTATATTATTTTAAAGTCATGAACTTATGCAATCTAAGATATAGCAGTCATGGCTTCGGAGACAGCTGTTCAGGTTAATGTCCTCAAGAAAGACTTTGTTTCTTTCGATTCTAATTAAATTCCAAAACCAAATTATCAATATTTGCATTACCTGCCAGCGAGTTGATTTGTATATACATACTTTTGTAGCTTAGTAGCTAAGCTTATACAAAAATGTCGAGCTCTTGTTTCGTCGGGCATAACCTTTAAAAATTTTATAACGTCTGTTTCACGTTAGTTTCATATCAAACTGTGGTTAGGTATTATTCCGTCGCTTCCAACCTCATTCTACGTACCGTACCTAACTTAATATCACTATTCTCCCTAATCCACCTACCTTTATAGTCGGAAGGCACTAAAGGAAGAACAATTAACAAAGGACGGGGATGTTCCACGCAATGGCTCCCCCGCCGCGCGTTCAATGCCGACAGGATGATATTTATTATCTGGGCCAGGCTACTACAGTATCACATAGTTCCATTCGTGGAAGAAAGACGTAAGTCATTACGTCTTTATGGGACTAATGGCTTTTTTCCACTAATGTCCTGAGTTCGGGATGTCCCTTTGTACTTACCTTTAATTGTGTAAGACGTACGACTTGAGCACCTTTTTAATAAAAGAAAAGAAGCTAGTTTTATTATAATTATGAAATGAACTGTGACTACAAAATTACCTACTCTTTTACTTAAAGTAAGATCGTGGTCGCGGCATTTACTCATAGTGAAATTATTATTTACTAGCTGTTGCCCGCAACTTCGTCTGCATAGAATTCGTTTATCGCTATCCCACAGGAATTACGCAATTTTCCGGGATAAAAAGTAGCCTGTGTGTTATTCCAGACTATAATCTATCTATGTTCCAAATTTCGTCTAGATCTGTCCAACCATTCTGGCGTGAAAGAGTAACAAACATTCAAACATACTCACAAACTTTCACATTTATAATATTAGTAGTATAGGATTCATTAAAATTTAACTCTATACCAAATTTTGTTAAAACTTACAAAAAACCTATTAAAGTTCGTTACAATACAATACAAATACTCTTTATTGAACACCACAAATCAGTACAAGTCAGTTGTTCGTTAATGTTCGTAAGTTGGTTAGTGATACATGTCTTAAAAGAAATATCAAATTAAAAAATAATCGTTGACCAATTCATACCGGTTTCGACGATGCATTTGACCGAATGTTTCGGGAAGCACTTGAATTTGGGACCTTCCTTTTTCCTTCTCTTTAGTTTAAATTTAGTGTAATCGCAACTAAAATTAAAGATAATGATTTAAGAGTTATAATTCGAACACCTCCCTTTTCAGAGTCGGTTAGAACTCTTCGCAGCCCTTATTAAGACCGACCGGAAGTCGTAGTTCCCGGTTAGTTTCCGGCGAAGGCTGTTCCGGATATTGCGTTGTTCGCCGGAACTGCTAGCTTGTGTGTTTTCTCTTCCATTTAAGAAGAAATAAAAGATAAGGGAGAGAGAAAGAAGATTTGTCCTTATTAGGTACTGTTATATTGAATAGTTATATGTCAGTTGGAAGATTTTTAAGCATTTTCTGAAAAGGGTTTTAAATAAAAAACATTTAAATTGTTCACAACGCTTTTACTGCACCGCGTAACATTTGTATACTTAGAGATCTTAAAAATGCAGAGTTGAGCAAAATTTAATCATTTTCGTGGAAAAAACACAACAATAATGTAAATACACAACAGAAATAAAAAAAATAAACACACTACTCAAAATGACATCAAAACCCCAATCCATTTTAATCCTCATACTTATAAACGCATTGTAAGCTTATTTTAGCTATAAAATTTTATTTTCTTTAACATATTTACAATATTGGTTTTAACCATACACAGTCAAAAAGATTGAATTATTGATATTGATTGAAATAATGAAGAATGTTTCAGAGGTAAGCTTGATATTCCTTGATTTGATAAAATTTGTCTCAACTCTGATAATGATGAACAATTTCATGAACGGGGTACAACTTTGGCCAAAATAATGATCTAAAAATGTTATAAGAACTTCAAAATATCGAAATATTTATTTACAATGTCTACGCAGAGAATTTGTGAACTATTAAACAAATTTTTGATAATATATCCAGGTTATTATTAACAGTATAATGTGGTTAAGTTAATGAATAAATAAACATCCCAATGTTTTTAAGAAGAAATATCGACTAGCGGCTAAAAGACTCTAAAATTGTTCACAAAGTCGTCTGTATAGACTTAACGCAAAAAATAACCTCCACTTATTAAGCTAAAGTTGACACATATTTAGAAAAATTATTGCGAATTTCAATAAAATAGTAGGTACCTAAACATTACATACCTACTTTAATCTTTGAAAGATTTTGTAAATTATATTCAACTGATACAGCTAATTAAAAAAATATGTCATGAAAACAAATAAATATAAGCATACATTTTTGCAATAACAAATAGTCTAAACAGTTTGAAAATCTCTATGAAACATTTTTATCAAACTTAACCTAACTAACAGGTAACTTACAAGACTGCAACATGGCTAAACTACCTTCTTACAATTTTTACAACAAATATTTTTAATCACAATTGAATGTGCACTTTTCTTTGCAACATATTGTAACTGTGGCAACAATTAACTGCGAAAAAGTCTTCAAACAGTAATTTTGCTTTGGGCAAAACATTTATGCGTATTTCATTCAACTTCTGGTATAAGAACAGTCACCTTACACTGTTAAAAATCACCCCGAGCGATAATTCATTACGGTATAACAAAAAGCTAAAGAAACTTGAAAAAAAAAACTAAAATCGAATTGCATAAATATCTAAGTATTGTAACCTACTCAAAACAAAAATTTTATAGACACTGTACTAAGTATTTACTACCACTCACCTATGGTCACCACCTTTCGAAAAACTTTTGAATAATTCTGTTTTTTATTTGTTTTAGCTTCTACAAACTATATTTATATAACCTAGTGAATTATCTCTAGGGATGGTTGTTAGACAGTGTAGCACGGTGTTTTTTCAGTAACTACATAATTTAAACCTATGAGATGATTTTATACGTCCTATAAAATTGAAAGATCTTTCTTATAACTACAAAATATAGTATCGATCTATTAGAAAATATCAACTAGATACAACTTCAGGAAGCACACAGAAGAAGCACAACGCAGAGTTTAAAAAATGAAGAATTTTCGAAAAACCTCATGTTCATATCATACCGTCTCTTTCACTATTATATTAATAACTATTGGTGAAAGCGGAATCGCACAATACGATCTTTCGATTTCTGAATCCAGAGTATAAACCTTGGGCCTTACCATGACGTCTTAATGCGATTAAATTCCGATTTTACGTTTCAGCTGTCATTTTTGACACTTCTAGTATGGATCTGACAGCGCCATCTAGCTTTGGTTCGGAATGGAATCGCATTAACACATCATAGTAAGGCCGCTGAACATCAACCACTATTCATTTAGTATTAAAATGTTATCATGATCAGTGATAGGAGTTATTTATGTGAAACTGATCAATTTTAAGTCATACAAAGTGAAATACCAAAGAACACCACAACAAAATAACAATAGCTCACTTGCTTGTGTTAATTTGACATTCAATTGTTTTATAAATGTCATTCTGAAATTTGCCTCTCTGTAAAAGGTTTGTAACTTTTACAGAAAGGCAAATATCGTCTTGATATTTTAACGTATAACTTTCTCTTTGTGTTTCAGGCTTATTACAATGAATTGTGTCTATTTTAGGACACATTGTTAAGCAATAGAACCGTTTTCGTATCCCTTTTTCGCGCTGAGCAGCCACTGCAATCTTTTAAGAGCCTAAAGTCGTAAAAGTAACCTAAAAAGGGGTTCGTAAATTGTGAACGAACTTCTTTCTTTGAAATCTTTTTTTTTCATTCTTTACAAAAAAATTCACTGTTATAAAAAAATTCTGCTAACTATGAATGAGCAAAAGTAAAGAGGGTAAATTTTGAAGTTTTATGTAAATTGATCTGTTTTTTTATCGTCATTGTATGATCGTGATCTATGCTGAGCATTTCACATACACAGTTTTTATACGTAATGTAACTAGAACAACATAATGCATCACAATAAAATTATGATAGGAAACATCATTTTGACAGGTTATCATAGTACTTACGGCACTTAAAATGAACAATAACGTCAAAAAGTTATTGAAAGAAAATACAAGAGGCGTAAAAATACAGTTTAAAAAAATCTGTTGGTTCGTCGAGGAACCCATGGTTCAAATAATTGAACATATCAATACTTTTTTTTCGGAACTCATTTGACACATTATTTAAATTTAAACCACGCAAATGCAAATTTTTGATCACATTGTATGTTTAAATTTCACTTTCAGCCACAATGCAACCGAGCTTTTGCTACTTAGCGAGAGACGGCGCCACCAAACATTACACATAAAAAATAAAGTATCCAATTCAATCAATTTTCGAAGATGAAACCTTGACAGACCGATTTCTATACTTAGGATGCTTATGACTATAGATTTTCGTCGAAATATTTGTAACCTTTTGCAAGATCATCTTGGTATAATAAGGTCACGCTCCTGAAATAATAATGTCGTGGCGGGGGAGGGGCATTACAGAATCGGAAAAACACGTCGAAAAACAAGTTGGGGCATACAATTCTATGACATGAATGGTACAGAGTTTAATCAGTACAGGTCTAAACACAGACGCAAGCTACAGCGTACCCTAAGTACCTAAAGATTCCTCTACCACAAAGCGACGAATTGCTTGTGGTCCTAATACCGTACCGAAGCGCCGTACCCGGCCGTAAATCTCGGGCGGTTACCCAAAACGGTATTACTCGGTACCGTTCTGCTTTAGTATCAAACGGTACGACCAAAAAGATACAAGTATTTACCCGTTGGCTACAAGTACGTAGAGAGGTAAATTGTGGAAAAATTACATGTAGGAAGTTAGTTGCTTCGATCGTGCTCTTTCTTCCACTTGATTCCACATGACCTCGGTTATAGGGTTAGCAAAACAAACATGTTTTTGTTCTTGCAACACAATCTGGCAGACATCAAATCAATGATTCTTTTAACCGATTTTTATACGCTTACAATCACGCTAAATGTGGCCTTTAGGTCTTGTTACTTTTAGGCTCTGTCTACCCCGCAAGGGGTAAATACATGATTTACGTACGTATGTAATTATATTTTGATTGCTTCCAGAAAATATTTACCTACTTAGCTAATTTTGATTTGGCGATGCGATCTTTTTTGAATTAACATACATTTAGTGAAAGCGATATTATTATGATAAAAACAATAGCTTTCACATTGCAACATCAGTGTTTAAATGCATTAAGGGTAAGTTAACTTACTTTACAGGTACTTTAATTGCGATAGATTTGAGTACAAAAGTACAAAAAGTACCCTGGAAAAAAAGTTACCTAAAATAATTTTCCAAGTCTTACAAGTACAGATTAAGGTTAGTTAGATTGTTTTAGGTAATAAATACTTAGCTTAGTTGATTCATTTAGCCGTCATAAGATCATTTCTAAAAACATTTGCTAGTACCTAATAAAAGTCACACTTTTAGGTAAATCTATTACAATTTTGACAGAAAAATCAACTGTTTCATCAACATACAACGAATATCCAGCAAAATAAACCACAGTTTAATAACAATTTCACAATGCAACTACTCGTACTGCTGTTCCGAACAAGCACGCACACTAACTTCAATATTTCCAAGAACTTATTGCTTATATTTAACCCTTTATACGCCTATCAACATCGACAACAACTATACTAGTGTGCGTTCGTCACTATTCCACTAAACATTGTCCATCAACAGAACCTTTTCAACTCTTCTTTGAACCGTTTTTTATAACTCTTAGAACGGTGCTAAGTAACAGTACATCTGTTTTCTGACGCACCAGCTGAAGAGTCTGGCGGCGGCTCAGAGTTCTTACCACCGCCACTCCACTCGAGAGCGTCAATCATCTCCATCAGCTCTTTAAACACGGCTATAACTCTCCAGTTGTATTTCGCTGAACACTCGACGTACCCACACTTCCAATGTTTGCGGACAAGATTAACAATATTGCGACGTTTCTCTCTGGAGTCTCCGCAGGCGCTCTCAGCGATCGCCAGCTGTTGGAGCCCACTCGCAGCTGAAGGAGTGTTGCTACAAAGCAGGTCCTGCTTATTACCTACAACTAGGACTGGTACGTTTCTCATATCCCTGCTCTCGACCATTTGGTCTCGCAGCGTGCGGATGTATTGGAAAGTCTCCACGTTGGATAAATCGAAGACCAAGATATATGCAGTAGCGTTCCGAAGGCCGTAGAAGCGGTAATGCGCCCATTCGTAGTAGGAGTTGATGGGAAAGTATGGGATGACGGGCACGTCTGTTATTTTCACTTCGTACAGGTGTTCGTTGATGATCACCGAGGGATAGAACGTGTGTTTGCGTTCCGTTGGTATGTAATCTTCGGAGAAATCGCTCCAGACGAATTGCTGCAAAGAAAATTGAGTGTTAATCAAAGTTTTCATTAATGTATCAGCTTGAAACAGTAGAGGTGATGGCGTATTGTCCATACCTTCTTAATAACTACAGATAATAGAATAATTTTAAACTATCTCAGTTGATATATTTTTTTGAAGTTAATTAATAATATCGAAAATGGCAAGTATCCACGTAGCGAATTATTTATTAAATTTGTAATAAAGGTGTCTTGTTTTTTTGTAAAATTGCAGAACCTACTTATGCACTTCCATTTTTATTGCGTAATAGATAGGAGTTAGAATTAGAGTACATTCACGTCTGATGGAAAACAAAGATGGTGGAAGATCTAAGATGGTGTTCCACATGGCGGAGTAAAAGAATGATTTATATTATTTTATTATGTTTCTCATGAAAAAAATAATTGCAGCTATTTTTTTCAAATACATCGTTTTTTATGAATGAATGAATTATTTATTTGCAGTAAATGATATTATAGTTATTCTAGTTTCAAACATTGAAACTTAAAGAGTCATGCAAAAAAGTTAATTTAGTGTTAGATATAATGTCCGTCAAATTTTAAATTAAGTATATAGGTAATTATTATTATACATGTTGAATATTAGATTTATGATTAGAAATTGTAATTACAGTTACATTTTCTCTAGTATTAATTATGTTGAATGAGATTTATGTCTGATGAAAACTTATAGTTAAAGAATTCTTCAACACTGTAAAAGCAGAAGCAGTTATATTTGTTATTTACCTTTATTAATTACTATTATAATATAAAGAATAAATTTGTTTCGTCAAAAATACACCAGCAGTGTACAAAAGTGATTATCTGGCAGACTCCAAACTAGGCAGAGCCTATATCTTGGGACCTTGATATTGACGTCCCAGAGTCCCTTCAGTCACGAGAGAAAATTCCTTTGAGTAAATTTATTATTGTAGCAAAATAATTCTCCAAACGCATTTACTATTTTGTACTCCACTGGCTCTCACCAACCACACAGAGTAGCCGTAGAGAAAGACTAAGCAAAATTTATAAATATTGTTATTGAACTAATAACATTATACTTGTTTTAATACAACGTGGTAGGTAATGCGAACAGGTAAAGCGAAAGAAATATGTCAGGATCGTAGCAAGTGGAATAAAGTAGTCTCTGCCTACCCCTGTGGGAAAGAGGCGTGACGGTATGTATGTATGTATGTATGGTAGGTAATGTCGCCAGCCAGAAGGCTGGCTCAGAAGAAAACAAGAAATTTATAATCGTAAACCGGTATAATCGTTAATTACCGGTATAAGAGCGTTTTCCAAAAAAATATCCACATGATCGTTTCCAGAATTTAACTATTTTGCATTTTTCTTATTCAGAATCGTTTACCCTATCGATCCTTATACAAGAAAAATGTGTCCCAAAATTTCCATTCCAGTTCGTCACTTTTTTTTTTCATATAAGTATGTATAGAACGTGACGAACAGGAAAAATAATCCATAATAACATATGGGACATATTTTTTCTTGCATGTAAACAATTCTGATCAAGAAAAACCCAAAATATTTAAATTCTAGAAAAAAATTACATGTGGACTTTTTTTGAAAAACGCCCTTAAACCAAGACAATTTCACGAGTGATTTGCAAAGTTTCTCTTAGAACGATGTGATTCTCGGCAGTGGGAGATGGTTCGAAACTTTAACGGAAAGATCTGAAATCGAGTCAGAACGGAGCATGATCGCGTTACCGAGCTGTGTGCGAGAGAGATAGACCATCCGTATCTTTCTAGAACGAACAGTGAATCCCCGTTTACGTCATGCTAGTAATATCGTACCACTAGCATTACACTGCAGCGTCAGATTGTCCACTTTTAAAGCGTTAGGTTATCGGCCGAGCAATGTAATGCCAGTTACACGAAATTACTTGCACGATGAAGTCCAGTTTACGGCTTAAGAGACGGGTAGTTTGTCTCGCTCGCTCTCGTACTAGCCGTGCATTAAAGCAAGCGTAACGCTGCGCTGTGAGGTTGGTCTGAGCCCGTATTTACTGTCTTGCTCTCAAATAGAGTAGATATAAAATATTCATGAGATCGACTAACTTCTTAGACTGTAACTTCACAGTGACTAGCTGGATTACAGACGGAGTATTTTAACGCTGTTACGCTCTTGGCTCCCAGCCCGAGTTGTTGGTTCATCGAGCGATCAGTGGGCGGATGGCGGATGCAATTTGCCTCAAATTCACGTCGAACGATATACGATGGATATGACTACACTCTGTTTAAAACATATATGATCACTACATAGTATAAAACAGTCGCTTCCGCTGTCTGTCCGTCCCTATGTATGCTTAGATCTTTAAAACTACGAAACGGATTTTGATGGGGTTTTTTTTAATAGATAGTGATTCAAGAGGAAGGTATATATGTATTATTCTACAGACAAAGTCGTGGGCAGAAGCTAGTTGAAAAATATTTTGATAATTTTATTATTACAGTAGAATTAATCATAATCTTCCATGTTGGTCTGCGAGTAAAGAAAAAACATAGAATGTACCAGTTGCTTTTCTTCCCGCGCAAATGGTAAAAGTCCATCGAGTGAATGGCGAAAATCTTAGGAATCATGTTATAGGCGATGCGGCTAGCAACCCATCACTATTTTGATTCCCCTTTCCACCTTTACGCCCACAATAAGCGATAAAGACGTGATTTATATATGTATGTATTCGATCGCAAATTCTCGAAACATGATATTTACTAAAGTGATCACTTAGCATCCTCCTATCAAATGCATGTTCTCGATGTTCTTAGAGAATTCCCATAAAATTTAAAACGAAATTCCGCAGGATTTTAGTATAAAACGAATTCTTCGTAGACGATGTCGTGGTAAAAGAATAGTATGACAGTATGAACGTTAACATCCGAATGCCGAAACGAAACGCGTCGAGTAATCGCCTTAACTCATTTTAATCATGAGAGTAACGAGTTATTTCCCGGTCCCTGTATCCTCTTTATCTTCTACCTTTCGCCACAGTATATATATAAGCTAAAGCAGTAAGGAAACTACGAACAAATCGGCTGAAACGAACGCACACATAGACGCGCGCTTCTTCAAGGCCGCTAAGGGGATCTCGCGGTGCCGGCAGTCGCGAGTGCCGCGTTGAGACGAGCGGCCGTCTGCTACGTGCGCCCAGATAGTCCGCGATCTTTTCGTTTTAAACATACCAAGAGTATTGCGCAGTGTGTCCATGTTTCCCAATAGTTTATTTAAAAAAGCTATTTATTATTTATAAAATGTAATAATAGAGCTTTCCGAACGTGTCGTAGCAGCCGAAACTATTTTTCAGTAAGTAATATATACAATACAATACAATACAATAACTCTTTGTTGAACACCACATATAACAACCAAAACAGAAAAAAGGTATACAGAATATTACAAGGTAACAATTGGCGGCCTTATCGCTACAGAGCAATCTCTACCAGGCAACCATAATACTTACCATATAAAAAAATCTTAAACTGTTAAAGTTTTTTCTTAAAAACCCTATTTTATTTATAAACGAGTTAATTTATTCGATTATTTAATTATTATAGAACCCAAATAAACATTTGTTTCATTTTTACGGAAATGAATGGCGCCAACCCTAATACTATAAATAAATAAAATAAATAAAAAAATAAATGTCTTGGGACAAATTACACCAATTGACCCAGCCCCAAACTAAACAAAGCTTGTACTATGGGTACCAGGCAACGGATAAACATACTTATATAATGTAGATAAATACATACTTATATACATACAACATCCATGACTCGGGCACAAACATTCGTATTCATCATACAATTGTCTGCCCCTACCGGGATTCGAACCCAGAAACTCTAGCTTCATAGTCAGGGTCACTAACCACTAGGCTATCTGGTCGTCAAGTACTCTTAAGTAAGTGTAGCTAGTTACTTTAAAACAGGCCGTACTAGCTGAGATAGCGCTAACTAAACAAAACGCTTTTCAATATTACAAAAATTAAACCGACAACCCTAACGCTCTATTGGAGCGTAGGTATTTATTTCAAGAAATAAGCCTAGTTTCCATACTGCTTTATTTATTTGCTGTGCTTTCGCGGCTATTACGCGACTCCTACGTCTCAGTATCTCACTAATAGGTCCTACTTTATAGCTGGGCTTAGTAACAATGAGAAGACATAACACCTTAATACATGGGCTGGTGTCCTATTCTATGAATCATAGCTAATTAAAGTTATAGGTAAGTATTATGTGCATTGTCGAGTGGTGTGTTTCAGTAGTAAAATTAGAGATGACCTTAAAGCCTGGTAGAAATATTACTGGGGGAAATTTTGAATTACCACCTAAAAACTAGCTTAGACATGCATACATACATACATATACGTCTTTATCCCTTACGGGGTAGACAGAGCCTAAGGTGACAAAACCTTAAGACGACGTTTAGCATGATATAAGGGAAATCAAAATAGTGATGGGTTGCTAGCCGCATCGCCTATAACATGGTTCCTAATTTAAGACTTTAGCCCACTCCCTCGATGGGCTTTTACCATCTGCGCGGGAAGAGAAGCAACTGGTAAATTCAATGTTTTTTCTTTACTCCCAGACCAGCATGCAAAAACTAGCTTGGAGTGTTTTCTAATTATTCGGTCGACTATCGATGGCGGACGCTGATCTGATATCGGGTTTAGTAACGTGTGACTTATCGTGCCTTTACATTTTGTTAGCTTTTATATCGGAAATCAGATCTGATAAATGTATTTCGCGAGTTTTACTTGCGCCGATACTGTTATCGGATTATTAGATCATTGTGTCACTTTCTTAGTGTAGATTCAATGTCATAAAAATCGTTGGAGCCGATTCCCAGATTCAGATTATAATATATACAGAAATTGCTCGTTTAAAGGTACTAGGTAGATAGAGATGATAGAGAGACTTCTGGATTAAGAAAATTCGTAAATATTTAAGTTCACTGTTAACGCCGCACATGTGTGAGTGCAGCGGCACCACACCCACACAGGCGCAACTCAAAAGGTCTACTTACTTACTTACATCTATAAAAGAGATGTATAAGGTCTCCGAGCCTTAAATTATATTAATCTAGAGTAGAGTAAAATATGATTAGTAGGTACGACTTCTAATGATGATGGGTAAATCAAAATCTATATAATAAATAACATGAAAGCCTTAATCATAATTACAGCCTCCAAACTCAGAATAACCCCCTTGCAACCTAATATCGCCATACTTTAGTCACGCACGACTAACGATCCTCATACGAGACGGCATTACGCGAGCAATTTACTATATTACATGTCGCATCAAATTATAATTTAATATCCATTTCCATTACGTAAGATTGTCTGGTGTCTCGGCTTTTAGAAATGCGTAAGCTGAGTATCGGTGTATAAATTAAATTGTACATGGGAAAATTTCACTGAACTGATAAACAACCGACGTCAAGTACAGAGTTATAATGAACAACATTTTTTATTCAACATGAAACTACCGTGAGACTTAATCATAATTACACATAAACGGATAACTCGCGTATAAAAATTCGAGTGATGCTCGACATGTTTCGGACTATTTCGTAGTCTTTTGTTTTTTTGTTGAAGTACCTTAAAGTCTGCCTATTGTCTACTTTGTTCTTTGATTCTGTATTGTTTTGTACTGATTTGTGGTGTTCAATAAAGAATATTTGTATTGTATTGTATTGTTGTCTGATTAAATTATTAGCCCTATAGTCTGGCAGATAATTACTGCAGCCAAGTAACCTCCAAAATAAATGTCATTTTACGAAATAATAATACCACATTTATTTCACTAGTGCTCGACTAAGGTCAGTCACGTAATGAATGGGAGCCTGGTGCCCGCGGGCGCCCATCGGCGAGCCATCATGACTTTAACAGGCGATGCCGCTAGCAACCCATCACTATTCTTCTTCTTCTTTTATTTGTGGCGTATCAAGTCGTTATAGTGACGACAACTTCACCAATGTCAATGTAAAATTTTTTATTTAAAAATCTTGTGACAAAATGTCGGCAACGTTGTACGGTAATGGTCAAAGACCCCCCTCCCCCCCTGTCGGGCTCTTAGCCAACGGTCAATGATATCCCTCAGAAACTGCCAGGAAATCATTAGCCGTTGCCCAGGGCGCACCGGACCAAGCACTGCTCTTCCCCCCGGACGGATCCAAAAACGAACCGCAGCTCTTAATCACACGTGGAGGTAACCCGACTCGCACCCCAACCCATCACTATTTAAAGTAACTCTGCTTGGCTGTCAATGTCAATACTGCCGTCATACGGAAAAAGGACGCATCTAACATTTTTGTTGAAATTGAGTTAGGTATATATTCGGAATCAGGAAAAAAAGGCGGATCTACCAGTATTTTTAATTTTTACTAAAAAGAACTACAACCCCTTGAAACCCACAAGCAATTAGGGCACATCTGCGACAAAAATTCAATATTCCTAAATTGAAAAAACATTTCTTATCTATACTAAGTAAAAAAGAAACAATTATGCAGAAGCGTTTTATTTATTTAAGAATTATTTACGTGGTCATAAAATGAAATGACGTTTCTGCATGTTCTTAAGAAGAAAAAACGGTTCTGCAAAATATGCGCCCTTTCATCTTGGTAATAGAACTATTATTCGGGCGCAAGTGGCAGTAGCGTATTTTCTACTTAGTAAGGTAAGCTGTGAGGGGTGAAGTGGGGATCGTGGTAGGAAACCAGTTGAATCAGTTGCGCCCAGGCTTTACGTGCCGAAATTATGAAACCATCCCATAAAATATTTTATGTTTTATTATATTATATCAAATACTAAAAATTACGATCTGTCTATGCCTAATATAACAAATACTAACAATGAGGATCTGCCTTTGCCTAGTATTACAAATACTAACAATAAGGACCTGCCTTTGCTTAATACTGTAAATACTAACAATTAGGATCTGTCTTTGCCTAATATTACAAATACTAACAATGAGGATCTGCCTTTGCCTAATATTACAAATACTAACAGTGAGGATCTGTCTTTGCCTAATATTACAAATACTAACAATGAGGATCTGCCTTTGCTTAACACTGCAAATACTAACAACGAAGATCTGCCTTTGCCTAGTATTACAAATACTAACAACTATGAGCTGACTTTACCTGATAGTACAAATACAAATAACGAGGAGCTGATTTGGTATATAGTCACAAATGAAAATAACAAAGATCTCTTAAATAACATCGATCTGGATTTTGATTCGGATGATTCAGTTTTTGATAAAGATTATGTTCCTCCAAGTTTAGAGCTTGAAATGTTTTTGGAAGAATCTGATAGCTCTGTGAATACCATCCCCAATTCGCAGCCGGACAATTTGATCGTTCCTGAGTCACCTTAAGTCGCGAGCGTCGAAAACACACCACAAAGTCTAACAAAGATATTGTAAATAAATAAAAACTAAAACCAGGATGTAATGTTAATGAATGTAAAACAAAAGTCATCAATTTAGTTTACAATTAATAAGTAAATATAGTATCGTAAATTTAAATTGATACCACTTAGGTTGTAATTAAATAATATGGTTCCTATCGTATTAGTTTAAGACTGCACGTTTGTATTGATAGTCTTTATTTTTGTACGTGAAAAAATTTAATATTGTACGTTACAGAGGTTTGTAACTGTTACAGTTGTTTTATACGTAAATTTGGTCTAAAAAGTTTTTTTTATTTCACAAAATGTCCAATATATAAAAATCTCGTTTGTTATCGAACTCCTCCGAGACGGCTTGACTTTCTTTTTATCTGTATTCGGTAGGTCTGAGAATAGGTCGTAGGCTATTATTCTTCGCGAAGGGGGTCGCGGGCAACAGCTAGTATTTCTATAATATATTGTTTAAGGTTTGCTAGATGGTTTCAAAACTAAAAAAATTTAACTGGTGCATGTAGAAATATTCTCAACGTTCATAGAAATATAGCTCGTAAACTAAGTTGAAACGCAGCTAGTGGCTAAATACGTTATTTTTATTTAGTTAACTTAAAACTAAAATCACGTTACCACTAACTTGGAAAGGCGTTTCATAAAATTATTAAGTTGAAAGAACGTATCTAGCCAGAAACGTCTTTTCATTGCAGTTTTTCGTATTTTGTTGTATTTTTTTTACCAAGAAGAAAAAGAAAATTAATTTTGTTTATTATAATAATAAAAAAAACTATAATTTGAATTTACACTAAAATAGTTCAAGCATTTCTACACATTTTTGCATTAAAAAACTGTTAAATTGTTTATTTTCCTTGAGGCAGCGAATTTTTTAATTTTTAAATTACAAAACATTTTTTTTCTCCGTTTCGACTTTAGCGTAGAAACGTCCTTTTACCATATGACGGCAGAATACAATGTTGTCATTTCACTTCACTTCCTTTCCTTCTATTTTTCTATTGTCTGTGATGTGGTTGTCTATGCTTATTTTGTTCCATTATTTCCTTTTTTTGAAGACAAAGGGCTTTGTGCCCGGGCAACCACATCCAACTATATTTTATTATGTTTAGTGTCTATCTCTTACTGTTATTTTATTTTTAATGTAATCTTCTTCTGTTATTTTTAATGTAATCACCCTATGGTTCCAACGGAAGACCAGCGCTGGCAGCAAATGCTGAGTTGGGACCATTTTGTGACAATTTATTTGTATTGTTTTAAGTGCGTTTAATTTATTTAATTTATTTGATGTTTTGTGATTGTCATAAATATTTTTTTTTCTTTCTTTATTTATTTTGATTCCCCTTTCCACCTATACGTCCACAATTATGCTAAACGTGGCATTTAGGTCTTGTTACCTTAGTCTACCCGTAAGGGATAAAGACGTGATATATGTATGTATAATTGTATATAACCACCTTATCCTAACTTACATTTTAGTCTAGTTATCTACCTTAGAGATTAGGTACTGTAGAGCTGCCTTGAAGAGGCACTTAGATCTGTACGGGAAATCGGTTTTAAAGTGTTCCTATTCAAACTGTTATAGCATAAGGCCCAAACTATTAAGAGTTAAAACGCAAACATTTCGACACACCCTAAGAAAAAGTGTGTATCTACAAAAACCAAATTTTACAGGAGAGCGTTTTAAAGTTTCTATAAATTTAAAATCGCAATTGCGTGGTAACTATATATACCAGAGGATTGAAATTTGGCATGGAGTACAATATTGTGACAATATGTATTCGTGATTTTTTATATATTTTTAAATACGGTAGTTTCTTAATAATTACAGTTATTCACTTATACGTGATAATATTTCGTCAACTCTGACGTGCAAGTAGCTGATACATACCTTGTTCTACGTATATTTAACTTTGACGAAACAGTATCTGCCAGATATACATATATATGTAGTTCCCAATTTTACACTAGATTAATCAAGTGACAGATATTGTACAGCCTTTCTCAAGATAAAGACTGGTAGTGGTTGATACACATTTATCTTTATTGACTGCCGTATTAAGTAATCTGTATACGGCAGATGCACACTTGTTCATAGTGACTTACTTTTAAAATAAAAGTATAATTGGTATTTACACATACTTTTTATTCCACCCGCTCAATGGGTTCCCGCGTAATATTGAATAAGAGGCAAATATTAAGTTTTGCTCTGGAGTTTTTTAGCAATGAATGTAGATAGTTAGTTCTACGTTTGGGAAAAAATATGTTCGGACCACTTTTTTCTTGTTTTTCTTAATGTAAATGATAAAGTCGATACCGTAGACTACGAAAATTCAATAGTCGCATAACTAAGTATCAGGCAGATACACACTTTTTCTTAGGGCGTGTCGATTTGTAAAGATACTTTTGACTTTATTTCAGATTTAATAATTTATTACAGAGTCCTATAAAATGTGCCTTATCAGGCTTTCGGTTCAACCTTATCTGAGAGCCGTCCCAAGTTCCAAAACAAAATATTTTAAAATATCGAACGAGTGTTCGATATTCGGAACCTGCACTAAGTCTCAAGGCAGCCAGCAACCGAAACCTGCCAGTATAAAACTAGCAGAACCTATTCCTACAGTACCTATATAGTTTATCCAATCCAAAAAAAGAACTCGCGCACGGCAAAGACGGCAAAATAAATCGAGAACGTTAGGATCGCATTGTAAACGCCTTCCATCAACTTTAACACTACGAAACGCAAGTACAAAATACTTCCTGAATAAAGGGAACTATTCCTTTACAATTCAGTTCACAATAAAGCAAAAGAAAGGTCGCGAGGGTCTGGGGCTTGATCGATGGAGGCCATAAGTCATTTCCCCTCGGCACGTAAAAAAACCTAAGTATAATCTCAGGCTGTGATCTGAAAGAATTTTTAGGCATGTCGGTGAGCGAGATTGAATATTCGAGGGTAACCATTAGGTATATCTAGAGATATGTTTATATTCATCAATAGGTTATCACATTTCTAGATTTATAGAAAGACTAGCTTCTGCAAGCGACTTCGTCTGTGTAGAATTATACATAAAAACCTTCCTCTTGAATTACTCTATCTATTAAAAAAAAACCGCATCAAAATCCGTTGCGTAGTTTTAAAGATTTAAGCATACATAGGGATATAGGGACAGAGAAAGCGACTTTGTTTTATACTATGTAGTGAAGGATGCCGCTGTATATCTATGTCGCAGGCGGATTCTGTAATCCGCCATATTACAAAATGCATAGGTAGCCGTTTTTTTTATTTTGCAATGCGGCGGTTCAACGATTAGCCAGATTGAATGCGGCTGAATGAAAATCCGCCGGAATGTATTCGGCGCCATACGTTCTTCAACACGGCTAGCCGTATTGTAATACAGAGAGTCATTAGCCGTCGCTTTGACAGTTTTTAGTTCAGTCGACGGAGCTCCGTTTTGCTTCGCTCCTATTTCCGCTCAGCTTGGGCCTTTGGACCTGACGTAATTCTATCCTAACCTATCCACTAAAAATCCATGAACTTTAATGGTTTTGAACTTTAAGTACAAACTTTAAAATCTTCGCAACAGACATTGCGTTTCTTTTGTTTTCTATCTTTATATACATACATATCCCGTCATGACTCTTTTCCAACACGTGCCCAATTTGGTTCTTTTTTTCTTTAGCACAATCTAGTTACAGCTGTTAAATGATCTACGTAACCAACAATTGAAAGTCCGACAAACACATGAACATATGATAGATGATTATTTTTACAAAAACAAAAAAATATAAACATTAGAGTAGATAACTAATAAAAAATAAATTAACATTATAAACAAAAATGCAATTTGTACAATAGCATGTTGGAATAACGAAACGCGTATAACGACTAATGATCTGAAACTACCCACAACTAAAATTTATTCCATACGAAGGTTCACGAACGGTCAACGACCCAAGCTAAATCCTACATGTTAAACAGTGTAACACGCTGCGCCGACCGCGAATAATGGGATAAGAAAGAATGATCACTGTTCCAACCTTTCCGCGGGGTTTTTTACCTAAACTCTGTTACATTTTGATCAGCACATGTGCAAATTGAGGGAAGGCAATTTATGTTATCAAAGTAAAGTTATATAGGGCTTTGAATATAGTTTCCACGCGGCTGATAACTTCACACATATATTATACAGTACGTGAGCTCTTCATCACTACATAGTCACTACATAGTATAAAACAAAGTCGCTTTCTCTGTCCCTATGTCCCTATGTCCCTATGTATGCTTATATCTTCAAAACTACGCAACGGATTTTGATGCGTATTTTTTTAATAGATAGAGTGATTCAAGAGGAAGGTTTTTATAAAATAAATAGAAAAATAATAGGAATCCTGTTATAGGCGATGAGGCTAGCAACCCATCACTATTTCGATACCAGAATAATCAGAATCCATGCAACCAATATATGTTGGTTTTTATTTAAAATATAGTTTCTGTCACGGTCGGAGTCGTCAGTCCGTCCTAGTCATGTTCTGTCAGCTCCTCATGCCTTCTGTAAAGCGATATAGGAGCTACGACGAGCGGCCAGCGGCTACTAGGGGTTAAAACGCTGATATTAATATCTCGTTTAATTAAAGAATTGATTTTTGTTTCCTCGCAGTACCTAGTCTTGAAAAGCACTGTGTCAAGCCTCGGCCAAAAGTGCAATAGATGGACTCGTACTTTCTAGCCTCTACAACAATGTACTATACACAATAAATTCCAAGCCATCATAAATTCTATTGTTTCTCAGAAATACAGCGAAGCCAGAAAAGGAGCGTTATATTTTAGAATTCTCTTGCACTTTTATTTTATTCTCTCAAGACGCAATAAACTTTTGATCGGAATAATTTACGAAGCGAACTCTTCCCAACGGGCAATGTTTACGAGCACATTTATGAAAATTGGATCCGTATTACCCACTTTTGGAGCTGTTGGACAACTTGATTAACATCTGTGTGGGAGAGTTAAATTCCTAACGGTATGATTGTGGTGTCCCTTAAACTAGGAATAAGTTAAAGGTGTCTACTACATAGAACAGGTGTGGCCAACTAGATTAGATCCAAGATCTCCTGTTCACTAACGAAACCCTGTGCGATCTACCAATCACATACTTCATGAAACCTTAAATCAGCAGTTGGTGATTACGTTGCGCAGTCTGGTCTACGTATTTATATTTTTTGCCTTGCCACGATCGACTGGACTAACAGTCGCGATCGACCTGTTGGCCACCCCTGACATAGAAGAAAGCTTTTTTTACCTAACACATTCTTGAGTGCACATGATATGTGCAGGGTAAGTTCAGATAACCACACGACAACGCGAAATAACATCAAATTCATCATCAAAAATACATTTTTGTCCGTTCGCATAATTAATTTGGTTGGTATTTAAAAAAACGGCAAAAAAATCACGTTTGTTGTATGGGAGCCCCCTTAAGTATCAATTTTGTTCTGTTTTTAGTATTTGTTGCCATCGACAAAAGAAATACATCTGTGAAACTTTCACTTTCACGTTGACCAAACGGTGAGTGTGAGCGAACCTTTACGGAGTGACGTGATCAGTGTTGTGTGCTGCCCTACATTTGACAGTAATAAAAATGACGACGAAAACGAGGGTAGTTGTGCGCCGCTGTCAGTTGCGTCGAGCAGCCGCAACAGAGCGGAAGGACTACGAATTAGTTCGAAACATGTCGAGCATCACTCGACTTTTATACGTGAGTTATCCGTTTATATGTAATTATCTGTGAAACTTTCAACTGTCTAGCTATCACGGCTCATGAGAGCCTGGTGACATATGGACAGCGAAGTCTTAGTAATAGGTTTCGATTTCACCCTTTGGGTACGGAACCCTAAAAATTAAAAAGCCTCCACGCATTTATCGAGTATCCATACCCAAATAAAAAAATATAAAATTTTATGCCGAAAATGCCTCGGGCTATTTTAGAAAAGAGCTGATACTCTTCAAATTACTGGACCGATTATTACTAAGCATGTCTACACATACACATACATACATACACAAATCACGTCTCCGTCCCTTACGGGGTATACAGAGCCTAAGGTGACAAGACCTAAAGACCACGTTTAGCATGACTGAGGGCGTACGGCTGAAAAGGGGACTCAAAACAGTAATGGGTAGCTGGCCACATCGCCTATATAACATGATCCCTAAGATTTACGCCCAATCCCTCGATGGGCTTTTACTATCGGCGCGGGAAGAGAAGCAACTGGTACGTTCTATGTTTTTTCTTTGCTCCCAGACCAGCATGGAAGAAACATGTCTTACCGTAAAGAAACTGGCTTTCGTATGAAGAAATCGGCCGCATCGAACTCAGTCCATTCGTAGAGCGACAACACCACAAACATAAACGCACACACAGACATCGATGTCAAACTTGTAACACGCCCCTTATTGCAATTTCACTACCTGTATGATGATGATGATGATGATGATGATGTTGTGGGGACGCCTGGCTGGATCAGGCGGGCTGTCGATCCGCTGTGGCGATCATTCAGCCCAATTCCCCTTGGCTGGAGCCGCCGGTTACTGTCCCAGCAGCGCTCCCACACAGCAACTCTCCCCGAATCTTCTTCGAATTATAAGTAGTCCATAAGTTAACCCCCAGTAATTGTTCACTACCTGTATAATGCTGGTCTTGCCCACGGCTGGGGCGCCCAGTAGCACCACCTTGATGAGGTCCAAGCTGTCGGGGCTAGGCTCCACGCTGGGGACTCCCACCGTCATGGTGCCGCCGGACCCTCGCTCCAAATAGTCCAAGTCCAGCTCTGTAACAAACAAAAGAAGGTAATAAAGCAACCTGACAACATCATCCGATTCAATTCCGACCCAGTTCAGGTCGTCTTAATGCGATTCAATTCCGATTCAGTTTAGGTTCGCTCGCTGTCAGATCCATACTAAAAATGACAGCTAAAACCCGAACTGCTTTTTTTGGAAAACGCTTCAGTTCCAAGCGCTACGTTCGTAGCCGATAGCTGCATTTTTCCATTTTGTAGCGATTGCTTACGAGGGTTCTTGGAAATGAATGTCTTGCTACGCCTCTACGAACATGCTACGCGCTGTACGCTACGTAGAATGAACTTTCAGACTACTATTATAAAGCCCATTATTATTATCTATACTTCTATACTTATATTATAAAGAGGAAAAAATTGATTGTTTGTTTGTTTGCATTGAATAGGCTCCGAAACTACTGGACCGATTTCAAAAATTCTTTCGCCGTTAGAAAGCTACATTATCACTGAGTGACATAGGCTACTTTTTACCGCGGGAAAATACCTTTTCCTACGGGAAAATTAATTTATCGCGGGCGAAGCTGCAGACGGAAGGCTAGTAATAAATAAACTTTTCTACACATAGTTTTTTTTTTATTCCAGGTAAAGTGTATACAAAGCTTTCCAAGGACATAGCTAGAGGTTAATAACCTAGATTGTGTTACGAAAAGAAAAGTAACTCGATGTTGCAAGGAAAATAAAAATCCGTTGTAATCCAACTAATATTATGAATATTATAAATGCGAAAGTTTGTGACGTTGTGAGTGAGTAAGTGTATGTTTGTCCCATCATGACGCTGAAACGACTGGAGCGATTTGAATAAAATTTGGAACACAAATAGCTGGTACCCTAAACTAAAACATAGGCTACTTTTTATCCCGGAAAATTGCATAGTATCCGCGGGATAGCGATAAACATGTCACGGGTTGCTGCTTAGAGTCGCAAAGTAAATTATAATTACAGAGTTATACTGTAAACATCAGATTCTTAAGTCTAATTTCACGCGGGCAAAGTCACGGGCAGAAGCTAGTCTAACCATAAAACCATGGTTCCAAAAAAGAAGTAGCAATGACACCGCGAATAATTTTGGTCCATAATGGTAGAGCACAAATGATTTTTCTTCCATGCTGGTCTAAGTAAAGAAAAAACATAGAATTTACCAGTTGCTTCTCTTCCCGCGCAGATGTTAAAAGCTCATCGAGGGAATGGGCGAAAGTCTTAGGAATCATGTTATAGGCGATGCGGCTAGCAACCCATCACTATTTTGATTTCCCTTTCCAGCTATACGCCTTTAATCATGCTAAACGTGGCCTTAAGGTTTTGTTACCTTAGGCTATGTCTACCCCTCAAGGGATAAAGACGTGATGTATGCATGTCCAAATGATTGCACATTAAAACATTGTTACATACATACATAAATCACGTCTTTATCCCTTACGGGGTAGACAGAGCCTAAGGTGACAAGACCTAATGACCACGTTTAGCATGATTGTGGGCGTATGGATGGAAAGGGGAATCAAAACAGTGATGGGTTGCTAGCCACATCGCCTATATGTATAACATGATCCCTAAGATTTTCGCCCAATCCCTCGATGGGCTGATGGGCTCCTACCATCTGCGCGGGAAGAGAAGCAACTGGTACATTCTATGTTTTTTCTTTGCTCCCAGACCAGCATGGAAGTACATAAAACATGAAAAATTGCATCATCTTCATTCACCATTTCCCATCCACTAACGACGCCCGAAAGGGATGCATGTACTCGACAATACAGCTGTCTCGCTTCAGTTTTAATACGGGGCTTGTTAAACCCAGCACCATTAGTTCGCGTCTCCGATACCGGGAGGGTTTAGTTTTAATTAAAACGTTTCACACAAAATGTTCCACGTGAAATATGTCTCATTTTCCAGCGAAAAAGTAATGGTAATGTGGTATTAAATAGGCCAGTACGGAAACTAAATTGAACTCACAAAACTCACAAGTGCGCAATTTTTTGTAGACAGCTGGAATTCACTGAGTACTGCTGGTAAAAAAAATATAACAGATTTTGACATTGCGTTATTTAATATTTAAGTTTTTGTTAACAAAGCGCGTAAATCTAAAGAAAAATTACACTGTGTAATTTTTCGAGTAGTACTCAGTAAATTCTAACTGTCTACAAAAAATTGCACACTTGTGAGTTTTGTGAGTATAAAGGGTAGTTAACACGCTCCCGTACTGGACTAAAAGACCGACCGCTTAAATGAGTCCTTGCCCAGAAGCGCGGGGTGGGACGACCGCGGGGGCCGAGAGCTGCAGGCGGCAGGCGCACTACCCGCCCGCAACTCTCTTGGTCTCCTTTGTCGTCCTACCCCGCGTCCCTCACCGTGCGGGCAAGACTCATTTAAGCGGTCGGTCTGTAGTGTAGGGAATGCAGCATGGACGGCATGATCCGTTCAGTAGTTTCTGAGTTTATCGCAAACAAACAGACGCGATGGAGGGTTTTGTGAAAATCTTAGGAATCATGTTACACGCGATGCGGCTAGCTACCCATCACTATTTTGATTCACCTTTCAACCTATAAGCCCACAGTCATGCTAAGCATGGTCTTGTTACCTTAGGCTCTGTCTACAGACTTGTTTTGCGTTTCCAACATATGGTAACTTTATATAAAGCAGTCATCTCGCTCTGACATTCCAAATATGCTCAATACTGAAAGGTACCAATATATTTTCCAAACATACTTTCGTAGAACACTTAGTATTTCGCTATCTACAAAGAAGCAATAAAAATCTTGTTTGGGGATCAAAGGAAAGTTAAAATTCCAACTTGGTATCAATAAACCCTCGCTATTGAGGAAATCAAGTGGCTATAAGGACGTGAAAAGTCTTAGATAATGGTGAAATAAAGTCTCCATTTTATGTTGAAATGGAACTTTATTTCCATCTCCTCTTAATTATATACTGCACGCCGTCAAGGCAGGAGATTGAATTAGAGAAATGGAAGGTTTCACCTCGTACTTTACAAGTTACCTGTTGTGCAAGCTAGTGTGTTAGTTGTACCATGCTATTTGTCATATTGACTTGAAATTTTCTATACTATTTTAAAGAATGGATGTCATTGCAATTACACTCAGCAAAAGGCTTACAATAAATATGTAAATAAATAAAATAAATATCTTGGGAGACTAATTACACCAATTGACCCAGCCCCAAACTAAGCAAAGCTTGTACTATGGGTACCAGGCAACGGATAAACATACTTATATAATGTAGATAAATACGTACAACATCCATGACTCGGGCACAAACATTCGTATTCATTATACAACTGTCTGCCCCTACCGGGATTCGAACCCAGGACCTCTAGCTTCATAGTCAGGGTCACTAACCACTAAGCTGTGCGGTTGTCAATCGCTTTACAATAAATATGATGTGATGATATTACGTAGAGGGATCGAAACGCGTTAGTGTTTGTGTGGTGTAAGGGAAAATATGGAGGGAGGGTTGCATGAAAAACATTTTTCGCACAGGCTTGGTTATCTTGCACGGGAGTAGCGGAGTAGCAAGGTAAAAATGTGTACACACTTTGAGTGGTGATAAAGAAAGCCTCTGGTCGCATGTTTATTGGCCTAACATTTGGCTCATCGACAAGTTACTGCGATCTGAGATCTTTTTTACACCACCCTCGGGGGTGTAATGTACTATTATAGCAAACTATCGGCCTGAATGCTTTTGCGCTAAAGTGTGATGTTAGATAAGTCGATTGCCGTGGCATAGAAATTGAGACGTGGACGCGAATGCGTAAAGAACCATGTATGAAGAGATTGATGAATGTAGATGAAGTGAAAGAAGTATGTCAGGATCGCAGCAAGTGGAACAAAGTAGTCTCTGCCTACCCCTGTGGGAAAGAGGCGTGACGGTATGTATGTTATGTATGTACGCGAATGCATTCGAGATTAAATTTATTTTAAGCTAGTTTCTGCCCGCGACTTCGTCCGCATAGAATTTGACTTAAGACCCTGATGTTGATAGTAGGTATATCCTGTTGCTGGCAACACAAAGTTAGCTCTTATAAGTTGGCAAAGCCTGCCTCCCCTCTACTTCACTTCCGACTATCATGGCTGTATAATGGCATAATAATAATGTGTTAAGGTGTCCTTAAAAAGTAATAAACTCGGTAAATGAAACAGCAAGACTTTATTTAACCAACGAAGCATCCATAGTCCACGCTCTCAACATATCCTACAACAATAGTAGCGACTATAGGCAACTACGACCTTTCACATGTCTATCGTTATCCCGCGGAAACTATGCAATTTTCCGGGATAAAAAGTAGCCTATATTTTAATCTAGCGTACCAGCTATCTTCGTTCTAAATGTTATCCAAATCCATCCAGTAGTTTCAGCGTGAAGAACGAACAAACATACACACTCACTCACTCACATTGTCACAAACTTTCGCATTTATAATATTAGTAGGATGGGATAGGTCCAGGTTATTTATAAATTTCTACTTTTTTTAGGAAGCTTACAGGTTTTGTTTCAAAATGTCAATATTTTTTAATTGAACCATTAAATCCTGAAGGGGCTTATCGGCGTGCTGCGTTCATTTAAAACGAACATGACATGGAAACCCCTCAAAAGATAATTAATTGTTGAGTGAAAACATACATCAGAGTATAATATATTCCGATAACCCTTCATAGTGATTGGATCTTTTCAATAATCGAAGCAGTTCGATCTTAACGTTTTTTTTTGCTGACTTCACAAAAAAGACGACTGTAATGTTCCTTATTTGAAATCTACCAACCAACTTTAATAATTTAATTTTTTATCTCAATTTCGTTCCCATATTACAAGTAGATTTTATAAATTACATTTTGCAAGCTTTTATTTATTTTTTAACTTGCAATGTATGTATGTCCTGGAATCTTGCAACTCAATTTTGAAGCAGATATCTTCAACCGATTGAGCTAAAATTTTGCATACCTACCTGTGCAAGTCGGATGACAATACAACAATCTGGAAATGAAATTCAGGCGGCGCGGTTGGTCTGATTGACTTGAAATTTGATTCACATTATGTAGGACGGATGATAATGTAGGTTCAATCAGCAAAAAAGCTTGTATTTATGACATCTTTGACATATTGACATTTGAGTTTCTTGCGGCGCATTCTTCTTGGCAATGATGGTCTTTCCGAATGTGCTGGTAGTTTCAAAAAGACATGTAAAAGAGCCCCTGGCGGCCAATTTGCAAAAAATAATTTTTCATTTTCATTTTCATTTTCATAATTAAACTAATTTTTAATAATTTTTTTTAATCGGTCTTGTATTTGATTGTTTTCAATTCTGCCTTAACTGGCGAATTTTATCAAAATATTAATAACTAGCTTCTGCCCGCGGCTTCGCACGCGTGAACCATGAGCATCCCCGCTTCCCGTTTTTCCCGTTCCCGTAAGAACTGAATATATAAATCCCGTTTTTTTCCTTATCCCGTTCGAATTTCCAAACATCCTGAAATTAGTTTCTTAGTTTTGTAATCACCTACTTTTGTATCAAATTTGAAGAGTCTAGTTATTATAGTTACTGAGATAGCGTCACTCGGAATCGAATATATAATTCCCGTTTTTTCCTTATCCCGTGGGAATTTCCAAAAATCCTTCCTTAGTGGATGCCTACATTGTATAAGGTTTCTATGTGCAAAATTTCAAGTCTCTAAGTCCGGTGTTTTGTCCTGTGCTATCCCGCGGGAATTATGCGATTTTCCGGGATGAAAACTATCATATGTCCTTTCCCGGGACTCAAACTATCTATATACCAAATTTCAACTAAATCGGCCTAGCGGTTTAAGCGTGAAAAGGTAACAGACAGACAGACAGACAGAGTTACTTTCGCATTTTTTATTTTTTTATTTATTAATATTAGTAAGGATGTTATTTCATATTTACGTATTTCGAAAAGTTATAAATATACTAAGAATTCACTCATTATTACAAGTTTTATATTTATCGTCTTAAACCTTAAACCCACATTTAGACATTTATTACTCACCAAGAATCTTAGTTTGTTTCGTACAATTACCCCGAGCGTTGTCCCCATCTTTGTCCCTTTTCGCCGTATTATCAAATCTGTTCATCTCTGAACTACCAAAGAACTCAACACGTATTTAATATATTTAAACATTATACTAGCTTTAAGTCAATTTCATAAATCGTTATTCATGATTGCCCTACAAATATTTCACTTCAAACACCTGAACTGAACTGCTCACACTGTTTTCAAAACACTTAAATTAAGCACTGATTGGCCTTTAATAGCTATTTATTTCCATCGTCACTTCATCTGAAATCCACTTTAACTATTCCTTCACTGTATAAATCGACTTTCGCGTAAAATTTGGCGGGAAATTTTCGCAGGGAACGTACGCTCGCTCTCTACGACGTCACGGGAGCAACTGACGTTCCAATGCTATTCTGAATTCAAACGATAGAATCCTGGCCATCTTAAATACTTAAGAGACGTTTTTTTTTCTCATCACTTTGAACGCATTCTTTGCCATTAGGCAATTAAATGGCTGTCGGCTGTTCACGTAGCGTTGGTTATCGCTATGAAGTTCTTTAAGGATACCTAATTATTATATATTTATGTAACTAGAAAGTACAAAAATCAGTTTTTTTTTAATTAGGAACCAATTTAACATCCCTCAATTTTTTTTGTAGATGTCCTGCTCATAAACAGATAAAAGACAAGATTTTTTTTACGTTGATGATTGGCTAATACACAATACCTTAAAAAAGTTTAACTCAGGTGAACATACGACCCGTAGGTCATTAAATCCGGCAAAATTCCAGGATTCCCACATACCCGAGTCATCCAATTTATATTCAAGAGGTGTTTTCGCAATAAAAGAAGTAATGGCGGACTGGATGCGATGATTAAATTCTGTCAGTTATACGCTTTTGTTTTGTTTTTAGGTGTGCATTATAAGTTTCGTAATCACCACATTTACATAGTAGGGGGTCATCCATAAAGTACGACACACATTTAGGGGGGGGGGGGGCTGGAAATTTGTGACACACGAACAAACTAATTGCATGTATAATTTATCTATATAAGTATGTTTATCCATTGTCTAGTTCCATAAGCTAGGCGTAAGCTCTGTTTAGTTTGGGACTAAGTCAAATAGATGTCAATTGTCCCAAGATACAAAACAATTCAATATCTCTTTATTGAACACCACATAATATAACAACCAAAACAGAAAAAAGGTATACAGAATAAACAATAGGCGGCCTTATCGCTACAGAGCGATTTCTACCAGGCAACCATAATGGACTGTAGAAAAGAACAGATCTGAGCAGGTGCTGCAATTTAAAATACATATTAATACTAGCTGTTGCCCGCGGCTTCGCTCCCGTTTTTTTTTTTTTTCTAAATTCCAATATGAAAAATAGATGTTGGCCGATTCTCAGACCTACTGAATACGCATATAAAATTTGGTAAGAATCGGTCAAGCCGTTTCGGAGGAGTATGGCAACTAAAACTGTGACACGAGAATTTTATATATTAGATAAATACTAAGTAGTGAAAATGCATAATATATTATACATAAAATACCTACACATTTATAATAAATGGAGATATAAATAGACTTTTACACACCAGTGGCGTGGCGTCAAGTAGAAGGCAAGCTGAAAGGCATTTAACTAGCCTTTTCCTCTAATTCTGCGCAATAAAAATGCCCAACTGCCTTAAAATAGGCAAGCCAATGGGAATCTAGTTCTATGGACGCCACGCCACTGATAAACACATACCTACCTAAAAAAGCCAGCTACAAGATTCATGCACAAGATGACACATAGTGCTCCTTCAACATAGTTTTAAATAATGGGTAACGATTTAGGAGATATTTATATTACTTATTTTATTGTTGTTAGCGCGTACTGTTGCTCGCAGCCAATCGCCGCTAGTTCGCGCGTTGCGCTATATTAATGCCCTTCTCGCATCAGCTCCACAGTGTGATGTATTTGCTGGTCGATGGCGGAGTGTGTGCGAGGAATGTTTGAGGTTTTGTGAGGTGATGGATGCTCGTCCGTCCTCTTGTATATATTTTTTTCTATTTGTTTTTTTTTTATATTTTTGCTATTTTGTCTTACTTAGTGCCATAGTCATTCTGTTATAAATACTTTGTAAGTTTTTGTTAATAAATAAAAAATAAATAAATATTATAACATTTTTGGAGGAAATTGTATGGCAATTTAATCGTTCCTGTGGCTCCATCATTATTTTATTTGCTAAATCTATCGCAAAGCAGCAGTTATTGTGCCACTGTATTCCGGATTGGTGAGTAAAACAACTGGTGAATACTGACACACGAGGTATACTATTTTATTACGTGTCGTTACAATTTCAGTACAGTGTGTAGTCTTTTTTTTTATAAACTAGCTTTTCCCCGCGACTTCGTCCGCGCACATAACGTCAGAGTGCCGACACACCCCATACATCCACTCATGTCTCCAAGTATAAGGTTTTTATTGCCTATCCCGTGGGAAATTCGGAAAATCCCTTCTTAGAGCACCTACAGATCCTCTAGGAATATTATCTACTAATTATAGTCTTAATTATTTACCTTGTGTTTTTGTCCCGTGGGAAATTTGAAAAATTCCTTTGTAAGTGCATCTTTATACTAATCAAGGAATAATGTGTAGGCATGCTAAATTTAATGTCTGTAGCTTTATTAGTACAACATTTCGGAATTTTCCAATCCCGTGGGAAAATCGGGATAAAAAGTATCCTATGTCCGTCTCCTGGTTCTAAGCTACCTCCCTACCAATTTTCAGCCAAATCGGTTCAGCCGTTCTCGAGTTATAAATAGTGTAACTAACACGACTTTCTTTTATATAATATCTATAGAATTAATTCGGCGTGCCCCACGGCATATGCCTCCTCCATTTATTAGAGGGTTTGGGCTATAGTTCCTACGCGGGCCCAGTGCGGATTAAGAACTTCATACACACCATTGAATTGTTTCGCAGATGTGTGCAGGTTTGCTCACTATGTTTTCCTTCACCGAAAAGCTCATGGCAAATTACAGATGTAATTTCGCACAAAAATTCCGAAAAATTCAGAGGTGCTTGAGAGGCCACAGGTCAAACAATCAAGCTACCAAGGCTTTTTAGTTTTAAACCTGGATAGTCTGGCAACCTATCTGACTTAAAAAAAAGTTTGAGTTGGATCAGGATAAGAATAAATCACGCTATAAGCATGTTTTAGTAACCCCTTCTGCCTATTTCTTCTACTTGCCTATATCGCCGTTTTTACACGAAAACAGAAGCGACCAAGTCCCTAGCATAACAATGAGTTCAAATACAATTCCCTTGGCGGTTATTAAGTTTACCGTTCCAAACAATACAATCAAACGAGGCTCGTTAACCTTTTGTCATAGTCATATTATCATAGCACGCTATTCTGTGGGGTTAGATAACAAAGCTATGTCATTGGTAGAAATCGTTATAGGAAATAAAAACAGGTTCAAGTTCGAAGATTAACTATGTACTGTAAAGACTCCTTCTTTACTCTTTATCGAATTCGAATCTTAAATTTAAAAAATTAAAAATAAACTAGAATTCGAAAAAAGAGTGTCAAGAGAGAGTTGCTTAGGGCTTCCTTGGAAGCAGATGTATTGTTTTAAAGAATCTAAAAAGCTAAATAAAATACTGAAGACATATTCAAAGTTTGATTAATTAGATTTGTGAGCCATCTGAGCTACATCAACCCGTCGTGGAGCCAGTGCCTCATCAAGGCAGCTCCATAGTGCCTATAAAAGAGGTCATCACAGACATAGAGTTCATCTGTATGTCGGATCAGTATTACGCTTAATTTAGACTGGAACTTACTTCCTTACTTCCATGCTGGTCTGGGAGCAAAGAAAAAACAGAATGCACTAGTTCCTTCTCTTCCCGCGCTGATGGTAAGAACCCATCGAGGGAATGGGCGAAAGTCATAGGAATCATGTTATAGGCGATGTGACTAGCAACCCATCACTATTTTGATTCCACTTTCCACGTATACGCCCTCAGTGTCTTGCTAAACGTGGCCTGTAGGTCTTGTTACCTCGGGTTCTGTCTATCCCGTAAGGGATAAAGACGTGATTTATGTATGTGTAGGTATTTAGACTGGAAGAAAAACTATGTAACTTCAAACCGGTTCGCATCACGGCCATGGAAACATGCCGGATTTTTCCGGCAAGTCTAAAATTCCAATGAAACATTTGACGTACCGCTGTCAAATAATGAACAATTCGTCTAAACACAAAATGTAAACACTTGGCTGTATTTTAAGACGGTGAACAAGTCTTTTATAAAGTTGGAAACGACAGACTGTTTCAAACTTCTACTTCACGCAGAAATTAATTAACGGTGAATTTGCTTTGGTTTTGTTTATTTTAATTATTCGTTACCTTAACCGACGTATTCAAAAATCTTGTGACAAAAATGTCGGCGACGTTGTACGGTAGAACACGGTCAAAAGACCCCTCTTACTGTCGGGCTCTTAGCCAACGGTCAAAGATATCCCTCAGAATCTGCCAGGAAATCATTAACCGATGCCCAGGGTGCACCGGACCAAGCACTGCTCTTCCCCTCGGACGGATCCAAAAACGAACCGCAGCTCTTGACCACACGCGGAGGTAACCCGACTCGCACGCCCGGGATCAAGTCATTTTTCTAATTTATAACGTCAATTTGTATTCGCAACCTTACTCACACATAAAACAGGTCATTGACTTAAGGTTTTCCTATATAGTGTGAAAAGAGGTGACTTTTAAACTGTCTGTTAAAAAATCAAGCGTACAGACGATGTGGAGCTACTTTGTTTTATACTACGCAAAAATATGTCAAACCAAAGTGTTGCAAAATACGCCTCAAACCAAAAACTATCAACGCTAAACATGCATTAGCAGTCAGTTGAACATCGAAAAGCCATTATGGCTCTTGAAAACGCCGATACTGAAAATAAAATCTTTGCTCGAGACACCAAGCACTACGCCTCCGAAGTATTGTAATAATAAATAATAATAATAGAAGGCCGAGAATGACAAAGTCAGCTTGACTTGGCTCACTGTCCCGATAGTCGATTCGGCGAACGGTCTAATAGCGAAGAGCCTTGACCACCATCTTAAAAGTCTCTCGCTAGGTGGTTGGGTCAAGGGCCAGATACAGAAGGCGGTACTCCTGAACACGGCTCGGTTAGTCAGGAGGTTCCTCTCTCTCTGTCGTCCTGACAACAGGTAGCTTAGGCCTCGCCTCGCTGCCGGCGGCAACCTAGGTTAGGTTTTTATAATGTTTTTATATTTTGTATTCATATTGTAAGTAAGTAAGTAAGTAAATGCTTATTGTACAAATATAAAGAAACAGATACAATTAATAATAATAGATATATGTTGATGCTAGTTGTGTTTCATGTGTTTTATGTACAATAAAGAGCGATAGGTACATACATACATGCATACAATAATATTTAAGCCATAGTATTGTAGCAATAAGAATATTTTTTCTACTTTATAGGTATAAAATACGTAGGTATATAGTATTTTTGAGTGATGATGACGATGATTGTGATTTTTAAAACCCGAGCCACAGTAACAAACACACAAACGATATCACATTATTATAATGGTAAGATTTAATGACTTTCTGCCAAGTCTCATACGACGCATGCTTCTTGGCAATGATGGTGCCCTTGCCGGCCTTTTTGAAAAATAAACTTATGTTTTTATTTTATTTTTAATGAATGAAAATTTACCGTAGATTTAAAAGTCAAAAAACTGAACTGAACTAAGTTTGGGAGCATTAACGATATATTAAATTTCTCGGGCGCTTCTGAAGTATTTTTTTGGATAAGTATAAAACTTTTCTGAATTTTTAAGTACCATTAGTACCTATATTAAAAACCGTGTTGAAATCCAAAGTTTTTATCGAAAGACGCTGAACTAAAAGGTAAAATTTTCAAAGTAATGCTGCGCATAACAAATTCATTTCAACATTAAATCTTTTGCTTTTCATTCAAACCTTTTAATGTGCTCAAAAAAACATTTGAAACATTTTCTTTCAACTGGAACTTAATTTACAAATGAATGAAGAAATACAAAACCATTTTTTTACACGCTAAAATAAAATAACCTGTTAAATTCGCTAGTACTCTTAAAGAAACGCCTTTTAAAATCAAATCACTAAGAAATGTTTAAAAACATTTACTAGGTACCGAGGGTCGTGACACTTTTGATTCCTTCAATTTCACTGTTTTCTTCCAAGCTGGTCTGGGAGTAGAGAAAAAACATAGAATGTACCAGTTGCTTCTCTTCCCGCGCACATGCTAAAAGCCCATCGAGGCAATTGGCGAAAATTGTAGGAGTCATGTTATAGGCGATGCGGCTAGCCACCACCACTATTTTGATTCCCCTTTCCACCTATACGCCCGCAATCATGCTTAACGTGGCCTTAAGGTTTTGTTATCTTACTCTGTCTACCCCATAAGGGATGAAGACGTGATTTATGCATGTGTGTATTTAATTTTACTGTTTGTTCACAATGTAACAGTAGGTGAACTACCGCCCATTGGCACTAAACCCCAGAGAATTGCAGATGCTATGCCAGTCTAGAGGGCTAAGATGAAATATATATGCTAATTCCACCAACACTGCACGACTCCAAGCAGCATCTTGACGGAAGAATAAGCAAGTAAGATGTTGCAACAGCAAAGCCAAATATTTACAGAACACAACTCAGTTTCACATGATAACCATTTGCATAATAGTAACATAAATTCAATTTTAAAGCTTTCCCGAAGTCGGCAAACTACAATTTGCGTTACTGGAGAACCTAACAACAATATTTCGCGTCCCGTTTATTCTATGCATGGAATCAGCTTGATATATGGACAAAGTTCGTATGTTTTGATGCAGTATGTTGTTTTGTAAAATATATGTGTACTAGCTTTTGCCCGCGGCTTCGCACGCGTGAACCATGAGCATTTCAAAGAAGCTAGCAATCAAGCAAGCGAACACCCAAACCTATGCAAGCAGGCATGCAAGCAGGCAAGCAAGCATGCAAGCAAGCATGCTTGCAAGTAAGCACGCAAGCATGCATGCATGCAAGCAAGCATGCATGAAAGCAAGTATGCAATCAAGCATGCAAAGCAAGGACTCAAGCAAGCATGCAAGCAAGCGTGCAAGCAAGCATGCATGCAAGTAAGCATGCATGCATGCAAGCATGCATGAAAGCAAATATGCAATCAAGCGTGCAAAGCAAGGACTCAAGCAAGCATGCAAGCAAGCCCCCGCATTGCCCCGCTGCCTTAATTTTTCTGAAACTGTAAATATTACAGGATTTTTATAAAACAAACCTAACCTAACCTAAAAGGCTGTCCTAAAATATATCTACCCCAAATAGCTTTTTCCCGCGACTTCGTACGCGCTAAGATGTAAAACAAAAAAATAAGTTTTTTCCCGTTCCCGTGAAAATTTTGGGGAGAGCTTTCGGAGTACACTTAAAGCCTTTAAAGAAACACACGTTATAAATGTTAAGTCTTTCTTCCGCTGTTTCGTCTGGAAACGTAAAATCCCGGTTTTTCCCGTTCCCGTAAAAATGTTAGGAAATCCTTTGTTAATGCTTCCTTACACTCCCTAAGGAAGCTAAATGCTAAATGCTAAATTTCATCTTTCTATAACCAGTAAAACGAAAAACCCCTTTTTTCCTGTTCTCGTGGGAATTTCTGGAAACCCTTTCTTAGTGCTCCCATACACTCATCAAGGAAGGTTCTTACCAATTTCTACGACCAGTAAAACAAAAAATCCCGTTTTTTCCCTATCCCGTGGGAATTTCGAAAAATACCTTCTTAGTGCACCTTTAGGATACTCAAGGTATATGTGTGCCAAATTTCAATTTTCTAGCCATATTATGCCTACCGCAGTATTTCTTTGTAAACAAATATTTTTCCCGTTCCCGTAAAAATGTTACGAAATCCTTTGTTAATGCTCCCTTACTCTCCCTAAGGAAGCTAAATGCAAAATTTCATCTTTCTACGACCAGTAAACGAAAAACCCCGTTTTTCCTTTCTCGTGGGAATTTCTGGAAATCCTTTCTTAGTGCTCCCATACACTCATCAAGGAAGGCTTTTACCAAATTACAGCTTTCTACGACCAGTATAACAAAAAATCCCGTTTTTTCCCTATCCCGTGGGAATTTCGAAAAATACCTTCTTAGTGCACTTCTAGGATACTCAAGGTATATGTGTGCCAAATTTCAATTTTCTAGCCATATTATGCCTACCGCAGTATTTCTTTGTAAACAAATATTTTTCCCGTTCCCGTAAAAATGTTACGAAATTCTTTGTTAATGCTCCCTTACTCTCCCTAAGGAAGCTAAATGCAAAATTTCATCTTTCTACGACCAGTAAACGAAAAACCCCGTTTTTCCTTTCTCGTGGGAATTTCTGGAAATCCTTTCTTAGTGCTCCCATACACTCATCAAGGAAGGCTTTTACCAAATTACAGCTTTCTACGACCAGTATAACAAAAAATCCCGTTTTTGCCCTATCCCGTGGGAATTTCGAAAAATACCTTCTTAGTGCACCTCTAGGATAGTCAAGGTATATGTGTGCCAAATTTCAAGTTTCTAGCCATATTATGCCTACCGCAGTATTTCTTTGTAAACAAATATTTTTCCCGTTCCCGTGGGAATTTGGGAAAGTACTCTCTTAATGCTCCTCTGCACTCCCGAAGCAACCTACATGCCGAATTTCAGCTTTCTGCAACCAGTAAAACGAAAAGTCCCGTTTTTCCGGTTCCCGTGGGAATTTCGGGAAATCCTTTTTTTATTGTTTACACTCCCCAAGGGAACTTGAAGGCCAAATTTCAGTTTTATACGACCAGTAAAACGAAAAATCGATCCCGTAGAACTGAAAATATAAATCCCGTTTTTTTCCTTATCCCGTGGGAATTTCCAAAAATCATTAAGATATTATTTTACTATTATAATCACCTACTTCTATGCCAAATTTGAACAGTCTAGTAATTATAGTTCATAGGATTTCGTTAAACTGAATATATAAATCCCGTTTTTTTCCTTATCCCGTTGGAATTTCCAAAAATCCTGAAATTTTTTTCTTCGTTTTGTAATCACCTACTTTTGTATCAAATTTGAAGAGTCTAGTTATTATAGTTACTGAGATAGCGTCACTCGGAGTCGAATATATAATTCCCGTTTTTTCCTTATCCCGTGGGAATTTCCAAAAATCCTTCCTTAGTGGATGCCTACATTGTATAAGGTATCTATGGACAAAATTTCAAGTCTCTAAGTCCAGTGGTTTGGGCTGTGCGTTGATATATAGTTAAGTCAGTCAGTCAGTCAGTCAGGACTTTGAATTTTATATGTATAGATGTTAATAGATATTTTGTTTCAAGAAATGACTTACAGCCACGTTTCTTGAGATCAATTTTAGTCTTTCCGAAGGAGCTGGTATTGCCAAAAAAGGAGTGTTAAAATGCTTAAAGGGTCGGCGACACGCACGCTAAGTTCTTTGGACTTGTAAGCATCCATAGGCTACAGTAGCTACTCACCATCAAGCGGACCGTACGCTTGCTTACAACCGACGTGGTACATTAAAAATACACGTAAAAGAGCCCTTATGATTATTTACCATCATGTCACCATGTGTAAAAAAGCACGGCTCAGGTTTGGCGTAATGGTGTTCTGATGATGCTGGCCTGGAAGCAAAAAACATATTGTACCAGTTGCTTCTCTTCCCGTGCAGATGGTAAAATCCCACTGAGGGAATGGGCGATCTTAGGAAACATGTTACAGGCGATGCGGCTGGCAAGCCATCACTTTTGTTTTCCCTTTCCTATACGCCCGCAATCATGCCTAATGTGGCCTTTACGTCGTGTTACCCTAGGCTCTGTTTGCTTTGTAAAGGATAAAGATGTCGTTCATGCATGGTACTTACGTATTGTCGAAATAACTAACATTATTTGTCCTAACCTCTACATAGTAAGTGCTCCCATCGAATATGAACTAACTAGCGTAACTGCTTGGCTGTAAACATTAATTAGGGATTCTGCAGACGACTTTGTTGCATACTCGCGATCTAGTGCCCTCATTAGCGCTCTACTTTCATTAAACTTATAAACGTTGGTTTGTCAAGTTTAAATTGTTCAAGTTGCCGCTTAGCGACAAAAATCCGCATAGTAACAAGGTCACGTGACAGCTAGTAACAGGTAGAAAAATTCGAAGGCTTGCCCACCTTCTATGGGTGGTGTAGGGGTATATCACGCGTCACGGAATGACGAGGATCCGGGTTCAATTCTCGGCCAAAGCTTTACGTTCTATTTTTAAGTGTCGTTTAAAACTTTGATCCTATAAGGGTTAAATTTACTTTCTTTTGAGATAAGTCATCATCACCATCATCACCAGCATCACGTCCCACTGCTTCGATTCCCGGCCATAGCTCTACTTTTCAGATTTTTCTATGTGCTCTAATTTTCAGTGTAATTTAGAAGTTTAAATTAACAAAAGTAGTTTTCATTTATCCGAAGACTAAAGTTATTATTTCATCGTGGGTAAGTGCTTCACAAACTGTCATTTAGGTATAATTATTCTGGGACATCCTTTACTTACAATTAAGTTATCCTTTTATCGCTGTACACTTAGAACATCAAGGTACGTATAGAAATATTCATTTCTTTTAGTTTTTTATACGACAAGGCAAACGAGCAAGGTCACCTGATGACAAGTGAGCACCACCTATGGACCCGTCATCATCATCATCATCATGTCAGCCGAAAGACGTCCACTGCTGAACATAGGCCTCCCCCGCGGCGCCAAACAGACCGGCCCTGCGCCATCCGCATCCAATGCGTTCCCGCTACCCTCACCAGGTCGTCGCTCCATCTTGTTGGAGGCCTACCTACACCGCGTCTTCCGGTCCGCGGACCCGTGGCACTATCAAATTAAACTTAACGTACGACGTGAAAAGAAACCAGATGGCAAGTGAACTTTTCCCACGACTATACAGTGCTATTAAATACAACACAACCTTCATTAACTCCAATTAAGAAGCTACCACTTATTTTGAATCTTTCTACCCTTCACTTGTACCTGTTGTTGATCACCGCTGTTTTGCTCGGCTGCTGATCGGAGGGAGCTTTGCGATGCGGATAACACCGAGGCAGGTCGGCATCCTTACGGTGGAACCCGCTTGTGGGAGGCCGTTTGGACCGATTCGTTATCATACACAATCACTAAACAATCCGGTTCGAAGGACCATTTGATGTACGGGATACGTACAACAACTCTGATCTGATGATGGATGCTTGATATAAACACTTATAACGGTGTATTTATTTATTGATAACCAAGGTATAAAAGGTACTAGCTAGGAGCACGTATTAACGTAGACTGACTAAAATTACAATGCAATAAAGAATTGAATGGATTATGAATAGAGCTGACGCGTGAAATGTGCGATGCTTGTATCGTACACACTGGTGATTTTGTTTTGAATCTGGTCCAGTAATTTGATTTCAGTTTGGAAACGTGTTCTATGGACTTTTAATTTTACTACTGATGCTTGGGACATATCAGTATCTACAAGATCTGGGGTAGGTAAGTTACAGTATCATGTTTTGTATTAATAAATCAGTTAAACCTACTGTTGTCACTACAATTGGATACTCGTGTCGTGTTTCGTCTTCTGCTTATCCCTCACTCATTTCATAATCACCAAGTACCTACTCTTACATCTCATGCAATTTTATTCTTTATTTTTTACAAATACCTCAAGTATGCATGGCCACTTGGCCAGCCTCAGAACTTGCATAATTGGACGACCGGGTAGCCTAGTGGTTAGTGACCCTGACTATGAAGCTAGAGGTCCCGGGCTCGAATCCCGGTAGGGGCAGACAGTTTTATGATGAATACGAATGTTTGTGTCCGAGTCATGGGTGTTGTATGTATTTAATTATGTATTTATCTACATTATATAAGTATATTTATCCGTTGCCTGGTACCCATAGTACAAAATTTGCTTAGTTTGGGGCTAGGTCAATTGGTGTAATTTGTCCCAAGATATTTATTTATTTATTATTTATTTATTTAATTAAACGTGCCCATAGCCCGTGGATTGAAAGAAAATTAAAGAAAGAAAGAATGTGGTGTCTAGGAGGGTTACCATGACGTCGTAATGCGATTCAATTCCGATTCAGTTTAGGTTCGCTCGCTGTCCGTTCCATACTAAAAACAGCTAAAACCTGAACTGATATATACTACATACATAAATCACATCCTTATACCTTACGGGGTAGACGGAGCCTAAGGTAACAAAACCTTCAGACCACGTTAAGCATGATTGTGGGCGTATGAATTGAAAGGGGAATCAAAACAGTGATGGGTTGCTAGCCACATCGCCTATATGACATGATCCCTAAGATTTTCGCCCAATCCCTCGTTGGGCTTTTACCATTAGCGCGGGAAGAGAAGCCGGTATATTCTATGTTTTCCTGAACCTGAACTGACTCGGAATTAAATCACATTAAGACGTCATGGTAAGGCCCTAGTACTGACCACTGTGCTGGATGTATTCTGACAGAGAATACTAACGTGTAAAGGAAGTATTATCATGTTTTCCTTCAGTCAGCTGTTATGTTGTCAGTTTTTCCAAAGAAATCCAATGGCAACTTCAATTCAAACCTTTTTTAAATCCTCAGCTCCCGCCTCAGCATAATCGGGATTAAGCGGGGGATTACGAAGGGCGGAAAGGTGACTCCCCTTCCAGGGTTCCGCGGGTGCTGCGTGGCATCTCAACTGCCATACATTGAGCTTTTAGAACGCCATTCGAGTATGTCTTGCTGTCACACTCACTCTTAAGGTACGGTCAGACGTGCTCATTGTTACTTAAAGCCGGTCGCCAAGCACAGCGAAAATCGAACGTTGACCTTAGCTGCTAAGGCTTAGCATCTACAACCAGTAGTCAACAACATTTTTATATAGTGTTCAATGAAATCTAGAGGAACTTTTGTTAGATCAACCGTCCGAAAAACTCAGAGGTGCGAGCCCGGGCTTTAACCCACGACCCTCTGCTTGAGAGGCCACAGGTCAGACCACTAGGCAACCACGGCTTTTTATACAAGAAAACTATTTGTTTTTGAAATTTTCGAAATTTATTTTAAATATGTATAGCAACACATTGCTACGCGCTACACTCGTAGCCAATTACAGCAGTTTTTTTCCATGTTTAACCTCCGTCGCAAAAAGAGCAATGTTATAAGTTTGACTTCTTCTGTGTGTGTGTCTGTCTATGGCATCGTAGCTCTCAATCCGATGGAGCCATTTGCTGCAGTTTTTTCATCCGAAATCCAGTTTCCTAGTTGTATTTGGTAAAAATCCGGCAGTTAGAGTATCAGCTCTTTTCCAAATGATGTAAGGCATTTTTGGCATAACATTGAAGAGGGTTTTAAAATAATAATTTAATTTTATGCATACATACATATATCACGTATTTATTCCTTACGGGGTGGACAGAGCCTAAGGTAACAAAACCTTAAGGCGACGTTTAGCATGATTAAGGGCGTATAGGTGGAAAGGAAAATCAAAATAGTGATGAGTTGCTAGCATCGCCTATAACATGATTCCTAAGACTTTCGCCCATTCCCTCGATGGGCTTTTACCATCTGCGCGGGAAGAGAAGCCACTGTTAAATTTCATGTTTTTTCTTTACTCCCAGACCAGCATGGTAGAATAATATCGACGCTTGAAAGACGAAATGGGATAAGCGTCATTTTTTGTGATATTGAGTTATATATATCATTGAAATCAGCAGATTTGTCTGCGTCGAGGTTTTGGCTCTCCTGTAAAATTACCATTTTGTCGCTTATGAAATTTTGCCTTTCAAGCCTCGATATGGAATATTAATTCTATTATTTAGCAAAAATCGCCTACGAACAAAGAACCCAATTGTTTTTTTTTACGCTGTGTATATTGTAATGTCATATCCTTGGCGCGGAACCCTTCGTTCGGGTCCCACGCACTCAGCCGGTTTTATTTCTGTATCTGAAACTGTAATCCGACTTACTGTTCACGCCGTATTACTCGGCGGGGTAGACAGTGGGTAAATTCTGTTTGAAATCCTTAAACCTGTGTCGGACCAAGTCTCAAAGTAAATAAGCGATGAATTATTAACTTTTTTTGTTATTCCATATGCAAGGTGTCGCAATATTCTTTCTTCTTTATTCGTGGTTCTTGACTGAACAGAACACGCCTACAAATATTTTTCATTTTTGATTCAATTAAGGGGTGCGAGTCGGGTTGTCTCCACGTGTGGTCTAGAGCCTAAAGCTGCGGTTCATTTTTGGATCCGTCCGGGGGACGAGCAGTGCTTGGTCCGGTGCACTCTGGGCATCGGCTAATGATTTCCTGGCAGTTTCTGAGGGATATCATTGACCGTTGGCTAAGAGCCCGACAGGGCGTAGGGGGGTCTTTGACCATTACCGTACAACGTTGCTGTCATTTTGTCACAAGATTTTTTTATTAATTTTTTTGTTACTTTGACATTGGCGAAGTTGTCGTCGCTATAACGACTTGATATGCCACAAATAAGAAAAAGAAGAAGAAGATTCAAAATTTATCCGCCTTTAACAGAATGAACCAGTTGCTTCTCTACCCGCGCAGATGGTAAAAGCCCATCGAGGGCTGCTGTGTTCCGGTGTGGAGAGTAAGACAGCCGGGGAAATTACGGGCACAAGAGACATTTCATCTTAGTCCTCTAGGTTGGCAACGCATCTGCATTCCCTCCGGGGTTGCGGGTGTCTATGGGCAGTGGTGATCACTTATCATCAGGTGACCCACTTGCTCGTTTGCCTTCCTATTTATATAAAAAAAAAGATATAAAAAATAAAAAGAGGGAATTTCATCCAGGTCTGTTCAGCTGTTATGGCGGGAAAGAATAACAAACATCCATACATTTACACTCACAAACTTTTGCATTTACATTATTAGTAGAATTTACTGAACCAGTGAGTTATACATACAGCCTCGTCTGCACTTTTCATCAGCAAGTCCAAAGTTAGTCACTAGTCAGTAATACATAAAAAACGCTGTATTTTCAGTCCAGTCCGAAGACCAAGGCTCATTAAAAGAAAGTGCAACTGTTTCTAAAGCTGCTAATAATCCCGCGGAATCAAAGCTTTGTGATAAATACGCTTCAGAAAGCTTCCATTATCGCTCTTCAGCTATCTCTATTTATAAGTCAACACTAGGGTGACCACGTATTCGAGTTAGCCCGGACTATCTACCCAACGTCAGTATCTATCGCGACCACAACTGCTGTAGTGATCAGAACTTTGAGATAATTTAAACAACACATTATTGGTTGAGTACAGAGGATTTTTTGAGAACGTTAGAACACTGCATTGGATACACAATCTTTAAAAAACTATTCGGGAAACTCTCAATGTGTAATTCTAACTAGATTAATAACCTAAATATGAGTTCAATTTTTTGTTTAGTAGGCCTATGACATACCTATAGAGCTACGAAACATTACCATTAAAATAAAGATTATATGAACAGTTGCAGATAATAGTAACTAATTAGATATTAATAAAATATAGTGAATTGCAAAAATAACTCTATTTTTAATTTCTACTAAATCTATTGCTACATTTATCTCCACATTTTCCATTAGAGATTCCTTTTAGGGATAAGTTCGTCTTTGTGCGTATATTTAATGTTTTCATTATGTGATTTATGTCTGTTTCTTTATATTTGTACTATAAAACATTTACTTACTTAAATATCTCTTAAATTACGTCAAACACCAAAAAAGGAAATCTGGGAGTGTTATTCATTCATGAGTAAAAATATTTCTTAAACACAAAAATTATCCTCCCGAAAGGATAACATGCGTGGCCACCCTACTTTAACCACCTCTGCATTCAGACGGCAGCGAAAAGTTACACTCTGCAAAAACTCTGGGTGTAGAAAGAATTCTTTGCGGGCTCTTTGCAGACTTTGTAGACTCTTTGTAGCATCTGAGAACGAGTGTATTTTAAAATTTTATCTCGCAAAGATACCGAGTTCTCTAGACTACAGTTTTTTCTTTTCCTTTGGCATGTTATTCGTGGACTGTTTTCGAACTTTAGTGCAGTCAGGTTTTGTTTTCTCTGAAAATTCGGTGCACGTTTTTAGGATTGTGTATCTCAAAAAAAAAGCCGAAAAAGCCATGGTAGCCAGTGGTTTGACCTGTGGCCTCTTAAGCAGAGGGTCGTGGGTTCGAATCTCGGGCTCGCACCTCTGAGTTTATCGGAATCATTGTGCGAAATTACATTTGAAATTTACCATGAGCTTTTCGGCGAAGGAAAACATCGTGCCCTGCCCTGCACACATCTGCGAAGCAATTCAATGGTGTGTGTGAAGTTCCCAATTTTAACTGGGCTTAATAAACGCTTTTCTGGCTTCTGCTAACTTAGCAATCGTTTGTCCTTATCTATCACTGTGACATTTACCTTTCACAGATAAGGACTAACGATTGCTAAGTTAGCAGAAGCCTATGGAGCGTTTATGAATAACTAGCTTCTGCCCACGACTTCGTCTGCGTAGAATTATATATAAAAACCTTCCTCTTGAATCACTCTATCTATTAAAGAAAACGGCATCAAAATCCGTTGTGTAGTTTTGAAAATATAAGCATACATAGGGACATGGGGACAGAGAAAGCGATTATTTTATACTATGTAGTGTAGAGGTAACTCAATCGTGTTTTTCTGTCGTCTGTATTTTATTTCAAAGTTATGCTGTAAAATAAAATTAATCTAAGAGCTGCCACAGAAAGATACGCCAGTAATCCTTGTTACTTAAAGAAAATATCGGAAGAACGCCATTTTTTCTTTAAATCGCCATATTTTCTCTTAATCTGCCCATTTGTCTTCCAGGGTGGAATACCGGGGAGCACAGTAGGTAGCTCCAATAGGAAAACACACCTTGGGAAATGAAATAGAAACGAATAGCTACTGCAGAAGAAAGTTTATTAAGAGGGACTGGGGTAATAAAGGTGAAATAAAGCTTTTAGATAGACTTTTTAAAAACAAGAGGCGCTCAGAATGAATAACGGGACGAATGTATTTAAAAAAAATGATATATTTTCACCATGAAACTGCCGTTAGACTAAATCATAATTACACGGATAACTCACGTATAAAAGTCGAATGTTGCTCGACATGTTTCGGACAAGTTCGTAGTCCCTCCTCCCGGAGCGCTCGGACCGGCGGCAGCGAAACGAACACTACGCCACGTTTAGCATGATTAAGGCCATATAGGTGGAAAGGGAAATCAAAATAGTGATGTGTTGCTAGCCGCATCGCGTATTACATGATTCCTAAGACTTTCGCCCATTCCCTCGATGCTGCGAAGATTTTCATAAATTTCGAATAGGTACCTAAAAGGTACGTGCCTGGATTTTAACACAATGGTAGAATCTCGTTAATAATATTAATTAATAAAGATCAGTTGATTTTGTATTTACCTATTAACCCAAAACCAACTTCAAAGTCTGTATTTTATTTATTTTATGAATGCCTACCAGCTGCGTGGCGTCCATAGAACTCGATTCCCACCGGCTTGCCTATTTTAGGCAGTTGGGCACTTTATAGTGCAAAATTAGAAGAAAAGGCTAGTTGAATTGCCTTCGGCTTGCCTTCTGGTATACTTGACGCCACACCACTGATACCTACATAATAATTTATTTCCACAATAAAACGGAGCTAATTTTCTGCCTACTCTTAAATTGTGAACACGAACGCGTAAAAGCTAGTAAGCAATAAATCCCAAAAACGCGGTCAAATTGTCCCTTAAATTATAACGCAAAATAAACGGAATACGGAATCGTAAATTTCCAGCCTAATAAAGTTTTGTCGCGCTAATTAGAAACATTTTGTAAACAAAATACGGGAAATTTTCATTTTCACAGCTAAAATAAAATTGCTTAAGCATCGTTTGAGTTTACCTCCGTAATTAAGTGAATGAGAGTTGACGGGACATTAAAATAATATAGGGCTTTCAAACACGAGATAATAGAGAAAACTTGTATGAAATAATAGAAAAAACTTACTTGTCTAAACTTGTATCAAGATTTTTATTATCTAGTATTAGTACCCAGTACTATTTTCACTTTAATGGTGGAGGCGTTTGACCCTTCCACTAACACACACAAATCACGTCTTCATCCCTTACGGGATAGACAGAGCCTAAGGTAAGACCTAAACGCCATGTTTAGCATGATTGCGGGGGTATATGTGAAAGAGGAATCATAATAGTGATGGGTTGCTAGCCGCATCGCCTATAACATGATTCCTAAGATTTTCGCCCATTCACCGGCTTTTACCATCTGCGCGGGAAGAAAAGCAACCCTTCCATTAAACGTGAATTAATTTTTGTTTTGACCAATAAAGACTAACCCCCGTATTCATAAACGCTCTATCTATAGGCTTCTAACTAACTTAGCAATCGTTTGTCCTTATCTGTGAAAGGTAAATGACAAAGTGACAGATAAGGACAAACGATTTCCTCTATAGTATTTTACCATCTGCGCGGGAAGAGAAGCAACTAAGTATAAGAAGTGTAAGTTTCCACACAAAAAAATGGTTAACTTGTATTTGTGTCTACTAACGTTTCATGTTTCATTAATGTGACTGTTTAAAAAAAAACTTTGAGCCAAGTTTCTTCCGACGCAGGCGTAGGTAGTCTTTCCGAAAGCGTATTAGTTTAAAAAACACATGTAAAATAATAATATTAACACTGAAATCAGCACTCAATTTATTAGATCTTCACGACAACGCCTTCATACCCCTACAATAATCAATAGTTTTAGACACCTTCTCTATAGTACGCCGCTTCCTTAACCCAACTTCCCTACCGATACATAACAATCAAGAAGACATAACACACACACAACCGTCCAGCGCAACATTTACACAAACACACACATTCAACATGACATTCACACTAACTCGTACGCCCGTATCATGGACCAAAAAAAAGCCGACAACATTGTCGAGATCAAAATTAATTGAAAAATAATAATAATAACATCACAACATTGTCGAGATCAAAAGCAATTGAAAAATAATAATAATAAACTTCAAATTCGATTTACGACAACTGTAAACCTTAAAATGATCACATAGTTTCCATTTTCCACCGAAATGTGGCCAGAATTTGTGCGTGATTGAATCAGAAACTTGCGGCTTTAGAAACTGGCATCAATGGCTGATTCATTAATCTTCCACGGAACCCTTTATTTAACACAATGGCTGTAGTTTCTGGGGTCAACACAGTGAATGGAGTTTAGTTTCGCATGAATAAACTGTGGTTTAAATATAACTACTAGCTGTCGCGGCTTCGTCCGCGTCGAAGTAACACTTGCATCCCAGGCTTGATTTTTCCGACACTTCTAACAATACATACATACACACATCACGTCTCTATCCCTTACGGGGTAGACAGAGCCCAAGGTAACAAGGTCAAAAGGCCACGTTTAGGATGATTGCAGGCGTATAGGTGGAAAGGTGATCAAAATAGTGATGGTTTGCTAGCCGCATCCTTTATAAAAGTCATGATTCCTGTACCCATTCCCTCGATGGGCTTTTACCATCTGCACGGGAAGAGAAGCAACTGGTACATTCTATGTTTTTTCTTTACTCCCAGATCAGCATGGGAAGCAAAAAGTAAATGTGTAATCAAAATTATAATTACCTACTTAGATTAATTTGTTCCATGTATACACACATACACACATACACAAATCACGCCTTTATCCCTTACGGGGTAGACAGAGCCTAAGGTAACAAGACCTACAGGCCACGTTTAGCAAGACACTGTGGGCGTATAGGTGGAAAGTGGCATCAAAATAGTGATGGGTTGCTAGCCGCATCGCCTATAACATGATTTCTATGATTTTCGCCCATTCCCTCGACGGGTCCCATGAATAAGATAAAGGAAAAATAATTGCAAAATAATTGTGTTAGTATGGTATAGTATATATCTAAAAAATCTGATATATTGCCATTATTTAAAGCCATAAGGGCTCACTCTAATTGGTTCATTCCTCTATGACATATATACAATATTATTCCTCTAAAGTATTTTTACGACCAGCAGCAACAAGTACGTATCGCCTTATTAAATTTAGAACAACATTATCTTGTTTGCCCAATATCGCTTCGCGTACAGTCCGCCTACACAAACATCCGACAGAAAGGGTTCATAGAATATTTATCTCATTTTTCGTTGCGAATAAACAAACATTAAGAGCGCTTTCGCTCCATTAACATTTCACGACGACGTCGGAGAAGAAATTAATTTCTATTCATAAATTGTTTTACCGATGGAACAACTTACATTTTAGGGTACCGCATCTCAAGAAGAAAATAAATTTTACACACACATACAACAAAACATCTTTATCCCTTATGTGGTAGACAGAGCCTAAGGTAGCAATACCTAAAGGCCACGTTCGGCATGATTGTGGGCGTATAGATGGAAAATGGAATCAAAATTGTGATGGGTTGCTAGCCACATCGCCTATAACAGAATTCCTATGCCCATTCCCTCGAATATATTTAACTATAAAAAAAACCCTGTGCGCCAAATGTCAGACCAATTTTGACAACATGGCTAAAAACCACCGCAAGGAAACTGGAATTCGAATATATAAACCAAATCCTAATTAAATAAATGGGTTTGTTCCAAGTAGGAGAATGGCGAAAACTTCGCATCAGTATCGTGTTTAATTACATACATACATAAATCAAGTATTTATCCCTTACGGGGTAGACAAAGCCTAAGGTAAAAGAGCCTAAAGACCACGTTTAGCATGATTGTGGGCGTATGGATGGAAAGGGGAATCACAACAGTGATGGGTTGCTAGCCACATCGCCCATATAACACGATCCCTAAGATTTTCGCTCAATCCCTCGATGGGCTTTTACCATGGGCGCGGGAAGAGAAGCAACTGGTACATTTGTTGTTTTGACTAGTAGAGACTTTATACATATCTCTACTATAGATTAATATAATTTAAGGCTCGGGGACCTTATACATCCCTTTTATAAATGTATTTAATTTGAGTAGAATTTAAGTATTCTTAATGTATTTTATTTTGAAAAAATGACTTTCTGCCAAGTTTCTTGCGGCGCATTCTTCTTGGCAATGATGCTCTTTCCGAATGCGCTGGTAGTTTCAAAAAGACATGTAAAAGAGCCCTTGGCGGCCAATTTGCAAAATAAAATTTTCATTTTCATTTCATTTTCAGTTTCATTTTCATTTTCATTTTCATTTTCATTTTCATTTTCATTTTCATTTTCATTTTCATTTTCATTTTCATTCTATGTTTTTTCTTTGCTCCCAGACTAGCATGGAAGCATGGATGTTTAATTAAGTACCTAGTTATTTCCTCTATAGCTAATCACGACGATACACACTAAGCTACAAGCGGTCGCGGAGAACCCTCGGCAGTTTGCCGGTTCGCGCTTGACAGGTTTTTCTTCAGTTTTTCGTACCAATTTTTTTAATATTTTTATCTTAAAAAAATGGCCATACAAATCACTAAATTAGGTTGCTGCTGATAAAATTAACGAATCGTTTGCACAACGCTTTTATAATTGCAATTAAATGTAGAACTGTTTTAGTTAATTAATATGATATAGCACAGACCTGTGTTTATGTAGATGTTGCGATTTGACCCATTCTGCGTGTCAAAAAACACAGAGCCAGCAACTGACGATAGTGATAAGTCGACGTCGAAGTTAGTAAAGCTATCTAACGAAATGCCACAATTTTTTAAGTTGCTCTAAAAATAGGTCCGATGTGACTTGATCGATACGCCTTCTATCTATCTTTTAAGTTTCTTAACTAACATAAATACGATTAAAACCCGTTTAGTTAGACTAGTGAACGAAGTTTCTTGACGTTTATTCAAAATTACGTTGTATGGAGTGAAAAAGGCCTGCATAAAACTTTGATATGTTTGAATCAGTCAATCTCGCATGCAGCCATACGGTGGTTACGTTTGACGTTAGACAATAGAAGCGACTATTGCAAATTTGTGCAACTGTAAGTAATTCAACAGAGTGAAAGAAAGAAAGAAAGAGGACATTTATTCCTTTTTGCAAGACTCAAATATAAGAGAGTAGGTATACACAATTTTATAGAAAATAATCAAAACATGAAAAATAGATCATGAGCGTTGTGTGTGTCTTCGCAAAAGTGAAACGGTCGCTGGCTCAGCATTACGCTGAGGTGTGAGGTGTGTGTGAGGTGTGAGTGGCTGACAGAATATCGAAGTAAGCGATGTTACGTGCCAATGACGTATCGAAAATTAACATGCTTTGTTTTCATACATGCAACAATATGTAATACTTTATCTATTTAAATTTAGGTCCGTGGTTTACTACATAAATAAAAGTTTGCCCGTTATGTAATTTATTTCGAAGCAATTCGCCGCAATGGCTGCTATACAGTTATTGGTCGGACTAGTCATTCCACTGTTTCAAACTACTTGGGGTCAAGGTAAGCTGGTTTCTTAAATGCTGTCTAATTATCTATTATCCTATAGACATTATAAAAATATATAAATAATATATATCGTCCCGCAATACCGCGTAATTAGCACTGGTAAATACTGCGTATCTACACTACTGGTCTGAGAGCAAAGGATAAACATAGAATGTACCAGTAGCTTCTCGCCCCGCGCAGATGGTAAAAGTCCATCGAGGGAATGGGCGAAATTCTTAGGAATCATGTTATAGGCGATGCGGCTAGCAACCCATCACTATTTTGATTCCCCTTTCCACCTATACGCCTACAATCGTGCTGATCGTGGCCTTGAGGTCTTGTTACCTCAGGCTCTGTTTATGCCGTAAGGGATATAGACGTGGTTTGTGTATGTGTGTGTATGTATAGGATTTTACGTGCGTTGGCGGAAAATCTTAATTTGGCTATATTTTGTTAGATACGCGGTATTAACGTATGCCAATTACGCGGATTTTCCCTATGGGTGTTGTGTAAATACGCAGTATTTACGAGTGCTAGTTACGCTGTACTGCACTATGCCCGCCGATACGTATGTTCGTAGCAAGTGGAACAAAGTAGTCTCTGCTTACCCCTTTGGGACAGAAACGTGACGGTATTTATGTACATGTATCGCGTATATCTATTTTTAAAAACCAACTCAAATCTCACTATTTATCACTAATTTAATCCACTCCCTGTCTTTAGGACCATATCTTTTCCTTTTGCTTTTGATCAAATCCTTTTCTGTTGTATGGCCTTCTTATTTTTCATTGTTACATTCTCACATTTATTTTATCTTAAGTATTATACAGTAATGTTATGTGTATATGTATGTATTATTTTATTTTATTTATTTAGCTATGTATTATATTTTATGTTGGTATTGTTGTTTTTATTATCCCTGCGTTTATCCTGTCTGTTTCCGCCACCTAGGTACTTAAACTGTCTCCAACTTATTTCTTTTATTGGTTGTCTGGAAGAGATCGCTATTAAGCGATAAGACCGCCTATTGTCTACTTTGTTCTTTGTTTCTGTATTGTTTTGTACTAATTTGTGGTGTTCAATAAAGAGTATTTGTATTGTATTGTGTCCTGTCAATAAAAGGTAGGCAACTACGTAATTATCTGATACGCTGTTTTTTTCCAGCCAACGAAACCTGTGATGAGTTGACCATAATCGGCGGCCATCTTGTCTCCATCGAGGACGTTCCATACATCGCAGCGCTTTACGAAAACGACGACTTTTCCTGTGGCGGTTCCATCATACACGAACGTTTTGTGTTAACCGCTGCTCACTGCTTAATGCAAGTTACCTATACTTTTTTTTATATGAATAGGAAGGCAAACGAGCAAGTGGGTCACCTGATGGTAAGTGATCACCACTGTCCACAGACACCCGCAACCCCGGAAGGATTGCAGATGCGTTGCCTACTTAGAGGACTAAGATGAAATGCCTCTTGTACCCGTAATTTCCCCGGCTGTCTTACTCTCCACACCGGAACACAGCAGTGCAAGCACTGGTACTTAGCGGCAGGATTAGCGAGTAAGATGATGTTAGCGATCCGGACGGACCTTGTACAAGGCCCTACCACCCGCCACCTACCACTTATAAGTCCCATCACTATTTTGATTCGCCTTTCCACCTGATACACCCAGAATTATGCTTAACGAGCTCTTTAGGGCTTATTACCTTAAGCTATGTCTACCCCGTAAGCGATAAAGACGTGATTTATTTACATAGTAGGATAAGTGGATACTACGGCACTTTAAACTTATCCTACTAATACTTTCCTACTTATGTTATAATGATGGGTTGCTACACTGTTGCCAACGTCATCGCCTATCATAATTCCTCAGATTTTCATCCATTCCCTCGATGGTCTTTCAGCATCTGCGTGGGAAAAGAAGCAAATGGTACATTCTAATGTTTTTTCTTTGCTCCCAGACCAGCATAGGCTGCGTACTTATTCTACCCTGCTTCCTACAGTTTGACAACAAATATAATACGCATCGGCAGTATTCGTTTGCGCAGAGAAGCGCAGACCAGTTTCCGATGGTAGCCGAACGTGTAAATAATCTATATTGAACTTTATTTGCAAGCGCAACTGGCAGAGTATTGCTTGCTTTGCATTCTTAGCTCTGTCCCGCTTACACGATTTTGCCATTGTTGGTACGAAATCGATCGACCAATAACAGCGCCAGAGTTTCCCGCGCTACTAAAATTGGTATACTGCGCAGGTACATCGTGGAGCATTATTTTTGTTGTCAAACTGTACTTATTGACCAAGCGAGAGCAATGCTCAAAGTAAGCGTTTGCGTTTCAGTTTGGGCAAAAATGATTTCGAATCCGGCAGTCCAATTATCTGTATTCGCATGCTGGTCTGGGAGCAAAGAAAGAACATTTAATGTACCAGCTGCCTTTATTCCCGCGCAGATCATCACCCATCAAGTAAATGGGCAAAAAACTTAGAAAATCATGTTATTGGCGATGCGGCTAACAACCCATCACTATTCTGATTCCCCTTTCCACCTAGCCAATAATCACGCTAAACGTGGCCTGGGTCATTACCATGATGTCTTAATGCGATTCAATTCCGACTCAGTTCTGGTTTTAGCTGTCATTTTTAATATGGATCTGACAGCGAGCGAACTATACTGAATCGGAATTGAATCGCATTAAGACGACATGGTAACCCCCAGGTGTTGCTAAAACCTTGATTAATACGTGTGAATAATCTTAAGCCTAAAAGGGTCTTCCAGCCACTAAAACTGTTGCGTTACAATGTTATGAAAATAAATCATTTTTCTTTTTTTTAATAATCGTAGGAGGATCTTCATTATCTGAGAATGAAGTTAGAACGATTGAATATCTTCTTCCATGCTGGTCTGGAAGCAAAGAAAGAACATTTAATGTACCAGTTGCTTCTCTACCCGCGCAGATGGTAAAAGCCCATCGAGAGAATGGGCGAAAATCATAGGAATCATGCTATAGGCGATGAGGCTACCCATCACTATTTTGATCCCATTTTCCACCTATACGCCCACAATCTTGCTAAATGTGGCCTGTAGGTAACTGTTACCTCAGGCTCTGTCTACCCCGTAAGGGATAAAAACGTGATTTGTGTGTGTGTGATTATTCATTCACGCAAACCTTGTTAAACCGTGTCCTTATCTGCGGGCTGTAACCATAACTTTTGCACGTTAGAGTAAATAACTATCCAAGTGTGGACATGGTGTTCCGCTCGTGGTAGGCTCGCCAGCCACTAGGGTTTTCGGTTACTGTAGCTTGCAACAGTTATGATTTGTATTGTTGTCTCACTCAGTCTCAGGGGTTTGATAAGTAGAAAGCTCCGAGTGAAGGAGAGAGAACAAACCCAAATGCCACTCTAAGCTGACGCGTATTTGGTTTCAAATCTCAGGTCAAACGTCACGGTGAAAGTCCTCGTCGGTTCAGACCGTTTGAGCATAGGCGGGGTATTTATTGACGTGGAACAGATACTATGCCACGAGGACTTTGATCCTATTGCGACCAATAACGACATTTGCCTGCTGAAGCTTAGCGAGCCCGTGCCGTTTGGATGCAAAGTTGCGAAAATTGCTCTGCCAGATGACGAATTGGAATTACAAGATGGGGATATGGTGAATGTTACTGGATGGGGTAACACAAAAGTAAGTTTTTACGACCTATCGCGCTCTATAACGATAATTAAGTACCTTTTATTGCTTCCTTGCTGATCTGGGAGTTAAGAAAAAACGTAGAATGTATCAGTTTCCTCTCTTCCCACGCAGATGGTAAAAGCCCATCGGTATTTTGATTTTCATTTCCATCTATATGCCCACAATCATGTTAAACATGGCATTTTGGTGTTGTTACCTTAAGCTCTGTCTAAGCCGGTAAGGGATAAAGACGTGTCGTGATTTATGTATGTGTTATTGTGACAGATAAAATGTAAACTGATGATGATGTAATTATGTTCGGTCCGCTGAGGAAAAGGCAAAGATTATTTGTTCACTTTGGTAGTTTTAGTGAGACCGAAGCGAGACCATGTAGAGTTAACACCCGCCATCGCACCGCTGTAGACAATGAAATAGCTAATGCAAACGAAACCAAGCTCACGACCAAAACCAAACACAATCACATTTTTCCGAAGCACGATTAGGTAACTTGACTTTACAATTTCGCGGAGTAGCAATTAACTGAATCGACAATACTTAAATGGAGAGCGTCAGCTCCTACGAGTAGAGCCTCCTTTTAAAATTCCGTGCATACTTTGTTTCCAGTCTTTCGGTTTCCTGTATCCAAACGACCTCCGCCAAGTGTCGGTGCCCGTGGTCTCCGATGAGTGCTGCCGTTACATCTACCCTAGTTTGACAGATGCCATGATATGCGCAGGATCAAGAGGACACGACTCCTGCCAGGTCGGTAAAAACTGGTTCCATCACTTCCCGATACAAGTACAGCCGCTTACCCATTCCCCATGCTCAATTTCTGGTTCCCGTTTACCTACCGATAACAGAATATTCTGGTGCCCACCTACTGGTTCCATCACTGGTTTCTAGTTCCCGCGTAACGGTACCCACTGCTCAGTTTCCGGTGTCAGCTTACTGTTTCCCATTGCTAGGTTTCTAGTTCCCATGCTTACCGATTCCCCATGTTCAACTTCTAGTTCCCGCTTTGCTACCAGTACTGTGTACCCCAGTGCTCGGTTTCTGGTTCTCGCTTACCAATTCCCAGTGCTCAATTTCTTGTTTCTTCAGGGCACTTGATTTACTAATAATTTGTTTTTTCTAAAAGGGAGACAGCGGTGGCCCCCTGACCTACCGCAACGTACAAATTGGTGTGGTGTCCTTCGGAGAAGGCTGTGCCATCGTCGCAGGAGTATACACCAAGGTATCAACCTTCCTGCCATGGATCAACGCTACAATAGAATCTAATTTGTAAAATAAACCAACAATAATACCTGACACACGGCAGCAAGGTCAGTCAAGTTCATAAAAATATTATATACAGTGTTTCATCTTTTTTTATCAGTACTATCGCCCCTCTACACTACAAATCTCATATTAAAAACGATTTTTAACAAAAAAATATTGTTTTTTTGGAACCAAAATAAAATACATATTGTACTTTCTTCATTTTTAGTGCCGATTTTTCAATCCTCAGTTAAGCACTTAACTGACAGATACCGACTGATACGATTGAAAAATCGGCCCTTAGATAAATAAGATGTTTGTATACGTGTAAACAGTGTTCAGTTTTATTTTGAAAACACACACATGGGAAATTTTCACTCGCAAATCACAAATCAATTAAGGCTAGGTAGTCCAACAGAGGCCGCGTTTTAGAGTTTTTAAAAACCATCTCAGACGTAGAAAATAGGGTTTAAAAAATCTGAAAAAAATATATGTATTACTTAAGGATATAGTATAGACAAAGTCGCATTCAGTTACACGATCTAATGAACTTGACTCGATAGAAAAAAAATCCAAAGTTACCTCTTTTCGTAAAGCATTTTCAATATTATGACTAAACTATTGACATTTTTAATTAAAATTTTGTACTAAACTAAAGCCATTACATATTTGTAGACAAATTCGCAGAGTTTGAACAGATAAAATGATTATCTTAATTACTATGTCCAAATACCTACAAAATGTGCGAGCGCGGAGGCTCGGCAAGACCGATCAGTCGCGCGCTGGCGCTTGCGGACGACGGACCTGTGTCAGTTTTATCCGCGACAGTTTCGTGCACCAAAGACGCAGTTTTTGACGAATTTATATAATTGTTGAAAGTTATTTATGATGGGCAATAAACAACGCAAACGAAAAAAGTCGTGCAAAGCTATAAAAATAACAAATAAAAAGAATGCACTCCAAAGATTATGTGACGAAGTAAATATTAATATAATTTTGTCGACAACATATATCGAAATTGAATAAGTTAAATTATATTTCATTTTATCTCCATTTCTGATTGGTAGATAATTTATAAAAATATTATGCTTAAAATTACGGTCATAGTGCCATAGTATAAAAATATCAGTATAACAACTGAAGATCGCTACGATTTTTGATAATGCATATTTTGTCTCTATCGGTACCTCTGCCTGCCGTTTGAAAACGTAAAGTAACTATGTAAGTAAATACAATTACTCCATTTACTTTTTAGTGTAGGTCACTGGGGCAACCTCAAGAAACAGACAAGGACATTGCCGCTGTAATAAACAACCCAAATATACCGGGTAGGTATATTTAACGCGATGACGAAGACTGAAACGATATAGGGTGCTTTGGGGTAATTGCGAAATTGGGTATATATTCCGAAAGTTTATAATAATAAATACCAAACGCCGCGATATTCTCTTACTGGCTACATTGCTTTAAACGCCATTGTCGCCGATTGGCTTTGATGCTCCAATCGCCGTTCGTCGCTGCTAGCGTGTGTGAGCGACATGCCATCTCGATAGACAAGTGATTTTCGCGCCTTTTTGGGTGATTCGCAATAACCCCAACACTCTTTTCTTGGAACCCAGGTAAGTTATAAAAATAATAGTTTTTTAGTAGGTATTATAGATTATCGTTTTTTACTATTGATTGCAGGGAACACGAAGTCCGAGTGATGGTTTTTATTTAGTTTCGGAAATACCCCTCTGGGGTTATTACGATACACATATAACCCAACCTAATATTTTCATAGAAATGGCCAGTGGTTCTCGAACTAGGTATTTAGGATAAAGAAATATTTCAAGGTATTATTATATAAGGTATACCTTATATTGTCCTATACTATACCTTAAGGTATTATAATGACAATCTAAATTTTCTTCTATGTACATAGTACTGTATTAAAATCGTCGTTATTCTCATTCATTCTTTCAACTTAATCCATCCATCCATACATAATAGTAGGACATTTCACATAAAGTCACATAGGCGAATGCGCGGGCTAAATTTCGTGTATAATATTGTACCAAATTAATCACCAGCGGCTTCTTTTTCAGGGTCATTATGCCTCGAATGTATGTCACAAATAGAATAACAATATATATACGTCGTGGTAGCCTAGTGGTTTAATCTGTGGCCTCTCAAGCAGAGTGTCGTGGGTTCAAATCCCGGGCGCGCACCTCTGAGTTTTTCGGAATTTATGTGCGAAAACTACATTTGAAATTTGCTATGAGCTTTTCGGTGAAGGAAAACATCGTGAGGAAACCTTGCACACATCAGCGAAGAAATTCAATGGTGTGTGTTAAGTTCCCAATCCGCACTGGGCGCGCGTGGGAACTATAGCCCAAACCCTCCAATACACGGAGGAGGCCTATGCCATGAGGCTCGCCGAATTACGCGACAATTTAATAATAAAACAACAACAAAAAAAAAATGAAACTAGCGAATTCGGAATAAAAAGGCTATATTATTATTATTATTATTATATATACGTCTCAAGATTTGGCTACGGCCGTGGTTCTATTACGTTTAAGTTTTTTGTAAAACAATTAAGTTATTTCTCAGTTAAATGAGTTTTTTTATTACTTAAAATAATACGTATCTGTACGAAATGTTGAGAACCACTTCCTTTTACCGGGGTAAATCCGAAGTAATCTATTCGAAATAACCGTAAAAGCGAAACTATTAACAAAGTTACAAATATTACAAGTAAGGGGTAATTACAAAATGAAAAATAAATAAACCATCAGTTTATAAGTAGTAATGTCTACTTTTCAACTATTTCGGAATTACCCGGCCATATTTCGTATTTCCCCCAAATGTCCTAAAACGGGAGACATGACAATAAATATGCATAAAAAAGAAACAAGAGCGTATTTTTTTTGTTCACCAATTTTCAAGAGTTACGAAAATAAAGGCAGAAAATTTAAAAATAGAATGATTTTTTCACTGAAATGATGTCGTGTACTAAACTCGTCAAAATTTCTATCGTAATTACCCCAATGCACCTTACTCGATTTGTTTAAGAGATCATGATAATTTCTATCTATTTGTGTTATATTTATACAGGGTGTAGATGACGAAGACAAACCCTAGATCTAGTTTTGCGCGCAACTTATGTAGGTACTCTTAAGTTTGTTATTCGAATTATTGTTACGCGTACGTGTGTGCTTTAGTTTCACCGTAATGAACTAAATAAGGTGCATTGGGGTAATTACGATAGAAATTTTTACAAGTTGAGTATACGACATCAATTTTGCTGCCTTTATTTTCGTAACTCTTGAAAATACTTATGGTTAGTAGACATTACACACAGAAATACGCTGTTGTGTGTTGTTTATGCATATTTATTGTAACGTGTCCCGTTTTCGAACATTTGGGGGAAATACGAGATATGGCCGGGTAATTCCGAAATAGTTGAAAAGTAGACCTTACTACTTATAAACTGATGGTTTATAATTATTTTTCATTTGTAATTGCCCCTTACTGTAATATTTGTAACTTTGTAATAGTTTCGCTTTTATGGTCATTTCGGATAGATTACTTCGGATTTACCCCGGTACAAGGAAGTGATTCTCAACATTTCATACAGATATGTATTATTTAAAGTTGTAAAAAATCTCATTTAACTGAGAAATAACTTTAATGTTTTACAAAAAACTTAAACGTAATAGAACCACGGCTGTAGCCAAATCTTGAGACGTTTATATTTTTATTCTTTTTCTGACATACATTCGAGGCACAATGACTCTGAAAAAGAAGCCGCTGGTGATTAATTTGGTACAATATTATACACTAAATTTAGCATTCGCCTAAGTGACCTTAATGTGAAATGCCCTACTATTACGTATGGATGGATGGATTAAGTTGAAAGAATGAATGAGAATACCGACGATTTTAACACAGTGCATAGAAGAAAATTTGAATTGTCATTATAACACCTTAAGAATGAATATTGCAAGAAAATATGGACCTGACATATTTTAATATTTCTTTGTCCTAAATACCTAGTTTGAGAACCACTGGCCATTTCTATGAAAATATTAGATTGGGTTATATGTATATCGTAATAACCCCAGAGGGGTATTTCCGAAACTAAATAAAAACATCACTCGGACTTCGTGTTCCCTGCAATCATTAGTAAAAAACGACAATCTATAATACTAAAAAACAATTATTTTAGTAACTTACCTGGGTTCCGAGAAAAGAGTGTTGGGGTTATTGCGAATCACCCAAAAAGGCGCGAAAACCACTTGTCTGTCGAGATGGCACGTTGCTCACACTCACGCTAGCAGCGACGAACGGCGATTGGAGCATCAAAACCGATAACAATGGTGTCTAAAGCAATGTAGCCAGTAAGAGAATATCGCGGCGTTTGGTATTTATTATAAACTTTCGGAATATACCCAATTTCGCAATTACCCCAAAGCACCCTAGGTATGTATTGAGACACATGTTTCTTTAGTTCAATATTGGTTGTTTCATAGATAAATAATAATGTACCTACCAATTATTTCAGGCATTTGAGGCCCATAGTAACAAAATATCTAATTAAATAAGGATTTTTCAAAGTTTTTGTAATTCTGCGGTTTTAATTATAATGCATTCTACTGTAAGTTTGACTATTAATTATTCTTTTATTACCTATTTATTCAAATTCATATTAATTAGGTAGTTACTAAAAATTGATCATAATAAATGCGTTACTAAAGTCAAAATAAAGTTTTATTTCTTTACTGTGACGCTGCCGGGTCATGAGAGTTCACAGCCGCTGAGCCCGCGCGATGTATTTGACGCGCGGTCTTGACAGCGCCAAATGCCTACTTTCGCAGGAATACCCGGCCTTAATTGGTATTTTTAAAAGGCAAGGACAAGACAGATGTGCTTAAAAAATCAGCCTCTATAGGGTATTTTTTTTAAATGCATAGGTAATCGATACTATCGTGATTTTTTTTTCACTTGACTGACTTCTGTGGAACATTTTTAAGCAAATTTCAACTTTTCCAAGTAACCTATGCATTCTTTTGCAAAAAAATCTGAAACATTCCGTACATTAAGAAAAAGATATCGAAATTTGATGGCATGTACTCAAAACGTTATCCCAATTATCAATTTTAGCTCTAAAGCACTAAGTTACAGGATAGGCAGAGAGCAGGGAGGTCGTAGGTTACATTTTCTCTATTTATATTTATTGAGGTGCTTGTACTGCTGTCATGCTATCCCTTTCCGACCCATCTCCCTCTGCCAATTAGACGCAGGTGGTCGCTTACCACGATTGCGATCGAAAAAAGTAGTTTGCTAAATTGTAACGTGATTAAGCCAGCCAATAGGATCGTTTCTTAAAAAAAAGACAAAAATATAGGTACCTAAAACTGGAAAATAAGTAAATAGGTACTTAAGTAACTAAGTAACTGCTTTATTGTACAACTGTAAAGAAACAGATACGATTCACAAAAAAAACATTAATATATGCACAAAGGCGAACTTATCCCTGTTAAGGGATCTCTACCAGTTAACCTTTGAGCAGACGAGAGGACCATTAAACGAGGGACCGACAAAGTGTGAGTTTAAAATTCCAATAAACAAATCATAAAATAAAGTACTAAATATGTACAAAATACAATAAGAGTAACCATATACAATATCTAAGGAGATGGTGTGAGCCACATCTTCCTCAAGCCCTCCTTGAACGACGCCACGGAGGCAGACTGCCTGATGGAGGTCGGTAACCGATTCCACAGCCTAGCAGAGAAAACTGTGAAGGATTTGGAAGATTAAGGAGGACAGGCCAAAAGGAGATTAGCATTCGACCGTAGCCGATGCTGGCTACCGGCAGTCAAGTAGCTGAATCGCTCGAAAAAGTACATAGGAGAGCAGAAGGGTTAAAAAGAATGTTGAAAAGTAATGACAGAACGTGGATGTTACTGCGATCTCTAACAGGCAACCACTTAAGCTGCGCGCGGAAGTGAGAAAATAATTAGGTAAGCAGTTTTTTTTACCATCAAATGAATCAAGAATTTTACTTCTTAGACAATTCTTAGACAATTGTCATCGCGTAGGTTAGAGCGAGACAACGCTCTACAAAGCCGAAATTAGCCAAGAAGACCGATAAGCAATCTCTATGGCCGGGTATAATAGTGTTGCAATATGAATATAAGGTAATGCCACTCTGGTGGTTGCTTTCCTCTATGTAACGGACTCAAGGCCCAAATATAGGAATGTAAAGAAAACGTGATACAGAGAAACTTTTAAATGAAAATTTATCCGGAGCTCTTTATAGCTGAACACGATTTCACTTTTTACTAGGGCAACGTTACGATAAAAGTTTCCTCTGGTTCATTTAGGGACCTTTACTGCACAAAGAAATAAGGGAACCCTTCTGTCATCAGTATATTTTTATAAAAAGATGGAAGTACCCTGTCAAGTCGCTTCATCTAAAGCCTGTATACGTTCCACTGCAGCACAGGCCTCCTCTCAGAATGAGAGGGCTTGGGCTATAGTTCCCACGCGGGCCCAGTGCGGATTGGGAACTTCACACACACCATTGAATTGCTTCGCAGATGTGTTTCCTCAACATGTATTGTTTTCCTTCACCGAAAAGCTCATAAATAAAAAGTGCATAAATTCCTGAAAATTCAGAGGTGCGAGCCCGGGCCGGGATTCGAACCCACGACCCCCTGCTTAAGAGGCCACAAGTCAAACCACTAGGCTACCACGGCTTTTCAGTCGCTTAAGTTACATCACTACATAGTATAGCATAAAGTCGCTTTCTCTGTCCCTATGTCCCTATAGGTCCCTATATCCCTATGTCCCTATGTATGCTTATATCTTCAAAACTACACAACGGATTTTGATGCGGTTTTTATTAATAGATAGAGTGATTCAAGAGGAAGGTTTTTATGTAAAATTCTACGCAGACCAAGTCGCGGGCAGAAGCTAGTTTATAATATTTGTGAGTAATATACTCACCTACATATATAGCTCATGCAATTCCCGATGCCGAGTGAGCTTTATTTGTGGTAAACACGTATGTGCTTACGTATCATAGTGTGCGTGACAGCAAAAGCGGGTATGGCAAGCATAAAAATCTCAAAGTAAAATCTCGCTCAAAAATCGTTCCGTAAGACACGCACACTTCGACACGTATATAGCAATACATATTTACCACAAATAAAGCTCACTCGCCATCGTCACTGCAAGAGTTATATCCTACTAATATTATAAATGTGAAAGTTTGTGAATATGTTTGGATGTTTGTTACTCTTTTACGCCAGAACGGCTGGACAGATCTCGATGAAATTTGGAACATAGATAGATTATAGTCTGGAATAAGACATAGGCTACTTTATGTCCCGGAAAATTGCGTAATTGCTACGGGATAGCGATAAGCGAATTCTATGCAGACGGAGTTGCGGGCAACAGCTAGTAAATAATAAAGAAAAAAACAATACCTATCTTTTTTATTTATATTATCAATCTTACAGAATAGCGATATTGTTCTGCGAAATGAGAAATCATATTTTCCCTCCAGAAAACGTGTATAAAGTCCACATTTGATTTGAGCATGAAATATACCTAATTTATATAATTAAAAGAAAACATACAATATCAAAGCCAATCGTACACGTTACTTCGATATTACCGACACAAGGAAAATGTGGCAAAAATAAGATAAAAACCTTCGCAATTCTCCCAGATATTTATTTAGATATTTTCCTGACACTGGCAATTTCCTTTGATCTTCAACAGATCATTTTTACTAAAACATAATTAAATAGGTGTATTTTGAGTTTTGACAACAGCTCTCTTGGCAATGGCTTGCAGTTTGGTTGACAGTCAAGTACCGTGCGTTTTAAACGCAATTTCTTTCCTCGTACGACAAAGATCAGGAACCCAACTTCCTGCTGCAACATTCCTTGAGCGTTACAATTTAGAGATCTTTAAAAAGCGAGCCTTCCTGTTCTTGAAAGGGCCGGCAACGCACCTGCGATTCCCCAAGTCTTGCAGGTGTCCCTGGGCGATGGTGATTACTTTCCATCGGGTGACCCGTCTGCTCGGGCCCTCTTATATAAAAAAAAAGAGTAGACGATCAATATTATCGTGATACTGGTATGTCAATATAGGATCGTGGATTTCAAAACAACCGCATTCACTGCAATATATCATGATACGAATCGCGATATGCTGGATCACATGATATAGTAGACCGGAATGACCGCCAATAAATACTTCGTGATTTTAACTCGCGGGTAAAAAACACAAAGTTCAAAACATAAAATAAAAACACGGCAAAGCTAAAAAGCGGGAGGTTTCTACATAATTGTGCCGTCATTTCAAATTTAAATCAACGCTGTTCTCCAAAACCTCGAACAAAAGACCAGCCGGTAAACAATTTCGCACTTTGCCAAATGATTCTCCATCCAAGAAAATTTTGCCTCACTAAATTATTTCGACCCGTCATCTACTTAAAACTTGATACAGCTCGCAGCTCTTTCACGTTGGCTATGCCCAAGCGCTTAACAAAAGTATATTGTTTTGTCCGAAACATGAAAATTATAAAGAACGTTGAATTTCGAGTTATTTTTGGAACGCAATTTTAAGCTTTCAGGATTGACGGCTTTTGGGTGTGCTTAATTGGGACTTTTTAGTTCAATTTATTTTGTGCCGCTCTCACTAAAACGAGGTCGATAGAAAAGGCACAGCAGTGGGACACAAATTCAAGGTGCCTTAGAATTTCTTCCATGCTGACTCCCAAGTAAAGAAAAACATAGAATTTACCAGTTGCTTCTCTTCCCGCGCAGATGGTAAAAACCCATCGAGGAAATGGGCCTTAGGAATCATGTTATAGGCGATGCGGCTAGCAACCCATCACTATTTTGATGTCCCTTTTCAGCTATACGCCCTTAATCGTGCTAAACGTGGCCTTAAGGTTTTGTTACCTTAGGCTCTGTCAACCTCGTAAGGGATAAAGACGTGATTTATATATGTATAAGTATTTAAGTAACGCGATCTGAAACCAATTTAGTTGTCGCGGAGTGAGTTTCAAACAAGTCAAACACCACTTCGACACCTCCTAAGTATACTGAGGCAACTGCAAAATCTTGATTTTACAGGAGAGCCGTGCAAAGGTAAAATCATTTGTAACTTTTTAATCTGTAAAGTCAATTCCATAAAACTTTGGATTCGCTGGAACAAAAGTACCTCTTTTCAGACTACATATATGGAATTCTGAAATTAATGTTAGTTTTTGAGAAAATGGTAGATACACTAGTGTACGCGTATTTTACGTGTTCTGATTTGTGGTATACTGAGGCAACTACCCCTTGATCCAGTATACACCGTACTAAGTTAATTGTTATTTTTTTCTATTTTTCATTTAATAATTAGATAAATATGTTACATAAATCCATACTGTTTAAAAATAAATACTTAGCTCATGCTCAAATGCCCTTTATCATTATTTGGTCGACATATTAGTCACTTGCACCAGTATACGCTTAAATTAAGGTCGCTTACACCTGTATACTGTTAAACATATTTAATGTTTTGCTGTTTAAAACGGGAAATTATATACATATTTTTATTAATGACAATAGAAAAAAGTTTTTTTTTAATGAACAAACGTAAATTTCAAATAAAATCTGTTTCTATTATGTTCGTAAAACTTTTAATCATAGTTCCATCATTCCTAAAAGTAACTTATTCAACAACCACAGTTTGAGCAATATTCGTTTTAGTTTAAAAATCAACATAAATCTATCCAAAATAGTCTTCTTTTCTTAATTATTGAGACTGTACTATTAAGTACTTATAAAAAATATAAAAACTTAAGTCGCTTCTTCTAAAGGTTCGATTTATCATTAGCAAGGATTCATTCCTTATTTTTAACGTCTTAGTAGGATTTATCATTGCACCTTTATTCATAACTTCTAAAATTAAAAAATATTTATTTAAAAATTACAATATGAGGGATTACTAATGTTTGGCAAAGAATGTTCCCCAAAGCATCACATCGCAAATTTTGTTTCCCAAATTTTTATTTGGCAAAAATTCAATTGTCAAAACTACTTATCGCAATATTACAGTTATTATCGCAGAATATTTATCATTTAATATCAAAATCACAATTACGAGTAAGTGCCTTTATTCCGAATTGACAAGGTACTATTTCCTTTAGTCATCGTTTTTTGTGATCAATCTGTTGTAAAATTCAGTGTGTTGCGATGGTATTATACCACATTATTATACCACAATTGTGGAGGGCAAAACCGTAACCGGATTGTATTTCTCATGTACATGTATGTACGCTTGTTGGAAGTACATAACAATGACCTCATAATTGGCTTAAGAAACATTAAAGTAGCGTACCACGAACGTTTGCTAATTGACAAACAAAAATTTAAAGATCTTAAGATCATTAATGATAACTATAATAGATAACTAGAATAGAATAACATTAATGAATTTGATAATATCAATGTATAGCTTTAATGTACTTAATTAATTTGAAGGCATGTTTTGACGTTATATTACAATCCTAGATTTAGATATTAACTACTATTGTGTACCCTTGCAGGGCGTCATGGACTGACTTAGAACAACGTTACCATCTTCATATGTATGTACATGACTTGACAATGAATAAATAAATAAATAAATAAATCTTTGTCGAAGTGGTATAATACCATCTCAACACACTGAATTTTTCAACAGGTTGGTCACAAAAAACGATGACTAAAGAAAAATAATAGTACCTTGTCAATTTGGAATAAAAGTTTTTACTCATAATTGTGATTTTGATATAAAATGATAAATATTCTAGTGCCATTATAATTAAGAGAGAAACGATTAAGACAGTTTTTTTTAATTTGTATCAATTTATTAAGGTCAGTTGAATAACTTGTCAAGAAAAGCTTCATTTTGCAAGGTTACAAGTATAATAATCATTAATTTTACGGAAATCACAGTGCATTAGAAAATAAGTGGTTGTATCTTAGTCAAAATACTTTAATTTCTATCGTAAAAGGTATATTTGACGTACGCCGCGTCGTTGGTCTCTCGCGTATACTGAGGCAACGTCAGGTTACACCACGCTTGTGCCGCCCCTCCACAATATCTGTACCGCGTACAGTGGTGCAAGCGACTTGCCTCAGTATACAACGTACTGATTTACAAAATTGTGTTGTATACATTTATGTACGTCACTTTATTTTCGAAACAAACAGGAATTTTACCATGAAATTTTTGTGGCAGGTAGATATTAGTATTTTAGTCAAAATTATGTAAAAAACCGAAAATGTCAAAATGGTCACTTGCCTCAGTATACTTAGGAGGTGTCGACTTATTGTTCGATCTACAAAGGGATGAAGTGGATATGAAACGGGGTCCCGATTTGAAGGAAAGATTATTGTTCCGAGGGTAGTAGGATCCTCTTATTGTTAAACGCATCATGTCAGTTAAACATGTATTGTTAGGTATTAAGCCTTGGGGTGCGAGTCAGGTTACCTCCGCGTGTGGTCAAGAGCTGCGGTTCGTTTTTGGATCCGTCCGAGGGGAAGAGCAGTGCTTGGTCCGGTGCACCCTGGGCATCGGTTAATGATTTCCTGGCAGATTCTGAGGGATATCTGGCAAAGAGCCCGACAGGAGGAGGGGTCTTTGGACCGTGTTCTACCATACAACGTTGCCGACATTTTTGTCACAAGATTTTTGAATCGGTATTTATTACTTTGACATTAGCGAAATCATCGCATCGATCGATGGGTCCATATTAAAAAAAGAAGAAGCTAAGCTATTTTTCGTTGCCGTCTATTTCCTTTTTCAAGACTGAACATTTTTTTTGAGGAATAAATAAGAAAGACTTAGGGCTAAGCCTTATTTTGCTTTTGTTTATTTTACTTGGTAGGTAGGTAATTTTGAAAATTTTCAAGGTCATCACTTTTTTAATTTGATATTCAAAATTGGAGAAAAGTAAAACATAGGAGCATGGCAGAGCATTATAAATCCTGAGGTAAAAACATTTTGTTTTAATTTATAAATTTGTCACTTTCGCCAATTTGACAAGTGACAATTGGAATTGCGATCCGTGGTCAATATGAAGCCAACCGGTATAGATTCTCGACGAGTTTTTAATGTCAACAGCATTGTCACTAGTCACTGACAATAGTCGCTTTGGTGAACTACGGTGTTGGCCACCCAATTTCCTCTTAAGGTCATCGCTGGTGGTGGTGCGAAATACTTTTTTTTCTTTTTTTTTTTATATATAAGAGGGGGCAAACGAGCAGACGGGTCACCTAATGGAAAGCAATCACCGTCGCCCAGAGACACCTGCAAGACCTGGAGAATCACAAGTGCGTTGCCGGCCTTTTGAGGAACAGGAAGGCTCGCTTTTTAAAGATCCCTAAATTGTACCGCTCAGGGAATGTTGCAGCACGAAGTTGGTTCCAGATCTACTTCCAAATGGATACTGTTTTCCACGTTTCGACGACCGGATAGCCTAGTGGTTAGAGAACCTGACTATGAAACTTGAGCTCCCGGGTTCGATCCCCGGTCGGGGCAGATATTTGTATGAAAATACGAATGTTTGTTCTCGAGTCTTGGATGTTTAATATGTATTTAAGTATGTATTTATCTGTATAAGTATGTTTATCCGCTGTCTAGTGCCCATATTACAAGCTTTGCTTAGTTTAGGGCTAGGTCAATTGGTGTCAATTGTCCCAAGATAGGTATTACTTTTTGAAACACAATCCTCGACGAGAAAATGTCAGGCCATCACACTTTAAAACGTCTCCATTGGGGGACCGACCTCAAGACTGCCCCAAAACTTTATAAAGGAATAACAGAATCTCAGTCGCGTCTCAAACGTGTTCAAAATTATGAACTTTCTAATTCCACCACTTGAAAGCCCGGGGTCGGAGTCAGTTTCGTTCTAATAAAATCGTCAGCCGTTAGGAAAAGTTGGCTGACAGAGTCATCTTGAACTTCTATCTACATTAATTAAAAACTTGCTTTTGGTTCATCGAGCTCCCCTACCTTTTGCTTGTCACCGTATTACGAAGCTCTATTAATTGTAATCGTATTAATTCCTACTTAGCTCATGTTACGGCTTCCTGTGGGAATTTTTTGCCCGTTCACGTCTTGTACCCAAGAAAAAAGTCCTGGATTCGCCATTGATAAGATTATTCAAGTTCACAAGCTACGAAAGCAACGAAAAAAGTAGAATTTTGCACCTGAATTTAATCCGTTTCCAGTGGTATAATTGATTTCGTCATGATCTGGTAGGTAATAAATTTAATAAAGGATGATAAGGCATCTAAGGGATTTCATAGCATGTTACATCATATTACAATCCAAGATTTAGGTATTAATTACTTGCCCTTATAGGGCGTCATGGACTGACTTAGAACAATGTTAACATCTTTATATGTATGTACATGACATGACGATGAATAAATAAATAAATAAGGGTTGTTTAAAACTTTTACCCACAATTATCCTGTGGGAAAACAGTAAATAAAATGGTATAAAAATTCAAAAGAGTAGCAACATCCTCTAGTCTAGATAAACGGAAGCTTGTAGGAAGGATTAAAGTAGCGTTTTCAATGAAAATATTATTTGCAGCGAGTTCCAGTAGTACTCCTCCCAATATTTCGCAACGGAAGCTTTGTTATCAGGATTTCAACTTATTGCTGCCATTTCAGCAGAAAGCTCTACAACTTTTAACGACTTCGTCTAAACTAAATATTTGGTTTAATTGTTAGGGAAGTTATTAATTACGTTAAGACCCTTGTGCCTTTTAAACCGTTTCGAAATTGCTTCTATTTCTTTGTTTGAGCATTTTCGTAAGCATCTATGTCTACGCTAGCGCCATCTAGACTTTTAATAGATGAACTACTGCGACTCATGCACTAACATTGCTGACGTCATTCGTGTTCTATATCGCTTTAAAGAAATTTCTGAACTTCACTTATACGTTTTTGGCATTCTATTGCGACCCAGGTCAGTTTAATTTTAAAAAACCACTTCAGATGTCATAAGTATCTTCAGTGGCGTAACTAGTATAGGGTGGCAGGGTTTGCAAAATGCCAGGGGCCCCTAGCTCTACGGGGCCCCGAACTGAGTTGGTTTAGAGCACAGAAGGGACGTTGATGCACTTCTTTATATTGAAGAAGGAGCCCCATCTGACGAATTTGCCAGGGGCCCCAGACGTTATAGTTACGCCACTGAATATCTTATACAATGGCTCAATAGCAAAGTCGTCAAATCTTTGAGGTTGTACGCGGTGCTTAACTGTAAATACCCTCATTATGTAACTCTTCTATAATATAATATAGTTGTATACTCATCTCGCATGTTCCCTAGCGGCATGTTGTGGACTGATTCGCATTTTGGCTTTCGTCCAACTACGCTTATCAGGCCACACGGGACTCATGAAATGAAAGAGTTTTTTGGAACACTGTTCAAAACTTAGGTTCAAAGCAAAGAGAATAGAGGGCAGATGAGCAACCGTGTTTGGAAAGCTGTCTCAACCAAAAACATAGTATACTTGGGTGTCTTATAATCAGAGATCGGACAAATTTGCGTCATTGCTCGCAATAAAGTGGCCATGACTCAAAAATTTAATCATTTAATTAATTTCTCGAAATAAAATTTGAACTCCCGGAGATAAAAATTTACACATGCATAAAATTATTAGCAAAATGTTAATTAAAGCGGCAGTTGTTAAGTTTGCCCCATTAACATCAGTGGAGTGCGAGCGGAGTTTTTCAGCACTTAAGTATATTTTTGATGTAAAAAAAAATAGACTGACTGCTGAAAATTTGAAAAAATACTGATTATTTTCTTTAATAAATCTATACTTTAACAAACTTTTGTATTTATTGACTAGGAATTAAAATTTAAGTCAATTAAGAAATTAATTAAAATATTACATATTTGATTAATTTTGGAGTCGTGTCCACATTATTGCGAGCAATGACGCAAATTTGTCTGATCTCTGCTCATAATATTGTTCCGGGATGTTTCAGCGTGTCGGGTTGGCCTGGCTGAATGGCCATGTATGTTTATCATGATTTTTGGATCACAGTTGACAAATGTTTACATACTCATACTCATACTCATTTATTCGTAATACTTATAGTTATTACATAGGTAGTTTATAGATTGACGTTCAAAGTGAATCGCGTCAGAGGCGGGATATATAATGAATCAAAAAATACATACGTACATACATGCATACCGTCACGCCTCTTTCCCACAGGGGTAGGCAGAGACTACTTTGTTCCACTTGCTACGATCCTGACATACTTCTTTCGCTTCATCCACGCTCATCAATCTCTTCAATAGGAGGCGTAATTTAAACGTGTTAGGAGACGTGATATAATAGGAGACGTTTTGGAAAAAGGTCAGGTTAGGAGTACCCGAAACCGACGAGCATGTAGGTATCAAAAAATTAAATGAGAAATCTGCTGAAACATCGCGGAATTATTCTTAGAGACCTTGTATTAAAATGATCACCGATTTTTGACGTTGACTGTTCTTAAAATAATGATAAAAATGACATGTAATAACTATAATTATTACGAATAAATGAGTATGAGTATGAGTATGAGTAAGTTATTTTGATATCTCTGGCTACTATCCAGAATAATAAATAAGTAACAAACAAATATTAGGGAACAATACGCCCTTAATCATGCTAAACGTGACTTTAAGGTTTCGTTACCCTAGGCTCAGTCTACCCTGTAAGGGATAAAGACGTGATATATAGATGGATGGATGTATTAGGGAACAATTCACACAAACTGACCTAGTCCCAAATTATGCGCTAGTAAGGCTTGTTTTATGTGACAGCGAAATACATACTGATATTTGGCATCAATTTGGCATCGGTCTTTTGTTGATTTTAAATTTTAAATTTCTGCCTCTAAACGTGTCAATGTTGTTCTCGGCATGTGTATATTATGTAATACTCTATTGTTATTATTATGGTGTTATGTTGTCGCTGTGGCAGCGCGACTACCGTAGCGTAGTTTAGTTAAGTTAGTTTAGTTTGGTTGGAGACTGAAAAACAGCGACCTCGCTGAGTCTCCCTTCCATTTTACCTTCGCATCTAATTCTACTTTGTAATTTTTGAATTTTTGTGATTTTTTTGTGTTGGTGAATAAAAATTTCTTCTATTCTATTTCTTCTATTCTATATAGACTCAGAAACAAATATTCATGCTCATCACACAAATATATGCTCTTACCAGGATTCGTACCCGGGACTTTGCAGGCTGGGTCTAACTAGGCCAAACGCGCTGTCAAAGTATCACCGTCGTCGAAGAAGCTTCTAATGCACCTAAAGTTTCCTGCTGACATTGTTCCGTATAATTCAACTCGAGAATGGAACGTAGACCATAAAATGGGAATAAAAAGCAGACCGCGACGTTGTGGGCCTAAATCAAGACATTTGTAGTACGGAATAAAAAAGCGCTTCCATAAAAGTCCTTTACAAACAAGATGGTAAAGAAAATCGAATATGTACGAAGAGATTGATGAATGTGGATGAAGCGAAAGAAGTATGCCAGGATCGTAGCCAGTGGAACAAAGTAGTCTCTGCCTACCCCTGTGGGAAAGAGCTGTGGCGGTATGTATGTATGTATCTGTAAAGAAAATAGATTTGTGATAGCGATAGGTTGTAAAAAAAATTGTACTCTAAAAATTACCTTAAGGCCGGTGAAACGTACGATATGAGGACTGTATGATAATGTAGAGAAATAATAAGTAAGGAGACCAGGAAGGATCGGTTGCTAGCCGCATCGCCTATGACAAGATTAAGACTCGCCAAAATATTCCCTCGATGGGCTTTTACCATCTGCGCTGGAAGAGAAGCAAGTGGTAAATTCCTTGTTTTTAGGGTTCCGTACCTCAAAAGGAAAAAACGGAACCCTTATAGGATCACTTTGTTGTCCGTCTGTCCGTCCGTCCGTCTGTCAAGACCCTTTTTCTCAGTAACGCGTGGAGGTATGAAGCTGAAATTTATATCAATTACTCAGGTCTACTGTCCCTTGAAGCTGTGAAAAAATCAAACTTCTAAGCCAACGCAATCAAAAGATACAGCCGTTTATGCCGCAAATTTCCGCAAATTTTCAACTCTCAAGGGAATCAAAACCTACAAGGTAGTTCCCGTGAACGCAGAATCTTGAAATTTGGTATGAAGGTAGGTCTTATAGCACAGATTAAAGAATAATTGCGAAAACCGTAAATGTGTATGTATGTCTGTATATAGCAGTGACCAATATAAAGTAACCCCACACTGCGTACATTTTGCTTTGGAACAGGGCTCTGCTTACACTGGTTTTAGATATTTATAGATAATGATACGGAACCCTCGGTGCGCGAGTCCGACTCGCACTTGACCGGTTTTTTTCTTCACTCCTACTACTAGCGAGCCTTCTTGTTCCTCAAAGGGCCGGCAACGCACTTGTGATTCACCAGGTCTTGCAGGTGTCCCTGGGCGACGGAGATTTCTTTCCATCAGGTGACCCGTCTGCTCGTTTACCCCCTCTTATATAAAAAAAAAAAACTCCCAGACCAGCATGGAAGAAATACATAATTAAAGATGATTATAATATTCATAATGCAACTTAAGTACAGTTAACAAAAAACTTGTACTAAAAATGTTTTTATGACAAAAACTTAACTAATACTTAACTAATATTTCCATGCTGGTCTGGGAGCAAAGAAAAAACATAGAATGTACCAGTTGCTTCTCGTCCCGCGCAGATGGTAAAAGTCCATTGAAGGAATAGGCGAAATTCTTAAGAATCATGTTATAGGCGATGCGGCTAGCAACCCATCACTATAATTTTACGCCTACGATCATGCTAAACGTAGTGTGTGGTGCTTTAGGTATTGTTCCCTCAGGCTCTGTCTACCCCGTAAGGGTATAGATGTTATTTGTGTATTGAAGAACTTTACTTTTAAAACATGCGACGACCCACCGTCAGTAATTGAACAAAGGCTCGTGTTTTACCTAACTATACCTACTAGAAATTTCTTAATTGAAATTTCGGACGCCCGTGCTGGGACAAATTAGTAGTTTTCAAAGGCGCCGGACAGGCGGGGGCGTTTGGGCCCTGTCCAGCGAGGCAGAATGGACAACCCTATATAGTTAAAATAGTCGCTAGTAGTTGCTAATAGGGCGGCTGTTACGCCGAAGTGTAATGTCTCCTTTATTATAAAAAAAGGTAAGCGTGACTGATCGATCAACGGACAGCTCAAACCACCGAACAGGGGCTTACCATGACGTCTTAATGCGATTCAATTCCGACTCAATTCAGTAGGCTTATTACCTAACTCGCTCGCAATCGCCATCGTGTTCATTTTGACATGTACATGTATGTACTCGTACATTATGTGTTCTGCAGCTCCCATTGACAGCAAGTATGACCTAGGAACTGTGGTATTAACGAACGAATTTCAGAGTTTTATACATACATACATATATCACGTCTTTATCCCTTACGGGGTAGACAGAACCTAAGGTAACAAAACCTTAAGGCCACGTTTAGCATGACTAAGCGTGTATAGGTGGAAAAGGGAAATCACTATAGTGATGGGTTGCTAGCCGCATCGCATATAACATGATTCGTAAGACTAAGGAATGGTCCTTCGATGGGTTTTTACCATCTGCGTGGGAAGAGAAGCAACTGGTAAATTCTATGTTTATTCTTCACCAGACCAGCATGGAAGAATTTTATGAGTTATATATTTCCGAGTTTTATGTAACAAGTAAAATACTGTAAGCTTTAACAAAGGTTGGAGTAGAATTAAGATAGCCTTTGCGACCTGACGTAGAGCCTACTCTGACACAGAACCGTAAGCATAATAGGATATAATTGTTTCTTCCATGCTGGTCTGGGAGCAAAGAAAAAACAGAAAGCACCAGTTGGTCCGCTCATCGAGGGAAAGGGCGAAAATCTTATTAATTATGTTATAGGCGATGCAGAGATAGCTGGTACCCTAGATTAACACATAGGCTACTTTTTGTTCAGAAAGATTGCATGGTTCCCGCGGCATAATGATAAACATGCCTAAGCTTGTAGCTGTCTATTGTTAGTCTAATTCTACGCGAACGAATTCGCGGGTAGAAGATAAATATAATAATATATTAAACTGATGTACCTTTTCGGTGTGACAGGAAGTTTTCATTTACTAGTTGTTTACATAACAGTATACTGCTTGGGCTTGCTTTTACTACAGCCGTCAAACATTTACAGCCCTGTTTCATTGCAACTTTGCTTCCTAGGAATATAAAATAAGGATAAAGAGCTACAGTTATTTATTTAGCGCGTAACAATACTCCGTCGGTTAAAAGTTTGCCTCCTGCGCTTGTGAACTACCTATCAAACGTGGAGCCTGATTAAAAAAAACAGTAACTTTTAACACAAGCTCTTTTGCTGACTGTAACTACTTTCTTGTTAACTGTACTTGCATTGTCCATCCTACATTGTGTACCAAATTTCAAGTCGGACAAACCGTTGAAGAGTTCCCTTCTGCGGATATGGTCCTGAGGCCACCAGAATTCTACTACCAGTAGGCTTATTACCTATCTCGCTCGCAATCGCCATCGTGTTCATTTTGACAGTTCATGTATGGGCTGACAATCGGCATCGGAATCAGCTAGCTGTCACATTCATACAAGAACTGTCAAGATGAACACGATGGCGATTGCGCGCAAGTTAGGTAATAAGCCTACAGATCATAGTATTGGCATACGATTTATATAAGCATGCAAAATTTCAGCTCGATCAGTTGAAGATATCTGTTTCAAAATTGAGTCGTCAGATTCCACCCGGAAGAACATACATACATATATGCGTTGTTAATATAAAGCTTGTAAAAAATGTACATGTATTGGTACAAAACCACAGGTAAAATTTCATATTCAGTTGAGTAGTTGACTACAGTAATTACACTTACACCTGTAACTTTCTTCCATTCTGGTTTGGGAGCTAAGGAAGTTCCAGCAGCAGCTGCTGTTTCCATAAACACCTCGAAATTTTAAACATAATTTAAAACCTTAGTCAAAATCATGGGCTAGTTCGTTCGCTATGTTAAAGTAAGTCGTGAAGATTCAAAAAAACGAGGAAGCGCTATGAGAAAAGGTACATAGATAAAGCTTAGCTTAGCTCGTCTCACCGGGGGCACTGCCTTGCCCTCAGATGTAACTAAACCTGGAGTTTGAGCCGAAACTAAAACCGACTCTGTCCTTAGTCTGAACTTCGTCTGAAACCAAAACCACGTGCCCGATTTTTGAAAGCACATCACTCGAAATTATCACTCGAAAGTGGTATAAATCTGTTTATATCTTCAAAACTACAGCTCTAATAAAATTTTTGACTAGTTCACAAGATTAATGAGAGCCGTAAGTATATTCTAAGCTACTCGTATTTAAAATAATAACAATTTTTCACCACTTTCGAGTGGTATTTTCACATTATGTGCTTTCAAAAATCGGGCGCCTGCAGCTTTAATTTTAACATGAACTATAAACCCTGTAACTGCTATACGTTCGTTGATATGGTCTTCCCGAAAGACTAAGCTACGAAAGGTGCACGTTTTATTCTGTTTAAACGTAAGGCTTTTGTCGGTGGAGCAATACTAATAGACTACAAGCCCATTGAAAAAAAAACGTGTGAAATGAACCAGCGTGAATGAGGCTTAGAAGGCTGTTACTATATCATAAAATAACTCTGAGCGCTATGCCGTCATTTCTGAGCGGTACATTTATGGAATTTCTCACTTACAAGTGAGGAATAACGACTAATTATTAATTTACGGCGTTTTTATAGCTTATAGATGATTAAACATAAATGTTGAAAAACCTAGTGCCGCTTTTAAATGGTGGTGCATTTTTTTTTCAATGTATGAGAAAAAATCTGTACCTACTGCTCAGAAATGACGGCATAGCGCTCAGAGTTATTTTATGATTAAGTAACAGCCTTCTAAGCTTCATTCACGCTGGTTCATTTCACATGTTTTTTTTACATGGGCTTGTAGTCTATAAAGAGAAAAGCTAAAGGGAAGCGGAAGACAGGAAGGTCAAGATCATTCATGGACCAGGTGAAAGAGGCAGAGTCGTGTCGCATCAGGATGTCAAAGAAAACGCCCTGGAAAGGACCGCATGGGAACCGGTCCAGGTTTTATTACGCTCAGCAAATAATTAAAACTTTTAATTGAGCAACAACTCACGGATCGTATATTTCTTGTCGCAGTGGCGCGTGTTCCTGGTACCCTGAGACGTACGCCGTTTGTAGCGCATTATGGATTCTGCAACAAATAGACAGATAGGTAACTAAAATTTTTGCTACATATTCTACACAATAATTTAAAATATATATATATTATTATATATATCTGCAAATTGGCCGCCAAGGGCTCTTTTACATGTCTTTTTTGAAACTACTTGCGTATTCGGAAATACCATCATTGCCAAGAAGTATGCGCCGCAAGAAACATGACAGAAAGTCATTCTTCTTCACGTGATTTGAACTGATTTATCGATTGATTGATTGGTATATTGATTGCTTTATCCCCTACGGGTCAGGCAGATACTAAGGTAACAAAACCTAAAGGCCACATTAAGCATGATTGTGGGCTTATATGTGGAAAGCGGAATCAAAATAATGAATAATGGGCTGCTAACTACATCATCTATAACAATGATTCCTAAGTTTTTCGCCCATTCCCTCAATAGGCTTTTACCATAATATATTATTATGCGCAGAAAGAAAAGCAACTGGTACATTCTATTTTTTCCTTCCAGACGTGTTTCATTTGATTGTATGTATGTTTATATGTGAAAGATATCCCGTGACTCTCGTTCGTATTTCGCGGAAATATTTGAACAATTATCGTCAAACCTAACTAATTATAGCAAATTTCTGAACAACACTGTACACAGAACACAGAAAAATCCGAAAAGTAAAGCTATCGTCTGGAATCGAACTCAGATCGCCTATCGTCATTCCGTGACCACCCATAGCAGGTGGGTAAGACTTCGAATTTTTCTATCCTTCATTATAGCATTCACACCTTACTTACTAGTAAGTAATTGTCACAACTATTGTCTTTGAGAGAGTTCCGTCTAGTTAGCAAAGTTACGCCGTACCTACGTAAATTGTACAAGTTTGGGGCGCACTAATGGCGTAACTAACTGGAGTTTATTGGAATTGTCAAGTTTTGATTCGGGTAGATAATTTTGATTGGCATTGACGTAACTTTAAACAAGTTATATTGACAAGGGAAAGATGTTGCCTTGGCTCCCGAAAATTTGCGACGTTGGGTGTTTTAGAAATATAAATCATCTACAGTCAAGATATAACATGAACCGCTTGAAAGTGTGCTGGCAAAATAATTCTCAAAGTCGCTTTGTGAGCGATTTTCGGCGCAGTCGTCCGTGGATTACCGATGCGAAACGATGTCTCTAAGCATTTTAAAATAATTCAAATTCAAATTCAAAAACTTTTATTTCGGACTATCAAATGAATTTTACTTCTTGATTTTTTAAGTTTACTTTTACGGGGGTAAATTTAATTTTTAAACGACACTGAAAATTTTGAACACAGATAAATCCGAAAAGTACCTAAAGCTATGGCCGGGAATCGAATTCCGTGATGTGCTACACTACAACACTACTCTTATAAATTTTATTGCGGACTTTAAATCCAGTGTGAGAAAGAAGAAATATAAAACAAATCCAAACGAAACATTATTAACTTTTTTTTTATATGAATAGGAAGGCAAACGAGCAAGTGGGCCACCTGATGGTAAGGGATCACCACTGCCCATAGACACCCGCAACCCCGGACAACACAAACACTGCGAAAGAGTGGCGGCAGGCGCAGTTGCCGTTACCGCTCCAGCACGTCTAGAGTCGCGTCGCGCGCGAGATAGATTGCCCGTCCTTTTCTTACTGTACCAACAAGAAAGAGACGGGTAGTCCAACTCGCGCTCGACGCGACTTCGTGCGCTCTCGTGCTAGCGGGGCAGGAGCGGCGAATCCCAGCGCTGGGCCAGCGTACTGTAATTGTAGGAATGTTCTAGAATACGCGGTCGCGATTCCGGATTTTTTTAGAGAAATCCCGTGGAATAAAATACCAGCCCCTGCCTACCCTTGGGAAGAAGGCGTGACGGTACGTATGTACATACAGTGACACTGTCATAAATATGGCACTTCGTTTTTTAGAAAGACACAATAAAATTCCATGCTGTACCTAATGATTTTTTCTATGCTGGTCTGGGAGTAAAGAAAAAACATAGAATTTACCAGTTGCTTGTCTTCCTAGCAGCCCATCACTATTTTGATTTCCCTTTATTTTGATACGCCCTAATCAAGCTAAACGTGGCCTTGAGGTTTAGTTACCTTAGGCTCCGTCTACCCCGTAAGGTATGTATGTACGTACAATAAAATTGACGTCACGTAAGTTAGAGAGTGAACGCTCTACAAAGCCTAAATTAGCCGAGAAGACCGATGTACAACCTTTAAGGCCAACTAGCTGACTACTGTAAAGGATTAGTAGGATAGTCTACAATCCAGCCTCATTTTATTCCCGACCTACCCTATAATTCATCCCACGTACCTCTTGTGCACTAATTGCCTCGAGCGACGCTGCTAATGAGCTATCTGCCCTCGACTTGCCCTAATTCTTTCTTATTAATTGCGCTCACCTCTTCTAATTTATATTACAGTAAAGCGTCTAAGCGACACACTTTAGTTTTTAAGCACACTATCTATCTACAGCCATTGTCCGTCCACTGCTGGACGTAGGCCTCCTTCATATTGCGCCAACTTTCGCGATCCTGGGCTTCCCCCATCCAGCCACTGCCAGCTGTCCTCCTAAGGTCATCCGTCCAACGCGTCGCAGGGCGACCCACACTGTCTGTGTGGTCTCCACTCTAGGATACGTTTGCTCCAACGGTTGTCAGTTACACATACACACACATACACAAATCATGTCTATATATAAAGGATGGCAGAGCTTAAGGTAACAAGACCTAAAGGCCACGTTTAGCATGATTGTGGGCGTATAGGTGGAAAGGGGACTCAATGGTACATTCCCTGTTTTTTTTTGCTCCCAAACAGCATGGAGTTTACGTACACATACACAAATCACGTATTTATCCCTTACGAGGTAGACAGAGCCTATAAGGTAACAGGTACAGGCCACATTTAGCAAGATTGCTTTTCACCTATACGCATGGAGTTAAAGCTTAAGTTTTATAGCTTGGGATAACTGATGCCAATTGACCTAGTCCCAAATTAAGCAAAGATACATTACATCCCTTTCTATTTCTTACTATGAAACAGACAGAGACGACATCATAGATAACCGAAACTTAAATTTATCAGGGTCTTAACTAAAAGATCCTTAATCAGTTAATTGTTATCAAAATTAAATAAAAAGACAGGTCAAGATAGTTTACCTTCTTTTTAACGCTGATTATTATAATGTGAAAACTTACACTAGAGTTTAACTGGCTATAATCAGCAGATAGCCAGCTTAATTGAAATGCAAGTTTAGTTTACTCATCTCCCGAGAGATGGCGCTGTACCGTCCGACGCGAATGCTGAATCGCGCTATCGTTTGTCCGACCTAGAATGTATAAGTAGTTAAGGAATTTTTATCTTAATAAAAGGAACTTTACGGAGAGTTGTTGTCTCAATATTCACTTTTAAAGATCGCCCTTTTTGATTTAGTTTAGGGTACAAACAAACTACAAACAAGTAGATATTCTTTTTACCTTGATTGAGTTATTCTGATTTTTGACTATGTCTACTGACTACTGAATTATATGAGTCTAATTTGAACCTAATAATTATTACCCTGATGAATGATTCTGAGGTTTTGAGGATCTTTTTTACCCACGTGTATGCTAAAAATGGCACTGGAACATAAGTTTCATGTGCTCTGCCTACCCCTTTTGGTAATAAAGGCGTGAATCTATGTATGTTTGTATGTTATTTTATAATTTGAAGGGAAGACATCTGGATTGATCTATATTAGGTAGTAATTCTTGTAATACTTTTTTACAGATTAACTAATAATTTTATACATTATATGTATAAATCAGCATATTAAAGACAAAATAATAAGAATACATGAGATTTGCTTTTAGGTAAGTTTTGTGACATTTCAAGCATAAAATTTGATCTACTGATTTTTTTTTCAATTTTTTTTCAATTTTTTTTATTTGAATAGGAAGGCAAACGAGTAAGTGGGTCACCTGATGGTAAGTGATCACCACGGCCCATAGACACCCGCAACCCCTGAGGGATTGCAGATGCGTTGCCAACCTAGAGGACCAAGATGAAATGCCTCTTGTGCCCGTAATTTCCCCGGCTGTCTTACTCTCCACACCGGAACACAGCAGTGCAAGCACTGCTACTTAGCGGCAGGATTGGCGAGTAAGATGGTGGTAGCGATCCGGACGGACCTTGCACAAGGCCCTACCACCCGCAAAAAATCTCCTTATTTTTATGGTTCTACGCTTATGACATTACCTGATTGGACCTGGCAACACTGAGTTGGACGGAGATTAGCCGGTGGATTAGGGTGAGGACAGACATCCGGATTACCGGGACAAGTTGAGCCCACGATAGTTACCTACCAGCTGATGCTGATTGGCCAAATAAAGCCCCTGGGCCTAACCATGACGTGTTAATGCGATTTAATTCCAACTCTTCTTACATACATACATACACATACACAAATCACGTCTATATCCCAAGATAGACATAGCCCAAGGTAACAAGACCCAAAGGCCACGTTTAGCATGATTGTAGGCTTAATGGTGGAAAAAGGAATCAAAATAGTGATGGGTTGCTAGCCGCATCGCCTATAGCATGATTCTTAAGAATTTCGCCCATCCTCGATGGGCTTTTACCATCTGCGCGGGACGAGAAGCAACTGGTAAATTCTATGTTTTTCCTTTGCTCCCAGACCAGCATGGAAGTTCTCTTCTTCTTCTGTTTCAATATGGCCCCATCGATCGATGCGATGATTTCGCCAATGTCAAAGTAATAAATACAGTATCCAAAAATCTTGTGACAAAAATGTCGGCAACGTTGTACGGTAGAACACGGTCAAAGACCTGTCGGGCTCTTAGCCAACGGTCAATGATATCCCTCGGAGACCGCCAGGAAATCATTAGCCGATGCCCAGGGTGCACCGGACCAAGCACTGCTCTTCCCCCCGGACGGATCCAAAAACAAACCGCAACTCTTGACCACACGCGGAGGTAACCCGACTCGCACCCCTAATTCCGACTCAGTTCAGGTTTTAACTGTCATTTTTTTATGGATCTGATAGCGAGCGAACCTAATTTGAATCGGAATTGAATCGCATTAAGACGTCATGGTAAAGCTCCTGGTAAAGTCTAGGCACGTTGATCGACGTTATTGGAAGCTATGGGATTACTAAAAGGCATTATTCTAATTAATCTCTAGTAATCCCTACTAATCTTATAAATGTGACAGTAACTCTTTTTGTCTGTTACGCTTTCACGCCGCACAGAACCGATTTTAATGAAATTTGGTACAGAAATAGTTTCAACCTTTATCCCGGAAAATTGCATAATTGCCTCGGGATAGCGATAAAAAAGCGAGTTTGTTTCGCTTTCACGCTTAAATTACTCAACCGGTCGGTGATAAATTTCGATATGGAAATAGTTTGAGACCCTGAGGAGTGAGGATAATTTTCATCCCGGAAAATTGTGTAGTTCACGTTGAAAGAATTCTCGGTTGACAAAGGATTATTGTGGGATATTTCGGCAAGTGGTTGGATCAATGTAATTAGGTGCTTATCCACTAGAGCAGGGCTGGCGAACCAATGGCACGCGTGCCACTGTTCGCACGCTACAAAATAAATTGGGCACGCCAATAATAAAAAAGGTTTATTTTTGTCCATTAAATCACCAACTTAAGATTCTTTTATTATGAAATAGGGCGGAAAATGTGCAATGTGGTCATATTATTATGATGGTAAAATAACAACACACTCTTAAGACAACAGGGTCTTTGATGACAGGTCAGAGCCAAATATTACTTTATTTGTGAAAAAATGGCACGTCCACCAAAAAAGGTTCGCCACCCCTGCACTAGAGGCAGCCTCGGGTCGAGCGGCTGCCTCGCTCCTAGGCCGTGCAAGTGGAGGCACTGCTTAAGACGTTGAGGCAGCGTCTCCACTGGTGCGGCCTCGGAGCGAGGCAGCCGCTCGACACGAGGCTGCCTCTAGTGGATTAGCACCTATTGAATAATCCTATAAAGGTTTATCTTTGAAAATTTGGATTTATAATTAAATCGCCTAGCCCTTTGACGTCGTGTGAGCAGATTTAAATACGAAAGTTTGTGAGGATGTACGGATTTATATGGATATGATAATTAAGATAGTTAGGTATTAACTTCCTTAGCCCAATTTAGTAGAGTTTTATGAGTGCGTCAGTTAAGCATTACTACGAAATACGAACACACAATTATTTTACCTACATCATAAACAACGATATTTCGTACCGATATTTTCAAAGCATAATTAGTCTTTAAAATATCCATATCCAAAAAAACATCCAAAAATAATCGAATTGGTAAAAATATTATAATAAATTAACAAATATGCAAGTAGGTATACAAATAAGGGTAAGAAAACCTAAAAGGTACGTTTAGCATGATTTTCTACCCCGTAAGTAAGGGATAAATGAGTGATTTCCAGAAAAAAGTCCACATGTTCATTTTTTCCAGAATTTAACTATTTTGGGTTTTTCACACTCAGAATCAGTTACCCCATCGATTCTGATACAAGAAAAAATGTGTCTCAGATTTTACTATGTTTTTTTTCCTCTTCGTCACGTTCTATACATACCTACTGGGACCGTGCGCGACGACAGCGCCACGTGACAGGCGGCCATTATGGACAATATTGTCACCGCTGTCAAACAAGAAATAAGTAAATATTGTGAAAAATATTAATGAAATCTTGTGTTATTTTACTATATTACATAATTTTGGACAATGGTAGTTAGTAACATTATTGCCAATAATATTAAAATTGTTGTTTTCAGTGAAAATTTTAGAGGTTAGGTAACTTACTTTTTTTTTCTTACGGCAAATATCCACTTATTTCTTTGGTCTTGTTTCCACCATGGTCTTGGAAATTGGTAAAATTTACAGTCGCTATTCTTCTTGGTGTTATTACAATTCACAACAACACATCTTACCAGGACCATATTTTTATCTCAAAAACGATTAGAAAAACACATTTAATGTTTACTGCAATATGGATTTGACAGCTCAAGTCAGCGACAAAAATGTCAATTTTAGCCGTAGCGAGCGCTGTGATCGCTTAGGCTACCCCCTCCACCCGCTTTGCACTCTGCCAATATTCAAAGAAGTGACGATTCCCGAGTAAAAAAACCCAAAATATTCATCATCATGTGGACTTTTTTTGGAAAACGTTTAAATACGTGATTCATGTATACATAAATATGTATGCATACAAATTGAGAATATTACCACGGTAAGGGCATGGCATCTATGACCTGAGGTGTTATAACCAAGACACAATCTCTTCAAGCTATCCTTAAATATAAATCAAATATTGCAACACTCACCTTTAAGAATAACACTGATATCTTCTATTTTAATACACAACCTATAGCACAACTCTTCGCGATTCTGATATCAACAAGATCAACACTAACTAACACGGAAGACTATGTCCAACAACAATTTTACAACGACCTAATGCAACAACAACGACTAATAACAACACTTACAACAATGATTGTTAAACGACCGAAATAACTACATTACACACCAACATTACAACTTGTAAAGTAATCGTCATGAAATATCCGGGTGTTTCATATAGATTTTAAGTCACGAAATGCACGTTTTCATTCATAAATAAATAGAAATACAAAATAATTTGGAGGAAATTCGCTCCATATTTCGCGTCTTTGACATTTTGACGCGGTGTTGCCATAACTATGAGAAGGAAAAGCTGCATAATGTTATAGCTAGAGACCGGAGTGAGAAATGACTTCTTGAGAGCAACACCCAAGATTTCAACTTATAACTATCACACTTGGGACTAATGAGGTAATAATTAAAAAAATACATTGCTATTTTCCTAATGTTTTTCGGCAAAGTTCGTTTTCTTCAGTTCTTATTCTTCTTCTTCTTATTTGTGGCGTATCAAGTCGTTATAGCGACGGCAACTTCGCCAATGTCAAAGTAACAAAAATATAACTCAAAAATCTTATGACAAAACGTCGGCAACGTTGTACGGTAACACAGTCTAAGACCCCCCCCCCCCTGTCGGGCTCTTAGCCAACGGTCAATGATATCCCTCAGAAACTGCCAGGAAATCATTAGCCGATGCCAAGGGTGCACCGGACCAAGCACTGCTCTTCCCCCCGGACGGATCCAAAAACGAACCGCAGTTCTGGACCACATGTGGAGGTAACCCGACTCGCACCCATTTTCTTCAGTTCAAACTCACTTGAGTTTATTGAACTTTCAATAAAAACGAAATTTGGCGTGAGGCATTAAGGCTTCTGGAAAACCAAACTTCACCGTTTTCTTATTATCTTTTACACTGGCAACACTGAGCCACGCACGCGCGAGATGTTCCCGGGCGACGGCCAGGCCTAACACTCCGAAGTCAGAAAATCGAAGTTTGCATTGTGCTGTTCCGCTCCCACTTATAAGCATTAACTTAAGTGTGGGAGGGACGGTACGACGCGAAGTTCGAATTTCGAATTGCGGAGTAGCCCCCCAGCTGTTTGAGTTTTGGCAGTTTTATTGATCTGCGGACGACGACCTTAATAGTTGACAGCCTAACCTTATTCCCGATTTAGACATGCAAGATTATCTACTTGCATTATATTGAGTAGCTCTAGAACACTTTGGAATCTCTAAGACCACAACTGAGCATGTTTATTACCAATTTTTTTTACAAGAAAAACCGTTAAGGCATGTACACTCCCATGTGATTCCACAGGGCAACCGGCCCCTATATCATCAATTTGACAATTGTCGGTGACAAGTGACAATTCGAAATGCAACGCGTTTTCATTATGAAGCCAGCCGGCGTAGATTTTTGTCGAATTTGTAATATAAACAGAATTGTCACAATACATGTTATGTCTCTGACAATTATCGCATTAGTGAAATTAGTTTCAGCGGTCATTTTTAGCATGGATCTGACAGCGAGCGAACCTAAACTGAATCGGAACTGAATCGCCTTAAGACGTCATGGCAACCTGGTTCTATCAAAGACAAATGTCACATTGACAAAGAAACAAGCGAGTGTTATGTTGCTAAAAATTGTTTCATTATAAAACTCTGAAATCTAAAAAAAATATTACATACCCTACCTACTCAATCTTAAAATGACATTATGTATTTTATTTCACCACAGAAGTTACAGAGTTTATTTTATGAATATATATAATACAAACAGTACAAACACTAATCCTAAAAACCTACATATCTATGCTTAAAATAACTATAAAAACCTATATTTACAAATAAGAAAAGTTATAAAAAGAAAACCCCGTCTAATCCTACTGGCTGCGGCAGGGTCCCCATGACGCTGGCGGCATTACCCCTTTGGACCGCAAGTGCGATCCGCTGGGATAAATACACGCCAGCTCTTGGGTCCCCTGAGGCGTCGATCAACCGGGACGACAGGGCCTTTACAAAAACTTTCATGTCGGCTGACCAAGACCCCAAAGTCTCAACCGCAAGCGCCGCAAACTCATAATCTTCAAAAAAGCACATTCAACATTATATTTTCACCACTTAACTTAGTCTCAAAGTAAGCTCTAGTGAGGCTCATAATTATTGGTACTAGACAACGATATACATATTAAAGTATTTAGAGAAATACTTATTTATGAGATAGACACAACCAGAAACAAATATTCATGCTCATCATAATCACACAAATATTATGCCCTTACCAGGACCCAAACCCGGGAGGCTTTCTTCGCAGGCAGGAACAATGACGCTTGTTCTCCGTACAGTCAAGTGTAATAATATTTATCTAGTCAAAGTTTCAAAAATAAGTACCATACACTCTTACACCGGCGTAATAAGGTCGTGAGACATATTTTTGAGAAGTTCGTATCGATACTTATTTTTGCACTTGACCGTACATAACTATTTTACATTACCTGAACATTCCAAGGTAAAATAAAGACTATTTCTAAATTAAAACAATCATGTTCGCGGCTTAAGAGCCACCCCCACCACACTAAACCTAAATTAAACAAAATTAATCATCCTACATTGGTTCTACCAGTGCCGGTTATGTAACTTGGTTATGTACGGGGAGCAAGCTATTCAACTGGGGCAACAGTGTCGTCAAAACGTCTTTAATGTATGTATGTATGTATGTAAACTCTTTATTGCACATAAAAATTTTAAAAATACAGAAATACAGAGAAAATAGTACAAAGGCGAACTTATCCTTAAGAAGGGATCTCTGCCAGCCAACCTGATACAGAAAGGAATAGTTACAACAAAAAGGCAAGCAGTCATTATTATGCGCAAATAAAGTAGTATTAATACTTAATAAATTAATAAATTAACAACTAAAGTACATTATAAAACCATAATAAAATAATATATAAATAACGGGATAAAATTTAACCAATAAACTTACATAAACACTATCGAATATCAAATAACATAAATAAATACTCGAATTAAAAAACAATATGAAAGGCAACTACCGCCTCAGGTGCCAGTGCTTAGCCACAACTTCCTCAGCCCACCCCTGAACACCGCCACAGACTGAGATTCCCTCAACGTCAGGGGCAACTCGTTCCACAGCTTGGAGCGGATAGTGAAAGATTTGGCATATGATCGTGCCTTGTTAGGCGGAAAGGCAAGTGTGAGGTTGGAGCTCGACCGCAAACGGTCCCCGCTTCCAGTGGCCAAGTAGCCAAATCTTTCACACAAGTAAGAAGGAGAAGTAGGATAGGAAGTAGGACGTCTTTAATAACAGGAGCATCGCGCAAAAACTTCCCAAAATTCATCAATCCAGCATTAAGAAAACAAAAGATATTAGTTGACCTGGCCCCAATTCCGAGAGTACACGGGGCTTGCCAATATTGTGTCTGAAAAAACGATCCCCGGCGTCTGCCTCGCGCTCTATCGTTCCCGAGAGACGCCCAAATTTAATCAAAGGAAATGGGAAAGACTATTTCCTTGGCCTCCATAAAATACTTAGTTTGAGTTCGATTCCCGATCGGCTCAATTTAAGGGCCAAGTTCGAGATGTCTGGTGGAATTAGTTGAAGGTGATTTGATTTTATCTTGTTTCTGTTATACGTAAAGAGAAAAGGCCAGCAGACTGTCGCATTAACAGCTAGCTCAAACGTTTAGTTTTGCAAAATTGAAATGTTACATATTTAATAGGTTACATATTTAATAATTATTGTGATACTAATACGTCAATATAGGATTGTGGATTTCAAAACAAGCGAATTCGCTGCGATACGCAGCAATAGCTCGTGATATTGATCTCAATATACGTGGATGACACAATAGTATTGACTATATAATCCATCCCACAGAGGTTAGGGCTCTTTGTCGTTATATATTTACAGCGCGCTAACTTTTTACTGTTTGTTAAAAGAAATTAAAAATGAAGGCGTGAAAACGTGAAAAGAGAAGTGTTTTAAAAAGAAAAAGACGTAAATGTCCATAAAAAAGGTGTTAAGTGTTCATTTGTTTTTGAGGCCAGATCAATTCCACAAGAAGAATATTAAAACTGCTATCGCTCTGTCACATGAAATTAAAATGAGGTCATAATTTATTCAATTTTTTGGCCCGCGCTCATTTTGCGAATAACAAGAGCGTTTAAACGACTGTGTTGAGCTCAGTTTAAAAATAAGTGGAAACTTGTGCTAGTAGCATTTACATTGCCGCTCCTGAACGATCAAATTTAACGTATGGTTCCATCAGCCCGCAATGTAAGGCATCTAGGTATTTTACTCTTATCGGTGGATTATTGTGAGTATTATAACAATTTTATTGTTAAGTTATGTGAAGGCGACGTTTAAAACGTTTGAATTGACGTTCTGAATTTAATTTTAATTTTAGAAGCATCCTAAGTTTTGGTGCAGAAAAAATTGACAGAAAAACTTTTTCTGAAAATCCATTGAACGGATCCAAGCTCTGTATGCATAACCCAGTTTGCAGGATCGATAGTTTAAAGTTAAATAACCTAAAAAATCATGTTAGACACTTACATGCTTTTTGGCTTGCTTGTTTTATCGTACGTGGCCTAGGTCTTGCCATCTTAGGCTCTGTCTACCCCGTAAGGGATAAAGACGTGATTTGTGTATGTGTATGTCTGTACTTGCATTGTCATCCGTCTTACATTTATAGTAACTTACCCTCAGGCTATTTTCACATAGGTAGGCAAAACTACTTTGTTCCATTTGCTATGATACGCTTTATCCACATACAAACACAAGTAGACAAAGCCAAAGGTATCAAGACCTAAAGGCCACGTTCAGCATGACTGTGGACGTATATTAGGTGGGAAGAAAAATCAAAATAAGGGGGTGCCAGCCGCATCGTCCATAACATGATTCCTGAGATTTTAGCTTATTTCCTCGACGGGCTTTTACCTACTGCACGCGAAGAGATGCAACTCAAGCAACTGGTTGGTACATTCTATGTTTTTTCTTTGCGCCCAGACCAGCATGAAGGGATCTACAGTGAGAATATTTTATCTGAATTTTAACATCCATAAACACCAGCCTCAATGCATTCAACAATTAGAGTGATCTGCACTAGTTCTACGCTCACCTTAAGGTCAAGGCTGAATATGACTCAGGACCCAAACCACTTACCATCGATCAGTATTCGCCGCGCGGGAGCCTGCGCGCACGCCTTCGGTACGTTGCTCTTTCGTTTAAGCTTTACGTTCGCACTTCGAAGTGAATTGAATTTCAAAATTGGAATCGTAGGCTTTTGTTTTCGGTGTTCGAAATTTTAAATTTTCAATGCTTTTTTGTTTCTGTGTTTAAGAGTTTAAGCGAAGATTTTGATGTTGATTTGTTTTGAAGTTCGCGAAGCAATTTCAAAATTTGATTCGTTGTTATTTTGTTTTTCGTATCCGAAATTTTTATTTGTTTTCGGTGATGTTTTGTTTTATGTTTTTAGTTTTTATTTGATCACGTTCAGTTTATGTTTATTTTATGATAGAGATTTGAGACTTTTTGTTTTTGTTCTTTGGGAATTTTGGAATTCAATAATTACCTATTGACTATAAAGTTTTTTTTCTTTTTTGTATGTTTTGTGTATCACGTGTCGTTTATTTGTTTATCTATCGCGTGGGTTAATGCATGGACGTCAAATAATAAGTAAATTCAATTGACGCCATGACAAGCTTTGTTATTCTTTAAATTGGTTTGCGCTAATCAAAAATTCAAATTAAACCAGTTTTAAAATTTTGTCAACAAAGTGTCAGTAAATAATTCTTATTTTGAACATGTTAAAAGCAACAACTTTATTATGTTTACCTTACTTACTATCTTGCGGAAACTAAGCAACTTGCCTTGTTTATTTGATTCGTGGTGCGAATAAATTTGTTTGACAAATTAGTATTTTACCCGGTATAGGCTTGCTGGGTTTTCCCATAGATAGATAGTATAATGTAACCATCTGTCATCTTGGAAAGGGGAAATCTTTGGAATCAAATGAAAGGCGATGCGGCTAGCAACCCATAAGCCCTCAATCATGCTAAACGTGGCCTTTAGGTCTTGTTACCTAAGGCTTTGTCTACCCCGTAAGGGATATATGTATAAACTTGATTTGGCTGTGTGTATGTATGTATCTTTTGCGAGGCGTGTATAGACGCAGATGATAAGTACATTTGCCGTAAGTCGATTATAAAGGGCTACTCCGAAATTTTAAATTTGAAGTTCTTATATACAGTCTCTCTCACTCTCATTAATTAAGTGTGAGCGGATCTTCCACGCTGGTCTGGGAGTAAAGAAAAAACATAGAATGTACCAGTTGCTTCTCTTCCCGCGCAGATGGTAAAAGCCCATCAAGGGAATGGGCGATAATCTTAGGAATCGTGTTATAGGCGATGCGGCTAGCAACCCATCACTATTTCGATTCCCCTTTCTGACCCATAAGCCCGATCATGCTAACCGTGACCTTAAGGTTTTGTTACTTTAAGTTCTGTCTACCCCGTAAGGGATAAAGACGTGATATGTATGTAGGTATGTATGGAACAACATGTAACGAACTTCGAAATTCTAATTTCGAAGTTTAAGGCCAGATTTTTATTCGTCTCCAGCCTGTATGCGTTTAAAATTTAGGCATTTAGGATTATTTTAGGTTTCGATCGGTTCTTTTACTTTATCTGTGTGTCTACTCTTGCTTAGTCTTATATCCTGGCAATCGTTCAAACATACACATACACAAATCACGTCTTTAGCCCTTACGGGGTAGACAGAGCCTAAGGTAACAAAACCTACAGGCCACGTTTAGCAAGACACTGAGGGCGTAGAGGTGGAAAGTGGAATCAAAATAGTGATGGGTTGCTAGCCGCAACGCCTATAACATGATTCCTATGATTTTCACCCATTCCCTCGATGGGCTTTTACAATCTGCGCGGGAATAGAAGCAACTGGTACATCCTATGTTTTTTCTTTGCTCCCAGACCAGCTTATTATGTAACAAACATTCATAATTATTATTTGTAACAATAGCAATTAAAAAAAACAAAACATTGAATGCTCGGAAGTATCGCAATTTATGAGTATCTAATCGTTACAAAAAACATCATGAAAAAAAAAACTCAGCTTATAGAATAACTGTTTTTCTAAGGCTTTATGTTTTTCCTGTATCTACAACACTAATTTCAACATCTATCTAGGTTTCCCTTTAGTGATGTGCCGACTTTTGCCGCCTACCCGACTAGTTGGTTCCAAAATGCCGAATAGTCGCCCGCTTATTCGGCATTGCCGATCAATGTGTGCACTCAAGTCGCTTCATTTTTGCAGCTGTTCCAATAAAATTGTCCGCCTTCGGCTAATTGACAGCACTCACGCATATTTGTGGGTCAAATGTAACATTTGCTACATTTGATTTCAACTTACCGTTTTCTGCAAAAAAATCTAAGTAATTTTTTACCTTGGTTCCAATCATGCTTTGGGGGGCGTCCATTAATTACGTGAGGCATTTTTAAGGATTTTTTGACCCCCCTCCCCCCTTGGTGAGATGTCATAAGATTTTTCTTGACCCCTTCTGCCTTACCCCAATCTCACGTGAGATTTTTCAAAACTTGTACTTTGGGTATTGGATTTATTAAAAAAAAATTACGCTGCAACGATCTTTGAGTCGCGCGTGTGGATACGGCTGATCAACAGCGGTTAAACAATCGAAGAGCTACTGTGCTGCTCTGTGGCGTTCGGACAAATATGACAAAAATGTAATTGTGTCATATTTCATACTTTATACAAGATACGTTTTTTATTTTCATTAAACTTTAATTTAACTTAATTTTCACGTAGTTTTACGCCATTTTCTGCTAAAAAAAATTACGTGGTATTTGCCAAGACCCCCCTCTCCCCCAAGTGAGATTTAGTAAGATTCGGCTCGACCCCCTCCCCCCCCCCCCCTAAATACCTCACGTAATTAATCATTTAATTTAGTCAACGAGGTTTTGTTCTTCCATGCATTATTTCATGCTGGTCTGGGAGTAAAGAAAAAACAGAATGTACCAGTTGCTTCTATGCCCACGCAGATGGTAAAAGCCCATCGAGGGAATGGGCGAAAATCTTAGCAATCATGTTATAGGCGACGCGGCTAACAACCCATCACTATTTTGTTTTCATTTTTTGCCATCTAAACGCCCACAATTTTGCTAAACGTGGCCCGTCAGTCTTGCCACTTTAGGCTCTGTCTAGCCCGCAGGGGATAAGGACGTGATTTGTGTGTGAAAGTGTATGCAATCCCGTGGGAATTTGATAATTCGGAAAATTATTATAATTATTATTTTTCTATGGTATAATTTGGAAATTCTTAGTAGTTGTAGTTATGGAAATGAGGCCATCTTGAAGCGAATATATTTTCTTTCACTCCTTTTCCCGTGGGAATTCCACAAATCCATCCATATTCCATGTCTACATAATGGTATCCTCTTTGAAAAAATTCTGCCTTCGGGTTTGGGCTGGGCGTGGATGAGTCAGTCAGTTAGTCCATCAGTCAAGTCTTTTTCGTACTCAAAGGGTAAACTGGACTCTATTACTGAAAACCACTATCACAAATCTCACGAGACATAGTTATGTCTCATGTACAGATAGGTGCAGGAAGTCACCTCGACTCGACCTTCTTGCGTACTTGTTCGGTGTCAATCTATATAGAGAAAATGGCCGACTGTCTGATATGGAGTGTGTATGAATATTTTTCGCTTTTTAGTATTTTTACTCTCTATATTATACTCTGGTTTCTGTTGTCCTATCAACCGTTCGAAGGATAAGGAGGGGATAAGTTCGCCTTAGTACATCTGTTTTTCTCATTACAATACAATACAATACAAATACTCTTTATTGAACACCACAAATCAGTACAAAACAATACAGAAACAAAGAACAAAGTAGACAATAGGCGGTCTTATCGCTTAATAGCGATCTCTTCCAGACAACCAATAAGATAAATAAGTTGGAGACAGTTTAAGTAGGTGGCGGAAACAAATAGACAGGATAAACGCAGGGATAATAAAAACAACAATACCAACATAAATACATAGCTAAATGAATAAAATAAAATAATAAATACATATTTTATACACATAACATTACTGTATAATACTTGAGATAAAATAAATGTGAGAATGTAACAATGAAAAATAAGAAGGCCATACAACAGAAAAGGATTTGATCAGAAGCAAAAAGAAAAGATAAGGTACTAAAGACAGGGAGTGGATTAAATTAGTGATAAATAGTGAGATTTGAGTTGGTTTTTAAAAATAGGTAGAGTTACCATTACCTGTAAAATTAATGTGTTTTATCTATACTTCTATACTAATATTATAAAGAGGAAAGATTTGATTGTTTGTTTGAATTGAATAGACTCCGAAACTACTGGACCGATTTCAAAAATTCTTTTGCCGTTAGTAAGCTATATTATCACTGAGTGACATAGGCTACCTTTTACCGCGGGAAAATACCTTTTCCTACGGGAAAATTAATTCATCGCGGTTGAAGCTGCGGACGGAAGGCTAGTGTACAATAAAGAGTTATAATGTCAGTATAATATTAGTAGAATATAAGTGCATAATTATCACGTATTTGTTCCTGGGGTATAGACTACATGCCCATGGAAAAAAAACATGTGAAATGAACCAGCGTGAATAACGCTTAGAAAGCTGTTATTATATCATAAAATAACTCTGAGCGCTATGCCGTCATTTCTGAGCGGTACAGGGTTTTACTCATACATGGAAAAAAAAATTGCACTAACTTCCGGCACCACCACTTTAAAGCGGCACTAGGTTATTCGACATTTATTTTTAATCATCTATAAGCTATAAAAAAGCCGTACATTAATAATTAATCGTAATACCTCACTTGTACCTGAGAAAATCCATACCTGTACCACTAAGAAATGACGGCATAGCGCTCAGAGTTATTTTATGATATAGTAACAGCCTTCTAAGCGTTATTCACGCTGGTTCAGTTCACATGTTTTTTTTTCCATGGGCTTGTAGTCTAGTAGACAGCATTGAGCACCAAGACCCAAAGGCCACGTTTAGATTGATGGGCGTATGGAAAGGGGAATCAAAATAGTGATGGGTTAGGTTATAACATGGTTCCTAAGATTTTCGCCCATTCCCTCGATGGGCTTTTACTAGCTGCGCGGGAACAGAAGCAACTGGCATATTTTTGTATTTTCATTGCTTCCATGGAAGGTCAGCATTTTTGCGAATACACTTACATACATATATATCACGTCTTTACCCCTTACGGGATAGACAGAGCCTAAGATAACGAAACCTTAAGGCCTTGTTTAGCATGATTAATTATTTTCTTTGCTTTTCGTGTAAAATCCAGATAAAACACTCTGTATGTAACTAAATGTCACCTGTCGTCGGCACTAAAGTTTCTTTCCCTGTATATAATGTTAACCTTGCAGTAAATACTTTATTTAGCAGTATACCCAGGAAGTTATGACCAGGGATGTTGCGAATATTCGCATCCGCATCCGCACATGCGGAACATCCGCATCTGCATCCGCATCCGCATAAATTGATGCGGAGCTAAAGCGGATGCGGATGTGTAGCAGGTCGCGACATGAAAGAAAGGGGAGGGCCCGGCGAGTGACACGTGTCGACCGCGCGTGCTGATTGACCAATAGGCAAGCGGTAATTTTGTTTCGGACTTCGGTGAATCGGTGACGGTGTTGCGGCTCGCTACTGTTTTGTTGTGCCTGTAAATAATAGTGTGTTTTTTTAACTCTACCAACCCAACACTTAAGTTTTTTATACAGATCCGCATCCGCATCCGATTCCGCGGATGTGGAATAAAGTGGATCCGCAACATCCCTGGTTATGACCGAGGCAGGGCCGACAACGCACTGGCATCGCGTAAAGCGCTGCGGGTGTCTATGGACAGTGGTGATCATTTACTATCAGGTGACCCACTAGTTCGTTTGTCTGGCCTCTCTAACATAAAAAAAAATACTATTCCTATGCTATACTCAATATTCCTAACTAGTGATGTAATAGTGATTAAGTAACTCTATAAAACTCGAAAGCACACGCTGTTATTGCAAATCATGAATTTACATGCACATTTTGAAATTTCTAATTTGTTTCCGCTTATTATTGGTCACAATGTGCCGTTGTCATGAAATCATACGCAACAATTTTGTGTCTATGAGTAACTAACTACATTCTTTTTTTTTATTGTAACTTCATGGAGTGGAGTTGATTGAACTTGAAGATGTGGCTCACACCACGTTCTTAAGTTACGTTGGTATGTTCCTTTGTTTATTGTGCTGTTTATTCACCGTGGGAACGTGTTATGCGACAAATTTTAACCAAAGATTCTAGCAGTGGCGTAACTATAGGGTGGCAGGAGTGGCAAAATGCCACGGGCCCCTAGCTCTACGGGGCCGCGAACTGGCTTGCTGTAGAGCACAGAAGGCACGCTGGGGCACCAGGGACGAAAGAAGGCGCTGTTTTTCAAATGTCAGCAGCATTTTGCCTGGTGAGCAGTAGATGTTCCATGGGAGTTTGTAATTGTGTCGTACAGCCACATCATTCAAACAGATGACGCTTAGCGACAAAAAATCGCATAGTAACGAAAAGGTCACGTGACAGTTAGTAACAAGTAAAAAAATTCGGAGACTACCCACCTGCTATGGGTGGTGTAGGGGTATAGCACGCGTCACGGAATGACGAGGATCCGGGTTCGATTCCCGGCCATAGCTTTACTTTTCAGATTTTTCTGTGTTCTAATTTTCACTGACATTTAGAAATTTAATTTCTAACGGTAAAACCGAAAAAGTAAAACAAAAATCAAGAAATAAAACTTCTTGATTTATTTGATAGTACCTATCATTTGAAAAACAGCGCCTTCTCTCGTCCCTGGTGAGCAGTAGATGTTCCATGGGAGTTTGTAATTGTGTCGTACAGCCACATCATTCAAACAGATGACGCTTAGCGACAAAAATTCGCATAGTGACGAAAAGGTCACGTGACAGTTTAGTAACAGGTAGAAAAATTCGGAGACTACCCAACTGCTATGGGTGGTGTAGGGGTATAGCACGCGTCACGGAATGACGAGGATCCTGGTTCGATTCCCGGCCATAGCTTTTCTTTTCGGATTCTTCTGTGTTCTAATTTTCACTGACATTTAGAAATTTAATTTCTAACGGTAAAACCGAAAAAGTAAAACAAAAATCAAGAATAAAATTTCTTGATTTATTTGATAGTACTTATTTTGCTCTTCGAATAATTCGAATCGAAGTCAGCACATCACTATTGTCGTCTTCCAAATTCAACTTCAATTATCAAACAAACGTTCAAGGTGTTGCCATATCGATCAATGGAAGCCCCCATTTGGTTATGCTAATGATCGCGCTAATATGCGCAGGAGTGCGCGCTGTAACAATATTGTGTATAAATAGGCTTTTTATTTCAGTCAGTTAGGGAAATTGGTGCAATTATTTTAAGTGTAGAATTTTTGCAGTTATAAAATTCTTTACTATCAATAAATCAAGAGTTTTGCTTGATTTTTGTATTTATTTTTAATTTTGTGTACGGACACCTCATTTAAACAGATGAAGCTTGGCGACAAAAAATCGCGTACTAACAAGGTCACAGCTAGTAACAGATAGAAAAAATCGAAGGCTTACCCACCTGCTAGGTGGTGTAGGGGTATAGCACGCGTCACGGAATGACTTCTTACATGGAAAATGTGTTCTAATTTTCAATGTCATTTAGAAATTCTATTTTTACGGTTTACGAAATATTGATGAAAATTGTGAAGGCCATCATAATAGTAACTACTTAATCTATGACCCAATTCCTTTAATAGCCGGATACTATGTACCAAAGTTATCTTGATGTAAGTATGATTAAAGATTACCAGACTATCATGGCGTCGTAAAGAGCTTAACATGTTTCGGATCAAAGATCGTACACGTTAAGACGGTTGGGATCCAATCATTTCGGCAAACAACATTTGACAAAGCATCATTCGGCAAAATCATCATTTGACGAAGTCATAATTTGGCGAACCTTGGTTACGTATCTGCTACCTAATTCTTAAACTTTAAAATTAAAAGATATTTAATCGCGTGACTAACTTTAGATTGGATATGGATAAGAATAGCTTTCTTAAAAGTTTTCGTTAAGCATTTTTTATTGTATACTAGCTTCTGCTTTCATGCTGGTCTGGGAGTAAAGAAAAAATATAGAATGTACCAGTTGCTTCTCTTCCCGCGCAGGTGGTAAAAGCCCATCGAGGGAATAGGCGAAAATCTTAGGAATCATGCTATAGGCGATGCGGCTTGCAACCCATCACTATTTTGATTCCCCCTTTCCATCTAAATGCCCACAGTCATGCTAAGCGTGGCCTTTAGGTCTTGTTACCTTAGGCTCTGTCTACCCCATTAGGGATAAAGACGTGATTTGTGTATGTGTATGTATATATACTAGCTACTACCCGCGACTTCATTTGCGTAGAATTAAACGCATAAACCTTCCTCTTGAATCACTCTACCTATTAAAAAAACCGCATCTAAATCCGTTGCGTAGTTTTAAAGATCTAAGCATATACGTGTGGACCGACAGACATACAGACAAGAAAGCTATTGTTTTATGCTATGTAGTGACTAGCTGTTGCCCGCGACTCCGTCTGCCGATAATTCGCTTATCGCTATTCTGTGGGAACTACGATTTTCGGGGAAAGTAGCCTATGTTAATTTTAATCTAAGGTACTAGCTATCTTCGTTCCAAATTTGATCCAAATGCGTCCAGTTGTTTCAGCGTGAAGAAGGAACAAACATACACACTCACTCACATCCTCACTCACATTCGTATTTAAAATATTAGTAGGATTATACGATTATACAACATAGTTTATTATGATCCGTACAGAATCTTAATAAATATAAAACACATCAAAACATCAAGATCCGGTGTGACTCATAGACAAAATATATCCATAATTTCATAGTAGACAATGGTTTTTGTATTAGAATTCGACCTTTATGAAACAATAGGAAGTCTCAAGTCAAGTTCGTCAATGTCGACTCGACAATCGATTGCAAAAACATCGATTACGGACTCGATCGTAAGAAGTGCAAGTAACCGTCAGTTTTTGCGGGCGGGGAATCCCTAGCCGTCATCGGGATACTGAATCTTAATTCATCCTTTAATGGTTCGTAGTTTAGGTATTAGGCTACGGCCTATGTGGACGCTCGAGCGGAGCGGGAAGCGGGGCGGGGCGTGCGGCGTTCATTATGTTAAGGCGCGGCCAGACAGCGACTTAGCGAGTCCCTAAATATCGATTAATGGCAAATGACAAGTGTTCGACGTCGTATTCGCCAATTAGCGAGCATGTATGTAAATTCTTTATTGTGCAAAACAAATGCAATTGACAAACACTGAGATACATGCACAAAAAGGCGGACGTATCCCTTTAAGGAATCTCTTCCAGTCAACCTTTGAGTGGATGCGAGGAGTATTATATTAGGGACGCACGAGAGAGTTTAAAAATTACAAAAAATACTGAACGCCACAATATGACAATAGCATGTTTATCACACATGTGGGCCTTGTCTGCGAACATCCATCCAGTTTACTAGCTATACGGTGAACCGGACACGCACTTGGCTCGTGCATGTCTAGACACGCTTATAAGCACAAGCACATTATTTGAGCGTCCTGACTTCACGCTGGACAGAGCCCTTCGCCGCTGCCCGCCGCGCTACCCGCCCCGCCAATCGCTCCGCTGGACGCTCACCACTCGAGCTTTATACTTACATGTTTCCTCATATCCGTCTTCCGCGTCTTAGCTCAAATACTGTTATTAGTAGAACTAGCTTCTGCCCGCGACTTTGTCTGCGTAGAATTAGACATACAAGCCTTCCTCTTGAATCACTCTATCTATAAAAAAAACGCATCAAACTCCGTCATTATCCCTTACGGGTTAGACGGAGTCTAAGGTAACAATACCTAAAGGCCACGTTTAGCATAATTGTGGGTGTATAGGTGGATGGGAATAAAAATAGGGATGGGTTGCTAGCCACATCGCCTATAACTTGATTCCTAAGATTTTCGCTCATTCTCTCGATGGACTTTTTCTAAGTGCGCGGGAAGAGAAGTTTTTCTTTGCTCCCAGACCAGAGGGGCTACTCCGAAATTCGATTTTCGAAGTTCGCTTCGTTCCATTCCGCTCACACTAATAGTCATTAATTTGAGAGTGAAAGGGACGGTATGACACGAAGTTCGAAAATCGAATTTCGGAGTATAAGGCCAGCATGGAAGCATTATTTTTTCATTGCAATAACAAAAATATTATAAAATGTTTCAAAACATTTATTTACTTACTTAAGCCGACCGCAAGCAGAGCGTAATGAGAGACAAAAACCGCAGTGTGGCTGGAGCAAAGCGATACAATAACTATTTACAATTATGTGTATCACAAAGTACGATTTACTTAACATTCTCGTGAAATAACTCAGCACCAACAATTACTAAGACAACTACGCTTTTTCAATTGGCAATTGTTTCAAATACAATAGTGAATTATCGCCTAAAGCAGCGGCAACCTACACCGACTTTGACGACGTGTTTGGCTTAGTTGGTTGTTACCTTTTTTTTTTAACGGAGAGGATCTTTATGGATGCCCTAGGCACGGGAATGCCTAGGGTTATGTGGGACTCCCCCCCGAACGGATATACCCGATCTAAAAACTCTCCGGCGTTGCCTCAATCCGGTGTGACGGGGACGCAGTGGGATGCCACTAGGGTTTCACCACTAACGCCCCCTCGGTGGCCCCGGCTTCCGCCAGGACCGCGCCAAGAAGGGGAGGGCCCGTACGCTGGGCCCCTCTTCCCTTAGACAATGAGACCGTGCAATGCAGGACCCTGCCTGTGAAGCAAGCGGCTCGGGTTCGAATCCTGGCAAGGGCATTTGTGTAATGAGCGCAAATATTTATTCCTGAGTTATGATTCCTAAGACTTTCGCCCATTCCCTCGATGGGCACCATCTGCATGGGAAGAGAAGCAACTGGTATGTTTTTTCTTTACTCCCAGACCAGCATGGAAGCTACCTAAATCTCTGAATCGGAATTGAATCGCATTAAGACATCATGGTATCCCCTTGGTGACCGGCTTGTACGTGTGCCTTTCTTGTCGCATAAAAACTTATGAAAAGGCCGCCAGTTCACTTCCAATGTGAACACCCAATTATTACCAAACACACGACAACATACGAAAATATCATGCTTGGACTGTCACCAGTTTCGTGCTTTCAATTGCCTAATGCGACCTTTGCGCTGGCCCAACTCAGGCAAAGCCTAGGACGTGTAATGTCAAGGGAACGCCGTGATAGGATAAGCTTATTCTGATGCCGTTCATTGTTCCTTGCTCTTTAATACCCTTCTATTCTGATTAATATTTCGCGGTTTATTCTTCAAAATAACAGGCAACCTTCAACGGTTTATACCAGCCTGTGACTTCGTCCGTAGATTTACCTCCTTATTCGTAAACGCTCTGTAGGCTTTCTTTCTTTTCACCTTAATGGCGGCCGTAAGGCTTGGGCTAATGTCAGTTTAAACGACAAGGTAAAAAATATAATTCAAAAATCTTGTGACAAAATTCTTATGCTTACTAGGAGGTTCCAACCTTGATACTTCAATATGTAAACCTAAAAAAAGAATAAATTTTTTCATTTTCATTTTCATTTCAAAATGTCGGCAACGTTGTACGGTGATAAAGTCAAAGACCTCCCTCCCCCGTGTCGTGCTCTGAGCCAGCGGTCAATGATACCCCTCAGAAACTCAGGAAATCATTAGCCGATGCCCAGGGTGCACCGGACCAAGCACTGCTCTTCCCGTCGGACGGATCCAAAAACGAACCCCGACTCGCACCCCCCCCCCCCCTATGGGTCTGACGAGCGAACCTAAACTTAAATCGGAATTGAATCGCATAACCCCCCGTTTACACAAAACTATGACAAATTGTATACTGCCTCGCGAATCATTCTATCTATTGGTAAATACAGCATCAAAATCGATTGAGATTTTTTTTAGTTTATCGCAAACAGACACAGGCTGGGACTGGGTATTAGCCAGTTTACTAAAGTAGGTAAAATTTTAAAAACAAAATTGAAACGTCAAAGCAACAGAACTGCGGATAGAATTCCGTTTAAAAACAACGTAGATAAACATGAATGAGTTTTTTAACCTAAATATTTATCTATGTTTAAATGGCAACTCTTGACTTAAGTGTGACCATCATAAAGCCATTACTGGAACAATGATTCACAGTTCGTTGGACTGGTACAAACAATTACGCTACTGTCATGGTAATCCTTCGGACTGAGGCGAACTAACGGTGCCTGTATTGCTGTGAAGATTGCGAAGTGTCCACACACTGGACAATTTTTGTAGGCCGTGTCATTTGACACAGTATTTATTTGTGTCCATTTTTCACTACGAATATGTGGATAGAGGATTTTGTAGGACATTTCACGCGGCATCTATGTGTGTCCATTTTTCACTACGAGTATGCGGATACAGAAGGGTTTTTGTAGGACATGCTATTTGCCGCGGCATCTATTTCAGTCAATTTTTTACTACGAATATGTGGATACAGGAGTATTTTTGCAGGACACGCCATTTGACACGGCATCTATTATGTGTGTCCATTTTTCACTACAAATATATGGATAGAGGATTCTGTAGTACATGTCATCTGACAAGGCATCTATGTGTGTCCATATTTCACTACGAATATGTGGATAGAGGAGGATTTTTGTACGACTTGCCATTTGACGCAGCATCTATGTGTGTCCATTTTTCACTACGAATATGTGGATAGAGGATTCTGTAGGACATTTCATTGACACGTCATCTATTTGTGTCCATTTTTTAAATACGAATATGTAAGAAGAGGAAGATTTTTGTAAGACATGCCATTTGACACGGTATGTATTTATTTACATCTATGTTTTTTTCTACGAAATATTGCAAATTTTGCAAGTTAAGATAGAATATCCAATGCGACAGTGATTTTACCGACTGTCTTATTCTCCACGCCCGATCACAGCTATGCAAGGACTGATGCTTGGCGGCAGAATTCGCGAGTTAGATGGTGGTAGCTATCCGGACAGACCTTACAAAGGGTTGTATTCCCACAAAAATGTTACTATTTAATGTTATTATATTTTATTCGAACTTCCATCCTGGTCTGGGAGCAAAGAAAAATATAGAAGGTACCAGTTGCTTCTGATCCCGCGCAGATGGTAAAAGCCAATCGAGGGAATATGCGAAAATCTTAGGAATCATGCTATAAGCGATGCGGCTTGCAACTCATCACTAATCACTATTTTGACTCCCCCTTTCCACCTAGGTATATACCCACAGTCACGCTAAGCGTGGCCTTTAGGCCTTGTTACCTTAGGCTCTGTCTACCCCATACGAGATAAGGACGTGATTTACTAACAACGAATGTTCGGAATTTCTTTGTATTTTCATTTACTTAAATTTCAATTATCGAATGTTTAACACGTTCTTACCGACTAAAGTACACGATCTCATGAATCATTCCACTAAAGCGCCGAAGTAAGCACAAAAAACATTTCCTTTGTAAAAAGAGATCACGATTTATTTTTAGCACAATGAAAATAAGATTAAGTTTACAACACACCACGGGCACAGTATATATATAAGCTAAAGCAGTAAGGAATCTACGAACAAATTGGTTGAAACGAAACACGCACCCAGGCGCGCGCTTTACACGGCCCCTAAGCGGACCTGAGCCTGAGCGGAGTGGACGAGGTCCGCTTAGGGGCCGTGTAAAGCGCGCGCCTGTGTGCGTATTTCGTTTCAACCGATTTGTTCGTAGGTTCCTTACTGCTTTAGCTTATATATATATACTGTGCCACGGGTGAGGTCAGTTAAGAATGACATGTTAATTAAAGTAGGTATTAATCTAATGGCTATAAAAACAATTCAAGCTTCATACATAGGTACACATACATACAAATCACGTCTTATCCCTAACGGGGTGGACAAAACCTAAGGTAACAAGAACAAAAGGCCACGCTTAGCATAATTGTGGGCGTATAGGTGGAAACGGAAATCAAAATAGTGATGTGTTCCAAGCCGCATTGCCTATAACATGTTTCCTAAGATTTTAGCCCATTCTCGATGGGCTTTTACCATTTGCGCGGAAAGAGAAGCAACTGGTAATTTCTGTTTTTTCTTTACTCCCAGACCAGCATGGAAGAGAAACACAGGTAGTATATAGTAGGTTCCTTTAGGTTATTGTCTTTGACAAGTCCTTCAAATTCAAATTCAAAACTATATTTTGCAAATACCTAGGTCGCCAGGGGTTGTTTTACATGTCTTATTGTGAAACTACCAGCGCATTCGGAAAGACCATCATTGCCATGAAGAATGCGCCGCAAGAACTTGGCAGATAGTCATCTTTTTCCGTCTCCCAATTATAATGAAGGCTTTGTAAAAGGCCATAACTTCAGCTAGGTATATTGACGCTCACCCAAGCTCAACACAAGGACCGAACTACGAGCCGTGAAAGGTGGCGAACGAACTCCGTAAAAAACGGTCACATTGTAAACACAGGTCCCAATCTACACGCGGCAGTTGAAAACTTGTACTGACAGTTGAACTCCCTGCAAAGTTTATTGCGGCGCATTCTTCTTGGCAATGATGGTATTTCAAAATGAGCTGGTAGTTTCGAAAAACACACTATGATAAAAAGAGCTCTTGGCGACGTATTTTGCGGGTGGTAGGGCCTTGTGCAAGGTCCGTCCGGATCGCTACCACCATCTTACTCGCTAATTAAATAAAAGTTATCTTATCTTATCTTATCTTATCTTATCTCCTGCCGCTAAGTAGCAGTGCTTGCACTGCTGTGTTCCGGTGTGGAGAGTAAGACAGCCGGGGAAATTACGGGCACAAAAGGCGTTTCATCTTAGTCCTCTAGGTTGGCAACGCATCTGCAATCCCTCCGGGGTTGCGGGTGTCTATGGGCAGTGGTGATCACTTACCATTAGGTGACCCACTTGCTCTTTTGCCTTACCTACAATTCATTAAAAAAAAAATTGCAAAAGAAGAAGAAGAACGTTCCCTTTTTAAATGACTATGCTCATTCTTTTTCTGTTAACTGCCAGCTCTTCGGTTCCCTGTGATGTCGACTAACCTCCTTTATGATTTTAAGAATGGGACAAACTATTCGGAGCGTATTTGCGTTTATTTTAATAGTCATTTCGCCATCGCTTCTGCTTTAAACCACAGCTAGAGAGGTCCCAAGGTCTACAAGCAATGTCAATGCAGCAACACAATTTTCTTCACAAAAAATAGTACACAACCTAAAAAGGGTGCAAATACTGTGTTCAAATATTGGGTCTCGTAATGTACCTAATACAATTTGAGAAGAAAGTAAATTCTTTGGCGGAACTACTTACGAGAAACCAGAATGGAGAAGTGGAATAGATACGATGCGGTTTGTAATTGAAAATACTAAAAGCTTGTGAAGATGGATTTTTTTTTTCTTTTTCTCTTTATTTGTGGCGTATCAAGTCGTTATAGCGACGACAACTTCGCCAGTGTCAAAGTAACAAAAATATAATTAAAAAATCTGGTGACAAAGTGTCGGCAACGTTGTACGGTAATGGTCAAAGACCCCCCCTCCCCCCCTGTCGGGCTCTTAGCCAACAGTCAATGATATCCCTCAGAAACTGTCAGGAAATCATTAACCATTGCCCAGGGTGCACCGGACCAAGCGCAGCTCTTCCCCCCGGACGGATCCAAAAACGAACCGCAGCTCTTGACCACACGTGGAGGTAACTCGACTGGCACCCCAGTTTAGCCCCCTTATTCATAAACGCTCTGTAGGCTTCTGCTAACTTAGCAATCGTTTGTCCTTATCTGTCACTTTGACATTTACCTTTCACAGATAAGGACAAACGATTGCTAAGTTAGCAGAAGCCTATAGAGCGTTTATGAATAAGGGGGTAAAAATCTAACCATTTAACGTGCGGACACTTACTGCATTAATTAATTATCTCATTCTACCCGCATCTTACTCATACCGATTGACATAAACAAATTGTGAATGCGATTGGGATTTCCAGTGCACGTAACACGAATTCTCCCCAGACGAAATCGTGGGCATCAACTATATAGGCCGACTGCTTATATGAGTCCTCGCCCTCGCGGTGCGCGGGGTGGGACGACAAAGGGGACCGAGAGAGGTGCGGGCGGCAGGCGCACTTCCCGCCTCGTGTTTCAAGCACCCTCATTATGCAATGGTTGCATAAAGTACTAGTGTTGTCATGTCTGGTGACGGCTTAGGAATCCTACTATAACCCTTTCTCAAAACGATAAGCAAGGAAATGTAGTTCGGTGAAAGAATCAACATCGGCAGGCGTTTTTTACTTAATGTGGGGGGGTGTTTTTAATTATCTTCGGTTTAATTAGGCCCATCATAGAAAATTAGGTTAATATTGTCATACGTGTGGAATATAATCAGGATCGAAAGAGGTTTTTTGTGACAATTACACTGACTTGTCTTCCAAACGTTAAAGATTTCAATTGAAAGTATTAAGTTGGGTGGCCTTTTTTTGGTATAACGTCATATTAATAAGACTTTGTCAATTTTGAATCCTTAAATCTACTATCAAATGAATTCAGAATTTTTACTTCTTGATTTTTTATGTTTACTTTTACGGTTTTAACGTTAGAAAATAAATTTCTACACGCACTGAAAATTAGAACACATGGAAAACAAATCACACAGAATTCAAACAGATTACGCTTGGCGACAAAAAATCGCATAACTAGTAACAAGGTCACGTGAAAACTAGTAACAGATAGAAAAAAACGAAGGCTTACCCACCTGTTATGGGTGGTGTAGAGGATGACGAGGATCCGGGTTCGATTCCCGGCCATAGCTTTACTTTTCGGATTTTCTATATGTTCTAATTTTCAGTGTCGTTTAGAAATTACTGTTATTATCTGCAGTTACTGTTGTTTTTCCAATGATATTTATTGATTAACTTAGGAATCGCGTTATAGACGTCGCGGCAACCCCTCGCCATTTTTACCTCTTTCCACCTATACACCCGTAAACGTGGCCTTTGGGTCTTGTTACCCTAGGTTTTGTCTACCCCGTAAGGGATGAAGACGTGATTCCGTCACGCCTCTTTTCCATAGGGATAGGCAGAAACTACTTTGTTCCTCATGCTACGGTCCTGACATCCCTCTTTCGCTTTATCCACATTCATCAATCTCTTCATACATGCTCGTCAGTTTTCACCTGACCTGACCTTTTTTAATGTATGTATTTATTGAATTCCTCAGACCCAGGATGGTCCCGGCAGCTTCGTTCTCCCAACGATGGGCCCGAGACAACCTGACCCGAGCCGCCTCGGACGACGAGCTGGCGACCCTGGACTTGTTCCTCACAACGTGCAACGGCGATGAGGGTGAAGCCTCCAAGAGGGCCCGGCGGTATTACCTGGCCAGGGGCCCTGGGGGCCTCACGCAGCTGTGGCACAAGCGGCATCCTGACGACGAGGATATTTTGTCTAGCTGTCAAGATGCGTAAGTTCAGCCTTTTTAATCTCCTACGCAGAAATAGGGGTGGTATACCTAAGTTTGTCATCGATGTCAGTATCTTTGAGTGTTTGTGTGTTTATGACGTTATTGTTCTCAAGCCGATGGACCGATTTCGATGCGGTTTTTTCATTCGAAAGCCAGTTTCCGTGCGGTGGTTCTTAGCCATGTTTGGTAAATATCGGTCCAGCAGTTTGAAGAGTATCAGCTTTTTTCCAAAATGTGATAAGGCTGTTTTGGCTAAAACTATAGATTATTTTATGCATAGGGGAGTTTTCGAATCTTGAAATTCCGTTTTATTAATGTGACAAAGAAATAGATATTCTTCATAGCTAAAAACAGTCCTATTTGTCTTACTCTACTAGCATGTAAATAAAACTCAATTATTACACGTTCAAATCCATCCATTATCTTCCACTTGAAAACAAATTCGCTTGAAAATCCAAGATGGCGGCTCGCCCGAAGCGAGACACCCGCGGCGAAGAGAAGTGCCCGATGGTTCGGTTTTGAAATATGGCCAGCATTTCTGCTATGAATTTCCCAGTACCTACTTTATTGTGCATTGCAGTTGGGTGACAAAGCTTTGAATTCAGAAATAGAATAAGAATTAGAATAAATTTATTTCAGCACAGATGTTAAATGTTCATAAAATTAAGAAAAAACACATTGTTACATAGAGATGAATAGATGACATTTATGCCTTAAGTCATCGGCCTTCGCATTAGACCCTGGGTCTGTATCGCGAGTGCCAAATGAAGTAGGTACTAAAAACATGCGGCTAGCAATCCATCATTATTTTGATTCCACTTTCCACCTATACGCCCACAGTCTTGCTAAACGTAGGTCATGTTACCTTAGGCTCTGTCTACCCCGTAAGGGATAAAGACGTGATTTATGTGTGTGTGTGTGTGTGTGTGTGTGTGTGTGTGTGTGTGTGTGTGTGTGTGTGTGTGTGTGTGTGTGTGTGTGTGTGTGTGTGTGTGTGTGTGTGTGTGTGTGTGTGTGTGTGTGTGTGTGGTAATATTTTGGTGTTCGTACTACCTACTTTTTACTTACCGGGTAAACAGAGCTTAAGGCGTATAGATGGAAAAACGAATCAAAATAGTGATGGTTTGCTAGCCGCATCGCCTATAATATTATGCTATGATTCCCTCGATGCGCTTTAACATTTACGCGGGAAGAGAAGCAACCGGTACGTTGTGTATTTTTTTTGCTCCCAAACCAGCAAGGAAAAAAAGGATTAGATTCTATCCCTAAAACTACGTTCGACATCATGGTCTCTGTACCTCTCAAAACAGCAATACGGCGGTTCTTTCTGCCAAGCATCCATCTGAATTCAAAGCAAATCGAGTATCCGAAGCTTCGAAGAATATTGGGGCAATACTGCTTTTATATTAATACTAGCTTTTCCCCGCGACTACGTCCGCGCACATAACGTCAGAGTGACGACACACCCCATACATCCACTCATGTCTTCAAGTATAAGGTTGTTATTGCCTATCCCGTGGGAAATTCGGAAAATCCCTTCTTAGAGCACCTATAGATCCTCTTGGAATATTATCTACTAATTATAGTCTTAATTATTTACCTTGTGTTTTTATCCCGTGGGAAATTTGAAAAATTCCTTTGTAAGTGTATCTTTATACTAATCAAGGAATAATGTGTAGGCTTGCTAAATTTAATGTCTGTAGCTTTATTAGTACAACATTTCGGAATTTTCCAATCCCGTGGGAAAACCGGGATAAAAAGTATCCTATGACCGTCTCCTGGTTCTAAGCTACCTCCCTACCAATTTTCAGCCAAATCGGTTCAGCCGTTCTCGAGTTATAAATAGTGTAACTAACACGACTTTCTTTTATATAATATAGATTTGCTAGCGACCTGCCCCGGCTTCGCAGGCCATAATAATATTATGAATTTATCCTTACTCTTGAATCACTCTATCAATTAAAAAAACTGCATCAAAATCCGTTGCATAGTTTTATAGATCTAAGCATAAACAGGCACAGACAGACAGCAGAAAGCGTCTGTTAATGTATCAGTTGCCTCTCTTCCCGCGCAGATGGTAAAAGCCCATCGAAGGAATGGCCAAAAATCTTAGGAATCATGTAGGCGATGCGGCTATCAACCCATCACTTTTGTGATTCCCCTTTCCACATACGCCCACATCCTAATTGTAGCTTTTAGGTCTTGTTACCTTAGACTCTGTCTACCCCGTAAGGGATAAAGACATGATTTATGTATGTATTTATTCCTACAGCCCCGCAGTAAGAGGATCATCCCTCTGACGCTTCTTATCTGGGCGCTGCTACATAGTCATGTTCTCTAACTGTGGTGGTTACCACATTCTTCCATCTTCCATCAACATAATCTTGTCTTCCAGTTACATAGTGTCCCTCCGAGCCCGCAGCGTCGGGGGTCGCCGGATGACGCTGGTGCGGCTGCCAGCGCCGACGGCGATGGACAGACCGCTGTCAGCCAGAGCGCTGCTGGCGAGGTGGCTCATGATCTTAGACATACGGTGAGGAAACAAGTTCTGGTCACTGTAAAAAAACAGAAAATGTTTACCAAACGAACTTCTTGATACAATACAATACAATACAATACAATAACTCTTTATTGAACACCACATATAACAACCAGAACAGAAAAAAGGTATACAGAATATTACAAGGTAACAATAGGCAGCCTTATCGCTACAGAGCGATCTCTACCAGGCAACCATAATGGACTGGAGAACAGAACAGATCTGAGCAGGTGGTGCAATTTAGAATATATATTAATATACTAAGTACTGAAATACATAATATATTATTATTATATATTATTCTTGGTGTTCCAACTCTAGACTTAGTCTGTTACGTGGCGACAGGAACAGCTAGGAACGTAGTAACCCGTTATGATTGTACGGTTACATACGCGGTGGTTGCTACCGTCTTACTCGCTTCTCCTGCCGCCGACCTGCAGTGCTTGTGCTGCTGTGTCCTGAGACCTTGCCTGAGGTCTTAATGCGATTCAATTCCATCTCAGTTCAGGTTTTACCTGTCATTTTTAGTATGGATCTGACAGCGAGCGAAGTGGTAACGCCCTTGGCATGGAAAATAAGACAACCGATGAAATCACAAGCACGTGAGGTACTCTATAGGTATTAACCCTCTAGGTTGGCAATGCATCTATTCTAAAATCCTTTAGTGTTGCGAGTGTCCATTAAATGTGATGCTCTACTTACCAGGTGACTCATTCGCTCATTTTGTCTTTCTTGTCGTAATGTCAAAATTGCTTTGAGCTGTTTTCAGCGAAGTCTCGCGTGAACTGATGCGAAACGACGTCTTATAAAATTTCAAAAACCTAATCATCTACATACCAAGTTTCGTTAAAAAATTCGAATCGCGAACATAAAGACGTGTAACGTTTCGCATCTTTCATTAGTAGCGTGGAATAGGCAAAATATTAAGCACAAAAAAATATTTACCTTGCTACTCCGCTACTCCGCGTTGCCCGTTTAAGTAGCGGAGTAGCAAGGTAAATATTTTTTTGTTCGTTGAAATGGACCTCCGCAAAATAACGCCTGATTCAATAAAATATTTAAAACATTATGCGCCAACTTACAACTTACTTAAATTTGTGATGCCATTATAATCAACCGTTATTCAATATACGATTGTCATTGCCAAGCTTGCAAATTGAGACAAAATAATCCCGAGGCCGCAGAGACGGCAACAAATTTTCTCATTGTGACATTCTTGTTCAAAATTCATGATTGTATCTTGAATTTTCAATAACTTTGAAGAATAACATTTGTGAGAACAAAGGCCACAATAACTCCTTTTGTTGTCTTTAGCAGACTGTTTGCGTTCACCGTCTCAGTAATTACAAATAACAATTACACAATAAAATATTTACTGGTGTTATTTCTATGGTCTATTTTATTATTTTTTATATAGATACCTAATATAAGTATTGAGTCTGGCTGACGAAAGTTGAGACTAGAATGGCGCAGCAAAGCATTGTGTGTTGTGACCTGTAAAATTAAGCGCAAATACTGTACTGATACATTAAAAGATATATTTTATTATATTGATATTGAGAACAGTATATTATACAGTAAATAATGCAGTGAGTAACTACTGAGCATTAGTCTGATCAACAGTAAAAATCTGTTATTTCCTAAATCCGATTTTAATGGAACAGAACCTTATGTTACTCAAGGCTAAGTCTAATCTAGTCACCTGTAGAAACCCCATAAAACACGTTGACTAGTTTCCAAGATAACCGGGGACAAATAGACAAACAGAAAGACAAAATTAAAAATCTGATGTTATAATACAATCTGCCAACGTTTTTGTACCCATTAGAGCACTTTTCCAAATATTTCTAAACTAAGTGCAGATTTTTTCCATCACCCGTTTTATTCTGTAGACAATACCCATCAATTAGATTTTTAACTACTCCTTTCCAGGTTAAAAGAAGATCCAACTCCTGGAGAAGAAGTGGTCTTCATCGACGTCAGTGACCTACAACCAGCACATATCAAAAACCACTTCAAAGGCAGCTACTGGAAAGACTTCGTACGCTGCATGAAGGTAAACTTTCAAGTATAATTAATTCTGAGAAATGAAAACGTTTGAAGAACTTTATCTGTTCACCGATATATTTAACGTCATTTCATTTGGATTTAATGTGCTTACTGCCGTCCGGAAAAGTTATTGTCTCTCTTATCCTGTGCTGTATTTTACTGCTGGGCAAATTGGTCACTTATTCCACGCCACTCGTAATTGTAGAGTGCATGCTTCTGTCACTTTGTTCTACAACTATGAGGACGACTTCGTGCCGCCTTCTTCCAAAATCTCCTTCTGCTTCGATGACCTTCTCACTGAAAACAAAAGGTTGGCCTGTTGTTACGGTTAATGTAGTTCTTTTTAGACCCTCTAGTGTTTTTTTCATTTCAATGCGTAGGACGCGTTCGCATAAAAGTTTCAAGTATTATAGACACATTGCCACCGCTACCAGCGCATTCAACGTGACGAAAATCTTGCTAAGCGCTCATTTCTCGGTAGTCACGAAAACAACCTCATCTTTCAAGTTAGGATTATTTCGATTAATACCATATTTAATAGATTCACTATTAATGACATGAGACCGCGGTTAGCATAAACATGCTCGTCATATTTCCATAGAGAATTTTGATCTATGATCATGATGTATTCAAATACGTGGTGTTCATCCCGCTGATATTATCTTTAATCCAATTAATTTAAAACATCATTCCCACGACTTCAGGCCAATTACAGCCGTCTCCAAACGTCTTACGATTTTTCGCTCGAATGCTCCAGTAATTGTCATGCACTAGAGAGCTGTGCCACTCGTGCGCAACTCTCAATAGATTTTTTTAGAAGAAATTTCAATGAGAATCGGCTGTTCTCGTATTGGCGTTATTCAGAGCGATTACAGTTAGATCTACGTTTAGGAATGTGTGTATGACCTTACTGCCATCCATACATACATACATACACAAATCACGCTTTTATCCCTTACGAGGTAGACAAAGCCTAAGGCAACAAGACCTAAAGACCTTACTGCCATCCATGACACGAAAATTTATTAAAATTAACCTCTAACGACATAATAATATGAAATTTCTTCCATGCTGGTCTTGGAAAAAAAACCTAGAATGTACCAGTTGCTTCTCCTCCCGCACAGATGGTAAAAGCCCATCGAGGGATGGGTGAAAATCTTAGGAATCATGGTATAGGCGATGCGGCTAGTAACCATCACTATATTGATCGATTCCCTTTTCCACCTATACCAACACAATCATGCTAAACGTAACCTTCAGGTCTTGTTACCTTAGGCTCTCTCTTTCTCGTAAGGGATAAAGACGCGATTTATTCATAAAGCGTGTAACAAGAACCACTGTGGATGTCGTACCTACTAAAGTCCGTTCCAATCTATTTTAACACCTTTGTAAACAAACAAGTCCCGACAAGTCCATCTAAAATTTAAGTTATAATAATCATAGTATAATTGTTATAAAACGTCGTGAGTTATCAAGTAGGTGTGATCTTTCAATATTCGGATGGATGTGATACTAATTGAATAAATTGTTTTGTGTTTACCGTCAAAATGTACTTATTAAAAATATCTCTGATGATATTTAGGTAGAATACTAGTAATAAAATATTAAAGAGGAGAAAAGAATCGTGTATATTCAATATAAAAGGAACAAGATCAAGTGACAGACAAGAGTATGACCATAGAGAAAAATAAATTAAGGTTGCGTTCTAATTATCTAACACTCCCTACAGAACGCAAACCCATTTTATTAATACAATACAAATGTTTCACAAGCGAGATTCCTTTAGTTAAGTTATCAGCTACCATATTACAACCATTCACAAATAAAAACTTAACTTTATTCTTCACAATATTTTCTCTAAGAAAATGTAAACGAATATCTATATGTTTCGTTTTAGGTTTATAACAGTCTGTTGAACCCAGCTTTATCGCACTTTGATTATCAGAGTAGATTAATAACGGCTTGTCAATGCCTTGCCCGAGCTCATCTTGTAGTTGCTGAAGCCACAGGGCCTCCTGAGTCGCTGCTGCCATCACCATGTACTCAGCTTCTGCCGTACTGAGCGCCACGGTTTGTTGTTTACATGTATTCCAGCTTATACATCCATTCTGAAACAAAAATGCGTACCCAGTGCACGACTTTCTGTCTACAAGGTCACTGGCCCAGTCTGCATCACAATAACCAGTTATTTCTCTTCCTTCTTCTTTTCTTTCTTGTTGTTATATTTTCTAAGTAGTAAATACACGGATCAACCTTTGACCTTTCCAATCCAATTTTAAGCAAAGTATTATTAAGTTTTAGATTCCATTGCCGGCTAGCTTGCTTGAGCCCATAGATTGACTTATGTAAATAACACACTTGAGCATTCTCTTCATAGCATTCTGGTTGTGACATGTAAATCTCAGTATCTATAGCACCCTGAAGAAATGCACATACAGCATCCATTTGTACCATATCTAAATTATATTTAGCCGCTAATGCAATCAAAAAGCGAACAGACGTATATCTCACTACTGGCGCGTATACCTCATCATAATCGGCACCTTTTCTCTGTGCATAACCTTGCCTTAAAACGAACAATCTCACCTTTTTCGTTTGTTTTAGTTTTAAAGACCCATTTACATGGCAAAACTCTTTTACCATGTGGCAAATCCACTAATGACCAAGTTTTATTTTTGATCAAAGAATCATATTCCTCTTGCATTGCTTTCTTCCACTGATCTGCATCTGTTGATAATATATCCAGCGGTCGCAATAGCCTCTGCCCATAATTGTTTAGGCTGTTGAGCATCAAACAACATGCACTTAGCTCTTTCTACCAGGGTCCTATTCATTCTCTCCGCGAGACCATTCTGCTGGGGTGAGTACGGAGTACTTGTTTGATGTTCAATCCCATGTCTATTCAAGAAGCTTTTAAAATCTTTGTTACAGAATTCTGTACCATTGTCAGAACGAATGACTTTAATCCTTTTGTCCAGTTCGTTTTCAACTCTACTTTTATAATCGGTAAAAGCTTCCAAGACATTCAATTTATTTTTCAAAAAATAAATTTTCACAATTCTCATAAAATCATCAATAAAAGTAATAAAGTATTTCATACCTCCAATTAACTCTTGTTCCATGGGCCCACATAAATCGGAGTGGATCAGCTGTAGCGGCTGTGAAGCTCTCGAACCAATACTTTTAAAAGGCAACCTCGTTTGCTTTCCCTGAAGACAGGTTGTACATGTGATGGGACCTTTGTTGTTGCTAGGAGATAGATTCACTCCCTCGGCACACTCTGGCAGCTTGTTTACATCTGTAAAATTCAAATGTCCCATGCGACGATGCCACAGGACAACATTACTTAGATCATTAGCACAAGTCAGGTTAGAAAGAACTTCTCTGTGTGCATTTAATATGTATAAGTTGTTTACTAGTGTAGCTGTACACAGAAGTTTCCCATCACAGTTATAAATATCACAGCCTCCATTTCTAAAATTTACTTTACAGCCATTTTTCACCATGGCACTAACTGACAAGAGGTTAGCGGCAAGTTTAGGTATGTACAGAACTTGTTTTACCTGAATTTTACTTCCTGTATTTTTGTTAATCACCAAATTAACCTTTCCTGAACTTTCAACGCAACGGTGTCTTACTGGCAACAGTTACAGATGGCACCGGGGGACTTGTCACATCATACATCCAATCACAACAGTTGGTCCTGTGCATGCTGGCACCTGAGTCCACTTACCATTGGTCCGGGTTCATTTTCTGTGAAGAAGCTGAAAAAGCTGCTACAACAAAACTTTTATTATCTTCGACATGAACCGGATTCTCCTTCTTCGGAGCACGACAGTTCTTTGCGAAGTGTCCGTGCTTGTTGCAGTTAAAACATCTGGGTCCTTCAAAGACCTCCTTTTTCCTGAGATTTCCTGAACCAGACTTATTCCTCGTGAAGAACACTGAGCTTTCTGTGCTTTGAACTTCCTGCAGGAGCTTAGTCTTGATTGAATCTGCGCTGATCTTGATACCTGAGCTCTCCAAGCCCATTATCATTGGCTTATAATTTTCCGGTAAGCCAGCCAACATCAGTGTCCCGAGCCATTCATCATCTATACTAAAGTTGATGTTTCTGAGCTTGTGAGCAGTCGACATTATTTTATTCACATAATCATCCACACTTCGAGAGGAGTCCAACGTAGTTGTGATAAGGTCTCGCAACAAAGCTACTCTTCGGTACAAACCGCTGTCATCAAAAACTTTCTCTAAATTATCCCAGACTTCTTTACATGTCTTAGCACTCTGAACATGTACATAATTGATCGGATCCAGCAGTAGTATAAGCTTAGACTTTGCTCTGACTTCCTTTTTCGCATCTTCGTTCATGCCGGTGACACATGTCCACAAATCTTCGAGTTCGAAATACGCTTTTACCGCAAACTTCCAGCTTGCGTAATTCTCTCTTCCGATGAGTCGATCAATGTGAAATGGGTTTTTGACCCGTGCCCGACATTATCTTTGTGTAATATCAGTGATATGTGACGAAAAATGCCGCTGCAATTTCAATACACGGCAACCTCAGAAATGGCCGGCGGACAAAACACGATCGCCGGTTTTCTCTTTATAATTTTCACTTTTACTGATTTTATTGTTTATATTCTACCACTGAATACTTTAAAGCGTAGCCACGTAACCACGCTCTGCTACCATGATGATATTTAGGTAGAATACTAGTAATAAAATATTAAAGAGGAGAAAAGAATCGTGTATATTCAATATAAAAGGAACAAGATCAAGTGACAGACAAGAGTATGACCATAGAGAAAAATAAATTAAGGTTGCGTTCTAATTATCTAACAATCTCCAACTTCATTTTCAGACAGCCTACCCCCTCCGGTTCTCCGAAGTCCATGTCATCAACACCCACCGTCTGAAGACCATGTCTCTCTTGCTCCTACACTTAGGACTATATCCCTGGAGGCGTAAAGTGGTCCAGATCCACTCTAGAGACGAACAGATCAACACTGCTATGGGGGTGGACTACTTTCCAGTTGAGGGTCTGCCCTACGAATATGGGGGGAAGGCTGGGGCTATGAAAGATTTGAACGGTGAGTTTTGGCTTGCTGCCATATGTTGGATACTAAACTGTGCCCTCTTCTTGTTGCCCAGACCGTAGCAATTTTCTACTGTTCTGATTCGAACGAAAATCGGAGGTGGTTCTCAATTTTAATGTATCCACGCATAACTTTTCACAGAGTACCTAGTCCAATTTTGATAATTTTTTTTTATTGGAAAGGGTGTACCATGAAAGTGTTCCCATATAATATTGAAAAAAATATTCCGACTCTAAAGGTAGGAAAAGAGAGGATTATTGATTGTTCACTCACTAATTGTAATCTACTTTGCACTTCTTGGATGGGGCACTCTAGCTTCAGTAGTTTAGGCTGTATATTATCATTATCAGTCAGTTAGAAATGATACGGTCTTTTAATAAATAACTAGCTTATGCCCGCGACTTCCTCTGCGTAGAATTAAGAAAGAAAGAAAAAAAGAAAGAAAAAAAGTTTATTCATGACAATCACAATCAAATAAAATATATAAACAAAATAAATTATACATATAAACCTTCCTCTTGAATCACTCTATCTATTAAAAAACAGCATCAAAATCCGTTGCGTAGTTTTAAAGATATAAGCATACATAGGGACAGACAGACAGCGAAAAGCTACTTTGTTTTATACTATGTAGTGGATAGTGCTAGCATGATTCACACTAATCACGCTTAATAGATGTAAATGGGCTAAGATGAACTTCCCACGAATTCTCTATTTCCAGACGAATGGACAAAGAAACTGCTCTCAAACTCAAAATGGCTGCAGCTCCAAGAAAGAAAATACTATGAGACTGTGTTAAAACCAGAGACACAAGTACGCACACGCCACAAGAGCGCTGTTCGTGTGGGTGCAAGCATGGCGTCGTACGACATGATCACACGCACACACTCTTGCAGATCACTTCACAGACATGATGATTTGGATGAAGGGACTTACGGGGCGTATAGAACGCTAAGGATAAAGAATGATAAGGATATACATATATGATAATGTGAAGAAGTGAAGATACTTAAAGGTCCAGACTTCGGATCAGCCCAGACCCCAAAAGAATAAGTGGAACGCAATGAGGATGAAGAACACTGGAATGTTAGAGGAGAAAATAGTAATAGCGAGTAAATTAAGCGGGTAATTTTAATGACATGTATAGTTACCACGAAATGTCATGGTAGCCTAGTGGTTTGACCTGTGGCTCTCAAGCAGAGGGTCGTGGCTTCGATTCCTGGGCTCGCATCTCTTAGTTTTCCGGAATGTATGTGCGAAATTACGTTTGAAATTTGCCATGAGCTTTTCGGTAAAGGAAAACATCGTGAGGAAACCTGCACACACCTGCGAAGCAAATCAACTGTGTTGGAAGTTCCCCATGCGCACTGGGCCCGCGTGGGAACTATAGCCCAACCCCTCTCATTCTGAGAGGAGGTCTGTGCCCAGCGATGGGACGTATGAAGGCTGGAGATGATAATAGTTACCACGGCAACAATCATTGTTACACGAGTAAAACGTTGGACAATCGAGGACTTTAATTCTTGACCACTGTGGAACTCTGTTACAGTGAAACAATTGCTCTTTAGTGTTCATAAACAAGTAAAAGATTGGCGATGTCATTATGACAGCGTTCCAGATGGATCAACAATTAAAGACCTCAGGGTGTACTACGAAGAAATTAAGAAGATATCTAAACAGCTAGGTACTTCAGCGCTAAGTATGGGATACGTTTGTCTATACACTACCTAACTCCTTTATTCGTAAGAAAATGCAAACCCTGTACTGTGTATAAATCGATGAACGCCGGCTGCACTCACGAAAAAGCATGACTCGTTGCGTTACGTTCCGCGTGACGTCAGAGCAAGCGAGACCGTGGAACAAGCGATAGAGAGGCACGATCGGCCCAAGCGTCGGATTCTAATACATTTATCATTATCACGTAAAACTATCGTCCGTAAATCGACTTTTATGTTGTGTTAAAGGTAGCAACCTTATAAGATCACTGTCATGAAAAGCTGCCAGGACACGACTAGACAGTCTAAGATGATTCTGACTGCAACAGAACCCAACAATTTGAAAAATACTATGATACATCAGACTTGTCTGTATGGTCTCAGAACCCTTTGCCTTTTCGCTATGGAAGAAAAAAAAGCATGAATAAGAAAGTTAATGTACAAGGTTTCTTCAGAAAGCTAGTTTAGATTAATGAGAAACGACCGCTATTGTAGGACTCATCTACTCGTCCCGGCATTTTTTTCGTTTGCATTATCCGTAAACTTAGAATAACATATAAATGTGATACAATACAATTAAATTACTTTTCCTACTACTATGTTATCTTTGTAAAACCCTTTTCTAGCTAACAATAAAATTGAAGAAAAAATTGCACTATTTCCAGAGGTCTGTATGCTTAGTATAAGTTTTCGGTCTCAGAATACGTCTCGAAGGCGTTTGCGTTAAAATGTCAAATACTATGGGAACAGTTTGTTGCCGTTTTGATCCGCAAGTGGCGCTGCCAAGTTTTCCATAGTAATTGAGACGTTTACGTGAACGTTGGTTCTTGCGAAAACTTACACTAGAGGCTCTGATTTATTTTGAAACTTAACTATTTGTGTGAAAATCCGGTGAAAATGCAATTATGGAATAAGTACTGTCAGAATATTGGATGTTTATTTGTTTTTGACAGAACCCTTTCAGATTATTTTTTATAAGCTTTTATCTTAATTTGCAACGTATGTATGTATGTTTGCCCGGGTGGAATCTTGCGATTCAATTTTGAACAGTCGCGTGCACTTCATAAAGACAAAAAGACATATATGTGGTTAATTACTTACGTACCTACGTCATATTTACCAACTAAACAACAAAATAAACAAGCAGCATTTTTTCTGTAAAACTCTGTGCACGCCACTGATTTTGAAGCAGATATCTTCATCTGATTGAGCTGAAATTCTGCATACTAGTGTACGTCAGATGAAAATGCACTAATCTAGTAATAATATAATTCTGGTGGTTTTTTTTTTTTTTTAATGAATAGGAAGGCAAACGAGCAAGTGGGTCACCTGATGGTAAGTGATCACCACTGCCCATAGACACCCGCAACCCCGGAGGGATTGCAGATGCGTTGCCAACCTAGAGGACTAAGATGCAATGCCTCTTGTGCCCGTAATTTCCCCGGCTGTCTTACTCTCCACACCGGAACACAGCAGTGCAAGCACTGCTACTTAGCGGCAGGATTAGCGAGTAAGATGGTGGTAGCGATCCAGACGGACCTTGCACAAGGCCCTACCACCCGCCAAGAACCAGCCAAGAACGTCTCCGCAGTTGGGAACTCTTCAACGGGTGCTCCGACTGTCTTGAAATTTGGTTCACATGTTCAACGGATGACAATGCAAGTACAATCAACATAAAGTACAGTCAGCACAAAAGCTGGTATCTAAAATGAATGTTTAGGTTAGGTTATTTAACTTCAGCTTAAACTGTTCTACTATTATTACTATTGTTGAGTATGCACAGCAAAGCTATTCGGTAAGCAGGATAGATACGGCGCGAGCGTGCGTAGGTGCTTACCTGATTATATTGCCGTGTACCCTAAACCGACGAGTATGAAGAGATTGATGAATGTGGCTGAAGCGAAAGCGGTACAGTCAGTGAGCTCCTTGAACGATATTCGGGTCAGTCTTGCTGTCTCACTCGCTAGGCCGATTTAATGGGCTTGATACTTGAATCGGATGATGGTAAACGAAACCCAAATGTCTTTCTAAGAGTTCACAAACCTTATGTCAGGATCGCAGCAAGCAAGTGGAACAAAATAGTCTCTGTCTAACATACATACACAAATCACGTCTTTATCCCTTACGGGGTAGACAGAGCCTAAGATAGCAAGACCTAGGCCACGATTAGTAAGATTAATTTTGGGCGTATAGATGGCAAAAAAATGGAATCAAAATAGTAATGGGTTGTTAGCCGCATCGCCTATAACATGATCCCTATTTTCGCTCATTCCCTCGATCTAACCCTGTCTGTCTGTCTATCTAACCCTATGGGAAAAAGGCGTGTCAGTAAGTAAGTATGTATACGTAAATTGTTAATCTCCAACTTTTGCAAGCCAATCAAGACATCGAATTACACACCACATGTTACCGTAGGAAATGTGGGATCGTAATCGACGAGAAACCAGTTTTTAAAATGAAAAGAAAGTATTAATATAATAAAAAATAGGTTTTACAAATTAACACGTCTTATCGTTTCGGCTTCCAAGTAAATCTCCATTACCCTTAGTTCTAAACAAATAATATTGTTAGTCATTCATGCTTTCTCTTTCGCACACGTACTCACAAATCATGCTGTCACTCACACTCATTCGTACGTCGTGCTACGCTCCTTTCAACTCATCCCACAGAAATATAAAAAAATAATATAGAAAAAGTTAATTACATATTAAATTACACATGGAAACCGCAGGCGATGGTCACGAGAAAATAATGCCTCTATCCTTGAAAATGCAAGAGAAATCCCGAGAACGTGGCGATCTAATGAATTGCCCCGCGAGGTGATTTGTCCTTGTCTCAAACAACAGGGATAACCTGGAGGTGGTAATATATCTCAGTCTTATTACCCACTAGCTATTTCCCGCGGCTTCGGCCACGCAGAATGACAATTTGAATCCCAGGCTATTTGACTTTTACCGACTTCCATCAATTATCGTTATATTTCAACCAAATTATACAAAACCTTGATAAATTACATACGTGTGGGAGACCGAGGCGAGTTGAGACAGAGGTGAGTTGATACAGCAATTTTCTCTGCACCTATGACAGTTAGCGAGGTCACAACTTCACACAAACTGTGGAGTGTAGAAAGAGCAACGAATTAGCGAGGTTTATTAGCAGCCCGATAAACTGTCAAAGTTCAGAGAAATCGGCTTTGTATCAACTCACCTCTGTCTCAACTCGCCTCGGTCTCCCCTAAACATTTCCTCTATCTAATATTTTAAACTACATGACAATCCGTTCAGTAGTCTGAGTGTTGAAGCAAATGATTTATCACTTAACTACTACAAAAGTAAGAGCAAGAACTCATAAATCAAAAGTTCGTTCGACGAGCGCCGGCGCACCGCAATTTCCGTTCCTTGCCGTAGTTTTAGTAACAATTTAATTCTAGTCTCTAAATTGTTAACATCAAAACAAAATTCTTCGATGCTGGTCTGGTTGCAAAAACATAGAATGTACCAGTTGATGGGCGAGAGTCTTAGGAATCATGTTATAGGCGATGCGGCTAGCAGCCCATCACTATTGTGATTTTCTTTTTCACCTATACACCCTTAATCATGCTAAACGTGGTGTTAGGGTTTTGTTAGGCTCTGTCTACCCCTTAAGGGATGAAGACGTGATATATGTTTGTATGTATACATCCCTACTAATATTATAAATGCGAATGTCAGTTTGTTTGTTATGGTTTCACGCGAAAACTACTCAACCGATCATCATGAAATTTTGTACACAAAATGTTCTTGGAGGTAGGTATTAGAAGTAGGTAACATAGGATACTTTTTATTTAAAAAAAAATTATGTCGTCACTCTGACGTTATCTGCGCGGACGAAGTCGCGGGCAAAATCTAGTATTTTGTATTTAAGTAAAACTTCGTGCCTCGAACACAAAAAAAAAAGTTTTTTTTGCGTAAATTTTAGTTGCGGTCGGACACTGATTTTTACAAATTAGATTTACACACGTATAGGGAACTGGGAAGGGGCTTCAATACGTACTATGTATTCGGACGCGTTCATCCCTTACAGGCATAATAAGCAGTGCTTGTAAGCATACGTAAATGTGCCCGACACGCTTCGTACCAATACGTATTTTGTTGGCAATACGCCTACCCTCTGTCAAAATCCACTGCACGCCCCTGTATGTATTTTCATGTCTCCACTGTTCACGGCGCGTGGACACACTCTGCAGATTTGTCTTCGGCCGTCTTACACCCTCCGACTGAGCGTGCCGAAGCATCGTTATAGCATCACACTCGTTCTTAGCGCAGTTCACTAATTGGATAAGTTAGATGCTGTGATAAAGAACAACAGTTAATAGACTGGCTTCTACACGTGACATCGTCTTGGTATGATTAGATGAAAATATTTTATTAAATCCATGCTTCTTCCATGCTGGTCTGGGAGCAAAGAAAAAACATAGAATATACCAATTGGTTCTCTACCCGCGCAGATGGTAAAAGCCCATCGAGGGAATGGGCAGAAATCATAGGAATCATGTTATAGGCGATGCGGCTAGCAACCCATCACTATTTTGGTTCCATTATCCACCTATACGCCCACAATCTTGTATCTCAATACTTCAGAGTATGAATATTCCTTTCACCTTGAGGACACTGGCCTCCCAAACTTTTGTCTTGAACTTAGAGCTTGAAAGTTCCACCATAATTCCCCCGAGTCGAAACATAAACTGGCAAAGTGCGACGAGCTGCGACTTACTTTGATGCTTTCGCAAAGTTTAATTTACTTAATAATTCACACACCGACTTAACGTGGTCTATCAAACCCGTAGGCTTGTTATCTGACTCGCTCGCAATCGCCATCGTGCTCATTTTGACAGTTCACGTATGGTCTGACAATTGGCATCGGAATCAGCTAGCTGTCACGTTCATACGAGAACTGTCAAAATGAACACGATGGCGATTGCGAGCGAGTTAGACAATAAGCCTACCCGTACACTATACGTGATATAACCACATCAACAGTTTCTTCCATGGTCTGCGAGCAAAGGAAAAACAGTACATTACATTCCGAGGGCGGTGAAAGAAAGAATGTCTCAGATCGTACTTGTTGCACGAGCGAAAGGCGATGCCAATAAACATGCGACCAGCACGTCTAGCACGAGAGCGCACAAGAGTCGCGTCGCGCGCGAGATAGATTGCCACTTGCCAGTCCTTTTCTTACTGCACCAACAAGAAAGAGATGGGAAGTCGCGCGCGACGCGACTTTCGTGCGCTCTCGTGCTAGCGGGGCTGAGGCTTTCTTTATCACCGCCTGAGGTGTGTACACAATTTTACGTCTTTCTGCTCCCGTAACGGGTGGTAAATTGTCACTTACGGCCCGGGGCGACGTAAAGAATGTACACACAGCAAAATAATGCGGTTAGCACAGCCACGCACACGTCTATGCGTGTTGAGTATCGACATGAACGTTAAGTAGAATCTATGACATGTGAATGTGTGAGTGAGTTCGATCATAAAATCTACCCCCTAAGTACAGATTTTTTAGCAACAAGATGAATGAGCAATGTCGCTGTAAATTACCTGTTTATTGAATAAACAACCACTAACTATAAAATAACAATGAAGAAAGTTACAACTATTTAAGTTAGTTTATAATAAATTAAGTAAAAAATAATTACAAATTAAATGAAAATAATCCCCCCCGGTATTGTCACACTCAAAGGCTGAAAATGCAATATCTCCGGTTTCAGTTACTTCTACAAAAATAATGTAAAAGTATTTTTTTTATTTACTGTCCTAAAAATATTTTACCTAATCTTACATTGGATATTGTCATCCCCAGTGTAAGCGAGAGAACCGAATCGAAGCTTCCTTCGACCTTGAATCTTCAAATTTATGCAATCCCACGCATTGAACTATTATTACTAGCGAAGAGTAGTTACCATCTCACTGATGCGACGATGTTATATTATTATTTCTCAACAAGTCTGAGATTCCAATTCCAAAGCAATATTCCTCACAACCAGCATGGCCATTGAAATAACATCCAAAAATGTCATTTTATTATTACTATTTTATATTCCGTTTTCTTCGGATACGAACCCGGTTCACTAAAGCAGAAGTCAAATCTTCGACCTGTCTTTGACCGCTAGGCCACCGAGGTATGCAAGTTACATGGTGAATTTATGAATTATGTTCAATCTGCGACTACTGTATTGCAATTTGTGTAAATAGCTGTTTTATGAGCTTTGAAATAAGGTTGAAATTATAATTTATTTTTTTCCGTAACTATTTAATTTTATGGTGGTTGCAGTCTGTTGTATGTATAATTTTACTCTTATATAATATGTTAAAAACGCAAACGTATTGTGTTTTCTTTTAATATAATTATTAATAGGTATGACTCTTTTTACTGGAGTTTAAAAGTTGCTAGCTGATGGCTATTTTGATCGTTATCGTCTTAAACAATATAAAATGTTTTCTACCCTCAAATTTCTAATAATATGATTTTGTGAACAAACAACTGTCACCGCTGGCAGCCATTATTAGCTGCGGGATGAACCGTGTGTTATACTTACGAACTGTTTAATTTTGCCTTTCGAATACCTTGTGATTTGCAAAACATGGATTTTCATTTATCTTTGTTGAAAAGAGCAAAACAATATAACTATTTATATAAGGAATCGCTAGGCGTTTTTGGATATGGGTAAGTAGACAAACGGTGTTAAAAACAATGACTTATTATTTTATCGGTAATGTTTTAAACAACTTTCTTTGACGAAAAATGTTTTTATTTAAACTTCATTTATTTTGCAGCGGAAGACTGTGCAATTATGGATTCACCCTTACGCAGACTTCGGACACGATAAAAATATTCGTTCTGGGCCTAAACCTGAAGCCTCATCTCCTGCCATTTGGTTTGGACATTGTAGTGGTCGCACCCGCTAGTGACCCATTTCACAGCAACAAGACACAATGCTACGTTGCAACCTGTGCGAAACCATCTGCATGCTGCAGGATTGCATTAGCAGTAGACCAGCAAAAAACACGCTTTAACGGACCAGCATAGAAGAAACCTTTGCTCGTGAATATCTTGACTTTGATTATTACATCAATCAAAGTCAAATGTAGTGATTTTTAGTGATGAAGACGAAATATATTAACTTAATTAAATATATAAACACAGTAATGTTTTACAGTGCAGAACGAGTGGCAGTGTTACTTTAGGCTATGGGGTTGGATGTCATCGATGGGCCCTGGTGTCCAAATCCAAACCAAATCGAGATAGGTAGCTTAGTCGCTTCAAAGTGGAGATTATAACCCAGTGTGAAATGATGTTATTGTTAATGGCTGTCATTTAACATGTCTATTCATTTCACCACTGACTTACACGTCCGCAAATAAAACGTTTCGTTCATCTTTATCAGACTTAAACCTAATAAACCAGAATTTAAGATATTAATTATGTGTCATCTTAAAAATAGCCCTATTATGGTTGTGTATTCAATTTGCAAGATAATTATTATGTTAGTGACATAAGACTTTTTAGTAAACATAAAATCATACTGGCCTCTAAAGTGTGTGTTATTTTATGAATATTATTCTATAAGGAAAAGTGTGCAGTTTTATTTAGCTAATTTAATTACTTTCGGTAATAATAATAATAACACAAATAGAGGCTAATACAATAAAAATTAAATGTTGCAATAAACAATTTGAACCAATAATTGCATTTTATTGTTTTATTCTTTTACGTCCTTTTTTTCTTGTTTTAGGTAAACATGAGTTTATTTTGAGATTAGTAATTTAAAATTGAAAACAAAAAAGATACACTTGTGCAGGATTCGAACCCGGTTCTTTAGGTTTCATAACTCTAGGTCAATACACCTGAGCCACCACGCTTATAATACTGGTGGCAAAATTATGCTTCCATTGAACAAAATACCAGCAGGTTTGAATAACTATGCGTGAAGGTAGTCAGAAAACACAATTAGCACAGATAGGGCATTTTGTTGTGTGCGTAATAAGGCAGCGGATAAGTGCGGATGTGTGTATAGAATGACACACGTGGATAACTAGGGTGCTCACCGATTCGCTTTGCTGTGTGTACCAGCTGCTTCTCCTACCGCGCAGCACGGCTTAAAAAATGGGACTACCTCAAGCGTGACCTACTTAGTACCTATCTTTTTGTTGTCTTCCTCAGTTATTTGAGCCTCTCTGGTGTAAGTTTTCACAGAAAATTATGTATCTTGGGGATCGGAACGGCAACAAACTGTTCTCATAGCAATTGATTTAGGTGCTATCGCAAACGCATTCGAGACGTATATTGTGACCGAAAGCTTACAAAGAGCATCCAGATTCTATTGTTAACTTAACTCAATAAATAAATAAATATCTTAGGACAAATTACACCAATTGACCCAGCCCCAAACTAAGCAAAACTTGTACTAGGGTACCAGGCAACGGATAAACATGCTTATATAATGTAGATAAATACATACTCAAATACATACAACATCCATGACCCGGACACAAACATTCGTATTCATCATACAAATGTCTGCCCCTACCGGGATTCGAACCCAGGACCTCTAGCTTCATTGTCAGGGTCACTAACCACTAGGCTATCCGGTCGACCTTCGAGAACTTCGTCCTTTCTATGTTGTACCTAATAGTTGCCCCTGACGAGAGGGATCAAAGCGCAGCTTTTATGTGTTATTTTGCAAATGCAATTTTTTTGAAGTTGAGATTTGTAGAACCACACCATTTTTTATGCCAGTTGCTCTTTAATCATATTTAGAATTGTTTCTTTTTTCAAGTTTCTTAATGCTCGTTGAGAAAAGTATGAACTATTCGGGAGCAAAATTATACTTGAATCCCTCATTACGCTCAGGATTCTATTGTAGAATCCTTCGCTACATCCTGGATTCAATGTACCGGCCTCGGCGTAAATACATCATTTAGCTCTCTTGTAATATTATACAAGTAACTATTGAAATGCAAGAATACTTTGTATGCAGCCGTGTAGTGTAAATAGCTTGCTCTCAGATCATTTGGCCCGGCAGCGAGCGCGTACTTGTGAATCCGGCGCCATTCCACGAGAGCTGCAATGGCTGCGTTGCTGTTTCAATTCATTTTAAAAGCGTTTCTAGCGTCTCTGTAGTGATTTTTGCGTTTTCGTGTGGTTTAAAATGAATTGAAGTTGTGAATTGAAGCTCGTGAATTGAAGACTGGGGCCTTAATATATTATGACGTCTTAATGCGACTGAATCCCGATTCAGTTTAGGTTTGCTCGCTGTGCTCGCCGAATGCGCTGCATGAAACTTGGAAGAAAGTAATTTTTCAAAATAAAATACCTACATACATAAAATTTTGATTTAATCATAGTTTAATTTTTGTTTAATTCCCCTTTTGTATTTTTTTCTCATTAATAATTTCCGTCCTTTTATCCCGTCGGAAAATTATAAAAGGGATGTATAAAGTCTCTTTCGTGCTAGCAATTATGTTATAGGTGATGCGGCTAGCAACCCGTCACTATTTTGATTTCCCTTTCCAGCTATACGCCCTTAATCATGCTAAATGTGGCTTTAAGGTTTTGTTACCTTAGGCTCTGTCTACACCGTAAGGGATAAAGACGTGGTTCCAACATGATTCCTAAGACTTTCGCCCCTTCTCTCGATGGCCTTTTACCATCTGTGCGGGAAGAGAAGCAACAAAAATTCTGTTTTTTCTTTACTCCCAGACCAATATCCTATATTGACATAATCAGTATCACGATAACAGGTATTGGCCGTCTAGATAATCCATACCATTTATTTCTCTCGACAGGCAGTTGGCTCAATGGATGCTCTAAATGCGCAAGCGCAGGAAAAGTAGCGATTTGAGATAATGAGCGCTGATCTCTGCTCGAGCGCTTTCTAATCTCGATATTGAAAAGCGGAGAAAACATTTATTATTTACGTTTCGATGGTTAAGAGTTTAAATGTAAGTTAAAAAGTTTAATGAAATATTTTGGGCGAAATTCTAAGGAATCATGTTACAGGCGATGCGGCTAGCAACTCATCACTATTTTGATTCTCCTTTCCACTTCCACCTATGCGCCCATAATCATGCAAAGCGTGGCTTTTGGGTCTCTTTACCATAGACTCTGTCACCCCGTGGGCGTTTGTAGTGAAACAGCGTCCCCATCACACCGGATTGAGGCAACGCCGGAGAGTTTTTAGTTCGGGAGGGACTCCCACATAACCCTAGTCATCCCCGTGCCTAGGGCATCCATTAAGATTTCCTCTCCGTTAAAAAAAAAGACAGTCACCCCGTAAGGGATAAATACGTGATTTATGTATGCATGTAGGTAGCTGACTTGCTCGTTTGCCTTCTTTGATGGGTCAATCATGTACAAATTATTTGTGTCCCACTTCTGGGCATAGGCCTGGCTCTCAACCTTCACATCTCTCTATCTAGAGCTATATCTAACTACTGCGTCCAGGGGTCTTACCATGACGTCTTAATATGAATCAATTCCGATTAAGTTTAGGTTCGTTCGCTGTCAGATCCATACTAAAACTGACAGTTAAAACCTGAACTGAGTCGGAATTGAGTCGCATTAAGACGTCATGGTAAGGCCCCTGGTTATCTTATCGTCTCCGTCTCGGCCTGCCTTGCCGTCAGGCCTCCTCTCAGAATGAGAGGGCTGGGTCTCTGGTTCCCACGCGGGCCCAGTGCGGATTGGGAACTTCACACACGCTATTGAATTGCTTCGCAGATGCAGGTTTCCTCAACTGAAAAGCTCATGGTATATTTCAAATGTAATTTCGCACATAAATTCCGAAAACTCAGAAGTGCGAGCGCGGGATTTGAACCCACGACCATCTTCTAGAGAGGCCACTGGTCAAACCACTAGGCTACCACGGCTTTTTTTTAAATTATTATTTTTATTATTTATAGTACCAGTAAAACATTAATTATTTCTAACTAATTAGTTAACATTAGGTAGGTCTCATGAAGGAGTTTTCGAAGGAATACGTTCTAAATTGGACGAACAATACAGTAACAAATCGGCGAATGACCACGCAATACGTCGCGCACTAGTAAAGACGGTAGGGTGACCAAGCTGCGGCAAGTTTCTTAGGAATCATGTTTAGGCGATGCGGCTAGCAACCTACAACTATTTTGAGTCCCCTTTCCACCTTTACACCCACAGTCATGTTAATCGAGCCCTTCAGGTCTTGTTACCTTAGGCTTTGTCTACCCGACCCGTAGGCGCCGGGAACGTACGCCGCTGTCTTTTTCAAGTCGGGGGCCACGAGGAGACAATCTCTATAAAAAATCCAAGTGACACCAGCGGGGGAGGGCGGGATTTCCGAAACCTGTATTGCACAGGTGCCGCGAAGAGGGAACCCCAGCCCAAGGTGGTGGGGCGTCGCGGTGACACCGAGTGCTCCCGTAACGCCTCACATTCGACCGAATAGGGAATCCGTGTGGTTTTTAGTGGGTATGCCTGCCGGCATGGGATAACCCGACATACCACGATATATTTTTTTGCCACGAACTTGCAAAATCTGGAACGAGCTTCCCGCTGAGGTCTTCCCATTGAGTTACGACCTGGGTGCCTTTAAGAGGCGAGTGTACAATTTTCTGCAGGGCCGACAACGCACTGGCATCGCGTAAAGCGCTGCGGGTGTATAGACACTGTCCATAGGGACAGTGGTGATCATTTACCATCAGGTGACCCACTAGTTCGTTTGTCTGGCCTCTCTAACATAAAAAAAAACCACAGGTAACTCCGTACCGGGCGGATGCATAAGGCACATTTTCCACACCATAAAAAAAAAACTCTGCCCGTAAAGTATAAAGACTAAATTTATGTTTGCGTATGTATGTAAACAAGTTTTCAGTCACAAAATGCGTATCGATCGTTTAAACTAAATATTAAATACACTTGAAATTTTATAAGCTGATCACTTTCCACCCAAAGCCATTGTATGTATTGTTTTATATAAAGCGGTCGCAAAGAAAAAAAAGAAGCAAGTCACAATCACAAATAACTACCATTTTCGCCCAAGTCTAAGGTTGAAATTGCAAATGCTTAACTCAAGTAATATTGTAAGCAAATTGAAAGGAAATCATCATCATCGTCATCTCACTTATTTCTCTGTCTTATTGGTTGTTGGTACCAATCGCTATTAAGCGATAAGACCGCCTATTGTCTACTTTGTTCTTTGTTTCTGTATTGTTTCGTACTGATTTGTGGTGTACAATGAAGACCATTTGTATAGTTTTGTATCATCTCCAGCCTATATAAGTCCCACTGCTTCTCAGAATGAGAGGGCTTGGGCTATAGTGCGGAAAAGAACATACATACATATATCACGTCTTTATCCCTTACGGGGTAGAGAGAGCCTAAGGTGATAAAACCTTAAGGCCACGTTCAGCATGATTAAGGGCGTATAGGTGGAAAGGGAAATCAAAATAGTGATGGGTTGCTAGCCGCATCGCCTATAACATGATTCCTAAGACTGGAAGAACTGGTAAATTCTATGTTTTTTCTTTACTCCCAGACCAGCATGGAAGAAGCGGAAAAGAAATGGGTAGATATTGTCCTATCATCCTCAAACCTGCATTATCATGGTCACCGGACTCATAAAAATACTATGAATTTATAGAAGCACGCTGTACTATATTTAGTAACAGTTTCAGACATAATACGGTTGAAAATCCGCATTACATCATAATAATACGTACTGTAGACGTACAGTCCGCCGCTACACAATTATTGTAACCCTTCAGTTCGAAGTATGGTTGTAACGGTCGCAGTACTTATGTTGAATGTTGTACACATACAAGGTGATGTCAAAACATTAGTAAACGAAAAACAACTGGAAATTGGCACAGATCATGATAGTGTGTAATTTGATTTGGTGTTGCGTTTCCGCCGTCGTTTAAGTCTGTCAAAATTACTATCAAAAAATACTGGGCAAGATAAAAAAAACATTTGAAAAACAGCGCTTTCTCTCGTCCCTGGTGAGCACTAGATGTTCCATCGGAGTTTGTAATTGTGTCGTTCAGACACATCATTCAAACAGATGACGCATAGCGACAAATATTCGCATAGTGTCAAGGTCACGTGGCAGCTAGTAACAGATAGAAAAATTCGAAGGCTTACCCACCTGCTGTGGGTCGTGTAGGGGCACGCGTCACAGAATAACGAGGATCCGGGTTCGATTCCCGGCCATAGCTTTACTTTTCAGATTTTTCAGTGTCGTTTAGAACTTAAATAAAAAATGTTTGTCTCAAATTTGAACTTAATCTGTACAGTAGTTAAAAAAATGATTTTGACAGATAAAGAAACACACGATTGATCCTACAAGTGATAATGTTTTCCTTTTTATATACCTACTTGATAAAGTATGCATAATTATAATCTGATTAGTTAGGTCAGGTCAGGAGTAGGGTCCGGGGCCACCAGGGGGGCGTTTGTGGTGAAACCCTAGTGGCATCCCACTGCGTCCCCGTCACACCGGATTGAGGCAACGCCGGAGAGTTTTTAGTTCGGGTATACCCCTTCGGAGGGGAGTCCCACATAACCCTAGGCATGCCCGTGCCTAGGGCATCCGTAAGGATTTCCTCTCCATTAAAAAAAAAGGTCAGGAGTAGGGTTTATGAGGAAGTGGTTATGAGGAAGAGGAAGCGGAAGAGGAAGTATTAAGCACATGGTTTGTGGACTCAGGCACAGGTACTGGAACGGACTACAGGTATGTATTCCTGTAGTGGAACGCTGAAATCCTCTATTTGTAATTAAGAAACTGAAATTTAAAATTGTACCTAACTTATACGAGATGTTCAAGATAAGCCGCAATGAAATAATGAAGTCCAATCACAACTAATTAGTAAAATTAGTTTGTTAGTTAGTATGTATACGCTTCGCGCTTCATAATTTAAAGTTCGTTGCACCCTATGTACTTTCATTTAGTTTCGTAATATATTACAAACGCATGTTAACGAATTTCGTAAGACAATTGAATATCTTGAAAATACAGAAATTACATAAAAATAATAATATAATGTGGCAAACAGGCATGCGGTCAGCTAGATGGTTATCTGTTTATATTATAAAAATATTATAATTAAAAAACTATATCGTCGTACGGTGGAGTTTGTATGAAAATGTATTTATATGAATTATATGAATTTGTATAAAAAACGACCCGTTATTTTTGCTCTACACAATAAATTTGGCTGAGTGGGAATAGAATGAGAATTCGCTCGTTTGGTCTAACTCCATCTTTAAACGAAAACAATTAGTGTTTTTGTACATATTTATATGTACCTATATCTGTTGACATTTCCGAAACTTGTGAACTGATATCAATAGGTAATTAATTTTTTTTTTGTTCTACAGTTGTTAGGTCGCAATTTTTTTTTTTTTTAACGTAGTGAAAACTCATTTACGAGTACCCCCGGGCCCGGGGGGGGGGGGGGGGGAGCGGTTATGTGGGGCTCTCTCCCCCGTCCTCTCTCCCTGGTGATGGGCACTCTGCCAAGAGGCCCACCTCTCTTTCACAATTAATTTTAAAGTTTATTTAGTTATTTTAATTTAACAGTAGTTTTAGTTTTGTATTTTAACTATCTGTTTTTTCATACTTACATGAAATAAAATTTGATTGTATTACCTAGCTAGCACTAGGTGTAGGTATTAATTAAATCAAGAATTTTACTTCTCGATTTTTGTATTTGTTTTTACGATTTACGCGTTACAAATTATATTTCTATACAATACTGAAATCCAAAACACTTAGAAAAATCCGTAAACTATGACCGGGAATCGTAAATAATGAGTAATAAATTAATCGGGAAATAATAAATTCGACACTCAACCAGAAAGTACTTCTTCTTCTTTTTTTAATTATGGCCCCATCCATGATTCCGTTAATGTCAAAGTAATAAATACAGTATTCTAAAATCTGGTGACAAAAATGTCGGCAACGTTGTATGGTAGAACACGGTCTAAAGACCCCTCCGCCCTGTCTCTTAGCCAACGGATAATGATATCCCTCAGAATCTGCCAGGAAATCATTAACCGATGCCCAGGGTGCACCGGACCAAGCACTGCTCTTCCCCTCGGACGGATCCAAAAACGAACCGCAGCTCTTGACCACACGCGGAGGTAACCCGACTCGCACCTTACCAAGACATACATTTACCATTTACCACCCATCTTTCAATGACATTTGAAAGTTCAAACACTAGACCATTTTCACTTGTACCTAAGTGAGCGTTTTCCAAAAAAAAGTCAATATGAACATTTATTCCAGAATTGAACTATTTTGGGTTTTTCTTACTCGGAATCGTTTACCCTATCGATCCTTATACAAGAAAAAATGTGTCCCAAAATTTCCATTCCAGTTCGTCACTTTTTTAATATAGGTATTTATGGAACGTGACGAACAGGAAAATAAATTACATCGTTAACAATGGGACACACTTTTTCTTGTATGAGAATCGATAGGACAAACTATTCTGAGTAAGAAAAACCCGAAATACTTATTTAAATTCTGCAAAAATGTTCATGTGGACTTTTTTTTAGAAAACGCTCAAGTCCTTACATGACAATCAACCTCATTATTATTTTTCTGACAATAATAATAAATCATCATTAATGATGGCTAAACACTTAGGTAGTCAATCTAAATAGTCGTCAATTTCATCACTTCAATTTTTTTCAACTTGTCCAAAAAAGAGGCTAATTCCGAGCATCAAAGTGAGATTAAAGCGATATCAAAAATAGTAAATAGACTGTAGCGTGGTGAGCGAAGGTCGCAGGGCCAGACCGCACGCCGCTTGCCTCACCGGTGACGCATGCCGCACGTTTCTTGGCCGCTCGGGGTTGTTCCTATGAAGTAAGTAAATTAGTTGGCGTTTTCAACGGATCTTTTAAGGTCCTTCTGGGCAGTAGGACCTTAAAAGATTAAATCGCATATTTTCTAGGATTGTAACAAATTGTGATAGAGAAGGAGAAGAACAATGTTAACATAATAAGTAAGTAGTAACTAAGTAGTAAGTCTTGTAGTAGCGACAAAGAATCGCATAGTAACAAGGTCACGTGACAGGTAGTAACAGATAGAAAAATTCGAAGGCTTACCCACCTGCTACGGGTGTCGGGTGGTGTAGGGGTATAGCGCGCTTCACGGGTTGACGAGGATTCGGGTTCGATTCCCAGCCATAGCTTTACTTTTCGGATTTTTCTGTTCTAATTTTCAGTGTCGTTTAGAAATTTAGTAACTCTTTATTACCAAGTGAAAATAAATACAATAGTAACAGAGAATAGTACAACGGCGAACTTATCCCTAGAAAACGATGTCTTCTGTCCTCTTTCTTTCTTTTCTTTTCTTAGAAGGGGAATAATAATTTATTGAATCAAGCGTTACTTTGCGGAGGTCCATTTCAAGGAACAAAAACCATCTGCCTTCCTACTTTGCAGCTCAGTGAGTTGCGGAGTAGCAATACTATATAGATAGGTATTTTGTTCAAGGGGAATAATGTTATGTGTTTCACCATACGTCTTGACCTCCTCAGGTAAGTTTCTAGATTGAACAACATTACTTCCTTTAGTACCTAATTAGAACACGCACAAATTATTCAAATTGATAATTGATTTCCCATCGGAAACATGTTTCCGTACACATCATTATCTTAAAGTACGGTCATGATGATTGCGCTTCGGTCTTTGGAAAGAGACAGGCGTCGTGTGAGTTAGAGCGAGACGACGCTCTACGAAGCCGAAATCAGTCCTGAAGAACTTACGATGTTCAATCTTTTTGGACGGGAACTGTATCCTTTATTTAATAACTATTAGTCATGGGTAATTAATACACTTCACGGATGGTGAGTTTGATGAGTAACCCAATATTATGCTGAAGCTTTAACATAAGAAAACACAGTTCGTTTTCTTTATGGCTAATATAGTGATGTCCGAAAAAACAAAAGAATATCACACAACGTATCAGAATTGCGATACAGCGAGGAAATGTTGCCAGCATCTTCGAGTCTAATGTCACGGAGAGCTCTAGCTTTTATGTATTTATTTCAGTTGTAGTTTAGTTTAGTTAATACATACATGCACATACACAAATCACGTCTTTATCCCTTACAGGGTAGATGGAGCCTAAGGTGGCAAGACCTACAGGCCACGTCTAGCAAGATTGTGGGCGTATAAATGGTAAAAATTGAATCAAACTAGTGATGGGTTGCTAGCCGCATGGCCTATAACATGTGGGCTTTTACCATTTGCGCGGGAAGAGAAGCAACTGGTACATTCTATGTTTTTTCTTTGCTCCCAGACCAGCATGGAATTTAGTTTAGATAATTTTCCTTCTTCATTTCTAACTTAGTCGATTTTTGAACTACACTTTGAGCTAGACTTAAAAATAATACTTGAAAGTGGTAAAAAGTTGTGCAAAAGCTTAATTTTAAATAATGAGCAGATTTAAAGAAAATTACAGCTCTAATAAAACTGGACAATTAGTTGAAAATATGATTTGAGCTTCGTTTACAGGCAATATATTGATTTTTTTTCCGAATGAAGTGCCTTCGAAAATCGGATCCATGACCATAGAATTCTCAGTTGGGATCATTCGTTTGCATAAAGAGCCTTTTGCCTTGTGCATGTTTCGTAAAAAATAAAACACACGCAAGTTTCTGATCCCAAATCGGAACACACTAACCACAGAGCATCAAAAGAGTGTCATCTACCCCCAGCCCTCCCAAATGCACTGCAACCGCGCTCACGCCGCGTAACGAAATAATAAAAGCAGCGGACTGGCTGAATCACCGGCATTCGAAACAGCGCGGGCACGCGCCACGATTCGAAAAAAAAACTTTCAAATTTTTATTCTTCTTTTTTCAAGTGACTTTTACAACGCAAACACGTTGCGTTCAAGTGCCAGTGTGTTCGTCGTTGAGAATTTGGCGAGTGATCTGATATTTCATTTCAAAGGTGATTTACTTTTTTTACTAGTGCTGTGTGGTGGCGGTTCAAGAATAATAAAATAAGTGGTTTTGAAATTTTGCCCTCCGAAATTTTGGAAAAGTTTACATTGGCAAATAAAAAAAAACATAAAACAATCAAAGTTACTCGCGTCCCATGAACACCTTCTATCTTACGACGTCCTGATTGTTACCCTCAGAAGTGTTTTTTTTTTTAATTTGGAAGCATTTTAATAACTTGTCAAGTTGGAAGCTAGGGATGTGGATAAATATGTACGACTGTCGATTTTTCGATTTGCCCACCTTAAATTGCCAAGGCCTATTGAAAAGTGGGCACACGTCCAACTGTGGGATAAATCCCGTTGCATGTTGACGTGTTAAGTATAACATGAGTCAGAGGCCGTTAGCCTTAAGAGAAATTGCGTGCATTAACTGACGAGATTCATTCTAAGAAAACTGACATTTCTCCTTCAAATCTTTCCTTGCAACAGCAACCTTACAGTGTTAGCTCTTAGGTAGTTTTTGAATGCTCCGTGTGGTGGACTTATGATTAATTCATATTCAAACTAGGAATGTGAGATTCTGCAATATGTAGTGAAATATTAGTGTTTACTTTGTTCTTCTCTTGTAACATTAAGTGCATTATGGTTGTATTTTCGTCTTTATTGAATGAAATGTCTCATTTTCATTATGCCTATACTTTCAAGCTAACTTCAGAGACAACATTAAACATTTATACTTAGTTAAAATATTTAGGTACCTACACCGAACAATTTATTGAACATAAAAAAATCGTTAAAATAAATTCATTCCCCGATATTTTACCCATCTCTACTTCCTTAACTTCGCGCTGGCAACTTTCCCAATTTCATATTTGGAACCCGACGCCAAAAAGAACGCGTCGTTATAAAGTGTTGCCATAACGACCAAACAAATGAAGCGTGGTCTATTGAAATCGGAACGTGACTTCCGATACTGCTTGCTACATACTAATCACATATACGTTCAAGTTGACATTTTTTGTATACGAAAATATTATTATATATCTACAGCAGAATATCAAACAGTGAGATTTTTTTTACTTTGTAATAGGATTTTGGATGTGTTTCCATCGGCCATTGTGATGGTTTATTTTAGAGACTTACATGGGAGCGTTTACCTATTTACACGGGGTAGGGTATTTAATAAAAGAACTAGGACGTTAGGTTATACAAATGAATGCTTAACTTACTTACGTAGGTATGTATGTAAGTATGAAAAGAATTTGAATATCCAGTAGACTGCCAAACCAAGAAAGCCGGTATAAGGCTTTTTCACCGCATAAAAACTAAATAAGTGCTCTACTTTCAAACATTCCATTTGAAAGCCAAAAGAAAAACGGACAGAAAAAAACTACTAAAAGTCTTCACAAAAACTACCACTTGATAAAAACTACCATTACCTGAAATGTATCAAACGGTATTCTACAACACGAACAAGACTAAATGTCCGTCCGTTGACCTCTCGAGGTGGCGGCAAAAAATGAAATGATGGTTATTAAGCAATAGCATTGTAGCCAAGCATCTATTATTATAGAGTATAGGTGCAATTATGTGGAAAGTTCCAGACGATGGGAGGAAATTATCTTTGGAATTCAACCCATTTTTTAACCACGCGAAGTCTCACACGTGTCGATAGTTGCATTAGAAAAAAACCAGCCAAGTGCGAGGCGAATTAAAGGTCCCGTATGAATCCGACAAGTGAATATACAAACCAGTGCCAGTAGAGCCCTACTCTTAAGCAACATGTGGACAGTGTGAGGTTATTTCATATTGGTTATTCACATAGACATGCAAAAATGTTGTTTTTAGTACATACATACATAAATCACGTCTTTATCCCGTACGGGGTAGACAAAGCCTAAGGTGACAAGACCTAAAGACCACGTTTAGCATGATTGTGGGCGTATGGATGGAAAACGGAATCAAAACAGTGATGGGTTGCTAGCCACATCGCCTATATAACATGATCCCTAAGATTTTCACCCAATCCCTGGATGAGGCTTATACCATCTGCGCGGGGAAAGAAGCAACTGGTACATTCTATGTTTTTTCTTTGCTCCCAGAATTGATTTTAGTATATTTATTATACTGGAGGCTCATAGACACCTAAAGTATCACTGGAACTGCTGGTGCGTTGCCGGCCTAGCATTTATTGTTATAGCGGCAACTAAAACCATCTGTGACAATTTCAACTGTTTACTTTATCATGGTTCATGAGATACAGCCTAGTAATAGACAGACGCACGGACAGTGGACTCTAAGTTAGGTCCCGTTTTTACCCTTTGGGTACTGAACCCTAAAAATAACGTTTCCATCTACGTGTGGAGCTCTGAGCGAAGCGAGGACGCTAAAATGTCCGAGGGAGTTTTTTTTTTTATATGAATAGGAAGGCAAACGAGCAAGTGGTCACCTGATGGTAAGTGATCACCACGGCCCATAGACACCCGCAACCCCGGAGGGATTGCAGATGCGTTGCCAACCTAGAGGACTAAGATGCAATGTATCTTGTGCCCGTAATTTCCCAGGCTGTCTTACTCTCCACACCGGAACACAGCAGTGCAAGCACTGCTACTTAGCGGCAGGATTAGCGAGTAAGATGGTGGTAGCGATCCGGACGGACCTTGCACAAGGCCCTACCACCCGCGTGATATCGGATATCGAAAATAATTGACCATCAGACCCACTTTTTCCTTTCCTTATATTACAAAAAAAACATAGTCAAAGTATCTCATCTCCAGCCTATTATACTTCTCACTGCTGGGTACAGGCCTCCTCGCAGAATGAGATGGCTTGGGCTATGGTAAAAGCCCTTTGAGGGAATGGGCGAAAATCTTATGAATCATATTATAGGCGATGCAGCTAGCGACCCATCACTATTTTGATTCACCACCTATACGCCCACAGTCACGCTAAACGTGGCCTTTAGGTATTGTTACCTTAGGCTCTGTCTACCCCGTAAGGGATAAAAACGTGACTTATGTATGTATAGGTTTGTTTACAAAGGTTTTTAAAATGGATTGGAATGTAGGATACAGTTAGAATTTTGCAGGAAAACAAATCAGGATCTCCCTTTACGTTTTCATATCATGTAGCATCTAACCACGCACTGGAGCAAAGAGATCAGATACTTCAGGTCCATAAAAGTAAGAAAAAACATTATACCTACCTAATTTCAACAGAGTTTACCCACTCTATTGTAACATACGAATTAGATGTTTTGGTTTCAAGACTTATGTCGTTTTGCCATGGATAGGGGGTTTCTTACATAAATGCATGCACATACAAATCACGTATTTATCCCTTACGGGGTAAACAGAGCCTAAGGCGAAAATACCTAAAGGCTACGTTTGGCATGATTGTCGCGTATAGGTGGAAAGGAGAATCAAAATAGTGATGAGTTGCTATCCGCATCACCTATTACATGATACCCAAGATTTTTGCACATTCCCTTGTTTTCTCTATACATTGGTGGATCACAGTAATGTATTACAGTTATCTGCCTTCTGTATACTGCCCTCCTAAGGAAAAACGCAGTATGTACATATGAGCTGCATGCTGACTTACTGCATTTTTCCTTTGAACGGCAGTATATAACAACCGAGCCTGACTGATCTATCAACGTGTAGCTCAAACTACTGAACGAAGAATTTCGCCACCAGATATTGTGACGTAGGTATCCGCTAAGAAGGGATTTGGCGACAGGGCCGGATGAAGGTAGTTGAAGTAGCATGGCACCAGGAAGTTTATCACTACGTATAAAACAAAGCTTTCCGCTGTCTGTCCCTATGTATGCTTAGATCTTTAAACCACGCAGCAGGTCTTGCAGGTGTCCCTGGGCGATGGTGATTACTTTCCATCAGGTGACCCGTCTGCTCGTTTGCCCCCTCTTATATATAAAAAAAAGGCAACGGATTTTGATGCGGTTTTTTAATATTAATATAGCCTTTTTATTCCGAATTCGCTACAATTTCAGTAAGTATGTTGTTGTTGTGTTTTTTTTTATTATTGAATTGTCGCGTAATTCGGCGTGCCTCATGGCATAGGCCTCCTCCGGGTATTAGAGGGTTTGGGCTATAGTTCCCACGCGCACCCAGTGCGGATTGGGAACTTAACACACACCATTGAATTTCTTCGCAGATGTGTGCAGGTTTCCTCAAGATGTTTTCCTTCACCGAAAAGCTCATGGCAAATTTCAAATGTAATTTTCACACATAAATTCCGAAAAACTCAGAGGTGCGCGCCCGGGATTTGAACCCACGACGCTCTGCTTGAGAGGCCACAGGTCAAACCACTAGGCTACCACGGCTTTTTTAATAGAGTGATTCAAAAGAAAGGATGTGCATAATTCCACGCCGACGTTGCGGGCAGAAGCTACAACGTAAAACACTTCTGATTTTACAGTGCATCAACTTTCTAATAAAATCGGCATGCATCACGCCATTTTGGCTATATTTGCTAAAAACTGGTCAACCGTAAATAGAAAGTTTATCTGTAAAAAGTGTGTAACGAATACGCCGAATACATATAAATATTGCGTGCGTACTCTGCGTGATTCGTGGGATCCAAATATGAGATAATGTTCGTGTCATCATGCTATTTTTTTACATCACATATTTTAGGCATATTTTTTGCTAAACGATCACTTTAAATCCTACCATGCTGGTCTGGGAGCTGTTATGGTAAAAGCCCATGGAGGGAATGTGCGAAAATCTTAGAAATCTGTTATAGGCGATGTGGGTAGCAACCCATCAATATTTTGATTCCCCTTTCCACCTTAAGAACACAATCACGCTAAGCATGTCCTTTGGATCTTGTCACCTTGGGCTCTATCTATACCGTAAGAGATAAAAACGTGAATTATGTATGTACTAGCTGTTGCACCCAACTTCATCTGCATAGAATTCGTTTATTACGTGAATTACGCAATTTTCCGGGATACAAAGTAGCCTATGTGTTATTCCAGACTATCTATCTATGTTCCAAATTTCATCCAGATCTGTCTAGCCTTTCTGGCGTGAAAGAGTGACAAACATCCATCCATACGTACAAACTTTCGCGTTTATAATATTAGTAGGATGCCTCACTTTAAATACTCTACATTAAGGGCAGTTGCAAATAAACGGCGGTAATTGCGTTATCTGGGCCCATAACCTCATAGCAAATGACGAACGGGGCGTCACAAATCTCAAATTGGCTCCGCGGTATTATCACATCTAATCTCATCATCATCGTCTTCGGCTTAAATACGTCCCACTACTAGGCACAGGCCTCTTCTCAGAATTGGAGGGTTTAGGCTATAGTTCCCACGCAGGCTCAGTGCGAATTGGGAACTTCACGCACACCATTGAATTGCTTCGCAGATGTGTAGATTTTCCTTCACCGGAAAGCTGGTAAATTTCAAATGTAATTTCGCACATAAACTCTGCGAAACTTCGTCTACGAAAAATTCGTTTAACCTTTTCGGCACCAACGACCGACGATATAATACATCCATTACTTAATTGCAAAAAAAAATGGATTTAAACCATACGCATAGATAACTGGAAACGTAATCTATTACTTTTCAAAGGCATTTTAAAACCCGAACCCCAATTTGCACAAGAATGCTTTTCTAAAAACATTCCACTGCATGTAGCACTTAACAAGAGTAAACTTATGTTAAATGGCAATTAAATATAACAAACAGAGCGAGAGCGAGCTCAGAACCGTTACTAACGCGACATGGTTATAAAGGGTAACGTTTGAGTCACGTCAGCCCGGCTAGCGAGATAGACTGCGTCTCTTTCTAGATCGAACAGAAAGAAAAAGACGGGCAAACTATCCCGTGTGCGACTGACTAGACGTTGCAATACTCAACCGAGATAAAAATCGACGTATTCGTTGACGACTTCTTTTCTCTTACCCGCTAACACAAATGAAAGGAGTAATAGTACATTTTTACTGTCTAGGCCAGGAAGTAGGCAATTGCTGGCTGAGTATTGGTTTGAACGGACGAGCTTGCGAGTCCGTTTAATAATACGAAGCCAGCAATGCTATTCTGACCGAGGCAAGTATAGTGCTTTTCTCAAAAATCGAAAATAAACAAGAACGAAAATAAATGAAAACAAAATAGTGAAAATTGTTTTGCTTGGCCGCCTTTTTCTATCAATGGCATTTGAAGAGAGTATTTTACTACCCAGAACACCTAAAGCTATTTCAGACACAGATAAACACGTTGTCGTATTAGCTTTTTTTTTTAATTTGATGTTTTAGGTCTTGTGCCTTTATTTTATAATGGTGATTTGCATTTTTAAAAAGTTAATAACTAGACAGTAATGGAATTTGTATGCAACATTACTGGAGAGTTTAGCGCGACAGTAATGTTTTTTTTTTTAATTTTGGACTGACCGGCAACAATTAACTTCCTGTTCTGATATGTAATTAACAATTACGACTTTACCGGACATTTTTGAGAAAAGTTTATTTTCCTTTGAAACGCTGGTCTGGGAGGAAAGAAAAAACAGGATGTACCAGTTGCTTCTCATCTCGTGCACGTAAGCACATCTAGGGAATGGACGAAATATTTGGAATCATGTTATAGGAGATGCGGCTAGCGCATCACTAATTTGATTCCCACGCTATACCCTCACAATCATGCTAAGCGTGGCCTTTGGTCTTGTTACCCAAGGCTCTGTTTACCCCGTAAGGGATAAATACGTGATTTATGTTTGTAAGGACTGTAAATACTTTTATTGACTGTTAAAACGTATCGTAAAACGGAGTGAGAAAGGATTGCGGGGGGAGAAGGGATATAACTAATATTTTGTGTTTTCAATTGCTACTAAAAACTAAATAACAATAAAGAATACTAAAACTAGGAAAGTTGATTTAAATTAAAGTATGTTAAAAATGATTAAAAACTAACCTAAAAAATGCCCCCCCTGTTTCGTGCCCGGTTCAAAGGTTCCCATTATGCTGGCCGTGTTGCCTCTTTGAACTGCTACTTGAAATAATTCTGACTCAGCTTGCTATCTCCTTTTTTCTGCTAATTTGCTATCGTCATTTTTTATTATCTGGCTCTCCCTTCTGACCCCACTACGGGGTGAGCTGGGATTTGCCTATATTTTAGTGTTTATTTTTCAAACTATGAAACGAAACGACAGATAATCACTATTAAAGTCAAATTCATAGCACCGGAATATTCTTTATACAGGGTGTCAGAAAACCCTTTAACTTCCTTTCACAGAATTGTCAGGTAAGTCTATCTGAACACCCTGGCAAAGTTTGACGCTCGTGGTTATTTAATTGACCCTTTAATTAACGAATCTTAAGATGCATTTTAGGACTATGCTCTAGGTGTACCTTTTCATTCATAAGTTACGTGAGTAGCGCTACTCGAAACCTTAATATTGTTTGTAACTAAAACTTCACTAGCACTTACTTTCAAACTAACTAGGTACCATAAAACTTTGATCGGATTTCCTTAATGATAAATGATCATTTTAAATTATTCTAGATTCGTTTCAGAAAATCCACAATATGACCTGGCAAACGTTAACGTGCGTGTGAAGTGAATTGCGAAAATAATTGTAATCTAATTACAATTCTTTGTATGCTTTAAAAAAGTACCTAGAGATGATTTTAAAAGGATTATGTGTTAGGAGATGGAATAAAATGGATATCTCTAATTGTGGCTTATGATTATACTTACATTATTCTGTATCAATACGAAATCACGTAATACACTTAAAGCCACAATTATTAAACACTCTCTCACACACACACACACATTAATTGTTGAGCGGATATCGGCACAGAATCACAGTTTTATTTAGATTATTTCTCTTTTTTACATAAAATAAACTAAAATTGAATTCTACGTCGAAAATTACAAACACGATGTTTTGACAAATGTTTTTTGACTGTTCATATTTGAGTGAATACCGCGTGATCGCCCGCGCCCTCTGTAAGAGGTTGGTGGCTGTTTGTTTATGGTAGTTTTACTCTCTACTTGTGGGACGTGAACACTTAAGCATGAATGTGAGTGTGGGATGGCTTTTGAGTCTCTTATTTATTTATTCATACCCATTTTCACGCCTCAATTTCTGATTCATGAAGTCATCACTGCGCTTGGCAGACAATGTGTCTTGCTTGTTATCAGGCGTGTGGCACCCGAAAGAATCAAATCATTATTGTGTACCAATAAGCTCATTTATCCGTTCACTCATAATCATGAGTCTCGTTTAGAGAATCGCATAGTTGTCCTTTCAACCCCACACCCAGTCACACCCAGTCAGTTTTGGGCGTCTACATCAAAGGGTCGCTCGCCGGTTGCGAACCGTTATCACTATGTAATATGCGCGCTGTCCACTATGTCCTTTACTGTCGATTTATGGTCCAGAGTTTAGTAGTAGTAGTAGTAGTAAATAGTAAATGCTTTATTGTACAAAAATAATGAAACAAAAACAACTGTCAAAGAAAGATAAGATACATCAACAAAGACAAACTTATCTCTGTTAAAGGATCTCTACCAGTTTACCTTTTAGTGGGTGCAAGCAGGCGATCGATTATAGACAAGCGAGAATACTGCTGAATTAGAAAAATTATCATATTGAAAATAGTTAGTCTTGTTACACAGTCGACAATTAAATTAAAAATAGTTTGAAATAACTTGAAAAATGTTGAATTTGACAATTAGGGAAGGCATGAAGAGCTGTTAGGATACGACTAGTAGTGTCAGGACTGTGACAGGACTTGACAAAAACACTATTACATCAGACATGGCTGCCGGGCTTTGATCCCTTCGCCTTTCCTTAGTGGAGAAGATTATAAAACCAAATAAAACTGACGGCCGTGATATTGAGTGGCAATGTCTATTATTTTTTGTAATTATTTTAAATATTTGTATTAAAATAGTAAAGCGAAATGATGTTTGAGTGTGTACTGTGTGTGATTACGGGGTACTTCACGTTGAGTGGTAATGTGATTTGACATTGTGAGTGACTAAAACGGACACAATAACTGAAGGTCTGTAATCAATGCCTAAGTACTAAGGTACCTACTTCATAAGATTAGCAAGAAGTACAAAATATGCGAATGCTCACAACTTTAGGTTTTTGGCTTGTACTTCTAAATATTCACAGCAAAAGTTTAATTTTCCCGGTATAAAACTAGTTACGCTACCGGACATTGTGTGTCGCTTATGTTGCGAAAGCTTGATAGCTGATTGGCTGATTTACGAAACTTCCGTATGCCGAAGTAGTCACCAACAATAGTTTGACGTGTAGAACTATGAGTAGGAATGTGAGTAGCTTAAGCCTGTGGTACACTGAGCAAAGCTATTAAATTATTTTTTATAATTTTTTTTTTTTAGTTGCAATTAGGGTCTCATACTTTGCAGGGGTGTTCGAACTAATATAGCGAACAAGCTCGTGAATTATCGTTAAAGGGTTTTGTGACACCCTGTATATAAATATCAACTTGCCACATATAAAAATACTTTTATCGAGGTTTGAATTTCAATTTTGTCTCTACTCACCCCGTTTTACGGTAAAGATTATTTACATACGCTCTGTCCTTTAGAAGCCGACATTTAGTGACACTGCAAACCTTTATCCTCCCATAGTGTGGATACTTAGTATTTATACAAGATAGGCTGTAGTAGTTATTCTTGCCACATCATTAAAATAGCAAACTGAAACACAATTTTTATGACGCCTGTTATAATTTCTTGAGCAAATTCCAACATCAGTGCATTTTTACGAATGAATTCTAGAAATCATTAGTTTCGGTTGTATTGCGGTACTAAAAATACGCCTTAATCTAACATTTTAGAGCATTACAGTTTCATTATATTTTATACTACCATTTTTAATGCCGAACAAAGCAAACAAATAATTATCTTAATTGATCCAGTTCAAATGATAATGTAAAAAATATAGACTACCTTATGTGTATGTATAAAAATAATTAACTAATACATACATACATAAATCACGTCTTTATCCCTTACAGAGTAGACAGAGCTTAATGTGACAAGACCTAAATAATTACTGTTATTATTATAACGCCCGCATTAAAAAGAGCCGTGTCTTAAACTTCCATGCTGATCTGGAACAAATAAAAACATAGAATGTACTAGTTGCTTCTCTCCCCGCGCAGATGGTAAAAGCCCATCGAGGGAATGAGCGAAAATCATAGAAATCATGTTATAGGCGATGCGGCTAGCAACCCGTCACTAGTTTGATTCCGTTTTCCGCGTATAAGCTCACAATTTTACTAAACGTGGCCTGTAGGTCTTGTTACCTAGGCTCTGTCTACCCCGTAAGGGATAACGACGTGACTTGTGGATGTGTATGTAGGTATATATCTGAAAAAGGAACCAACAATTTTCATATAAAATTGTTATAAAAATGCGTCAGTTTCAAAGAAACTTAGGGAGTATCGCCCTCGTTTATTTTGTAATCTTTACTATCGAAACTTTCAAGTAATTAAAGTCCGTTGGATACATACTTTACAGTTAGTATTTATAATGCAGTATTCCGTTTCATGAACATTCCTTTCTTCCGCCAGCCTAACGTTTGGTGAAAGTTTCTGAATTATGTTTTTTACCTCACGAAAACAAGTCATGGTACATAAACTTCGCGAACGTTATAAAATTCTTATTATCCAAGAGAAACCTTTCACGTATAAATTACTTCTTACTGATAAAGTTGAAATTGAGTTTTAAATATATTTACGGTAGTTATTTTAGCGCGAAACAAGCGCCATTTTGGATCGAATTTTGTTTTGATTATTTTTAATTAAAGTACCGCTCGAATTGTACCTAACTATAAAAAGAAAACACCATCTAAAAGGCTCTCCTGCGGCATAGACCCCAACACACTGGCGGCATTACCTCTCTGTACAGCCAGAGAAACTCGCTGGGAGAGGTAAGCGCCAGCTCTGGGGTCTCCTGAGGTCTCTATCAACCGGGACGACTAAGTTAGTTTCTAAGAACTTATTTAGAAACAAACGCTATTTTTTGTTCTATTTAATGCTTCAACTTCAAAATCAGCTTATTACATACTACGTCTCTGCGACTTAAAACATGCAAATTGCATGCAGCATTAAAAAAAGCATATTTTTGAAATCCCAGTAAACACAGACCTACGAAATTCATGCAAATTCCGTTTTAGTCATCAGCGACGGCAGTCATTACTGTCGTCATGCAAGGTTAGAAACCGTCGTTTCATCATTCCTAGTGTGTAAATTGCACGCGTACGGGCATTAGGAAATAAGTAAAAAATGCGTTTAGCAATGTTGGTCCAATTGAAGACATTATGTTGGTAACGTTTGGATAATACGCGCGGTTATGACTCATAATACATAGGTTCAGGTTGGTACATCATATTACATTGCATTATGTTTTGATGCACTTGCTAAGGTTAACTGGTAGAGATCCCTTATAGGGATAAGTACGCCTTTGTGCATATATTTAAGGTCTTTTTTTTGTGATTTGTCTCTACTTCTCTATATTTGTACAATAAAGCATTTACTTACTTACTTACTTACTTACTTACTTGCTTCCATAGCGCCTCATAGTGTCACGCCTCTTTCTTCCACTAGAGACTACTTGATTACACTTGCTATGATCCTGACAAAACTTTTCGTTTTATCTACGTTCATTAATTTCCTCTTTCTTCCATGCTGTTCTAGAAGTAAAGAAAAAACATAGAATGTACCAGTTGCTTCTCTTCCCCCGCAGATAAAAGCCTATCGAGGGAATGGGTGACAATCTTAGGAATGACCATCACTACATAGTATATAACAAAGTCGCTTTCCACTGTCTGTCCCTATGTATGCTTAGATCTTTAAAACTACGAAACGGATTTTAATACGGTTTTTTTAAAAAGATAGAGTGATTCAAGGGGAAGGTTTAAATTACGCTAACACACGTGCAACCAATCAGCGCCAAGCAAATAAAGTAGTTGAGCTAGCTGTAGCTACAAATATGCACAAGCGGACAAGAACAACTTTGATTCTTAAACGCGTTGATGTCTCCTCTACCAAAAACGCCAGACAAAATAATATTCAATTAGGGTTGAGCTTCGGGTGATCAGAAGACTGGCTTTTGCATAGCACAAAGGGTAAGCATTGTCATACAGCGTGGAAATGCTGCCAGTCTTCTAGGCACCTTGCCGCCAGGCAGCGACTTGGGGCGAATATCGCCAAAAAGGCCACAATCAGCATAGAAAAAAATATGATGATTCATTTGATAGTACCAATCATTTGAAAAACAGCGCCTTCTCTCGTCCCTAGTGAGCAGTAGATGTTCCACGGGAGTTTGTAATTGTGTCGTACAGACACATCATTCAAACAGATAACGCTTAGCGACAAAAAATCGCATAGCAAACAAAGGTCACCTGCTATGCGTGGTGTAGGGATATAGCACGGGTCACGGAATGACGAGGATCCGGGTTCGATTCCCGGCCATACCTTATCTTTTCGGATTTCTCTATGTGTTCTAATTTTGACGGACATTTAGAAATTTTAAAAAATAAGGTTTGAATTTAACACAATACTAATGTCAAATATTCTCCTTCAAGGTCCAAAAGAAGCCAAAATGACCCTGGAACAGCCAACTGGTGAGATGTGGCAGAAGATTCGTGAGGAGCTGAACGAGAATGCGGACACCAAGGACGCTGATCTGGCGCACATCAAGGAGTGGCTGAAGAAGGAGCCGCATCTACCTGATGAATTCGGTGAGGGTTGAGGGGTTTATTTATTTATTTATTTATAGGAACACAAACAGTCATACATGGCTCATAAACAAATCACAGAGAGTTTATATCATTGACAAAACAGTGTTCACATTTAACATAGCACATTTGAGTAATTCAGCCTCCTAGCTGAATGTGACGGACGCGTAAAGACGCGAAACAGATATAAAAATACTTAATTTGAATAAAACATAAGCAAAATTTTCGAAAAAGGAAATTAAAAATAAAATAAAGGGAAATTAAAAAAAAAAACTTAAAATAATTTATATAAACTTTCTCTAAATGTATGGAAGGAAACGTTAAACAATTCTATATTATTGCATTAACGGTTATAGGAATCACCAGTGCGGGCAATATATGAGTTCTTAGCATAATTAGTCTTGTAAAGCGGTACATGGAAAAGGGTTTTACGGCGAAATTCACGACTGGGGCATCGAAAGTAAATGTTACTGAGCAAGGTGGGGCACGAACAATACAATACGATACAAGTGTTCTGTTACTTAGAATACAATGACGACATTTACGAAAATATTTGAGAAAAACCTATTACATACCGCGCGTTAGCGCAAGTAATGAATAAAACTGGAGGGTACTTCATTCACAGATGACCAGCGTATCATGACCTTCCTCCGAGGCTGCAAGTTCTCCCTGGAGAAGACCAAGCGTAAGCTGGACATGTACTTCACCATGCGAGCCGCCGTTCCAGAGTTCTTCACCGAACGTGACGTCACTCGTCCCGAGCTCCAGGAAATCCTGAACATCGTGTAAGTTATCTTCCATCCAGCAAAGAAAGAACATAGAATGTTCCAGGCTCTCTTCCCACGCCAATCAACCCATCGAAATGGAAGAAATCTTAGGGAATTATGGTACATTCGATACGCCTAGCCACCCATCACTATTTTGATTCTACTTTCCACCTTTACGCCCACAATCACGCTTAACGCGGCCTTTATTAACTCTTTGTTACCCTAAGCTCTGTCGACCCGTGTAAAAGACGTGATAAATATGTATTTATGTGTGTGTAGACTTTCTTGTCATTGATCAACATATACTCGACATCAGCTGCTTGAAAGTGAGGTGGTAGAACGTTTCTCAAAATCGCACTGAGAGCTGTAAGACCACTAGGTGCACATTTTTCCCATACCTACAACCGTGGGTTCAATCTTCGAAACCATTGTATTTTTTTGTCAAAATGTCATAATGCTAAACGGTATGCATAATGGGACTTCAAAATAAAAAAAAACGAAGTAGGTATTTTTTTTTCAATTAGCGTTCATTTTATTTTCCAAAAATTTTAGGTACATTGTCGCTTTGTTTCTTTTTATGGTGCATTAGATATAAATAAATAAATTTACATAAAACAATACCACAGTCTCGTCTGATGGCAAGAAATACTGTGGTCTGAAATTGATCACGGTGGCCTAGTAATTGCCCATTTGCTGCAGCACATACGTCAAAGCATCTAATTTAATTGTTCACCCAAAATAGGTACGTCTTGAACGCATTATTAATTAGGGTAAACGTCTCAATTAGGTACGAAAAAATAGAGAATATTCATATTTGTTTTCTTGCTTATTAAATTGAATACTACAAAATAACCGAGATATTATGAGCTATCAAATTTTTCAATCTATCTTTTTCTAGAAAAGCAAACGAATATAGAGTTTATAAGGGGGTAATGTTTTTTGACGTCACATTTCAATATCGAATCTTTGTCCAGTCGCTGTCTAATTAGTAGTTTAAAATTTAAAATTCTTATATATTCCGTAGTTCTTGATCGATTTTACTTTTAATTTCACTTTTTGTCACCCCTTTTACGATGTTTTCATACTTTACAGCGCGATTAAGCAACACACTAATCTCACAGTATTTAACACTTGAACACGTTCAAGAAAGATTCTTACCCGGGATCCATCTTATTTGTCCACTCGGATAAAATGCTATTTTTTTCGAATCACCCATTATTATTTAAATTCAAAAATAGGTAGGTTTAAATAAGATATCTTCAGTAGCCCTAAGGGGAAAATAATTAGAAAAGGGAGCTCCGCCTGGCGGAGCTTCGTCAAAAACCAGGACAAACTAAGGACAGTCCGAGACATTTCTTTTGCCGGTCGGACGTACAGACGTAGAATAATCCTTTCCCATCGTGAACACACGATTACTTCCGAATGATGCCGACGTGTCCATGAGTCTGTCTGAAGTAGCTTGACAAATAGGTACCGTACAAAAACATTCCCAAGACAAAGTGATGGGAAAGTATTCTGTACGTCATTCAACGATACTAACAATATCAATTAAGCTATATACCTACCTAATAATACCATCTACGTTATCCTGCTATCTTTATAATGATCTTGACAGCGAGCAACTTAGCTATGTATATTATGAACTTTAAACGAAGGTTGATAAGATGTTAAATGTACGAAGGATTATGGTTGATTGTATCTACGGAAAGGGGAATCCTGGTGCATTTAAAATTAATTGGGTTCTTATATATCATGATGTTTTAGCGTGACAGCACACAACAACAACATAGTGCATAATGCCATCACTAAGTTACTACTACTGCACATACATACATACATACCGTCACGCCTCTTTCCCACAGGGGTAGGCAGAGACTACTTTGTTCCACTTGCTACGATCCTGACATATTTCTTTCGCTTCATCCACAGTCATCAATCTCTTCATACATGCTCGTCGGTTTCGGGGACTCCTGACCTGACCTTTTTCCAAAACGTCTCCTATTTGGTCTCGGAACGTCCGTCTAGGCGGTTCCCCTCCCAACGTAACCACTCACACTCCCCATATAGATCTGTTTAGTTAGTCTACTTTTACTACTACTAGTATACATAAATCTCGTCTTTATCCCTTACGAGGTAGACTGTTGACAACGGAATTTAAAAACGTTTCCGCTATGATTTAAATGGTTTAATAACACAAACTAACAAAAACAAAGTAACTATAGGAGCCTAATACGAAACAGCTGTTTATGCTAGCAACCTGACAGAGCAACTGTCTTGAAAGTTGTTGTCAGCCTATAAGGTATATTAAAACTGGAACTTACGTAGTTAATATACAGACTATGTACTAAAAGGAGGCTCCAACCCAGCCAGTCGTCAACATAGACAGAGCCTTTTTTTTGTTGCCCGGGGGAATTCTTCTGTAATCAGATACCCCATCACCACGGGGAGGCGATGGGGTTACGTGGGATTTTTACGAATAACCCCCGGAGTGTTCCTTCCTCGCCGCTTTTCTGGCGACGCAACGGTTCAACGAGGGTAACGAGACCTAAAGGCCACGTTTGTGATTGTGGGCGTAAGGGTGGAAAGGGGAATCAAATTATATTGATGGGTTGCTAGCCGCATCGCCTATAACGCGATTCCTAAGATTTTCACACGTTCCCTTGTTTGGCTTTTACTATTACGCGAGAAGAACTAGTACATTCTATGTTTTTCTTTGCTCCCAAGTTACTATGGTTATTGTTAAACTTGGTGAAAGAAAGAAAGAAGACATTTATTCCTTTTTGCAAGATACACAAATATAATAAATAAATAACAAATATTTATAAATAGCAAATATTTTGCGGGTGGTAGGGCCTTGTGCAAGGTCCGTCCGGATCGCTATCACCATCTTACTCGCTAATCCTGCCGCTAAATAGCAGTGCTTGCACTGCTGTGTTCCGGTGTGGAGAGTAAGACAGCCGGGGAAATTACGGGCACAAGTCAAGAGGCGTTTCATCTTAGTCCTCTAGGTTGGCAACGCATCTGCAATCTCTCCGGGGTTGCGGGTGTCTATGGGCAGTGGTGATCACTTACCATCAGGTGACCCACTTGCTCGTTTGCCTTCCTATTCATATATAAAAAAAAAAAAAATATATATATATATATATAAGAGAACATACACACATTTATAGAAAACTAGCTTTTGCCCGCGGCTTCGCACGCGTGAACCATGAGCATTTCAAAGAACCTAGCAATTAAGCAAGCGAGCAACCAAACCTGCAAGCTTTTCAAGCATACATGCAAGTATGCAAGCAGGCATGCAAGCCTTCAAGCATGTAAGTATGCAAGCAGGCATGCAAGCAGGAATGCAAGCAGGCATGCAAGCAGGCATGCAAGCAGGCATGCAAGCAGGCATGCAAGCAGGCATGCAAGCAGGCAAGCAAGCATGCAAGCAAGCGTGCAAGCAAGCATGCATGCAAGTAAGCACCCATGCAAGCAAGCATGCATGCAAGCAGGCATGCAAGCAGGCAAGCAAGCATGCAAGCAAGTGTGCAAGCAAGCATGCATGCAAGTAAGCACCCATGCAAGCAAGCATGCAAGCATGCATGCAAGCAAGCGTGCAAGCAAGCATGCATGCAAGTAAGCACCCATGCAAGCAAGCATGCAAGCATGCATGAAAGCAAGTATGCAATCAAGCATGCAAAGCAAGGACTCAAGCAAGCATGCAAGCCAGCCCCCGCATTGCCCCGATGCCTTAATTTTTCTGAACCTGTAAATATTGCAGGATTTTTATAAATCAAACCTAACCTAACCTATAGGGCTGTCCTAAAATACATCCTAAATAGCTTTTGCCCGCGACATCGTACGCGCTAAGATGTAAAATGAAAAAATAAGTTTTTTCCCGTTCCCGTGGAAATTTTGGGGAGTGCTTTCGGAGTACACTTAAAGCCTGTTTTATCCCGTGGGAATTTCCAAAAAGCATTAGAACTTTATTTTATTATTATAATCACCTGCTTCTATGCCAAATTTGAAGAGTCTAGTAATTATAGTTCATTGGATTTCGTTAAACTGAATATATAAATCCTGTTTTTTTCCTTATCCCGTGAGAATTTCCAAAAATCCTGAAATTAGTTTCTTAGTTTTGTAATCACCAACTTTTGTATCAAATTTGAAGAGCCTAGTTATTATAGTTACTGAGATAGCGTCACTCGGAATCGAATATATAATTCCCGTTTTCTCCTTATCCCGTGGGAATTTCCAAAAATCCTTTCTTAGCGGATGCCTACGTCATAACATCTACCTGCATGCCAAATTTCAGCCCAATCCGTCCAGTGGTTTGGGCTGTGCATATATAATTCCCGTTTTCTCCTTATCCCGTGGGAATTTCCAAAAATCCTTTCTTAGCGGATGCCTACGTCATAACATCTACCTGCATGCCAAATTTCAGCCCGATCCGTCTAGTGGTTTGGGCTGTGCGTTGATAGATCACTATGTCAGTCAGTCAGTCAGTCAGTCAGTCAGTCAGTCAGTCACCTTTGAATTATATATATATACTAGCTTTTGCCCGCGGCTTCGCACGCGTGAACCATGAGCATTTCAAAGAAGCTAGCAATTAAGCAAGCGAGCAACCAAACCTGCAAGCTTTCAAGCATGCATGCAAGTATGCAAGCAGGCATGCAAGCCTTCAAGAATGTAAGTATGCAAGCAAGCATGCAAGCAGGCATGCAAGCAGGCAAGCAAGTATATAGAAGCAAGCATGCAAGCAAGCGTGCAAGCAAGCATGCATGCAAGTAAGCACCCATGCAAGCTAGCATGCAAGCATGCATGCAAGTAAGCACCCATGCAAGCAAGCATGCAAGCATGCATGCAAGCAAGCGTGCAAGCAAGCATGCATGCAAGTAAGCACCCATGCAAAGCAAGGACTCAAGCAAGCATGCAAGCCAGCCCCCGCATTGCCCCGCTGCCTTAATTTTTCTGAAACTGTAAATATTGCAGGATTTTTATAAAACAAACCTAACCTAACCTATAGGGCTGTCCTAAAATATATCCTAAATAGCTTTTGCCCGCGACTTCGTACGCGCTAAGATGTAAAATGAAAAAATAAGTTTTTTCCCGTTCCCGTGGAAATTTTGGGGAGTGCTTTCGGAGTACACTTAAAGCCTTTAAAGAAACACACGTTATAAATGTTAATTCTCTTTCTTCCGCTGTTTTGTTTGGAAACGTAAAATCCCGTCGTTTCCCGTCCCTGTGGGCGTTTCGGAAAATCCTTTCTTAGTGTTCCCCTACACTCCCGAATAAACCTACGTGACAAATTTCAACTTTCCCCGCTTCTCTTTTTTCCCGTTCCCGTAAGAATTTCGCCAAATAAAGCATTTCCCGAAATTCTTACGGGAACGAAGAAGAAGAATTTTGGGAAAATATCTCATAATGCTCCCCTACACTCCCCAAGGAACCCACTTGCCAAATTTCAGCTTTCTACGACCAGTAAAACGTAAATTCCTGTTTTTTCCCGTTCTCGTGGGAATTTTGGAAAGTACTCTCTTAATGCTCCCCCACACTCCCGAAGCAACCTACATGCCGAATTTCAGCTTTCTGCAGCCAGTAAAACGAAAAGTCCCGTTTTCTCGTTCCCGTGGGAATTTCGGGAAATCCTTTTGTAGCGCTCCCCTACACTCCCCAAGGGAAATTGAAGGCCAAATTTCAATTTTATACGACCAGTAAAACGAAAAATCGATCCCGTAGAACTGAACACATAAATCCCGTTTTTCTCCCGTGGGAATTTCCAAAAAGCATTAAAAAATTATTTTACTATTATAATCACTTACTTCTATGCCAAATTTGAAAAGTCTAGTAATTATAGTTCGTAGGATTTCGTTAAACTGAATATATAAATCCCGTTTTTTTCCTTATCCCGTGGGAATTTCCAAAAATCCTGAAATTAGTTTCTTCGTTTTGTAATCACCTACTTTTGTATCAAATTTGAAGAGTCTAGTTATTATAGTTACTGAGATAGCGTCACTCGGAGTCGAATATATAATTCCCGTTTTTTCCTTATCCCGTGGGAATTTCCAAAAATCCTTCCTTAGTGGATGCCTACATTGTATAAGGTATCTATGTGCAAAATTTCAAGTCTCTAAGTCCAGTGGTTTGGGCTGTGCGTTGATATATAGTTAAGTCAGTCAGTCAGTCAGTCAGTCAGTCAGGACTTTGAATTTTATATGTATAGATAAACAGGAAAAATAAACACAGACATGAAAAATAGATCATCAGCGTTGCGTGTGTCTTCGCAAAAGTGAAACAGTCGCTCGCTCAGTTTTACGCTGAGATGTCAGACACCTGCAGCACTGATTTGCAGCTCACTTTTAAAACGATATTGTATTGGTTGAATATTTAACAATCTAATACGACCAACGTTACCAATGACACTAATTCGACTAATTTGAAAGTTTGTTATAAGTTTGACGTATGTATGCGTGTGTGTATCTGCTGAGGCATCGTAGCTCTCAAAGGTATGGTCCGATTTCAATGCAGTTTTTTTCATTCGAAGACCAGTTTCCTTGCGTCAGTTTTTAGCCATGTTCGGTAATAATCGGCTTAGTAGTTTTAACAGTATCAGCTCTTTTCCAAAATGATGTGAGGCAATTTTGGCATAAAATTTAATTATTTTTTAATTTTATGTCTTTAAATACAAACAAAATGACTTCGCCACAATAATTTTACAGTACGTTAAATTAAGTATATTAAATAAACAGATTAGGTTATTCGAGGGAGGAAGAGTGAGGATAGGTTTGGTTACATTAGAAAAACGATTGGATTTTACGAAATTCCCATGATTTTTTTTCCCATGTTCAGGATATGTAAAGCAGATTTTTTTTGTTCCAGTCAAATGCCACCCCTACCGGGACTTACCCCGAATGGTCGTCGAGTCATTCTCATGAGAGGTAAAAAAATACACGTTTATTTAAACTGCAAAAATATGAACGAAAAGCCGTGGTAGCAATGGTTTGACCTATGGCCTCTCAAGCAGAGGAGCGTGGGTTAGAACCCGAGCTCGTACCTCTGAGTTTTTCCAAATTTACGTTAAAAAAATCATTTAAAATTTAACAGTTGATGGTAAAGCTCAATGATGAGTTTCTTAATCCACACTGGGCCTATGTGGGAACTAGCTCAAAGCCTTCTAGTCTGAGAAGAAGCCTATGCTCAGCATGAAATAATGAATAAACTTGGCATAAATTAACTGAAAGCTTAACTAACTAAACTACTTTTAAAAACGTGAAGAGAAAGACAGCCGGAGAAATTACTGGCAGATGAGGCATTCTATCTTATCCCTTTAGGCTTTGGAAAATACAATAACCAACCTAAGATACTAGGCGTATACGAGACCCAAAAACTCATCCATCCCTTTTACACCCACAGGTTGCGACAAGGACGTCACCACTCCAAACGTGGCTGACGCTTTCAAATTAGCCCTCATGCTGGGCGATGTGCGTCTAAACGAGGAGAAGGAAGGAGTGGCCGGAGACGTGTACATTCTAGACGCGTCTGTGGCCACGCCGACCCACTTCGCTAAGTTCACGCCAACCCTCGTCAAGAAGTTCCTAGTGTGTGTACAGGTACGTAGAAACAAAGAAGGAAAGGATAATCAAAACGCTGATGGTAGAACTTTGCGCAGAGACGTGATTGGTGCCGTACAGGCTCATTAATTTGTAGCTTTTAATCTTAATACTTAGACGATAGTTTAACCCAATAGTTTTTCTGTTCACAGGAAGCCTACCCCGTCAAGTTGAAGGAAGTGCATGTCATCAATGTATCGCCTCTCGTTGACAAGATCGTCAACTTCGTCAAACCTTTCATCAAGGAAAAGATCAGAGATAGGGTACGAATACATTTCAATAATAATGTATTTTTTAATCGCATGCGTCGAATAATGTACATTGATTATTAATATAGGAGCTTCGTTGTGAATGTGGAGGGACTGGCAATAGTACATTTGAAACGCCAGTGTTGCCTTACGCGGCGCTAAACAGGTTCTGAGGTGGTTGCGCGGGAAAACGATTGTCATTTGTCAATATAATAAACAAATGGACGCGCAGACAGTGACCTCGAGAACTGTCCCGCGTTTCTTAATTGATAACTAGGCTTTTGGTTACTGTGGATTATTGTGATATTGACGTTTCATTACGTAATACTGAGCGGAGGCGGGGGGAGCGTTTTCCCCCATTTGTTGTCAACATACCATTGGCCCGCACGAGGCGGTTTGCTTCATCCTTCCTAATGCGAACTGCTAGGGAATGGAATTCGCTCCCATCGTCTGTATTTCCGGACAGATACAACCTAGGGCTCTTCAAGGCTAGAGTGAATAGGCTATTACTGAACCAGTGAGTTACACCTTTGGCCTCCTCTGCACCTTCCACCAAGTGAAATAGAGGTCAATCACTGGTCAGTTCGTAGTAAAAAAAAAAAAAAAACTGTTTCGATGTTGAGTTTGGTACTGTAGTAAGACTTCAGATAATTCTCCAAAACAGTTTCATTTAATATCCGGATACCCTTTTTGCCCACGTTAAACACACGATTCAGACTTGTCTTGAGCCTTTACATTCTCTCTCTTCGATACATATCAATCAGAGAATCATTGTGTGTGATCTCTAAATTACAGAAAGTAATAGGTATTACAAGGGATTAGGTACAAATGATAAAATAGACAAATAACATAACTTTCCACGCTTTTCCAAGCCAATTTGAGGAAACCCTCACACACTACTAGTACCACATGCAAGTGATAAAGTTATTCGTTGAAGTAACCGCGCCGCGCATACATAAAATTCTCCAACGCTTTTTCGAATAATTTTATTCGTAAATTTGGCATCTTATTGTTTTGTACGTTTGACTTTTTTGTAATATTGTTGTTTTCAATAAAAGAGTAGGTAAGAACAGACTCTTATTTGAAATATTCACCTTTCCACGTTGTCGTTTATTGTTTATGTTTCGGTGTAGGTACGTCTGCGTCCGTGACGCATGTATGATAATTAATATTTAAACAATTATATTTCTAGATTTTCCTCCACTCGGACATTAACGATCTCTACAAGTACGTTCCTAAGGAAATGATGCCAACAGAATTCGGTGGGAACGCTGGCTCTTTGGATGACCTACATAGTAAGTCCTGCAACGGTTATGTTTTCGGTCATTTATACTTTAAATACAACATTGCCTACACTGTTATAAGAATTCTTGTTTACCGAAGACTGGGGTAACTTCGAAATATGTGGCGACTTTAAAAAGTAGTTTCGTGACGAACTCACTCATTTTTATCCACGTTTACTTCAATCAATGTTCTCATATCATATCATTAATCTCCATAGATCTTCTCTTCGTCTGCTAAACATTCACAGTTTATGAACAATACAAATTTTATAACAATTTTAGAACTATCAATATAACCCCAAAACTTTTTTAAACAGTATAACGGTTTAAGTATGACACAATTAAAATAACCCTCATCTCTTTTCCAGAATCCTGGGTGAAGAAAATGGAAGAGTACACTCCCTGGTTTGCCGAGCAAGAAAACATCAAGGCTGATGAGTCCCTCAGACCTGGGAAGCCTACGAACTACGACGAACTCTTCGGAATCGACGGAAGCTTCCGTCAACTAGTTATCGACTGATCAGTATCAATAAAAGCTTAACAAACGAAAACGATCCTTCCTCACAAATATTTCTTTTTAAAGCACAGGTCATTCCAAAGGAGTTGGAAAGATTTAAGAATCCTGTATCAACTGTTCTCTTTACAAAATTTACTTCTTTTCTAACTAACAAACTTCTCTTGAGTTATCAACTATTTTGAAAAGACCTGTGCAGTTGTAATCCAGATGTTTATTAATGTAATAACTATATACTGTGTACTGTAGAAACTTCTTCGTCAACAAAGTTTTCTTCATCTATTGTGTCTTAATTGTCACAGTTTTGTTTATTCCCACCATTGACTTACCCCAGTGACTTTTGGATCGTTTTTGCTTTCGTTCATCTTAAGTTTAGAAGCAACCCTGCGTTATTTTAAACACGTCAGTTAACCAAGTTGTTTTTTGATTTGAAAAGCAGGGTTTATATTAGTGGTAGCATATTTCTACTGTCGCTTGTCAGTTACCATTATCATACGGTGCTTGTTATTGTGGACCAAATATTATGTGGACCAAAGCTAGAGGTCTTTGCTCAATGTTTGCGGTGATATGTTTGATGTTTGCTTTGATTATTTTAAGCATTTTGAACCAATAAATACTCTTTTTATTAATTTGTCTTTGAATTAACTGCACGACTGGAATAACCCCCTCGTTCAAAAGCTACAAACTTGTCTCTGTCTTCCATATGTAAATTTCAAGTTTATAGATAACTAGCTTCTGCCCGCGACTTCGTCTGCGTAGAAAAACCTTCCTCTTGAATCACTCTATCTATTAAAAGAAACCGCATCAAAATCCGTTGTGTAGTTTTGAAGATATAAGCATACAAAGGGACATAGGGACATAGGGACAGAGGGACATGGGGACAGAGAAAGCGACTTTGTTTTATACTATGTAGTGAAGACATAATAAATGTTGTGTTATATTATTTATGATTAACATACATACATACATACATACCGTCACGCCTCTTTCCCACAGGGGTAGGCAGAGACTACTTTATTCCACTTGCTACGATCCTGACATATTTCTTTCGCTTCATCCACAGTCATCAATCTCTTCATACATGCTCGTCGGTTTCGGGTACTCCTGACCTGACCTTTTATTTATGATTAACGAGGTAAAAAATCAAAACTTTCGTTCTGATAGACTAAGCCTACTCTCAGAATGAGAGGATTTAGATTCTAGTTCCCATGCAAGCCCAATGCAGCTTACCTAGGATCTTCACACACACCATAAGTGCTTTGCAAACGTGTACTAGTTTCTTTACGATGAATTTGCATTAACATAATAAACGGAAAACTTAAAGATGAAATCATTAAAGCGGATGTTAGTATTTCTAAAACCGGCCAAGTGCGAGACGTATTCGCGCACGATGGGTTCCGTGCGGGATCTATAAAAATGGCAAAAAAATTGAGTCTGTTGTATGGGAGTCCCCCTTAAATTAATTGCATTATGTTTTTAGTATTTTTTGTCATACTGGCAACAGAACTACATCATCTGTGAACATTTTAACTGTCTAGCTATCACAACTCATGAGATACAGCCTGGTGACAGACGGACGGATGGACGGACAGCGAAGTCTTAGTAATATAATACACAAATCACGTCTTTATCCCTTACGAGGTAGACAGAACCTAAGGTGACAAGACACACAGGCTACGTTTAGCAAGATTGTGGGGCTAGATATAGATGGAAAATGGAATCAAAATAGTAGTGGGTTGCGAGTCGCATCGCCTATAACATGATTCCTATGATTTTCGCCCATTCCCCCGATGGGCTTGTACCATCTGCCCGGGAAGAGAAGCAACTGGTACACTATACTATACTGGGTCTGTTTTTTCTTTGCTCCCAGACCAGCATGGAAGTAGTAGTAGTCTTAGTAATACAGGGTCTCACGCCCTTTGGGTACGGAACTAAGAAGATTCGCAAGTTGAAAGAAAGAGAAGCTTACTCATTCTAACACTTTATTAGGTGCAATTAGTACTGAAGCGAGGCAACTGAAACCAGAAGCTAATGAAGATGGCGAAACATTGTAGCGACCCGTGAAGACAAGCAGTTTCCCAACGCTCAGCAGTCTGCACGCAACAAAACGTACGCAACTACGTACTGTTTACTCAACCCAGCAATTTCTGAGGGTTCCTTTTATCTCCATGCTGGTCTGGGAGCAAAGAAAAACGCAGAATGCACCAGTTGCTTCTCTACTCGCGCACAAATGGTAAAAGGACATCGAGGGAATGGGCGAAAATCATAGGAATCATGTTATAGGCGATGAGGCTAGCTATACGTCCGCAATCTTGCTAAAAGTGGCCTGTAGGTACCTGTTGCCTTGGGCTCTGTCTACCCCGCAAGGGATAAAGACGTGATTTGTGTATGTAAGGTTGCCTTCGCGGAGTTCCAATTTCTATGCCGTTTGCCTTTTGGGCATTTGAAGATACCTAACAAACCTAACCTAATTTTATTATATCTAGTGAGGATTTTTATAACAATGGGGCATAACAGTGGGACCACGAGGACTAACCTGAAAAAGAAAAAAATTACAGAGTGACGCATGTCAAAGACAGAAGCAGTATTCCTTCCAAATGCTTAAGAGTATCAGGCTCCAAGGCTCGCAGCGTGTATAAATAATGGTCTGGTCTTTAACATACCTGCATTAGTTATATCCCTTCTTCTAACACCGATCCATTACTCTGCCCTCCTACGGGAAAACGCAGTATGTACATATGAGCTGCATGCTGACTTACTGCGTTTTTCCTTTGGACGGCAGAACTGATAAACAATGTACCCGGCTTTAATGCTGTCCCAATACTGGCCTTTTAATACTGGTTTTAGTTACTGTAACGTGCAACAGCTACGGTTACACCTCACAGATGAAGTACCTGGGTTTAATGCTGTCCCAATACTGACCATTTCTCCCTGGTTTTGGTTACTGTAACGTGCAAAAGTTACAATTACACCTCACAGATGAAGTACCCGGCTTTAATGCTGTCCCAATGCTGGTTTTTTAATACTGGTTTTAGTTACTGTAACGTGGAACAGCTACGGTACAGCTCGCAGATGAGTACCTGGGTTAATGCTGTCCCAATACTGACCATTTCTCCCTGGTTTTGGTTACTGTAACGTGCAAAAGTTACAATTACACCTCACAGATGAAGTACCCGGCTTTAATGCTGTCCCAATGCTGGCCTTTTAATAACTGGTTTTAGTTACTGTAACGTGGAACAGCTACGGTACAGCTCGCAGATGAGTACCTGGGTTTAATGCTGTCCCAATACCGACCATTTTTCCCTGGTTTTGGTTACTGTAACGTGCAAAAGTTACAATTACACCTCACAGATGAAGTACCCGGCTTTAATGCTGTCCCAATACTGGTTTTAGTTACTGTAACGTGGAACAGCTACGGTCACAGCTCTCAGATGAGTACCTGGGTTTAATGCTGTCCCAAAACTGGCAATTTAACAGTGCTTTTGCTTACTGTAACGTGCAATAGCTACGGTTACCTACACCTCGCAGAATAGGAGTACTCGGCTTTGTTGCTGCCCAAATGCTGGCCATTAACACTGTCTCCTAATTCGCAAGTCACGCGCAACTAGTTATTTAATTCCTAATTCAACGCTCTACTAACCTTACCATCGCAATAGGACAGGCTTCCGGTTGCGTTGTGATAGTTTACCAATTCACTAATTACCGAACAGCGTGCAATCAAACGTTGTTGATCTAATTGATTTTTGTTTGATCGGGTTACATTGGCAAAACGTGGCTGGGGGAAACGTGTTCTTGAGTGGAGACCGCGACTCGGCAAACGTAGTGTAGGACGCCCTCCGGCCAGGTGGGATGACGATCTGCGAAAGACTGCAGGCAGATGCTGGATGCATCAAGCTGAAGACAGGGCGCTATGGCGCTCATTAGTTGAGGCCTATGTCCAGCAGTGGACTAATATAGGCTGATGATGATGATGATGATGGGTTACATTGCCAACTCGCCTTCTTTCTAACAAACTTTCCCCAACTTTTCAACAAAAGCTTCAACAACATGGCAATTAAAGTATACAACAATCTTAGCAACGACATCAAAAATTGTAACCCTATGGTAGCATTGATTAGAAGGGTGAAAGATTATTTTGTAATAAGACCATTTATTCGGTTGAAGAGTTTTTGCCAATGCCCTGGACAAATAGCTTAGAGGTATTTATAGTATTATTGTGTACGAGTTGAATTGTAATTCGAATTGAATTTCCTAATTACCGATCTAGACATTGACATTTAACTTTTTTATTATACTGTTACAATATACATTAGATTGAGACACAGTGCTATTATTATTTGCATGTATTTTGTACTTCCTACTAATATTATAAATGTGAAAGTTTGTGAGTATGGATGTTTGGATGTGTGTTACTCTTTCGCGCCAGAACGGCGAGACAGATCTGAATGAAATTTGGAACATATATAGATAGTCTGGAATAACACATAGGCTAGTTTTATCCCCGGAAAATTGCGTAATTCCTGCGGGATAGCGATAAACGAATTCTATGCAGACGAAGTTGCGGGCAACAGCTATTAAGCAAATAATTGAATTATTATGATAATGATTATGCTTATGAACAATGTTAAAAAAGTGGTACCTACAGTGGTTCTAGTTTCTTAATGCATTTGACAGTTACCGTGTTTCGAATAAACATGAATGAACAAGTGAATTTGGGATGAGAGCGAGTGGTTCGGACACAGTGGTGCTCAATGCAGCTGTTGCGCTTGCCCTCGATCTTCACAACATTATTTTTCATTCACACTGGTCTGGAAGCAAAGGATAAACATAAAATGTATCAGTTGCTTCCCTTCCCGCGCAGAAGTTCCCATCGAGGGAATGGATGAAATTATAGGAATCATGTTACAGGCATGCGGCTAGGAACCCATCACGACTTTGATGCCCCTTTTTCCACCTATACGCCCACAATTGGCATTGTCCATTTTTTTAGTATGCTCCAATTCGAAAACCATTTCGAGGAAAACCATCAATTATCCGATTTATCTTGTCCGATTTCAAAAATACTTTATGATTGCAGATATTTTTGTAAAAGCACTTTGAACCTTTGTTTGACCGAACGACCGGGTTTTTAGACAGAATCCAGCATCGAATGTTTGCCACAAAAATGAAAAAAAAAGTTTGGCTATGGCAACTGTCACATGTCACTGTCAAATCTACAAAACCATAGACAAAGCCGTTTTTTTTATAGCCAGCCGAACGAAGGCGATTGGGATTCTGTCTAAATTCACGAATTATCAAACAGCGAAAAAATATTTATTATTAATTAACAAAGCTACGTAAAAGCATAATATTCAAATTAGTTGCTTGAAATAGTCCATTTTATCAAATAAAGGTGTTAAAAGCACAGCTTAAAAAAAATGAGCAATTTCAATTATGATGAACGTGGTCTTTAGGCTCGTCTACCCCGTAAGGGATAAAGACGTGATTTACGTATGTATGATTATATGTTGCACGTGAGCAAGTTATCAATTCATATCTTTCAAGAGTATATTTAATTAGTAATCGCGTATCGATACTTAAATTATATCGGGTGATACGGAAAGGTCGCATGGGAAGTTAGACACACCTTCAATTCGCTGTCAAAGATAACGCTAGTAAAAACTATGTTTCCCGAAATAAACTATGTGTCACACCTAGCTAGCACGACAGCGCGCAAGAGCCACTGTTACAAAGTCTTCGACCTCAGGAGACCAATTAAAACAAAAGATTCTCTCAACTGTACTTTATTCAAATGTACGTTTGTAAGAACTTACTTCCACTGCCGTGCACTTTCGAACGGTCACGTGCAGTAGTGATTTGTGTATGTCTTTTATACTTACTAACATTAGCAATAAGCAATTACGTAAGTAACAAATTGTGGGTCCCAGTTACCCGAATAAAGAATTTTTTTTTTTTTTTTTATTTGAATGGGAAGGCAAACGAGCAAGTGGGTCACCTGATGGTAAGTGATCACCACGGCCCATAGACACCGGCAACCCCGGAGGGATTGCAGATGCGTTGCCAACCTAGAGGACTAAGATGCAATGCCTCTTGTGCCCGTAATTTCCCCGGCTGTCTTACTCTCCACACCGGAACACAGGAATTAATTATTATTATTATTATTACTTAACTCCAAATTGACTAATTTTGAAAATGCCCTAGTTAAAAAATCGCTCAGCCGGTAGGCAAAAAAAGAAAAAGCTTCGGTCGTGGGCTTGGTACGGGTGTGTCATTACAGGTGTAGTCACGGTAAAAAGAAACTCAGGGTGTACTTCCCTAGGGGAAATTGGTGGTCGCTGGCTCTGATGCAATCAGCCCGGGTGACCGGCGGGCACACCACCAAGTCTGGCTTGCAACTCCGTACTGATAACCCCTCCTGGAACGTAAAGAGGATGGATGAAAGTAGGCCAACTAAACAGATCTATATGGGGAGTGTAAATAGTTGCGTTGGGAGGGGAAGGCCTAGACGGACGTTACGGGTCAAAATAGAAGACGTTTTGAAAAAAAAAATCATCTTGTGGGGGGCCTTCCTACGCTGCGTCTTCCGACTGGTTGCCACTCGAGAACCTTCCGGCTCCATCGGTTGAATGGTAACCGTTGTTCGGGCTATGTCGGTCACCTTTGTTCTTCTGCGGATCTTATCATTTCTGATATGATCACGCAACGGAACTCCGAGCATAGCCCCCACCATTGCACCTTGAGTAATCGAGCCTCCTGATAACCCGTAGCTAAGTCCTTAGTATATTTACGCTCAATTGTAACCTAGCGGTGACCCGGAGGCTGATGCACGTAATACACCGACGAGCAAAAATCACTTGTGCAAAGTTGTATGAAATGTATGCCCAGTTATTTTGCTCGTCACTTTACTATGGAAAGAGATGACGTACGTACTTATCACGCACACTATGTCAAAATTTGTAACGTTCCTTTAAACACATACCATAACCCGTCACATTGTAACAAAACATCCCCCCCCCCTACTCTAAAATTTCTTAAATATTAAAAATATGTATTTAAAAAAACTGACATTTAAATTTATTTCGAATAAATTCTACTAACGCCTAATAACGCGCCTAACGTACCTAAGCTACCTAACTCAATCCAACGCTTACTTAATATATGAATTTAGTAAAACCGCCTACTAATAAAATATATATGTCGTTAAAGCCTAACAAACCTATACTGGTCGTGATACGTGATATATTGAAGATATGGCCATGTGATCGTCTAGTGCGTGAATCGTCTAGTAATTAAATTAAATACCCTTCGTTGTGTCCGCATCCTACGTAACCCTGGGAACGTTTAGTGAAGAGTAAAGATTGATCTACCTACAAATTAAAACTATCATATATACGCGACGGCTAGCAATACATTACTTAAAGGATTTTAGTTTGCGCTGACTAAAAGAAATGACGATTAAGTTATCTGATTGGAAGGAAGTTTATGCCGAGTTAATGAAGCATAAAGTATATAGTTAGGTGATCATTTGGGCAAGTATGGAAATAAGTCAAACATATTTAATAAATTATAAAGATCGTCAAGTAGTAGTATACGGTAAAGTAAGTAAGTCGATGGCTAATAGCGTAGCAAGGAAACACGTTATGATTAAAGTTTCATGGAGAACTATGGAATGTAAATACAGAATACTTTACTACACACGCGCTTGCATTTAAGATATTCATACTTTAAAATAAAATGTGTTTTCATGGATCTAACAGAATGTAGATAACCTGTAAATTAGTCTATTAGACGTTATGCTGAGATACTGATCAACTTATGATCAACTTAAGGAAATCCGCTGTTAGGAAGTAAGTATGTACACAAAATCAGATTGTCAATGGAAAATAGAAGTGCACATTATAAACACAGTTATAAAAGATATGTGAAATATTAATTATTTCCCCCCCTTATCCCCGACCGTCACAGTAGACCTTAATAGGCATGAGTTTGGGTTCCCTTCAATAGAGAACAGCAGTCTGAGTTTGATTTCGAGTAGTATTATTTCACTACTGTATGACTTCATACTGTACTTCGATATAGGCAACTAGCCAAACCAATGCGCTACCGGATGAGGTATGGTCTCCCCGTCCATGGTTCAATAGTGATATGAAATTACTCACTTTAATAAAGACTTCAATTTACAAGCCTAATAAATAACATGTACACTGTTATTGTAGTAACTTTGCGATCGCAAAGAATAGTTTCACAAGGTAAATCAATCATGTGATGATGATAGCAGATTCCATTTCCACTATTAATTGATCATAATTTAGATGATGATGGTGGTGATGACTCTCAATGCATTTGTAGTGCTTCCCGATCTAGGTAAAACAACTACATGCGAGTCTTGACGACGTAAAATTGGTTTCAAATGAGGTGTTGATTAATCTACCCTCAAAACAATCCAGCCAAGGCAAATTCAACAATTAGTGAAAGTAAATGATTCAAAAGTAAGTAATTCATATGACCGTTGAATACAGACATAATGAATAAGTAAGACTGCATAATATCAGCCTAAGCTCACATATCACAAACAAAGTAACACAAAACAAAGAAAACACTCACTCAGTATTTCCTCCGTGACAGCTGCGTAAATCAGGAACTCTGAAAATAGTACACCCTAATAACCTATGAACCCTATCCATGTCTAATTAGAAACCTATGCTACATTTGTATATCTCACAGCTAGAGGTGATGGTTACCTCACATTTACATTAATTGCGTGGTGTGTAATGTGACTAAGCTGAACTAACTAGGGGGATGAGGTGGCATCCTCGGTGTGTACCTAACCCTATTTCCTACGCCATGTGTAATAACCCCATCCGCTGGCCGAAACCAGGTTGCGAATGGAGTAGGGCGGAGAGATAGTTGTGCGAATAAATAAATATATAGATATAGAGACTAACGCCACCAGTCCTATGCACTGACCAGCAGATACACAGAGCCTGATAACGCTAGGGGGAAGTTTCCCGACTGCCATACGGCAGACGAGCGCCAGGTCGATCCCCAACGCCTGACTCCGTCCCGAAAGACGTTAAACCCCAAGCTTTGTTAACACCGCCAGGTTGCCTTGGGGCCGGGAACCTCGTCCCGTAAAGTCCCTACTTCAAGCGTGACAGACTTAGAACACACAATCAGAACTCATGGCCAATAATCAAACGTCATGAAAATGACGATGATGGTGGTAATTTCTCTGCCGATACCCCGGACTCTGGGCACCGATCATGATACTGACGGCTAAAGGTGTCCTGGCCGCAGAGAAATCGGATTAGGGAAGGATCAAGGATATTGGTGAGGTTGGTATGGTAATTGGTTCACGAACACTGATTGCGAAGCACAATAAACAATTCAACAATTAAATTACGTTAAATAATTAAATTAAATAATTAAACTTTGTCAAAGTAAATAAACTGCGAACCGATATCGCTTCCAACAGCAAGACCTCGCTTGAAGAAATTTCGAAAATCACTCATCCCGATTCCCTGAAGAGCCGTTCCTTTTATACCGCTAAGTCTGCATCATCTCAGACATTAGCGTTTTTAGCATCATAAGCCTCATCTCCGACACCGTCCTCTTCTGCGTTTTCTGCATCTTCTCAGACATTAGCGTTTTCAGCAACATAAGGCTCATCTCCGACACCGTCCTCTTCTGCGTTTTCTGCATCTTCTCAGACATTAGCGTTTTCAGCAACATAAGGCTCATCTCCGACACCGTCCTCTTCTGCGTTTTCTGCGTCATCTCCGACATTTCCGACATTTGAACCAAAACGATCCTTACGCTCTACCCAATAAGGTCGAATTTCGCTATTCCCCGTGAGTCTCGGACCGTATACATACAACTACATACATACCTGTTTTGTGGTTAGTCTAGCGTGTGAAAGAGATAGAACGCACCTCAGATACAACCAACATGAAACAACACGATCAATGAAAATTACGTCAATTCATTCTAGTTGCGAGGAAGCGCGTACGATGCTGTTTACGCAATTATCGAACATTTTAGTGTCATGTACTACCTGTGTAGTTTATTCAGCCTTTATACAGTATTTTAGTACCTTCCTGCGCAATCTATTCATCCAATTCCTATCACCCTCGTACAGAAATTCCAGCTTGATTATTATTTAGTCTATACATCTTATAAAAAAAAGGAAAAGGAAAGACTTACATAAAATAAAATAAAATGTTTTTATTTCAGATTATAAATCCATATTATGTTAGTATCAGTGATTACAAAACTAGTGTTAGTCAACATTAATAATAATAATTAATAATATATTCTAATATTATTAATTGACTATGGGCAACTCCCAATCATATATTTGTGAAATTAACGGTAAAATACGCTATGTACCGTTACAACCACCCCCCAATGTTTACGCAAGTGGAAAGCTGACAAGCTCATAACTGAAGTAAACAGTTAAATTCTCTTGTATTCACAAATATATGAACCTTCAAAATCGATCACTCTTAATTTATTAGCATTTTTCCCATGAGTGTATTTGGAATGTGTGGTGTGTTTTTAGACCGAAAGGTAGTAACTAAGGTAACAACTGAACCCATCAAGTTCACGACTAAATAATTATGAACGAATATCACCCTCACAAGGCAGTCTAGTCTTAGATAGGGAGACTGTTTTGTGAGAACAATCCACGGCTCTAGTAGCACGTATGACCAGTCCCGCCATACCAGTCTTGCTCCTGCATATCGACCGAATATGGAAATTCCGGAAAAATCCCTTCCAAAACCAGACTACGTTAATAGATATTGGGCCATAACCATCCGTTAATCAATAGTCTCATTTGAAAGGTCCCTTCAATACAGTAATCGCTATTCCTTCGGTGAGTGTGTAGTGTGTGAAGATTTAAGCATTGCATCCTAGCTTCTGCTTGGTTGCACCACATGTAAAGTAATGATATTCTGGTGCCAGCCTCATAGCTGATGTCAATTTGACTTAACCTAACTCCATTCGCACTGGAAAATCATTTGTAGTGTGCTGTTCAGGGGTTGAATACCAATAAACCGTCCTTATTAACCCCAAATTTGCTAAGTTGCTGCAGCCCCTCATACTATAGCATAACGTCATTTTGGTCTCGTCAAGAAGTCAACATAACATCAATACACAACATTGTTCTTCCTTCCCCATTCCAATCGCAATTTCATACCTAGCTACACCAAATCAGCAATTTTATCAGGTAACTTAGACGTAAGTGAAATATATATAACGGACTGATTCAGTCGTTATTTTTCGAAGGTTCATACAAATAGACAAAAACAATTACATCACCACATCTCGCAACAAGTGCAAAACAACCTTGTCTGTGCAATATGCGCACTGACACGCAACTTGAAAATTGAAAATATAAAACACGCAGGCAAAGCCGTCCAACACCCTATGTTACGGAGTTGCAAGGCAACCGTTTCCATCCTAATTAAATCAAATTAGCTTAATTTAATAATTTATCCATCCATCCTACTTATTTGTAAGAGCCAATCGCTTTCCACCAGCACAAGTCAAATCTACTAACCTTAAATTATTTTCCCGCACTTATATCTACTCCATTCTATAATTAGCATAACATAACCTTATGATAAACTTAATGGATTAATTCTATGATCTTAAAGCTAAGACTTATAACTAGACTAAACCCGTGGTAGCTCAATATTCTAGCCTGCGACCCAACTCGTGGCAGGGTTCGCACCCCCCAGAGTCTTCCAGAATTCAAACAGGGTAACGTGAGAAAACCCGCGGCGCAAATTAATAGGTGAAGTCTCCAACCCACACAAAGCCCGCGCAGAACCTAGACGATGTCGTTGAACAATTGGATAGACTTAACTAAATACTAAAGAAAAATATTTAATCCTGAAAATGTTAATGTAAAATATCCAGAAAAGATAATCGCTAAGATCAAGACATTCGTACTTACTTACATTTCCAGTAATAAGGTATTTAATTCCAGAACAAACACATTCAAAATACTCTAGGTACTATGCCCAAATAACCACCAACTCAATCATAAACTCAGATAGTCTATAGGTAGATAACGTATGAAGCCGATAGGTAATGCGTGAATATGGTGTACGCACATACGAATAAAGTTAAGAACAGGAAAAGAACAAGTGATTGTAATACTTATGCAAGTACCTCTTACGTCAAAATAATCATTACTTCCCTACAGTTGACACAAATTCATGTATTTTTTTTTTCAAATGGATAATATTATGATAATTAGTTAAGGCAATGATCTGTCTAAAATATTCAAAATTCCTACTACTCTGGTTACCGCCAACCGAGTTTACACTATCATCAACTATGCAGACTAGAGGGCGTTATGAACAAAAATACAACAATTAACGTTGATGCGTATCGAACCTTTTCATAATACTAACTTTCAAAGTATTCAATTATCTTTATTGCCTTGAAAAGTACGTTTAAAATAAACAACTATTTTAATTTTGTTTAAAATTAGCCTACTGTAAGTTATCAATCGAAAGTCATAAAACGAAACGCAACAACAATTCAATAGTAATCATTTAAATAAGGGTAGGCATGCGCTGTACCGCGCCGGCCCGATCAAACTACCCTTCCTTTTTTATGCGAGCGTACTGCCACGGTGTTGATATATTTGTTAGACAAACCTTGACCTTAAGTAATGGACATACTGGGTTACTAAATATGTTCGCTTCTCGTATTTGTGAATGACTACGCTATATAGCAAAAGCCAACTTAATATACTGTTACGTAACTGACACAATGTTATCAAAGAGTAAATTTCCTCAAGAATTAAACGATAAAGTGTGAATTGAATTACAATATGCAAAGGAAGCCAACATCTTAAAGTTGAATGCGAGTGGTAGATTCCTACTAAGTGTGCTCATTTTTTTTATAGAGTTCCATACTATCTTGTACCTTAAAGGAAATTTGTGTAATCGGTTACTACGTCCGTTCGCATCTTATATATCTGTGAATGTCTACGCTATCGTAAGGCTAACTTGGTAAACCGTTAAACAAGAACTGCTATAGTAAATAAGAACTGAACGATAGTAAAATGTTTAGAATTATTTCTGAAATCAGAAAATAAGTGCGAATGATAATTCTACACGAAAAGAAAACAACGAAATTGTAAAGTTGACTCGAGTGTCGAGTTTTACGAGTTCCAAGTGTGTGTGTCCGTTGATCACACCGTAATTAGGTACTCTATTTATTGATTACAGGAAGATCTATAAAAGTTTTAAAAATTTGCGTAGCTAAAATAATTTGTTAAAACATGTGCTCACGCACCGCGGCACCACCTCGCCAACGTCACACGAACTATCAATCGTAACACCGAGCATAGTTCAAGAAAGCTTTAAGCGCCTCTACAAGATGCGCCGGACCGTGCAGCACCAGTGCTGCCCCCTATCAATTAGGTTTTAAGTTTTTGTATGTATTTATATAGAGTCATTCTCTCAAGACAAACATTCGTTTACCACCTTAGTATCGTAACGGTCACAATAAAATTATAGTTAAAAATATCAAATAATAACCAGTCATTCTACCCTGCGTTGTACTAGACCCCAATATAGGCAGGAGTTGATAGAGACTGAGAAGGGAGAGCAAAACCTGAGGCTGACTGCAGCGACCTACCAGATCCCCAACACATGTGCTTATATGCCAATAACCAATATAAAATGAGTCCACACTACGTACATTTTGCTTAAGGGCAGGGATCTTTTGTCACTGGACTATCATAGATACGGCCGTTCATAGTGAACAATACTATACTAGCCTAACCATGTATGTACCTGCATACCTATAAACTTGCATTAGGCCCGTTACCATGTCTATCTGTCTTCGTAATCTATAAATATAAAACGACCTCACACTATCTTCGTTTTACCTAGGCACCGGGCTCTATTAACACTGGATTGTTATATTCACTAGCCTATCTACATACATACATACATATACACTCACAGAATTACAATGACATACTTACAATTCTGAACCTATTTTTCATGAAATATATTCGGCTCTGAAAATGTTTAACACAATACGACAAATTCATAATAACAAAACAAAGCTTACCCGTACTAATTACAAAAGACAGGGATTTCTATATTCTATTGAACTAAAGCTCAAAATTATTATTATCATCTTTCTGGGATTGTAGCAAGTGAAACAAGGCATTATCGTAGAAAGTCCTATCTACCCCTATGAGAAAGCGGCGTGATGATACGTACGTATTATCAAAGTCGTGACGTAAACAAGGCACTAATTGTGCATCTAAAATCTAAGTAGTAGCCGCTGAACCAATTTTAATGATAATATTTGTTGTTCAAATATAAGATTGTATGAAATCTGGAAAAGCCGTAACAAAGACACATTATTGGGTTTAAAATTTAACTGATACATTATCCTGAAGCCCCTGCATAGTAATGAATATACAAATACCGTTGGAGCTACCTGTAAGTACACTACTAGATAAATAATTATACAAATTACTTTACCTACCTACAGTATGAATAACCGCTACATATTCAGAACCAAAGCGTGTTCTACTATCAATCGTATTTGTGGAAAGGAGGTAGAAAACGTGAATCATTAGTCAATTGATATAATCACTTCAAAATGTTATCCTACCCTATTTTATTCTATACTACTATCCTACTAATAAAAATATAAATCTTAACGTACCTATGTGAGAATGTATGTGTGCATTGGTGTACATGTGAAAAACAAGTAGGTACCTGAAGTGAACGAGCCACAACCTATTGGACTCTACCCAACAAATAAACAAACAAACAAACAAGCATATGAAATTTGCAAGATAAATAAAAGCTTGCACACTATGAAGTTGTACCTATAGGAACGTAATACACATTCCTTAACATACCTATCTACCATCATTATTTCTATCATCATCACCATTATCACTATCCACTATCATAAACATCATTATCTAACAACTAACGTCATCATAATCATCATCAGCCCACACACGTCCCACCGCTGGGCACAGAACCCCTGTCCGAATGAGAGGACGCCTACCAAGGCACCTGAACGGGCCTACCCACCATATTGTATACCTAATTTACTGATCTTACGAGTACCTATCAAATTTTTATTAAAGTCAACCTTTGAAACAACCACAATACATACGAGCTTAGAGTCAGTGTATTTCTTAATGATACTGACAGCATAAAATAAGAAAGGAAAGCATCGATGATGGGCAAGAAAGCATTTCAATACCAACTAAAACTTACTTAAAGTCAGCCTTTGTCTAAATTTCTACAGTAAAATCTAATGTAGACTTACTAGCATTCCAGAGTAAACAATGACATGAGCGTGTCCTATCAACCGACACCTCCTACAGAGAAATAATAACTGAACTATACTTATATACTATACACTACAATTTTTAAATCAAAATTTGAAAAAGACAATCCTATGACCAACGGTGGCCATCCTGCCTTCTCATGGTGTAATACCTACCTACACTAAATAGAATCAGTCTATTATAATATAACTTTGTCATCATTTGATACCCCTCCCTAATGATATCATAGCTCTATCAATCATAGATATATCTACCTTGTGTTTTATTTTAAAGCTGAAGATGGTAAGAGTTCTAGATAATCTCAGTCTTTGTTGGAAGGCCTAAGAAAGACAAACTATAACTCACACTCAATACATACTTACAACTATACCCCATGACATGACTTTTATGTTTTGACTAAAATACCCCCATAAACATAACACACATAACTTACTATTGCCAAGTATTCACAGGCACCTACAAAGCTCATACAACCGTAATGAAAAATCAAAATGAACAAGAGTACATTCACTAATACAGTAAATCAATCTAAATGCTCCGAGATAGGTACAACTGTCACTTAACATAAAACTCGCAGCAGTTGCATACTGTAGCTGTAATTTCAACATCACCGATTTTCGAACACAATTTTTATAACATTTCTATTTTTATTTTGTAAACACGACATACATACTAGTCATTACTACCGTTCGAAAACTTAATCAGTTTGCTAAAACTGAGCATACATACTTTATTTTTACAGTCTGCGTCTACCTACCCTAAGTGCCTTAGCATTAGCACTTGCGCCTGCCTTAGTAGTAAAATTTCCTGACAAATATAACAAGGGTTCCTCAATATCAAACCCCGGCCACGAACTACTCTAAAGAGCCTATTAAAAATATCAATTTTCCCCACAAGAACACTACCCCCGTTCACTAGCTTACTATAATCACCGTAATTAAAAACAATGTAGTTATTACACCCCCCCGACCTTGCAACCTTAAAAACCTTACTAGTATTCTTAGCCTAATGGGAATCATTCAAAGATAACTATGCACCCCCCCGACTTTACAATCTTATAAATCTAGCGTACATTATAAGCAATGTTACCTATAAAAGTATCAGAATAATTTATATACCCTATCTGGTTATTCAAGACACTGTAATCATAAATCTACCTACAGTCAAATGAACATTCAATTTTAATTTAATAGTGCATCTAAAATAGTAATTCGTTTACTAACTAGTTAAATATTCTAACACGTTCTTAAGTCACGAAAATATTTTGTATCTACTCCGGGAACCCTAAATCAACTTTTATAATGAAGGTAGGTATCACATTAACCAAACCGAAATCTACCCTAATCGAGTCGACAATTCGAGAAGTCCACCTATATTTGACCGGCTTATATCTATCCTTCCAATTAAGGGGCAATTCTATCGCTGCATCCGACATGCACTGTAAACACATTACATACACACGGGAAGTCACGTCTATACCACTACGGGGTAAACAGAGCCTATGGCAACATTAGAGAAAGACATTAAATTACCATAATATGCTACGATAGTAAAAAAAACACAACCTAAAACCATCAAAAGCACCTATCTTAATAGTAATAAACCTAAAATAATTACACAAAAGATCCACGAATGGGTGAAACTGTACCGTAGGACCCCTAGATTAAGATCAGATAAACCTAAAGTAACGTAAGTGCAAAAATGGTAACAACATTTTTATTGGCTAAACTAATTTGAGACAAGTTCGGCGACTCAATGAGGCGAACGCAACAGTGTAATTCCTCCTTAAGATATAATCCTACCAACGTAAAATGTTAACATTATTGTTAGTTGGCTAGCAGTATCCTACCTAGAACGGACGTCGTTTAAAATAAGGGTGCAAATGGATACAATAAATTTACAACAATAATGACCGAACGTAATATATAAGTGCTTACATCAACTACGAGTGGACTGAACAAGTTTAGTGAAAAAGAACAGAGTTTACATCTTAAAATGCAAAAATGATTGTTAGTTAGCTAGTAGTATCCTACCTACAACGGATATTGTTTATATTCTAAAGGTAAGAGTGCGAAGTGGATAAGAAATAGCAAAGATCTTCACGGAACGCAATGAATGAGCGAGATCATGAACCAATGGAACTATGGAATGAAGTGGACCAATGAATGGTTACGACAATAACGATAAGATAATATTAAGTGCAAAGTGAACCAAGAGAATGTGAAAACATCATGACAAAACGTGACTACCAAATATCATAACAGAACTTGAACTATGAGTGCTTATAGTAAGTGTCATGAAAATAAAATGCTACAATAATAATATAGAAAATTATGTAAAGATCAATATTACAATTTTATTCTAAAGGTGACTGTTTTATTGAACTATATCCGACTAATAATATATTTTAGTAACCTATAGAAGATACCAATCCTTACTCTCACTTTTCCATTACACGGCAACACTGTGTCCAACAATTGCTTTTTATAAAAAAGCAACTGTTGGACAATTCCTAGGTAACCTACCTATGTTGAAAGTTTAAGAGACAAACAGACTTATAAAATACGAGCTAAAAGTATCATCTTATTACGATAAGATATTATAACGAAATAATAAATTGAGCTATGTATTATCAGCTAACGAGTATTGATATCGACCTAAATAAACCAGGACCTAAAATAATCCCAAATCCTGGTCACGCGAACCACTGTAACAAAACATCCCCCCCCCCTACTCTAAAATTTCTTAAATATTAAAAATATGTATTTAAAAAAACTGACATTTAAATTTATTTCGAATAAATTCTACTAACGCCTAATAACGCGCCTAACGTACCTAAGCTACCTAACTCAATCCAACGCTTACTTATATGAATTTAGTAAAACCGCCTACTAATAAAATATATATGTCGTTAAAGCCTAACAAACCTATACTGGTCGTGATACGTGATATATTGAAGATATGGCCATGTGATCGTCTAGTGCGTGAATCGTCTAGTAATTAAATTAAATACCCTTCGTTGTGTCCGCATCCTACGTAACCCTGGGAACGTTTAGTGAAGAGTAAAGATTGATCTACCTACAAATTAAAACTATCATATATACGCGACGGCTAGCAATACATTACTTAAAGGATTTTAGTTTGCGCTGACTAAAAGAAATGACGATTAAGTTATCTGATTGGAAGGAAGTTTATGCCGAGTTAATGAAGCATAAAGTATATAGTTAGGTGATCATTTGGGCAAGTATGGAAATAAGTCAAACATATTTAATAAATTATAAAGATCGTCAAGTAGTAGTATACGGTAAAGTAAGTAAGTCGATGGCTAATAGCGTAGCAAGGAAACACGTTATGATTAAAGTTTCATGGAGAACTATGGAATGTAAATACAGAATACTTTACTACACACGCGCTTGCATTTAAGATATTCATACTTTAAAATAAAATGTGTTTTCATGGATCTAACAGAATGTAGATAACCTGTAAATTAGTCTATTAGACGTTATGCTGAGATACTGATCAACTTATGATCAACTTAAGGAAATCCGCTGTTAGGAAGTAAGTATGTACACAAAATCAGATTGTCAATGGAAAATAGAAGTGCACATTATAAACACAGTTATAAAAGATATGTGAAATATTAATTATTTCCCCCCCTTATCCCCGACCGTCACAGTAGACCTTAATAGGCATGAGTTTGGGTTCCCTTCAATAGAGAACAGCAGTCTGAGTTTGATTTCGAGTAGTATTATTTCACTACTGTATGACTTCATACTGTACTTCGATATAGGCAACTAGCCAAACCAATGCGCTACCGGATGAGGTATGGTCTCCCCGTCCATGGTTCAATAGTGATATGAAATTACTCACTTTAATAAAGACTTCAATTTACAAGCCTAATAAATAACATGTACACTGTTATTGTAGTAACTTTGCGATCGCAAAGAATAGTTTCACAAGGTAAATCAATCATGTGATGATGATAGCAGATTCCATTTCCACTATTAATTGATCATAATTTAGATGATGATGGTGGTGATGACTCTCAATGCATTTGTAGTGCTTCCCGATCTAGGTAAAACAACTACATGCGAGTCTTGACGACGTAAAATTGGTTTCAAATGAGGTGTTGATTAATCTACCCTCAAAACAATCCAGCCAAGGCAAATTCAACAATTAGTGAAAGTAAATGATTCAAAAGTAAGTAATTCATATGACCGTTGAATACAGACATAATGAATAAGTAAGACTGCATAATATCAGCCTAAGCTCACATATCACAAACAAAGTAACACAAAACAAAGAAAACACTCACTCAGTATTTCCTCCGTGACAGCTGCGTAAATCAGGAACTCTGAAAATAGTACACCCTAATAACCTATGAACCCTATCCATGTCTAATTAGAAACCTATGCTACATTTGTATATCTCACAGCTAGAGGTGATGGTTACCTCACATTTACATTAATTGCGTGGTGTGTAATGTGACTAAGCTGAACTAACTAGGGGGATGAGGTGGCATCCTCGGTGTGTACCTAACCCTATTTCCTACGCCATGTGTAATAACCCCATCCGCTGGCCGAAACCAGGTTGCGAATGGAGTAGGGCGGAGAGATAGTTGTGCGAATAAATAAATATATAGATATAGAGACTAACGCCACCAGTCCTATGCACTGACCAGCAGATACACAGAGCCTGATAACGCTAGGGGGAAGTTTCCCGACTGCCATACGGCAGACGAGCGCCAGGTCGATCCCCAACGCCTGACTCCGTCCCGAAAGACGTTAAACCCCAAGCTTTGTTAACACCGCCAGGTTGCCTTGGGGCCGGGAACCTCGTCCCGTAAAGTCCCTACTTCAAGCGTGACAGACTTAGAACACACAATCAGAACTCATGGCCAATAATCAAACGTCATGAAAATGACGATGATGGTGGTAATTTCTCTGCCGATACCCCGGACTCTGGGCACCGATCATGATACTGACGGCTAAAGGTGTCCTGGCCGCAGAGAAATCGGATTAGGGAAGGATCAAGGATATTGGTGAGGTTGGTATGGTAATTGGTTCACGAACACTGATTGCGAAGCACAATAAACAATTCAACAATTAAATTACGTTAAATAATTAAATTAAATAATTAAACTTTGTCAAAGTAAATAAACTGCGAACCGATATCGCTTCCAACAGCAAGACCTCGCTTGAAGAAATTTCGAAAATCACTCATCCCGATTCCCTGAAGAGCCGTTCCTTTTATACCGCTAAGTCTGCATCATCTCAGACATTAGCGTTTTTAGCATCATAAGCCTCATCTCCGACACCGTCCTCTTCTGCGTTTTCTGCATCTTCTCAGACATTAGCGTTTTCAGCAACATAAGGCTCATCTCCGACACCGTCCTCTTCTGCGTTTTCTGCATCTTCTCAGACATTAGCGTTTTCAGCAACATAAGGCTCATCTCCGACACCGTCCTCTTCTGCGTTTTCTGCGTCATCTCCGACATTTCCGACATTTGAACCAAAACGATCCTTACGCTCTACCCAATAAGGTCGAATTTCGCTATTCCCCGTGAGTCTCGGACCGTATACATACAACTACATACATACCTGTTTTGTGGTTAGTCTAGCGTGTGAAAGAGATAGAACGCACCTCAGATACAACCAACATGAAACAACACGATCAATGAAAATTACGTCAATTCATTCTAGTTGCGAGGAAGCGCGTACGATGCTGTTTACGCAATTATCGAACATTTTAGTGTCATGTACTACCTGTGTAGTTTATTCAGCCTTTATACAGTATTTTAGTACCTTCCTGCGCAATCTATTCATCCAATTCCTATCACCCTCGTACAGAAATTCCAGCTTGATTATTATTTAGTCTATACATCTTATAAAAAAAAGGAAAAGGAAAGACTTACATAAAATAAAATAAAATGTTTTTATTTCAGATTATAAATCCATATTATGTTAGTATCAGTGATTACAAAACTAGTGTTAGTCAACATTAATAATAATAATTAATAATATATTCTAATATTATTAATTGACTATGGGCAACTCCCAATCATATATTTGTGAAATTAACGGTAAAATACGCTATGTACCGTTACAACATGAATATGAAACATGGCGTTGGTCCACCAAGGTCATGTCATATGACAGAGGAGAAAGCTCGCGCTACCTGCGCCTTTCATAAAGTGATTTCTGCGTAAGACTAACCAATATTTATTTGTCCAGCTTTCAAATAATTAAACAACGTAGTTGTTATATTCTCTTTGATGTAAATCCGCAGATCCTGAACAAGTAATATCTATTACCTATGTATAGTCCACATCAATATCGGTATGCCTACTCGAAAACTAACTCTACGAATTTCCAAAGTCACAAAATTTACCAACATTTTGTTTTACTTTTTAAAAATCTCTTTAAAAAGTGCAATATTTGAAGCCGGTGCGCTCTTTTTAGGGCCCCATATTTGGAAAGAAACTGGTAGAGTTTCGCGCATTTTTCTCGCGGTGGCGCAATCCGCAAGGCCTACGAGGTAACCACCTGCGGATATTGGTCAGGCAGAGTGCACAGTTAACATCTTAAAACGACCATTTATATCGTACTTTATTTAAAATTTCATCAACAATGGATTGTATAACGGACTACACTAAATTGCAGTGGAATAATACATTTTTGGGTCGAATTTACCTAAAGTAAAGGGATATCTCAAGGATCCATTTACATTTTACATGCCATCTATGTATTGTATCCCAACAGCAGATTTTACATTTGAATTGAGAATCTTAGTATTAATGAATATTTTCTTGACATTTTGGAATGATAAACTATTTGAACAGAAAAATAGTTTTCTACCTATATATAGCAACTGATATGTAGGTACTATTTGTTTTAGAAAAAAATGGCAAGGACACGCCACTTATTATAAAACATACACTCAGTGTAAGTTTTGGATATTATTGGTGTTTTGTTTATATGGGAATTATTTAATAAGTTACACAGTTTTTGACGTTGGCATAATTGAATTTTTTTAATTCTTTATATAAATACACATGACACCAGATCAAAGATTATCCTGTCAAAATTGTGTTACGGAAGCGAAATTTCCATTTTCTATGACAGCTGTACATTCAATGGCGCGGGAATTATAGCTTCGCTATACACACTTGGTTTAGTCGTACGTTAGCGCTTGCGCAGAAAGGTGATGTGACTGCGCATCCTCTTCATCCCACCACGCTCTTCGGAGGCTTTTTGTTCGAATATTTTTAAAGATTTTTATGTTCTGAAGCCATGAATTGTAAGCTTGTCTGTTATTTTTTGTGTCGAAACATGTATGAACGAGTTATGCGTTGTTTTGGTTTGTATTTTAATCTATTCTATAATTTTATTACAACATTAGACTAAGTCAATATTTTTTTTAAGTTTCAGCTTTGTTGGTCCAGTCTTGGTGTTTTTGATGGTCAAACTTGTGGGTAGACAACACCACACTACTTTTATGCAAAGTTGCAATGTTAAATTTATTCAACACTAGTTGTTGTCCGCGACTCTGTCTGCGAAGAGTTCGTTTGTTGCTATATTGCGGGACTTATGCTATTTTCCAGAATAGAAGAAAGAAAACCTAAAAAAGTTCAGTTAGATAAAGTATCTTTGTTTAAAATGTCATGCAAATACGTTCAGCAGTCTCAACGTGAAGATTTAATAAACATACACATTCATACATATATAAACCTTGTAAAAAGGGGATCGCAGAAAAAATACAAATAAACTATAGATCCAGAAAAAGCCGAAAAACTCAGAAGAAAAGAAAGAGAAAACGGTATCACACAAAAGTTATTTTTAGAGAGGGTGGGCAAATTTAAATTTTGCTGGCAACCTAAAATATGTAATAATGTGTATAGATATTTAGCACTTATTATTACTATGTTTCTTGTTAAAATCCAAAAAAAAAAATAAGAAGAAAGAGAGAAAACCTTTATTATTTTTGCAAAACACACAAGTAGAAGAGCATACACACAATTTTATAGAGAAGAAAGACAAAAAAAACACACACATTAAAAAATAAATCATCTTTCGCAAAAGTGAAACGGTCGCTGGCTCAGCATTACGCTGAGGTGTTGTTAGACACCTGACATTCCATAGGTACTCTAAGGGGCGATTTTTCAATCGTCAGATAAGCCCTATTCGACGGACAACTCTATGGGTGTCTGTCAGTTAAGTGCTTTATCTGAGGATTGAAAAATCGGCCCTTATTTTGTTATAAATTACCTTGTAACAATAATTAAAAAGTAACTAACATGGAGCATTGAGCACTTTTGAGACCAAATAAAGCTATTTTAAATTAAACCTTTAAAAGCATGGTATAAGATACAGCCTACCACTACAAGAACAAAAAACTTTTTTTTAATGTTAGGTATTTACTTTTTTCCAATATTTGTTTTAGCGAAAAAATATTCATATATCTAAAGGTTAAATTAAATTAAATTTTAGAGTGTATCAAACAACCACTGTTCCGAAACTCCATTTGACACGTTTTTAGGCATTGCTGTAAATTTTAATCAGTTTCCCATCTTATATTTTAAAAGTCAAAATATTCACAAAACCTTCTTCGTAACCATTATAAACGCGCCTTAACTTCCAGTAAAGACTGCATCACACTTCATTTGCCTTCATTTAGTTGCCTAAGAGACGCTCTCAGTATCAGTATCTTATCCTGCCCAGTGCGGTACCAGCCACGAAAGGCAGCGCACGGTCAGTTGTGAACTGGTCGCAGTATTTCGTAACCGAGAACCGAATTCAATTTTTGACGAGGACAACCAGTTGAGAAAGTAAGTCAAGATTTATTTAATTAGTAGGAAACCATTTTTCTCCATGTTGCTCTTCGTAAAAAAATGAGTGCGTTTATAAAATAAACGTTCAAAAAAATTTTTTTTCTAATATTATGTGTCTGATATAAAATTATGATTAAATAAAAAAATATAGTTTCAAATTTGTTTTTGAGCATATTTTTGTGGCCATGTTTTATTTTATTTACTTTTAATATTCTGGTTTGTTTATTAATTGCGTCCTTTATCATTAATATCGCTATCAATGATAACAGCTTCGTCTTATCTTTCACGTGTGTCATATAAATGATTCATTATTTTTCACCGGAAATTACATTGAAACTTCGTCAAAATTACTGTTGATTGAAGGTTTTTAAATTCTATAAATACATAAATAAATAGTAATAAAATTTAAAGACAATATAAAACGTTCGCGCATAAAATACTTAACTGACTGACTGACGCGTTAATAGTGGTCATAAATAAATGAAATTTTAATTATATATCTTTGGTATTAATTGTGTGGCCATCAGGAGACCCACCATTTAATTTTTTTACTAACAAAACAATCAAGTTAATACCTACATATTAAAAAAATGAAAAATGAAAATTTTTCGTTTTGTAAATGAATGTTATAAAGTCAAACATAGTTCAGCCTCGGCCTACTTAAGTCAAGAAATTTGAGCTTAAACCGGCCACTTGATTAAAATTTTAGAACAACATTCTCCTATTGCGAAATATCCCGAGTCCGCCCGCTACGTACCTACTAGCCCTAGTAGAGAAATCCAGGAAAACACTAAAGTGTCGAAACAGTATATCCGTTCTCCGGTTTATAACTGCTTTGATTGGCTAAGTACTGCTCGATATTTGAAATCAGGCCACTCGAAAGCATCGTTCGAAATGGTGAAAAATTACACTGAATTTGAAATATACCACCTGCTCGTTTGCCTTCCTATTCATATAAAAAAAAATACGAATACAGGTAAAGAAAATTACAGTAAAACAAATGACAGATGGGTGACCGGATAGCCTAGTAATAGTGACCCTGACAATGAAACTAGAGGGATCCTGGGATCGTACATGCTTTGGTTTAGTTGGAGACTAGATCAATAAAATTGATGTAAATTGTCCCGTGATACTTTTACTATTTATTTATAACTAGCTGTTGCCCGAAACTTCGTCTGCATAGAATTCGTTTATCGCTATCCCGCAGGAATTACGCAATTTTCCTGGATAAAAAGTAGCCTATGTGTTATTCCAGACTATAACCTATGTTCCAGATCTGTCCAGCCGTTCTGGCGTGAAAGAGTAACAAACATCCATCCAACCATCCATCCATACTTACAAACTTTCGCTTTTATAATATTATTAGTAGGGTTCCATTTCACAAGTTCAGCTAATTTTTGGATAATGGAAGATCAGACAAGGCCAAGACTGTTTTTTTAAGTTACTAGCTGTTGCCCGCGGTTTCGCCACAGTTTCAGTTTTTTTCTTCAAAATATTGTTTCATATCAACCTTTTTCTGACAATCACAAATAAAAAGAATTAGCGAAATCGTTCGAGCCGTTCACACTTGATACCGTGTCCAAGGGAAATAGAGATTCATATGCATTTCGGAGATGTTTTCGTGGAGTTACTTTGACATAAAATACTTATAATAATTATCTTCAACGCTACAATTGATGCTCATTATGTCTAAAACAACCACTTGCAACACTACAACCATTATGTCATTATAAACATGACACTAGACAGGAAATGTACTGTTGGGTAAACTCAAACATGAAGGATATCCTTTACAGAGTTTATTCAAGAGTATGTACAATGTTGTACAAAAGTACCATTATTTACTTTACAAGGTAATTGTTTCTTTACTTACTCTTTGATCTTCTATTTGTCTCGTCCGCGACATTAACGCTGCATTTGGTGTGCAATCATACTTGACCCGTGCAATATAAGATATTATACGGAGTCAGGTGTCTTCTGTTATTGGTTATGCATTGACCAGTTGACCAGACACTTAGCTTCGTGAAATACCTACGAGAGAACAGGTCAGGTAATTATTGTATGCTATGCTGAACGATTGTTTTAGAGATTCACGATCCCTGGGCCCACGTGTAGTGTAAGTTCTTCATTGCAAAACAGTCTCAAGTGTTAAAGTGATAAAAAAAGAAACGAAAAAGAAACAACAGAAAGTGAAAAAAGTTGTGGCTTCACAAAAACAATGGAAAAAGAGATAGAACCTGTTCAATTTGTTAATACTCGTAACTGAAATGTTAACGCGAAGGAAGAATATTTTTACGCAAAAAATGTACTAGAGGCCCTAAGGTATTTTTACATGATTGATGATGACAGACAATTACGCGCTGAAGCATTGATGTAGGTACGAATAATAATTAACAGAAAAATAAGGATGTATAGTATATTATTAATAACGAATACGTCATTTGGTGACTCGTGTTATAAAGGAAATTAAGGAATTTGTAGTACCTTTTGATAATGACTCCGTCTGATAATCGCCATGTTCTTTTAAGTTACATAATTTTGATTAGTTTTTTTTTTTGCATTTTGAAAAAAAACATTTTTAAAAATAGTTTTGCACAGTATATTGGCAATATCACAATGTTTGACTTGTGTTTCGTAAGTGACCTTACGTCTGTATGTGACCATGAACTGATGCAAAATACAGATTTTTCAACTTATTTACATTGTTTGTCTACTAAAATACTAAAATTTTATCTTAAAGCATTATCTTTTTTAGTTTATTTCTGGTCATGGGTTCAAAGCCCTTCAGCCCGACTAAAGTATTAGGAAGGTACTTAAGTTAAGTTTACTAGACCAATCTAATTAATTAAATTAATCATGTCATTGTGTAAATAATGGAGTGGTAAACAATATTTTGTAATTTTTTTACAGGTATTTCTTATCCTACAATTTACAAGGCGTCCATAATCGCAAGTTGATCAAATATTCTTGCCTGATAATTTTTTTACTGTAATTTTTTAATTTTTTTAAATTTACGTAGATGAGTAAGTGGTACCTAATGTTAAGTCACTTCTGTGACGTCGTACACTACAAAGATCGTCGACCAAGTCCATTCGTTTATTACGTAAGACGATTTTCACTTTTTGACCACCACACCCAAATACGAAAAAAATGGAATAGGCCGACCCCCTACTCCCTGTGCAATTTTTTATCAATATTTTTTTCGATAAAATGTTACTCTTGAACTTTAAATGGCCATTTATTTTACTCAAAAACATGAACGCTCTTTACTGGACTAACTTTTTATAATAAGTCAAGTGTCTCGGTCAATGTCAACGGCAAACGACCAGCTCCGAGACTCCTTACTCCGAATAATGTCTACGCGCGTACAGGTCAAGTTACGATTGTCGACACTGAGGATTCCCATTAAAATGGTACTTAAAGGCTATCCAATTTTGCAAGTATTTCGCGTAATTTTATCATTTGTCTCTTAAATTAAAAAATCTCCATGCAGGTCTGAAGTAAAGAAAAAACATAGAATGTAGCACTACTTCTCTTCCCGCGCAGATGGTAAAAGCCCATCGAGGGAATGGGCGGAAATCTTAGGAATCAGTTATAGGCGATGCGACTAGCATCCCGTTACTATTTTGATTCCCTTTTCCACCTAGGTATATGCCCACAATAATGCTAAACTTGAGCGATCTTGTGCTAGAAGTGCAGGAAAGTTTTTATCCCGGAAAATCGCTTAGTTCCCGTTAAATAAGCAACAGCTGGTCCCTACATGAAACCAGTAGACTATAATGCTAATCCTGCCGCTAAGTAGCAGTGCTTGCACTACTGTGTTCCGGTGTGGAGAGTAAGACAGCCGGGGAAATTACGGGCACAAGAGGCATTTCATCTTAGTCCTCTAGGTTGGCAACGCATCTGCAATCCCTCCGGGGTTGCGGGTGTCTATGGGCAGTGGTGATCACTTACCATCAGGTGACCCACTTGCTCGTTTGCCTACCTATTCATATAAAAAAAAAAAAAAAAAAAAAAAAAATGCTCTCGCCTTTTCTAACAGTCTTTTTCTTTCATCAGCATGACTGCAGCAACACTCGTGCAGCCGACTGGTGAGATGTGGGAGAAGATCAGGATGGAGCTAAACGAAGACCCAAACACGAAGAACCGGGACCTGGAAACCATCAAGGAGTGGCTGAGGAAGCAACCGCACCTGCCAGACGAATGGGGTATGTAGCATCGTAATCTGCGATCTTTGTGAAGGACATCGTTCTGAATAGTCTTCATAAAGACATCTTAGATTTGTTCTGGGGACCATGACGTCTTAAAGCGATTCAATTCCGATTCAGTTTAGGTTCGCTCGCTGTCAGATCCATACTAAACACACGCACACACAAATCACGTCTTTATCCTTTACGGGGTAGACGGAGCCGAAGGTCCTAAAGGCCACGTTTAGCATGATTGTGGTACAGGTGGAAAGAGAAATCAAAATAGTGACGGGTTGCTAGCCGCATCGCCTATAACATGATTCCTAAGACTTTCGCCCATTCCCTCGATGGGCTTTTACCATCTGCGCGGGAAAAGTAACTGGTACGTTCTGTCTTTTCTTTGCTCCCAGACCAGCATGGAAGCGCAATGTATATAATAATATGTAAATATTGAGTAAATGCTCAGTTTTATAGCAAACGGCGAAATACGAAAGCATTCACTTTTCCTATATTATGATTTTGCGTTCTTAGATAGGTATAGGCATAGTTTATCGATCCTAAAGGTTGGGCGTGATGTCACGACGGTTTTATCTAATCTGTGCCTAGAATGGTGTATACTAACTAACACAACATACAATGGTATTAATCAGAGATGCGATTTATTTGAAATACTTCTATTTAAAATGCAAATACAAAATACCTATTTTGTATTTTTCATTTAAATGCCTTTTAGTAAAAACCATTTTGTATTTTATTTGAAATACTTTTCGAGATGTATTTTGCATTTTTCACATTCATTTCAAAATGCAAAATACTTTGTGATTAAGTTTAGCCAACATTACCAGTCAAACAAAATGAAATGAACGAATGGCGCTTGTATTGCCGCACTAGATGCACAATCAACCGAAATAAATGGCCACACAATTCACAAAATGGAGCCATGGCTCTCTTTTCGTTAGTCTAGTTGCTTTACATTATTTTAAGTGACCATTATTATTATTCATTATTAACGTAACAGAATTTATTGATACGCGTACTAATAAATTTGACCAAAATGTCATGCATAAGGTGCCATGTTATTAGAAGTTTTTGTTCGGCTCGCCATTGTGTCTCTATTTCTCATGATAAATATCTAAAATAAATAAAAATGTCTGATATTTGATCAAAAGGTATTTTATTTTAAAAAAGTATTATGAAAATACCTATTTTGCATTTAGCATTTGAAATACAAAACGCAAAACTATTTGGTATTTTGTATTTGAAATAGTAAATCTGAAAAGTATTTTGCATTTTGTATTTAAATGCTTTTTTAAAACCATTTTGTACATCTCTGGTATTAATAACACTTTTGGCTATAACATTTTATAAAATCATGTGGTAAATTACGTAAAGCATGACGCACGCTTGAATAGTTTCCTCCATCGTCTATACAATCACACACGCACACACACACACACACACACACACACACACACAAACCACGTCATTATCCCCTACGGAGTAGACAGAGCCTAAGGTACCAAGACCTACAGGCCACGTTTAGCAAGATTGTGGGCGAATAGGTGGAAAATGGAATCAAAATAGTGATGGGTTGCTAGCCGCATCGCCTATAACATGATTCCTATTTTCGCCCATTCCCTCGATGCACAATACATTACAATAACTCTTTATTGAACACCACATATAACAAGCAAAACAGAAAAAATGTATACAGAAACAAGGTAACAATAGGTGGCCTTATCGCTACAGAGCTATACCAGGCAACCATAATGGACTGGAGAAAAGAACAGATCTGAGCAGGTGGAGTAATTTTAGAATATAATAATTAATATACTAAGTAGTGAAACTACATAATACATTTATAATAACTAGAGATATAAATAGACACATACACACATACCTAAAAAAACCAGCTACAAGATTCATGCACAAGATGACAGATAGTGCTCCTTCAACATAGTTTTAAATACGGGTAAAGATTTAGCGCGCCTTATGCATAGGCAAGGAATTCCACAACAGTAAAGCCTGATCAGTATAAGCATAGACATAGAATTTGGAATTAGACAGATGTTAAGGAGAAAATTTTGAGAGCATCTTATAGAGGTAACGTAACTAAATCGCTCTTTGAGGTAACGCGGAGTTGCAGAATTAAAAAGAATGCCGTAGAGAAGGATGAGGATGTGAGAATTTCGGCGAAAACGGATTGGGAGCCACTTGAGCTATATCGAAAGTGGGAGACGTGGTCGTAGTAACGTCTTAAGTCTATCTATATAACGGCCATTTTCCAGATTTGTGCAAGCCTCTAATTATCTTATTCAGTCACAATATTTTTCATCTGCACAGGGGCCTTGTCATGACGTCTTAATGCGACTCAATTCCGATTCAGTTTAGGTTCGCTCGCTGTCTGATCCAATGCTGAAAATGCCTGCAAGTACTGTCAGCAAAAAGTACAGTTAGCAAAAAAGCTTGGGTTGTGATTTTTTAGCAAAAACTCTCTAACATAACATGTACCTAGTTACTTCTTGTCAGTTGACTAATTTGGTTATGTGGCAAAAGACCGGCAGTTATGTAGATTATATTTTGGAAATTTGTGACTCTTTTACAAGATGATAGCAGACGTTTTGAAAAACGGCAGGTTAGGAGTACCCGATACCGGCGAGCATGTATGAATTGATTGATGAATGTGGATGAAGCGAAAGAGGTATGTCAGAATCTTAGCAAGTGGAAAAAGTAGTCTCTGCCTACCCCTATGGGAAAGAGGCGTGACTATATGTATGTATATTACATGATGATTGTTAAAATACTCGGAGACAAAAAATGTAGCTCTCGGATGTATGTAATATAAGTAATTTTATATGGAGACTGGGCCAAATTTTGTATCGCTGGGTATAGTTCTTATCGAACAGTATTTACTTATGTTATCTTTAGTACTTAATAGTGAAGCCATTCCGGTAATTTACCAATATGAGAAAAGATAATATCATTTTACTTATTGAGATATTCGGGAACCCCCGGTGCCATAAGAACCAAATTATCAGACTGAGCGCCTGCGACTTCGTTTGCGTAAATTGAAATCAATCATCAATCACTACATAGTATAAAAATAAAGACGCTTTTTCTGTCCCCGTGTCCCTATGTATGCTTATATCTTCAAAACCACACAACGGATTTGGATGCGGTTTTTTTTAATAGATAGAGTGATTCAAGAGGAAGGTTTTTATGTATAATTCTACGCAGACGAAGTCGCGGGCAGAAGCTAGTTGTTTAATATTTTGTTTCTTTTTTTGGGATAACAGACTCATAGGGCGATGGTCTGATCAGGGGGGCCTTACCATGACCTCTTGATGCAATTCAATTCCAACTCAGTTAAGGTTTTAGCTGTCATTTTTAGGATCTGGCGAGCGAACCTACGCTGAAACGGAATTAAATGGCATTACGACGTCATGGTAAGGCCCTTGATCTCCGAAAATTTGGAAATGACGTTCGGTACAGCGATCCACCGTGCGGAAGACAGGAGCGAGTAGTCTAAAGGATGGCATTTGTAGGGGTCACGATCCTCAACACTGGGGGACCGACTGATGAGAGAGAGAGAGAGAGAGAGAGAGATAATGTTTTTAACTATCTTCTGCCCGCAACTTCAGCTGCGTAGAATTATACATATAAACCTGCGTGAATCATTCTATCTATTAAAATTCCGAAAACTCATGAGCCTGGGATTCGAACCCACGACTCTGCTTGAGAGACCATAGATTCAACCACTGAGCAACCCAGAATCATGATGAACGTGGCCTTTTAATTAAGTCTTGTTACATCAGGCTCTGCCTACCCCGTAAGGGATATAGACGTGATTTGTGTATGTATGTAACTAACTATGAAATAACCAGTAAACCAATCTGATTCCAGATGACCAGAGACTCTTGACCTTCCTCCGCGGTTGCAGTTACTCCCTAGAGAAGACCAAGCGTAAACTGGACATGTACTTCTCCATGAGAGCGGCCTGCCCAGAGTTCTTCCTCAACAGAGACATCAACAGGCCTGAATTGGTCGACCTTTTGAACAAGGCGTAAGTTTTATTAAAATTTAATTCTAATAAAACTAGGGTGATGGGACCAGTGTTGGACACTTTATGGTGACAAGCACTAGTAATTAACACTCTCATTCTTAATCTTACTAATCACTACATAGTATAAAACAAAGTCGCTTTCTCTGTCCCTATATCCCTATGTCCCTATGTATGCTTATATCTTCAAAACTACACAGCGGATTTTGATGCGGTTTTTTTTAATAGATCGAGTGATTCAAGAGGAAGGTTTTTATGTATAATTCTACGCAGACGAAGTCGCGGGCAGAAGCTAGTTAAATTATAAATGCGAAAGTTTGTGACGATGTGAGTGAGTGTGTATGTATGTTCCTTCTTCACGCTGATACGACTGAACGGATTTGGATCAAATTTGAGACGAAGATAGCTGTTACCCTAGATTAAAATATAGGCTACGTTTTATCCCGGAAAATAGCACAGCTGCCGCGGGATAGTGATAAACATGTCAAAGACCGTAGCTGCGTAGAGTCGCAACGTAAACAATTATTGCAAAATGTACTATCAGCAGCAGTTCTTAAGTCTAATTCTAAGCGGACGAAGTCGCGAGCAGAAGCTAGTTAAAATATAATTTAGTGAAGACCAAAAAGATGCACGCCGTTAAAGCTGCGTTAGTAGGTATATAGTATGTAGTTAAATTACCACTATTTTTTTCCATTATGACATAAAAGTTATCCATACAAATATGTATGACTAATTTTCGCATAATACTTCAAACAGTTTTTAGAATTTTTGTCTGTATATTTTTGCAATCACGTGAAAATGGCTGAACGGATTTTAATGCAAACTTTACTAATCTGTTGAGAAAATCACCGGCTGTGTTATAGGCTACTTTTTATCCTGGAAAATTGCATAGCTCCCGCGGGATAGCGATAAACATGTCAAGTGCAAATTGTACACGCACGAAGTCGTGGGCAGAAACTAGTAATTAATAAATTTAGATTTCGGAGAACATTCCACTAGCCACATTCGCAATTTTGGTAACTTTTCGGTGCATTGCTAAACGCTTATCACTTAAACCCTACCAGCCACTAGATAATCCTCGTAGTAACAGGCTAAAAAGATACTTGAACAATAACTGACGATTTAGACGTATATTAAAAGCTTTTGCCCGCGACTTCGTCTGCGTGGGATCAGTATTTTGGGTAGCTTTATTTTTAGTGGTAAACGCTCGATTAGAACATAAATTACGTTATACACAGAGTATTGCATCTTCGTTGTATATTACCCCACCTTTCACATCCTTATAGAATGATTTCAGCAAACAAAAAGTATTCAATGTCCTTCCCCGGAACCACAACTATATCCATGCCAAATTAACCAAGTTAACGTAAGAGCAAAGAATCGCAATCGCTGTTCAGCGCGCGAATGCTGCCTGCGTGATGGGCACCCTGCCAAGAGGCCCACCTCTTACACAATTAATTTTAAAGTTTATTTAGTTACTTTAATTTAATAGTGGTTTTAGTTTCATACTTACATGAAATAAAAGTACCTAACACGTTAAAAAACTTAACGTAGCTTAATGCAGTCTAAATTTTGGTCCAGGTGGCAACCCTAATTAGTGATGTGCAATTGTTTTAACCGAATATTCGCTATTTCAGTCAAGGAGCCCCTCTGCCCGGCCTTACTCCGAACGGCCGCCGCGTCACCGTCTGCAGAGGTGAGCATTTCGTCATGTCCGAGTCAAGGCAACATCTAATGGCTTGAACCAACGTTGTGTAGGCTGCCAGTGTTGACACGAACAAAAGAATTTGTTTTTGTCGATGGTTACATTTCAACGTTTTTGGAAATAGAACGCCAACGGCTCTTTAGCTGATCTCTTTTTGAAATTAGTGCGCTTTCGGAAAGAGCGTCATTGCCAAGAACGCTTCACGGCATGACGAGGATCCGGGTTCGATTCCCGGCCATAGCTTTACTTTTTGGATTTTTCTATGTATTCTAGTTTTCAGTGTCGTTTGGAAATTTAATTTTTATGTAAAAAAAATACCATTCCAATTAAATTTTCGACTAGTTGACTAAATTATTTAAACTTGTAATACTTATGTTTTACAAATTCAACGCAAACTTCGACCACCGTCGATCTGCGGATGTCGTTTCAAAAGTGAATGCCAAAATTCTCGTAGTTACAAAAACATTTCCACTTTATCTCGACGACTTACCTATCAGAAATGGCAAACGAAAATTGAACTTTGTTTTCCTTGCTCTTATCTTTTCTCATAAACATATCTTGCATCTGATTGTGGATGATTGATGCTACTGTACGCGTGACTTCTGTGACGTCAGATCCAACTGCGTATTGTTCGAGACACGCGCCTGCGCATCCTCTTCGTTTCGTGCTGTATCGGTCACACTAACAGTCATTATTACCGTCACTAATCCGTGTCACTGTTGCGAAGGCACACTCAACACTGATGATTTTTCATGTCTGTGTTTTTTGTTTCTTTTCTATAAAATTTTGTGTGTGCGCATATTTGTGTGTCTTGCAAAAGGTTATAAATATCTTCTTTCTTAACACTTATTAGTATTTTATTTTAGTATTTTATGTTTTGTTTATTGTACTTAGATATGTACACTCTATTGTGGCTTTCACTATCTGGAATTTTAAACTCTCATTTTGTCGGTCCCTCGTTTAATGCTCCTCTCATCTACTCAAAGGTTAACTGGTAGAGATCCCTTATAGGGATAAGTTCGCCTTTGTGCATGTATTAATGTTTTTTTTTTTTTTTGTAAATTGTTATTGTTTCTTTATATTTGTACAATAAAGCATTTACTTACTTACTTTACTTACTTAAGTAGACTTCAGCACTTGGTTAGTAGCTTACAATCACAAACTCTAATACCGTAGCATTTATTACTTCAAATAACTTTCCAGGACTGGACAAAGACCTGGACACCCACCAGCTCATAGATGCCTTCAAGATAGCCATGATGATTGGAGACGTGCGGCTGAAGGAGGAGGTGGAAGGCGTGGGGGGAGACGTCTACATCCTCGATGCTTCCATCGTGTCCCCGAGCCACATTGCCAAGCTCTCACCTACGGCGATAAAGAAGTTCCTGATATGCGTCCAGGTAACAAGATCTGTACAATTATTATTATTATTTAAAATAATACGTGTTTATCTATCACTGCACTTGTGTTCTCTGACTTTTTAAATGAATGTCTAGTCTATTTTTAAAACTGTTCACTGAAGGTGCACTTATCACAAGTTCGGGGAGTGCGTTCCACGAGTTCACAATACGGTTAGATAAATTCTCAAAGAAGCCACTTCTTTTTCTACCAATTCCATGCCATAATATTACTTCAAACCTCGAGAGACATCATCTATGAAACTACAAACATTACACAGTCTAATGCACGATAAGTCTATTAAGGTCGAGCCTATCGAAATAATGGGCCAAAATCTTAGGTATTGTATTATTAACATCGGCTTCTCTCGTCCCTGGTGAGCAGTAGATGTTCCACGGCAGTTTGTAATTGTGTCGTACAGACACATCATTCAAACAGATGACAGATAAAATTATAAAACTAAACACAAAAATACACATACACTGTGGCGACACGAACGCCAGTGGGAAGCACTTCATTGCATGTTAAACCAATATTACGCACAGACTCGACTATCTTGCACGTAAGTAGCGGAGTAGGAAGGTAAACGTTATTTGTTCTAACTGCAAATTATTAAATAAAGGCATGTAGCTAATTAAATATGATTATTGCGTCACGACAGTACCTTCAAAGATAAAATGACTTATCCCTTCACATTACCTTCGTTAAATCATGCGTTTCCTTTCAAGGACATACAATATTAGCACGCATAGTTCCGAAACAGTTTCGAAACTCCACAACCTTGTAAGCTGCTCCGAAAAGTTGCGTTTGCGCAACTCACGATATCTTTGCAACCAAGGCCAAGGTACTCAAGACTTTTATTATAAGTATAATGCCGTATGGCAACGGAATGGCACGATATCTTACGTCATGGTGTACGGTGATTCCCCATGGGTTCATCAAATGACCTAAGAAGCCATAATTATTTCACATTAACCGCGTAGTGTCATCTGTTTTAATATGTACAAATTCTGCTGATGTAAATAAAAATACAAAAGCCTTAAATTTAGCACAGTAGGCTTACTGTCTTTATCCTTTACGGGGTAGACAGAGCCTGAGGTTGTTACCTTAAGGCCACGTTTAGCATGATTGTGGGCGTACAGGTGGAAAAGGGAATCATAATAGTGATGGGTTGCCAGCCGCATCGCCTATATCATGATTCTTAAGATTTTCGCTCAATCGATTTTCTCTCGATGGACTTTAACCATCTTTGCAGGTAGAGAAGCAACTAGTACAGTTTGACAACAAATATGTATAATGCGCATCGGCAGTATTCGTTTGCGCAGAGAAGCGTAGACCAGTTTCCGAAAGTAGCCGAACGTGTAAATAATCGATATTGAACTTTATTTGCAAGCGCAACTGGCAGAATATTGCTTGCTTTGCATTCTTAGCTCTGTCCCGCTTACACGATTTTGCCATTGTTGGTACGAAATCGATCGACCAATAACAGCGCCAGAGTTTCCCGCGCTACTAAAATTGGTCTACTGCGCAGGTACATCGTGGAGCATTATTTTTGTTGTCAAACTGTACATTCTATGTTTTTTCTTTACTCCCAGACCAGCATGGAAGAGATTTTTCTATGTATTCTAATTTTCAGTGTAGTTTAGAAGTTTTATCGCTAATCTATATTGTCTTTCTCTTTCAGGAAGCGTACCCCGTGAAGTTGAAGGAGGTTCACGTAGTAAACGCTTCGCCTATCATCGACACCGTCATTAATTTTGTCAGGCCTTTCCTGAAGGAGAAGATCAGGAACAGAGTAAGTATTATTTTCTAACAAAACATCTTCAAAAACCAGGTTACTCACTGTGGCAGCCATTTTCGCTTCGATCCATAACAGCGTGGCTATTTAAAGTGACATACGGTCTCAAATTTCTTGATGTTGACGAACGCCTTTTTTTATACCACGTCCGTTGGAAAACCAGCGTAGCTACGGCCCGCATTGTGGCCTAGCGTGTGGAGCTACCGTAGCCTATGGAGGCTTACAAGTCCAAGGAACAAGCATGCCTGTTGCCGAATATAATTTTGAGGCGTTTGGAGTCGAAACTCTGGGGCCATAGGGGCCAAGCGCGCGCCGTGTGTATAAAGATATCTCGGCGCGCCTTATACAGGCCTCCCGTGACCAGAGGGCTGGCCAATATTTCGCTCAGCGAATAAGCATTGCCATACAACGTGGCAATGCTGCCAGCCTTCTGGGCACCCTCCCCACTGGCGGCGATTTGGGAGATTGTTTTTTATCTTTAATTTAATAATAGTTTTAGCTAGGTTTAAGTTATTTTAAAGTTTTGACTGCTTTTTATTGTTTTCTTTTTCTTTTTCATCTTAATTCCTACTCTTTTATACGAATCTTTCGATTAAATTAAAAGGAGTCATCTCATTTTTCCCAGCCTATGTCCTGTATCCCACTGCTGGGCACAGGCATTCTCTCACAGTAAAAACATTGAACTATCGCAGGTATGTAGGTTTGTTCACGATGTTTTCCATCACCGAAAAGCTCATGGTACCTAAATATTAAATACTATCGACCCGCCCCGGCTTTGCACGTATACAATCAGTGTTTCTCTACTATGTTAGCATGTATTTACTTATAAACTTTCTTCTTGAATCACTCTATCTATTAAAAAAACCGCATCAATATCCATTGCGTAGTTTTAAAGATCCAAGCGTACGTGGACAGACAGAGGAAAGCGACTTTGTTTTATACTATACTAGCTTCTGCCCGCGACTTTGTCTGCGTAGAATTATACATAAAAATCTTCCTCTTGAATCACTCAATCTATATTAAAAACCGCATCAAAATCCGTTGTGGAGTTTTGAAGATATAAGCATACATAGGGACATAGGGACATAGGGACAGAGAAAGCGACTTTGTTTTATACTATGTAGTGATAGTATGCTTCCACACATTTAACTCCGAAAAACTCAAAGGTACGAGCTCACGACCATCCGCTTGAGAGGCTAAGGTCAAACCGCTGCGCCACCAAGATGCTTTTTAAAGAAGTAATGATTATTTTTCTTTATACGCGCCGATGTTCTCCAATTTTTGGGTCTCATCTCAGTTAGTCTGATCTACCGAGATCGTAGCTATAGTAAGGAATAAGCCGGATAGCCTAGTGGTGAGAACCTGACTAAGCAGTTTGCGGTCCGGTCAGGAAGATATATCGATTTATCCCCCCCCCCCCCCCTCCATACTAAATTTCATAAAAATCGTTGGAGCAGTTTCCGAGATTCAGATTATATTACATATTAATTAAGAATGGCTCGTTTTAAGGTAAGTATTAGATAGATCAGTGGTTCTTAACTGGTGGACCCTGGAAGCATCTAAAGTGGTCCGCGGGGCCAATCTAATAAATAATTAGATAAGTGACAACCAGACAATCCGTAAAGGTGCAATTCCGTCCATTGGGGCCAATCCAAGCCATACATTAGATATTATTTAGTTACTAGGTGGTCCATGGCAAGATTGAAATTTTGTCAAATGTTCCCTCGTGTCTGAAAGGTTAAGAACCACTAAGATAGATAGATAGATGTAGGTAGTTAAGTGTGTATTTAAAAAATATATAAATATGTTTATCCGTTGCCTAGTACCGATATTACAAGTTTTGCTCAGTTTGGGGCTAGGTGAATTTGTGTCAATTGTCTCAAAGTTTAATTTTATGGGAAAGGGGGAATCGCTGTCGAAAGGGGGAATGCTGCCAGCGTCGGTGGTACTATGCCACGGGGGCCCTTCCTTTTTTAATTATTTTATTTTAAGATTACTTTTTAATTCCCCTCTTGTATTTTTTTTTTCATTTTTTTTCAGATCTTCTGCCACAGTGACCATAGCGCGATATACAATTACATTCCAAAGGAAATGCTACCTGACGAATACGGCGGCAACGCGGGGTCCCTGGGGGATATTAACCGTAAGTTTTTGTTTCCAACCCGTCCATTATAACATTGGCTCGCATGAAGCGATCTTCATTTTTTCTAATGCAAACTGGCACATGATTCTGTGAAAGAAATGCGCCCGCGAACTTATCGTTTCAAACTTACTTCGTCGCCAGCCAGTAGTCCCAGTAGTCTAACCGACAAGTTCAAAATGGTCTAAAATAGAGATACTGCTCTTAAAATTATGTGCGATAGCTCATTGGATGCGGAATGACGCCTAGAAAATTGTGCTAAAAGAGTGTATTAGCACATAAACAATTGCAAAAGTTATAAACAATTAAAGATGAAAAAAAGGCATTTGGTTTTTCGCCAATATTTCATAGACTATTCATATTTAAGAAATTTCAAAAAAAGAGTCTTAAAGAGGAGGAAATTTCCAATAAAAAACTTTAGCTTTCGGAACTCTATCTCCATTATTTATTATTTTAATTTAAAGCTGAAAATGGGCCTCCGCGCTTCATTTTTAGGTTGCGCGCGTGGTGTCAAAAGCGAGTACGACACATTGATTCATTTTTTTAAGCTATTGAACATTGTTTTAATTTTTTTTTTTAATTATAGTGTATTTGGAACACCACAAAGCACTTATTCCCGCTGGAAATTGTATTTAAAGTTAATTTTTCAGTAAGTTAAACGATAATTAACTAACTTTTATAGTTAGGTATATTTATTTAGTTTTAAGTTTTGTATATTTAGTTAACTTTTAGATTAATCATGATGTATTGTATTATGTTGTAATTTTAGATTAGTTGGTTTAAATAAATTTCCATTCTAGTAGTTAACTAACAAAATTTTCTCGAACTTCCGTCTTCATTGTAAATGACAAAAAATGTTTAAATAATAGTTTATGTTTAGTTTATGTTTACAGTGCGGAGCGGGAATTCCACACACACACCATTGAATTTAATGTTATTCGTTACAGAGGCATGGTCAGAAAAACTAAAAGAGTACACAGAATGGTTCAAGTCCCAGGAATCAGTGAAGGCGAACGAAGCCCTACGGCCAGGCAAGCCGACAAACTACGACGAGCTCTTCGGTATCGACGGCTCTTTCCGACAGCTCTCTATAGACTAAGGTTTTAATATTATGTGTAAGGAAGGTTTAATTAAAAACTGTATAGATTCAAGCGTTACATCGCAGAGGTATATGTCAAAATAAATGGATAACTTTACTTTGCTAATCCGCGGTATAGTGGGGTCAGTTCAAAACGGTCGCGTTCCCGTGGAACCTTTACTATTCATGCAGTCAATGTTCTAGAAAAAACAACAAAAAGAAACCGAAATGACCGTCAAAAGAACCGCTACTATTTAATATTCCGGACACGTGTTGTCACGGGATCTCATCATCTGCTAAACAACTTTTGACAAATGTAAAAACCGTAAACTTTTTAAAAATCGGAAACCTTTAGGCGAGCTCACATTAGGTTAGGTTTGTTTTATTTTATAAGTTTTCCAAAAAGTCAATATTTTTGTAGAAAACAAAAGGTTGTCAAATGATGAGTTTGTGAAATGATGCATTTGTGAAAAGTTGTTTAGCAAATGATGGTATAGGTACCTGTTTCACCTCTCTCCGAGGCATCTTCAGCGGGTGATGAAACTTCAAGGTCAAGTTATCCATTTATTTTAAAGCTTAAGTAAATTAAGCTTAGGAAGAAAAACAAAAGAAGACGTTGTGCACACTTGTAATTTTGAGCGTCTAGTGTTAAACTTATGTCGGAAAAAACGTCTCGAACGCGCCTTTAATTAAACCAATAGACAGTTCAACTAGAAATGGCAACAAACAGTTCTCATAGTGTCGACTTTAACCTACACTACGCGTAGGATTTCGGTAGTACTGTAGGTTCGGCTGTACTGTTCGGTAGTACGGTAGTACCTTGTAGAATAAACTCTGTCATCTTCGACAGTGAAAAAAGCAGTGTAAGCGTAGGTAAATTAATATAAATAGGTGAGATGCATGCTCCTGTCAGAACAGGAGCCTACGACTGTAATGCTGTCCCGCTCTATCTGTTAAAACGTTTATAAAATAGGTCTAAGTATCTGAATTGCATGGCGAGATAGTCAGTTTTGACTACATAACGCTAAGAAAGTGGAACTAATGTTTGACATGCGCCAACGAAAAACCTCGTGATTTTGCGGAACAAATACTGGCAAGCGGGTACGTATTAAAATACATAAAGTTAAAAATGTATAATGGGTTAAAATTCAAACAATACAATACAATACAAATACTCTTTATTGAACACCACAAATCAGTACAAAACAATACAGAAACAAAGAACAAAGTAGACAATAGGCGGTCTTATCGCTTAATAGCGATCTCTTCCAGTCAACCAATGATAGAAATAAATTGGAGACAGTTTAAGTAGGTGGCGAAAACAAATAGACAGGATATGGTTTATAATATATAATGCGATTTTCTCAGAAAGTTACAAATTAACAGGATTGTTATAAAATAAACCTAACCTAACCTAAACCAATCTATAGATTACGATATCAAAAAAGTTCATTTAGCTAATAGTTTTACAGAAAATTGTGTTATATATTTTGAACCATTATGTATTTTAACCCATTATACATTTTAAACTTTATGTATTCTGATCCGCTCCCTGGCAAGCGTATGTCGACATCGATACGCTTCGGAGCGTGCATCTCCTGTCTAACCACGCTGATGACGTTCTAAATAGACGATGTGACGTCATCAAGACTTAATTTATCTATGAGTAAGCATGCGAAATGTCAGTAATTTTAGTACAGTGTTCAAAAGTAAGGGGAAATTAATTGGGAAATTATTATAAATATTTACACTTATATATTTGGGTTATGCACGAATATATTAGATGGAATGAAGATGATTTTCAGCCTTAATTCAAAAGTTTGAAGTGAATATTATAATATAAATTAATAAAGTTGTATTCTGTGTACATTGGGTAACATTAAGTTAGATAGTGTTAAGTTTATATCCCTGTTTGTACCTTGAAATTGCCTAAGTAGGTAATTAATGTTATAATTAAGTTTATTTGGAAATTAAAATATATTAAATAGATCTTGATATATTTTTTTATTTTGTTATCACATTATTATATCTGGAAAAAACAGAATTTACCAGTTGCTTCACTTCCCGCGCAGATGGTAAATGCCCATCGAGGGCACGGGCGAAAGTCTTAGGGAATCATGTTATAGGCGATGCGGCTAGCAACCCATCACTATTCTGATTTCCTTATCTACCTATACGACCTTAATCATGCTAAACGTGACCTTAAGGTTTTGTTACCATAGAGAGAGAGAGAGAGAGAGAGAGAGAGAGAGAGAGAGAGAGAGAGAGAAACATTTATTTACACACATTCGATACACGTAGATATATAATAGTAAGAAGAAATACAATAGCAATAGTACCGATATGGTGTAAAATGGGCCCCACTCAGCATAATATTGCGGCAAGCCGCAACGCTGTTTTTCAGTAGGACCCAGATAAAATTAAAACTAAACATATAAAAGACACATACACTGTGGCGACACGAACGCCAGCGGAAAGCACTATACAAACAAGTTGACAAATGTAAGGATGTATGTATGGCAACACTCGATCAGTTCAAATCGCATTAAACCAATTAAACCGAAACAAGTCAAGCCAAGCGTTGATTTGGCTATTGCAGTGAATTAATTATCAATTTCAATAATTTTGATATTGTAATGTATCACATAACCCTCGATAAACCATAAAACAAACTAAAAAGCAACAAAACATTCGTATGACTAGTAGTCGGGTGGGGACACAGCCCGGCCCATAGGTACCGCCATTCCTTATAAAAAAAAGTTTAAAGTGAACGGTCGGAACGTCGGTCTCACCTGCGTTCAATGCACGTTTTGCCAGTGAGAGTTACCCGTGCCAGGGGTCTCGATGGAGCAAGGTAAGCAGAAAGACGTTATCTAAAAAACTATATAATACTTAATATTAAAAAGTGATTTTTACATTTTGATTTAAAATTAAATTTTGACTTTAGCGCACGGATTGGCCATAGACTCTGTCTACCCTGTAAGGGATAAAGACGAGATATAATGTATGTATGTATGTAGTATTTTATCTTTGTAGACCGCTTAGAAATTAAATGAAAGCCACTTATGAAATAATAACGGCATTAAAGAACTAGTTTTCTTGGGCTCAAATAGCACCCTACATTATAACCGATATGTTTTTACAACTCTTATAAAATGCAAATGATTCAACCTAAAGGCATGAATAATTCTACCTACTACTACCGGTTCCAGAATATGTTATTTCCAAAATTAAAATTTCTAACACAAGTTTTTTTAATGCTTCAAGTACTAAACTGCGCTGCTATCAGAAATGGGAAGTGGGTCACCCCCTGACGGCAAGCGACCACCGCCACCCATGGACACCTGTAACACTTGGTTGCAGATGCGTTTCCAGACTTGAGGGCTAGAATAGATTACCTACTTTCCACGTCGGAACACAGCAGAGCACGCACTGCTGCTTGGCGGTAGGATTGGCGAGTAAGACGGTGGTAGCAATCCAGACGGACCTTGCACGAGGTCCTACCATCCAAACAAATTGAAACTAAGTTTTTTTTTCAATTTCAAATTAGATACTTATTTGACGAATTCTAGCATACATATTTCAGCAAGAAACCTAAAAATTATAATACAGAAAAATCCGAATCCATGATTCGTTATACCGCTACACCACCCATAGCAGGTGGGCAAGCCTTCGATTTTGTCAATCTGTAGCTCTCACGTGACCTTGTTTTGTACTAGGTATACGAATTCTTGTCCCCAAGCGTCATGTATTTGAATGATTTGTGTCTGTACGACACAATTACAAACTCCCGCGGAACATCTTACCAAGGACGAAAAATGATGAGCGTTTGGGTTCGATTCCCGGCCATAGCTTTACTTTTTGGATTTTTCTGTGTTCTAATTTTCAGCATCGTTTAGAAATTTAATTCCTGAAGGTTTAAACCGTAAAAGTAAACATAAAAAATCAAGAAGCTAAATTCTTGATTCATTTCATAGAAACCATCATTGATTATTAACGAATTAGTAAACGCGGTAAGTCTACCTTCAAACGTCATAATCTCTTTACAATAATGACCCACCATTTAAAATTCTCATAAACTAACTTCACTATTATATCACGCAGCATTTACAATTATCTTGTCTTCTTCTTCGAGATTTATCATTTACCAGGTAGTCTTGCTATGCAGCAACCTAACGCACAAGTATTTAGAGTAGAAAGAGAAGCAAGACTGCTTCCTCTTTCCCTCCACATTTTTCCCTAACACGGTGCTCTCGGCCTCGTCAGCCTCATTCTTGTCTGTGCGCGCGCACCGACTGCACAAGTAAAAAAAAAAAAAAAAAATGTCTAAACGTCGTAAAGAAACAAGCAAAGAAAAATGGACCCGCTTGATGGAGGACTACGAACGGAGTTTTCAAGAAGACCCAAGACCGAAACGTCGCCGCATCATATACTCCAGCTCCAGTAGTGAAGATGAAGATGTGCCAATCGAAGGTTAATATTCTCATCTACATCGTAATTTTTTACCGTTGAATTCTTCGGTAAAAAATAAAAAATTACCTATTATTTATAGGGCCCGTTGTATTCTTCGGGATAAATGTATTTAGCACACGCCAAAAATACGTGACAATTTATTTTTTTGAAATGAAATTTGCGGGTCATCTTTCAATCACCATTTCCAACCGTTGAATTCTTCGGTGGATACCTTGATGGATTTTGGTGGATTCTTGACCTATTTTTATTTTTTTTCTTAATCCTGTTGAATTCTTCAGGTTAAAGATATAATTAGAGTAAATAGATATTTGAAAACTCGATTATTGATAATGCATCGGTATTACCGAAAGTAGTAATCATACTTCTCGAATCGTACTTCTATTTCATTTCAAGTTACCCGCAATTTGGTTCATAATTTGATAACACGTTGAATGCTTCAACCGCGTTTATTATATTCATATACCTATCGGAAAAATTGTTACAGAACATCTCGAACCTACGGACGTTGACGCTACGAGTAAGTCATTACAGAGCGGTACTCCTGTTGCTCCTCTCGACAATGATGAACCCCTTGATACGGAAAATTTTGACCCCGAGTTGTTAAAAGCCCTGGGTGAGACAGAAAATGAAGCTGTTGAGTATGGTGATGATTTACAGAGCAACATTGCTAATAGCTTTCAACAGATTTTAGTCAATGGTTTGAAAAAAGAGACACGAGACGAGCTAGCCAAGAAATATTTGTTCCCTAAAAATGTTCCTATGGCAAAAGCCCCCACTCTGAACCCAGAGGTAAGTGCCATGCTTGTTGAGACATGTCGGTTACGTGACAAACGCTTGCTTGGGAAACAAGATCAGCTGGGCAGGGCTCTTGCGGCCCTCGGGAAGGCCATGACGGCTTTATTGAGAAAAAATCCTAACATATCAGACGTAGTTACAACCTTAAACGACACTGGCAAACTCATCGCAGACTCACACTTTGCAGAGACTGACACTCGGCGATCAGTCATCACCCCCCTAATTGACAAATCATTAATTGAAAGTTTCAAGGACAGGAAAAGAGATGGCCTCTTGTTTGGTGAAAAATTGGGCGACTTGGTAAACAATTCAAAGGGCATCAAGAAGACAAGCCAAATCATACAAGCGGCAACGTCTGCAAATGCAGGGTTAAACTCCAGAGGCCCATCGTCGTATCGACCGCGGCAACAACGAGCCGGGCAATACTACCCGCGACGTGTCGGTGGGCCAACGACGACCTACCCGCATCAGTACACGAACCGTCGGCGCGGCCCGCCGATGCCGCCGCCCGGCCGGCGCTACCCCCCGCCGCCTCCTCCGCCGCCGCCACCTCCACCCGCTCGGCGACAAGCGACGCAGGCGCATCGCTCAACCTATCGACACCGCAATTAAATTTCCAGGCAGGTCGTTTGAGACATTATTTATCAGAATGGCGTATGGTCACTGATGATAATTTTATATTAAATACTGTATCAGGTTATTTAATCCCATTTATTACCAAACCAAAGCAAGCTCCAACTGAATACCCCAAAAGGTGTTTTTCTAGATCTGAGTTCATTGCAATTAGAAAAGAGTTAACGCATTTAATTGAGATAGAAGCAATTAGGAAATGCACTTCTACAGATAGCCAGTTTATTTCGGATGTCTTCTTAGTACCCAAAAGTGATGGCAGTATGCGATTTATTTTAAATCTCAAAAAACTAAATAAATTTGTTTATAATGATCACTTTAAGATGGTAGACATCCGAACGGCGACCAGACTTATTTCGAAGGGATGTTTTATGGCTACGGTGGACCTTAAGGAAGCCTATCTATTAGTACCTGTTCATGAGTCTCACAGAAAGTATTTACGTTTTTATGTCGATAATTTATATGAATTTAACGCTTTGCCCTTTGGTTTATGCTCAGCTCCCTATATTTTTACAAAAATATTACAACCAGTGATTACTCATTTAAGATCCTGTGGTTTTAAGTCAACAAGGTACTTAGACGATCTGTGTTTATTTGGAGATACGGAAGAGATGTGTAAAGAAAATGTCAAATACACGATTGATTGCTTGTCAAGACTTGGATTTGTAATTAACTATAAAAAAAGTATGCTTATACCTACTACTTCATGCAAGTTTCTAGGTTTTGTTTTAAATTCAAAAACAATGACTTTGGAGTTACCCGAGTGCAAACGTCAAAGTTTGCTCCAGCGCATCAACAGTATGTTACGTACAAAAAACATGCGGATTCGAGATTTCTCGAGTTTCCTAGGTTCACTAACGGCTGCTTGTCCCGCCATCGCTTACGGCTGGTTGTATACTAAATTTCTAGAACGAATAAAATATTTGGCTCTAATGAACAGCAATGACAACTACGATTCATTTATGTCAATACCTAATAGTGTATCAGACGATTTGGATTGGTGGAAGATTAACGTCTTGTCGTCAGTAAATCCTATAAAACAATATAGGTACAAAACCGAAATTTTCACTGATGCATCGACTACCGGCTGGGGTTCCGCATGTAATGGTGAAAAAACAGGAGGACTTTGGACTCAGTCAGAAAGCTCTAAGCATATAAATTATTTAGAACTATTAGCAGTGTTTTTTGGGTTAAAGACTTTTGCTGCAGACTTAACTGATTGCGAGGTTCTTCTACGCGTCGACAATACCACAGCTATATCATACGTAAATAGAATGGGTGGTATCCAATATCCTCATTTAAATTCTGTAGCAAATATGATTTGGAAATGGTGTGAAAAGAGAAAAATTTACATATTCGCGTCATATATAAAATCATCATTAAATATAGAAGCCGACAGTGAATCTAGGAAACTTAATGTTGACACGGAGTGGGAATTAGGCGCGTATGCATTTGCAAAAGTTGTAGAATGCTTTGGTGAGCCTAAAATTGATTTGTTTGCCTCGAGAGTAAATGCTAAGTGTTCCGTGTATGTGTCTTGGAAAAGAGATCCTTTTGCTCACAATATTGATGCTTTTACGATTGATTGGAGTTCATATTTCTTTTATGCTTTCCCACCATTTGCTTTAATATTAAAAGTCTTAAATAAAATTGTAACCGATCAAGCGACTGGCATTGTAATTGTACCACAGTGGCCATCCCAGCCGTGGTACCCGCTATTTAAGGCTCTGTCAGTAAGTGACATATTGATATTACCTCCCAATAAGAATCTTCTTTCTTCATCTTTCAGATTGACTCACCCGCTCTTTCGTCAACTTTCCCTGGCTGTGAGTGTGTTATCAGGGAGGCCTTCGTCAAGCAAGGCACTTCTGTAGATTCTGCAAATATCATGCTAGCTTCTTTGGCGTGTAGTACAAAATCTCAATATTCTTCTAGTTTACGGCAATGGTGGGCTTATTGTGCGGATCATAACCGCGTTCCTTATGACATAAATGTATGTGACCTATTGAATTTTTTAACAAATTGTTTTCAGTCCGGGGCTAGTTATGGTACCCTCAATAATCACAGGTCAGCGATATCTTTGATATCACCAAATAGCATTGGTCAGGATGAGAAGGTTAAAAGATTTTTCAAGGGAATATTTAAATTGAAACCTGTGTTTCCCCGTTATAATGTCACTTGGGACCCATGTGAGGTATTAAATTACTTGGAAAGTATTCCGAACGATACAAACGACTTAGAACAGTTAACAAAAAAGTTAGCCATGTTGCTAGCTCTAGCGTCTGGACAAAGGACCCAAACGCTTTCATTGATTCGAATAACAAACATAAAATCGTATAATCATCGAATAATAATAACAGTATTAGATTTGATTAAGACATCCGGTATCGGCCGTGCTCAACCTGTTTTTGATCTGCCCTTTTTTTACTCAAAATTTAAGTATGTGTCCAGCGACAGTTTTAAAGAGATACTTGTCAGTTACGTCATCTCTTAGATTAAATGGAAATGAAGACCGTTTATTTTTAACACATAAAAAGCCTCACAGACCTGCTTCATCCCAGACTATAGGTCGTTGGATCAAGCAGTGTCTGCAGGCTAGTGGTATCGACACAAGTTTATTTGGAGCTCACAGCACGCGGCACGCGTCAACGTCTGCCGCTGCTCGTGACGGTTTAAGTGTCGACGTTATTAGACGAGCTGCTGGTTGGTCTGGTCAATCAGCCGTATTTGCCAATTTTTATAATAGGCCAATTGTTGATTCGAATACGAACCTAATTTCTGTGGATAATATTGATACCTAGGTTGTAAGATAATTATCTGTACATGCTTAATTACAAATACAAGAATAAAATTTAGTTTTGTTTTCAGAACTGAGTATTCTTTCTTGATCTCACACTTTTCACGCAACATTGAAAAATCTAAACATCTACCTGGTAAATGATAAATCTCGAAGAAGAAGACAAGATAATTGAATGATCAAACGAACTTACCTGAAGTGAAGTTCGATCTTAATTATCTTGTCTTCGCCGAAGAGATTTAAGGACCCTCCCGTCCCTTATTTTCCCCATATCAATGTTGCTATTTATTATTATTTTCTCTCTCTCTCTCTAAACGTAATGAGGCTGACGAGGCCGAGAGCACCGTGTTAGGGAAAAATGTGGAGGGAAAGAGGAAGCAGTCTTGCTTCTCTTTCTACTCTAAATACTTGTGCGTTAGGTTGCTGCATAGCAAGACTACCTGGTAAATGATAAATCTCTTCGGCGAAGACAAGATAATTAAGATCGAACTTCACTTCAGGTAAGTTCGTTTGATCATTCAATAAAGATTAATTATTTCAGGGCCTAGACATTGGCAATGAAATATTATGACAAAAGTCTTTTATCTCTTTCCAACCAGTATGCGTATAAGAGACGGAGGCTTTATGTTAATAGTAAACACGTCTGTGCTAGGGCCTTTGCTCTAAAGAAACGGTAAGCAGATGCGTTTAGCGACCAGTCATTTCTAGGTAAGGCGGCCAAGCGGACGCCGTTACCAGAACGCGTTAAAAAAAAAGTTTTATCTGTGATATTAGTGCCTGCCAGCATCTTTAAAAAGTGAGTTTAAATTCAAATTAACGAATGTTTTTTTTTATTGTTTTTTCTTTTCTCTGTCGGTGCAAGTATTTAAAGAGGTTTGAGATAAAGGCTAGGAACCAGATAGAAAGTTGTGTTTACAACATACCGGTGTCTGGTTGCTAAGAAAGTCACTATTGACCTTATAATCTTTTACATTGTTTCTTATGTAGGTAGGTATGTTAACTTTACTTAATTAACTTGTTGGTGTGATCAGAAACTAATAAAAAAAATTGACCGTTAAATATTTTGTTTGCTCCCCCTAAAATCTGTAACTTTGTATGTTAATGAAGAATGGGCACAAGTCTTCTCTCAGAATAAGAGGGCTTAGCCTATGCTTCCCACGCGAGCCCACTGCTGATTGGGAACTTCACACACACTATTGAATCGTTTCGCAGGTGTTTCCTTACGATGTGCTTCACCAAAAAGCTCTGAATATGTATAACATAATTTTAAAATAGTTTAATTTATTCTTAAGCGACTATGGGAACACTTTGTTGTCTGTCTGTGCGTGAATGCCTGTCTTTCTATTATCTCAAGAACTACAGAGTTAAAATTAAGTTAACATTAAGTACTACGAGCTATACCTAATATGATCCATTCGACCTTTAAAATATGATTTTTTAATTCCTCTCGATCAAAACATGGATAAAAACCTAGTGCCTCTGACAATGGAATTAAGAAATTTCACCTCACAACAAAAAAGAACGAAAAAATCTAAAAATTATTAAATTCTAGTGAGAATAATAGGTAATTTAATATGTATTTTAAAGGCCTCAGACCGTTCTTGTTTTTAGCCGGTTTTTTGGTGGGTAGTTTCATAAAACTTTTTATATTTCATTTCGTTACTTGATTTCTTTTTAAAAAAGGCAAACGAACTTCTATTGCATTCGGAATATGAATAAATATAAAAAGGTTTACATGCAAAGTTCTTCAACCGTTTTAACCAATGTAAATTTATCAGGAAAAACATGGATCTCTATTCAGAGTTAACAAACAACAAAAGAAATAATCGTAACTTAAATCAACTTAAAATGCCATTCTCCACGTTGAGGCTTGTTGCCTGCAGCCCTCATTATATGCCTATCAAAATTTATAATCATCTACCGAATTCCCTAAAAAACCTGTCTGAATATAATTTATTTCATAAACAGTTAAAAACTTTCCTAGTGAATAAATGCTACTATAGTTTGAACGAGTTTTTTGACGAAGATTGTCAGTACAGTAATATTATTAAATGTATAATTCAGTATTTTTCGTAGTATGCCTAATTCAAATTGTATAACATGAAGCTCCAGATTTAAAATATTTATGTTGCTATGCCCTTGCACGGTGTCCCATTGTACTACTTTATGATTATGATTTCCACCTTTATACCTACTATAATGTGACTTGCAATAAACGATTCTATTCTATTCTATTCTATTCTAACCTTGTATTAATTAATATCTTCTCACATCTTCCCGCTGACGTATCTGACAAAAACCGCATCATAATCCGAGATTGATTGGTTAAATAAAAAGTAGCGTTAACAAAAAAATTACAAGTAGGTATATCCGGGTTATAATGTGGGAAATGCTAACAATTTATTTGCTGTCTGTGCTCCTAGTAAATGCAGTTATAGGCAGTTATAACTGGTTTAAAAGTTCACCAAGCGTCTGTTGCGCTTTGTAGAAGTGCATTCACCTGCATATGCGGAGAACTTGACTTTTAAAGTACCTTGACGACCGGATAGCCTAGTAGTTACAGAATTTGAATGTGAAGCTTAAGGTCCCGGGTTTGATCCCTGGTCGGGGCTGATAATTGTATGAAAAATGCTAATGTTTGTTCTCGAGTCTTGGATGTTTTCATGTATTTAAGTACTAGCTGTTGCCTCGACTCCGTCTGCGATGGATTCGTTTATCGCTATCTATCTAACTATGGTATTTTCCGGGATAAAAACTATCCTATGTCCTCCCCCGGGATTGTGACTATCGCTGTAACAAGTTCCAATAAAATCAGTTTAGCCGTTTTGCCATGAAAGAGCAACAAACATCCAAACTTACAAACTTTCGCCTTTATGATATTGGTAAAGTAATATAATATGTTCAGTATGTTATATACATGTATACATATTTATTATTAAGTGTTAATATGTTTGTCCGTTGTGTAGTACCTACCTATACTTCAAGCTTTGCTTAATTTGGAACTAGTTCAACTGGTGTCAATTGTCCCAAGATATTTGTTTTATACACACACACACACACACACGCACGCACGCACGCACGCACGCACGCACGCACGCACGCACGCACGCACACACACACACACACACACACACACACACACACACACACACACACACACACAAATCACGTTTTTATCCCATTTAAGGTAACAAGACCTACAGGCCAAGTTTACTTGACTTCTATGATTTTCGCCCATTCCCTCGATGGGCTTTTACCTGCGCGGGAAGAGAAGCAACTGGTACATTCTATGTTTTTCTATGCTCCCAGACGAGCATGGAAGTGTGGAAGTGTTTATTTTATTATTTAACTTAAACGGGATGGCTACTTTTTTAAACGTAAAGTGAAATGTGCAACTGTGAGAAACATCACTAAGAGCCAAGCAGAGTTTGTCAAAAATTATCTATTTACGAAAAACCGGGAAGATAACTAAATCATCTTTTATTTGAAGTAACTAAATAATCCGTCATTTGTTATTTTGCATTTATCTAGATCAGTTTCATTTTTATCTAGATAAATTAGTTGGGATTTTAAATAAAAGATGAATGTCAGTAGTACAGTCATGTAGAACTAGAAGTGGTCAGGCAGGATGAAATGAAAATAACCTTGACCCGACGTGACATTCTGTATACATTTATTATTGTAAGCTTACTTCAATAACAAACGAAGTCGGTTATCTTCATCTAGATAATTTATCTAAATAAAAAAGTTGTCAACGCACTATTTGCTGTTGAATTTATCTTCGAATAAATTTATTTGAAATAATTATCTAGATAAGAAATTATCTAAATAACGCCCAACTCTGGAGCCAAGCAGGTAAGTTAATTAATAAAATAATGTGTTATTTAGTAGTTGTAGCAAGTTTAAACAGTGACCTTAAATTGAGTTCTTCAAAACCTAATTAATATAAAATATGTAGATCAAACAGCTCTTTCTTGAGTACCAAAAAAAAAATTAAGAGTACGCACTACCCTTCGGTTGGTACCTCGCCTCTTTCCCATAAGGGTAGGCAGAGAATACTTTATTACACTTGCTACGATCCAGACACATTTCTTTTTTAAAAACTTCTCCTATTTGGTCCCGGAACGTCCGTCTAGGCCTTCCCCTCCCAACGCAACCATTCACACTCCCCATACATATCTGTTTAGTTAGTCTACTTTCATCCATCCTCTCTACGTGACCGAACCAACTAAGCATACTTCTTTCTATCTTACTCACTATATCTTCTTTCACGTGAGTTTTTATACTTGAGTTATCTGTTTGTGTATTTATGAAGGAAGGATTGCATGTAAAAAACATACACCCCCTTGCAAAAAAATCGGGCACCTATGGTTTTTCATATTTTTAGGCATTACACATAAAATACAAAAACCATGGGTGCCCGTTTTTTTTGCAAGGGGGTGTACCTATATATTTCGCTCATGCTTGGCTATCTTGCACGTAATTAGCAGGATAGCAATGTATAATATTTTTTGTGGTGATTGATCAACCTCCGCAAAGTAACGCCGGATTCAAAAAGATATCTCGTCAGTTTTAACTGCGTATTACTAGAGTATTGTTTATGGATCGTGAGGACAGCAATTAGCGGCGGCGCAGGCGCATGACTAAGTACTGGCGGCCAAGATCACTGCCGCTAAATAGAAGTAAAACATGCATCGATTTACTGGATTCATACTGTTCTTTAGCTATGCTTTTGTTTCTGGCATTTTGAGTTTATTTTAGTGTTATTAAAGCTGCAAGTAATGCAAAAATCTGAGAATATTGTGTATGTTAGAGACGACCGGATAGCCTAGTCTAGTGGTTAGAGAACCTGACTATGAAGCTTGAGGTCCCGGGTTCGATCCCCGGTCGAGGGCAGATATTTTGTATGAAAAATACGAATGTTTGTTCTCGAGTCTTGGATGTTTAATATGTATTTAAGTATGTATTTATCTATACAAGTATGTTTATCCGTGGTCTAGTGCCCATATTACAAGCTTTGCTTAGTTTGGGGCTAGGTCCATTGGTGTCAATTGTCCCAAAATATTTATTTATTTCTGTTCGTTTGTTGTGTGCTACTGTTGACAAGACAGATGTACCAATAATTAGGATTTCAACCAAAATTAAACCTTAAGGAACTTACGAGTAACGAGATCTTAATCGGGAAATGTATTTTATTGTATACTAGCTGTTGCCCGCGACTTTGTCCGCGTGTGTTTTTGTGATACTTACGGCTTTTCTCGATATCAAAATTATTATTATTATGACTATTAACTTCGTCACATGAACCACTGAAAGTATGTACGAAACTATACTTTTAGAATTACGTCATGAAAATAATAATTTGCGACACGGAATCTTGAAAAAAAAATCAAGTGCAAATTGGTTAATGACTCGTCACATTTATTTATACTTTATTTTACAAATAGTTTTATTTATAGTTTTGTTTATAGTTTCTTTATTCAAAAAACCTAAGTACAGTTTTAATTACATCACTATTAATTTCGCCAAACTATGACGCTTATTGGCGAATACTGCGCTCACTTTAACGATATTTGTACCCTGATTAATTTAAAAAATTAAATCTATTCTAACCAAATAATACATAAATGTTTACCTGTTTTTACCTTACGACTAACAATTCATTTACTAATCCGTTTTAATTAATATTTTGCGACTCAATTTTTTCTAGCAGAAGCTTTTTTAATTTATTTTCTTGGTTTAAGTAGGTACGTAATTACAGATTATTAACACTTATTATCATTCTACAAATTAATTACCTACAGGGGCCTTGCCATAGTTGCCATGATGTCTTAATGCGATTCAGTTTAGGTTCGCTCGCTGTCAGATTCATACTAAAAGCACCAACTTTTCACAATAAAATTCTGACATGTTCGTAGCGCAGGCGTAAACGCGCCCTTTGATTTTGCTTTTTATAGGCAAAGGTACCAAGAACATACAGCCAAGCGTTTCACGCCGCCCTCATATTAATATCAGGCTATCAAATAAGAGTGCGTTCAAAAACCGAACGCGTTGTGAATAATTGCGCAATAAATAAAAACAAAAGTAACGGTATTGCATATTGAACTTTAGGTGTTAGGTAAAGAACACAATTTAGGACGCCAATTTAGGTTGATTTAGGTTTGACACACACAGCATGTAATTATTATATTAATGTTTTTTCACAATTGACACGCTTTTCCGGCTATATGTCTTATGTACATTTGTATCTATCTATTTTCTTCGTAGTATTATTATGTTTGTAACTATTATCAACTACTTATACCGAGGAAAGCTGATTTTCTTGAGTTCCGCTATTTTGTGCGTAATCACCTCAAAAATCAAATTTCAAGAAAACTGAGAAATTATATTTACTTGTATTAAATTGGAAGTATTATGTAGTAACTTTAAAAGGTTACACTTCATTGGCTTTTATTGTATAGGTGTATGAAGTTAATTAATTTTAAACACAAAACCCTCTTTTTTGCATCTCTGGATGAGATTTAAAAAAAATGCTAAAACAGGTATTTCTTTATTTTTATTACTAAGCATTTATTCTGAGTTTCATGATTCTAGAACAATCTAATTTTCTTTTTTCATACAAACTTTAACCCCCCTTTTCACCCCCTTTTTCCAAAATTTTCCAAAATTTCTGTAGCCTATATCCTATTCTGAATTAATTGGAATCGATTCGTGAACATTTCATTAATATCCGTTCAGTAGTTTTTACGTGATGCTCAGTCAAACAAACAAACAAACAAAAGTTTTAAAAATGGTTTTAATATGTTCAGTTACCGATTTTAAGTCACCCTGGTCGGTTTTTTTTTTAAATCTTCAATGTACAGATTTTTTGGTCTCAACGATTTTATTATATGTATAGATAAACAACAACTACGATAATATCTAAAGCAAACGAAAACTAAGTAAATTAATTTATAATAAACTAAGATAAAAATAATAAAAAAATTAAACAAAACAATCCCTCCCTGTACTCTGCCTCTTTGATGGCAACGGCAACCCAACTCTTATGTAAGCTTTATTAATTCATAATTCAAATCTGAAACTTGAAAAAATTAACAAAGAACATTTTTCTTACAACTTCTACCTTAACAAACGATCATAATTAATAACTATGTTCCGTCTTCATTCTTACGTTGATTATTCACCATCTCCGGAATTCCCTATTAACATACTTTAAACTGGTTTTGTATCATGTTACTCTAAAATAATAATAATACAATTCCCCAACTAAAGGTTGACAACACCGGACTTTCGAGAAACGTGGTACTCCTACCGTCGCGTGCGCATCGTTCCTTCACAGATCATATGGATGGTTGACGACCACTGATCTATTACAAGAGTACTAGATCGGCTGGTGACAGCTTTAAATTCTAGACATCGGACTATCACCACTAACGCCCTGTTTTTTAAAGTTACTCGCAAATGGTTCACTCTTTAAACTAGTTTAAACTTTGTAAGTTTATTTTAGAATTTACCAAAGCCATTTTTGTGGTAGTTCCCCTTCTATAATCAATCATATACTACTTACATACATAAATCTCGTCTTTATCCCTTACGTGGTAAATAGAGCGTACCTATACCTAGGTGGAAAAGGGAATCAAAATAGCAACCATATTATATTAAGCATGTTACAACAATGTGACAGAACATTTTCTTCTAATTAAATGTAGAGCTATTAATATCAAACGAATCAAATTTTACACCTTGATGTATTACCTATATTTATTTTTACGGTTTTACCCGTTAGAAATTAAATTTTTAAACAGCACTGAAAATTAGAGCACACAGAAAAATCCTAAAAGTAAAGCTATGGAGGCGCTAACGGAGGAACCGGGAACCTCATCATCCCGTGATGCGTGCTATACCCCTACACCACCCATAGCAGGTTAGGGCCATAGCTTTACTATTCGGATTTTTCTGTGTTTTAATTTTCAATGTCGTTTAGAAATATGTACCTAACGTTTGTGCCCTCGCTGATGGGACGAATAACAATAAGAAATAGTTGATACACCCAAATACCTCATACGGCAAAGGTTATGGTCATGCCTCTTCTGTGTCTGGCAAAGACGGGTGGGTTGAGTTATAATTTATGATGACTGTTGATTTTAAAATCAACAAATCAAAAAATCGAAAACCAAACCAAAATTCAACTTAAGAAAAAAAATCAAAAACCAAATTAAAAAAAAAAACAGGCTAAACCCTTTAGGTTATGTTAACTTAGGCTCTGCTCTGTCTACCCCGTAAGGGATAAAAACGTGATTTATGTGTGTATGTATGTTGACTTTAATTAACAAAGTATTTTTCGATACTTTTTTAACTACTGGGCCCTATGTTACCAACTCGACGATTGTCGGTGATAGGTGACCATTCGAATTACAATACGTAGTCAATACGAAGCCAACCGGCGTAGATTCTCGTAATTTAGCCCTCTGGGCTGCTAACGCATCTCACTTCCCGTCAGATGACCCACTTGCTCGTTTGCCTTACTTGTCATAAAAAACTTAGATAGGAATCCATCAATTTTGTTTACCGAAATACTCGGCGGGCTGTTTCAAATTGGCACACAAAGAACTGCCAATTTGTAAAAGATGTCGTGTCCAGTATTTTATAACGGAGGTCAGCGCTGACAGCTCGGACGAGCCAGGAATACTCAACCTGTTGAATAATAATTGAGATCTCATACGAGGAATCTATAATGAGGTACGTCACAACCTACGCAGGTGTGTCTTGGACTAGTCGTTCAATAACCATAACAAAACCATAACCATACCTGTTTCGATGCTAAAAAGTAACTTCACCATTCGAATTTCCCCAATTTGGTGACAGGCAGGTTTTTGTTAAAAAAAACCATTTTGAACACGACTTTTTTTCGTTGAATTAACTTGTAGTGCCATCCATACTAACAGCCAGTGTAAAACGTGCACTTGTATCTTATGTGCATAAAAGCTAACTTTCTAGGGTATGTAAACCATAGGTGCCCAATTTTTTCGCAAGGACTGTAGTTAGGCAGCAAATTAGTTCGGTACACCATAGAAATAACAAGGTGTGCCGAAGTAACGTGGCGTAGGCGTGGTTAAGTACCTTGGATGTTTCATATATGACGCTGACTGACATACGTGTACAATCAATGTGACAATCCAGCAGCTACTAGAAGTGACTAACAAGACATGTCTTAGTAGTTATAGATGACCCATAATGAGAGGGTTTGGGCTATATGTCCCACGCGGGCACAGTGCGGATTGGGAACTTCACACACACCATTGAACTCCGCAGATGTGTGCCAGTTTCCTCACGATGTTTTCCTTACCGGGAAGCTCGTGGTAAATTTCAAATGTAACTCCGCACATAAATTCCGAAAAAGTCAAAGGTGCGAACCCGGGATTCGAACTCACGACCGTCGGCTTGAGAGGCCGCAGGTCAAACCACTAGGCTACCACGGAATTCAGCAGGACGTCTCTCGGGTGATAATATGATGACATCTCTGTCTCATCATCTTGGAGAGGTTCGGAAGTCACTTGAAAACGGATACAATAATTATAAAAGTACCAGGGAGCAATTAGGTACTGTTAGCGTCATTTTTAACCCTCAACGCAAAAAGAACAGAAATAGGGGTGTTTTGGAGGGGAGTTTGACATCGATCTGTGTGTTTGTATGTCTGTGGCATGGTAACTGTCAAATGCATGGACCGATTGCGATGCGGTTTTTTTTTTATCTGCAATCCGGTCTCCTCGTGGTGGTTCTTAGTCATGTTTGATAAAAATCGATGTCTGAAGAGTATCGGCTCTTTACCAAACGATGTAAGGTATTTTTGGCTTAAGATTGAATTATTTTTTATTGCGTTTACCTTTCGTCTCTAGAATTTTATTAATAATTCTTACTAACGTTCCTATTTGTTCATCATCAGTTCTAAAGATGACTTTATTGACAATAGTAAGTTATAAGAGATTAAACCCACGTTTTACTCGAGGAAAACACAATAAGTGGTTTTGTCACCACCCATTCTGAACCGCTAATGAGGTATTCATACGTTGTCAAGTACGTGAACATTTCCAGTTCTAAGTTTTTCTTTTACATACATACATACATATATCACGTCTATATACCTTACGGGGTAGACAGAGCCTAAGGTGACAAAACCTAAATGCCACGTTTAGCATGGTTGTGGGTGTATAGGTAGGTTGTTTTTCTTTTAATATTTTTTTAATTTGATAAGAACGGATTGAATCTGGCGTTACTTTGCATTAGGTTTTTATTAATGAACAAAGAAATATTTACAATACCCGGTCATAAATATTGCAGATCGGCCTTCTCGGCTAGTTTCGGCTTCGTAGAGCGTTGTCTTACTCTCACTTACGCGACGACAAACGTCTCTTTTCAAAGAAGTGCAATCTTTATGGCCAGGTACTGTAAGTTAAGTAGTTGTTTCTTCCATACTGGTCTGGGAGGAAAGGAAAACATAGAATGTATCAGTTGTTTTTCTTCCCGCATCGAGGGATTGGACGAAAATCTTAGGGATCATGTTATTATAGGCGATGTGGCTAGCAACCCATCACTGTTTTGATTCCCTTTTCAATCCATACGCCCACAATCATGCTAAACGTAGTCTTTAGGTCTTGTTACCTTAGGCCCTGTCTACCCCGTAAGGGATAAAGACGTCATTTATGTAGTATGTACTGTAAGTTTCTACGCTGCTAGCACAGCAAATGGAATGGAGTAGCAAGGTTAATGTTTGTTCTTCATTAAATTGGATAATAAAATTAGTTTTTCTCGCTCTACATTCGTTCAGTACAAATTAAAAATGTACCTAAACTTTAAAATTTGTTTTATGGGAATCCTAAGTATATGAAATCAGTCATGATGTCACGTGGATTCTCGTTAAGGGAACATAATTTTCCATTATTATTTTATTGTAGCTATACGTTTACCGTCGAGTAATTTACATAATCGTTATAAAACATAGCACATTGTTTAACACTTAGATCATAACATAAACCATTGGGTATAAATTCCGAGACAGCGCAATAATTTCTTCTTCACATAATAATATGTCTTCACATATACATGTGAAATACATGACATTGGTACCTATACATAAATATAAGTCGACACTGCAGTACCCGGCCATAAAAATTGAACTTCGGCCTTTGGAAAGAGATAATTAGGCGCCACGTAAGCTAGAACAAGACAGCGCTCTACGAAGCCGAAATTAGAAGAAGACCGATGTGCTGTCTTTGTGGCCGGGTATTGTACACAATAATTGCGAGTTACCTTTACTCTGGTCCATTTAGGATAACATTAGAACCTTCTGAAGTTATTTTATTTCCCACTGCGCTTGGAGATTCAAAGTCAGAAATGTTAACTTATAAAATGACATTTTAAAAATTGTTCTGTAAACCATTTTTCCTTCTGGCTTCTATCTTGAATGGAGCAGAAGTCAACTCAAGCAAAAATCTTTATTTAATTTTAATAAAACTTAGGTTAAAAATTTAAATAAATTTTGACCCTTAGGTAGGGTCCCCATCATGCAGGCAGCATTCCCGCGTTGTATCGCAATTGCGAGTCTTTGTGCGAGAAAGCTGCCGGCGCGAGGGTCGTCCGTTGCCTCCCTCAGGCGTTTGCTTACATCTTTGTAGAGCCCACGTGCGCCCTTGCCCCGCGGACCGAGTGTCTCGACGCCAAATACGACGAATTCGTACTGGGCGCCGAGACACTGGTATTTTGTTATCCCCGCTCCCGGGGGTCCGCCGCCGCGCCAAGCAAAAGATGGCAGTCATTAGAAAAGTTCTCCATACAAATTGCCGTGCTTCCAAATGTTCTAGAAATTTAAGATTTGGTGTGAACATAACTTATGTACTTTTTTATGAACCAATAAAAAATGACATCGCCTGCATTTTGCTTAAGGGCAGCGCTCTTCTAACACTGGATTACATATTCACTTGCCGTTTGTACGGAATCATCAGTGCTCGAATTCGACTTGCACTTGGCCGGTTTTATCTCTTTGAAGTTTCTTTATTGTATTTAAATTTTTAACCGACGAAAAAACTGAGGAGATTTTCAATTCGACGGGTGTAATGGATGTTCAGAGTGGTGTACCTACCTAAGTCTGCTGAAAAACACTTCGAGGTGCCGCCCATACGCCCCGGCACAAAACGAACATTTTTAATGTCATAAATATTTTAAAGTGGGTACCTAATTTGTTTTTTGTTTCAATAAGTGATTTTATCTACACATACGTAACATATAGGTACGTAGTGTTCAAAAACTGCATCTTTCGGGCAGCATAATCATTATTTAAAACAATTATATTCACACACACGCAAACACACACACAAATCACGTCTCTATCCCTTACGGGGTAGACAGGGCCTAAGGTGGCAAGACCTACAGGCCACGTTTAGCAAAATTATGGGTGTATAGATAGCAAAAAATGGAATCAATGTAGTGATGGGTTGCTAGCCGCATCGCCTATAACGTGACTCCTATGATTTTGGCCCATTCTATCCATAACTATCTTCATAATAACAATAAGTAAATAAATTGTTGTTTCTTCCATGCTGTTCAAGGAGCAAATAAAAAACATAGAATGTACCAGTTGCTTCTCTTCCCGCGCAGATGGTAAAAGCCCATCGAGGGATGGGCGAAAATCTTAGGGATCATGATATAATATATCATGATCCCTAAGATTTTCGCCTATATTATAGGCGATATGGCTAGCAACCCATCACAGTTTTGATTCCCCTTTCCAGCCATATGCCTACCATCATGCTAAACGTGGCCTTTAGGTCTTGTTACCTCAGGTATCTACCCCGTAAGGGATATAGACGTGATTTGTGTATCTTGTGTGTGTTATGAGGTCAAATTTCTTAATGCCATCGTCAGCGGGCCTAGGTTTTTATCGATGTTTTGATCGCGAGGAATTAAAAATTCATATTTTAAAGGTCAAAATGGATGGAATGGATGGATATTAGGTATAGTTCGTGGTATTTAAAGCGCCCCGTAAACGATCAAATTTGTTTGACAAACTTGCTTGTCAAACTTCACGTTTTCATCAAACATAAGCGTAAACGATCAAACCAAATATCAAACAAATTTGTTACAGCGGCCCGCGCAAACGGTCAAACTTGCTTGACAAACTTGTTTGTCAAACTTCTTCTACAGAGATCTTGTTTGACAAACACCGTCGTACACGTTCAAACCTGTTTGTCAAACTCGACATCAATCCAGATTTTCATCAAACGCATCAAACACGTAGATTGTTTGACAAACACCTCAAACACAGCCGTACACGATCAAATTGTTTGACAAACACGTAAAGTTTGACAAACAACTTGATCGTTTACCGGGCGCTTAATGTTATGTTAATTTCAATTCGGCAGTTCTTGGGATAATAGAAAGACAGGCATTCACGCATAGACAGACAACAAAGTGATCCCATAGCAGCTCAAGAATAAATTAAACTGTTAAAATTACGTTATCATATTCAGGACTTTTCGGTAAAGCAAAACATCGCAAGGTCTTGATACTTTAGGCTCTGTCTACCCCGTTAGGGATAAAGACGTGATTTATGTGTACCTGTCTAAATAAATTGTCGATGTTAGGTATGAAATTAATAACATCGAACTCGATTATCGTTCACTTCGTTGGTTTTATAAACCCACGTTTTCTAGGCCTCTCGTACGTCACATAAACTAATTCTTTCTTTCTTTCGCATAAATAGATTTAGGAAGTAAGACCATTTGCACAGGGATACTGCGGGTTCTTCCATGCTGAAAAAAAACATAGAATGTACCAGTTGCTTCTCTTCCCGCCAGATGGTAAAATCCTATTGAGGGAATGGGCCAATATCTTAGGAATCATGTTATAGGCGATGCGGCTAGCACCCATTACTATTTAGATTCCACTTTCCACCTATACGCCCACACACGTGGCTATTAGGTCTTGTTACCTGAGGCTCTGTCTACCCCGTAAGGGATAAAGACGTGATTTGTGTGTATGTATGTATACTGCGGGTAAAATTACTGGGACACGAGGTATCTCAATCCTCAAGGCCTGCATCACATCTGGAACCCTCCAATTTTGTCCCATGTCCATGTTTGCTGGTCCTCACTTACAATCAAGTTGGACACTGGCTCGTTTATCATGCTCTTCAAAAACACCTATTTTCCAGACCACAATGAAGTTGAAGACAGAACTGTTAGAGCAGCCGACTGGGGAGATGTGGCGGAAGATCAGGGTCGAGCTGAAAGAAGACCTGGAGACGTGTGATCGGGACGCGGAGGCCATCAGGGACTGGCTGAAGAAGCAGCCGCATCTGCCTGATGATTGGGGTGAGTCTGATGCATAAAAACGTCGTTTATTTGATCCACAGCAAAGAAAAAACATAGAATGTACCAGTTGCTTCTCTTGCCGCGCAAATGGTAAAAGCCCATCGAGGGAAGTGGCGAGAATCATATGCGTTACAGGCGATGCGGTTGACAACCCATCACAATTTTGATACCATTTTTTGCCATCTATACGCTCTTAATCTTGCTAAAAGTGGCCTGTAGGTCTTGCCACCTTAGGCCCTGTTTATCCCGTAAAAGACGTGATTTCTGCATTTGTGTATGTATTATTTGATCCACATCAATGAGGAGCAGCTTGTGTTAGAACGTAGGTCTTCTCTAACGTCCTTTGGTCCTAATCTTGGCATCTAAAATAGTAAAAATATCAACTGAAAAGGTCAAAACCAAAACATTTACCATTCTCTATGCCGAAGTCAATAGAGATATCTTAAAAGCATCACGTTTGATTGGCATCTATGGGTGGTTACCGAAGGACCTAACCTTTGTCTATTATTTGGTTTGGCATATCGCCTTAAGAAATGAGTAATGTTTGTATAGGTAGGTATACCTTGACCTAGACCCTAATATACAAGTACGAAACGGCCAAAGCTCGCAAATAAAGATCGGTTATTTCGAGATACTTATTTCGAGGAACTTGACTGAGAGTTATGAAACAGACCCTTGGTCTATTTGACTAAACCAGGGGTGGCAACCTGCGGCTCGCGAGCCACATGCGGCTTTTTGGATGTGAGGCTGCGGCTCTTTAGTTCCATTCGCAAATATTATTTATTTTATAAAATGTGATTATTTGTTGTGAAAAACACTACTTATATATGAATAAATAGATAACTTTTTTATCACCAAACTTTATGAAAGTATTGAGGCTATTTATTGTTGGCGAGAAATTTTTTTGTGGCTCTTTAAAAACTTGAAATTTTGTAAATATGTAGTAATTTTTGGCTCTTCCGACTCAAAAGGTTGCCGACCCCTGGACTAAACCACAGTCATTAGGTACCCTCATTGCTCATCCTGTGGCGATTTAGGCGTGAGATGTTGAAATATTTAATGCACCTTAATGTCTTGTGGATTGTGATGAATGTTTTGAATTTAAACACAATTTTGTCACCACAGATTGTTAAAATAATCATAAAGTTCCCGTAATTTTGTACAAACGCGTTCAAATTATGGCCGATTTGGGTTTGTTTATTACAGTACTATACTATAGTATTTTATGCAACCGTTACGTAATAAGGGTCCTTAAAACACAAGTGTGGTTTTTGAAATGAGCCTTGGCCTTCCATACTTGTCTAGGAGCCTGTGCTCCTAGACAAGTAGATAACATAGAATGTACCAGTTGCTTCTCTGCCCGCGCAGATGATAAAAGCGCATCGAGGGAATTGAGCGTCATCTTAGGAATCATGTTATAGGCGATGCGGCTAGCAACCCATCACTATTATGATTCCCCTTTCCACCTATATGCCCACAATTTGCTAACCGTGGTCTTTAGGTCTTGTTATCATAGGTTCTGTCTACCCCGTGAGGGATATAGACGTGATATGTGTATGTATGTGTATGTGTGTTTTAAGGCCAAATTATGTACAGTTGCATACATTACTTTATTTACACATATATCATACGTACGCTCCCTTTTAATACATACATACATACATAGGTAAAGGTAAACTTTACCTTTACCTTAAGTAACAAGACATAATGGCCACGTTAAGCATGATCGTGGTCTATATATAAGTGGAAATGGACATCAAAATAGTGATGGGTTGCTGGCCACATCGCATTTATCATAATAATAATAATAATAAGGGGCTAGATACAGAAGGTGGTACTGATGATATTTAGGTAGAATACTAGTAATAAAATATTAAAGAGGAGAAAAGAATCGTGTATATTCAATATAAAAGGAACAAGATCTGGTGACAGACAAGAGTATGACCATAAAGAAAAATAAATTAAGGTTGCGTTCTAATTATCTAACACTCCCTACAGAACGCAAACCCATTTTATTAATACAATACAAATGTTTCACAAGTGTGGTTCCTTTAGTTAAGTTATCAACTACCATATTACAACCATTCACAAATAAAAAACTTAACTTTATTCTTCACAATATTTTCTCTCAGTCTGTTGAACAGACGTATATCTCACTACTGGCGCATATACCTCATCATAATCGGCACCTTTTCTCTGTGCATACCCTTTGATGACCAACCTTGCCTTAAAACGAACAATCTCACCTTTTTCGTTTGTTTTAGTTTTAAAGACCCATTTACATGGCAAAACTCTTTTACCATGTGGCAAATCCACTAATGACCAAGTTTTATTTCTGATCAAAGAATCATATTCCTCTTGCATTGCTTTCTTCCACTGATCTGCATCAGAGGATGACATAGCTTCTTCTAAAGTTTGAGGGTCGCTCAAATTAAGTGAAGGACAAAAATAACTCACGTCATGCTCGTTCGGCTCTGCATAGTTAACAGCTTTCCTCGGACGTAAATCCATCTTACGTGAAAGATTCTCTGCATCGACTGGAGCCTCTGGCAAGTAGGTTGGATCATCATCATCACCAGACTGATATTCATCACTCGAAGAATGATCAGTTGTGTTTTCCGATCCTTCTTTGCTGCAGTCCTCAGGCAACTGGATGGCGGAGTCGCTGTTAGAATCACAAGGTATGTATATATTATGTTCATATTTTTGTACATTTTCCAAAAATACCACATCTCTGCTTTTAATTATTTTATTAGTACCCGGAACAAATAATCTATATCCTTTAGTAGATTCACAATATCCCACTAATATCAATTTTCTGGATTTAGAATCCCATTTTAGACGTTTTTCTTTAGGTATTTGAGACATAACCTCTGATCCAAAAATCTTTATATGTGACAAATCGGGTTTCTTCCCAGACCACATCTCCATGGGCGTTTTACCATCAAGTGACTTTGTGGGCGACCTGTTGATAATATATCCAGCGGTCGCAATAGCCTCTGCCCATAATTGTTTAGGCTGTTGAGCATCAAACAACATGCACTTAGCTCTTTCTACCAGGGTCCTATTCATTCTCTCCGCGAGACCATTCTGCTGGGGTGAGTACGGAGTACTTGTTTGATGTTCAATCCCATGTCTATTCAAGAAGCTTTTAAAATCTTTGTTACAGAATTCTGTACCATTGTCAGAACGAATGACTTTAATCCTTTTGTCCAGTTCGTTTTCAACTCTACTTTTATAATCGGTAAAAGCTTCCAAGACATTCAATTTATTTTTCAAAAAATAAATTTTCACAATTCTCGTAAAATCATCAATAAAAGTAATAAAGTATTTCATACCTCCAATTGACTCTTGTTCCATGGGCCCACATAAATCGGAGTGGATCAGCTGTAACGGCTGTGAAGCTCTCGAACCAATACTTTTAAAAGGCAACCTCGTTTGCTTTCCCTGAAGACAGGTTGTACATGTGATGGGACCTTTGTTGTTGCTAGGAGATAGATTCACTCCCTCGGCACACTCTGGCAGCTTGTTTACATCTGTGAAATTCAAATGTCCCATGCGACGATGCCACAGGACAACATTATTTAGATCATTAGCACAAGTCAGGTTAGAAAGAACTTCTCTGTGTGCATTTAATAAGTATAAGTTGTTTACTAGTGTAGCTGTACACAGAAGTTTCCCATCACAGTTATAAATATCACAGCCTCCATTTCTAAAATTTACTTTACAGCCATTTTTCACCATGGCACTAACTGACAAGAGGTTAGCGGCAAGTTTAGGTATGTACAGAACTTGTTTTACCTGAATTTTACTTCCTGTATTTTTGTTAATCACCAAATTAACCTTTCCTGCACTTTCAACGCAACGGTGTCTTACTGGCAACAGTTACAGATGGCACCGGGGGACTTGTCACATCATACATCCAATCACATCAGTTGGTCCTGTGCATGCTGGCACCTGAGTCCACATACCATTGGTCCGGGTTCATTTTCTGTGAAGAAGCTGAAAAAGCTGCTACAACAAAACTTTTATTATCTTCGACATGAACCGGATTTTCCTTCTTCGGAGCACGACAGTTCTTTGCGAAGTGTCCGTGCTTGTTGCAGTTAAAACATCTGGGTCCTTCAAAGACCTCCTTTTTCCTGAGATTTCCTGAACCAGACTTATTCCTCGTGAAGAACACTGAGCTTTCTGTGCTTTGAACTTCCTGCAGGAGCTTAGTCTTGATTGAATCTGCGCTGATCTTGATACCTGAGCTCTCCAAGCCCATTATCATTGGCTTATAATTTTCCGGTAAGCCAGCCAACATCAGTGTCCCGAGCCATTCATCATCTATACTAAAGTTGATGTTTCTGAGCTTGTGAGCAGTCGACATTATTTTATTCACATAATCATCCACACTTCGAGAGGAGTCCAACGTAGTTGTGATAAGGTCTCGCAACAAAGCTACTCTTCGGTACAAACCGCTGTCATCAAAGGCTTTCTCTAAATTATCCCAAACTTCTTTACATGTCTTAGCACTCTGAACATGTACATAATTGATCGGATCCAGCAGTAGTATAAGCTTAGACTTTGCTCTGACTTCCTTTTTCGCATCTTCGTTGATGCCGGTGACACATGTCCACAAATCTTCGAGTTCGAAATACGCTTTTACCGCAAACTTCCAGCTTGCGTAATTCTCTCTTCCGATGAGTCGATCAATGTGAAATGGGTTTTGACCCGTGCCCGACATTATCTTTGTGTAATATCAGTGATATGTGACGAAAAATGCCGCTGCAATTTCAATACACGGCAACCTCAGAAATGGCCGGCGGACAAAACACGATCGCCGGTTTTCTCTTTATAATTTTCACTTTTACTGATTTTATTGTTTATATTCTACCACTGAATACTTTAAAGCGTAGCCACGTAACCACGCTCTGCTACCATGATGATATTTAGGTAGAATACTAGTAATAAAATATTAAAGAGGAGAAAAGAATCGTGTATATTCAATATAAAAGGAACAAGATCTGGTGACAGACAAGAGTATGACCATAAAGAAAAATAAATTAAGGTTGCGTTCTAATTATCTAACAGGTACTCCTGGACACGGCTCGGATAGTCAGGAGGTTCCTTTCTCTGTCGCCCTGACCACCGGTAGCTTAGGCCTCGCCTCGCTGCCGGCGGCACCCTAGGTTAGGTTTTTATAATGTTTTTATATTTTGTATTAATATTGTTTTATTACTTTTTATATGAATATTGTAAAAACCTAACTTGAGATAAAAATAAATATACAGGATAATAATAATAATATCTTGGGACAATTGACACCAATTGACTTAGCCCCAAACTAAGCAAAGCTTGTAATTGGGCACTAGACAACGGATTAACATACTTATATAGATAAATACATACTTAAATACATATTAAACATCCAAAACTCGAGAACAAACATTCGTATTTTTCATACAAATATCTGCCCCGACCGGGGATCGAACCCGGGACCTCAAGCTTCATAGTCAGGTTCTCTAACCACAGGGCCATCCGGTCGTCAAAATAATAAATCAGAGAAGCAACAAATTAAATAAGAAATGCCAATTTAAAGTAGCAACCCAACCTTTACCATCAAATCACGCCAATCAAGGTTATTATCAAGGATAGTTCTTTGTGCGGTGTGCTGACGCAGACGCTAGATCAATAGATTTCGAAGAACATTCAATATTTGCCTTCGTTTTTGCACGAACCGCGTCGATACTAGCCAACAATAATAGCTACTAATCATGAAATAACTACTTACTAACGAGTTTAAGGAAATCCCGTATACACATCGACATTCGTTATGCTCTGGTATAGAGAAACCATAACTGATTAGCCTATTCATACTTATTATTTTCGCTAATTTTTGTACCTACGCTACACTCGTGTCTTTTCAGATTCTGACGCTCCTATCGAGTAGGTACAACTACAAACTCTTCTCCTTTTTCTATTATGGCCTCATCGATCGATGCGATGACGATGGTGACATGTTTATCACTATCCCGCGGGAATTTTGCAATTTTCCGGTACATAAAGTAACCTATGTCATAATCTAGGGTACCAGCTATCTCCGATCCAAATTTTATCCAAATCCGTCCAGCCGTTTGCAAGTGAAAAACTAACAAACATACACACCAGTGGCGTGGCGTACATATAACTCGATTCTCACCGGCCTATTTTAAGGCAGTTGGGCACTTTATTGCGCAGAATTAGAGGAAAAGGCTAGTTAAATTTCTTTCGACTTGCCTTCTGATATACTTGACGCCACGCCACTGATTCACACAAACACACACACACACACGAACTTTCGCCTTTATAATATTAGTGTGATGTGATGTGATTATGGTGTATCATTTATCTCTGGGCAATGGGCATCAGCTGGCAAGTCCCAAGTGGAATGATCTAATGATCTAGGGGTCTCAGCACCGAATATAACTTTGTCCCTTTCGGTGCTGAGACCCTTGGTCCGTGGGGTCCTAGCGCTATTAGCCTCTCCAAAGATATTCCGAAGAGGGTAATAGACGCTACGGGTGACCGCAGAGCTGGCAGCTTCCTTGGACAGCGTATTAGTATCGCTGTCCAAAGGGGGAATGCTGCCAGTGTCTCTGGAACTATGCCACGGGGGCCCCTCCTTTTTTAATTATTTTATTTTAAGAGGAGTTTTAGTTTAGTTTTTAATTTGTTTTTAATTTAATCATAGTTTAATTTGTTTTTAATTCCCGTTATGTTTTTTTTTTTCATTAATAAATTTCATATAGTGTTAACAATATTCAATTCCAGAATATCCCTGCATCCTCACGTTCCTCCGGGGCAGCAGTTACTCCTTGGAGAAGTGCAAGAGGAAATTGGATATGTACTTCACGATGAGATCAGCCTGTCCGGAATTCTTCAATAACCGGGACATCACAAGGCCAGACCTGAAGGAGGTGTTTGTCAACAAAGTGTAAGTTATTAACGATTTCATAACCATCCTAAAGCTATGACAAAAGCGTAGATTTCTTGATAGAATTAGGACTGTTCTAGCGGTGTTTCTTCCAGTGGAGTTAATTGTAACTTATGTACGTCGCTCGTTTTTATTAAAAACCTTAAGGAAAGTACGTTTGGTTATTATTTCCGAGCGAACATTGTAAAAAAATACCCTAAAAACCTAAAGAAAAAGGTCCGACACTCGAAGCTGAACGTTTGGATACAATTACGCGGCAAAATTAAAAATGAATTTACTAAGCAGATAATTATTACAATGTGAACTTAAGATTAGTCGTATCAAGACCTCAAACTTGGTTTCTGCTTCTTTGTTTATTGTATTGTTAATAACAAAAAAAACAGCAAATTTAACCTTGACACTCCTTACTCAAATTCCTTAATATTTTACAAGTAATGTCTGTAACATGATCACAATGGCGATGGACAAGTGATGGACACCAAATTAATACACATTAGTGATGTAACTATACTCAATTATTTATTAATATTCGTATTAAGAACTAAATAACAATAAAGAACGCTAAAACTAGGAAAGTTGATTTAAAGTGAAGTAAGTTAAAAATGATTAAAAATTGACCTAAAAATGCCCTCCTGTTTCGTGCCCGGTTCAAAGGTTCCCATTATGCTGGCCGCGTTGCCTCTTTGAACTGCAATGGCATTGATAACTGTGATGTAACGAATATTCGATTTCCCAAATTATCCAAAATTCAAAATTGACGTATATGCAAATGTGAGCTTTTTTATTTAGCATCTAAGTAATACAAATATTGCTTCACATTTTTCATTTTTTTCGTGGAGTACTTATTGCTAATGTCATGTACAGAATGGCCTAAAAGCTGACGCTTAATATTTAGAACAATTATTTTCGCATGTTTTTTCCAATCTTTATGTTTTATGGATTCGTAATTTTTTTGTTTATCAATGTAACATGTAATCTTACGTTTAACGAGTAATTATGGTATAAATTTTAAATAAATAGCTAAAAATTGAACATAATGATTTTTTCCTTTATTTGCATTTTCTGACAAAAATTACCATTGTAATGTATATATTTTTTTATACCATCGGAAAGTAGAGATTTCAACGAACAAAAAGGCCACTGACTTTTAAAAAAAAAACAGATATTTTGACGTGAGAATTTTCGATTGAAAATTAGGGTGCTTTTTCGATATTAAGTCAAAATAAGGTGAAAAAATGAATCTTTTAAATAAAAAAAATTACTGTAAGTTGGGGACATAACAAGGTAAGTTTTCACCAAGTTTCGTGACAAAATTATTATTTTTGCAAAAGATAAAAATAAAAAACCAAAAACTTGGTTATTTGAATTTTTCACATAAATTTTGAGGTTATGTGAAAAAAGTGTAAAAGCAAAAGTTGTAGATCTTTTTATTACCTACAACTTTGCCATTTAACTTTATTTCATAAGACTTGTAGTTTCGCCGGAAATCGAGATAAACCGTTTTTCACCCTTAAAAACTCACCCCCCCTCCCTTCCCGACCTCAGATCGACCGTAATTTATTTTTCCTTTAATTTTTGTAATATTCTCTACCTTTTCTAATTCATCCTACTATAATTTTATTTTACTTTTTATCATTTTCAAAGGTATCGACCCTGGCCTAATAAGGCTGAGAAGGCTCGAGCCTAGGGCGGCAGATTTTGGGGGCGGCAAATTTGGGGCACGACCTTTTTTTTTTTTTACTTCATAATAAAAATTTTAAGAAGTCTGTGGCAGATTTTGCAAGGGCGGCAAAAATTCAGCCTATACCTTGAAAATTTGTAAATCCGCCACTGCATACATACATAAATCGCGTAGCTGGAAGTGGAAAGGGAAATCAAAATAATGATGGGTTGCTACCCTCATCGCATGATTTTACCATCTGCGCGGGAAGAGAAGCAGCTGGTACATTCTGTTTTTTGTTTGCTCCCAGACCAGCATGGAAGTTCTTCAATATTTGGTTAAACCTCAATCAATTTCAAATTTAAAGCGAATTTTGACCAACACTTCCGAAATTTTCCATATCAAATATTCGCAAAATATTCGCATAGTCTATCGCGAATACGAATATTAAAAAATATTCGAATATTCATAGGAATGTTAGTTACATCACTATAACCCTAACTCCCATAAGCCTCGGACGTTTCCGAGTTAACCTTTGGTCAAGGCTTAATGATCTGCGCATATGGCAACCAAATATTGACATGCCAAACATTACAAGGAACATTCAATGATATGAAAATCACATTGGTATGTCAAGAAGAAGGCAAATATTGCGCTCTGTAGTACTTTAATCTATACGTATATGTTGTACATTGCAGGGTATGTATGTATGTAGTTTCTAGATGAGTGCACGCTAGCATGAGAGCCATTATGAGTATCGAGAGCTAGAGTTGTCACAAAGTCGATAGTTTGCTATCGTTAGTTTTATTGCGTTAATTTTGATGTTATGTTAAATTAACCCTTTATTATTATTTCATTATTTACCAATAAGCAGTGACGATCTCTAGCGGAGAATGAATTTGATTTTGCCTAATTGTTTTATTTTTTGTTTTTGAATTTGTAATTTTTGTAATATTCAATTAATTTGTATTATTTAATTTTAGTTACAATTTCTGATGTAATTTTTCTTCCATTCTGGTCTGGGAGTAAAGAAAAAACAGAATTTACCAGTTGCTTCTCTTCCCGCGCAAATGGTAAAAGCCCATCGAGGGAATAGGCGAAAGTCTTAGGAATCATGTTATAGGCGATGCGGTTAGCAACCCATCACTATTTTGATTTCCCTTTCCACCTATACGCCGTTAATCATGCTAAACGTGGCTTTAAGCTTTTGTTACCTTAGGCTCTGTCTACCCCGTAAGGGATAAAGATGTGATATATGTACCTATGTATTTTTATTGAATAAATAAATGCCATAATATCAATATTCCAATCGATTTATCTATGGTATAGATAGAAATATCTATAGGATTGTACAGAAAATTACGAAAACTTATGAATATTGAGAATTGCAATTGTGAACTAGCCTAATCTTAAACGTTACCGCTTATTACCTAACTCGCTCGCAATCGCCATCATGTTCATTTTGACAGTTCTTGTATGAATGTGACAGCTATCTGATTCCGATGCCAATTGTCAGCCCATACGTGAACTGTCAAAATGAACACGATGGCGATTGCGAGCGAGTTAGATAATAAGCCTACCTACTGAATTCGATAAATTTTGGGGTGTCAGACTAAATGAAATGTAGAATCTGACGATTCTTCTTTATAATGAATATTTCCTGAAATAAGTAGCTAATAATATTTAGACACAGGCAGAATCCATCATCATCATTTCCAGTCTATACCTATACATCCCACTGCTTGACAAGCCTTCTCTCAGAATGAGAGGGCTTGAGCTATAGTTCCCACGCGGGCCCGGTGCGGATGGAAAACTTCACACATACCATTTAATTGCTTAGCAGATGTGTGCAGGTTTCCACTCGATGCTTTCCTTCACCGAAAAGCTCATGGTAAAAAGTGTAGTTTCGCACATAAATTCCGGAAAACTCGTACATACCTACTGTGATCTATTCATGTATGTTGTATACATTGCAGGGTATCTATGTAGTCTCTAAACAAGTGCACGCCAGCATGAGAGCCATTATGAGTATCGAGAGCTAGAGTTGTAGCAAAATCGACAGTTTGCTATCGATAGTTTTAATCTTAAAATGCCATAATATCGATATTATTATCGATACTATGTATTGTATCGATAGTATCGATCTCTTACTTAATACAATATATAGGTACAGCTGATAGCAGTAGATGTTCCACGTGAGTTTGTAATTGTGTCGTACAGACACATCATTCAAACAGATGACGCTTAGCGACAAAAAATCGCATAGTAACAAGGTCACGTGACAGCGGTACAGATACAGATAGAAAAATTCGAAAACTGAGAATTTACCAGTTGCTTCTCTTCCCGCGCGGTAAAAGCCCATCGAGGGGATTGGGCTAAAATCATAGGAATCATGTTATAGGCGATGCGGCTAGCAACCCATCACTATTATACATACATACATATCCCTTACGGGGTAGACAGAGCCTATGGCAACAAGACCTAAAGGCCACGGTTAGCATAGTTGTGAACATTATACCCCGTAAGGGATATGTATTGTATGTATGTATGTAAACTCTTTATTGTGCAAAATAAACAGGAGAAATACAATGTAGATGTGATATGTGTATGTATGTGTATGTATGTTTAGAAATTTAATACTATAGGGATCTAATAATGTGTAATCTTCAATCATTTTTAGACTATTATTTCCTTCCATGCTGGTCTGGGAGCTAAGAAAAAACTGAATTTACCAGTCGCTTCTCTTCCCGCGCAGATGGTAAAAGCCCATCGAGGGAATGGGCGAAAGTCTTAGGAATCATGTTAACGGCGATGCGGCTAGCAAGCCATCACTATTTTGATTTCTCTTTCCAGCTATACGCCCTTAATCATGCTAAACGTGGCCTTAAGGTTTTGTTACCTTAGGCTCTGTCTACCCCGTAAGGGATAAAGACGTGATATATGTAACTTTTAGACAGAGGCTGAATTAGGTATACTTTAAATTGGAAGCCGCCATAGTGGTTTGACCCGTGGCCTCTCAAGCAAAGGGTCGTGGGTTCAAGCCCGGAGTCACACCTCTGTGTTTTTGGGATTTATGTGCGCAACTATATTTGGAATACTTATAAATTACAGGCAAGGGCCCCCGCTGCCGGGAGTAACACCGAACGGAAGAAGAGTCACCTTAGTCAGAGGTAAGAGTTCTTTTAGACGACTGTTGGCATAATGGTAAGAAAAGCTAAGTATGGCGCTTGAGGGGGAGCGGATCAGAATACATTTTTTTTATATGAATAGGAAGGCAAACGAGCAAGTGGGTCACCTGATGGTAAGTGATCACCACTGCCCATAGACACCCTCAACCCCGGAGGGATTGCAGATGCGTTGCCAACCTAGAGGACTAAGATGAAATGCCTCGTGCCCGTAATTTCCCCGGCTGTCTTACTCTCCATACCGGAACACAGCAGTGCAAGCACTGCTACTTAGCGGCTGGATTAGCGAGTAAGATGGTGGTAGCGATCCGGACGGACCTTGCACAAGGCCCTACCACCCGCACAAAGTTTAAAATGTATAATGGGTTAAAATACATAATGGTTCAAAATATATAACGCAATTTTCTGTTAAACTATTAGCTAAATGAACTTTTTAGATATCGTAATCTATAGATTGGTTTAGGTTAGGTTAGGTTTGTTTTATAACAATCCTGATAATTTGTAACTTTCTGAGAAAATCGCATTATATATTATAAACCATTATGTATTTTAACCCATTATACATTTTAAACTTTATGTATTTTAATACGTACCCCGCTTGAGGTCCCGGGTGCGGTACCCGGGACAGACACTAAGTATGAATATCATCATCATCATTAGCCTGAAGCTTCAGGCTTCGCATCCAACGCGACACCATCTTCCTATTTTCAATGTCCGATTCTGAGTTGACGTTGAGTAAACTCAGATTTAAATTATTACAATGGCTTAAGGACAAACCATTTTCTTTAATCAAAGAATACTTAAAATAAATAATTGTTATGCTAATAATTTATAGTAACATTTATATTTCAATTTATTGTTCAGTAATAATGAAAACCGTAAATGCGCTAATTCCAACTACAAAATCCAGTTTAGAAAATAAGATAATGTTAGCTTGCCAACTTATCTAGTTAGATGTGTCACTGGACATCAACACTAAATAATAGATCACTTTTTTACCATGTCTAAAGCAATATCAATTATTTCTTTTCATTTCATATTTCGTTTAATTTCATATTTCATTTCATTTCATATTTCATTACATTTATTTCAATTAATTTCATATTTCAATTAATTTCATATTTAATTTCATTTCATATATTATTTCATTTCATTTCATATTTTACTTCATTTAATTTCATATTTCATTTCATTTCCAGGTGTCCATCCCAACATGGATTCCAAGCAGATCACGGACACGCTGAAGCTAGCTCTGATGATCGGGGACGTCCGTCTGACAGAGGAGAAAGTTGGCGTCGGCGGCGACATCTATGTGCTGGACGCAGCCGTGTTGGGGCCCAGCTTGCTGGCCAAATTATCGCCCAGCGTTATCAAAAAGTTCATGATCTGTGTGCAGGTAAATTTCACTAACTTCGCCAGCGTAGTTTTTGTTTTTACTTTAATCATGTGATAAAAGATGATGATGATGATGATGATCCTATCGACCGATTTCGGCCATGACGGCCACTTCGACTGCTAGTTATTTGGACGCTCATGCGCTCGAATATGGCTTATGTAGCCGATAAAGGAAAGCTAGGTGCAAAATTGCAAGCTTCTAGTTCAAGTGGTTTGAGCTGTTCACTGTCTATTAGGTACTCATCTTACCAGTCAGTCAAATTCTTCTTTCATTGAAAATGTTCACAAATTACGTCTATCCTTTGTTTCTCTGAAATAATCATTTATGATGTCAAGATTCTGGTTAGATACATTGGTATGAATTAGTCTAATCCCCACAATTGCATAACTTTACTTTGTTATTTCGGCGATAAAGTGGCCTCAAGTATCAGTATCGTGATACTGGCTATGTCGAAACGGGATCGCAGATTTCAAAACAACCGGATTGGCTACGTAACGTAACAATATTTCGTGATATGGATCACGATATGTGTGGATCACGCGTCGATAATGGCCTTCTATTCCATTTCATTCATAATCTTCTTATAATTATTTGTCAATATAGGTACTTTGCGCTTGCAGCAAGTCGTAGAGTATGTCAATATACCAAGGAATTTCAAGACAATCCAAAGTTTAATGTTTAAACTTCATTATTGCAGGAAGCGTTCCCCGTGAAGCTGAAAGAGGTCCACATCATCAACACGTCACCAATCGTCGAGAGGTTCGTCAACTTCGTCAAACCTTTCCTCAAGGAGAAGATTAGAAAACGAGTAAGTTTAACTTAATTTTAAATACATAAAAGGAGACCAAAAAGGAGATGGCGGGACGATTTGGAGTGTTTTGAGCCGGACTGGGGAAGCGTCGCAAAAGACAGAGACGGTTGCAAAGAGAAAGGGAAGGCCTTTGCCCGCAGTGGGACGCCAAATAGGCTGTTAATAAAAAAAGGTTTCTGATGTAAATATGAATAACTACATACTAACATTAAAACAACCTTGATGAATTTCATATTATAATGTCAAATTAAGACACAACTGAAATTTACATCTGAAACTAGTAACTAAGTATGTGTTACAAAAAACTGCCCCGGCGGTTACGACAATCGCTTAGTGCGTGCCAAGTTCTATCAGCGTAAGGGACACAGTGACACTCTGTGATACTCTAGTCCTTCAAGGGATTGTGATAATCCCCCAGAAAGAAGTAGAACCAACCACTTTGCCGTGCTGCACCGCGATGGAAAGCCTCTGGGCCAGAAGTGATCCAGACGAATAAAAGTGTCCCGGCATGCCTTATTATCCTCATTCAATTAAAATCATTAATTAATCCGAACATCTCTTTAGCTAGGCAACAATGATACCCTAATTAAGTCCGCTCGTGACCACGGTTACGAAATACAACCGAAACGTGGTCAAGTCCTGGTACCAGTAAATACAAGAGTGAAAATTAGGATATTTTGGTACCTATGTTCCACATGAATTTATGTCAAAAACATTATTTGTCATCAGATCTTTATTCACAAGGATGTGAAAGAGCTGTACAAATATGTGCCCCGAGAGATGTTACCCGCTGAATATGGCGGTGACTGCTCAAACATGGATGCTCTACAAGGTGAGATCATCACGAGAGATTGAGACCTCCATTGATAGCTGTTGTTTGCAGTATGCCATATGCAGTTTGCCATAACTTTTTTTTTCTCTTAAGTGGTTGACTGGTCAAGATTGTTATAAACTAAACCAGCCTTACCTATAGAATTCTACAAGATGGCCATCTAAGGTTCCTGAAAAATAACTGTTTCAGAGAAAGAAAGAGTTGGGGCAAATAATCATACGGCAAACATTATACTACATAGGTACATACATAATATATTATGTATTTCAGTACTTAGTATTTTAATATATATTCTAAATTGCACCACCTGCTCAGATCTGTTCTGTTCTCCAGTCCATTATGGTTGCCTGGTAGAGATCGCTCTGTAGCGAAAAGGCCGCCTATTGTTACCTTGTAATATTCTGTATACCTTTTTTCTGTTTTGGTTGTTATATGTGGTGTTCAATAAAGAGTTATTGTATTGTATTGTATTGTACTACGGCATATATGAAAGGATTTGAATGATAGATCCGCAGCCTGCACCACTCCAATGATCATCTTATTCAAGTGACTAACCAAGTACCTACATGACGTCATGATTATTGAATCATCAGCCTCTAATTTAAAACAGAATACTTGTGATTATGTTAAAGAATTTAATGGTTATCTTCAAAGGCGTTGCCAAAGGTGGGGGCAGAGAGGGGCTGCTGCCCCTCTTAGACAATCCAAAAATGTAGACTTTATTTTTTGTCAATGTTGACATTCAAGTACTGGCTTGGCGTTTTGTTGGAATTACCGATAGACTTTATACTTCTATTAGCCCCCTTGGTTATCTGGGCTTGTGATCGATTTGAGACCTGTTTTAAAAAACCTCTAAATTATGTGCAAACTGTAGCAGATCTGTCAGCTCACCTTCATCTTTTTTCAGAGCAATGGCGTCAAAAACTGGAAGAGTATGGCGACTGGTTTAAGGCGCAAGAGTCAGTGAAAGCCAACGAGGCACTGCGGCCTGGTCGGCCTACCAACTACGACGAGTTGTTTGGCATCGACGGCTCCTTCCGTCAGCTGGCTATCGATTAAACTGTGATAGTGTCTGGTTTTGAGTAACATGTACAGCGTTATATACATCGTTAATTGCGAATGCCTTAGCAAAGGAAACTTTTTCTGAAGAATCCTACCATCTTTTTGTAGTTCTTTTCTAATTCATATTTTCATGTATACTTTTTTCTCATTTATTCCGAAAATTAACTCTATTTCTTGCTAAGAGGGTTTCAAAGTTCGGTTTACAAAACGATTCTAAGTTAGCGATGTATAGTATTTTTCTAATGAACGTGGTACTTCATTGAACTGGATTTTTAGGCTAATGGATATATTTAATTGGGTATTTAGATGTATTTGCTTAGTGTCAAATGTTAATTTTAGGATTATTATCGATTCATACTCAGTTGAAAATAAATATAAAATTAAAATTTATTTTATTTATTCGTTGTGATTTTTTAAGATGCCAGGAAATGTTTTCAAAAGATCACCTGTAATTTTTGTACTATTATTAATTAAACATCTAAAATATTTAATTTTTTTTATTACAATTGCCACATCGTATCGTTTAACAAAATTAGAAAATATTTACTTAACACAAAATTTGTGAGTCGAATCTTACGTAAAGAACAATAAATAGGTCACAAATATTATTGTTTAGAAATAAAAAGCCTCATTTCACTTCTACTCGTAACGCAATGGTCGTTTCACGTGAGAAGTGGACTGGAAGGTAGAAATAGTTATTTATGTCACAGGGGAGTAAAATGATGTATTTACGACGAGGGCGCTACATTGAATCCAGAGCGTAATAATTTTGCTCCCGTGTGGCTCATACGACTTTTCACACCGAACATTAAAAAACTTGAAAAAAATATTCTAAATATAATTTTATTTTCCATTTAATTTGTTCGGAATAAATATATTAAATAAATAAAAACAATTAAAGAGCTACCATCATAGAAAATGGCGAGGTTTTACGATTAACAACTTCAAAAAATTTCATTTGCAAAAAAACACTTAGAAAAGCCTTACACAGAAAAGCTGCATTTTGATCCCTCTCGACAGGGAGCAAACTTTACATTTCTGAATGAGAGGTGTGAAAAAAACATTGCGACCTTGTATTTACAGCCTACCAGAAATATTTATAATCCAATTAGGTACAAAAACTCTTTACTAACTTATTGTTTGAAAAAAATACGACCACGAACCAATTCCAACTGTAATTAACACTAATCTTTGTCAAATGGGTAAAAGGGATGATCTAGCCAAAATATTCCGTTGATGACTCTAACATTCATATTGAATTTTCCAATAGTGGCAATCTCTTCGTCTGTCAGTTTGAAGTCGTAAATGTCTATGTTTTCCGCCTGGCGTTGTTTGTCCGCTGACTTTGGTACCGGGGCCGTGCCACGGTCGACCTGTGACCAATAAAAAGAACTCTATAAAATAGGTAATCAAAAACAACTGACTGGATCAAAATTAATACAGATAATCTGTCGATTAATGTTAATGAATTTAGCTTACTTTAAACTGCAGTACGAGTTGTAAGAAATAATTACGAAGCTCAGGAAAAGCATCACGACGCAAAGGATTACGTCTTTAGTGAACTATGTAAAGCGTTCTACTTTGAGAGTGACAGTATAATACTCAGCGGTTATTTAAATATTCTTAGCATTTGTAGTCTTTTGCTGTAACTAAAATATAAATTTATTGCGGCAGGTAAATAAAGTTACGTAGTGACAAACGACGACGAACCACTAGGTTCCGTTCTGTACTGAAATGGTTATACCTCAAGGTTACATTCTAAATCTATTCCTGTTCCTCAAGTAAAGACATTTCTTCCAAATCTCAAATTGTAAACTTGGTTCCTTTAAAAATTTAAACACTGAACTCTTATACTCACCAAATACCGAAGAACCACTTGGAATGTACTCTTTCCATATTTCTTAGCTATCTTCATTAGTACAGGGTCATCAGGTTTTGGTGGCGGCGAATCCAAGGTTTCCCTGTAGACGAGGAAGCCAAAGGGACTATGCGCCATTACTACTATGTCTTGCTTTTGGCAGTAAGCAACAAGAACCTCTTGCGTGAGGTACCAGTAAATACAAGAGTGAAAATTAGGATATTTTGGTACCTATGTTCCACATGAATTTATGTCAAAAACATTATTTGTCATCAGATCTTTATTCACAAGGATGTGAAAGAGCTGTACAAATATGTGCCCCGAGAGATGTTACCCGCTGAATATGGCGGTGACTGCTCAAACATGGATGCTCTACAAGGTGAGATCATCACGAGAGATTGAGACCTCCATTGATAGCTGTTGTTTGCAGTATGCCATATGCAGTTTGCCATAACTTTTTTTTTCTCTTAAGTGGTTGACTGGTCAAGATTGTTATAAACTAAACCAGCCTTACCTATAGAATTCTACAAGATGGCCATCTAAGGTTCCTGAAAAATAACTGTTTCAGAGAAAGAAAGAGTTGGGGCAAATAATCATACGGCAAACATTATACTACATAGGTACATACATAATATATTATGTATTTCAGTACTTAGTATTTTAATATATATTCTAAATTGCACCACCTGCTCAGATCTGTTCTGTTCTCCAGTCCATTATGGTTGCCTGGTAGAGATCGCTCTGTAGCGAAAAGGCCGCCTATTGTTACCTTGTAATATTCTGTATACCTTTTTTCTGTTTTGGTTGTTATATGTGGTGTTCAATAAAGAGTTATTGTATTGTATTGTATTGTACTACGGCATATATGAAAGGATTTGAATGATAGATCCGCAGCCTGCACCACTCCAATGATCATCTTATTCAAGTGACTAACCAAGTACCTACATGACGTCATGATTATTGAATCATCAGCCTCTAATTTAAAACAGAATACTTGTGATTATGTTAAAGAATTTAATGGTTATCTTCAAAGGCGTTGCCAAAGGTGGGGGCAGAGAGGGGCTGCTGCCCCTCTTAGACAATCCAAAAATGTAGACTTTATTTTTTGTCAATGTTGACATTCAAGTACTGGCTTGGCGTTTTGTTGGAATTACCGATAGACTTTATACTTCTATTAGCCCCCTTGGTTATCTGGGCTTGTGATCGATTTGAGACCTGTTTTAAAAAACCTCTAAATTATGTGCAAACTGTAGCAGATCTGTCAGCTCACCTTCATCTTTTTTCAGAGCAATGGCGTCAAAAACTGGAAGAGTATGGCGACTGGTTTAAGGCGCAAGAGTCAGTGAAAGCCAACGAGGCACTGCGGCCTGGTCGGCCTACCAACTACGACGAGTTGTTTGGCATCGACGGCTCCTTCCGTCAGCTGGCTATCGATTAAACTGTGATAGTGTCTGGTTTTGAGTAACATGTACAGCGTTATATACATCGTTAATTGCGAATGCCTTAGCAAAGGAAACTTTTTCTGAAGAATCCTACCATCTTTTTGTAGTTCTTTTCTAATTCATATTTTCATGTATACTTTTTTCTCATTTATTCCGAAAATTAACTCTATTTCTTGCTAAGAGGGTTTCAAAGTTCGGTTTACAAAACGATTCTAAGTTAGCGATGTATAGTATTTTTCTAATGAACGTGGTACTTCATTGAACTGGATTTTTAGGCTAATGGATATATTTAATTGGGTATTTAGATGTATTTGCTTAGTGTCAAATGTTAATTTTAGGATTATTATCGATTCATACTCAGTTGAAAATAAATATAAAATTAAAATTTATTTTATTTATTCGTTGTGATTTTTTAAGATGCCAGGAAATGTTTTCAAAAGATCACCTGTAATTTTTGTACTATTATTAATTAAACATCTAAAATATTTAATTTTTTTTATTACAATTGCCACATCGTATCGTTTAACAAAATTAGAAAATATTTACTTAACACAAAATTTGTGAGTCGAATCTTACGTAAAGAACAATAAATAGGTCACAAATATTATTGTTTAGAAATAAAAAGCCTCATTTCACTTCTACTCGTAACGCAATGGTCGTTTCACGTGAGAAGTGGACTGGAAGGTAGAAATAGTTATTTATGTCACAGGGGAGTAAAATGATGTATTTACGACGAGGGCGCTACATTGAATCCAGAGCGTAATAATTTTGCTCCCGTGTGGCTCATACGACTTTTCACACCGAACATTAAAAAACTTGAAAAAAATATTCTAAATATAATTTTATTTTCCATTTAATTTGTTCGGAATAAATATATTAAATAAATAAAAACAATTAAAGAGCTACCATCATAGAAAATGGCGAGGTTTTACGATTAACAACTTCAAAAAATTTCATTTGCAAAAAAACACTTAGAAAAGCCTTACACAGAAAAGCTGCATTTTGATCCCTCTCGACAGGGAGCAAACTTTACATTTCTGAATGAGAGGTGTGAAAAAAACATTGCGACCTTGTATTTACAGCCTACCAGAAATATTTATAATCCAATTAGGTACAAAAACTCTTTACTAACTTATTGTTTGAAAAAAATACGACCACGAACCAATTCCAACTGTAATTAACACTAATCTTTGTCAAATGGGTAAAAGGGATGATCTAGCCAAAATATTCCGTTGATGACTCTAACATTCATATTGAATTTTCCAATAGTGGCAATCTCTTCGTCTGTCAGTTTGAAGTCGTAAATGTCTATGTTTTCCGCCTGGCGTTGTTTGTCCGCTGACTTTGGTACCGGGGCCGTGCCACGGTCGACCTGTGACCAATAAAAAGAACTCTATAAAATAGGTAATCAAAAACAACTGACTGGATCAAAATTAATACAGATAATCTGTCGATTAATGTTAATGAATTTAGCTTACTTTAAACTGCAGTACGAGTTGTAAGAAATAATTACGAAGCTCAGGAAAAGCATCACGACGCAAAGGATTACGTCTTTAGTGAACTATGTAAAGCGTTCTACTTTGAGAGTGACAGTATAATACTCAGCGGTTATTTAAATATTCTTAGCATTTGTAGTCTTTTGCTGTAACTAAAATATAAATTTATTGCGGCAGGTAAATAAAGTTACGTAGTGACAAACGACGACGAACCACTAGGTTCCGTTCTGTACTGAAATGGTTATACCTCAAGGTTACATTCTAAATCTATTCCTGTTCCTCAAGTAAAGACATTTCTTCCAAATCTCAAATTGTAAACTTGGTTCCTTTAAAAATTTAAACACTGAACTCTTATACTCACCAAATACCGAAGAACCACTTGGAATGTACTCTTTCCATATTTCTTAGCTATCTTCATTAGTACAGGGTCATCAGGTTTTGGTGGCGGCGAATCCAAGGTTTCCCTGTAGACGAGGAAGCCAAAGGGACTATGCGCCATTACTACTATGTCTTGCTTTTGGCAGTAAGCAACAAGAACCTCTTGCGTGAGAGTTGGGTTTACCTGAAAGAAGGGATTGATGAAGACAAACAAAAAGATTACATATTACGATGAGCTGATGAGAAGCTCTCTATAGAAACTATATTTCTGAATAGAATTAGAGACTTTTGTAACGTATTGACGTATCGACATAATAGAGGACTAATTGCAAAAAGTGTTAAAGTAATTAACAATAATAATATATGCGAAACATAATATATATTAAATGAAGCATGGAGAGATGATGGATGTCATACTACGGAAGTCTAACTAGAAGTACAATGGCATACATGCTGCCTTTAGCTTTCAAATTCAAATTCAAATTCAAATTATTTATTAAAATAATCAATTGTACAAATAAATTATAAATGGTTAGTAAGCACTATATTATGTCTATCTATGTATTAGTAAGTACACAACAAAGTTAAGAACTAAACTAATGACTCGACATAAAACAAGTGTGCCTGCGCTTACAACGAAAGTATATTATAAACTGTGCGTAGAGTAATTAAATTAAATGCCTAAACTAGGATACGAGAGTACCCTGTATCTTAGGCAAAAGATAGGGTCTATGATTAAATATTAATTGATACAGGGAGTATTATTTTCTGTACAAAGTTAGAAATCAGCATTTTTATCACATATTAAACTAAGGGTTACCTAATGATAAATAGTTAATTATCTAAGCTTAAGCTTTCCTCTTTAACTCTTGCTGATGAGAGTTGAGATGATGAATATGATGAAGATGAACATGGAGATCGTGGTGCAGTTTCAGCGTTTGATGGATGTGAGAAGGACAACTTACCTCTATCTGGTTAACAGCTGGTTTGATGTCACTGTTGGCAATGATCCTCCCAACCTGCTCGCTGTTGAAGTTGGAAACTCCGATAGACTTGGTAAGGTTCAGCTTTTTGGCATCCTCCATGCCTTTCCACGTCTCCAAGTAGTCTATGTCGGCTGACTTGTCATTCGCCTGAAAGTAATTAAATTATTATCATGCATGCCGTTATTACAACCGTGATTAGCTAGCTATATAGAATCATTTTATTGAATCAGGCGTTACTTTGCGGAGGTCCATTTCAACGAACAAAAAATTTTACCTTGCTACTCCGCTACTCACGTGCAAGATAACCAAGCCTGTGTGAAATATTATATGTTTTTCATGTAATCCCTCCCTCCACTGATGCCAATAAAACACATATATATCCCACAAACTTAATTATCCCTTACACCACACAAACACTGACGCGTTTCGATCACTCTACGGGATCATTATCAAAGTTTAATGAACACAACTGTTACACATGCAAACAATCAAAACACAAAACAAAAACAATTTGAAGTAAGACTATATTTTATTTTTCAACAATCGATGGACGTATGAGAGTCGTCACAATAGATCATAGTAGGTGGGTTTGCATGTGTAACAGTTGTCAATAATGATCCCGTAGAGGGATCGAAACGCGTCAGTGTTTGTGTGGTGTAAGGGATAATTAAGTTTGTGGAATTTATATGTGTTTTATTGGCAACAGTGGAGGGAGGGCTTGCATGAAAAATATATATTTCACACAGGCTTGGTTATCTTGCACGTGAGTAGCGGAGTAGCAAGGTAAAATTTTTTGTTCGTTTGTATAGAATCAGTCTCACAAATTTGTCGATTTGTTTGTACCCCCGACGCAAAAAAGGGGTGTTATAAGTTTTAACGTCGTCGTGTCTGTGTGTATATCTGTCTGTAGCCTCGCAGCTTTCTACTAGCAGATGGACGATTTCGACGCGGTTTTTTTCACGCGAAAATAAAATTGAATTATATTTTTATTTTTTTTAATGTTATTCTGGTAAAATTGTGACATCATGAGAGCGTTGCAACAAATCATCCGATATCTAATACAGAGGATAAGAGGATAATAGCACAGGATCACCAACCACAAGGTTATCCGGTGTCGTCATGTCAATAAAATTTCATAAATACCTATCACATCACACTAAATATTGGCTACGGGCTGGTTTGCGGCCTGTTTTACCTTTTGATACGTAGGTATCAATGTAGGTACCTATATAGCTTCAGTCAGTCTGCATTGTCCCACCATCGTGTTTGAATTACTGTATGTATGTATGTAAACTCTTTATTGTGCAAAATAAACAAGACAAATACAATAGACAAACACTGAGATACATGCACAAAGGTGGACTTATACCTTTAAGGGATCTCTTCTTTTGATCTCTCGACCTTTGAGTGGATGAAAGGAGTATTATATTAGGGACGGACGAGTGAGTTTAAAAATTGCAAACATGAGAGCCACAATACATAACTTTACCGAATATAATACATAAACTCCTAAAACCTACCAGTCAATACTGTCATATACTTTTGCCTTTATATAATTAAATATTATTACGTTTAGGTGTTTCCATCATCCTCCATCTACTCTTCATACAGTCCTACCAGTAGCTATCATTAATATTATAAAGGTGAAAGTTTTTGTGTGTGTGTGTTTGTTACTTCTTTGCGCGCAAACGGCAGGACGGATTTGGATAAAATTCGTAACAGAGATAGCTGAAACTCAAGATTAACACATAGACTACTTTTTATCCCGGAAAATTGCATAGTTTCCGCGGGATAGCGATAAACATGTCAAAGGTCGTAGCGGCCTAAAGTCGCGACGTTAATAACTAGGTACTACAGAATACTCTCAACATCAGTTCTTAACTCTAATTCTACGCGAACGAAGTCGCGGGCAGAAGCTAGTTTACAATAAATCAGACATTCGCGTCATTAAAAGAAGTATATCGTTTAACTTTACCTTTTCAGCAATAGGGAAGTGTATGAGATACAAGTCCACGTAATCCAGCTTCAAATCTTTTAAAGCCGCTCTTAAAGCCGGGACAACGTCTTCCCGTGCATGTTTGTCATTCCAGAGCTGTAGAAACAAAAATAACAATTCTCAGTCAAAAATATTGATAAGTCAACTACATACCTACTGGTGTACTTGTTCGAGAATAATTTTATGCATACAAACATAAATCTCGTCCCTTACGTAACAAGACCTAAAGGCCAAGTTTAGCATGATTGTGGGCGTGTAGGTGGAAAGGAGTATCAAAATAGTGATGGGTTGCTAGCCGCATCGCCTATAACAGGGGTCACCAATTAGTTTTGCTCGGGGTCCGCACATTTTATAGAAAAAATATTTCGCTCGTTTGTTTTCGAATTGACGTCCACAAAATTAATTCGGGGGATACATTTTTATTAAATTACGTATTCTGTAGTACAAGTTGCTGTGTTCTCGCGGTCCGCACAAAATGGGTCGGCGGTCCGGATGCGGACCGTGGTCCGCCATTTGGCGACCCCTGGCCTATAACAATGATTCCTCGATGGGCTTTTACCATCATCTGCGCGGGAACAACTGAAGAGCAGCAACTGGTACATTGTAGGTATGTTTTTTTGCTCCCAGACCAGCATGGAAGAAATTGACTTTAGGTACAGTAGGATTACCTTAGTGGTAATAAAAAGGTCTTCTCTCTTCACGATACCCCTCTTGATGACGTCGGCAATCGCTTCACCGATGTTGGGCTCATTGTCGTAGAGAACGGCCGTGTCGATGTGCCGGTAACCCGCCTCGATCGCTGACACCGTCGCTTTGAAGGCTGAATTACCGGTCTGTAAGTGCATTAAATAAAATGACAAAAAAGTGAAGCTGGTTGCAAAACGATGTTAAATCAACGCTGTCCCTTCACAATATCTGAGGAATCGCGTATGCGTTTACGAGACGTGGCAATAAACAAAAAAATGTGCACAGTCTTTTGTTCCAAAGACAAAGCTGAGAGCCATTGACAGTTTTCAAAAGGGCTGCAAATAGGAAACACTACGAATAAATACAATTTCCTAAAATCCTTATTTTGATGTCTGTTAAAAAGAAAAGTCCTTGACTTTCATGGGATGAGTTTTTCAAAGGTAAGGAGTCGAGCGCAAGCGAGTTTTATAATGAACTAAATAAGTGCATTTTATAATATTTGCAAGCCATGTATTAGTGAAAAAAATACAAAAAGGGCATTAAAAACAAATTAAAACTAACCTAATCTTTAAATAAAATAATGAAAACAGGAGGGCCCCCGTGGCATAGTACCGCAGACGCTGGCAGCATTCCCCCTTTGGACAGCGATACTAATACGCTGTCCAAAGCTGCCAGCTCTGCGGTCACCCGTAGCGTCTATTAGCCTCTTCGCAATATCTTTGAAGAGGCTAATAGCGCTAGGACCCCACGGATATTATATTATTATGTAGCTTACCATATTGTGGGTTCCTAAAGCAAACATTGGCATCTTGTTGCCATCGTTTAGCTCCTTTAGCGGTGCTAGGACCGCCGAAGCCTCCTGAAACAGCCACAATCATAACCAATAGTTTATTTTGCGAATAAGCCACAATCAAAGAAAGAACTAGTTTTATTAGTAATAATAATGAAGTAAAAAATATGTACCTATATACTTATCAGTGCCGTAGCGTCAAGTATATCAGAAAGCAAGCCGAAGGGAATATAACCAGCCTTTTCCTCTAATTCTGCACAATAAAAGTGCGTCACTGATACTTATGCAATGATCAAAAGGGGAAAAATTGTAACGAAATGGTCCCAGCTCAACATTATACCGGTTAAGCACAGCCTGCGCTGGTCTTCCGCTGGGACCATCGCGTGACAAAAGACTATTACATACCTTTTAAGACTAAATATTAAGTAACACTCTCGTCTACTTGTATGTAATAAATAGACAAGGAAACAATCACATCAGACACTTGGACTTCTTAGAATAAATTATGTATACCTAAACAATAAAACTTCTACGAATACAATTCTCATCGGACCTTCATAAATTATACCAAATTTAAATTACATCCGAACATAGGATAAATTTCACTTTAATCACTCAAAAACTCTTCTGAATAACCCTTTTGGGTTTCACCACAGTCTGATAGAAAGGTAATGCTCACAATTATCATTATACTAAGAAATAATGGCCACTCACGCGCAGAACCGCTAAAGCCAGCAGAGCTTGGATCATTTTGCGAGCGCCTGCGCCGATCTGCGGCGACGACGATGACCCGAAGGTCTTGAGCTTGTTTATGTCGAGGGACGAGCTTATAGGTGACGATACGACTACGACACGGTGGCGAGGTAACACCGGACGATTCTACGCGATCGTATAAAAAAAAGGTCTTGACGGACAGACTGACAAACGGACAAGAGAACAATCACTTCATACTTAAGGGTTCCTCGTAAAAAGCGAATTCGTACACGTTAATAATCTAAATCTCTTCGTGTCTTGCTAAACGGGGTCTTGTTACCTTAGGCTCTGTCTGCCCCGTAAGGGATAAATACGTGATTTATGTATGTATACATAAATATGTATGTGTATGTATTTATTATGAGAACTTTTGAGCCAGGCACGGTACAGGGTAGAAGGGGTTTTTCATTACATAACGTTTACAGGAGCGTTCGATTGAACAATTCAAAAGACATTTCTTCCTTCTATCTCGTGGTTGAAGATACTTACTGAATTCATACAGTGGAGCCACTCCAGCCAAAGGATGTCCATTCAAGAAAGCTGCATAGAAAGGTATGAATATAATAGAACAGTCATTTTATTTGTGATACACGGGTGATATACATTGAATCATACAAAAAAATAAAATAAAGTGCTCAGCGATCTACCATGAAGGTGTACAAATGTCAACTTAAAACTAAAACAATACCAAATACAAAAGTCCTCAAAATGATACAAGGAATTACATTACTTAGGTATACACGAGAATTAGTTACAATTACAAAAATATGACAATGAAAACAGCGAAATAAATGTTAACTTTTATTTAAAAGAAAAAAAATCATCAATGTACGCTTCAGATATGAGCATTTTCTTCAGTTGCTTAATAAAGTTTTCCTCAATAAAGCTGTTCCACCTTTCACAACTTGTATTCTGAATTCATGGCGAATACTTCTGGCACGTCCAAATGAGTATATGTATGTATGTATGTATGTATGTATGTGTGTGTGTGTATGTACCTACATACCTATGTAATTTCTAACGTAGAAAGTCGTTTAGTTCATGGTAAGGTGTAAAGAGGACTGTATTTGTCAACAGTCCTGTCAAACCGGTTCTGTTCGTATACACTTGATATACCTATAAAATAATCGGCACTATAATAAGAATTACATAGTATTTCACAGAATCGTGCGTCTAGTGTCAGTTATACATATTTTTATACGCGGTAATTTGTTATACCAGATTTACAAAATCCTACTTCACTATCACTAGGTACATAGTATAAAACAAAGTCGCTTTCTCTGTCCCTATGTCCCTTTGTATGCTTATATCTTCAAAACAACACGGCGGATTTTGATACGGTTTTTTTTAATAGCTAAAGTGATTCAAGAGGAAGGTTTTTATGTATAATTCTACGCAGACGAAGTCGCGGGCAGAAACTAGTAATGTTATAAACGCGAAAGTTTGTAAGTATGGCTGGATTTTTGTTACTCTTTCACGCCAGAACGGCTGGACAGATCTGAATGAAATTTGGAACATAGATAGATTATAGCCTGGAATAACACATAGGCTACTTTTTATTCCTGTGCGATAGCGATAAACGAATTCTATGCAGACGAAGTTGCGGACAACAGCTAGTAGTATTTTATTTCCTCTTCCCATAATTATACGCCCACAATCACGCTAAACCCGGCCTTTAAGTCTCGTCACTCTAGGCTCTGTCTACCTTTGTCATTGTCTTACTATTCATTGCAGGAATTTTTTCAATGTACATGAGCTATAATAAGCATTATTATTTTGCCCTATTTGTTATCTATAACTATTATTTGTAGTGACAAGTAGGGCACAATAATAATTATACTAAATAATTATGCTAATTATATTTATTAGCAACAGCATGCGATTGCTAATAAAAGGTAGATTTGGTATATTATAGTAAAATTGTAATAATTTAGATTTCGTGTAATCCATTAGATAAACTGATCTCAAAGATAAATCTGATTTGTATAAGATTCAATACAACACAATAAAATACTACTAATATAACTAATATGACATGATTGTTGTTACGTTATTAATAAATTCAATTGAGAATCTAAATTTCAATATTAGGTATTTAATCCAAAGCATGAATGTAATTTTGTAATTTTGAAAATTTAAATTTTCGTGATGTAGATTAAAGTTATTTAAAGTTAAATATTTATAAGTTATTAAGTTGTTTAAATCAAGTATAATAATAATTAATCACATTATTAGATTAAGTATGTTGCAGTGCCCTGCTACAGGGTTTCATGTTGGGAAATTTATTAGCTAGTAAGATCCAATGTACACATGAAAGCGACGAATAAATGACTTATGACTTATGACTTACCCTGTAAGAATACAGACGTGATTGTCTTGTTTGTATAGTATATAAATACTTTTGCTGTGTTCTGACGTGGATAACTGTCGTACTTAGAAACGCTTTTTAATCTTCTATTAAAGTATCGTTCTTATGTCCTTTGTCTTTATATGTGCGGTTCACGTTGAGACCCACCGTGGTACTTATTGCTAAGTTGTTAAAGGTTAATCTTGGTAGATCCACGTGTCTTCATGGATGGCTAAAGTACTGTTTATATCTGTGGTGACATTTGCTACAAGCTGTTATTTACTTTGTACGAAAATGTTGATTGCATTAAGCTACTTTTACAATGACTTTAACCATAACCAACGATTTAGACGTGTATTTGATACGTTTCCTGTCAAATATACGTTAACATTGCCGGTTTTGGTTAAAGGTATAATCACTACATAGTATAAAACAAAGTCGCTTTCTCTGTCCCTATGTCCCTAAGTCCCTCTGTCCCTATGTATGCTTATATCTTCAAAACTACGCAATGGATTTTGATGCGTTTTTTTAAATAGATAGAGTGATTCAAGAGGAAGGTTTATATGTATAATACATGCATAATATAGTAGAGAAACACTGATTCCACCCGTGCGAAGCCGGGGCGGGTCGCTAGTTGTTAAAAATGTGTTATTAAATAAAAGTGATTCCTGAGCCACTGTGGGACTTTTTTACAGTAAATTTAATATTGACTTTACATTGAATTGACATTGAAAATCATGTAACGTTTACTGAGTGATTAAAATGAAGCGTACGAACTGTGGACTGTAAGATAATTATAGAAGAAAATGAAAACACCATGAAACTGAACTATTGCTTTACTGAGCTACGTAACAACTAAAATACATATGTCAATACAAGACAAGACCTAAAAGCCTCGTTGAGCATGATTGTGGGCGTATAGGTGGAACTGTGGGTCGCGACCTCCTGGGGGGGGGGGGGGGGGGGGGGTGGGTGTCGCTAATCCTCTGCGAGGGGGTCGCGAGAAGTCGCGAAAATTACCTCATCAAAATATTTGAGACATAATTAAAATACCTACATGAAAAAAAGAAGGAAGGGGGGTCGCGAAATATTTTTTCCATACTAGGGGGTCGCATCATGAAAAGTTTCAAAAACACTGGCCTATAACATGACTCCTAAGATTTTCACCCATTCCCTCGATGGGCTTTTGGGCAGACCAGCGTGGAAGAGACGAACAGACATTAATTGTATTCGGTTCCTATGGGACGGAATCCAAAAAAGTAAATCGAAACCAGGCTGCGCCCCACATGTAGCACTTTCTCTACCGGATGCATTGATAGTAGGTATCGATACTAATTCGGTATCGAGAAGTAGATCGATTGCATCGATTAGAAACCCTGCAAATACTGGGCTACTCTGAAATTCTAAATTCCAAGTTCGTATTACTCCATCCCTCTCGTTCTTACTTTGTTGGCTATTGGTGTGAGCGGGAAGGCACAATATGAACTTCGAATTTCTAACTTCAGAGTACGCGTAGCCTTTTAAAGTAACGATTAAAGCGGTTAATTACTCATTTATATGCTCCCTAGACTTTTAATTGTTTAGTGGCGTTTGTATGTGTGTACGTGTGAATGGTTTTAGGTTTGTTTGAGGTAAACACCAGGTTATTATGACGCATAAAGCTTCTCGGGATTCCCCATCCCACGCTAATTTATTCACAGAAGTTGTGCAAAGTAAGTAGTTAAGAAGAATTTAATACATCTTGCAGCATTATTTTTGCTGCATGGTGATTTAGCCTTTTTTATTTATTATTTTGTTAGTAACCTTTTTCCGCCGTTCATACTGGTTATTAATCATTCTTTTGAGCAGATTCGTTTGAATTTTAAAATTGGTGTTCGGTATCGTAAAATCAAAATTGACATTAGGGAAAAAGTCATTGAGATCTGATTCTCCTGCTGAGAGAGAAATATTACACAAACAACAAGATACTCCGTATTGCGATTTCCGAGTTCCGGAGGCTTGTTTTGTGGTGCAGCGTTCCTGTGCGTTTCTTTTCGCCGTTTATCACCTTGTACGGTGGTTTTAAAAAGCCGGATTTTTCCATTTCGGGTGAGTGTTCTGTTTGGTGGCTGTTCGTAGGGTTTTGCGAGTTCTTGGGTTTCCTTACATTGTAAGTTTTATTTTCAGCTTTCTATATTGGACGGGAAATTAACCCATAACTTGATCATCAACACCTTTTCACCGTACTCCGTTCTCCAACGTCAGCGCCTAGCTGTACATTCCCGAAGACGTCGCGAGCCAACCTGGCTACACCTCCAAGCATCCACAACGGCCGGCGCTATCGGATCTTGCAACGGCAGTTTCACACCTGGACAACCGAGGCAACAAACTAACATAACTGATTCAAAACTGCGTTCTATATTTATCCTGTGATTTGCTTGATTAACCAGAAAATTCCTTTTGACAGCGGCATAGTTGGTAAATCGCAAACGTTACCGTAAATATTCCTATTGTTTCTAATTTGCCTGTTCATTGTACAATGCGAACTTATTTTGGTTGAGGTTGTGCGCACAATTATTAACTCATTATAGGTGGCGAAGGTATTTTTACATGTTTACCCATTTCTATGGTAATGTATGCGTCTTTAGCTACATGCGTATCTGTTTATATATAGTGTAAGTTTTTTTCTAAATTCTAAAAGCCCAAGTAGGCCTTCTTGTTTTTCGGCTCGATTACTAAAGCAGAGACCTAACCTACTACCAGTTAACGAAACCTTTCGCGTGTCGATTGTTGCCTTAAAAAAATAAAGTTAATGTTTTAACGTTTGTGTCATGTTTTATTTTAAGCGTTATGACCTGTGAAGTGTGTAAATTCAACGTGTAAGTTGGCGTATTTTTTATTGTGCTGCAAAATGGCGCCCGAACGTAAGTAATTTTTTATTTTAATTTAATTTGTTGTGAAGCAAATATATTTTTAAAATATTTTTTGTAAGGGGAGGGTGACCGTTCCTCGGTCATCATTTTAATTCTTTTAGTTTTGCTTTCAGATTCATTCGTGCCTGCCCATCTCCAAGTGGATCGACATTTGCATAGCTGTGTGACATTGTTTCGTGAACTTCTATCTATATTTTTATTCTCTGCGTCAAATTTTTTTTTAATTATAAAATTGTGTAATTTTTTACAAATTAATTACGTCTTATTATTTTACTCCTACTCAACCTATCCCGTGTTATTTTCTTTCCTAGCCTGCTACTTTAGTTAGTACCCGTAGTCTTAGGGAACTACAAGGTAAGTCTGTTAGCTTTCTTTTACATATCGTCCTTGTTGTTTCAATAATTTGGTCGTATTTTAGATATCGTTGTAATGGATAGTTTTGAGGATATATCGATCGGCGACACTCCGCTTAGGCCACCAGCAAACCCCTTCATCACACCGCGACCATTCCCGCGTCGCGTTAATTCTGCTCCGAATGTCCCCATCCAGCCAACTTCTGAACAAACAACCGCTGTCAAAAATCTTTCCACTCACGCTTCGGTCCCGGATCAACCAACAGCCTTGAATGCCAAAGCGTCTGGATGCTATCCTGCCACTTCAAAGTCCGAGTCGCTTACCAAATGGAATCTTACTTTTTCGGGGGATTCATGCGTCCGTGAGTTTTTTACACGCGTCGAGGAAGAAGGCATCGCTCGCGGAGTCAGTCCCGCTTATGTAGTTATTCGCTTTCACGAACTTCTTTCTGGGAGTGCGCTTAAATATTTTAGGGCTATCCGTTTTCCGGGTTTGACTTTCGCTAATCTCAAATCGGCGTTCTTGCGTACCTTTGATACCGTCGACTACGACTTTAAGGTTGAGCGACAATTGCGTGCGCTGAAGCAACGTAGCGATCAGACTGTCGTTGATTTTGTCATCGAAATCCGTGATCTAAATGCTAAATTACGTTCTCCGATTGACGAGGACGATTTGTTAACGATCGTTAAGTACGGATTGCATGCGCGTTACCACCCATGTCTGGCTACGAATATCGTGAAAGATATGGATTCCCTCCTGGAAATTGCTAGAAATTTTGAAACTTTTCAGTATAAGTCTACTTGTCCCGTCGTTGTGTCACCTGTTAGCACCGAAACTTATCCCAAGTGTTTGAAGTGCGATGAATTTGGACACGATTATCGGGGATGTCCGAAACTTCCTGGTATCGTATGCTTCAACTGTAAACGCATAGGGGTATCTACTCGAAATTGCCCCCAATGTAACCCCTCTTCTTCAAAAAACTAAGCGACGAGGTTATACGGCTCGGCTCAACCGTGTCACCTCTAGTCGTAAACGATTCACCTGACAATCGTCTCTTTATCGAAATCACAGCAGCTGGTTGTAAAGTAAAAGCACTTCTTGACTCTGGTGCTCAGATGTCACTCGTCGATGTCTCCTTGCTAAATCAACTCGGTTTGAAATATAGTTCGAAAATTCAGCCTTCAGTTGTTTCCGCTGATAACAGTCCTATTAAAATTCTGGGTGGTGTGGATATTCCAATTTTTTTTAATGGTTCGTCTTCTCCGCACCCCTGCCTTGTTGGTTCTGGTTTACCAACTCAATTCATTTTAGGGATTGAGTTTTGGAATTATTTTGGTCTCACGTCGGTTTTAAGTCAGTTTTTCGCTGGCGACAAGAGCGGCAAGCTTTTTGTGCCAAAGGCTCCGACACTGGTGGACAAGTCCATTGATTCTAGTGAAGTTCGTTATAACCATCCTCGTGAAGTTCTCACACCAGAACAAGAGGTCAAACTTCAGAAAGTTATTGACGATTTTTCCGCTATTTCTTCTGATAAGATTGGTCTCGGATGTACTAAATGGCTGTCACATAAGATTGAAACGGTAGGACCTCCCGTCCGTCAAAGATATTATCCTCTGTCACCGGTTAAGTTGAAAGTTTTAAATGAGGAGATTGATAAGATGTTGGAGGTAGGTGTTATTCGGCCATCTAGGTCGCCGTGGGCGAGCCCTGTCGTAATGGTGACAAAGAAAGACGGTTCAGTTCGTTTTTGCGTTGATAGTCGTCGGTTGAACAACGTCACTATTCGTGATTCGTACCCGTTACCGAGAATTCAGGATATTTTGGATAATCTCCGCGGGGCGAAGTATTTGACTTCATTAGATTTTCGTAGTGCTTTCTGGCAGATTCCTTTGGCAGATGAAGCCAGCTGTGAGAAAACCGCTTTCATAGTACCACAGCGTGGTTTATTTGAGTTTGTCCGAATGCCTTTTGGTCTAACAAATGCGGCGTCCGAAATGCAACGTCTTACAGACATGATAGTTAATTTTGAATACACTCATGATTCGGAGGACTTCGTATTTGGCTATGTCGATGATTTGATCCTCGTCTCTCGTGATTTTGATAGTCATCTCAAGCTTATCGGCAAGGTACGGGATCGTCTTATGGATGCAGGTCTTTCAGTCAATCTAAAGAAGTGTGAATTTTGTAAATCCGAATTGAGGTATCTAGGTTACATTGTTAATGAGAAGGGATTGCAAACGGATCCAAAGAAATTGGAGGCAATCGGCGATTACCCGGCTCCGACTACAGCGAAGTCATTACGAGCTTTTCTCGGTCTGTGTTCTTACTACCGTAGATTCGTCGACAATTTCTCTACAATCATCTCGCCTTTGACAGCTCTGATTGGCAAGAAGAAAGGAAAAGATCCTATTGAATGGAATGACAGCGCGGAAGCCGCCTTTTTAAGGTTGAAGCAGGTTCTTATTGAGTCACCGGTTATGGCTTGTCCGGACTTTACGAAGCCGTTTATTTTGCAGTGTGATGCTAGCCAAGTCGGACTCGGATCGGTCTTGGTACAGGTTTTTGACGGTATCGAACACCCGATCGCATATTTTTCCCGTCTTTTCTCTAAGGCAGAACGTAATTATAGCACCACGGAGCGTGAACTTTTAGCTGTGCTGGATTCCGTAAAACACTTTCGTGGTTATTTAGATGGCGTAAAATTTAAGATCATCACAGACCATATCGCCTTAAAGTGGCTCCTAACTTTAGATAACCCAACAGGTCGATTAGCTCGTTGGTCTACTATCCTTTCTCAGTACAATTTTGAACTAGAGCATCGAAAGGGCGTTCAAAATATTGTACCAGACGTGTTATCTAGGCCCCAAGTGTCCCTTATCGCCTTTGAACGGGGTCAGGTCCCTACTGGTGATCCTTGGTATGAGAGAGTGTATTCAGGTGTTTCGTCTACTCCACAACTTTTTCCGGCGTATTCTTTGCGCAATGGTATTTTACTCCGCAGGGTGTCGGTAGATAACCCACTTGTTGATGACCCTTGGAAGATAGTTTTGCCTGCTTCTAAAACGAGCGAAGCGATAGACGAAATCCACAATGAATTTCCTAATGTCCATCCTGGAATTATGAAAACTTATTTTAAGACACGAGATCTGTATTATTGGCCTAACATGTACAAAGATATTGCTTCACGTCTCTCATTGTGTCAGATTTGCAAATCTTTTAAGATCGCTAACACTCAGCCAAGAGGACAACAGTTATATCCGCGTGCCGTAAGTGCTCCTCTTGATTTGCTTTCAATCGATTTGGTTGGTCCTTTACCTACCGCATATTACGGGTACAAGTATATTCTCACGATGGTAGATGTCTTTTCGAAGTTCGTTTGGTTAGCACCTTTGAAGAGGTCCGATGCAAAGTCAATTACACACGCATTAGAGTCTGAGGTAATTTTGAGATATGGAACTCCACTCAACGTCCTATGTGATAACGCTACTGTGTTTAGGAGTCGTCAATTTGAAGATTTCCTTAGGTCGTATCATGTTTCGTCACCTATTTTCACTCCCTACTATAGTCCGAATGCGAACGTAGCTGAGAAATTTAATCAAACTGTGGTCACTACTTTAAGTATACTTGTGACTGATGATAACCGTACTTGGGCCAGGCAACTTCCTAAGGTTGCCTTATATTTAAACTCTTGCGTTAATTTGGCTACAAATTATACCCCTAATTTCCTTATATACGGACGTGAGGTTGATGTTCTCTGTAATCGCAGAAGAGTTCAGACTGTTAACCCTGGGTTGGATAACAGTCGGAACGATCGTGCGGAAAACCTCAGATCGTTACGGGAAGTTTACGCAAAAGTGGCCGACGCGTTGACGCAAGCCTTCGTGCGAAACGCCCGTTACTACAACCGAAATCGTATTCCTGTTTTGTTTGAAGTTGGTCAGGTTGTATGGCGTAGGAATTTCCAAAGGGGTACTCCAGATATTGAAAGGGGTGGTAAGTTTGCTCCTCGTTTCACGGCGTGTCGTGTAATTCGGCGCGTTTCATCTCAAGTTTACGAGTTAGCTGATTTAGACTCTCCACACATTGGTACTTATCACGTGAAAGACATTTTAAAATAATGCTATTCTATTGTGGTATGGAGATTTATTTGATATATAAATTTTCCCCTAAATTCCGAAAGACGCATCGTCCGTCCTATTCTTTTCTGGCTTCCAGTCATTTGATTTATAATTTCCCCTAAATTCCGAAAGACGCATCGTCCGTCCTATTTTTTCCGGTCTCTCATTCGACGAATAATGTACTTCATTTCACTGATATATAATTTTTCCCCTAAATGCCGAAAGGTGCATCGTCCGTCCTATTCTTTTCCGGTATCCTATTCGTCCTATCCTTTTCTGACCTCCAACCATTTGATGTAGGAAGGCGGATCGTTCGTCATACCTTTTTCTTTTCCTATACGCTATCTTGTAGGATATTCTTTTCTGGTCTCCAGTCATTCAGCAGTTAATGCACCTTATTCCTTTTTTTTTTTCTTCTAAAGACGCTGGTGCATCGTTTTGACGACGCTTGCAGAAATATACGCGTGTTTATCGTTTCTTGACGACGCTTGCAGAAATATACGCGTGTTTATCGTTTCTTGACGACGCTTGCAGAAATATACGCGTGTTTATCGTTTCTTGACGACGCTTGCAGAAATATACGCGTGTTTATCGTTTCTTGACGACGCTTGCAGAAATATACGCGTGTTTATCGTTTCTTGACGATACGCGTGTTTGTCGTTCTTCCAGGCTGATGGTACCTATCTTCTCCCTAATTTATACTTTATTTCCCTTTATTCCCCTTTATCTTTATTTCCCTTTATCTTTATTTGCCTTATCTTGTGGTTGTCGTTTCTTTTGCCGACTGTACCAGGGGTTGTCACGATTATTTCCAGTCTGACTATATCTACCTTTTTTATACATTATTTCGTCTTATCTTGTGGTGGTCGTTTTTTTTGCCGACCGTACCAGAGGTTGTCCCGATTTTTTCCAGTCTGACTGTACCTATCCTTTTTTTTCTTAATTTATTCATTATTTCGATGTGCATCGTTTTCTTGTTTCCCGAGGTCGTTACCTTTTTTTTTCTGGCTGACGGTCCCCCCTAATCTATACGTTATTTCGCCTTATTTTTTGGTGGTCGTTTTTTTACCGACTGTACCATAGGTGTTAAACTACGTGTTTTTTTTATACTGGCGCTGGGTCAGACTCGAGTTTCGAGGATTCAACAAGAGTCGGACTTGCCAGGTCTCTTGTAATTATCCTCAACCTATTGGAATCATTCGTTGTCTATTTTAGATGGTTTAGGTTACGTTTTTCGAAGACCACGTTCTGGTATTATGGTTTGCTTCAAGTTGTGGTAGAGCCGCCTCATACTTCGTCGCGACCGTATCCAGTTTCTGTGCTTCGGTAGTTAGGAAGTTAAGTTAGCTTAAGTCTTTAGGTTAATTATATTATAAATGCGTGTCGTTTACAGTAATTGCGACAGCGCGTTCAATTTTGTGTAGTTGACTGTATATATGAGGTTTCGTAGTTTCGCCAATAGGGGGCGTTTTAAATTCTGTTCTGTAATTTTATCTCAGACAGAGGGTGTTGGTTCAGACTTTGTCACATAGATGGCGTCGTGAAGTTTGTTCTTAATATTATTTATAGGTGGCGTTGGCTTGTTGAAGTCTTCATGTGACAGTTTTTTTTGTCAGTTTGAGCTTCACTTTGTTTCAATGGCCAGTAGTTAGTGCTTCGGTGTATTGATAGATGGCGCAACTTTTAATTAGTCATTATGCGTAAGGTTCATTTTGGTTCGTACGGTATTGGGTTAAGTCTTTCAGTTAGATATGCGGTTGTTTTGTTTTATGGTGCGATTGTGTGTGGAGCTATTATTGTTCAGTAGTTTCAGCGGCTTGTTTGAGTTGTTTTATTTGTTTTTAGGTTTCCGCATTCTTCCAATCCAAGTTTCTAGAAACATTTTGATTTCAAGTGGGTATCGGTACATATTAGGGTATCGTGATTTTTTGTTTTAACTCAGTGGTAATTTACATTGCGATTTCATTATAGATGTTGCGGTGATATCCTTTTCGGCTTACGCTTTGGAGTTTCGTCAAGCTTGTAGTAGGGCTGTTTAGGTTTTGGATATTCAGGGTTGACAAAACATTATTGATTAGGGTTGTCAAATTTTTACAACTTCATGGTATTTGAATGTCAGTGTTCTCTCTTGATTTAGATTTTAAATTTCTTTTGGTAGGGGGATGTCTGCAGCATTATTTTTGCTGCATGGTGATTTAGCCTTTTTTATTTATTATTTTGTTAGTAACCTTTTTCCGCCGTTCATACTGGTTATTAATCATTCTTTTGAGCAGATTCGTTTGAATTTTAAAATTGGTGTTCGGTATCGTAAAATCAAAATTGACATTAGGGAAAAAGTCATTGAGATCTGATTCTCCTGCTGAGAGAGAAATATTACACAAACAACAAGATACTCCGTATTGCGATTTCCGAGTTCCGGAGGCTTGTTTTGTGGTGCAGCGTTCCTGTGCGTTTCTTTTCGCCGTTTATCACCTTGTACGGTGGTTTTAAAAAGCCGGATTTTTCCATTTCGGGTGAGTGTTCTGTTTGGTGGCTGTTCGTAGGGTTTTGCGAGTTCTTGGGTTTCCTTACATTGTAAGTTTTATTTTCAGCTTTCTATATTGGACGGGAAATTAACCCATAACTTGATCATCAACACCTTTTCACCGTACTCCGTTCTCCAACGTCAGCGCCTAGCTGTACATTCCCGAAGACGTCGCGAGCCAACCTGGCTACACCTCCAAGCATCCACAACGGCCGGCGCTATCGGATCTTGCAACGGCAGTTTCACACCTGGACAACCGAGGCAACAAACTAACATAACTGATTCAAAACTGCGTTCTATATTTATCCTGTGATTTGCTTGATTAACCAGAAAATTCCTTTTGACAGCGGCATAGTTGGTAAATCGCAAACGTTACCGTAAATATTCCTATTGTTTCTAATTTGCCTGTTCATTGTACAATGCGAACTTATTTTGGTTGAGGTTGTGCGCACAATTATTAACTCATTATAGGTGGCGAAGGTATTTTTACATGTTTACCCATTTCTATGGTAATGTATGCGTCTTTAGCTACATGCGTATCTGTTTATATATAGTGTAAGTTTTTTTCTAAATTCTAAAAGCCCAAGTAGGCCTTCTTGTTTTTCGGCTCGATTACTAAAGCAGAGACCTAACCTACTACCAGTTAACGAAACCTTTCGCGTGTCGATTGTTGCCTTAAAAAAATAAAGTTAATGTTTTAACGTTTGTGTCATGTTTTATTTTAAGCGTTATGACCTGTGAAGTGTGTAAATTCAACGTGTAAGTTGGCGTATTTTTTATTGTGCTGCAATCTATACTAATGTTATAAAGAGGAAAAATTTGATTGTTTGTTTGCATTGAATAGACTCCGAAACTACTGGACCGATTTAAAAAAATCTTTTGCCGTTAGAAAACTACATTATCACTGAGTGACATAGGCTACTTTTTACCGCGGGAAAACACCTATTCCTACGGGAAAATTAATTTATCGCGGGCGAAGCTGCGGACGGAAGGCTAGTACATATATATTTATGTAGCTGTTGCCCGCAACTTAGTCTGCATAGAATCCGTTTATCGCTGTCCCGAAAGAATCACTCAATTTCCGAGGATAAAAAGTAGCCTTTGTATTATTCCAGACTATATCTATCTATGTTCCAAATTTCATCCAGATCTGTCCAGCCGTTCGGGCGTGAAAGAGTAACAAACATCCATCCATACATCCATCCATACTTACAAACTTTCGCGTTTATAAAATTAGTAGGATAAATCACGTCTTCATCCCTAACAAGGTAGCCAGAGCCTAGGGTAACAAGACCCAAAGGCCACGCCTAACATGACCATGGTACACTTAGAAAGAGGAATCAAAATCGTGATATGTTGCTAGGCGCATTTCATAACATGATTCCTAAGATTTTCGCTCGGCTTTCGCCATATGCGCGGGAAGAGAAGCAACTGGTAGGTACTGTAGAACCCTGAGGAGGCACTGACTCTACGACGGGGTGGTGTAGCTCAGATGGCACAATATACTATTTATTCCTTTAATTAAACGGCATCTAGAAAGAAAGAAAGAAAGAAAGAAGACATTTATTCCTTTTTGCAAGACACACAAATAAAAGAGAATATACCTACACAATTTTATAGAAAATAATCAAGACAATAAAAATAGATCATGAGCGTTGTGTGTGTCTTCGGAAAAGTGAAACGGTCGCTGGCTCAGCATTACTACGCTGAGGCGTTAGACACCTGCCGCACTGATTTTCAGCCAGAACCGTGACTCACGAAACGATACACAGATAAAATATACTACATAATCCATAAACTTTTACGTAAACAAATAGGATAAATAAATGGTAAAATAGAAAGAGCCCGACTTATGTGTAACTAAAAAAATAAATTAATTAAAGTTTACAATAAACAAAAAATTAAAAAAGGACGGAAAACTAAATTGTTCAAAAACAACAGGCTGGCATATCAATGTGCAAAGTGCTGGAGGACTATTGTAAGTATTTTTGGAGCGTCAATAAGTGATCCTTCAGCTTGCGCTTGAAGGTGTAACTACTCTATCTCTTTGAATATAAGTTCAGTATTTTATTTATCTTTATAGTTTATCAAATCAATACATCTGCTTCCAATAGAAGCCCTAAGCAGACTCTGACTTTTCTCTTGTTTCGAATTCTACTTTATTTTTATTTTTTCTATTTAAGACTACTGCGTAGAATTATACATAAAAACCTTCCTCTTGAATCACTCTATCTATTAAAAAAACCGCATCAAAATCCGTTGTGTAGTTTAGAAGATATAAGCATACATAGGGTCACAGGGACATAGGGACATAGAGAAAGCGACTTTATTTTCTACTATGTAGTGATGATTCGAATTCGACAAAGAATAAAGAAGGAGTCCTTACAGTACATTCTATGTGTTATGTTTTATCTTTGCTCCCAAACGAGCATGGAAGTTCATGTACGGAATTAAGAAACAAACAAATCCCGACTTGAATTATTTTATTGTTAGCGCATGCCGTTAAACGTAATCGTAACGAGTTGCAGCACAACCGCAAGACCATCAGCAAAATGCCACTTTTCATAACTGCGGTTTACACGTTTAAATCAATTTGATACGTCACTAACTGTTAGTTCAAATCAAACCATAGACAAATTATGGTTTGTTTATATCGTTATGACCAAAATAACTTCTTGCTGAACGCGGAAGTAAATAATACACACACACACACACACACAAATTACGTCTATATCCCTTACGGGGTAGACAGAGCCTAAGGTTAGACCTACAGGCCACGTTTAGCAAGATTGTGGGCGTATAGTTGGAAAATGGAATCAAAATAGTGATGGGTTGCTAGCCTCATCGCCAATAACATGATTGCTTTGATTTTCGCCCATTATTCCCTCGATGGACTTTTACCATCTGCGCGGATAGAGAAGCAATTGGTACATTCTATGTTTTTTCTTTGCTCTCAGACCAGCATAGAAAAATGTTGCAATTTAATAAAATACTGAAAATACTGAAATAATTCTGCGCGGATGAATTTGCGGGCAACCGCTAGTCTATGCTAATATTATACAGGTAAAAGTACCTATGGGGTAATATCTGGATCTACTCAACCGATTTTAAAAATTCTTTTACCATTTTAACATTTGTGAGTGCTAGGCTATATTGAATTCTGCGAACGAAGTCGCGGGCAACAGCTAGTGTTTTCTAATCGGACATCAAAATACATCAACACACGATAAAGACGCCACGCATGGACGACTAACGAAAGTCGTGAGTGTTAAACAATGTATCTTTTTTAATGCTTTTATAAGTAGCCTTGCGAGAAAATAGGCGGGTGATGAGGCTGTCAATGAATTACTGGTACACCTATCTATGCCTATCCGTACTTCTGTACACTGTGCCTTAAAAATAATCCAGAATCAAAAACAAAATCAAAATAATTTATTGCAAATCACATTACAGGCATAAGAAGGAATATTTTGATTAGGTCTACAATGTGACACCCTGCAAGGGCACGGCAATATCAGAGGGCTCTTTTTTTTGGTATACCTACATATTGATATTACTTTTTTTTGCGGGTAGGCGCATTATACTAACCTTTTGAACGCCAAGCTTAGCTACATAGTAAAGCTATTTTCATTCTTATGCCTTTGCATGAAAGTCATTTTTACACTTATAACCTCTGTCGGCCACAGCACAGGCACTATATTTGGAGCTTGAAATTTTATTATTCATAATTAAATAGTTACATGAGTTTTTTGTCAAAATTTTAATGTCAGTACATTAATTGAAGTTCAATTGCCACCGTCAGTTGTTTTCAACATAAATGAAGTGTTCGTTTATGAGTTACATACTTAGTTTATTAGTGCTCCGTTCATCCCTTGTCACTATACTCTCACAATCAATCTCTAGAAGCACTATGGTCAGCGTATCCTAACTTATGAAGAGCATGGAGGAGATGAAGGAGTTCTTCAGGTCCAAGATGGCTAGCTTTGAGAGCTCAGTACCCCGCGGTGGGACAGACACCGCAACTATTCTGGACGAGTTTCTTAGTTTTAAGGAAGTCATCTGGAAGACAGTAGCGGGCCTGCAGGATCAAATGGAGCTTGTGGCCAAGTCACTGGACGATCTGGAGATGAGATCTCGCTCCAAAGTATTACTGCTTCATGGATTATCAGAAACCCCGAAGAGGAGGTTGTGAAGATGGTTAAAGATGTCTGTAGATACCAGGAAACTAAAGTGTCAGAGGTTAATAAGCAGTCGCTACTGGTATGCCATCGCCTTATTCGGAATGATTTCATTTGGTTAATAAATGTTAAGCTTAAGGCACCAATCATCAGAGATGTTTATGACAAACTTTACATTCGGAACTCATAATTAATTAATTACACCCGCTGCGATTACAGGTTAACGATAAGTTTTTCAGTAGACTTAATTTTGAATAAAACATTACGATGAAAAATCTCTTCAAGAGCATTCATTCAACTTAACCCAAATTTTTACCATCAACCTAGGTGGCTGGCAACCCATCACTATTTTGATTCCCCTTTCCATCCATACACCCATAACAATGCTAAACGTGGTCTTTAGGTCTTGTTACCTTAGGCTCTGTCTACCCCGTAAAGGATAAAGACGTGTTTTATGCATGTATGTGTGTAATTTCGATAATTTCTGCTTGCCCAACTCTAAAGCCACATGCTTGATCTTGGGTCGACCGATCCATTCAGCAAGCGCCGTAGTGATTTGAGTGGTTTTTTTGCAAACTAATGATAGACATGATATTTTAAGTATGTAAGTAAGTAAATGCTTTATTGTACAAATATAAAGAAGCAGAGACAAATCACAAAAAAAGAACTTAAATATATGCAAAAAAGCCGAACTTATCCCTATAAGGGATCTCTACCAGTTAACCTTTATACTCTTATTTTCACTCTCTCACTCACTCATATTCTTATTTTCACTCTATTGGTTAATTATCTATGCGTGCACTCGTACGCATCTTCCATGCTGGTCTGGGAGTAAAGAAAAAACATAGAATGCACCAGTTGCTTTTCTTCCCGCGCAGATGGTAAAAGCCCATCGAGGCAACCCATCACTATTTTTGATTCCCCTTTCCACCTATACGCCCACAATCATGCCAAACGTGGCTTTTAGGTCTTGTGACCTTGTATAGGCTCTGTACCTATATCCCGTAAGGGTGCGTGTGACACATGATTGTGGCATGATTGTGTGTGACACTCGTATACTCATTGATTAATGATTTACCTGTCTTTTTATTCTGGTCTGGTCGTAAGCTGTTCTCAGACATTCTTGTCACGCCAATCCGGTGATCAACGGGAATAACTATCAACCTATCAACCACAAAGCAATGACTGGAGTTGTCTTAGTTAACGTGTTAACGGTTAATGTTTTAATTTTCATTACAGGGTAGGTACTCTGAAAGTCGAAATTCGAAGTTCGTTTCATACTCTTCCGTTCACACTAATAGTCATTAACATGAGAGTGCGAGGGACGAGACGACACAAACTTCGAATTTCGTATTTCGAAGTAACCCACCAGACCTACCTAAAGCTCAAATGTTTGCAAAGCGGACAAAAGTTTCAAAGAAACTTAGCTAAGAATTAGGTGAATCTATTTGTTGTCACCAAACCAAATGTTTCTAAGATCTCTAAAAATAAGTAAATTAACTTACAATAATACATCGATTAACCGATCTTGTACCAAAAGACGAAATGTAAGTAGGCTTGAGACAAGATAGACGGACGATCTAGTAAAGATCGCGGGATCTATTGGCTGCAGGTAGCACCAAACTGAACGTCGTGGAGATAACTACCTACTTGGGAGAGGAATTATGTCCAGCAGTGGCCATCTCCCGGCTGGTACAATGATGATGAGACCTAGGATAAGATAGATCCCATCTAATAAAGAAAAACAAAATCGACACGGTGTAACACATTGCGTAAAAATCACAATTTTGACGTCAGTTATAACAACGTGTAGAATTATAGTAAAACGTTTTTTCCCTCGCATGTTCCCCTTAATGAATGAACTAAAAGACGCTTGTATTCTAGTGAAAGTTAATACACGTCTAAGGTTATTTACAGTCAGAAAAGTGCAAATATTGTCACGCACCATCATTGAACGATTAACGATGTTTACCGCCAGTTTCGGAGCGAGAAAAAGTAAAGTGACCAATCGTTTACCCGCCCGTGTACACAGATAACTGTACAGCGTTTCTTTTTGCTATCGCACGTTTTGACGACAGTTAGCCTTACATATTGGCATGACACACAATGGAGTCGCCGCGGCACGCGAGTCTTCATTCGTTCGCGGACCGACATTCCGTTAGTCGGCTACTGAGGCGTCAGCGTCTTCACTTTCCGCCAAGCAACACGGTCAGCGAGTCGGAAAAAACGCGCCGATAAAATACCTCAAAAAATATTCGTGAACGCGCCCCAATCTGACGTTTGTTTCGGCGGCAAAACTCCTGTCAAAATGAAGCGCCATTTTTTAATTTTATTCACGCTCTGTTTGGCGTTTACGTTGTGTGAAATGAAGAAAAGGGAAAAGATTAGAGACTATCCGACGGAGAAACAGTTGACTTTGCAAAGGAAGGAGACTACGCCAGTGCATTTCACGAGGCTGTTGGTTATGAGAGTGGTGTACGGTATGGCAAAAGCGATGGGCTTCGAAGAGCAGATAGGTGGTGTGTTCAATGGAGCTTTAGTGCCGCCAGGAGCCGAAGATGATGACGATGATTACTTCTTGGGTGGTGATGACGACGACGATGACGGCGGCATTTTTGGCAGTGATGATGATTATTAATGACATGTTTGGTTTGGAGTAGCTAATTGTTTAGTGACGTGTAAATACTGAATTAGAAAATGCATTTATTTTATTGTTAGTATTTATTGTTAATAGTTACGTAGTTTTATTGTTTATATTTATTTGTATAGACATGAAAAATACAAGCGGGTTTTGTGTAAATGAAATAAATGCGCATTTGTTTACCCATGTACCTGGTAGATGTAGGTAATAATAATTATTTACTTAATTAAATTACGATTTGATTAAGCGGCTGCATAGCTTAGTTTTAAGGAATAAACTGAGTTTTTCTAAGCCGTATATTCTTTTTTGCACCGATTTCTAAGATACATTTGTCTGTTAAAAACTGTTTCTAATAATTAAATTGCGCTTTGCATAAGGTCCCTCATGTAAGAGTTACCCAAGCTATATTAATAAAGTTATAACCTCCAAGGTAACTGCTTATTCAGAGTAAGTAGTAAGCAACAACAAGCAACATAAAATAAAAACCAGCCAAGAGCGTGTCGGGCCACACCTAGTGTAGGGTTACATAGTTATGAACATAATTATAATTTTTAATTTTTATTCGATACTAAGTAGGTAGCTACTATGAACATAGTTCACGATTTAAGTACATTTTATAAGTTTGTCGACCATTAGGTACTCGTTAAATTGTTGGGCTAAATTGTAGAGGTTGGTTTGCAAGTTAGCTGTGATAGTTTTCCTTTAAACTTCGCTATGTAAGCGAATTTAGAAAAGCGAGTCGGGTTACCTCTGCGTGTGATCAAGAGCTGCATTTCGTTTTTGGATCCGTCCGAGGGGAAGAGCAGTACTTGGTCCGGTGCACCCTGGGCGTCGGTAAATGTTTCCTGGAAGATTCTGAAGGATATCGCTATCCGTTGGCTAAGAGCCCGACGGGGGGGGGGGGAGGGGTCTTTTAACCGTGTTCTACTGTACAACGTTGCCGACATTTTTGTCACAAGATTTTTGAATAGGTACTGTATTTATTACTTTGACATTGGCGAAATCATCGTATCGATCGAAGGGGCTATATTAAAAAAGAAGAAGTATGAGAAAAGTTCCACAGGGTTACGTGTTTCAGTTTCTTTGACCGTACTTCTTTTTGAAATAGAAACTAGTTATTATAGGACTGACAATCATGTCTACTACTTTTTATAGTTCTGATGTATTAACGTCGTTCATTGAAATTTCAATTAATTTTCTCTATGGTCCATTCCAATCCATTTTAATGTCTTTACAAACAAACCTATTCCATCTAAATTCCCACACAATCACTCATTGTATGCAATTATCATCACAACCACCGGAATGTTGCAGGACTTGATACATACCTCACGATATTTTACAAAAACTTTACTATGATTATCATATTTAAACTTTTACGAATTTGGGGGGACTTGTTTGTTAACATAAGCGTTAAAATAGATTGGAATGTACTATAGGTACTACTGAACTGACAGAATCGTTGTCAATCACATCACAAGCTGGGTGTACGGCCTCAGTGGACGCTCGAGCGGAGCGTGCAGCGGAGCGGGCAGCGCAGCGGTAATGTTAAATACAAGCAACTGTATGCGAGCGTCCTGAACGCATGCTGCAGAGCGTTTTGCCGCTGCCCGCCCCGAGAATTAAATACAATAGCATTTAATTTCCAATGCATTAAGAAGTGATATCTATGTTTTATTTGACCTCTCGTAGACAGCCAATTACAAACTATTGTGTCCATTAAAAAGGCTATTAAATGTTAAAAATTATTGGCCCATAAAAGGCATACACTAACAATTTAAGTACATACATGGAAAGCATGGTTAAATTGGTAATTGTTTAAGCGCGGGTACCAACAAACGAAAGTAAAATGCATGGCGCATACTTGTCTCGACTGACATTGGTAATGGTGCGCGTGGGCTACTGACCTTGATATGAAAATAATTAATGATTGTAGATGTTTTTTGTGGTTTCAGAATTTTGTTAAATATACTGTCGTTCGCTTAAAGTTAATAGTTGTTATGAAGCTACGAGTAATAGTACAGTCAGTGCGTCAGTTCGGTAATTAATCTACGCGACGAAAGATGGCGGTATAAAAACCGAAACACTACACATGCTTAAAACAATGGTTTTTTTTTACCTAAAGTACATTAGTCCGAAAATTATTCAACTGATATATCGATTTCAAGAACCAAAAAAACACTAATCTTAGATTTTCGTTCAAATGGTTGGATGCCGTTAGAAAATATAATTTCTTATGTAACATCTTAACATATTTTAGATCATTTCCTGTGACTGTATGATATTGTGAAGAAAATTAAGGATAATTCGAGAGCAAGTAAGAACACCAGGAAACTGAACTGCTTCTTTTTACTGATATGCAACAACTAACTAATACAATGACAAGACTTCAAAAACAAAACGATTAGAAAAAATATAAATAAAGTATCAAAACTAAGGAGTTCGCGACAGTACTTTTTACCAAAGCTGCGAATTTTATTTATTTTTCAAGCATCGAAACTAATAAAACACGAGGATATCATTAACGTAATATATTTTCTGTCATAACTCATCACCCTCCTGCAACCACATTGAGTTATTATCAACAAATCCTCTATCCTGCGACAATACATCATCTTCATCACTACAATTTTCATCATCCTGGCTCAACACATCACCCGTAGGTATCTCAGCACACCCCTTCATTTTCCTTATCAAATCACCCCATTTTAGCTTAGTCCCGCAAAAAGGACAACTTCCTTCTAAAGGTACAAATTCAGATGGTTCTAGAAACAGGTTCGCTAAACATGTTATATGGGATATAAGCTCGCAGTTTGAATTTAAACATGTCAATTTCGATTCAGGACTTGTGATGTAACCTGCACATATTAGGCATTCTGTGTGGGATTCGTGGGAATTCTTGATTTTTCTCAAATTTCTGGTTTTGATAGGTCCATGGCATATTTTCATGTGGCTTGGAGGTTCTCTTTCAGGCTGCAACACAAAGGAATCATTACATTATATATTTTAAAAGAGGCTGGTTAATAATAACTGACTGACTGGGTGAGTACCGGGACTAGGAGGGCGAAATTCTGCATACTTTGGATATTTAACCCCTAAGAAATATTCATTCGGTCTAGGTTTTAAAAAAATAGGACCAAGATCAATTTAATGGCAGTTTCATTTATTTTGACAATCCCTAACCCCAGGTTAGAAATTAACTCGGAGTTATATAACTTAGCCTGATCTAGTTAAGAAGGTAAAATAGTAATGGAAAATGGAGCTGCAGATATACTTAGATAACAATATTTTTTCACGTATGTACATAGTACATGGTAGTGGTGTGCGTGAAGTTCCCAATCCGCACTGGGCCCGCGTGGGAACTACAGCCCAAGCCCTCTCATTCTAAGAGGAGGCCTGTGCCCAGCAGTGGGAAGTATATAGCCTGGAGACGTGTACAAAATAAGTCACGGGCTATGAAATGCATTATTTTGTAAATTAAGTTAACTTTCGGTCACAAAATGGTGCTCAGTTCTGCATAAGTGCTTAATTCTGTGTTTTTCTACACGGATTCGTGCATTATCTTACTTGAGCGGAAACCTAACTAACCGTGGCATAGCGGAACATGCATCAGTGTCTAATTCCAATAACACAATCATACAATAATACAGTCATATCCCTAGCCCAGACTAGTACTACTAGCAGTATGAGATGACTTCCATACCTCAAGACTACGATGCTAGAGCTCCCAAATTCGATTTCGGGGCGAGCAGATAGTTTGAAAGAAAATAAAAATGATCACCTTTCAGAATAAGTTCACAGTCTTTGATCACAGAAAAAATAACTGGGAGCGTCATCTCTTTTTTTTGCGTTTTCAACAAGAACTTGTACCCTTTTTCCAAAAGAATTAGCTACCCCAATTTCCCAAAAAAATAATTCGTGTCAGTTTTTTGACGACCCGTATAAAACGTGTAAGAAAATGTAACAAAAGTGACAAAAACAATGGACACAAATTCTCTTAACGAAAATCATTAGTAGGTAGTGATGATTTTAATTCGGAAAAACTCTATTTTTCCTTTTGAAAAAAAATGTGGAGGGCACACTTTCATTTGAAAACGCTTAACAATATCAAAAGTTGCCGAATTAAAAAAACTTTTGCTGTTTAATACCCACTACCCAAGCACGTAGCTAGCTTTACAACGTATTAAAAAGTAGAAAGTGCTGCATGAAAGATTCATTGTTTGGCTACATCACTCGTCTGCAATGACTGACACTGACAGGTGAATAGTTTATTATTATTAATAACGGTAACTTGGTTTTGAGCACGAAATTGACCCTTCCACGATAAAAAAAAACAAGCTAAAACACGCCACTCCCATGCTGGTCTGGGAGCAAAGGAAAAACATAGAATGTACCAGTTGCTTCTCGTCCCGCGCAGATGGTAAAAGCCCATCGAGGGAATGGGCGAAATTCTTAGGAATCATGTTATAGGCGATGCGGCTAGCCACCCATCACTATTTTGATTCCTTTTACCATCTATACGCCCTATATCATGATAAACATGGGCTTTAGTTTTTGTTACCTTGGGCTCTATGATAAACATGGGCTTTAGTTTTTGTTACCTTGGGCTCTGTCTACCCCGTGAGGGATAAAAACGTGTCGACACCAAATGTTCGAATTTTTCAATCATTGTATCTGCTTCAACCAATGGGGTGCTTGAACTCGGGACCACATGCTCCATAGTTAGTTTTGTCACTCGTCAAGAACAAGTTTGAACAAGTTAGTTCGTTGCGATAGAAGGCGCCACACGCTAGTAAAGGCGTATGCAAGCGTTAGTTTTTGCAGCTTTAGTCGGGAGTCCCTCCCGGTGGTGTAATTGGGCGGACGCTTGACGCATATTTTTTTATCAGGAACTCGAAAAACTTTTTCGTTTATTTATAAATTTAAATTCTTTCACAAATAACTAATCATATTAGCTAATCAGATGCCGAACTATCCGTTTGACCGACAGGGTATTTCTGTCCGAAATTTCTGTTAATGTGCACCATGGTTACTTAAATTTATTGAAAAACTAGCTACTGCCCATAACTTCGTCTGCATAGAATATGTATACATTATAAACCTTCTTCTTGAATCACTATCTATTAAAAAAACCGCATTAGGATATGTTGCGTAGTTGTAATGATTTAAGCATACATAAGGACAGGCAGACAGCGGAAAGCGACTTTGTTTTATACTATGTAGTGATAAAATTGTAAAGTATCACTTACAGGAAATTCTTCAATAAAAAAACCGCATTAGAATCCGTTGCGTAGTTGAAATGATTTAAGCATACATACAGGCAGACAGGGGAAAGCGACTTTGTTTTATACTATGTAGTGATAAAATTGTAAAGTATCACTTACAGGAAATTCTTCAAAGAAATCGTTCTCCAGCCATCTGATGAGCAGTGGGAGACGACACCAAGGTCCAACACGAAGCATTTCACTCAAAACTCGGAGTTGAAAACGAAATTCTGTTTCTTTCCTTGGTATCCGTTTCAAGTATAGGTGTTGCAGTCTTGTCGTTTTAGTAGGGTTCTGCCAGGCCCATTCAAACTGCGAATAAAATGTTAAATGAGTTGGGAACATAAACACTTACGGTGGAAAAGGCTTGGTACGTAAAAATCCGTTATGATGACCACATTTGTTTAAATAAGATTTACCTAAACTTTCCAAGAAACTTATGTATGCCTAAACATGTCACCGGAATACTTCAGCAGGTGGTTGGGCTAGTTTCAGTGAATTCCACTGTGTTGTTAAAGATACATACATACATACACAAATCAGGTCTTTGCCCCTTACGGGGTAGACAGAACCTAAGGTAGCAAGACCTAGGCCACATTTAGCAAGATTGTGGGCATATAGATGACAAAAAATGGAATCAAAATAGTGATTGGTTGCTATTCGCATTGCCTATAACATGATTCCTATGATTTGATTTTCACCCATTCCCTCGATGGGCTTTTACCATCTGCGCGAGAGGACAAGCAACTCATACATTCCATGTTTTTTCTTTGTCCCAGACCAGCATGAACTAACTTATGTTCATATAAAATTTGAATTTAATAATCGTAGTATTACAGTACAGTTACAGTATTAGTAGTACAGTTAGCTTAAATCTTGAATAAAAACGAATATTTAAACAAAAACTTACTCTTAAAGCAGAAATGTTGTTTGGAAAGCCATGTACAATCATCACCATTTTCCTAAAACCAATTAAGTTACATTTTATTAATAAGAGAAATAAAGGATTCGCCTCACCAAAATTTATATGTAATTCCATTTCTTTCCGTCAGTCAACATTGCGCGGGATAGTTAGAAAATTGTTACCAAGGCCCCTTATTGCTGGTTCTATGAGCACCCCCGGCCCATGTCCCTCTGTTATGCTGCATTAATCTTCTATTCGGATCTCTCGTGTAGCCGATGTACGTACGACCTTTGTATTTGGGGTTTATATTGTACAACAAGTAAACGCCGAAGAAATCTTCAACGAGCTCTGGCTCAGCCATTCTACACGGAGTGCTTTTTCATTTTTCAAGATCAAAGTTTTTGTTTACAGTCGTATTCGTATCGTATTATTCTATTCGCCGCCTAACCACCACCCGATTTTGACAGCTCGGTTTCGTTTAGTTCGTTGACTTCACGTTGACTTGACCATTTGACTTGATATACCTACAGTTTTTTCACTAAAATATCCTGGATATTTTCAAAAATGCTAGAAAAATTTTTTCTTGCCACCGTTTTCCACCGAAGGGCTGAAAATTTTATTACTCATACAATTTGGCTGTATGGGCAAGCTTTCTTTACTTTTCTAACATGAAAACAATAACAATTTTGATTTTTGATTTGACATTGACATTTCTCTTCTGCAGTTATGGCACGCGAAGTATGCATTTCTGTTTAAAAATTTGAATTGAACGTACGGTCGTCCACGCTCCTTACTTACTTTTATTTATCGGCTTTCAATTTATCAAAATTTGAATCGTCAGCGTCTTATATACAAATAAATCACAATCCTACGATGTCTGAAGAATTATCAAACGATAAAGACGCAAAGATATGCGGCTTGTAAGTACTTACTTCGTGTGGTCCCGCGAAGCGCTTCTACCGTCCTATTTTGCGTTACTAAAATCGTCAATCAACCATGAACTGAAAAATATACATATGTCCTTGCTCATTTGCAACAAATTGTGTGTAGTAAGTTCTTAATAATGCGAAGATACGGTGGTTGAAAAGTTTCGCAACCATACCCACTTACCTACAAATAAAGAAATTTTTCTTTTTTTCACAAGTTAAATTTGAATGTTTATCGTTACAGGTGCAATGACAACGCGAGTAAATACTCCTGTCCTCGCTGCGAAATCCACTACTGTTCTTTAGACTGCTACAAATCAGAAAAACATCAAGAATGTTCAGAAAGCTTTTACAGAGAATGTGTTACAGAAGAACTCGCCTCAAACCAGGCAGATGATGAATCTAAACAGAAAATGATTGAGATACTAAAGCGAATGCAAGAACAAGACATAGAGCCACCGGGAGTGGAGGAATTAATTGAAAATTTGGAATTGGACTCTGACGATGAAGATGCTACAGATCTTCATGAACGGGTTAGAGATCTCAATCTCGATGATCCTGATGCGTTATGGGGAGTTTTGACAGAGGATGAACGTAATGAATTTGAGGCTCTTTTGAATGTAGGGGATGTTGGCGACATTATACCCCAGTGGGAGCCTTGGTGGATGTATAGGAAGAGGGACTTGAAGGTAGAAGATATTGATAAAGAGGAAAAGGAGTTGTTGAAGTGTCCTACCTTGATGCAAGTTCCTCCAATGGCTTCTTTGACAGTAAGATTTTTTTATGTAAAAACTATATAAAAAATAATCTTATCTTATCTTATCTTATCATTTTTTCCACTTCATTATATTTTTGTGTCCGTTTTTTTAAAAATCTAGTCAAACCAAACAAGATTTTTTTTCCTTAGGCAATCATAGTTCTCCGTAGTGTACCTATTGTGTTATTATATTTCAGTTTTTATATTTTGACAACATCAAATATTTTAAAAAGCACTGATAGCATCAAAAAAACTTAAATGAGCCCTTCACTGCCTCTAAAACCAAACTACTAATTTAAAAAAAACTAATACTCTTTTTTTTTCATCTAAATTTTTTACGAGGCTTATTGCACTTGTGTGACTATGCCAGCCTTATTGGATCCTCTTGGGTCAGATTCATCAAACACTCCCCTGCCCACTACCAGATTCTCTGGCAGCAAACGAGTATTCCACGAACCCGTGTATTCGTACTGCGTTTTCTGATGCTGGAAAACTCAATGTTGTTTTATCTGTTCCATTGAACAGGCTCACATCAGCCAGGTACCTCTCTCTATTATCCTTCGTCATTTCACATTCCATCAAAAAATTTATTAAACGGACTGCACATTGGGGATTGAGCAAAAAAATCAAATACTATTTTATCTTTCAGAAAGTAGAACCTTCGCCAGCTGTAACATTCAACATTTGCAATGTCTTGGCAGCCTATGCGTTTCTTATGAGGTACTTCAACGCAGATTTTGAGCCTCAGGAATGGGTTACGTACTTCTTGGATATATGCGGCAATCTCAATGTATGTAATACCAACTTTGAGGACCTAGAAATTGCTGTGGAGTCCGTGGCGCTGAGCTGTTTACATGTGAGTATAGGCCAGGGGTTGGAAAGTAGTTTTAAGGGTCCGGATACTTTGAATTTTTTTTAACAAGATCCAGAAAAAAACAAGTATACTTTATATGTATTACCTCTTCGAACATCCCAGCGGCTACAGTGGCTGCTAACTAATAGTCACTGGGACAGGTTAATTGATACTTGGTACAATATTTGGTGGTCCCTCCCAGGTTCGGCCTTTGCGGTCTATGAATGGACCACAGTCGGCCTGTTGCTGACCGTTGGTATAGGCCTACATTTAAGTTTTATGCCTGTTTGAATGACATGCTTGTTTGAATATTTTTTTTGTAGCAATTATTGAACTAACTGAACAATTTTAATGTTTTCAAATATTGTTGAAATCTCTTTCAGAGTCAAATCATTGAAACGGAAAAACTTGGTCTAGATATCATGAAAAATGACACTTACCAGATATTGAACGGACCTAGCAAAGAGAATGATCGTTACTACTGCAAAGCGGCTCTCTCGGATCTGCACAGAATTCTAAGTGACGCCAAATTAGCGCTAAAGGCAAAGCCAGCCAGCGACGACAGTAAAAGCAAAGAGAAACCATTCACCAAGAAATTTCCAGATCATGGCCCGGAACATTTGCCAAAGCTAGACGTTGACAAAGTTAAAAAATGTATAAAGAAAGTAGAATACTATCTCTCGTTCCTTGAAAGTTATAGCATGAAGTTTTATTGAGATTATTAAATAGAAGATGAAATTCAATATAATAAGCAAACAATAAAATAATTTTACATAGCACAGTGCTTCCTTGGTTTTTTTTTACTTGCGTTTGTGTTCAATGCTGGTGTTGCTTCTTATCCCGGGCATAGGAATCATGACTTTTATAGGCGATGCGGCTAGCAACTCATCACTATTTTGATTCCCCTTTCCACCTATACGCCCGCAATCATGCTAAACGTGGAGTTTAGTTCTTGTTACCTTAGGCTCTGTCTACCCCGTAAGGGATAAAGACGTGATTTGTGTGTGTCTGTGCGTATGTATTGTGTTGCTGTGTGGGTCAAAGTTTGCAAGTTATATTTGACCCACTACTAGAGGTCGTATTGTCTTGGAGGTATACATACTGTAAGATGGATTGGATTACAACGCGAGCGCGGTCAGAAAAAAACTTAGTTAAGAAAATAACATACCCATAATAAATAATTTAGTCATCATCTCCCTGCGTACGTCCCACTGCTGGGCACAGGCCTCCTCTCACAATGAGAGGGATTGGGCTTTAGTTCCCACGCAGGCCCAGTGCGTATTAGGAACTTCACACACCATTGAATTGCTTCGCAGGTGTGCAGGTTTCCTCACGATGTCTTCCTTCACCGAAAAGCTCATGGTAAATTTCAAATGTAATTTTGCACATAAATTCCGGAAAACTCAAGGTGCGAGCCCGGGATTCGAACCCACGACCCTCTGCTTGAGAGGCCATAGATCAAACCACTAAAGATCAAACTACAGTAACTTTGAAAAAGTAAACACCTCATAGCTCAGTTTTATTTTCATTTCTTGCAACTTTTATTAATTGAAAGGAGGGTTTCCCGTTCATCCGATCGGTTGACCGACGAATCGGTCCAATGGGATTTATTTTTCCCGATGGTCACACTAATCGAACCTACGGGAAATCGTGACATTTGCCCAATCGTAATAAAAACAACTACGGTCATTTTGAACCTCAAGATAATTAAAAAGAGTGTCTTTCGAAAGGAAAAAATAAATCCCGTTGAACCGATTCCTCGATCAACCGATCTGATATAATATATACTTTAGTGCGTATAGTATAAATCCAGCCCGTGAGTTTTTTAAACAATACGTAACTTATGAAAGTAGGGGTTGAAAAAGCCACTGATTTGGGGGTCTGATACTGCGTGTATTAGTAGAAATAAAAAACTGGATGGTGCGTTTCTTCGTATATTGTCGGCAGACAAGGGACTAGAGTTGCCATAGGCAAAAAAAACAAAGTTTAATGTTGCTACCATGAAATAATGTAGATTGCAATAGGGTGGCTTAGGAGGGTAAATAAGTGAATTAAAAAGCTTCATTATCACAATACCACACTTTATTTCAACAAGATAATAGTGATTAGAGGAATGTCCACAAAAATATCCATAATAATATAACATAGTTATCCATACATTAACATTTAACCACATAAAATTATATTTAATTTGAAAACAATAGCACAGCCCCTAGTCAGTTATTAAATTTTAATTGACATCTAAGAAAAATAAAGAAGTCTTATAGTGAAGAATCCCGAGCTTGTATTTCATTGGTTGACAGTCGGTCCCTCTTAACCTAAATGTTAAACACCATCAGAGCGAGCGAGACGACACGAACTTCGAATAACGAATTATACTTCGTTATATAACTTTACAAAGGTCAACAATTTCGACATGTCTTTTTATCGAAAATAACTTTTTTTAAATCGGTAACTGGCAAATATAAAACCATAACAAAAAAAATCACAATATTGCAGTTATTTTTTTTTAGGTACTGTTTTTAAATAAGAGAAATGTAATTGTTTACCTTTTTTCTAATGCTAAAAAACAAACGAAGTACTTACAGGGAGTGGGAAACCTGTGACGGTTATAAAATTGACTTTCTATTTTTTTTTTATATTCGAGTCAAGTGTTTCGGTCATATCTTTGTCGTTTACGTTAGAAATGAAAGAGGCTCAACTGTCATTCGATGAACGGCAACAAATCGTATTAGTTCGAAAATTAAGTTGTAGACGTCAAGTAAAATTATACAAAAGTAGGTATTTATAACAAATATTAGGTACATTCATCATATTCTAGCACCATGCTGATCTGATAATTATTTTTGCTAAACAACTTCAATAAAAAATCGCGAAACCAACTAAACATCACTAAAAGTTCATTCTATTAAAGCCCTAGAGCATAATGTAAGACAGAGCGAGCATAATAATAGATGCAAGAGAATTGTCAAAGCATTTTACTTAAACTGTAACGCAGCGCAACCATTACTTGTATGTTTAGTTTAAGAAACTAATTTGAGTAACCAGCAGCGGCAGATATTCTGCCGAGTTTTCGCCCACTGTTATAAAGCTTTTTTGTTTTCAATAAAATAAAAAAAATATTTTCTGATCTCGCTTTATTCCAGCACCGATCTCTAACGGTAGTTATTTACATACATACATGCATAAATCACCCCTTTATCTTACGGGGTAGACAGTGCCGGGTAGGCAACAAAAGCCAAACGCCACGTTTATCATGATTGTGGGGCGCACAGGTGGATGTGGAAAGGGGAATCAAAATAGTCGTTGCTAGCCGCATCGCCTATAACATGATTCCTAAGTATTTCGCCTATTCCCTCGATGGGGTGTTATTTAGTTATTTTATTATATAGTACATGATTAGAGCTGATTTTTGCTTTTAATATTAGGTACTTTGCTTCATGAGTGGTTCAAGCTAGTTTGTTTTACCTCTAACACTGAAAATTGGAACTCAGAAAAATCCGTAAGCAAATTGTAACACTACCTTGAGATATATTAAAACCAGATGGTGCCAAATACGAATTTCAATTTCACCAACGACACGATTATAATAAATATTCAATATTCGATTAATAATTTGTTCACTCCTATAAGAAAAATAAATAATTTCGTTAGGTTATCCTAGCAATCTCGGAAATACAAACGGCAGGGTTCTAGCTTTAAGCGAGTACCACACTCGTGTAATAATGCCAACACTTCTCACAAGTCCGTCCCACACATTGTCTCAAGTACTTGACAAAGTCGCGTCAAGGCCACTTAGAAATAAACATAAACAGTCACAAAAAAAACTATCAAACTTTAATCCATGGACGTTTTTAATTCACGTGCTTCACGCCCGTGTTTTTCAACCTATTTCGGGACACAAACCTCTAGTATAAAAAAAATCGCGACTCCTCGCTTTTTTGCATTTCATTTATGTTACAAATGAGCGTTTTCCAAATAAAAAGTCTACATGATCATTTTTTTTAGAATTTAAATATTTTGGGTTTTTCTTACATAAATATTGAAATTCTGAACACTGTTAACCGAACGCATAGCTTAGGGGCCATTCAAGTATTACGTAAGCAGATTTTTTACAATTATTTACCCCCCCCCCCCCTACCCCTTGTCAGCAAAAGTAAGCAACCTCTTAACCCCCCCCCCCTCCTCCTATGCTTACGTAATCATTGGTACCTATATGCATTTTTCTTTTAATGGATTCTGTTTTTTAATGATTTGTGAGCAGCAGTTCGAATCGAAGCTGCTGACGTAATCACCATATCGACCCCCCTCCCCCCATGTCATCAAAAATAAGCAAAGCAAAGAACCCCCCGCCCCCCTCAAGCGCTTACGTAATACTTGAACGCCCCCTTAGCACACGAGTGTGATCCCCGCATTAGATTTAAAAGAATTGTAAAGTATACATACAGCATACAATTACTTATCGCTGCAACGGTCACGGTTAAGCTTAGATAATTGATGAGATATAGGTAAACTAAAAACTTAAGAAAGGGACCTGTAGTATTTAGTAGTGTACAGAACTGACATGGAACTTATCGCTCACTAAAGGCAAAACGGCCACATTTCAAAAGATATCACTTTTGCTTCTAATAAATCACGTCTCTATCACTTACGGGGTAGACAAAGCCTAGGGTAACAAGACCTAAAGACCACGTTTAGCATGATTGTGGGCGTGTAGCTGGAAAGAGGAGTCAAAATAGTGATGGGTTGTGATACCTAAGATTTTCGCTCATTCCCTCGGCGGGCTTTTACCATCTGCGCGGGAAGAGACGTACTTAGCTTGTACATTCTGTTTTTTTTTTCGCTCCCAGACCAGCGTGGAAGTTGAAATGCAATAGCGTCTAATTTTGGAATGTGGCCCTTTTGAATTTAATGAACGTTATGTCACTTTTCAAATTTGGAACATCAAACTATTCGAACACATTACTAACACACGATAGGTCATTCTCTTAAGTTTTTACCTACAACAATCTGTAACTACAAAAAGAAACCTGCATAACTGTATCTGTTTGAACACAATAAACATTTTGTATACTCTTGATAAATATTAAATAACATTGGTTCACCGTACAATATAATATCATTAAAGATTTTGTACTTAAGTACAAATAACCACTACACCGACGTTTCGCCATCACCTGCCTGGCCACCAATATGTATCTGGAAATAAAAAGAGCTGGTCAAATAAGTTTCCAACATATAAACTGAATAAAGAAATTGGCCCATATGTGGTACGCGTGCCAAATGTGGTACGTGACGTGGTCGTCATGGTGGTACATGTGCCATATATGGTACGTAGTCCTCATGTGGTACCAATGCCATATATGGTACGTAGTCCTCATGTGGTACATGTGCCATATATGGTACGTGATCGTTATTATTTGGTACATCGTACACCGCGCGGGCTAAGACTCATTTAACGCATTCGCTGCCGGTTGCCGAACCCGAGACTACTTCGGGTGCCAATGAGTGCGTCAAAATATATGTAAAATGATGACAGCGGCCCTGTGAGTCACGAAAACGCATAAATACATTATGCGTTGGTGACAGTGAACGCGTTAAGCGGTCGGTCTATATAATCTGACACATTTTGCTTCTAACTGTACTCCAATTGCCCCCTCGCTGATGGGACAGTATAATAAGAAGAAATAGTCGATCCTCCCAATTAATAGTAGATTATTGCCGAGGCCTGGGCAGCCAATTGCTCTTCCAGCTGAGGCAGATATAATGTTTTTCTCAAACATTGAGGAAGTGAAGAAAAAAATGCACTATACTTCCCCGCAACAAGTCTTTTTTTATGCCATCTATCACCGTACGCTATTTGAGACATTGATAAAAACGTTAGACTCGAACAAAACGCGCACTCCTCGGCCATCGACTTGGCTGTATGACATTGTTGTTTATTATTCCATAGTTTCTTTGACTTTAAAAAAAGTTAAAAACAAATGAAAAACAGTCCAGCAATCCGATTCATGGCCAGAAAACCGCGCCTGCAATGTAATCCGGCCGTCAACAAGGCCCTTCGTGTTCTGTTACTTAGAATACAACGACGATATTTACGATAATGTTTGAGAAAATTAAATTATTATTATATATTCATAAAAAGCGAGATGTGCACGCCTAAGCTCGAACCCAAGACCATCAGCTTGACAAGCCACAGCTGAAACCACTAGGCTGCCATAGCATTTTGTATACATCGTTAACTTGATATTATACTCACATTAATACGGTATCTGGTTCTGATAATACTGTATCATGTCATACGTCCTCGTCCTGAAGTTGAGGAACGAGTTACGTATGACGGACAGCATGAACGCCGCTGCCTCCTTCTCTGTCGAATTGGGCGCGAAACGGGAGCGAAGGAGACGTATAGTCGACCCACGGAAGCAGGGCAATCCAGTGTCGAGCATGAGTGACACCATCGAGATTATGGCGTCCTGGTAGGGTCTGGAAATAATAGTGCATTATTAAACTAGAGGAGAAAGTATACAGTTTACAGTAAAACATGCATACACGTCTTTATCCCTTACGGGGTAGACAGTGCCTAAGGTAACAAAATCTGAAGTCCACGTTTAGCATGTTTTTTTTTTATATGAATAGGAAGGCAAACGAGCAAGTGGGTCACCTGATGGTAAGTGATCACCACTGCCCATAGACACCCGCAACCCTGGAGGGATTGCAGATGCGTTGCCAACCTAGAGGACTAAGATGCAATGCCTCGTGTGCCCGTAATTTCCCCGGCTGTCTTACTCTCCACACCGGAACACAGCAGCGTGAGCAGCGTGATTGTGAGCGTGTAGGTGGAAAGAGGAATCAAAATAGTGATGGGTTGCTATGCATCGCCTATAACATGATTCCTAAGACTTTCGCCCATCCCCTCGATGGGCTTTTGGGGACCATTTGCGCGGGAAGAGAAGCAACTGGTAAATTCTATGTTTTTTCTTTACACCCAGACCAGCATGGATGAAAACATGCCTGGGAATTATTTAGTTTTTTTTACGTATGTCATCATCATCATCAGCTAAAGGACGACCACTTGAACAAAGGCCTCCCCCTTAGAACGCCACAATGAACGACAACTCGCCACCTGCATCCACCGGTTTCCCGCAACTTGCACCATGTCGGTCCACCTAGTGGGAGGCCTGCGAACACTGCGTCTTCCGGTCCGTGGTCACCAACGGTTGTCTGATATGCATGTCACTTAGAAGAATTATTATTTTTTGACCATTCTTTCAATTGGCATAATAAAAATACGGATGTTTTTTTTTCACATTTAAGTCAGTTCGATTCCCAGACGAAGCAAGTAATTTTTTGAAAATCTTTGAAAGTATTATCTTTTAAAAATAACATTTAGTTTTCTTTCAGCAAAGTATCCTATTCCTATTCTATTTTTCACCTATACGCCCACAATCTTGCTAAATGTGGCCTGTAGGTACCTGCTACCTTAGGCTCTGTCTACCTCGTATGGGATAAAGACGTGATTTGTGTATGTGTATGTATGTAAATATCCTATCTACGTTTTTTAAGATACTTTAACTTCATTTCGCATAGTCTTGGGACGCCATTTATAAAAAAATGACCAGTAAATAGTAGATTGTTTTAGAGCGTTACCTGACAGCGAGGAAGGCCTGCACGCAGAGCTCGCAGAACCACCTGAAGGGCGGCGCCTCCATCTTGCCCCCCATCACCATCACCATCTCGTCGGTCAGCTTTATGTCTGGCTCGAAGCCCAGGTTGCCGCCCGGTGACGACTCGAACATGAACCCGAAATCTAGACATACCACAATAAATATACTCAGAGGCATAAAATTTGGCCGTCTCCATACAAAATAACACCTGTGTATGTTTCATCTCATCTAATCTAATCTAATCTCATCTCATCTCACCTCATCTCATCTCATCTCATCTAATCTCATCTCATCTCACCTCATCTCATCTCATCTCATTTCAATTACGTGTTGCATACAAAATGAGGGCCACATTTTTTGCCGCTGAGAATACAGGGTGTTCATTCAAACGGGCCAGGGAGAAGTCAAAACTATTGGATAATCTGTTCTCAAGAACCAAATCAATTCAAGATTAATTGGAAATGGACTTTTTTTTTCACACTAACTTTTTCAAAATTTCTGCGAACAATGTCATCAATTGGTTCTGCAAGTTTTTCGTTGTTATTGTTGATGGTGTTACTTATTAATCAGTCTCAAGGAACACATTCTTAATGAAATCTTATTAAATAATTAAAAGAAAAACTCAAAACCGTCTGACTTACTGCTACTGCTGCTACTTTACTTTGACTAGTATAGACTACTATAGACTAATATAATTTAAGGCTCGGGGACCTTATACATCCCTTTTATAAATGTATTTAATTTAAGTAGAATTTAAGTATTGTAGTAGCTTAATGTATTTTATTTTGAAAACAATACTTTCTGCGGCGCATTCGTCTTGGCAATGATGGTCTTTCCGAATGCGCTGGTAGTTTCAAAAAAGCAAAACTGAATTTTGAATTTTTGAATTTACTTCCTACCTACTACTAGTACTACTACAACTACAACTACTACTACTACTACCACCACTACCTCTACTGTAGGACCTAGGTTAGACGAGCGATGAGTCTGTGAAATTCTAAGGAAATGTTGAGCTCCCATATGTATGATGGACTTACCTATATGAATGATATGTCCCTCCGTGTCGAGCATGATGTTCCCGTTGTGCCTGTCTTTTATCTGCAGCAGGAAGCCTATCACGCTGTACGCAGCCATTGACGTAACGAAGCAACGTCTCGCAGCCTGCATTCGTAATTCAAAGTAACATAATTAATAATAAAAAATAATAAAATATCAAAAGATAACACACTGTACAGTCAAGGGCATAATAATTATGCCACAAACAATAAGATCATAAGGCGCGCTAAATCGTTACCCATATTTAAATCTATGTTGAAGGAGCACTATCTGTCATCTTGTGCATGAATCTTGTAGCTGGCTTTTTTAGGTATATGTGTATGTGTCTATTTATTTTATATCTCCATTTATTGTAAATGTGTGTTTCATGTATAATATATTACGTATTTCAGTACTTAGTGTATTAATATTATATTCTGAATTGCACCACCTGCTCAGATCTGTTCTGTTCTCCAGTCCATTATGGTTGCCTGGTAGAGATCGCTCTGTAGCGATAAGGCCGCCTATTGTTACCTTGTAATATTCTGTATACCTTTTTTCTGTTTTGGTTGTTATATGTGGTGTTCAATAAAGAGTTACCTATTGTATTGTATTGTAAGGTCGGTAATACATATAATTGATATGATGGCTGTATCAATATTTTTGCCGGACTGTACACCAATTGACATAACGACACTGGTTATTATGTATACACATACAACTAGATGAATAAATAAATAAATAAATTTCCTGGGACAAATTGACACCCAGTATTGTCCCAAAGTAAGCAAATTTTATACTTTCGGTAGCAGACAAAGGATAGTTTGATCTATTAGCTGCTGCCAGGGGCTTCGCCCCAGCTCTAATTTTTTTTTCAAAATTTTATTTTATATACAAACGTTGTCCAAACAGTAACAAACACAACAAAAAAGAATTATCCAATTCGGCGCAGCCGTTTGGAAGTTATGCGCGTACATACATTTGGAGGATTCATTTTTGTTTGTGTACAGATTTTTCTTGTATGAGAATCGATCGAGTAAGAAAAACCCAAAATATTTAAATTCTGAGAAAAAAACATGTGGACTTTTTTTTGGAAAATGCTGTAACCCGTTAAGTCTATTGGATTTTTTTTCTATTTCTGCATGCAACTCGAAATTTCGAAACGATAAAACAATCTCAGTCCGTACGTTTATGACCCTCGCTTTCGGCTCGTGCTAGATGCGACGACGCAAGTATTTAGTATGGTTAATCATACCTGGAATTCCCTAGTGCTCTCGTCTCCATACTTTTTGATGAAATACTCGTACATTCCTATGTCCGTCTGCCTGCCTAGCTGATCCCTGGACTTCGCGTTCGGCACGCACTCTATCACACCGCACTGAAAATCAAAAAGTTCTGATATAGAATTTAAAAAGATTAGAGTGTCTGATGGTGGTGGCGATCCGGACGGACCTTGCGCATGCGCATGGTCCTACAATCCGATATAGTACCGTACCGTGTGTGTGTGTGTGTGTACCGTACCAAACAAAACTTTAAGTTAATCGGACAGTAGGAAGCCAAGCCAGTACTCGCTCAAGGGGTCAAGGGGTCATCCATAATTACGTGAGACGTTTAGGGGGGGGGGGGGGGGGGGGGGGGGTAATCTAACTTAGCATTTACTATATCCATGATGGCAACTACTGGCAACTGACTGCGACTTTTTTTAAATACTTTTTTTTAATTTAGGTAAACTCAGGTGAACTCTGTGTGAAAATCTTAGGAATCATGCGGCTAGCAATCCATCACTACTTTGATTAACCTTTCCACCTATAGATACACCCAAAATCATGCTAAACGTGACCTTTAGTGATTTATGTACGTATGTATGTATGTTTAAACTCACCCCAGGTGCAGTCGCAACAACCTTGTACGGGAACAGATACAAGTCCAAGCCAACTTGTTGGAACACGTTCTTGAAGAGCGATATCACTTGCAGCGCCAACATGTCCTGTCTGACGTCATCGCCCACTTTAAAGATGGCCGCCTGCCAGGTTTCCGCCACCATTGACGTAAAGCGGTCTTTGCCTTCCTCCTATAACAAAAAAGTAAGTAAATATTATTCCAGAATCATCACATAGGTACGTCAACAAAGTTACCTACTGTAAAAAAAATCAAGCTTTCTTGCTGTTTGTACTTGCATTGTCATCCAAATCAGTTTAATCATAACAAAGCAAATTAACTAAACGAATTTCTTCCAGCTGGTCTGGGAGTAAAAAAGTAGCCTGTACCTAAAAATACACAACTTTATGCAGGTCAGCATAAAAGCATAAAAGTCAATTTTATGCAGCATTCTCTCCACATAATTAACAACATCACGAGCGTGAAACGTGAGAAAACATTTTTTTCAATACAGTTGCTCACAAAGTGCCCTTTTTTTGGCTGTTTTGCGTGCGCAAAGTTCGTTTTTGCGCAATAGTGCGATTGACTTTTCTATTTTTTAAAATTTCTTCTTGTTCCAATTCACGACGACTTACCGAAGAGTTATTATAATGTTAGTTTGTACCAAGAATCTATATACCTATATAAAAGAAAGTCGTGTTAGTTACACTATTTATAACTCGAGAACGGCTGAACCGATTTGGCTGAAAATTGGTAGGGAGGTAGCTTAGAACCAGGAGACGGGCATAGGATACTTTTTATCCCGATTTTCCCACGGGATTGGAAAATTCCGAAATGTTGTAGGTACTAATAAAGCTACAGACATTAAATTTTGCATGCCTACACATTATTCCTTGATTAGTATAAAGATGCACTTACAAAGGAATTTTTAAATTTAAGGCGGAACAAAGTTCGCCGGGTCAGCTAGTAAAACTAAAAACCTATTTTAATTCTACCTAATCACCTGTAAAAGATCCGTAAAAGATCCGCGTGAAAAGTAACGGACACGGATACGGATTTTTCCTTCCCCTCGGATATCCGGAACATACTAGTTGAGACTTACGGAGGGCGGGTCTTCTCCTGTGGCGACTGCCATCGCCACAGCTTCCATCTCAGCGATGCCGTACTTCCGCACCCTGAACCGAGCGAGATAGGGAGCTTTCGCTGCACTCTGCATAGGCGTACCTATTAGAAATAATAAAAACAAACAGTTAGACAGAATTCTTCCATGCTGCACTGAATTGCACTGAATTGGTCTGAACGCAAATAACAGCTAGTAGACTATTAAAGTAAAATAATTCTCACCACTCTTATAGTCAATATCTAGCACCATCGAGTCAGGGTTCGAAGGCAAGTAACAACCTGGTTGCACCTGTAAAGCGGAATGTATTAATAAACGCAACATTAACATAATCTTGGGGTGCGAGTCGGGTTACCTTCGCGTGTGGTCAAGAGCTGCGGTTTCGTTTTTGGAACCGTCCGAGGGGAAGAGCAGTGCTTGCTCCGGTGCACCCTGGGCATCGGTTAATGATTTCCTGGCAGATTCTGAGGGATATCATTATCCGTTGCCTAAGAGCCCGATACGGGAGGGATCTTTTGGCCATGTTCTACCGTACAACGTTGCCGAAATTTATGTGACTAGATTTTTGAATACTGTATTTATTACTTTGACATTGGCGAAATCATCGCATCGATCGATGGGGCCATATTAAAAAAAGAAGAACAATATTATCTTAAACCTTATAGATCTGTCAAGTGTCGTGTTGTGTCGACAGGCTTATATGGCGACTGCTTATGTACATAGAATAATAATAATAATAATATCTTGGGACAATTGACACTAATTGACCTAGCCCCAAACTAAGCAAAGCTTGTACTATGGGCACTAGACAACGGATAAACATACTTACATAGATAAATACATACTTAAATACATATTAAACACCCAAGACTCGAGAACAAACATTCGTATTTTTCATACAATTATCTGCCCCGACCGGGGATCGAACCCGGGACCTCAAGCTTCATAGTCAGGTTCTCTAACCACTTGGCCATCCGGTCGTCGAATATATGTATAATATCATGTATCTATCTAATCTAATACCTTTAAACGAGCAATTCTTGTGATATATATAATCTGGATCTCGGAAACGGCTCCAAATATTTTTTGAAGTTCGACATGCTGGGGGTTTCGAGGGCAATAAATCGATCTAGCTAGGTTTCATTTTTAGAAAACGTACTAAAAAAATACGGAGCACTCTTTATTGTACTAAAACACATTAAATTTACAGGCATTGAGCTAACAGATGTAAAAAGGTGAACTTATTCCTTAAAGCAGGGGTGGCCAACAGGTCGATCGCGACTGTTAGTCCAGTCGATCGTGGCAAGGCAAAAAATATAAATACGTAGACCCGACTGCGCAACGTAATCACCAACTGCTGATTTAAGGTTTCATGAAGTATGTGATTGGTAGATCGCACAGGGTTTCGTTAGTGAACAGGAGATCTTGGTTCTAATCAAGTTGGCCACCCCTGCCTGAAAGGGAGTTTAATCAGATAGCAATGGTCTCTATTAATTACTGCAAAAAAGACAGAAAAGTCATCATATACACTGACTGACACTAAAAATATCAGGTATTTAAAAGATTGGTGAAAATGACTAAATAAATAAATAAATAAATATCTTGGGACAAATTACACCAATTGACCTAGCCCCAAACTAAGCAAAGCTTGTACTATGGGTACCAGGCAACGGATAAATATACTTATATAATGTAGATAAATAGATAATTAAATACATACAACATCCATGACTCGTACACAAACATTCGTATTCATCATACAACTGTCTGCCCCTACCGGGATTCGAACCCGGGACCTCTAGCTTCATAGTCAGGGTCACTAACCACTAGGCTATCCGGTCGTCAAAATAATTACCTTTACGTTCTTCAAAGCCTCGAGACATGCCCGTTTTCGTTCGGCACCCTTCGGGTAAGGTCGGATAATTCCGCTGATGTTCGTGATTTGGCTGAAAAAGTCGAACTCTCGCTCGTAGAACGCCTTAGCGGGTCCGGAGAGCGTGTCCACTATGCTTTTAGTTAGAGATTCGAGGGTATCGAATAGGGCCGCTGGAAAAGACATACAACTTAGCTAGATTCTAAGAAATTAAAAAAAAAAAAAAACAAGTATGGTTCAAATTTCTAAACGACACTGAAAGTTAGAACACAGAAAAATCCGAAAAGTAAAGCTATGACCGGGAATCGAACACGGATCCTCGTCATTCCGTGACGCGTGCTATACCCCTACACCACCCATAGCAGGCATATTATGGTTTGTAAACCTGTAGGTGAGCGTTTTCAAAAAAACCATGTACCATTTACTTTAAAAATAAAATGAAAAGATCAAATAAGGGTTTCCTGAACCAGAAACCTTCCAGTATGAAAAAAATGACACAAAACTGACCAAAAACAAGCATAATTTTTTTCTTTACAAAAATGAATAGTGGTGTCAAACGATTTTAATTCAGAAAAACTCGAAACTTCTAAATTTGAAAGTCAAGGACGTTTTTTAAAAGTTTTACCCCCTTATTCATAAACACTAGGTTTCTGTTAACTTAGCAATCGTTCGTCCTTATCTGTGAAAGGTAAACGTCCAAGTGACAGATAAGGACAAACGATTGCTAAGCGTTTATGAATAAGGGGGTAAGTGTATAGATATGTCTCTTTATTGCCCAGCTGGGGGACGTTTATTAGCTGGAGATGACGGTAATGTTGTATAGATATGCATTAGCGAGTAAACACTTACTGTCTTTGTGTTGCATCTCCTCGTCTGTGTACATGTTTGTGTGCATGTTCCATATCAGCTGATGGGCAACTACCTGCGAATTCTTCGCTAGAGACTTGATCAGCTCTGCCACGTAACCCATCTGCAATTATGTACTTTTTTAAGTAATAAATAACTCATTCATTTCAGTCTAAAAAACTATAAATTTCGTATAATTAAACAACTTTGCCTCCCGGTAATTTAATTTTAACTTAAACATTGCCTTTTTTTATCGTGTGGAAAAAGCGCCTTATGCATCCGCCCGGTGCAGGGTTACCGGAGGTATGTGGGGCTCTCCCGCGACGGCAGGCATACCCACTAAAAACCACACGGATTCCCTATTCGGTCGTATGTGAAGCGTTACGGGAGCACTCGGTGTCACCGCGACGCCCCACGACCACCCCGGGATGGGGTTCCCTGTGCAAACTAAAACATTGCCCAAGTTTAAGTGGTTTAAGGACAGTTTGTCAACTTTCGACGACTTTATGACGTCAATGCGTTCACAGCAGCTCCGTAAGCTGTACTCACCGTGTCGTATTTAAGAACCTGTACCAACTGCGGTATATAAAGCAGGACGGCAGCTGAGGGGTACGACGTTTACAGCAGCTCGCACAAACAGAGAGAGCGTTCAAACAAGAAGTTGTAACTCGCCATGTCGCTAAGTACTGACTGGATTAGCTGTAAGCTGTGCTTACCGTGTCGTGTCTGAGAACCTGTACCAACTGCGGTATATAAAGCAGGACGGCAGCTGAGGGGTAAGACTTTCACCAGCGAGAGCGTTCAAACTAGAAGTTGTATCTCGCCATGTCGCTGTACTGAGTGGACTAGCTGTAAGCTGTACTCACCGTGTCGTGTCTAAAAACTGTACCAACTGCGGTGTATACAGTAGGGTGGCAGATGAGGGGTATGATAATGACGTCAGTTCGTTCACAGCAGCTCGCACAAACAGCGAGAGCGTTCAAACTAGCAGTTGTATCTCGCCATGTCGCCAAGTGCTGAGTGGACTAGCTGTAAGCTGTGCTTACCGTGTCGTGTCTGAGAGCCTGTACCAACTGCGGTATATACAGTAGGACCGCCGATGAGGGGTATGACGTTCACCAGCGAGAGTGTTCAAGTTCAAACTAGAAGTTGTATCTCGCCATGTCGCTGTACTGAGTGGACTAGCTGTAAGCTGTACTCACCGTGTCGTGTCTAAAAACTGTACCAACTGCGGTGTATACATTAGGGTGGCAGATGAGGGGTATGATAATGACGTCAGTTCGTTCACAGCAGCTCGCACAAACAGCGAGAGCGTTCAAACTAGCAGTTGTATCTCGCCATGTCGCCAAGTACTGAGTGGACTAGCTGTAAGCTGTGCTTACCGTGTCGTGTCTGAGAGCCTGTACCAACTGCGGTATATACAGTAGAACCGCCGATGAGGGATATGACGTCAGTGCGTTCACAGCAGCTTGCGCCGACAGCGGGTGCGGTGGGTACTGACGGCTGAAGTAGGCTAGCGCCTCTACGGGGGATATCCGCGCCCATGTCACCATATGGACTAGCTGTTGGGATAAGTTATGGTAGTTTAACCAGTGTTAAAATATTAGCTATGAACGGCCGTCTTATGTCAGCAGAGCCTTATATTGGTTTATGGCATGAACAAACATAAAAAAGTAATATTTTTATATTTTTTCGTAGGTTGCAGTATAAGAGCTAATTTTACACTAAATTTCAAGTTTCTGGGGCAACTGGTTTTGATCCCACGGCAATTTGTATCCACCTATTTTTTATGACTGTATCTTTTAATTGAGTTGATAAATTCCAATTCGATTTTATTATGAACTAGCTTCTGCCTGCGGCTTCGTCTGCGTGGAATTATACATAAAAACCTTCCTCTTGAATCACTCTATCTATTAAAAAAAACCGCATCAAAATCCGTTGTGTAGTTTTAAAGATATAAGCATACATAGGGACATAGGGACAGAGAAAGCGACTTTGTTTTATACTATGTAGTGATAATGAAGATAAAGAATCAAACCTAAAAAATCTGAATTTGACATATTGGAGTTTGAATATTTATCAACTCAATCGCTTTGATCTAAAAGTTAGACTTTCACAGCTTCGATGAATTGCATATTTGAGTGTTTGCAGTATTTTAATGGAATCTACGAATCATATATTAAATATGTAGCGAAACTCACCTCAGGTGCGTCACTGAGGAGCGTCTCTGTAGTGACCAAGTATTTCAACGCCTGCGGTATGTGGCAGACGGCGGTCGGCTGCGCTTGCACTTTGCGACGTATCTCCGACACTATACCCTCGTTCTTTAGCCTGTTAATTAAAAAAGTTCCCGAGATTATTTCCCAAATATATTAGCAGGCTTAGTTCAACTGACCATCCCTACAAAGACTTTTCATTTAAATTTATCGCCCTTGGGCCACCCCTAAGCCGCGAACATGTTTGTTTTCATTTAGAAATAGACTTAGAAGCGAAAGAAATATGTCAGGATCGTAGCAAGTGGAATAAAGTAGTCTCTGCCTACCCCTGTGGTAAAGAGGCGTGACGGTATGTACAGTTTGACAACAAATATAATGAGCATCGGCAGTATTCGTTTGCGCAGAGAAGCGCAGACCAGTTTCCGATGGTAGCCGAACGTGTAAATAATCTATATTGAACTTTATTTGCAAGCGCAACTGGCAGAGTATTGCTTGCTTTGCATTCTTAGCTCTGTCCCGCTTACACGATTTTGCCATTGTTGGTACGAAATCGATCGACCAATAACAGCGCCAGAGTTTCCCGCGCTACTAAAATTGGTATACTGCGCAGGTACATCGTGGAGCATTATTTTTGTTGTCAAACTGTATGTATGTATGTAGAAATAGACTTTTATCATATCGAGGCGGTTTGCTTCATCCTTCCTAATGCGAACTGCTAGGGAATGGAATTCGCTCCCATCGTCTGTATTTCCGGACAGATACAACCTAGGGCTCTTCAAGGCTAGAGCGAATAGGCTATTACTGAACCAGTGAGTTACACCTTTGGCCTCATCTGCACCTTCCACCAAGTGAGATAGAGGTCAATCACTGGTCAGTTCGTAGTAAAAAAAAAAGAATGTCCTGGTAATGTAAAATAGTTATGTACGGGGAACAAGCGTCAATTTCAGCTTGATTGAAGCGTTCCAGAGAAAAATTGGCTCGACAGTTTTTTTTTTTTTTTTTTTTATATATGAATAGGAAGGCAAACGAGCAAGTGGGTCACCTGATGGTAAGTGATCACCACTGCCCATAGACACCCGCAACCCTGGAGGGATTGCAGATGCGTTGCCAACCTAGAGGACTAAGATGCAATGCCTCTTGTGCCCGTAATTTCCCCGGCTGTCTTACTCTCCACACCGGAACACAGCAGTGCAAGCACTGCTACTTAGCGGCAGGATTAGCGAGTAAGATGGTGGTAGCGATCCGGACGGACCTTGCACAAGGCCCTACCACCCGCGACAGATGGAAGAACGGATAACAAAGTGACCCTATTCGGGTATAATAACACAAAAGATCCACGAATGGGTCGAAGTGTATCCGTAGGGACCCCTAGACTAAGATAAGACCCTATTCGGGTAACGTTTTGGTCAACGGAGGCACGGAATCTTAAAAGCACTGAAACGAAATTTCACAGTGAAATCACAACCTCGAACCTACCTCTCGGGTAAAAACACGGCCAAGGCCGGGCTAATGTCCCAAGCTAGCTTGGCATAGTCGCGCCAAGTTCGTTCCGTGTTGGGCTTGGAGCGCCAAGTCGCTATATTGTCTTCACCCGGCACCGCCTGCTCCGGGCGACCGTGGGGGTTGTGCCAAGTTACTAGGAACTCGATCTCTACTGCCTGTTGGAAATAGAAATAGAAATGAGAATAGAGCAAAGAAACGTAAGATAATCACACTCGTTATTCATTATTTCTTTCTGTCAAATGGACGAGGATAAATAGAGATGGGGAATGATATTATGGTCTTAGATTGGAGCAGAGTTTTAATAAAGAACTGTGTATGGACCGCAACATATTTCTTTTTTTTTTAATCCTTGATTCAGTTACTTTGGCCTTAGTGTTTTTTTAGGTCGGATTTATCAGCCGTTTTTTTATACCACGTCGGTGGCAAACAAGCTTACGGTCCGCATGATGGCAAGTGGCTACCGTAGCCTATGGACGCTTACAAGTCCAAAGAATTAGCATGCGTGTTGCCGACCCTTTAAAAATTTCAACACCCCTTTTTTAAAGAACCCCTTTTAGATGAAACAGTTAATTTGCAGTTAGTCGATTAATACAATCAGATAAACGGGTTCTTCTATGCTGGTTTGGGAGTAAAGAAAAAACATAGAATGTTCCAGTTGCTTCTCTTCCCGCGCAGATGGTAAAATCCCATCGAGGGAATGGGCATAAACTTAGGAATCATGTTATAGGCGATGTGACTAGCAACCCATCACTATTTTGATTCCCCTTTCCATCCTTACGCCCACAATCATGCTAAACGTGGTCTTCAGGTCTTGTTACCTCAGGCTCTGTCTACCCCGTTACGGATAAAGACGTGATTTATGTATGTATGTATGTATAAACGGAGAGCTAAAATAGGTTTTTTGACAAATATACGTCAAAATCGCCGGTTCTGTTTCTAATTAACATTTTTCTCACCATAAGCTCTAATATAAGGTTCCTCTTCCTAACATAATCCTTCACGAATGTGTCTTGCGACTTGGCAGGTGGTTTCACACTTCGGTTCGACCGCTTGCCTGCGATACTGCCAGCCCCGCTGCTCAGTGTAGTTGTTGACATCGGCACCTACAAAATTATACAATACAATAACTCTTTATTGAACACCACATATAACAACCAAAACAGAAAAAGGTATACAGAATATTACAAGGTAACAATAGGCGGCCAGACATAATGTATAGAGAGGGCATAAATATCGATACAGTCATATAACTCTGTCTGTCTGTCTGTCTGTTACCTTTTCACGCTTAAACCGCTGGGCCGATTTAGTTGAAATTTGGTATACAGATAGTTTGAGTCCCGGGAAAGGACATAGGATAGTTTTTATCCCGGAAAATTGCATAGTTCCCGCGGGATAGCACAGCCCAAACCACTGGACTTAGAGACTTGAAATTTTGCACATAGATACCTTATACAATATAGGCATCCACTAAGGAAGGATTTTTGGAAATTCCCACGGGATAAGGAAAAAACGGGAATTATATATTCGATTCCGAGTGACGCTTTTGATTTTGAAAATTCTTTTGCCAATAGAAAGCCACAGTATTTGTGAGTATCATAGGCTATATTTATAATAATTATGCGCGGACGAAGTCGCGGGCAACAGCTAGTGTCAAATATATGTGTCACCGCCCTTATTGTTCGTGGCTTGAAGGTGTATAGATCGGGTGCGAGTCGGGCTACCTCCGCGTGTGGTCAAGAGCTGCGGTTCGTTTTTGGAACCGTCCGCGGGGAAGTCCTGGTCCGGTGCACCCTGGGCATCGCTTAATAATGTCCTGCCAGATTCTGAGGGATATCATTATCCGTGGCTAAGAGCCCGACAGGAGGGGTGTTTTGACCGTGTTCTACCGTACAACGTTGCCGACATTTTTGTCACAAGATTTTTGACTACTGTATTTATTACTTTGACATTGGCGAAATCATCGCATCGATGTATGGGGTCATATTAGAAAAAGGAGAAGGTGTATAGATGTTTTTAGGTAACGTACATATTAATGCCCTTAACTGTGCGTATTTCTAAACGATACTGAAATCTAGAACACATGACAAAATGCGGGAAGTAATGCTATGGCCGGGAAACCCGGATCATCAACCCGCGATGAGTGCCTTACATCGGTAAATGTACGTTCTTTTGTGACAGCAGAAGGTAGGCTTGCATGAATTTTGGATCATTTTTTTCTTGTATCTCGTTTCTATGGTTACGTTCTCGGTCACTCTTTAAACAGTTAGTTTACATTTCTAAATGTCACTGAAAATTAGGACACAGAAAAATCCGAAAAGTAAAGCTATGGCCGGGAATCGAACCTGAATCCTCGTCATTCAAACAGATGACGCTTAGCGACAAAAATTCGCATAGTAACAAGGTCACGTGACAGCTAGTAACAGGTAAAAAAAAATCGAAGACTACCCACCTGCTGTGGGTGGTGTAGGGGTATAGCACGCGGCACGGAATGACGAGGAATCCGGGTTCGATTCCCGGCCATAGCTTTACTTTTCGGATTTTTAATGTGTCCTAATTTTCAGTGAAAAAAAAAAAATTAGTTAACATGTTTAAAGTTTGCCAATCACGTATTTTCGGGGTAGTTTTAAGCCTCTTCTAAAGCATCGGCAAGTCTGAAGCACTCAAAACGTTTCATAGGGAATGTCAACTCAAGCTGGTCCAAAAAACTCTGGACGCCCTTAATACACAATGTACTATTTTTGTTAATTGAAATGGCCCTCCGCAAAACGTCGGATTCAATTAATTATTTCAACAGTATGTATTCCAGCTGATGATCATGACGAACTTACCGTGTTGATCCACCCGGTGGTCTGCCGGTTGCCGATGTCGCTACTGTTGACTGACGACCTATTGTCGGTCGGCGAATTGGAAGTGTAGATGCTCTGTTGGCTACTCGGACCCATCAGATCCTCCCCTAAGGAAACATTATAGTTGTAAATAAATGATTTATTCTTAGAACTAGCTGTTGCCCGCAACTTCGTCTGCATAGAATTCGTTTATCGCTATTCCGCAGCAATTACGCAATCCGTTCTTAGAGGATGCCTACGTCATAGTAGATTTATGCATGCAAAGTCTCAGCTCGATCGGTTTAAAATTTACAAAGTTTCATACAAAGTTTCATCCTCTATTTTATCCCCTTGGGGGTAGAATTTATCAAAATCCTTTTTAGCGGATGCCTACGTCATACCTGCCTACGTGGTTTGGGCTGTGCGTTGATAGATCACTATGTCAGTCAGTCAGTCACCTTTATGTTATATATCACTACATAGTATAAAACAAAGTCGCTTTCTCTGTCCCTATGTCCCTTTGTTGTTGCTTATATCTTCAAAACTACACAACGGATTTTGATGCGGTTTTTTTAAATCTTAGATAGAGTGATTCAAGCGGAAGGTTTTTATGTATAATTCTACGCAGACGAAGTCGCGGGCAGAAGCTAGTATTTAGATATAATGATGACCATAAATTGCGTAGGCAACTGTTATTGAGGCTACTTTTACAATCGTCCGAGGAAATCCTTTACCTTAATGTCATCCCATCATTATTCCCTTTTCCACCTATACCCCACAATCATGCTAAACGTGGCCTTTGGGTCTTGTTACCTTGCCCTCTGTCTACCCCATAAGGCAGTGTTTCTAAACCTGTGGTCCGCGAACCCCTGGGGATCCATAAGTATACGTATGGGGCCCGCAGTCTCATCTTTGGACCATTTGACAACCACAAGTAAGTGCATCCAAGTCTCTTAAATAGGGGGTCCTTGAAAATTGCGCTAGTTTTCCTACGGGTCCGCTGACAAAGGTTAAGAAAGACTGCCGCAAGGGGTTAAGACGTGATTTTTGTATGTATAGGTAGGTTTAGAGATGGGCCGAGTACTCGTTTGATACTCGGTACTCTGCGTACTCAGCGGGTTTTTTGATACTCGTACTCGGCCGAATAACTCGGTTATTAGATAACGAGTAACGAGTATACATACTTTGTTTAAGAAAAGCAATATATTTATATTTATTTACTATGACGCGCAACGTGACGTGTTTGTTTGCAAACAATCAAGTGACTAGTAGTTGAAAGGCGTGGGCGGGGTGAGGGGTGTATCAACGCGAGCCGACGTCTTGACCGGCGCAAACCTGTTTGTACTTGTTTACGCGCACGAAATGCGAATTTGATTGAACCGAGTTACTCGGCCGAGTACTCGGTTGAAAAAAAAATTGAGCCGAGTAAAACTCGGTACTCGTTACTCGGCAAAAGTGTTACTCGGCGCATCTCTAGTAGGTATGTATTTTATATGGTATTTTTTTTATAGCAACGCGCCTGCTCAGTGAATCCTAAGCTAATAAACGTGACTTGTGAACAATTTGCGACAGATGGCACCACACGCCACTAATGGCGTATACAAGCGATAAAAATTTTCGGATATTTGGTCTGAAGTCCCGGTAGTCTATTAATTGGGAGGACACATGGCACTCGTCCAGCACTCGACTAACTTGTTCGTTTATTTATAAATTTGTAGTACTCGAAACCTCATAGTATTTTATGAAACCGTTACATAATGAGAGTCATTAAAACACGAGTGTGGTTTTTTTGTAACGAGCCTTGGCGAGTTTCAAAATAAGGTCACACGAGTGTTGTTAAGCTCGATCACTGCGAGTTGCCGGCGCGCCGCAAGCGGATTACTAGTTTGTGCCGAGGCGAGGCGATGCCGATATGTGTGCGTTACAGTATGGAATTTCTTACAAAGAATACTGGACGACTCGAGTTGAGGCGCCTGTATAGCATTTTTCTCAAAAATGTCCGTTAAAGTCGTCATTGTTAACTACATATCAGAACAGGAAGTTAATTGTTGCCGGTCAGTCCAAAATTTAAAAAAAAAAACATTACTGTCGCGCTGAACTCGACAGTAATGTTGCATACAAATTCCATTACTTTCTAGTTATTAACTTTTTAAAAATGCAGATCACCATTATAAAATAAAGGTACAAGACTTAAAACACCAAAATAAAAAAAAGCTAGTATGACAACGTGCTTATCTGTGTCTGAAATAGCTTTAGGTGTTCTGGGTAGAAAAATACTGTCTTCAAATGCCATTGATAGAAAAAGGCGGCAAAGCAAAACAATTTTCACTATTTTGTTTTTGTTTATTTTGTTGTTGTTTTATTTTCGATTTTTGAGAAAAGCACTATACTTGCCTCGGCCAGAATAGCATTGCTGGCTTCGTATTATTAAACGGACTCGCAAGCTCGTCCGTTCAAACCAATACTCAGCCAGCAATTGCCTACTTCCTGGCCTAGACAGTAATGTACTATACTTGGAAGGCTACACAATATCCATGCATTAACACTAACCACTGACTATACCTATATCGGTGGTTTTCAAATATTTCTTATCGGAATGCATTAATTGCCAAAACTTGATTAATGATATGATGTCCTCCCGCAGTACTCCCGAAGTCTTGGAGGGGCATTGGGGTACTCTGCAGAAGTAGTCCAGGCATGCGCTGTATACTCTCTCTCTCAGAATGTTGCGGGCCAATGAACGAGGGAGGATGTCTCCTTGGAGGAGAGATAGGCCGCAGGACAGGAGCCTGCAAGGAAATATCATGGAAGACGAGAATAGTACATTATTATTATACCTAGAGGGTGGCACGAAGTCAATTGCTGGTTGATGGTCGAGTAATGTCAGAAGGCCGAGCGACATCGAGGGTGTATATTATACGAGTCCGGTTATCGGAGTTCTGGCCGAAGCGTCTAGTGCTTTTCTCAAATATTACGAGGAAATAAAAAAAAAAACAGAAAATACAGTGTCCATTTTTTTTTCTTATTTTTGAAATTAAGGAAAAACTATATATTTTATTTCACACCTCGTGGGCCTGTAGCCTGTGTAAGGGTATTACTTTGCTCATTTTCATTTTACATTTCGATTTAAAAAGTTAACGCAGCGGCCAATAATGAATTTTCATACTTATATTGCAGGCCGAGGCCGCCATTGCTGAAAATCAGTAGATACTTACTTGAATCTCACTCCCACAGCCTCCACATGGCGATTTATATGATCCCTGACATCACCAACAGACATCGGCAATGATCTGAAATAAATAAAATTCATTCAATAAACCTTTGACAAATTTAATCAAATTATTTGGCTTTAACCAAAATCTTAAGGCTGTCATAGGCGATGCGGCTAGCAACCCATCACTATTTTGACTCCCCTTTCTACCTATACGCCCACAATCATGCTAAACGGTGCTTTTAGATCTTGTTACCTTACGCTCTGTGTACCCTGTAAGGTAATACAGACGTGATAGGTGTATGTTATGTATATTATATTACCTCCATGCTGGTCTGGGAGCAAAGAAAAAACATAGAATGTACCAGTTGCTTATCTTCCCGCGCACGATGGTAAAAGCCCATCGAGGGAAGGAAGAAAATCATAGGAATCATGTTATAGGCGATACGGCTAGCAACCTATTTTGATTCCATTTTCCATCTATACGCCCACAATCTTACTAATCGTGGCCTAGGTCTTGCCACCTTAGGCTCTGTCTGCCCCGGTGGGCGTACGCGGTGACACCCTTATGCTCCCGCGGCGCCCCCCAATGGCAGAGAGGGAATACCGGTGGGTTTTTAGTGGGTATGCCTCCCCCGCCTCTTTCCACTCAGGAGGTGGGCCGGGGAGGAGAGCCCCACATAACTTCCGCGCCGTCCCCACGGCGCGGTCGTATGCGTAACGCATTTTTCTCACAAATGTCCGGTAAAGTCCTCATTGTTAACTACATATCAGAACAGGAAGTTGGTTGTTGCGGTCAGTCCAAAAAAAAAAAAAAAAAACATTACTGTCGCGCTAAACTCTCCAGTAATGTTGCATACAAATTCCATTACTGTCTAGTTATTAACTTTTTAAAAATGCAAATCACCATTATAAAATAAAGGCACAAGACTTAAAACACCAAATTAAAAAAAAAGCTAATACTACGTGTTTATCTGTGTCTGAAATAGCTTTAGGTGTTCTGGGTAGAAAAATACTCTCTTCAAATGTCATTGATAGAAAAAGGCGGCAAAGCAAAACAATTTTCACTATTTTGTTTTCATTTATTTTTGTTGTTGTTTTATTTCCGATTTTTGAGAAAAGCACTATACTTGCCTCGGCCAGAATAGCATTGCTGGCTTCGTATTATTAAACGGACTCGCAAGCTCGTCCGTTCAAACCAATACTCAGCCAGCAATTGCCTACTTCCTGGCCTAGACAGTAATGTACTATTCCCACCGCAAAAAAAAGAAGCTCTGTCTGCCCGGAAGGGATAAAGACGTGATTTGTGTACGTATGTATATTGGGACCGAGCGCGACGACAGCGCCACGTGACAGGCGGCCATTATGGACAATATTGTCACCGCTGTCAAACAAGAAGTAAGTAAATATTGTGAAAAATATTAATGAAATCTTGTGTTATTTTACTATTTTACAATTCACCGTAACTTTTCAATTTAATACTTGTATCAAATGATAACGTACTTTAAGTAAAATTCTAGAGGTTGGGTAACTTACTTGTTTTTTTCTTACGGCAAATATCCACTTATTTCTTTGGTCTCGTTTCCACCATGGTCTTGGAAATTGGTAAAATTTACAGTCGCTGTTCTTCTTGGTGTTATTACAATTCACAACAACACATCTTACCAGGACCATATTTTTATCTCAAAAACGATTAGAAAATGTTTACTGCAATATGGATTTGACAGCTCAAGTCAGCGACAAATATGACAATTTTAGCCGTAGCGAGCGCTGTGATCGTTTAGGCTACCCCCTCCACCCGCTTTACACTCTGCCAATATAGGAACGTGGTTCAAGGCTTGGTGGCAAGACTCATCTTACCTATGCAGCATGCTGGCTAGCATCTCGACTTTCTCGTAGTTATTGTACTTGGCCGTCTCAGCGAGCTCGCAGAAGTAACGCACCCACACAGCGTGAGGCGCGACGAACGGAGGCCGCGGCTCCAGTTTCGAACCTAAAACAAAAAACGTTTTTTCTACTCGTTATGGCACTTCGGACTCAACTATAATAATTATTATACAACGCTCTAGACGACTATAATAATTTCAAAATTAGAACTTAGTTAAGTACTTCGATTGAGCGTCGTGAGCGCTTAGTGGAACGCACCCAATGTAAAGTTGGAAATATCTGGCAAATTTGCTTCCATTTGAAATTTTGAACGCACTAACTTTTTTCTTCTGTTACGTGATTGGTTAGTAATTGAAGTAATTGGCCAATCAGAAACAGTCTTATAACGACGTCTCATTTTAGTTCTTTTTAGTGCTACGAAAATTTAAAAGTTTTGTTTGTTATTTGACGCGAAATCGATGGTGTTAAATAAATAATCCCTAATTCGAATTGAACATGAGTGACAGTGACGAGATTAGTTTCGCCACTATTCCAGAGGAGATAACTACTATTAATTCATAAGTGGAAGGTACAATTTTCAAACTTAACCCAATGTACTTTACAAAAGGTTATGTATGTACCTTGGTAGACGATGATGATGATGACTCGTAGAAAAAGTATTGTATACAATAGTTACATAATTAGCTCTTAAAATCTCGTACCTTACTTAGGCCACTCGGCAAAAAATACTTTACTTTTTCTACACGAAATTTGAACCGCGGTCACCGGAGCGAACGCACTGTTATTCCAAACGTTATACTACTACGGCAAACGTAGCTTACAAGCGGGTGACAAATAATGGAAGTATTATTATGATCCCAGCAACACACCCTTCGTATTACCTGGACGCGAGTTTGTCATTTTGTACCCATCCCAAAAAGTGCTAAACGCTGCTAAAGAAGTTTTCACTTCAAAAATTTGAAGCGATGGAAAAAAAGTTTAACTTTAAAATCCGCCTAACCACGGCTACTACATGTCATTCCTACCTTCATAGGCAGCCAGCGGGCTGGTCTCCTCGGGCTGCCTCGCGAACAGCCCCATGCGGCGGTCAGCAGTGCACTGCCAGGCCGCGAATATCTCCTGCAGCAAACGCAGCTCCAGCTCAGGCCGCGCCGTCGTCAGCCACTGCCAGCATTCCACTGCCGTAGTTACAGCGTCTTCGGTAAATATCTCCACTTGGGACCACGCTAGAAAAAAAAAACATTTTTTTTACTCGTTGATTTTAATCTGTCAATTATGTGTTTAAAGACAAAATTGCAATCACTTACTTTTTAGTCTTGGATAGTCTATGGCACTTCGGACTCAATTATAATTAATGATTATTATACAACGCTCTAGACGACTGTAATAACTTCAAAATTAGAACTTAGTTACTTCGATTGAGCGTCGTGAGCGCTTTAACAAAAAAATACAAAAACAAAAAAAGAAGTAAAAAAAACATAAGGAACATACATCACGAAATGGTCCCATCTCAGCATAATGCTGGCCTTGCAGCCAGCGCTGGTCTTCCGATGAATTACACGAATTTTCTGCTAGATGGCGATGAAAGCTTGTCAACGTGTACATAAGCAAGGGTGCGGGGGGTTGTGGAGCCGTAACGCTCAAGGTCATTGGCGTAGGGTAGCCCCTTAATGTACGTCAATGCTAGTGTGGTATAAAGGTACTCACCAACCGAGTGTAGTAACCCTCGAGCGGTAGAAGTAGAGGCCTCGTGCGAGCCGTGGTGTCTCGCGTGCACTAGCAGAGCGGTGGCGCGCCACAGTGCCGCACGATGCGCTGTCTCACTCCCACTAGACGACGCCTCCTTGAGCGCGGTGTGGAGGCGAGCGCCGACGCGCCATAAGGCCGCCTCGCCTCCGCCCTCAGCGTGAACGCCCCCGGCCACCTGAAGAATATTATTACAGTACAGATTTCTACATAACCTTACAAAAATAACATTAAAGTACAGATTTTACCTACTACCACAGACAAGAATGTACTTACATAAATCACGTCTTTATCCCTTACGGGGTAGACAGGACCTAGTATAATTGGTAGTAATAATGCTGGTCATTTCCCTGCTGCTTCTGAACCCAACTTAGAGTACTTATTATATGTGTGTAGATAAAGTAATGTAAGCAAATAATTAGGCCTTAAAACACTCATTATGTAACGGTTCCATAATAGTAGATTAATGCCGAGGCCTGGGAAGTAGCCAATTGCTGCAAGCACACGCAGCAACACGAACCGCAGATGAGTGTTTTTTAAAGTTACGAATCCAGGAATTGCTCTGAGGCAGATATAATGTTTATCTCAAACATTGAGAGGAAATTAAAGCAAATTTTGCACTAAACTTCCTCGCAATTTAGGTGGTTTTCACATTCCCGCCTTTTTTAAAGTTTTTCCATAGTCTCTTTGACTTTTCAAAAAGTAAAAAACAAATGAAAAACAGTCTAGCAATCCGATTTATAGTCAGAAAATCGCTTCTGCAATGTAATTCGGTTTCCTACTCACCTCGCCGGCAAACCGGCTCCTCTGTGACACGACAGCGAGTAACGCAGCGGAGTCCTGTGTGACACACGGCGGGCGCTTCTCGAGCGCCGCGCGCGGTAACGGGGCGGACATTCGGTTGAGGCCCGCGGCACCCAGCAGGGCGCCAGTCGCTAGCGCCAAGCCGACGTGGTGCCAGAGCGTCGAGTTTGGCACCTAAAAATAATCGGGTGCCACATTCCGTTGTTTTTAAGGTTTCCCACTCAAAGGGTAAAAGCCGGATCCTATTTACTAACCCCCTTATTCATAAACGCTTTGTAGGCCTCTGCTAACTTAGCAATCGTTTGTCCTTATCTGTCACTTTGACTTTTACCTTTCACAGATAAGGACAAACGATTGCTAAGTTAGCAGAAGCCTCTAGAGCATTTATGAATAAGGGAATAACACTACACTGTGCGTCTGTCGTCTATGTATATGTGTAAGTAACCAATATAAACTGATCTCACACTGCCCACATTTTGCTTAAGAATAGGGTTCTGCTAACACTGGATTTTATATATTCACTTTCCTAATTTGTACGGAACCATCGATGCGCGAGACCGACTCACAATTGGCCGGTTTTTTTAAACTTTAGGAGTTCTAGTATGATGATTAGATTAGATAATTTATTCATTCAATAAAAATTACATGATAAATTGTACATTGTCAATTTAGGAGAATTTAGATTGAAATCGTCAAGAGTAAAAATCAATTGAATATTACCAAAATGTCAAAATCAAAAACAGTAATAACAAAACAATTAGGTACAAATAAATTAATTCTCCGCTAGTGGCCATCACTGCTTATCTTCTCTAATATATAAAATTTCCATGTCACAATGTTAGTTACCGTACTCCTCCGAAACGGCTTTACCGATTCTTACCAAATTTATTCAGCGCACGTATTCAGTAGGTCTGAGAATCGGCTACTACCTATTTTCATACCCCTAAGTGATAAGTCGTTAGTCCCGCTAAAACTCGAGAACGGCTGAACCGATTTGTCTAATTTTAGTCTTAAAATATTCGTGGAAGCCCAGGGAAGGTTTAAACGGTAAAAAAATATTGAAATTTAGAAGAAAAAAAAACGGGAGCGAAGCCGCGGGCAACAGCTAGTAGGTAATATTATAAATGTGAAAGTTTGTGAGTATGTTTGGATGTTTGTTACTCTTTCACGCCAGAACGGTTGGACAGATCTGAATGAAATTTGGAACATAGATAGATTATAGTCTGGAATAACACATAGGCTACTTTTTATCCCGGAAAATTACGTAATTCCTGCGGGATAGCGATAAACGAATTCTACGCAGACGAAGTTGCGGGCAACAGCTAGTAAACAATAAAATAACAATAGTAATCAAGATAGAATCAATCTATTGCAATGTCAGAATACTGAAATAATAAAGCAATTAAATAAATCAATCAAAATATCATACTTACCTAGAAACTCGTTCACAGAATAAAATGCATTTTTCAACAAATGTCTACGTTTTAAGGTGGAGTTAGACCAAACGAGCAAATGCTCATTCTATCCCCATTCAGCCAAATTTATTGTGTCGAGCAAAAACAATCGCATTTCATACAAATTTGTATGGAGAGTGACCCGTTATTTATGCGGTATACAATAAATTTGATAGAATGAGCATTTGCTCGTTTGGTCTAAATTCACCTTTAAATAATTTCCCGCTTAATGGCGCCGTAAGGCTTGGGCCAGTGTCAGTTTAAATGAAAATTGTGCGGTTGATTCAGTCCACGTCAAAATTAACCTTTAGAATTGTTTAGAATTGCACGTCAAGACACGACAAAACGCGTCATACGTAGTCCCAGTTTATTTAGTTCTATTTGTGCATAAACCAACCACCTGCTGGTAAGCCTCTTTGCTTACCTGATTCAGATATTCCTGGAGATGCGACCGCGTGGACTGTGGCGCCCACTTCATAGCCTCCTGGACTATGCCGTGACAGCGGTCGGCGAAATCTTTCACGATACCCTAAAAACGTTCATAATATTAACAACACAATACAATGGAAATTTAGAATGTGAAGTTCTTGGAGAACACAATTTAAATTTTACACATAAAAACAAAAAGTACATACTCACACCCACGCATACGCACGCACACGCACGCACGCAGGGACGCACGCACGCACGCAACAAGAGACTAGGTCAGCAAGACCTAAAGGCCACGTTCAGCATGACTGCAGGCGTGTAGGAGGAAAGGAGAATCGAAATAGATGGGTTGCTAGCCGCATCGCCTATAAGATGATACCTAAGATTTTCGCCCATTCCCTAGACGGGCGTTTACCGTCGGCGCGGGAAGAGAAGCAACTCTTCTTTTTCTTTACTCCCAAACCAGTATGGATTTTTTTGAGCTGCAAGTAAACTCCGCCAAATGCAACCTGTAGGCTTATGACCTAACTCGCTCGCAATCGCCATCGTGTTCATTGTGACAGTTCTTGTATGAATGTGACAGCTAGCTGATTCCGATGCCAAGTGTCAGCCCGTACATGAACTGTCAAAATGAACACGATGGCGATTGCGAGCGAGATAGGTAATAAGACATACAGCGAAGCAAATCAATGGTGTGTGTGAAGTTCGCAATCCGCATTGGGCCAGCGTGGGAACTATAGCCCTATGCCCAGCAGTGGGACATATACAGACTGGAGATAATGATGATGACAAGTGAACTCACCTCTCGGCCTTCCAAAGTGTCTTGTAGTTGCATAGTGAAGTCGGTGCCTGGTACTTTGAGTAACGGAGTCTCCTGGTTCGCGTCCAGTTCCAGGCTAAAGCTTAGTACTTGCAGTATATCCAGCATTGACCACAGGACCTGTGGACAAAATCAACAATCATAACCAGAGATCGGACAAATTTGCGTCATTGCTCGCAATAATGTGGACATGACTCCAAAATTAATCAAATATGTAATCATTTAATTAATTTCTCGAACAGAGTTGACATTATCAACTTACATAATTGTAAAACAACTGAAATAAAAAAAAAAACTTTAAACCAATCAAAGATATTTATCTACTAGAGGCAGCCTCGGGTAGAGCGGATGCCTCGCTCCGAGGCCGAGCAAGGTGGAGACGCTGCTTAAGACGTTGAGGCAGCGTTGAGGCGCCTCGGAGCGAGGCAGCCGCTCGACCCGAGGCTGCCTCCAGTGTATAAGCGCCTAAAGACGATCAGACACGTATAACATACCCGGCAGTTCCACAACAGATGCGGGAACCTATCCACCAAACCGGCCAGCCACTTGTCCGCGACTCTCCTTATCTGCTTGTGTATATGATTGAAGTTGACCAATAGGAACTGGGCGTGGCTCTCGAGCTCTCGCTCCCGCGAGTCGTCTTTCACTTTCTCTGACATCACGTCGAGGAATTTGAGAAACACTTTGTCGCCGACACTGAAAGGTAACGGTTGTTAAGCTGATGTTGCGTCAGTGGCTTCAGAGTCTTTTTCAATGAGCTTTTTTAATTACAATGTTTAAAAATGATTTTATTAAAATAAACATTTTAATTTTGGACAGTCACGTGAGTACTTTAATACAAGGTGGTAATAGAGACGACAGACAGCCGCTCTGGCTTTAGATTCTACTTTTATACAAATCAACAGCGCCCTGGTGGGCAAAACTGAAACTAAAGTATGATATTATAGAAAATTTACTGGAGGCGGTAGTGTAGCGTGAGATATAATTTAACGTCAAGTAGCAGTAAAAGTTGCCCTTTCCGGCTTTATATTACATTTTTTTTTGCGTTGTAAAGACTGTTTCCAATTACTATGACAGACATAAGATAGTTTTTTTTTATACAACAAAAAAGGCAAACTAGCAAGTGGGTCACCTGAGGGCAAGCGAGCACCACCACTCATGGACCTCTTGTGCCAGTAATGTCGCAGACTGTCTAATAATAGATTAATTAAAATACTCAGAAGCAACAACACTAGATCCTTTACGAGAAAAAATGTTTATAGGTAACAAAACCAACAGCAAAAATTACTACCTACATAAAATTGAGGGCATTTGTTTCTTGTATGAGATGAGAAACGATAGTACTTTTCATCCTGAACAGAAATAACCCGTGATTTCAAAAACCTGAGAAAAACATTTTTTGTAATTTTTTTAATGAATTGTACTCAAAAAAAAAATTCAAAGCGACACTGAAAATCAGGACACATACATACATACATAAATCACGGCTTTATCCCTTACGGGGTAGACAGAGCCTAAGGTGACAAGACCTAAAGACCACGTTTAGCATGATTGTGGGCGTATGGATGGAAAGGGGAATCAAAACAGTGATGGGTTGCTAGCCACATCGCCTATATAACATGATCCCTAAAATTTTCACCTAATTCCTCGATGGGCTTATACCATCTCGCGGGAAGAGAAGTAACTGGTACATTCTATTTTTCTATTTGCTCCCAGACCAGCATGGAAGAAAATTAGAACAAATAGAAAAATCCGAAAAGTAAAGCTATGGCCGGGAATCGAACCCGGATCCTCGTCATTCCGTGACGCGTGCTATACCCCACCCATAGCAGTGTAGACAGAAATGTAGACTCACCTAGCAACGCATTGCCACATCATGCTCTTGTCCTTCTGCAGGGCTATATCGCTCAAGTACTCTATGATTGGCTGCAAACTCGGCTCTGCAGAATTGCTTACCCTGAAACAGCATTACTTAAACCATAGGTTCTCAACTCTGTTTACTCGCCAGAGGGCGCTGAGAACCATAGCTGTTACTACTCGCCAGAGGGCGCTGAGAGTTATCAAGGGGTAAAACAGCCTTGCTCAGAGGGACATCCAAAGATTTTGGGAACTTATAAATCGAACTGATTCAGTTGGTTTCATTTACAGATCGTTAATATCTCTGCCGTTCACAGAGAGATGGCGCTGCACCCAAATACAACATGCTAATGATGTGTCATTTTAGCAAACTGAATATCGACACTGAAATTTGTATCAATGACAATTGTAAGCATCGGTTAACGAACAAATAACCTTGTTAGCTGCACTAGAATAAATAAATAAATAATAATCTTGGGACAAATTACACCAATTGATCCAGCCCCAAACTAAGCAAAGCTTGTACTATGGGTACCAGGCAACGGATAAACATACTCATATAATATAGATAAATACATACAACATCCATGACTCGGGCACAAACATTCGTATTCATCATACAACTGTCTGCCCCTACCAGGATTCGAACCCAGGACCTCTAGCTTCATAGTCAGGGTCACTAACCACTAGGCTATCCGGTCGTCAAAAGCGTCAGAAGCGGAGTAGCAAGGTACATGTTTTAATTTTCATTGAAATAGACCTCCGCAAGGTAATGGCCTGATAAATTGATAATAAAAGCATCCGTTACACATTTGTTACAGAGAGACGTAACATAGCAAATCCACGCTAAAATCAACTTTCATAATACACACACACACACACACACACACACACACACACACACACATAAATCACGTCTTTATCCCTTACAGGGTAACAAGACCTAAAGAAAACGTTTAGCATGATTGTGTTCGTATAGATGGAAAAGGGAATCAAAATAATATAATAATAGAAAATACCCTTTTTAGATCTCATTGTATAATGTTAACTGCCAGATATTTTCTTCTAATCGATTATTTTAATGCTACATTCGCGCCCGAGTTTAAATCGGGGTATGAGGAAGCGAGGGGAGTGCGCCGCGCCCGCACGTCGCTCCATACCCCGCAATCGCCCGGTGAGACCACGGCTTGACGTTAACCAACCTTCCATCTTGTTTAACCTTTTCACTACCTATACCACAATTAATTTACTACTAAAGAATCTCCGCAGCTAATATGCGTAGGCACTTCAAGTTCACTGTCAAATTCGAAATTCACATCATACTCTCCCTCCAGTGGCGTAACTATAGGGTGGCAGGGGTGGCAAAATGCCAGGGGCCCCTAGCTCTAGGGGGATGCACTTCTCTATATTAAGGAAGGAGCCCCATCTGACGAATTTGCCACGGGCCCCAGACGTTATAGTTACGCCACTGCCTCCCTCTCACTCCAATGTTGGACATCATTAGTGCAAGCGAGACAGCATAATTCGAACTTCGAATTCGGGAGTATAAGAGCTGATTCAACCAAATTAACGCTGAAAATTGGCTCCGCACGCCATTGGTCACCTGTCACTTACCTCAAAGTCTCCAACCAATAAACGCTTAGCAAATACATGCACGGCGCAAACGTCAACTTATTCACAATGACAGTGACATCTGGCGGATGGTCCAGCAAATTCAGAATCTGCGTTTTCAGCTCTTGAAGCTCGTTCATTGACACAGAATCATTCCTTACTGCCGATGTGTACTGAAGCTCACGTAAATCGGAACGTAATGACGTCTGCGATACTAGGTAGGGAGATTTTACAGCTATCTCTTTCACTCCCGCGTACCATTCCTGAGGCCAAAGACCTGTGGAGACGAATTCGTTTTGTAGGTATCGCTCGGTTGCACCGTAACAGTGATTCTTTGACTGTAATGTTTTAGTAAGACGAAAATACATGTGAAACTAGTTAAGCTAGGTTAGATTATAAATTGTGATCACTCTTGTTTTGCCACATGTCAATAAAATCCTAACGATATCCCTCAGAATCTGCCAGGAAATCATTAACCGATGCCCAGGGTGCACCGGACCAAGCACTGCTCTTCCTCTTCTGACCACACGCGGAGGTAACCCGACTGGCACCCCAAGAAAACAGTCAAAGAATCACTATTAGACTTTAAAAAACGATGATATTGCTCAGTCTTTTATGATATTGGGCATAACAAGATCAAATATATGTAGTTCTTAATTAGATGAATTCTATGAAAGTATATTATTTTTTAATAAAACTCACACAAGAAAGCATTCTACCAACATCCTACAAGACTAACGTAACACAGTCACAGTACTACTGTTTGTCAGTTCGTGTGAAAATTACAAAATCCAAAAGGGGAAAAAACTTTTTTTCATTATTAGTGATATGACGATGTCATGGAGCCGCGATATAACTTAAAATTACCCACAAAACAGTTATAAAATCAATAAACACGGTAAATTACCACATACTTGGCACTGATTTGATAGTTTTTACCCTAGTTATCTTGGCAAAAAGAGAGATCACATAGGAGTGCCAACAATAGGGTAATTTACCGTTACACTGACTAATAGAATAATACACTTTTTAAGAAAAATAACTTATCACGCCAACAGATAATAACAAAATACCTTTATTTATATAATGGTCCTTGAAAAATTAATATTTTATAACGCAAAAGCGCTTTTACTGATCATATCAAACATTTTTTTGTTTCAAATTAACGTGCTGTTTTTTTTTAATTTGGCACCTAAAATTTTTTTTTTTAAATATGGTTAGTAAGTAAGTATTTGTGAATTTCGATTGCTAGCTTGTTTTAAAATAAATTTATACAAAATAGATACCTACATAGTAAAATAAGAAGATAAAAAGTAGTATATCCTAAAAGTCAGTTTTAATTTATCGATCTTATGATATAAGCTATATAAACAAAACGCTAACACTGCACTATAATATACCTAGGAAGCACACGCTGAAATAATACAAATACACACACTACAAAAATTTATTAAAAAACATTATCTTTTTCTCAGTCTGCTTACACTATTGTAATGTTTGAAAACATGGTGTTTTCCATATTAGTACGCATAAAACGCAATACAAAATAAATACATGAAATATTTTATATTCATTTCTATCTTTACGCCCTTGAAAAATAATAATATAACATAGTCCACTATCGCGAAGTATTTTTTTTTTGGTGTTCCACTACAATTTTATTATTTTAAAATATTTCAAGACATCGTTTCGCATCGGTCGTCCACTAGCAACACTAGACTTTGAGAATTATTCCCCTGGCACACCACCTTCGCAATTTACCGTCTGATTCAAACGTCGACCGGATAGCTTAGGGCTTAGTGGTTAGAAAAACCGACTACGAAGCTCGAGGACCGAGGTTCGATCGCCTAAAAAAATACAAATGTTTCTTCTCGAATCTTGTATGTTTAATATATACACAAGTATGTATGTCGTTTACACGTTACCTGGTACCCATAGCACAAGCTTTGCTTACTTTGGGACTAGGTCGATTGGTGTCAAATTATCCCAGGATATTTATTTATTTATTTAAACACCGTATTTTCATAACATTTCACATAATAAAGAACGAAATAACACACACTCTAACTCGCTATAAAGCATGGTTACTCACGCTTTCGCATGGCTACAGGCGTTGCCATAGAAGAAGAGATAAAACATTTAGATACCTCTATACATAAGTTCATATATACATTTCAAAAGATAGTTATAGTTATATAGAATAGAAGTGCTGAATCGACAATATTTCAAATTTTCCAAACAAAAAACTTTTAAAAATTTAATAGAACTACACAATGACGGGCAAAACTAACGGGTCACTTTTCATATAATTTTTACGGTAAATTTTCATCTATTTGTTTAAATAACTTCAAAACTTTCAATATCTACCAAAAATATAAAATTAGCCGACCCGGCAAACTTCGTTTCGCCTTAGAATCAGTTTCAATCATGTCATCAAAGATGGCGTTGCATATGAATTTATTTATTTTATCAGCTATTTGGGGAGGAGACAAATCCAGCAAATCAATGTTCATAGAAATCGGTACAGTCGTTTTTGACTTATAAATGGTGTATGTAACCCGATTATGTTTTATATACATATAAAGATATAATATATCATACATAAAAAATAAAATTTCTAAATGTCTGTGAAAATCAGAACACATAGAAAAATCCGAAAAGTAAAGCTATGGCCGGGAATCGAACCCGGATCCTCGTCATTCCGTGACGCGTGCTATACCACTACACCACCCATAGCAGGTGGGTAGTCTCCGAATTTTTCTACCTGTTACCGACCGTCACGTGACCTTTGTTACTATGCGAATTTTTTGTCGCTAAGCGTCATCTGTTTGAATGATGTGTCTGTACGACACAATTACAAACTCCCGTGGAACATCTACTGCTCACCAGGGACGAGAGAAGGCGCTGTTTTTCAAATGATAGGTACTATCAAATGAATCAAGAAATTTTTATTTCTTGATTTTTATGTTTTACTTTTACGGTTTTACCGTTAGAAATTTAATTTCTAAATGTCTGTGAAAATCAGAACACATAGAAAAATCCGAAAAGTAAAGCTATGGCCGGGAATCGAACCCGGATCCTCGTCATTCCGTGACGCGTGCTATACCACTACACCACCCATAGCAGGTGGGTAGTCTCCGAATTTTTCTACCTGTTACCGACCGTCACGTGACCTTTGTTACTATGCGAATTTTTTGTCGCTAAGCGTCAAAAACATACATATTTAAAATCATTACAAGCCCACGTGACATTCAAAGATATATAAATTCCTCGAAATATTCACAAGTAAAGAACTAAAGACATTCTGTATCTCGTAGCTCGATGAGTTTGCTTTAAGGAGTTTGCTTGCACTTGTGTATGTGCAACTATATACACACAGCAAGGCGTAGTTTAAGCCTGCCTCACTATGCCGTTCGTACAACTCCATCTTTTCTTCATATAGCAGTTAATAGAGAAAAAGAACAATGCAAAAATATTGTTGCATCATCTCAAAATTGTAATTAACGCATATCAAATTTGAAACATTGTCAAAGAGTTCAGAATAAATATAGTCAAAGAGTTAGCGTATCATATTATGTTGGTACATTAAATTATAAATTACATATAAGCTTGGTGCTCACCTGATTCTGCCGCGGTAAAACCCATAACGACACAATACAGCCAATAGTCTCTGAAGAGCTTGTGTAGCCTCGGCTTAGGGTTCTTGATGGGAGGTAGTTTCTTTACCAATACCTGCGAGGGTTGGAAATAAAGGTTATCGTGAGGCATTAGGGTAGAGTGGCACTAAGGTAGAAGGGTAGACCAACTCACAGCGATGGCATTGCCCAGCCCCAGCTGCACGAACAGCTCCAGCAGCCGCGTCAGCAGCTCCAGCCCTGTACTCACCGCTATGACGGGTATGAGCACGCCCAAGTTGCCGGCGCTGCCGGACGCCTTGAGCACGGGGGCGGGCGAGCGGTCCGTGGCGCGCTCCCCGCCCAGCCCCAGCTGCACGAACAGCTCCAGCAGCCGCGTCAGCAGCTCCAGCCCTGTACTCACCGCTATGACGGGTATGAGCACGCCCAAGTTGCCGGCGCTGCCGGACGCCTTGAGCACGGGGGCGGGCGAGCGGTCCGTGGCGCGCTCCCCGCCCAGCCCCAGCTGCACGAACAGCTCCAGCAGCCGCGTCAGCAGCTCCAGCCCTGTACTCACCGCTATGACGGGTATGAGCACGCCCAAGTTGCCGGCGCTGCCGGACGCCTTGAGCACGGGGGCGGGCGAGCGGTCCGTGGCGCGCTCCCCGCCCAGCCCCAGCTGCACGAACAGCTCCAGCAGCCGCGTCAGCAGCTCCAGCCCTGTACTCACCGCTATGACGGGTATGAGCACGCCCAAGTTGCCGGCGCTGCCGGACGCCTTGAGCACGGGGGCGGGCGAGCGGTCCGTGGCGCGCTCCCCGCCCAGCCCCAGCTGCACGAACAGCTCCAGCAGCCGCGTCAGCAGCTCCAGCCCTGTACTCACCGCTATGACGGGTATGAGCACGCCCAAGTTGCCGGCGCTGCCGGACGCCTTGAGCACGGGGGCGGGCGAGCGGTCCGTGGCGCGCTCCCCGCCCAGCCCCAGCTGCACGAACAGCTCCAGCAGCCGCGTCAGCAGCTCCAGCCGAGCGCTCGTGCCGCGAACGTTCGCAGCTACGTTCGCGAGCGCGTTCAGGACCGCGCCGGAGACATGTCTGAAGACAAGGGTTTCTCATTTTATTAACGTTTAACAAACTTAATTATTCCCTCTCATCTAGTTACTTCTAGTATCTATCTGCATAAAACTGAATGTTTGTACCCGACTCATACAATCATCAACTTTATCCCTGAGTAGACAGAGATACGGAGTTACGGTAACAAAACCTAAAAGCCACGTTTAGCATGATTTTGAGTATATAGGCGGAAAGGGGTAAACAGTTATGGGTCGCTAGCTGCATCGTCTATAACATGATTCCTAGGATTTTTTACGATTCCCGTTACCATCTTCGCGGGAAGAGAAGCAACTGGTACATTCTATGTTTTTTCTTTGCTCCCAGACCAGCATGGAAGCAATAATAAAAAAAAGAATATTTTTGTTATTTGCTTGACCGTTCGCAACTATCGACAAACAAATGTTTCCAACCCTAGCTACATCGCGACAACGTTTTGTTTTGCCGCGAAAATTCCGGACTCTGATGACGTTTGACCCAAGCGGTCAAAATTTAATTATATTTCCACTTACCTGTACTGCTTCCTATCATCAGTATGATGATACGCAGCAGATGCGGCCTCGACTGTGATGACTGTGAACATGCGCATGATCTCGTCATGCGCCGGACCCTCGGGGCTGGCCAGAGCCATGCAGCCCAGCTGATCCACAATCAGCGTGTCGAGTGACGACGGGGCGCGGCATAGTCTGAAAATATATTTTTAAACAAGGAAAACTAACTAGCAAATGTAAGTGAACACAAATACCCATAGACACCCGCAATACCAATAACATTAAATTAAAAACCTAAATAAAAAAAACAATTTTATGCCAAAAATGCCTTACAACTTTTTGAAAAGGGCTTCATTGCTGGACCGATTTTTACCAGTCATGACTAAGTACCATGCATTGCAAGGAAACTAGCTTTCGAATGAAAAAAACTGAATCGAAATCGGCTCATCCGTCATCCGTTTGAGAGCTACAATGCCCAGAGACACAGAGACATCGACGTTTGCGTCGGGGATTAAAAAAACACGTTATTTTCATTAACTAATTGCGTTTTTTTTCCTACAAAATAATTGAGCACGCAATGTAGGTACAAGTCACGGGCATAAAAATATGTACGTTACCAAGACGTCAAAAACATCTATACATCTGTATCGATCGGTGGCTGACACATATATTTGAATGTAAAGTTAGTTACTTTATTTCATGTGTCTATTAATTTGTTTTTCTGACTAACAGTTTATCGTTTGTTACGTCACACTAATTTGGATCGTATGCTGCTTGACTACTTTAAAAAATTGATTCCTCTTTAATTAAGCTATTTAATAAAATACCCATCTCATTTGATTTGTACAGCCGGAATACATGTCTGGGTGCAATATGCACCTGTATGAAAGTTACACGCTGCATGATTTAAAACTTACCTCTGCTGGAAAAACTGCAGGATGGTGTCCGTTGTTTTTGGGGTGTCTTTCAATGCTACTGCCACGTGACCCAACATTATCACGATATTGGTACTTATCAATGACGATTCACTGAAAAAAAGAAGACACTTATTGCCATTAATCTTACACGTACTTATCACTAATCTCACACTTACTTATCACTCATCTCACTAATGACAGTCGTATCACTAAATTACACTAACCTCTCAAAGGTTGTCTCAGTTTGCGTCGAAACAGCCTGTACAGAATAGATCCAACGTAGCAAATTCTTAATCTCTCTAATATAGTTCTGTCACTAAATCTCACTTACCTGTCACAAAATCTCACTAATCTGTCACTAAATCTCACTTACCTGTCACTAAACCTCACTTACCTGCCACTAAATTACAATTACCTGTCACTAAATCTCACTTACCTGTCACTAGTTTCCGCGGTAAACAGCCTGTTGCTGACAGAGCCAACCAACGCAGGCACACAGAACGGGTCCACAGTGAGAGCAGCTTCCAGAGCCACACACAGATTCTCTATGGCCGCGTCTCGAAGCTTCTCGAACGGCGTCGATTTGACTGGCACCCCTGTCTCGGTCATACCTTGGAGCTCTTTACCTTGTACTAAAGAAAGTTGCCGTTAGTAACGAGAATAAGGGACTGGTCAAACGTAAGAGAATCTAGCGCCAGGTGACAGGTGTGATAAAGTGAATAATGTAAGACGTGAGCACAGGGAAGTACCAGATTTTAAATTATCATATTCTGTATAGATTAAGTATTGCGAGTTGCGGGAGTTTGTGTTAAAATATGGTCTGTTCAGGATAGCATTAGACTTTAGATTATTTAAAGTGTTATTTGTGCAAAATAAAATATCGAATATAAAAAAAAATATCAACAAATCATTTTAGCGTTTTCATTATAAACTGTTTACAGGACAAAAACCTAGTTGTAGTTTACAATAATCTAAAGAGGCAGGGGTAAATAACAGGCACCAATGTCACCAACTCGACAATGGGGACTATCGTTTTCTTGCTCACCAGTTGGCGCCACTGTTGACTAAGGTCCAGAGATATAGCTGTAAAAGGCGACTTCATAGGTTCGGCGCCGAAACAAAGTTTTAAATCTTGAATCTCATTAAGTTTATTAATTATAATTGTAAATCTTTGATTTTAAATTTGAGGCCACTTATTTGCGCCTCTTTTTCTTAATTCCGCTTTCAAAGCGTTCACAGTCATCGCCAAGTAATCCATACTTGCGTTAATTTCACGAAGGAGATCACTTTTCAACACGTAAATGAAAGAAATTATAATTTATGTCACGAAGCCCGCCAAAACCAGTGAAAAGTAAATGTTATTGGACCTCACGCGACACTAGCGCCTCTAGTGGCAAATTCACACGCGGTAGCCCCCATTGTCGGGACCATTCACAATTCGAAATGGAATGCGTATTCAATATGAAGCCAAATTCAAAGTAGATTTTTTAATGTGAACATAATTGTCAATTGTCACCGGCATTTGTCGAGTGGGTGGTATTGGGGAATAGGAGCCATTGCTGTCATATAGCACAGTTTTCTTTTTTTTCGTTCACGTTCCACCGAATTAAGGAGCGACCACACCGCTGCGTATACGCAGTGACGTGTCGCATGCGTCACGTTCTCTCACCGATTCTTCATACATTTTGTTGCACCGTCGACGCCTTTTACGTACTGGTGTAGCCGGACCTTTATGTTATAACTCCATGAAAAAAGGTTTACAATCACTGATTCTAGATTATAATGTTATCCTAAATAGGACCATGAATGGATAACTTTACTTTGCTACTTGTTTGAATATTAAAAAAAATGAAATCAACGCAAACGCGTCTTATCGTAAGAGGTCATAATGGTGTATAATAATTTAAAAACTTAGTACTCGGGAAACCAGTGTTTTTTGATGGGGTAAAGCCTAAGTTACACTAATGCATTGTGCGTATTTATGGTAGTGTTATTACGTCACTATTATAGGCTACTGCTAACTTAGCAATCGTTTGTCCTTGTCTGTGAAAGGTAAATGTCAAAGTGACAGATAAGGACAAACGATTGCTAAGTTAGCAGAAGCCTACAGAGCGTTTATGAATAAGAAGGTTAGTTCTATGAACGGCGAAGTGAAGCCGGTTTAAACCGTGCCGCGTGTGCTTGTCGCAACCAGTTAGCTTGCGCTTGTGTGCGTGCTACTGTATGCACACGCTATGACGTAGTTTAAACTGTTCTCATGGTTTACCATAATTTGCTACACATTTCTCAAATGCATCGTTTGACAAACATTTTATTTGACAACCTTTTATTTTCTACTATAATATCGACTTTCAGGAATTGGGGTTTGAGTCGGCTTACCACCGCGTGTGGTCAAGAGCTGCTGTTCGTTTTTGAGGGATGAGCAGTGCTTGGCCCGGTGCACCCTGGGCATCGGTTAATGATTTCCTGCCAGATTCTGAGGGATATCAGTATCCGTTGGCTAAGAGCCCGACAGGGGGGAGGGGTGTTTTAACCGTGTAACGTGTAACTACCGTACAACGTTACCGACATTTTTGTCACAAGATTTTTGAATACTGTATTTATTACTTTGACATTGGCGAAATCATCGCATCGATCGATGGCGCCATGTTAAAAAAGAAGAAGACTTTTAGGAAAACTTATAAAACAAACCTCACCTAACCTAATGGGAGCCACGCCTAAAGGTTTTCGGTTTTAAAAAAGTTTACGGTTTATCAGATATTAAAGGGTTGTCAAATGATATGTTAGTCAAGAGATTTGAACAGTGTATCGGTCGACATTATGTGAAGAGTGCCAATGAAAAATTAATTTTAAAAACGCATAATTCGACTTAGGTTTTTAACTCAGTAATACACTTTCAACATGAGACTTAATCATAACTACACAAACGGACAACTCACGTATAAAAGCCGAGCGATGCTCGACATGTTTCGGACTAGTTCGTAGTCCTTCCTCTTGGAGCGCTCGCCCCGGAGGCAGCGAAACGTACACTAACCAGCGCTCTGCTCGCGCGGCTACAAGCTTGGGGCGAGCGCTCCAAGAGGAAGGTCTACGAACTAGTCCGAAACATGTCCAGCATCACTCGACTTTTATACTTGAGTTATCCTTTTGTGTAATCAGGAATACACTGTTCAAATCTCTCGAAAGCACACCTTGTATAATTCATGATATCTATTAAAAATTTAAGAAACTACCAGAGATGTGCAACAAGAGTCTATATTTTGTCCCATAAAATTAAAGTTCCGTATGTATAGGGTGACCGCACCAGTGTTGGACACGTTAAGCTAACAAGCACCAGTAATAGACACTTCATTCTTAATTTAAAGATGACATGGTTTTAAATAGAGAGATAGAGGTGTTATGTTTGTATTTACACGAGGGAGCGTATCGAACCGCGCGATCTCGCCACTTATTACATAAACCTATGAGGTTTTCAATAGTGGCTTAATTTGTAAAAACCTTATTGTAAAACTTGAAATAAATTATGAATAAAATAAAAAAAAAAATAGGTTTTGACGATCGGATAGCCAAGTGGTTAGTGCCCCTGCCTATATGAAGCTAGATTCCCTGGGTTCGGATCCCGGTAGAGGCAGACCGTTGTATGATGAATACGAATGTTTGTGAACGAGTCATGGATGTTGTATGTATTTGTCTACATAACTATGTTTATCCGTTGCCTGGTACCCGTAGTACAAGCTTTGCTTCGTTGGGGCTGGGTTAATTGGTGTAATTTGTCCCAAGACAATTATTATTTTATTTATTTATTATTAAATTGACTGTTGTAAAATAAGTGACTAAGTTATTGTCCATTATTGGGTCATGTCTATTACTGGTGCCGTCACCAATATGTCATAATTCTCGTTAGTCATAAAGCGTTCTATTTCTGAAACAATAATTATTTTAGGGGAAACCGAGGCGAGTTGAGACAGAGGTGAGTTGATACAAAGCCGATTTCTCTGAACTGTGACAGTTTATCGGGCCCGTAACTTCGCTAATTCGTTGCTCTTTCTACACTCCACAGTTTGTGTGAAGTTGTGACCTCGCTAACTGTCATAGATGCAGAGAAAAAGGCTTTGTATCAACTCACCTCTGTCTCAACTCGCCTCGGTCTCCCCTACTCACTGTTTCAGAGCTACTAAATTGTGATGACATTTCTAAAATCACTGAAAAATGCACGAATTCATGCGTCATTACTAACGATTATTACGACAATTACACAAACCGATAACTCACGTATAAAAGTCGAGTGACGCTCGGCATGTTTCAGACTAGTTCGCAGTCCATCCTCTTGACCGCTTGGACATTTATACGTGAGTTATCTTAGTAGTTTCTTGTTGAAACATTATTATAACCACTAAAAGTTATGGGACAAAAATGTACTCTGTATTATAACAGCTAATGTGATGGAATTACGATGTATGATTTAGTTACAAGATATAAATACTCATAGTGCATGTAGTAGGTATGTAGTGATAGTTTAAGAGCTGCGCATGATTCGATACAATTTGACCAGTCATTTTGATGCAAATGTATATTGAAATATTTTGACAACTCTATACCTGGTTGTGTCGTATTTTCTACTGAGCCGGCTTTGGCTGAAGGCAAATTATCAAATAAAACAAGTTTAGACAATGATTATTTGACAAAAACAATCATTTTAAATACAAGCTTTTTTTAGATAACTAATCTACATACCAAATTTCAAGTCTATGCGAATACTAGAAGTGTTTAAAAGGGTACGTATTAAAATACATAGTTTAAAATGTATAATGGGTTAAAATACATAATGGTTTATAATATATAATGCGATTTTCTCAGAAAGTTACAAATTAACAGGATTGTTATAAAACAAACCTAACCTAACCTAAATCAATCTATAGATTACGGTATCAAAAAAGTTCATTTAGCTAATAGTTTTACAGAAAATCGCGTTATATATTTTGAACCATTATGTATTTTAACCCACTATACATTTTGAACTTTATGTATTCTGATCCGCTCCCGTTTAAATTCAATTTGCAAGACTACCTAAACCAACCAGCAAACAAATATTACAAGTTAGATAAAAGCTTGTGAAAATTAGAACTACATCCTACTAATATTATAAATGTGAAAGTTTGTGAGTATGGATGTTTGTTACTCTTTCACGCCAGAACGGCTGGACAGATCTGGATGAAACTTGGAACATACATGGATTATAGTCTGGAATAACACATAAGCTACTTTTTATCCCGGAAAATTGCGAAATTTCTGCGGGATAGCTATAAACGAATTCTATGCAGACGAAGATGCGGGCAACAGCTAGTACTTATACAATTATTACAATACAATCAAAAAAACTCTTCCACGCTTGTCTGGGAGTAAAGAAAAAACACAGAATGTACCAGTTGCTTCTTTTCCCGCGCAGATTTCCAGTTTCCACCTATCCGCCCACATGCGAAACGTGGCCTTTAGGTCTTGTTACCTCAGGCGATAAAGACGTGATTTATGTATGTATGTATGTATATAACAATATACAAATAGACTACAACTACCCGGGACTTAATTGAGTACCTAACTATTTGATGTTTCATTACCTCGACGTTTCGTACTCGATGCAGCGGCCGTGGCCACCGCCTACCTATACTGCGTCCAAGATAACGACTAAAACTAAAATAAAAAAAATTGAAAGCACGCGTTTGGTCGATTGGAAAATAATTCGCTTCCACAATTAACAAATTGCACTAGTCATATCCGTATAATTATTGAGATCGCTACTTCAAATAAGCTCTTTAGCGTGTAAGCCTGCTCTAGCATTTGTACCGACCTTCCTTTGTCCCTTTCATTTGCATACAAAATACAACAGAGACAACGCTATATTAACTAACACGTTATCTTGGACGCAGTATAGAGGTCTACCCGTCACCACTGTCGCAGCCAGAGTTGGGCAAAAATTATCTATTTACGAAAAACCGGGAAGATAACTAAATCATCTTTTATTTGAAGTAACTAAATAATCCGTCATTTGTTATTTTGAATTTATCTAGATCAGTTTCATTTTTATCTAGATAAATTAGTTGGGATTTAAAATAAAAGATGAATGCCAGTGTGACGGTTTGACCCGACGTGACATTCTGTATACATTTATTATTATAAGCTTACTTCAATAACAAACGAGGTCGGTTATCTTCGTCTAGATAAATTATCTAAATAAAAAAGTTGTCAACGCACTATTTGTGATTGAATTTATCTTCGAATAAATTTATTTGAAATGATTTTATTTGAAATAATTATCTAGATAAGAAATTATCTAGATAACGCCCAACTCTGGTCGCAGCATACTCAATTGAAAATAGACTTGACATTGAAAAATAAACCTGTGCCATTAAGACTGCAAAGAATAAACAAGTTTCTTACCCCCCCCCCCCCCCCCCCCCTCCAATTTTGAATTTATTTTTTATTGTTCAAAATATACAGCGAGACAGAGAGAGACAGACATAGATACGGAAATGAGCGAGAGTAACAGGGCTCCGTTTGGACCGGACGATACGGAGCCATAAAAAAGGCAATTATTATCTAAATTCGCAATAAACTACCACTAGAAATAGAAGTTATAGCGAAAAGCATCGACAACAAATTATACACTCGCCATCAGTTACATCGAAACTAACAAGATGCTCAAAAACATCTGCACACGCATCTACATAAAAACTCCAAAATAAATGGTTATCTCGCGCTTATAAAACGAGGATAGTACTAAAGTACAACCAACGAGACGAGATAAAATAGGTAAGCAATCGGACCGTTACTAGGTTACATTGCGATAGCGGGGCGATTATTACCTATCCTTAACACTCGTACGCCATAATGTCATGACATTTTGTCTATGTGCCTTTTCTGTATTGTTGATAATGTGATGCTGAATAAAGTCATTGTATTGAAAAAGTTGATCGACCCACTTACATGATCGAAAATGGTCGTGGTCAGATATTTTTAAACATCAAGAAGCTACAGTGGCGTGCAGCAGAGGACTAGTGGATAGGCAGCGGGCGCAACACAATTCGTACGCACTGCCTACCTGGCGACCCCCCACTGCATGCTCTATAATCCTAGTCATAATTAAATTTCAAAAACTGCCATGTGTCACCATTAAAATGAAATAATTTTACACCAGCAAATTTTCACTTTAGGAAATGATGTAGCTACGTACGTTTTTACGAATTTGTAATTGTAAACACAAAATTACATTCAACTGTCTGAAAGATATGTAATTTAAATATTAGTCGCACCAATTGCTATTTCATTGAGACACTTTTAGAAGAAAAGTTCGTATTATAATGGCAATCTGTCAGGTTATTAGGTAAATTTTGATTGGTTACATTAGGAACGTCACTACCGTGTGAAACATTTTTTAAGTGACCAGACCATTGGGGTGCGAGTCGGGTTACCTCCGCGTGTGGTCAAGAGCTGCGGTATGTTCTTGAATCCGTTCGGGGGTAAGAGCAGTGCTTGGTCTGGTGCACCCTGGGCATCGGTTAATGATTGCCTGACAGATTCTGAGGGATATCATTATCCGTTTGCTAAAAGCCTGACGTTGCCGTTTTTGTCGCAAGATTTTCGAATACTGTATTTTATTACCTTGACATTGGCAAAATCATCGCATCGATCGATGGGGCCATATTAAAAAAGAAGAACAAGAAAAATACTATATATATATAGACTATGTTGTCTTATTGAATTATAAAATAAGTATCATCTTTCTCTAAATGTAAATTAATAGTATTTAAATAATTATATCCCTTATCAGGGTGTCATGTTTTAAACCACATGTACATAGTTAAGGGCCTTAATTTAAAAAGTTAATTGATTCCTGTGTGTTACGACATGTTCACCCTTATTGCAGTGGAATAAAGGTCAAACGGTCGTAACACAAACGAATCAATTCATTTTTGTTGTGATTAAACCCTTAACTATGTACATTTATTTTATAAACGACTCTAATAATAAATAAATGACAACGACATTTGTTAGTGTGACATTCGGCCATCTTTGGTAACTTATTTGAATTTAATTATGACAACGAGTATAGATCAGCTGTGATGTATGAGACGGCGATTGCGCTTATAAAAACACTTACATGTCACTTTCATGTGTTCTTTTCCAGTTTTCTCGAGCTCCAGTTTGTGCAGCTTGAAAAGGATAGGCGACGGAGTGACAAGGAAGTCTCTCAGGCAGTATATCGACGTGTTCGCGATCGTTGGGAATTTCGTTGCCAGTTTACCGAGTCCCTGTAAATTAAAAAATTGTTTTTTTTTTTTAATGGAATGAAACAAAGGTTTTAACTATACCGAGAAGATGGCGGGATGACTTGGACGCATATCAAGTACAGTGAGTGACAGAATAAAGGGGAGGCCTTTGCCCAGCAATGGGACACTCAAATAGCCTAATATAATAATAACTAGCTTCTGCCTTAAACCTTCCCCTCGAACCACTTTAGAACACGCACCATAAGAAAAATTGTGATTTAGATATATTAAAAAAGTACCTACTTTATTTTTTTAAGACACGACATCAAAAGCACAACCATCTATAGACAGCAAAGGCTCGTTGATTCGGTGTCAGCCCAGAACACTAATAGACTACAGGCCCACGTACAAAAAATGTGGGTCATATGAACCACCAGGTGACGTATATAGGACGATATAAGAGCATAAAATAATAAGATTCAGTACTATGCCGTTACTTGTAAGCTGTCCAACTGGGTGCTGGTGAGAATTCAAAAGAGCAACCCTCGATTTTTTCCCTTTGTCGCGTGATTTTTGTACGGCGTTGCGGAATAATGGATTAGAAGCTGTATTGAAACAGTATGAAACTGATGCCGTACAGAATCAAATGACCAAATTTACCCTGGAAATAGTCAGAAAATCAAAAAAAATTACCGACTTTGTGGCGCACCATTTGTACGGCATCAGTTTCATACTGTTTCAATCCAGCTTCTAATCCATTATTCCGCAACGCCGTACAAAAATCATGCGACAAGGGGAAAAAATCGAGGGTTGCACTTTTGAATTCTCACCAGCACCCAGTTGGACAGCTTACAAGTGACGGCATAGTGCTGAATCTTATTATTTTATGCTCTTATATCGTCCTATATACGTCACCTGGTGGTTCATATGACCAACATTTTTTTGTACGTGGGCCTGTAGTCTATAAGCTAGAAATACCTCATGTACCAAATTTCACTAGCTATCTTACTCTCTACGCCTGAACACAGCGCATGCGTTGCTGCATGACGGAGCTATCGGATAAGATGACGATAGCGATCCGTAGGCTTATTGTCTAACTCGCTCGCAATCGTCATCGTGTTCATTTCGACAGTTCTTGTATGAATGTGACAGCTAGCTGATCCCGATGCCAATTGTCAGCCCATACACGAACTGTCAAAATGAACACGATGGCGATTGCGAGCGAGTTAGGTAATAAGCCTACCGGACGAGCCTTGCACAGAGGAATACACAGTATAACGGTGTTAAAATGGCGAATACTTACTTCAAGACAGACCATAAGTAGCGGCATATGTGCCAATATTAGCTTATGATTGTGATTCGAGTTAATTTTTTCAGTCAGCCGCCCGCAAAGAGAATCAGCACCTAAAAAACATTTGACTAAATACAAATTTGCCTTGGAGTGAAGTAACTGTTAGTAGAAAATCATGATTTTTATCTACAGTCGACGGCATAAATATCGATACAGCCATCATGTCCAATATGTGTCAGCGGCCTTATTGTATATGACCTAAAGGTGTATAGATATTTTTGACGTCTTTGTAACGTGCATTTATTTATGCTCTTGTCTGTACACGCCAAAGATAAACTGACGTATAGTTATAGAATTGCAGAGTATAGATTGCAAATGAAATGGCAACATAAAAAAAACCGTCATCTGGCAGTATTCGAACGCTCCTAGCCTAAGATCTCAACGTAAAATTATGCACCTTACTATTTTTTTAGCCTCATACTCGTATTCATACTAACACATCCACAACAACACGATACACACATAGGTGAAAAACTTAAGCAAATGACCTGTTGTATGTGTGAGTAATGTGTGCGAATAGACAAATTGACGTTCCAAATTGGAAAAATGACTTAAGCTCCATATCAGTTCTGTAAACTACTACACACAACAGGTCACTTACTTAAGTTTTTCAACTGTTAGCAAGAAAATAATCTATTCGATAAATATATTATGCATCGGATTTAGAAATACAATACTACGTGGCGTACACTTAAGCAGCATTGTTTAATAAGCTTAATCTTCCATATGGTGTCTACCTTGTTGGACACATAAGGTACTATTAAAATACATACAATGTTAATTTGGATTTTTTGGGCTGGATCTAGTGTAGGACCGAGCTCTAGTATAAGACCATCGGCAAGCATTTGAACTAATTTTAATGTAAATTTCTAAATGTCAGTGAAAATTAGAACACATAGAAAAATCCGAAAAGTAAAGCTATGGGCGTACTATACCCCTACACCACCCATAGCAGTCTGCTATGGGTGGTGAAGGGGTATAGCACGCGTCACGGAATGACGAGGATCCGGGTTCGATTCCCGGCCATAGCTTTACTTTTCGGATTTTTCTGTGTTCTAATTTTCACTGACATTTAGAAATTTAATTTCTAACGGTAAAGCCGAAAAGTAAAACAAAAAAATCAAGAAATAAAATTTCTTGATTCATTTGATAGTAATTTTAATGATTTATAATTACGAAAAACCTACATCCAGCACGTTTTAATACTATAATTGTGGCACTGTATGGCCGCGTGTCATGTGTAAAGTCACATTTTGTTAAAATAACTAATAGGCGATAGTGCAGTATTTTACAGCGGGATCTTAAGCTACGGGAATCTCGAGTTAAAACCCTGCCAAAAGACTAACCCTTATACACAAACGCTCTATAGGCTTCTGCTAACTTAGCAATCGTTTGTCCTTATCTGTGAAAGGTAAATGTCAAAGTGACAGATAAGGACAAACGATTGCTAAGTTAGCAGAGGCCTACAGAGCGTTTATTAATAAGGGGTTTAAAGTTTTCATTACGTTGTGATTGCATTTACTCTATAATCATTATTTACAAACACTGTTACATTTATGAACATAATGACGTTTTCTTGGCATTCGGTGCCATAAACGTAGGAGTCAAACATTAGTATCGAAAAAAACAATGATTTTAGTCAAGTTTCAAACTATTTTCTATAGACTTCATGGCCTTAAGCCTCATAATCAGACATAGACAATTAACTAGATACATACATAAATCACGTCTTTATCCCTTACGGGGTAGACAGAGCCTAAAGTAACAAGACCCAAGACCACGTTCAGCATGATTGTGGGCGTATGGATGGAAAAGGGAATCAAAACAGTGATGGGTTGCTAGCCACATCGCCTATATAACATGATCCCTAAGATTTTCGCCCAATCCCTCGATGGCCTTTTACCATCTGCGCGGGAAGAGAAGCAACTGGTACATTCTATGTTTTTTTCTTTGCTCCCAGACCAGCATGGAATGTGCGTGGAACTAGAACTGGCAAAATTTACAGTGTCCACTAAGTTATAATATTTATCTTATCGTGGTTTTTAGTTAGACACTAGCTGACCCGGCGAACTTTGTTCCGCCTTAAATTTGAAAAATTCCTTTGTAAGTGCATCTTTATACTAATCAAGGAATAATGTGTAGGCATTCTAAATTTAATGTCTGTAGCTTTATTAGTACAACATTTTGGAATTTTCCAATCCCGTGGGAAAATCGGGATAAAAAGTATCCTATGCCCGTCTCCTGGTTCTAAGCTACCTCCCTACCAATTTTCAGCCAAATCGGTTCAGCCGTTCTCGAGTTATAAATAGTGTAACTAACACGACCTTCTTTTATATATACAGGATGTCACAAAACCCTTTAACGATAATTCACGAGCTTGTTCACTATATTGGTTCGAACACCCCTGCAAAGTATGAGACCCTAATTACAAGTAAAAAAAAAAATTTATAAAAAATAATTTAATAGCTTTGCTCAGTGTGCCACAGGCTTAAGCTACTCACATTCCTACTCATAGTTCTACACGTCAAACTATTGTTGGTGACTACTTCGGCATACGGAAGTTTCGTAAATCAGCCAATCAGCTATCAAGCTTTCGCAACATAAGCGACACACAATGTCCGGTAGCGTAACTAGTTTTATACCGGGAAAATTAAACTTTTGCTGTGAATATTTAGAAGTACAAGCCAAAAACCTAAAGTTGTGAGCATTCGCATATTTTGTACTTCTTGCTAATCTTATGAAGTAGGTACCTTAGTACTTAGGCATTGATTACAGACCTTCAGTTATTGTGTCCGTTTTAGTCACTCACAATGTCAAATCACATTACCACTCAACGTGAAGTACCCCGTAATCACACACAGTACACACTCAAACATCATTTCGCTTTACTATTTTAATACAAATATTTAAAATAATTACAAAAAATAATAGACATTGCCACTCAATATCAACTGACGGCCGTCAGTTTTATTTGGTTTTATAATCTTTTCCACTAAGGAAAGGCGAAGGGATCAAAGCCCGACAGCCATGTCTGATGTAATAGTGTTTTTGTCAAGTCCTGACACTACTAGTCGTATTCTAACAGCTCTTCATGCCTTCCCTAATTGTCAAATTCAACATTTTTCAAGTTATTTCAAACTATTTTTAATTTAATTGTCGACTGTGTAACAAGACTAACTATTTTCAATATGATATTTTTTCTAATTCAGCAGTATTTTCGCTTGTCTATAATCGATCGCCTGCTTGCACCCACTAAAAGGTAAACTGGTAGAGATCCTTTAACAGAGATAACTTTGTCTTTGTTGATGTATCTTATCTTTCTTTGACAGTTGTTTTTGTTTCATTATTTTTGTACAATAAAGCATTTACTATTTACTACTACTACTACTACTACTAAACTCTGGACCATAAATCGACAGTAAAGGACATAGTGGACAGCGCGCATATTACATAGTGATAACGGTTCGCAACCGGCGAGCGACCCTTTGATGTAGACGCCCAAAACTGACTGGGTGTAAAGGACAACTATGCGATTCTCTAAACGAGACTCATGATTATGAGTGAACGGATAAATGAGCTTATTGGTACACAATAATGATTTGATTCTTTCGGGTGCCACACGCCTGATAACAAGCAAGACACATTGTCTGCCAAGCGCAGTGATGACTTCATGAATCAGAAATTGAGGCGTGAAAATGGGTATGAATAAATAAATAAGAGACTCAAAAGCCATCCCACACTCACATTCATGCTTAAGTGTTCACGTCCCACAAGTAGAGAGTGAAACTACCATAAACAAACAGCCACCAACCTCTTACAGAGGGCGCAGGCGATCACGCGGTATTCACTCAAATATGACAGTCAAAAAACATTTGTCAAAACATCGTGTTTGTAATTTTCGACGTAGAATTCAATTTTAGTTTATTTTATGTAAAAAAGAGAAATAATCTAAATAAAACTGTGATTCTGTGCCGATATCCGCTCAACAATTAATGTGTGTGTGTGAGAGAGTGTTTAATAATTGTGGCTTTAAGTGTATTACGTGATTTCGTATTGATACAGAATAATGTAAGTAAAATCATTAGCCACAATTACAGATATCCATTTTATTCCATCTCCTAACACATAATCCTTTTAAAATCATCTCTAGGTACTTTTTTAAAGCATACAAAGAATTGTAATTAGATTACAATTATTTTCGCAATTCACTTCACACGCACGTTAACGTTTGCCAGGTCATATTGTGGATTTTCAGAAACGAATCTAGAATAATTTAAAATGATCATTTATCATTAAGGAAATCCGATCAAAGTTTTATGGTACCTAGTTAGTTTGAAAGTAAGTGCTAGTGAAGTTTTAGTTACAAACAATATTAAGGTTTCGAGTAGCGCTACTCACGTAACTTATGAATGAAAAGATACACTGAGAGCATAGTCCTAAAATGCATCTTAAGATTCGTTAATTAAAGGGTCAATTAATTAACCACGAGCGTCAAACTTTGCCAGGGTGTTCAGATAGACTTACCTAACAATTCTGTGAAAGGAAGTTAAAGGGTTTTCTGACACCCTGTATATTATGGAAACAATAGCAATCACACTGTATGCAATTACTCCTCCAGTACCCCTACTACAAAATTGTCTATGTCTCATTACCATGCATGCGTTAGCCAATAGGGTCACCAGGGGGTCTACTCCGAAATTCAAAATTCGTACGCATCATACCATCCCACTCTTTAATGGATAGTGTGAGCGGCAAAGCACGATACAAACTACAAATTTCTAACTTCGCAGTATAAGGCCAGGGGTCACTCTCACCCACGAATATACCTATTAATATAGTAAGAGCGTTTATTAGTGCTGGCACGTCAAAGTCGACATCAACTGTAAAACCATAATGACATAGTAAATAATAATAATATATAGCTAAACTATTAAGTTCCCCCATCTAAACTGGGTCCGCGTGGTAACTATAGTTCAACATGAAGTGTCCACCCACAGGTGGATTTATTCAAAAATAAAAAATAAATATTTTTGCAAATTGGCCGCCAAGGGCTCTTTTACATGTCTTTTTGAAACTACCAGCGCATTCGGAAAGACCATCATTGCCAAGAAGAATGCGCCGCAAGAAACTTGGCAGAAAGTCATTTTTTCAAAATTAAATACAGTAAGAATACTTAAATTCTACTTAAATTAAATACATTTTATAAAAAAGATGTATAAGATCCCCGAGCTTTAAATTATATTAGTCTGTAGTAGAAATGTATAAAGTTTTTTTTTAATCAGGTCGTCATTCCGAGTCATACATACAATACGGTTAAAATCAGTTAACGATTCGGCTTTTCTCGGGTATCGTCGCCTAAATCCGGAGACGGAAATGATACGAAATACATTACCGCGATTTCTTTTAGGTAGCATTCAATCTGAAGTATCATAAACGCAATGTACAGCACCTGCCAAGATGACATTACTAACCGGTAGACCTAAGAAATGTATTATGCAGAAGCGACATGAATTTGAACATTCATTATTTACTGAAGCTATACAATATATAAAAAATACATATATATGTCGGCGAGGTGGCGCTTCGAGCGTGCGAGACGTCAACTGTCAACTGTCAACTGTGGCTGTCACCTGTTTACATCTATGGCGCCTTGCGAAACGTCAAGTTATGACATTGACAGCTGTCATTACTTGGGATTGGTCTGTGCTTGGTTTAAAGAGGCATTCTAACTTGAGCCGCCATATTGAACGGACGCAAGCGCAGAACTCTCCACGTTTCGTATTGCAATCCGTTTACATCGCACTAGTGTTAGCATATTTCTTGTGACTTACTAAGTAAATTGATTAAAGGGGTAGTTTGTGATCGATCCGCGAGTTTATTTCAAAGAAACCACCCACACTACCCAAGATGGCGGACGATGATGAACCAAGTTCTCCGCCTATCCTGCTCGTCCCTCCGTCATCAGAAGTGGGATCTGCTCGCCATCTCCCACTTGGGAACAACGACGACATGTGGCGCAATCTGTTGGAGCAACAAAATCGGAACTTTTTGGCGATCATCGAGGCTATGAAGGTACCGCAACCAAATCGTATTCAGTTACCCGAATTTGAGCCACATAAACATTGCGATCCGCGCGCATGGTTAAACACGGCTGATCTTTGTATTGCGGAAAAACCGTTAGAAGGCGCAGCGCTTGTTATCGCTCTGAGTAAGGCACTGAAGGGCCAGTCGTCTACATGGTTTTCGCAAATTACGTTCCCGGGCATTACATGGACCGATTTGAAATCCCTGTTCAATGCGAGATATGACTGCCGTGATACTGCTGCTGCGTTTCTCATCAACTTGAACAATAATCGACCAAAGGAAGGCGAGTCGTTAACTTCCTATGCCGCTACGATGTATACGTCGCTTATGTTGCGATGGAAGGATATGTCTACCGAAGAGGTAGTGGTATCCACCATCCTCGCACACCTCGCACAAATTGAACCACGTGTGCAACGCTTGTCTTTTACCACCGAGGTGTCGTCAAGAGCGAAGCTTCAACAAGAACTGTCTGCGGTATCGTTCTTAAAGAGGAAGGTGAGTGAACGTGATGGGCCTGATGCTAAGCGATTCAAGCCTTCAACCACACTCAGCCTGGGAAAATGCTTCAACTGTGGAAAACCCGGACATAAAGCATCCCAGTGCAAGTCGAAGCCGCTTTCTACCACGTCAAGGGATCCGCGACCTCAACTACCTCCAGCGAAGCCAGGCGTCGTTTGCTTCAACTGCCGTGGCATCGGACACTACGCGAAGAACTGCACGAAGCCGAGCGACAAGGGAACCGGTGGTGCAGCCCAGACATCTGCCGACGAGAGAGTCGACGTGTGTGACGTCACTGCTCCGCGTGGTACAATGAGACACTCAGGTGAGGAGTTTTCGTTTTATTGCGATTCGGGTGCTGAGTGTTCCTTGATGAAAGAGACGATTTGTAACAAGTTTAAGGGCAAACGATTGTATAACTCTGTTACCATGACGGGTATAGGTTTGGCGAGAGTTGTCAGTACTGTACAGATTTTGACTACCGTTACTATAGACGGCATGTGTGTAGAGGTTCTTTTTCATGTTTTACCAGACCGATACTCACGTTACGACATTATGATAGGGCGGGAGATCCTTAGTCAAGGGTTAGCCGTCCACATGACATTGAGTAAATTAGAGTTTGCGAAAGTGAATGTTATTGATTCCTGTCAAGTTCAAGGCTTTTCGGATACTGATTTGGTTCAGATAGACACGGATGTTTCCTCCAATTTTAGACCCCAACTTGATGCTATTTTAGACAAATTTAAACATCACTTTACTTCCGGTATTCCTGACCACCGCGCTCTGATTGAACCTATGCAGATTAAGCTTAGGGACCAAAATAAGACTGTTTGTCGTCGCCCCTATCGGCTATCGACTGAAGAACGGCGTGTGGTACGCGAACGTGTTGATGACCTTATGCAGGCAGGTGTAGTTCGCCCCAGTTCGTCACCGTTTGCGAGCCCCATCCTCCTCGTAAAGAAGAAGGATGGTAGCGATAGGTTTTGTGTCGATTATCGAGAACTGAACGACAACACAGTTCCTGATAGGTTTCCTCTGCCCTTGATTTCTGACCAGGTAGCTCGTTTGCACAGTGGCCGTTACTTCACCACTCTGGACATGGCTTCAGGGTTCCACCAGATCCCTGTTCACCCCGACTCGATTGAGCGAACTGCTTTTGTAACCCCTGAGGGTCAATTTGAATACGTTGCTATGCCCTTCGGGTTGCGTAACGCACCGGCTGTTTTCCAACGAGCGGTCAGTCAGGCTCTGGGTGAACTTACTAACACGTACGTGGTGGTCCTCGACCCCTGAAGAGGCTCTTGAGCGACTTTCAACTGTTCTTTCGATTCTTACAGAGAAAGGTTTCTCTTTAAACATTAAGAAGTGTTCTTTCTTGAAACAACAGGTAGAGTTCAAGCCGAGCTTCACCCGATACCTAAGCTTGCTATTCCGTGGCATACTCTGCACGTAGATGCTACAGGCAAATTGAGCGGCAAGAATGATAAAAAAGAGTACGTTTTTGTTCTGATCAATGCTTTTACCAAATTTTCCTTGCTTGTCTATACTCCCAATATCGACTCTAAGAACAGCATTCGAGCTATAAAATTAGCTATCTCCCTATTTGGTGTGCCTACGCGTATTATCGCGGACCAAGGACGCTGCTTTGCTAGCCGCGAATTTCGCGAGTTCTGTGATACGTCCAACATACAATTACATCTGATTGCTACGGGTAGTAGTAGGGCCAACGGACAGGTCGAACGCGTTATGAGCACTTTGAAAAACATGCTCACGGCTGTCGAGTCAGGCGATAGGTCTTGGCAAGAAGCCCTTCCCGATGTGCAGTTAGCCCTTAACTGTACTCATAACCGCGTTACGGAATCAAGCCCCCTAGAACTTCTCATAGGTAAGGTAGCGAGACCACTAGATCTGGTAACGGCGGTTGACGAGGAGCCAGTTGATTTGGACCAAATTCGTGACCACACTTCTGAGAGTATTCAGTCCAATGCTCAATACGACAAGGCACGTTTTGACTTAGGTAAAGCTAAGCTGGTTAAATTTTCCGTAGGTGACTTTGTTTTGTTACAAAATGAGGAGCGTAACCAGACGAAATTAGATCCGAAATACAAGGGACCGTTTAAGGTAATTGAGTTGTTAGATGGTGATCGATACTTGTTAAAGGCGTTAGATTCTAGGAGGACATACAAGTATGCCCATGACAGACTAAGAAAGATGCCCGACAATGACCACTTAAACGACAAGGAGTTAGACGTTGACAATGAAAATGACAACCAAGGTAATTTAAGTGATTATGAAGGGGTTGGACCTTCTGTTAGTTCTCATTAAGATTACTAAACAAAACTCATTCCGTACTCCGATATGTTGTTCACTGATAGTAGGTGTCCTTGGCTCAGACTGAATACACCTTCAATCATTCGTAGGCGTAGGCGTAAATTCGGGCTTGATTTCCCGTCGCAGTGCGGCCACGGCGTTGAGTGGCGTGCGTTTGGTTTGGGGGTGTATGTGGTTGCTGAAATCGCCGGATGGAGGTGATTGTTGTGTGTTATGTGTGACATGGATACTGGCCCCAGCCAAGTAGTCCATGCGTTGTTGAGTGTTGGATATTAGTTGCCGGATGGAGGCAGCTTATACATGGTTTGAGGATTAGTTGCCGGATGGAGGCAGCTTATACATGGTTTGAGGATTAATTGTCGGATGGAGGTGGGAAATAAATGATTAGAGCCTTGCACACTTGTTTGGATTACGGTTGCTGGTTGGAGGCAACAACGTATCAGTTGTTTGTGATCGTTGATGTTTTGATTTACGGATTTATGAGTTTTGTTTGACTACTGATTATGATTTACGTTGTTTGTTTTTCATTATTACGGGACTTATGACTTCCATTGAATGTGACTGATGTTTGTTTTCCAGTAAGAATTTGTGAATTTAATTCCCCGATTGATATTACTCCTGATGTCCTTTGTAGTCAGGAAGCCGAGTGGGAAATGTTTTGCTTTGCGGATTATCTTGGTCCACAGATACCTCACACGAGGACGTGTGATGCGGCAGGATGACCGTGTCGGCGAGGTGGCGCTTCGAGCGTGCGAGACGTCAACTGTCAACTGTGGCTGTCACCTGTTTACATCTATGGCGCCTTGCGAAACGTCAAGTTATGACATTGACAGCTGTCATTACTTGGGATTGGTCTGTGCTTGGTTTAAAGAGGCATTCTAACTTGAGCCGCCATATTGAACGGACGCAAGCGCAGAACTCTCCACGTTTCGTATTGCAATCCGTTTACATCGCACTAGTGTTAGCATATTTCTTGTGACTTACTAAGTAAATTGATTAAAGGGGTAGTTTGTGATCGATCCGCGAGTTTATTTCAAAGAAACCACCCACACTACCCAAGATGGCGGACGATGATGAACCAAGTTCTCCGCCTATCCTGCTCGTCCCTCCGTCATATAAGTCAATATTTTACTGTTTGATGTAAGTAACAGTACGATATTGCGTCGGATTAATAATTGATAATAATCACCAAATTTAAAAATTTAAAAACCGACTTCAACCGATTTTCGTTGATATAATTCATATTTGTGTTAGTTTTGAGCTACAAACGAGGTTTTGTTGCTCATGTCGTTCTTGTATTGTATTCAATAAGACAACGAGTAATATAATTAAAGGTCATATTCATATCTATAAATTGATAACTCTATGTGAGAGATGAGGGATTCACGACAATTACCGAGGTTGGCCGAATCGTTAACTGATTTTAATCGTACTGTAAGTCGCATCCGAAACGATGACTGTCGCCGTCTACGTCCAAATGAGACACGTGGCTTTATTATCTATACGCGGGCTTCATACAATATGGCCTACGCTCTAGAGTCCAGTGGATGTACAGTATAGGTTATTTTCAAAAAGTTAAACATACCCGTCTCATCGCCAATGGCCCAGACGAGCAGATCAACGCAGGCCGAGTTGGCCATCACGTTCACTTTGAACTTGTTGACTGTCGCGAAGTTGCTCTCCCGGTCCTCCTTCTCAGAGGCGTCATGGTGTCGGCTCTGCAACTCCGTTTGACCGCTCAAGAACAAGCATTTTACGAACTCCTGAAACGAGACATTTTGTTTAAATTATTATTATGATTTTAAGACACTTTCTACATTTTCTAGGGTTAATGGCGTAAAGAGAGATAGAAGAATAAATAATAATAAAACAGCCGATTGTCTGCAGATAACATAAGATACATATTCGAACTACTAGCTCTGACGTCACGCGAGTAGATCGTGCCTCTCTATCGCTTGTTCCGCGCTCTCGCTTGCACACTCTGACGTCACCCGGAACGTAACACAATGAGTCACGCTTTTTCGTGAGTGCAGCCGGCGTTCATCGATTTATAAGACATTATCACGTCAAAACAGAAAGATAGCTTTCAATCTTGTACCAGACCCTGGGGCCTTATATTGTAACACGCAGGCGCTGGCGATCTCATTCACTATATAAATAAATAAATAAATATCTTGGGACAAATTACACCAATTGACCCAGCCCCAAACTAAGCAAAGCTTGTACTATGGGTACCAGGCAATGGATAAACATACTTATATAATGTAGATAAATACATACTTAAATACATACAACATCACTATATCTTTCTACCCTCAGTCTTAACTGTTTGACGGAAAAGTATTGCGAATGCGAACGTCATTCGAGATCGTTAGCCAACAAAGCTTCAGCACAAGGTAAAGGTTTAGAAAGTGATTAGAAAGAGAGATCCTACATGACATGTGACGGTATAGAACACTACGCCCATATAAGTTCCATATTAAAATTGTGTTTTGCAAGAAAGAGATAGAGACAAATCTTTGATAGCTTATATCCCCAAACTATATTTACAAATAATATGTTACATAAATAGGCTTTTAAAAAAATCTAATATTCTCTGTTATTCCGCAATTACCTCGGCGCAGGCGCAGGCCTAGATCAAAATATGATTTTAAAAAAACACACCTGTACATCTTTCGTGAACGGTCCTGGTAGATCCTTCTGGTGCTGCAACAGCTCTCTCAAAAGGGTCACCATCACCAGATTCAAGGTTTCGGAGAAGGACTTGTATGGAAAAACCTGTAAATGAACATTTAAATTAGCTAAAATTTAAATAATTACCATTTTGATTCCCCTTTTCCAACTATACTTTAGACTCTGTCTGCATTGTCAATCTGATCACTAGAACTGGCTTAAATCTGACTTCCAAGTTTTGATCCACACATACTAAGGCAGTTTGAAAAGGTTGTAAAAAATGTACGGGGCAGAATTATTTAACTTTAAAAAAAAACATGGTGTCTTGTAATAAATTGCGTGTGTTGCCTGTTGTGTAACAGTTTCGACCTTGCAATGGAAACGGAATTAACTCGACACAAACCAAACAAGTTATCACGAGATTCCCTGCCAGCCAATAATGTAAAACAACTTACCTGTATTTGCCCAGAGGCATAAATATCCTCAGCCTCCTCATCCAAGAAAGCCAACAAGTCCTTGGTCAATATCTTCTTAGCCAGCGACAATATAGACTGGAGGTATGTCACATAAAACTGCACATTGACCCTCCTTTCCGGCGACTCAGAGAACCTCATGTAAGGGAACTGGTTAAAACTGGATCCAAACTTGTGAAAGAAGTACGTAGTGGGATCATATGGTACAGAATGATAGCTGTGGAGAGATCCCCTTTTGAGAGTACCGTCTACAGTATCACTCCCATTATCTATGATATGTTCTACAGGGTTCAAGTTTCCGGATAAAGACCGAGGTATTATAGGTCGGAACTGGTTGAATTTCCTCTTTTTGTCCAGCGTTGAATATTCGAAATTTGGTTCTGGTTCCTTGTTTTTCACCGGGCTAGGTGGTTGGGGGAACAGTCTGCACAGTAGAGGGGGATCGACTGTTGCAAAACGACCCATTGACCTCGCTAAACCAATTAGAACTGGTATAGTGCTTCTGCATAGTTGGAGCTTCGATGTGCTGGTATAGTCTTTGCTTTCATGGCAATTCAGGATGACCTTGGTCAAGTTGGACATGAGCTCGATCTGGGCAGTTATGATTTCTTCGCGGAGTGATGGCTGCTTTGTAGCGACATCGGAGAGGAGTGTATTGAGACAGAAGCTGAACTTCTCTGCCATGGGTATACCTGTAAGCAAAAATAAATAAAAAGGTATGTAAAATTTAAAAACAAAAGGAAATTGTAAAAGGGACTTGGTTTTTTATAGCCTAAAGGATTGGAGAGGAGCTAAATATTTCCATGAAAAAATATTTTACGTCATAAATTGTTACCTAGATAGAGGTGCCCTCATATAATTTTCAGTATTGGGCCCTGTTAGAATAACCTTTTTAGAGTTTTGTCTATGGCAGTTTTTAAGAACAATATTACATTTTAAATATGTCACTCTCTCTCAAAATGTCTTTAATGTGTTATTCGATTAAATTATAATTTACAAAAACGTTATTTAATTACTAGGGTAAAGATCAATTCTTTACATTGGTTATGGGCTTTTGAACCTAGTGAAAGAAATATAATATAATATAATTATATTTGTGTTTTGTGAAAATAGTGACATTATTTTCGAAATAGATAAAATATTATTTTATCAAGATGACCGAAAATGATACTACTTCTTCAAGTACTTCGGCGAATAACGTTGTTATAAGTACTGGATCGAATATGATTATTGTGAAGCTGGAAGGAGTTTCAAATTATGGCACATGGAAATTTCAGATGAAATTATTGCTGATTGACAATGGACTGTGGGATTTTGCAAACGGGTTAGTAAGTGCATCTACCGATTCTGTCAGAGATCAGAAAGCATATGCAAAAATTTGCTTGAATATAAAACCAATTTGCTATCCACATGTCAAAAATGCAAAAACAGCTGAAGATGCCTGGAAACAATTGAAGGCTGCTTATGAGAATGCAGGCATAAGTCGTAGACTTTCTCTAAAAAGAAAATTAGCCCAAATTAAGTATATTGAATATGATTGCATGGATCACTATTTGGGAAATATTATTTCTGTTACGCAAGAACTAGCTGACATTGGCTGTGTCGTCGATGACGAGGAATTAGCCGAATTGATGCTGATTGGTTTGCCAGCTGAGTTTGATCCATTAATCATGGCAATGGAAGCCACAAGTGTAAAACTGACTTCTGAATTTGTGAAATGCCAGTTAATTCAAAGTGAATTTAAAAGGGAGATAGACAAATCAAATTTCGAACCATCTGACAAGATTCTTATTGCGAAGAATAAATTCATTCCAATATGTCACAACTGTCATGAAAAGGGGCATATTAAACCAAAATGTCCTAAGTTGAAGAAGGATAAGAAAACTTCAAATAATGGTTCTACCCTAGATGCGTCGTCTTCAAAGAAGGGAAGTACAAACTCGACTTTATTTTCTACAGAGACTGCCTTAGCTAGTAGTGTTTGTTTTAAGGATAACTGGATTTTAGATTCAGGTTGCACTAGTCATATGACTAATAGGAAAGATTGGATGGTCAATTACTCTCCTAGCATTAAATCCAAAATAACTACTGCCAATAATGATATAATATATAGTGAAGGTGTAGGTAACATCAATATGACGTTCGACAATGATGTTGAAAAAGTGATTACTGATGCACTGTATGTACCTAAAGTAGCAGCTAATCTTTTGTCTGTTAGTAAAATCGCAGCAAAAGGCTATGTTTTAATATTTGATATTAACAGATGTAATGTTTACAGGAAGGATAATGTGTCCGTGACTGGTTCCTGTGATCTGACAGCTACTAATGTGGACGGTATTTACAAAATTGATCAGAAATTGAAATGTTATTCTGCATTTAACCAAGAGCCTAGTATTCACACTGAAGGTAAAGCTTTTATATCCAAAACTGATTCGTTAGAGCTATGGCATCGTCGACTCGGACATTTAAGTTTAAAAGGTATGTTAATCCTTCGTGATTCATTGGCGCGCGGTATTGAATTTTCAAATGGAGATTTGACTCCTTGTCCACCTTGTTTTGAAGGGAAGCAAAAGAGCAAATCATTTCCCCGTGGTCAGGCACATAGAAGCACGACTAAATTGGATTTAATCCATACGGACATATGTGGACCTATGTCAGTCAATAGTTGGAGTGATTGTCGATACTTCATTACTTTTACTGATGATTTTACGCGAAAATCTTTCATTTACTTTCTGGATCGCAAAGATCAAACAACAGTTTTGAATACGTTTATTGAATTCAAAACATTGGTTGAAAATCAAACCGATCTGAAGATTAAGCGTGTTAGGAGTGACAATGGTACAGAATATTGTAATAAAAGTTTTCAGAATTATTTTAAGCAATGCGGTATAGTTCATGAAACCACTGTTCCATACACACCACAGCAAAATGGCGTTGCTGAACGTCTTAACAGAACTTTAATGGAAAAAGCGAGAGCCATGTTACAAGATGCTGGTTTGGAGAGAAAATATTGGGCAGAAGCGGTAAATACTGCTTGTTATTTGAAAAACCGTAGTCCAACTGCTGCTTTGAGTAAAGCTACTCCTGAAGAGATGTGGACTGGATCCAAAGTGAACCTCAGTCATCTTCGAGTCTTTGGTTGTACAGCATATGGTCTTACTCCTCAACCTCATCGTAATAAGCTTGATCCCAAATCAAAACCCTACATTATGTTAGGATACTGTAGTCATACTAAAGGATACAGACTTGGTGATCCAGCTGATGGCACAAAGATGATTAAAGCACGTTCCGTTGAATTTCTTGAAAATGTAAAAGGAATTAATTTAAAGAATGGAAAATCAAATGATGATTTCAAAGATTTAATAAATAATATCGAAGTTTCAGTATATAATCCTAATACTTTTGATGATAATGTTAATGAACCTGACGATGATGAATATGCGACACCTGATGCTTTGTCTACCAATTCTGATATAAATCTTAATAATGATTTGAATGTTCAAGAAACTACATCTGGTGAACAGGAAAATGAATCGTTGAATAATATTCAGCAAGAATCTCATATTATAGCGCAAGATGCATCTGATACAGAAGTTGATGAGAATTCTAGACCTGTTCGTAACCGGAACCCTCCTATAAAGTTCAAGGATTACGAAATGAATTATTTCACTGGACTTGCGTTAACAGGACGAGATGAACCTAGAACATTTAACCAAGCTATAAAATGTGGAAAAGCTAAAGATTGGTTGAAAGCTATGCAAGAGGAATACAAGTTGCTAAAGGTTTCACTCAACAATATGGAGTTGACTATGAAGCAACTTTTGCACCTGTTGTAAGACATTGTACTTTACGTTTATTTTTTGCAATTGGAATGGAAAATGATATGGATATCGAACATGTTGACGTGAACACGGCATTCCTTAATGAACGTATTTTTATGGAACAACCTACTGGATTTGCAATTGAGGGGCAGAACAAAGTCTGTTTACTGAAAAAGAGTTTATATGGACTCAAGCAAGCGAGTAGAGCTTGGAATGAAAAAGTTCACAAAGTTTTGATTAGTGACGGATATAGCTTTAGCGTGCAGTAAGCTTAGTCAATATAACACTTGTTACAATGAATCGCATTGGCTCGCTGCTAAACGCGTACTGCGATATTTATCAGGGACAACTGGCTACGGACTCAATTTCAAGAAGGGTAGTAATAAGGTTGAAATTTCATCCGACGCAGATTGGGCGGGGGATACAACCGATAGAAGATCTTATTCTGGTTTTGTGAGTAGGTTTGGTGGTTGTGTTGTAAATTGGCATAGCCATAAACAACAGAATGTTGCTTGCTCTAGCACTGAGGCTGAATACTACGCTCTTGGAAATGCTGTTAACGAGGCAAAAATTATAAGAAACTTTTTATTAGAGTTGGATTGTAGGAATGAATCACAGCATTATCCTATTATCATTTATAGTGATAATCATAGCACAACTTCTAATGTTTTTTTGGTGTACTCTCACACATAGTTTATATACTCCATTTCTGTTTAAAATTGTGAAACTTATGATTGCTTCGAGTAAGGGGCAGTGTTAGAATAACCTTTTTAGAGTTTTGTCTATGGCAGTTTTTAAGAACAATATTACATTTTAAATATGTCACTCTCTCTCAAAATGTCTTTAATGTGTTATTCGATTAAATTATAATTTACAAAAACGTTATTTAATTACTAGGGTAAAGATCAATTCTTTACAGGCCCGTTAGCGAAAATTTGGGTTAGGAAACATGGTAAAATTTGTTGACACTTCCAACCAAAAATAAATCCTTCTCCACACTGTTTTTGCATATTCTCCATTTATGTACTCCAAATAGAAATAAAACGGAATATAATGAAATAACTAATCAACTTACGATCACCACTCTTAATCCGACATGCGGACTCTTCAAACTCCGCAGTTGGCACACATTTCAAGACCTTCAGGAAGTACGGGAGCAACTTGTCCTGATGCTGCATGCCACTTTGAAGGTAGTAGAGGCCGAGGGCAATGCAAGCCTCCTGACTGCGAGTCGTCACCACAAGCGATGAGCTCGCTTGCGGGCAGAGCATAAATAATGTGTTTACCTGAAAAGAATTGAGAGTTGTAATTATTTTTTTAAACTTTATGAAAAAACCGTTGTAGACCAGTGAAAGTATATGGTGGTGTGTAATTCGTTGGCACAACCTAGTTGTGGCATATAGTTTGTCCATGATGAAAGAGTGTTTGGTATTAAAATCATTGGTATGTAATGCAAACTTGCAAATCACAATTAAAAGAAAAATTATAAAATTACATAATATCAAGCTATAGTAGCTTCTCCAGCAAAGAATTGTGTGTTTAATACATTTGAAATTCATCATGCGCTTTCAGAAGAAGAAAGACTTTGTGAGGAAACCTGCTCACACCTAGAAAGTAATCAAATTGGGTATGTGACATTCCCAATCCATACTGGTCCCGCAGGGAACTGTAACCCAAGTCCTCTCATTCTAACAAGAAGCCTGTCTCAGCAGTGGGAAGTACGTAGGCAGGGATATTTACTTACATGGAAAACACACAGGTTTACGTTAACACCGTATATTTATGTATGTATAAGTCAAAATTGTACGAACATTTTAATCCACTTCTGCTACTTGGATTAATTTGAAACTTGGTATAACGTAAGCTTATTCGTCAACAATTCAACAGTTAACTACGGACTGTAAGAAAGGTTGTATTAAAAACATTTTTTAGCAATGATTGTTGATCAATAATGTCTAAGAACTCCCTCTGCTGTGCATGGAAATTAAAACCATAGCCTTCTCGCAAGATATAATAGTAATCATAGATTCATAACTAGTTCAATAGACTTTATAACAACTTGTTAATACACGCCAGGTTGCTTAACAGTGGCCGTCAAAGAATTGATTTCGCAAATCCCATTACGTGAAAGAGTTTTACTCACTTTTTCCCATGGTGTAGGCTGTATGTTGGACAAACACCTAGCCAAGTGTTGCACGGTCTGCTTGAAGAATTCGTTTTCGTCCATCGACATAGTTTATTATGTTTTATTACAAAACATTTTCATTAAACACTCGTATTAGTCAGATTTTGTATCGCTCATCGATAATAGGGATAGGAATGACAGATATGACATTGACAGTTTCGGCCAATGTTACCAAGCGTGAATATATTTAATTGAAATTGAAATCTGTAAAAACATTACAAAATAAAATATAATTTCTGTGAGGTGTGATAAAAGGGGTGATAAAAATATTTTAGCCACTTAAACAAAATCCTTGATATTGTAAATTTTATGGAAATTCTTGTTGAGATTTGTCCCGACTACCAAGAGATGGCGCTAGTAGTATACAAAATTTGCCGGTCCCAGTAACCGTAGCCCTAGCCACAAACTTTGAATATTTAATATTCTCAAGAAAAACATTTTTTTTTATTGAATCGTTCAAATGTCATTTTCTTTTTCTTAAAATAGTATGGGAAGTATAATATTATTAGTATTAATTTGTTCATCAATGAAAGTTATATTTCTATGGTAACTAGGTACACCATAGAAATATGGTGTGTATATGGTGTGTCGAACCTTTTGGTCCCCTTTGATGTTTCATACTATTATGTATGACGCTGAATATATACATAATACCTAATATAGGTAAGGTTGTCAATAGGTACGTCTCTAGACGGAAATGTCACGGTTTCCAGATTTTGAAGCACTGGTGTCCCGGTATCCTTGTTCCGGTTTTAAAATCATAGTTATTGGACGGACTTGCTATAATAAGACGACTAACTTCAATGCGATTGTATTTAAAAACACCTTCGGGTATTTTATTACTGTCTCATTTGCTCTTATGGGTTTGATACTCGGATCGGCGGATGGTACCCGAAACCCGAATATCTTGGCTAATTTCGGCTTCGTAGTGTTGTCTCGCTCTAACTTAAGTGACGCCAATTGCCTCTCTCCAAAGACCGAAGTGCAATCTTCATGGCCAGGTACCTACTGAAGATGTTCCTATTTGGTCTGTACCTTCAATATTTTTTCATTAAATGTCCCGGTGCCTAATTGTTTAACGCATTCAGAATCACAAGCGCAATAACCATTCCTTTCTACCAAACTATAAAGTATGAGGGTAGAAAATGTCATGGTTCTTAATTAAATACCAGTGGTGCGCTCAGTTTGATCACCCGACGACGCCCGACGACGTACTGGCCCGTTCAGTAAGTCAGTGCGATCATCGGACGATCACACCAAATCGTTCAGTAACATCGTCGGGCGTCGTCGGGCGATCGCACCGGTCACCCCATAAAATAGATGGGTAAAAAAAGCCCAGACGTCACTTTGACAGTTGATAAGAGGCAAAATTTATAATTCGAACTCTGGGGATATAAACTTATTATTACGAATACGAAATCATACTTCAATTGACACTTTTGACAGAAGAACGTCCCAAGTCGTTCAGTAAGTGTGTTCATGATCGGACGATTTTCACCTTCATACTTTAGTTACTGAACGTAGCCCTGGGTAAATAAGACAATAATACAGGCAACACAAAAATAATGGTTATGGAGTGGGGATAGCCGGGAAGCTAGGTCGGCATCTGGGTGTACAGGACATTCAGAAAGGAGCACCATAAGGAATGACACTACAAAAGTGATGGCAAATGCGACTGCGAACGCCCGCGTGTTAGACGAATTATTATCTCGGGGTGGATTATTAGTCGGGTTACCTCCACGTGTGGTCAAGAGCTGCGGTTTGTTTTTGAATCCGTCCGGGGGGAAGAGCAGTGCTTGGTCCGGTGCACCCTGGGCATCGGCTAATGAGTTCCTGGCAGTTTCTAAGGGATATCATTGACCGTTGGCTAAGAGCCCTTGACGTAATTGCCTAATGACAGTAATTACAACAATATCTCAACAATATCTCAACCAATCAATCAAAATATGGCCTGATGATTAAATTGCATTTTTTTGTTTATTATCAGATAATAAACAATTAACAGTTGATCTTTTCAGTGATTCTTGGCACCTGAGAATTTCATGAATCTTATATGATAACTAGTCACTCTATGGACCAAATTCACAAATTACTAAATGTCACCGAAAATTAGACCACAGAAAAATCCGAAAAGCAAAGCTGTGGCCGGGAATCGAACCCGGATCCTCGTCATTCCGTTACGCGTGCTCCCCTACACCAGTTCACCAAATTCACTGTCGTTCAAAAGAAACTATAGGTATAACTATCTCGAAATTGTTTGATTCTATGTTTATTTATTTATAAACTATACAGCTAATGAATTTGTAATTTAATGTGTAATGACTTCCATGCTGGTCTGGGAGCAAAAAAATAGAATGTACCAGTTGCTTCTCTTTCCCGGCAGATGGTAAAAGCCCATCGAGGGAATGGACGAAAATCATAGGAATCATGAAATGGGCGATGCGGCTAGCAACCTAGTAATTTGGATTCCATTTTGCATCTCATACTAAACACAAAGTTTAAATACAGACCTAAATAAAGTTTAAAATACATCTGTTCTGTGGAGGATCAACTCCTTTTTACTGCCAGAATGTATTTTATAGCTGGTAGTTGTAAACCTTGTGACATCTCATTCTTCTGCTGCCACGAGGTCACTCATTTTATGTAAGTAGAGCTAAAAACCACCGAAATGGAAAATGTACAAAATCGTGTTGCGGCACACACGCACACACACCATACTTTCTTCATAATTTTAGTGGCCACTAACAATTTACACTCAATAAAAAACAAAAAAAGTTTTTAGGTTACTAAAACAACTTCCCATGTCAACTAAGACAACATTATCATGTTTTATTTTTATTGATTAACTAGGTTCTGCCCGCGACGTCGTCTGCGTAGAATTATACATATAAACCTCCCTCTTGAATCACTCTATCTACTGAAAAAAACCGCATCAAAATCCGTTGTGTAGTTTTGAAGATAGGTATAGGTAAGCATACAAAGGGGCATAGGAACATGGGGACATAGGGACATAAGGACAGAGAAAGCGACTTTGTTTTATACTATGTAGTGATAAACATTGTAGCGTGTAATTATACTTCTTCGATTATCCATACGAAACGGAAACGCATGGCTTTATCTATAAAAATCTGTTATTTTTGGCATTTTCTATCTATTTGAATGAGCTATAAATTACTAATTGCCTCAATTTTATCAATTAAGGTATTATACGTCACTTCACTATCGAAAACAATACCAATTGTACTTATATAGTGCAACTTTTTAAGTTCTGTGGCCTTACCATGACGTCTTAGTGCGACTCAATTCCGATTCAGTTTAGGTTCGCTCGCTGTCAGATCCATAGGTACTAAAAATGACAGCTAAAACTTGAACCACAGTATTATATATATAAGCTAAAGCTCTATTTATTTACTGTGCTTGAACTGAGTCGGAATGGGGACTATCGTTTCTTTGCTCACCAGTTGGCGCCACTGTTGACTAAGGCCCAGAGGTATAGCTGTAAAACGCGACTTTATAAGATCGGCGCCGAAACAACGTTTTAAATCTTGAATCTCATTAAGTTTGTTAATTACTAGCTTCTGCCCGCGACTTCGTCTGCGTAGAATTATAAATAATAAACCTTCCTCTCGAATCACTCTATCTATCAAATAAACCGCATAAAAATCCTTTAAAGATACATAGGGACATAGGGACAGACGGCGGAAAGCGACTTTGTTTTATACTATGTGTGACAAATAACTATATTTAATTTTTATTTTGAGGCCGCTTATTTTTGCGCCTCTTTTTCTTAATTTCGCATTCAAAGCGATCACATTCATCCTCGTTTTATTTGTGAGTAGGTAGCAATGTCACTTCCATGCTGGTCTGGGAGCAAAGAAAAAACATAGAATGTACCAGTTGCTTCCCCTCCCGCGCAGATGGTAAAATCCCATCGAGGGTAGCGGCGAAAATCATAGGAATCATGTTATTGCGATGCGGCTAGCACCCCATCACTATTTTGATTCCATTTTTTGCTATCTATACGCTCATAATCTTGCTAAACGTGGCCTGTAGGTCTTGCCACCTTAGCCGCTGTCTATCCCGTAAGGGATAAAGACGTGATTTGTGTATGTGTGTGGTAGCAATGATGTCCCTACTAGAAGTCGATTGCATACCTACATTTTCGCAAATAATCGCATGGCATACCCCCAGGGGTCGTGGCAAGATAAAAATGCACCAATTGTGATCATTATCAGTATTGACGTAAATTTTATCGTAATCCCGTCCCGTGGTGTCAAACGTGTGTTAAACCTAATCTAGGTACTGTTCGGCTAGGTTTTAAAGGTCTCCGCGGACCTGCTTAGGTGTCTAAGGAACGCCTGCCTCAAGGCAGGTAGGGGCCCGCAAGGGTCCCCGCGAACCAAACACAACGGGGGGGGGGGTCGAGGGATGGGGAGCACCTGTCGCAAGTCATGTGCCCGACTTGCGACGGGTGCTTAGGTACCCTGAGTGCTGCTCCCAGTATCCCTCTGGCCTCTAGGGGCATAGCAGAGGGTATTTGGGATGTGGCGGCGCTTCGGCGGGACCTCCGGGCGCAGTGAGGGGCCTTCGGGCATTTGAGGGTCAGGGTGCGGGGAAGCTGATGGGGTTAGCTCTGCAGCTGTCCACTAAGTAATCCCTCCCGCCGTGACCCTACACGGCCTGGAGGTGGCGAAAAGTGCGGCAGTATTGCATCTATCCCGGATGCGCCGCACGCCCTGAGAGAGGGGAAGGGGTACGAGATTCCAAAGGGGGTGGCACTCTGGAGGAATGTCGTACCTCTTATGAGGGTTCGGGGTGAGGGGAAGCTGATGGGACATACCCGGATGCGCCCTAGGCCCCAAGGAGGAAGCAACGGCGGCGGCGAGGCCGTCGTGGGGCACTATTTCTCGCGAGGACTTCGTAAGAGGTTCGGGGGGCGGACTCACGTTGACCTTGCGCAGACGAGGGGGGAAAAGGCGAACTCGGTGCTTGCACCGCTCGCCCGATCCCTTGAGGCCTGCGGGAACGGTAACGGGGCATGACCTACCTGCATTGCACGGTCTTATTGTCTAAGGGATGACGGGCCCAGCGTACGGGCCCTCACCTTCTTGGCGCGGTCCTTGCGGGCGCCGGGGTTACCGGGGGGGCGTTTGTGGTGAAACCCTAGTGGCATCCCACTGCGTCCCCATCACACCGGATTGAGGCAACGCCGGAGAGTTTTTAGTTCGGGTATACCCCTCCGGGGGGGAGTCCCACATAACCCTAGGCATCCCCGTGCTTAGGGCATCCATAAAGATTTCCTCTCCGTTAAAAAAAAAAGGTTTTATAGGTCTACGGACTGGCTGGTTTACGTACTGGTTGGTTCGTGTTTGTGCTCAAGTTTTATAAATCGAACACTTTTGTTTTGTTTTGGAACTTGAGGGCTGACGGGAGATCTGCTTGAACCATCGATTTTTTTGAAAGCACATCACTCGAAAGTGGTATAAATCTGTTTCTATCTTCAAAACTTCAGCTCTAATAAATTTTTTGAATAAGTCACAAGATTAATGAGAGCCAGAAGAATCTTCTAAGCTACTCGTATTTAAAATTTTCTTAATCACCACCCAAGGTGTGTACACAATTCTACGTCTTCCCCTGGCCGGAGTGGAAATGTCAGCTCGCGTAGCGCGCGGTAAATTGCTGCTTACGGCCTGGGCGATGTAAATTATTGCGATATTCCTCTTGTTTATGAAAAAGTTCCACAGTAGGTACGCGATTCGGTTTCTTCGGCCGTACACAGCGAGGCGTAGTTGAATCTGGCGTCACTCTGCTGGGGGTTATAATGAGGTCTGAATGCAATTCAATTCCGATTCAGTTTAGATTCGCTCGCTGTCAGATCCATACTAAAAATGACAGCTAAAACCTGAACCGAGTCGGAATTAGGATTGTACAAAAAAAAAACATGGCTGACCACAGGTTATGTAAAAAATCTTCTCCTACAAGTTGATGACGTCAGAGTTTCGCGGTCAAATGAAGGGCAAATTAAAAAATAACAATAACAAATCCTGAACAACTAGGTATTCCTTGAAATAGTTTTTGAATCAGTGCCGAATTCCATCTATTTTGAAGGTTCTAAGAGAGATAATTATAATACTATAATGTATTTACCTACGTGACAAAAGATTGTTGATGTTCCAACGTAAATTGCCGCGAAGTAAGATTACTATAATTAGATAAAAATAGTTTAATTGATATCAAAAGATTGTTATCAGCACATTGCTATCGTTTAGCTATTATGTCGTAAGTAAGTTATCTAGGGATCTATATCTATTCGGCACACTTGATAGAATTTAGTTTGACGCGGCAATAGACAACAACAAATAATATTTTTATGTAGAAATCTAATGTACCTACATTGAAGAAATCACTTATGCATGAATGACGCGATGAATGTCATCCAAAAAACTCATTTTACCATTTAACGGGGTTTTATTATTACATACATACATACATAAATACCGTCCCGCCTCTTTCCCACAGACTACTACTACTACTAGGTACTACTTTATTCCACTTACTACGATCCTGACATATTTCTTTCGCTTCATCCACAGTCATCAATCTCTTCATACATGCTCGGTTTCGGGTACTCCTGACCTGACCTTTTTCCAAAACGTCTCCTATTTGGTCTCGGAACGTCCGTCTAGGCCTTCCCCTCCCAACGTAACCATTCACACTCCCCATATAGATCTGTTTAGTTAGTCTACTTTCATCCATCCGCTCTACATGACCAAACCAACTAAGCATACTTTTTTCTATCCTAGTCACTATATCCTCTTTCACACCAGCACGTTCCCTTATCACACTGTTCCTTATTCTATCTTTCAGTGATACACCTTCCATACTCCTTAACGCTCTCATTTCTACTGCATTTATTCTACTTTCATGTTTCATGTCTTGTCACCGACAATTGTCGTATAGGGACCGAGCGCGACGACAGCGCCACGTGACAGGCGGCCATTATGGACAATATTGTCACCGCTGTCAAACAAGAAGTAAGTAAATATTGTGAAAAATATTAATGAAATCTTGTGTTATTTTACTATATTACACAATTTTGGACAATGGTAGTCAGTAACATTATTGCCAATAATATTAAAATTGTTGTTTTCAGTGAAATTTTAGAGGTTAGGTTAACTAACCCTAGATTTAGATATTAACTACTATTGTGTGCCCTTGCAGGGCGTCATGGACTGACTTAGAACAGTGTTAAGATCTTCATATGTATGTACATGACTTGACAATGAATAAATAAATAAATAAATAAATAAATAAACTTACTTTTTTTTCTTACGGCAAATATCCACTTATTTTTTTGGTCTCGTTTCCACCATGGTCTTGGAAATTGGTAAAATTTACAGTCGCTATTCTTCTTGGTGTTATTACAATACACAACAACACGTCTTAACCAGGACCATATTTTTATCTCAAAAACGATTAGAAAATGTTTACTGCAATATGGATTTGACAGCTCAAGTCAGCGACAAAAATGACAATTTTAGCCGTAGCGAGCGCTGTGATCGTTTAGGCTACCCCCTCCACCCGCTTTGCACTCTGGCAATAGGGGCCTAAATGACCAGGGGTGGTTTGGATTTGAAGAGTAAATAAATACAAAACAGCGTTTGTGATAACCATGCACTGTATATTACTCATGAATATTAGAAGCAATCTACTTCATGATTACAATATTAGACATTGATTATTCTAAGAAACAGAAGAGGGTAAACAAAATCAACCGTGGCCACTGCTGAAGAAAAAAAAGAGAACTGTCAATCATAAATGACAGATGGCCAGTGTTGCAAGCTTAAAGTTCAAAAGCTGAAAGTGTGGGTCAAAAACTTGTATCACCCGTTTTCCTACAGAAACGAAATCAGGATATGTGGGCAAAGCGGATGTTGTCTGCGAACGTCTACTGACGTATTCTTGATTAAATTGTAGATATTGTACAAGTACTATCTTGATAATAGGTACCCAAATGTAGCTATTATGTACTTGTTTTATTTATTTATTCAGGAAACCAACTAGCCTTAATTAAATTACAGTTGTACACTTAGATAAAAAGTTACATGGCGGATTATAGGTTACCACATTAGATACGTAACAAACTAGAGCATTCGTTTTTGTGACAATAAAATCAGATATAGTATAGATTCACAACAAATAGAAAACACACACGAGAGTCTTAATCGCTAACCCGATGCTGGCAAGCAGCTCGGGGCAGTCCGCGCCCACGCACCACGTCGAACAGCAACCCCAAGTCCAGCACAGAGCGTCTTTTTTCTAATGTTAAAATACTGATTTTACGGCAATTTGCAGGATAATGATCCCTTGCGGGTTCGAGTCTTACAACTCAGATGGTTTACAAATTTGGCCTGGGGCCCGATTTTTTAAAGCACATGTGTGAAAATACCACTCGAAAGAGATAAAGAATAATTGTGCTGAATTTGAAATACGAGCGCAGCTTAGAAGATACTTACGGCTCTCATTAATCTTGTGAACTAGTCAAAACTTTGATAAGAGCTCTGCTGTAGTTTACAGAAGACTAGCTTCTGCCCGCGACTTGGTCTGCGTAGAATTATACATAAAAACCTTCCTCTTGAATCACTCTATCTATTAAAAAAACCGCATCAAAATCCGGTGTGTAGTTTTGAAGATATAAGCATACATAGGGACATAAGGATATAGGGACATAGGGACATAGGGACAGAGAAAGCGCCTTTGTTTTATAATAATGTAGTGATGATATAAGCTGATTTATACTACTGTTGAGTGGTATTTTCACATAATGTGCTTTCAAAAATCGGGCCCCTGCAGTCTTTCCAAGCAACTTGCTTGTTGCACGCAACTTTGTCTGTGTCCTCCAAAAACTGCGTTTTCCCGAGATGAATCATATATGTTGATCAGAGTTAGAGTACCTAGAGCTCTTTGTTAATGAAAATCATTTTGAATAGCTAAGAAAACTCAACAAAACTGCAGGAATTATCTCCATATAATTATAAGTAAACTTGTATAATTATTATAATAGATGAGTAAAGTTGACATATTGAGGATATTTTTTAAACACTTTCTCACTTTAGCTTAGACGACATCCTTAAGCTTTTTTTTTATTTTTTATGTACTAGACACTTATGCAATAAATCTTTACGCCGTGTCATAATTCTTATTTATTTCTGTGACGTTTATTTCATTTATGATTTTCCTCAAGAAATAATTATCACAATCATTTCAAATAAAAAGTAGGTGGTAGGTAAATTTTTATCTTAGATTTTTAGATTACCTAGGTACATGATAAGTAAGTTTGCCTTAATGCTGTTTAATAGGCATGATTATCATTAATGATATAATTACTCATTTGAGTAATACTCATAATGACTAAAAAATATACGATGGGTTTTTCCTTCGCCTCTAAACTATATACCTAGGGCATGCACAATTTCATATTGCTATGTGAATTGTAAATTGTATCTCTCGGAATTACATAAAAAATTAAGCATTTTTTTTTAGATTTTGGATTTTTTTGTTTTTTTCTATTTAGAATCAACAAGACTAGGTACTTACTGATTCTCGTACCAGAAAAAAATGTGTCTCAGCTCAGTTTCGCTACTTTGCACACATCCTACTAATATTATATACGCGTAATTTTGTAATTTTTTTGTAATGTTGTAAACAAGTTTGTCAAACAAATTTGATCGTTTACAGGGCGCTTATCGTACAATCTACTTATTTTCAACTTATAACTAACTAGCCCGCCCCGGCTTCGCACGGTATATTATGCATGTATTATAACATATAAACCTTCCTCTTGAATCACTCTATCTATTAAAAAAAACCGCATCCAAATCCGTTGTGTGGTTTTGAAGATTATAAGCATACCTAGGGACACGGGGACAGAAAAAGCGACTTTACTATGCGTAAGAGATGTGCGTCCCTGGTGCGCAGGGTGCGGGAGAGCTCCAACGGCATTCTGAGCATGATTGCCGGCCGACTTGACTGCTCGTATGTGAGCCGATGCTGTGCTGTATCGGGCGGTATGGTACAGGATTGGCTTAAAATTTAAATTTATAATTTGTTACTAACCTAGTCTTAAGAATACTAACACTATTGAGTCATGGTTATGGTTACTTGAATAAACGATTATTATTATTATTATTTTATACTATGTATTGATGATGATGATGATATTGATATTGATTTACACAAGTTAAACATCCAGCACCCAGTTGCTGGGCCGCTGGTCACCCTTTCATTTCGAGCTTTAACCTCGTTAGTCGTCGCGTACATCCTGAAGTACAAATTAATAGCAAGAATAAATACCGAATGTACTATATGCAATTTCTAAATATCACTGAAAATTAGAACACATAGAAAAATCCGAAAAGTAAAGCTATGGCCGGGAATCTAACCCGGATCCTCGTCATTCCGTGACGCGTGCTCCCCTACACCACCCATAGCAGGTGGGTAGTCTTCGAATTTTTCTACCCGTTACTAGCTGTCACGTGACCTTGTTACTATGCGAATTTTTTGTCGCTAAGCGTCATCTGTTTGAATGATGTGTCTGTACGACACAATTACAAACTCCCGTGGAACATCAACTGCTCACCAGGGACGAGAGAAGTACTATATGATGTACAAATTGGGATTGTCTATTTTTTACAATGTATATTCAATCGAAAACCATTTCGAGATAAATGCTTTTTAAATCGTTTTCTGTATTTACTTTATTTTATTTTACTATAATGAATTTATTACATGAAAAATAAGCAATGACCTTCATTTGACATTCCCAGACATGACGTAGACGGTCCAAAATGTACTTTATTTGCAAATGTTACAAATTCTATGCTATTTACGCGTGGATTATACTACGGAGTTCAATTTGGACCCGCAATCTGACATTTCATTCATCTTATGACAGCTGACAAGCAAAATGACAATCTTGTTACTGTCATTCTTGTTTTTTCCACGGATTACTTTCATATTGTTGTATTATAGTTTAGATTTAGAAGCACTTTCGGTAGATAATTAGCCAAGAGTGTATCCGCACAGCGATGTGCTTCGCTCACATGAAAGATTTTCCGCTAAATATTTTAATGGATAGCGAAATATTACGTTTTTCGGTTTACTTTCACCTACTGAGTTTACTGTCTTATTTCCGGGTCCTGTTTTGTCTTGATCATACCTGGTATGTGTTTATGGACCTTTCTGCTTCGCGCAGAATGTTATGGTATGTGTAACGGCTGTGAAAATATAAAATTCATAGAAGATCGCGTGAATCTTCCTGTGTTATTGTTGAATCATGTTGACATTGATACTAATGACAGTTTGCCAACTTCACCACAGATAGAAAAGACGTTAATGGCGGTGCTTCACATACGTTTTATGATCAATTTATCCAATAAGCAGATGTGTGGCACCGGCAGTGGAAACTCTGACGTCATCAACCAAAATACTTTCAATAATTAATAGTGAAAAAAATACCGAGTTATATGAGAAAATATTGAAATTGGTTTCTTATAATTGACTATTCTGCACAAAAAAAAATTAAAAAGGATAGGTATTTTTTTTTAGACAATCCCAATTGTTAAATGGAAAAATATCTTTAAGTAAATATGATGAAATTAAATCTAAAATCAAATAACTGGGACTCGGTGACTCGGTCTTAAGCGCTACGCGATTTATATAAAGTCGGGACTTACGAGGAAGGCACGAAGATGTTCTTTCTTTGTATGGCAATACGGTTGCAAAAAAAACCTTCGCACGCAAAAAAATAGCACGAAGATTACCAAGCTCAAGCCCCCATACCACAACAAGGTAGCTACACTGAGGGGGTGGGGGAGTAGACACAGTGCCGGCGCTACGACCACTTACACCCCGGGCAAGAATATTGTGGCGCCCGCATGAAACCAATCGAATACCAGTTTGCCGGAGGAAGCATCGCCCCCTGAAATTTGGCGCCCTGGGCCGTCGCCCCATCGCGCCCCCCCCCCCCCCCCCCCCCTAACACCGGCACTGTGTAGACAGAGCTAAGGTAAAGGATTGTGGAAAGAAGTGAAAAGTAATATATGTAATTTGGTTTTTACCTATGAATGATTTATACCGCCAGAGTGGCCTATTTCTTGAAGCTACGAGTTATTTTGCAAGTCTAAACTAGTAACATTGGTACATACTATCAAATGAATCAAGAATTTTTATTTCTTGATTTTTTATGTTTACTTTTACGGTTTTACCGTTAGTAATTAAATTTCTAGACGAAATGCTATGGTATGCTATGGGTGGTGTAGGGGTATAGCCGCGTCACGGAATGACGAGGTTCCGTGTTCGATTCCCGGCCATAGCTTTACTTTTCGGATTTTTCTATTTGTGTTCTAATTTTCATTGACATTTAGAAATTTAGTAACATTGGCTTAAACCAATCAGTGTTTGTAATTTGGCCAGTGTTGCAAGTTAAGACTTGTAAAATTGTAAAGTGTAGCTCCGAGGAATGGGCCACTGGTTGCTATCTCTACTTGATTATAATTGCATTGGCTAATTTACTATTAATTTAAATAGTTCTAGGTACGGGATTATACTATAAGTGTTTATGATTAGCAATCTATAATTAAAATTATGACTCAATTATCATTCGAGGAATTTTGAAATGGTTTTATCGTGTGATAGCGTACTGAGTCGATTTGACAATAATGAGTCAGTGTTGCATAAGTATTCTATTATATTTTGGCAAAATAAACAATTTTATTTATTAACCGATGACCAGCAAATATTTACCATGCTACTCCGATAGTCAACCCGGTGGGTACTTTGGTACTTTGCTCTTGAGTAACGCAATACACATACATACATACATACATACATACCGTCACGCCTCTCTCCCACAGGGGTAGGCAGAGACTACTTTATTCCACTTGCTACGATCCTGACTTGATCCTGATTTCTTTCGCTTCATCCACAGTCATCAATCTCTTCATACATGCTCGTCGGTTTCGGGTACTCCAGACCTGACCTTTTTCCAAAACGTTTCCTATTTGGTCTCGGAACGTCCGTCTAGGCCTTCCCCTCCCAACGCAGTAGCAAGGTAAATATTTTTTGTTGATTGAAATGGAGCTCCGCAAAGTACGCATGATTTAATAAAATCATTAACAGATTTTAAAAAGTAGGTTCTCAATTCGGTTGTTTTTTTTTCGTTGTAGCACTTCTGAAGCGCAATATCTTGAGATATTTCTTATTTTAGGCGGTGATTAATAAAAAAAAACCTACTGTAAACCGTTTCCCGACGCTACAAGTTACAATTCTACAAGTCTTAACTAGCAATATTGGCCAAATCCCAACCACTGATTACAATAATTGAGCCAATGTTGCTAACTAGTTACATACACATACACAAATCACGTCTTTATCCCTTACGGGGTAGACAGAGGCTTAGGTAACAGATACCTACAATCCACATTTAACAAGATTGTGGGCGTATAGGTGAAAAATGAAATCAAAATAGTGATGGGTTGCTAGCCTATAACATGATTCCTATGATTTTCGCCCATTCCCTCGATGGCCTTTTACCATCTGCGCGGGTAGAGAAGCAACTGGTATATTCAATGTTTTTTCTTTGCTCCCAGACCAGCATGGAAGAAACTAACTAGTTTAGACTTGTAAAATTGTAACTTGTAACTTCGAGATGCGGGCCACTGATGCCTTGTTAATTTGTGCATGACAAAGGCGAACTTATCCCTAAAAGGCATCTCTTCCAGTTAACCTTTGAACGATTGACAGGACATAAGTATTAAGCAAGTATGTATATTAATGTATATTATGAGGATAGTATGCTTAGTGTAAGTTGTCGATAACAAAATACGTCTCGATCACGTTTGAAGAACTGTTTGTTGCCGTTTCGTTCCGCTAGCGGCGCTGTCAATTATCCCATAGTAAATTGAGACGTTTACGCGAACGCGTTCGGTATACGTTTTTAGTGTCAAAACTTACACTAGAGGCTTAATATATGATCAGTGTAGTTTCGAGCGCAGGCGCGTTAACATGTCAAATACTATGAGAACAGTCACTGTTACTACTACTAACTTACCTGCTGTAGGTAAGTTTTCGGTCACGAACTACGTCTCGGAAGCTTTTTCATTAAAATGTCAAATACTATGAGAACATTGTAAGTTTTTGGTCACAAAAATATGTCTCGAAAGCGTTTGCGTTAAAATGTCAAATACTATGGAGAACAGTTTGTTGCCGTTTCGATCCGCAAGTGGCGTTGCCAATTTTTCCATAGTAAATGAGACGTTTATGTGAACGCATTCGACAGGTTTTTTGTGTAAAAAACTTACACTACAAGCTCAGACCAGTGCCACCTTATCTATACTAGCTTCTGCTCGTGACTTCGCCTGCGTAGAATTATCCATTACAAATCTTCCTCTTGAATCACTCATCTATTAAAAAAAACCGCATCAAAATCCGTTGCGTAGTTTTAAAGATCTAAGCATACATAAGGACAGACAGACAGATGGCGGAAAGCAACTATGTTTTATACTATGTATTGATATATAAAAATGAATCCCTATTTCCCTTGGTCACGGCATCACGCGTGAACGGCTGGACCGATTTCGCTAATAAATAAATAAATATCTTGGGACAAATTACACCAATTGACCCAGTCCCAAACTAAGCAAAGCTTGTACTATGGGTACCAGGCAACGGATAAACATACTTATATAATGTAGATAAATATACTTAAATACATACAACATCCATGACTCGGGCACAAACATTCGTATTCATCATACAACTGTCTGGCCCTACCGGGATTCGAACCCAGGACCTCTAGCTTCATAGTCAGGGTCATTAACCACACTAGGCTATCCGGTGGTATTTTTTTTTTTTATATGAATAATAGGAAGGCAAACGAGCAAGTGGGTCACCTGATGGTAAGTGATCACCACTGCCCATAGACACCCGCAATCCCGGAGGGATTGCAGATGCGTTGCCAACCTAGAGGACTAAGATGAAATGCCTCTTGTGCCCGTAATTTCCCCGGCTGTCTTACTCTCCACACCGGAACACAGCAGTGCAAGCGCTGCTACTTAGCGGCAGGATTAGCGAGTAAGATGGTGGTAGCGATCCGGACGGACCTTGCACAAGGCCCTACCACCCGCAAAAAATAAATAAATTAAAAAATTAAAATAAATTATTCTTTTGTTGTGTTTGCTGTTGAAAGTTCTTATGTAACAATATTTCGAAATAAACTGAAACAGGAGCGAAGCCGCAGGTAGCAGCTACTCATCGATAAAGTTTAATTAAAAAGACGTAATAAATGCAGCGAAATCAGTCATAGAGTGAGTAATCAAATATCCCGAGATTTCATTTGATAAGGATAGTCTTTACCTGGCGACAGCTACGAGTAAGTAGGTATTTAATTCTATTATTCAATTAATTTCTTAATTAGGCTCAAATCATAAGCGATCAGCGTAGTATTACAAAACTAGATGTTGCAAGCAAATTCGTCTGCATAGAATTAGTTTATTGCTATCCCGCAGGAATCATGCAATTTTCCATGATAAAAAGTAGCCTATGTGTTATTCAAGACTATAATCTATATATCTATGTTCCAAATTTCATCCAGATCTGTCCAGTTCTGGCGTGAAAGAGTAACAAACATCCAAACATACTCACAAACTTTCACATTTATAATATTAGTAGGATGTATAGTGTTTTTAAACTATCAATTAATATTAATAATAGTATCGACTCTGGAGAGAGGAAAGGTAATCTTTTCCTGTACCTACAACGTTTTCTTAACTCTACTTGCATTCGCAAAATTATCTTCGTGTACCTAAGTGTACCATGTAACGAAATTTTCAAAAGCATTGCGCAAAATCGTGTTAAAATTTTATAATAGTGCAAGTAGAATCAAATTTTGGCAAATTTTAGGAAACATTAATTACTGACTTGTATTAGTTGATGAAAAATTTCATCAACGAAAGCTTCTGAACGGTGTTGACTATATTTATGTTAGGCACAATGAAGGTTACAATTATTTCTTTCACAGATAAAACACTGGAGCGAACATCATTTAAAATGATATTCGGGTAACACGGTCGTGAAAGAACAACACGCTCGAACGACTAGTGCTTCACACATCTATTACCAGTCTTCATTGATAAGCCGCCGCTGAATCTTATGACTGGTATCACACACCAAATCACACTGATTTCAAACACAAATAAAAGGCATCGTACTGATAGTTTTCGTCAATACTTAAGCAACAAGCCTTCGCTAAACCACACTAAAGTTTCTAGACTGCTCACTGTATTTTTTAGTAATTAAAGTATCAAAATGCAGATCAAAAAGGCCGTACATGAGAGTAACGGAGAAGTGAGCGATGATTCCTACCATTTGGGTAACTTCTTCATGGATTACATGGTCCAGAACCCTGAAGACTGTATCTGGCAGGTTGGTTTGTTTTAAATGATAAGGATAAGAGTAATGTAGATTTACTTCCATGCTGGTCTGGGAGCAAAGAAAAAACATAGAATGTACCAGTTGCTTCTCTACCCGCGCAGGTGGTAAAAGCACATCGAGGGAATGGGTGAAAATCATAGGAATCATGTTATAGGCGATGCGGCTAGCAACCCATCACTATTATGATCCCACTATCCACCTATACGCCCAGTGTCTTGCTAAACGTGGCCTATAGGTCTTATTACCTTAGGCTCTGTCTACCTCGTAAGGGATAAAGACGTGATTTGTGTGTCTGTGTGTGTGTTTGTGTGACTTCCCGTGACCAAATTGGGGACGATTTGACAAAAGGTCGAGCCAAGAGTACCCTAAACCGACGAACGTGTTAAAGAGATTGATGAATGTTGAGGTAGCGAAAAACTATGTCAGGATCGGAGCTTGTGGAACAAAGTAGTCTCTGGCTACCCCTGTGGGAAAGAGGCGTGTCGGTATGTATGTATCTGACACTGTTGGATACATACCTGTTTATTTTTTATTCCTCATTAACGAAATGAAAATTAAATTGGATTGGTGAAATCGTCTATTATTAACTCGAAGGGTTTGTGTAACAGTTGTGCTCATTAAACTTTGATAATGATCCCGTAGAGGGATCGAAACGCGTCAGTGCTTGTGTGGTGTAAGGGATAATTAAGTTTGTGGGATTTATATGTGTTTTATGTGGCATCAGTGGAGGGAGGAATCGCATGAAAAACATGTATATTTCACACAGGCTTGGTTATCTTGCACGTGAGTAGCGGAGTAGCAAGGTAAATGTTTTTCGTTCAGTAAGAATCTTATTTTGAAGTTTTGCGCTTAGCTTACAAAACAATATCAATGTTTAATATTAACTACTTAAACATAAAAATATAAATGTAAATAAATAAATAAATATCTTGGAACAAATTACACCAATTGACCTAGCCCCAAACTAAGCAAAGCTTGTACTATGGGTACCAGGCAACGGATAAACATACTTATGAAATGTAGATAAATACATCCTACTTCCATGCTGGTCTGGGAGTAAAGGAATAACATAGAATGTACCAGTTGCTTCTCGTCCCGCGCAGATGGTAAAAGCCCATCGAGGGAATGGACGAGTCTTAGGAATCATGTTATAGGCGATGCGGCTAGCAACCCATCACTATTTTGATTCCCCTTTCTACCTATACGCCTACAATCATGCTAAATGTGGCCTTTAGGTCTTGTTACCTCAGGCTCTGTCTACCCCGTATGGGATATAGACGTGATTTGTGTGTGTGTGTGTGTGTGTGTGTGATAAATACATAATTAAATACATACAAGATAAATTAATTGAACTAAAACTAAAATAAATCTAAAAACGTACTCCCCGCGGCATTGAGCCAAAGATGCTGGCAGCATTTCCCCGCGGTATTGCAATACACAACTTTCTTTCTTTATTACAATGTAATGGATAAACTTTTGAATCGCAATCGCAGTTCAGCGCGGGAATGCTGCCTGCGTGACGGGCACCCTGCCAAGAGGCCCACCTCTCTTATATAATTAATTTTAAAGTTTATTTAGTTATTTAGTTATTTTAATTTAATAGTAGTTTTAGTTTTGTATTAACATTTTAAATAAATTCAAACTTGATATATTGTATGCAGATAATGATGTAATTTAGTACCTATTTTATGAATAAATTATTTATTTGAAGAATATAAACTTTTGTAGATATTTTCATAGTGTAACAGGATCTCTGTTATCACAAGTTGATAATTAATACTCGTAGTTATCGGAATAATCAAACTGCTCAAATCACTGTAGGGACATTTCAAGATCTGACACAACATACTTAGATATATCCACGTCTCGAGTACCTACTTACTTACAAACTGGAGTACCTAATTAGATAGTCAAGTGAAGTAAAATCGCATCCATTTTCTCAAAAAGTAATTCATTACATTTCAATATATTTTAACACTATAGATTAAAACATATTTATTATTAATTACATAAATTGATACAAATTAAACTATTAAATTAAAAACGAATTAAAAACTAAACTAAAACTAATCTTAAAGTAAAATAATTAAAAAAGGAGGGGCCCCCGTGGCATAGTTCCACAGACGCTGGCAGCATTCCCCCTTTGGACAGCGATACTAATACGCTGTCCAAGGAAGCTGCCAGCTCTGCGGTCACCCGTAGCGTCTATTAGCCTCTTCGAAATATCTTTGAAGAGGCTAATAGCGCTGGGACCCCACGGACCAAGGGTCTCAACACCGAAAGGGACAAAGTTGTATTCGGTGCTGAGACCCCTATATTTATTTACCTTGGCTGATTCGGCCGCTTCTGCAGCCGCGCCTGCTCTACTCCCTTTTAACACTTATAAAAAAGAACTCCCATATTCATATAGAAATTGAATATCATAACCATAGTACGATTGTTATAAATGTTGTTATAAATTGTGTATGTTCTTCCATGCTGGTCTGGGAGTATAGAAAAACCATAGAATTTACCAGTTGCTTCTCTTCCCGCGCAGATGGCAAAAGCCCATCGAGGGAATGGGTGAAAGTTTTAGGAATCACGTTATAGGCGGCGATGCGGCTAGCAAGCCATCACTATTTTGATTTCCCTTTCCAGTAATACGCCCTTAATCATGCTAAACGTGGCCTTAAGGTTTTGTTACTTTGGGCTCTGTCTACCCCGTAAGGGATAAAGACGTGATATATTTATGTATGTATGTATGTATGTATGTAATAAGTAAATTGTGCGGGAACTTAGATAAAATTGGTGTTCACAAAACCGTTCGATTTTCGCAGAAGTTTTTATCCCTTACGGGATAGACAGACTCTACGGTTAAACTCTGGAATCAATTTTCCAGGACCGGTACGACTTAACGTTCTAGTTAGAGTGATTACTTTCCATCAGACGACCCGCTTACTTGTTTTCCCCCTATCACGTAAAAAAACGTTAAAATATATTGGAATGGAGAATTCATAACCATCCCTACTTCCTTACGTACGAAACGATACTTAAGAGTTAGGTTAGGTGACGCTGGTAAGGCAACTTGCTTTTTTCAGTCAGCGGACATGTCTTTATACCAACTCACGCGCCTAACTCCTCAAAGTGCTCTTCATTTACTGTACGGCATTCATTACCATTTCATATTATGTAACACTAATTTTATTATTCAAACTAATCGGGACATAATCGTGTCTCGGAAATCGTGTGTACTACCTACACGTTTTATACTAATTACCTCGACGTTTAGGACATGCTGTGAATAATAAAAATTTTATCATGAATTTACTGGGTGAAAATCTTAGGAATCATGTTATAGGCGATGCGGCTAGCAACCCATCACTATGTTGATTCCCCTATCTTGCTAAACGTGGCCCTGGTCTTCTTAAATCTAGTCTTCTTTGGTTTCTGGTCTTTTAAAATTTAATCACTTATTTTTTATAGCAAAGTTATTTTACCTGTAAAACTGTTAGCAACAGACAAATTGTTTATCTACTATTGCATCAGAGCAAAATCAAAGCTATTTTATTTTGTTTTTATTCTTAGATCGATGCTGCAACTGGTGAAACAGAGAGCAAGCTGTCAGTGAAGTCCCGCTCTATCCGCCTGGCGCGATGCCTCAGGAACGCTGGTCTGCAGCCAGGAGACGTCCTCGTGGTGTCGGGGAGGAACCACCTGGATGTGCACATCCCCTTCTACGCAGCGTACCTTAATGGATTACCTTTGGCTGGAGTAGATCCTTTGTACAAATATGGTAAGTCTCGTGGAATTGGCATCATACAGATCTTATAACTGTACAGTTTTAAATGAAATAAAAATATCTTTATTAATAATATCAGATATATATCATTATCAAGCTCCCTGCTTACTCGTGATTATCATACATGGAACTGAGTCGAAATATCGAGAGTTCTTTCAAGATAATTGCGGTCTATATTCCGTTGATAATTGTCTGACCTTTGTTAATAGTCTTTCCATCATTCGACGACAATTTTCGAATTATTAACAACATCTGAAGTTGTGTTGGTAGTTAACCAAAAACTTTCTAATGCCATTATTAATTTTGCAGAGGAAGTAAAGTTGTTACTCAACACAACAAAACCAAAGATGGCATTTTGTGAAGTGGAGAACTTTGATAATTATGACAGAGCAGCGAAAGACCTCGGCCTCAATGTGAGGATAGTCACATTTGGTGGCGGAGATCACTCTTTTGCCAAGTTTATGAAGAATTATGATGACCGGACACCAGAAGAAGATTTCATGTAAGATAACGATTCTAAAAATAACGAAATACTTTACAAAATTGACAACACGGTTAAACTTAATGATTAAATCTCAGAGACTCATGATGCAAAAAACATTTTGTTGTACGGCAAGCGCACATGTCAAATATGTAGCGTGCCAAGAAAAAACAAATTAATTTCATACATTAAGTTACTCTCTTACCAACACTATTGATTTCAATTTTTACCACGTATTTACGTGGTAATTGTCAAAAATGTATTAAGCACGAAAAAGTAGAAAGTGACGAAACAAATGAAGTAACGCAACACAATCTAACCTTTCTACGTAAATCCTCTATAAACTTCACCTTTTTTTTCAGAGTTGCCACATTCGACACAGACAAGGTATACGCCTGGCTCATAAGCACTAGTGGAACCACAGGTCTTCCTAAAGTGGCTGCTTTTAAGCATCAGCACATTATCAGGATTCTTCGCCTCTACACGCTCTTGAAACAAAAGTGAGTCCTGGTCTTTCGTTCTTCAATTAAGAACTCGAAGTGCCCTAATTTTGTTTAACCCCCTCGTCCTCAATTATCTGAATTGATGTCTTATTTGTGACGTCTAAATGGTTTCTTCCATGCTGGTCGGGGAGCAAAGAAAAAACCAAGGATGCACCAGTTGCTTCTCCTCCTGCGCAGATGGTAATAGCCCATCGAGGGAATATTTTGATTCCGCTTTCCACCTCACAGTCATGCTTAACGTGGCCTGTCTACCCAGTAAGGGATAAAGACGAGATTTATGTATGTGTGTATGTGTGTCTAAATGGTTTTAAATCTTGAATTACTGTTGGTAATGGTTACTGTTAGCTATGGTTTTTTTTTATTTTACCAATTACTCGATTCCTGGGTCCTTTATTTCCTGATTGGTACTATTCTCAAATACGTACATTCCATCTTTTTGTCAGCTATAATTGTTGGCACGAGCATCGTGGTAAATAGGTCGGTTGGTATTTGTTTTGCAGAACAATCGAACCTGCGCTGAATTTATCGAGTGTCCAGTGGATATCCTCGTACCTGGCCTCGCTTAGCATGATCACGGCTAACCACATCAAGGTGCAGACTTCATCACCAGTCACCATAGACCACGCTATTGACATCATCAACAAATACAAGGTAGGTCCATTACTGATGAGCCTTACCGTGACTTCTTAATGCCATTCAATTCTGAACCAAAGTTGGATTGCTCGCTATCAGATCCATACTAGAAATGTCAAAAATGACTGCTAAAACGTAAAACTTTATCGCAATAGAATCTCATCAATACGTCATGGAAAGGCCCCAGGCGATCAGAAGCTTTTGTTGTCATTTTTAGTTGCGTTTAGTATTTGATAATCATGTTTATAATCAAAATAAGATAACGCAATCTAATCAGTCATCAGTGACGATATTTAGTATTGAGCAATACCTATAGAACAATTATCATAAACATCCTCATATATTTTTTATCTAACTTTGTTAATCAATGATCAATGCGAGAGGTATGGGTGGTTTCCGTGAAAATTGGATTCAAGTGGCTGGAAAATTATAAGATTAAGAAAATCGAGTGAGATTAACATACATGGTTATTTATTTATTTTAAAATGTTATTTATGTTATTTCATTAAAATTTATTGTAGTAAAAAAATTAACTACATACTATGTACAAAATTAACCTAAACCTAGCCTAACTTAAACTACAAACAAAATCCCCTCCCAGGTCACTGTCACTGCTCGTTGTACCCAGAAGGCTGGCAGCATTGGCGCGTTGAATCGCGAGGCTAATTCTTTCCCCGAAATAGCTGTCAGCCCTGTTATGTACTTGTTTTGATGATATTTTAATATATTCCAGCCCGTGGTAAGCACTGGTAGCCCGAACCTATTCGCCGGGCTGATAAAGCATCCAAAACACTGCGACCTGACGAGCTTCAACACAATTGTCATTACCGGCTCCTCCATCAACGAAACCATTCTAAATCTGATCAAAGTAAGTCAAAAATGATAATGTCCCGATGTTTGTTTCAAATCTTGCTAGTGAATAGTAACCCTTTTCCAGTAGTCGGATTGACGTGAAATTTGGAGTACTTATGGAAGTTCGGTGATAATACAATAGCCTGGTGGTAAAATTAGGATAGCTCAGCCCGGAGCGTCTCTGCAGAAGGGAACTCTTCAACGGTTTGTCCAATTGACTTGAAATTTGGTATACACATGCAAGATAGTGATAGTTAGCAACGTAGGTACAGTCAACAAAAAGTACAGTTAGCAAAAAAAGCTTCTATTAAAAATGTAACTTTTAGGTTAGGTTATCTCGAACTTCTCGAAGTGACTTACGGAATTTTAGCTGCACCTGTAACTTCGTTCTGGATAATAGTTATTTTTTTTCAGCCTTGTTGACTTTTCTAAATAATATCGTAAAATAACGTTAACGGTAACGGTATAAATTGAAAGTTATCTCATACATTTACATTATCGTAACGTTTATGACAATGAACAGAAAAATAACGCTGATATAATGCCGTACTGCCGTGCACTTTCGAACGGTCACGTGCAGTAGTGATTTGTGTTTGTCTTTTATACTTACTAACATTAGCAATAAGCAATTATGTAACTAACAAATTGTGGGTCCCAGTTACCCGAATAAAGAAATTTATTATTATTAATGCTTACGTTCTAGTCGACCAGGTACGTACCACTAGGTAAAGTTTTAATGTAAAATTGAGCAACGCTATTGTCATAAATAGCCACCTTAAGCGCTGCCAAGCTGAAATAAAGAGAAAATTTAAGAACTCATTAAAATACACGTTTTAAGGCTTTGGTCATTACATTTTCCAGTCCCGTATGCGCAAAGATGCTGCCGTGTGGAATCTGTTTGCGCAGACTGAGTGCATTGGGCCTATATTCCTGCCAGCACCGCATGGGCCCGTCGGCAACGTGGGCACAGACCTGGAATTGGTGAAGACACAGGTAACTTTTTTTATTCTAGGTTCTATGAAAATTCTGTGTTGTTGAACTGGCCAGTGAGAACCGGCGTTAATGAAAAAGAATATGGTATGAGTATACTTACTGCCCAAAAATATATAGGGATCAAAATGAGGGCGATAATTCATACCGGATTGATCCTTAGACACTCTTGAGGGGTGTATTATTATGATATAGACAGATTTTTTAATAGATTTTTATTTCCTTTTCACAGAAAATGCATTTCTAGTGACACCAATACTAAATAACCTAATATTTTTCTGTTCATAGATAAATACTACTGATTTTCGTTGTGAAAGACGTAAAGTTGATTAAATCATGTCCTATTTTTGAAATTTCAATGTAGCCTTTGTAGGGGGTTATTATTTATGATCATAAGTTGGTGTATTGCAAGATTATCGAACGATACGTCAACGATAATATCAATTACATTATTTTCATGTCATTACTATAATGAATGACTTCGATGCAAATCGTACATGCAGTTATCATGGAACGTGATGCGATGATGGAGATAATAACTGTTATACCTGATCATCTGTGCGATTGCATGTGTCGATTTGCGAAGTTCGTTTCCGGTCATTGCCTATGGCCCACCTGGTTTTCGACGGAGCTCCGCGAAGGGTCGAGCCCTTTTTCCTGGATATTTTACCCTTCAGGCAAATGAAGATACAGTTTGACAACAAATATAATGCGCATCGGCAGTATTCGTTTGCGCAGAGAAGCGCAGACCAGTTTCCGATGGTAGCCGAACGTGTAAATAATCTATATTGAACTTTATTTGCAAGCGCAACTGGCAGAGTATTGCTTGCTTTGCATTCTTAGCTCTGTCCCGCTTACACGATTTTGCCATTGTTGGTACGAAATCGATCGACCAATAACAGCGCCAGAGTTTCCCGCGCTACTAAAATTGGTCTACTGCGCAGGTACATCGTGGAGCATTATTTTTGTTGTCAAACTGTACTAACTAACGCGATTCGAAATAATAGCGCTATTTTTCCGGGTGGAACAAATTAGGTGGACCACGATCCATAGCTGTGCCCTTCCACTCACACTAACAGTCATTAAGGGATAATTAAGTTTTTAGGATTTATATGTGTTTTCTGTGGCAGTAGTTGCATGAAAACATATATATTTCACACAGGCTTGGTTATCTTGCACGTGAGTAGCGGAGTAGCAAAGCAAATATTTTTTGTTCATTGAAATGGACCTCCGCAAAGTAACGCCTGATTCAATAAAATATATTTACGCATTTTTGAACGAATAAGCTTCTCCATCCCAATTGCATAAATACCTATACGTTATCATTGCGGCGATTTCTGCATTCCGATCAGCAGGCTTATTACGTAACTCGCTCGCGATCGTATTCGTCGTCGAAGACGATTGTGATTCCGATTCCGACCGCCTTGAAACATTGGTATTACGTAAAAAATGATTCCGATTAGCCTCGCAATCGAAACGCGAAAAACTAAACAAATTGAATGGACCGATAAGTTTTGTTTTTGCAAACATTTTTTAGTGACGAATGGTTTTTATTAAATTAATTGGCCCTAATTCTAGCGTTTTCATTCAGTTAAATAACTAAATTAGACACTTGATTTTGGTTAATTGAAATATTAAGACCCAAATAACAAAAAATATCATTTATAACCTAAAATACAAAATGCAGTGTGAACGAAACTAAACGCAAACTTAATTTTAAAAAAAAGACATCTTGACAATGTCTTCCCAACACAAATCCAACAATCAACGAACTAAGTAAGTTTGGTTTACATTTTTTACTCTGTTTAATTGCTTTACTGTGCGTTTTATAGTTAAATTGACAGAATACAATAATGAATCAACCCTGGAGTGATTACAGCAGTTCCGTAAGCATTATACTCACGAAAATAGATTAGTATAGAACACATCGTGTCAGAAATGTTCGAAATAAGCGTTTGTTTTTTAAACTCATATACGATTGGTGATTCTTTCTTTTAGTGTATAAACATCCAGTGCATTTGATATACAATGTGTGGTGCTTCCAGTGGTTTATTAAAGCACCCAGTGCATCGGTATGAGAAGTACGGAACAGTTTCCAAACTTGTTTGCCGTACCATAAAATCATTTTCTCTCACGAATTATAATTAGTCCCATACTTATTATTATACAACAAAAACAGCGGTAGACAATTTGATAGCAACACCCTTTCCCCTCAAACCTACGAACGAACTACGAATATCGAATTTCGGTGTATAAGAATTTTTAACATTTTAGGAGCCGTCGCCGGACATGGCCAGCAGCTCTGTGGCGGCCCGACGCGTGGCGCCTCACCCCGACTATGACTAGCTGCATGCCGTATCTACAGGTAATACAACTTAGCACAACATTCAATAGTTGACTTTGCTGGGTTTAAGCATTTAAAATTAATGCGAAAACATCCAATTCGTACATACATACATAAATCACCTTTATCACTTACAGGAAAGACAAATCCTAATGTAACAAGACCATACACATAATATAACGCGTAAGGGATAAATAGGTGATTTATGTATGTAATTATTATGTATGAAACGGATGGTTTTGTGTTTACTTCAAAATGTTTAAAAAAATACGCCTCAGAAGTAGAACTTTTAAATTTCCAGCCATTAAATTTCTAAGTTACCTGTAAAATGTTATAAATGTAATATTTCAGGTACGTACTTCTGAGGATGATCATACCATTTATTTGTTTCAGCCCGAGATGAATAAAAATAAAACTTTATGTTAGTGTCTTATGTTATAATTTTATGTATTATTTATTTTCAGAGTGCAGAATTACAGCGTCGGCTCACCAGCTGTTTGAGCGGCAGCGCTTGGCAGCAGCAGGCGCTGGCCAGCCGCCCCATTGATCTTATATCAGCAGTCTAAACGATTGCTGCTTATGACATTCTTATTCTCCTCATTTGAAATGGAGTCTGTTACCTCTACATGCTTATACTGCCGAACCGATTTTTAAGACCGATTGGTAAGAACATAAAGTATGCACATGACAAAATCTGGCCATGAGTTGGATTCTAAAGGTGAAAGAATTTTTCAAATCGGTCCAGTAGTTTCGGAGCCTATTCAATGCAAACAAACAAACAATCAAATCTTTGCTATTTATAATATTATGTAGTATAGACTGTACACAGTTAAACAATAAACGTTATTCTATTCTATTCTATTCTATTCTATAGATTTATTCAAGTTTAAAATCAATCCTACCAATACTATAAATGCGAATGTTGTGACAAATGTGAGGATGTCAGTCAGTGAGTGAGTGTGTATGTTTGTTCTTTCTTCACGCTGAAACGACTGATAATATAATATTAATATAGCGATAAACATGTCGATTGCTAATTCTATGTGGAGGAAGTTGCAGGCAGAAACTGGTAATAAATAACAAAAAAATGATCTACGTTTTTTTGTTAACTACCTTTTTTAAATCCATTATTCATATTCCTGGAGCAATACAATCCATTATTGCTGGAGTAATGCAGATTTTGTTATAAGAACTTGTTTTTATTACCTAATTAAAAATAATGTAATAAAGCCTCAATAAAGTTAATTTATAAGTATTATTTGTGTTTTTTTTTATTTATTTATTGAAAACAAATTCATAATATACAATTTAAAGGTTTATGTCAGCGGGCAAAAACTCGGCAGTTTATCTGCTGCTGCTAGTTACTCCCATTTAATCCTTAAACTAAACAGATGAGTTATTGTTGTGCTGCGTTACAGTTTAGGTAAAATGCTTTGACAATTCTCTTGCATCTATTGGGGTTGGCACACACTTCATTATGAGTTTCCGATGGTAACTCGTTGAGAATACTTGGTAACATATCGCTACCTTGGGGCTCAATTGTCGTAAACGCCATTTTGACGAAAATGAGATTTAAATGCAGTCTTGCTCAGTTTTTTTTTCTCTATCGATCTGTGTATTTAAAATTCTCCAAATCCCGAAAAAATATCGAATACAACCTCAATTTTCTGATACTCTAAACAAGAAATTAAAAAAAAACGAGCTATAAAAGCCAGCTACTCGGAGTGTGAAAATTGCAAAGGTATTATTGACCCTAAATCAAGATTTATAATTGGCATAAAGGACATTGCTTATCAAACTTGGCCTATACGACCTTAACGATTTCTGAAAATTGAACAAAGTTTATTATACAACCTGCAATTACGTTTCATTTTTAAGATGTATAAGCCACCACTAAACCATTTTGGTGAATACGACCTGAGTTATTTCCAATAACAGAATAAAGTTTGGTGTACGGCCTGCAGTAGCGTTTCATTTCATGGCAATAAACGCCAACCAAAAATAAATTTGGAGTAAAAAGAGCGTTAAACACATAACTTTTATAAAATAGATTGTTTTTGATTGAAAGAGATTAGAAGTATTAAATGCCCTATTCTTGTTGCTACTTTTATTTTTTATCGTTTTATGTGTTACTTGAACAATATTTTTAATAATAACAACGATATTTGTGTTTTTTTTTTTCGTTGACATTGATTTTTTCCCTTCAGCGATATATTTTTTTTCTATACGAATTTTTTGTTACTACCAAACCCTCCAATCTTTTCAATATGAACGGATTTTGAAAGTTAAATACGATTCTCAAACTGATTTGGTTTATACCTACCTTATCATCGTTATCGCAGTAAAGTAGTTTTGGGTGTATATAGATGATTTATATTTTTACAGTAAAGTACCTAACCAAAAACAGAAAACCGGCGACTAACACCTTTGGTTTTTTCAATAAATCGTAATAGCTGACTTTTACGTCCTAAGTAGCATGTACAGCAACTATTATTTTGGTCATAAGCGTCATGTTGTTTTGGTTTTAAGAAGCGTATACGCCATCTACTTTCTTTGTTATGGGTTCTATCTTAAATATTGTGAATTCATATTGTTCTACTCATAATTTTAAGAACTTTCATCCTACGAAGCTTCTTTATAACTATTAAAACAAAAGAGTTACAATTTTTTTTCGTTTTTCTTTTTAGTTTTTTGGCTCTCCTGAAAAGTCGACTTTTGGCTTTTACGACAATTGAGCCCCAAGGTAGCGATATACTGCCATGTGCGTTTGCCGTATACATTGGAACATTTAGGTAGAATATATTTCGGCAAGTAATCTAATTGACGGAGATTTTGTGATCTAACATTATTCAAATTATGCAACTTATCTATTTCGTAATTAAGTACTTCATTTTTAATGAGGTTGTGAACATACTTACTACGTTACTATATTCAAAGAGCCTCGCCTCAAACCCGCGCATCTTTTTCTTGGCAGAACTGGGTATTCCTAATTGCCTTTAGTGGGCTTACCTGCGATCTATAAATTTTATCTACATGGGTTTTGAATGTTCTGCCATGACTACCCAGACTATAACTCGATAACTGATTGCGCAAGTGACATGTGGGTACAGAACTCTCAATATACTGTACGGCAGTTTAAATTTAAGTAGGGAAATTTTGGATAACACGGATCTTAGTTTATTACAAACATGATTTATATGGGGATCCCCAGTTGAAGTTATTATCTATAACTAAACCAAGGTACGTATGCTCCGATACCACCTCCAGTCTGCCACAGTTACAATTACAACCAATACCTGTAGATATCACTATTATTATGTAGGCATTGGTGATTATGAGCTACAATGGTAGGGTTGATCATCGGTTTTAAGTGAGTGGAGTGTATATGCATTAGTTAACTAGCTCGCAACGTCTAGTAAAATCTATTTTTTCGATTCAATTCTTTTCACAATTAATATCAAACTGTTTAACCTTCTTTTCTCTTTAACAATTAAACCTCCGAGTTATACGGAATTTTTGACAGTTGATTCCGAGCGAGATTGGTATCAAAATGAAAACAATCGGTGAAAAAACTCGGTTGGTTTGACATTGCATTCGAAAGCGGTTGGAATAATTGAGAGCCATATTTTTCAAACCAATTGAACGAATGATTTGCCACAAATTCGTTCCACGTACCTAAAATGACAGCTTGCAATCGGCTTGAACCCCAAGGCAAGCCGTCAAACCAAAGCGAGGACGAAATTGTCCTCGTCTTGATAGAATGGAGTTAACTTGAGTTGGATTTTTTTGATAGTTTTAAGTTATCAATATAATAATTGACTTACAAAGGCACCTTGCTAATTGCTAGGTAAAATTGAGTATTTTGTTGTGATGTTTTCCTCTGAATGTCGATCAAAAAAATAAAAATAGCAAGAAGTAAAGTAAGACAAGCCCGCCTTCGTACCCATATGTATCTTAGTACATTAAACAAAAATAATCATCAAGGGTGAGTTGTATTCGAAAAGGAATAATATAAAAATAAATTTCGTAGGTATTTGTAATGTTTTATTCTTTTTAATTTAAAAAATAGCTATAAATTTCCTAATAGGTAATTCTTAACAATACGAGTACCTACTAATATGACACTAATCATCATATCCAGCCAATATACCTACGCCTCACTGCAGGGCATGGCCTCCTCTCAGAATGAGAGGGTTAGTGCTGTAGTTCCCACGCGAGCCCGGCCAGTGAGGATTAGGAACTTCATACACAACATTGAATTGTCTCGCAGGTGTACCTGTTTGAACCCACGAACATCTGCTTGAGAGTTATTAATCTATCTATGAAATCAGTCCACATCCAGGGTTAGTTACTACCTATACCTTACTTATACCTTACTTAGGTTGAGAATGTTAAGATTTAATTGACAAGATTTTGGTTATTAAGAAAGGTTTAATTGTTAAAGAGAAAAGAAAGTTAAACAGTTTGATATTAATTGTGAATAGAATTGAATCGGAAAAATAGATTTTAATAGGCGTTGCGAGCGAGTTAGTAGATTGGGCGATCGGCGCAGGCGTAGTCTCAGCAAATGCGGGCGGCACGCGGCGTCGCCGCCGGCCACGCTCCGGCGGGGCGTAGCTTGCAGCGATGTGCTGTTCACACCCACTGCTGGGTAAAGGCCTCTTTATTTACACGCCACTTTGCCCGGTCCTGTGCCAGTCTCATCCACAGCTCTCCAGCAGACTGCTAAATGTTATCTGACTAACGGGTGACCGCCTTCGAACATCTCTCGTTGTTCCGTCTTGCCAAGTGCTCCGCCCATCTCCACTTCAACTGTGCGTTTCTATTTCCCACATCCACAACTCTATTTCGCTTCCGAATTTCGGAATTGTGGATGTGGTCGAGAAGTGAGATCCCTAACACGGCTCGCTCCATGGCTCTTTGTGCAACTTTTATTTGGCGCATGTTTGCCTTCATTGCCACATTGGTCGAATACTTTGGTTTTAAGGTATTGTTGGAACTTTGCCTTACATTTTTAAGTTTTTGAAGGTGACCCATCTGAGCGATTCGTCTAGCGATCTCCTTGGTTTGGCTGTCCCAGCAAGATAAACGATACCCCAAAAATACGTAGTCATGTACTAATAATTCCACAAATAATTCTAATAAATCAACTTTATTGAGGGTTTATTACATTATTATGAATAATAAAAACAAGCACTTACAACAAAATCTGTATTGCTGGAATAATGGATTTATAAAAGGTGATTAACAAAAAACCTGAATCATTTTTTAGTTATTTATTACTTCTTTCTGCCTGCAACTTCATCCGCATAGAATTAGCAATTGACATGTTTATCGCTATATTGATATTATATTATCAGTCGTTTCAGTGTGAAGAAGGAACAAACATACACACTTACTCACTCACTGAGATCCTCACATTGTCACAAACATTCGCATTTATAATATTGGTAGGGTTGATATTTTATATGGGGGGCATTTTTCTGTCAAAAAGGCAAATTATCAAAGTTAAAACACCTCCAAAGTCCCTCAATCTGAAGTCAATTAGTGAAAAAACAATGTAATAAAGTATAAAGTGGAACGTCCAAATTAAAAAATATATGTACTTTTAACAGAAAAGCCTAGTAAAGACTGTCAAAAACGCTGTTCAAGGTAATTTAGGCACAGTAAAATATATAAAGCTGAAACTCACAAACGCCCTAACATTTCATTATGATTGTATTTTTAGTACCTATGTAGTTTGATAACCATTGATTATTTGAAAAAGTACACACAGAAAAAGTATACACAGATCACGTCTTTATCCCTTACGGGGTAGACAGAGCCTAAGGTAACAGGTACCTACACGCCACATTTAGCAAGATTGTGGGCGTATAGGTGGAAAATGGAATCAAAATAGTGATCGGTTGCTAGCCTCATCGCCTAAAACATGATTCCTATGATTTTCGCCCATTCCCTCGATGGGCCTTTACCATCTGCGCGGGTAGACAAGCAACTGGTACATTCTATGTTTTTTCCTTGCTCCCAGACCAGCATGGAAATTAAAAAAGTGTTACATGAAAATTAGCATTCATTGCAACGATACACCAATCATTTATGGCCAGATTTTGTCATGTATATGTGGGGCGGCTCCCGGCTGCCGGCGTCGAGCTCGCGGACAGCGCCTGCGTCCACTAAGCGCTGCCGCTCAAAACAGCTGGTGAGTGTAAAGACTGTGTAACTCTGCGCTCTGGAAATAATACATAAAATTTATAACATCGGACACTTTATTCCTCAAAATAAAAATAAAGTTTTTTTTAGTTCCATATTCATCTCTGACTGAAACAAATAAATGGTGCACAGTATGGTCATACTCAGAAGTAGATAGGTACCTGAAATATTACAATTATGACATACTTTTACAAAGTACATTGGAAATTTAAAGACAGTTGGTTATTGCCATAAAGTATTAAAGTGTTCTACTTCTGAGGCGGATTGTATCTACTCATAAGTGCTGTCAAACATTGAGGAGACAAATATAAAAAAGTTTTTAGCATACTTTTTGAGCATTTTGAAGTAAACACAAAAACATCTGTTTCATACATAGTAATTACATACATAAATCACCTATTTATTATACCTTACGGGTTATATTATGTATCATGTATATGGTCTTGTTACCTTAAGATTTGTCTTCCCTGTAAGAGATAAAGGTGATTTATGTATGTATGTATTTTATTAATATTAGGTACTTAATCCAAGGTATGACTGTAATTTTTTAATTTTTGAGAGGTAGATTAAAAAAACAAGCAATGTCACAAAGGATTAAAGCTCTGTGGTGATAGCTGTAGCTAGCTTTAATATTTGTTTTAGACTGGATGTGGCTGGTATTTCACCGAACACTGTCTACCTTACCGCACAAGATCAAAAGTCGTCTGGCTGTGTCTTATCCAACCTCGACATTGGCGGAATCATTGCACCGTTCGATGGGGCCATTATTATCCCAAAAATTGAATTGAATTGAATTGAATAGGTAATTATACATAAATGAATAAATAAGTTGTATAAATCAAGTATAATAAGTTAAATTATGTTGCAGTGCCCACTACTGGGTTTCATTTGGGGTATTTATTTGCTTGTAAGATCCAATGTACACATGAAAGCGACGAACAAATGACTTATGTACAAATTCGATGTTTTCGCTTTCACTTTAAAATGCTTAAACCCAGCAAAGTCAACTATTCAAAAACTTATTTTTATAAATAACATTTGGTGCCGGTCTCTGTAGTTGTATTAACCTGTGCAGCATGCAGCACGTTTCCGCTGCGGCCACTACGGCGTCGGGATGAAGCGCGGTGGCCGCCACAAAGCTGCTGGCCATGTCCAGCGACGGCTCCTACAATGTTAATAATTCTTATACACCAAAATTCGATATTCGTAGTTCGTTCGTAGGCTTGTGGGGAAAGGCTGTTGCTATCGAATTGTCTACCGCTGTTTTCGTTGTATAATAATAAGTATGGGACATATTATATTGCGTGAGGGAAAATGATTTTAAGGTACAGCAAACAAGTTTGGAAACTTTTCGGAACTTCTCGTACCAGATGCACTGAGTGCTTTAATATGCCACTGGAAGCACCACACATCGTATATCAAATGCACTGGATGTTTATACACAAAAAGAAAGCATCACCAATAGTATCTGACTTTAAAAAACAAAACGTTTATTTCGAACAAACATTTCCGACACGATGTGTTCTATATTAATCTATTTTCGTGGGAACAATGCTTACGGAACTGTAATCACTCCAGGGTAAATTCATTATTGTATTCTATCAATTTAGCTATAATACCTTGATTAAAACACACAGTAAAGCAATTAAACAGAGTTAAAAATGTAAACCGAACTTACTTAGTTTGTTGATTATTAGGAAGACACCTACCTACTATCTCTCTAATCTGTGGAAGACACCGACATGACAAGATGTTTTTTTTAATAAAGTTTGCGTTTAGTTTCGTTCACACTGTATTTTGTGTTTTTAGTTATAAATGATATTTTTTATTATTTGGATATTAATATTTCAATTAACCAAAATCACGTATCTAATTTAGTTATTTAAGTGAATAAAAACGCTAGAATTAGGGTCAATTAATTTAATAAAAACCATTCGTCACTAAAAAATGTTTGCAAAAGCAAAACTTATCGGTCCATTCACTTTGTTTCGTTTTTTAAAGGGATTGCGAGGGCAATTGGAATCATTTTTTTATATAATACCAATGTTTCAAGGCGGTCGGAGTCGGAATCATAATCACAATCAACTTCGACGACGAATGCAATCGCAATATGATTGGCTGGATTATGACGATTAGTGTCGTATAGTATTGTTAAGAATTACTGATTAGGAAATTAATAGTTATTTTTAAAATTAAAAAGAATAAAAAATTACAAATGCGAAGTTTATTTTCATTTTATTCCTATTCGAATACAACTCCCCCTTCATGATTATTTTTGTTTATGTACTTGTATCTAAGTTAACACTATTGAATGTACCTAAAAAAAATTAAAATATACAAACACAATAGTCAAAAATTAAAATACATATACAAAGGCAGGCTTATCTTACTTTACTTCTTGCCATTTTTATCGTTTTGATCGACATTCAAAGGAAAACATCACAACAAAATATTAAATTTTACCTAGCAATTGGGAACGGATGATTATTTTAAAAGTGCTTGATGATTTTTCTATTGACAGAAATAGCCATCCTTAGCTACAGAAAAAAGTTACAGATTCCATCGAACGATATATTTTATAAAAATAAAAACGTTTTACTCAGTCATTCGGCGGCCCCTATATACGGCTGATAAGCAGTACGTCCATAACATAAAAAAAAAAATGCTGCTTGAATCTGTGGTACACGATGACATACCTAAGTAGCTAAAAAAAGCAACGGCTAAGTGGCGCCGTCTGTGAATTGTTGGTGTTACTAAACCATACACGGGGAATTTCATTAAACATTAACATTAATTTCTCATACAACATTCAATAGTGTTGTTGATTCTGAGTAGAAATAAGCCCAATAATTTCCAAAATCTGGGAAAAAATATATATATAGTCTGATAGCTACTGGTGGTGGACTGTATAAACGTGAATGGAGGATGATGGAAACACTTAGAAATGTAACAGTATTTAGTTACTTTAGCAAAAACACAACACGTACATAAGGTGGTACAAGGCAGACTGACAGGAAGAAATATATTGACATGTATCTGTAGCTGCAAGCTACACATATATTATCGTCTTGCAAGAAACAAGAAGAAAGCGACGTCTGCAAGAAACGGTGACAAGCCTTGTCTCACGTAAACACTCGCCGCTCTCAGAAGTGCATGCGATGTTTACGCCGTGACGTCTGCGTGTGGAATGGACGCAACTTAGGCGCTGCGCGTTTTTATATGCGAGCGAGAGACCGCCGCGCTGTGAGCACACAACGACAGCGTTTGGATGTGTATACGGGACATCACGCGATGGTTTCGCCGCCTCTGATTGGCGCGTCTACATTCGCGGGTAAACCCGCTAGTTGTACATTGTTAAGTTTGTATATTTAGAACCTCCCTGTAAATAAAGAGTATTCCATTATTACGATCTCGAGCTCATTTCTCTTCGCACCTTCTACAACCTAAGATCTCCTAAATATCAAAAGGGTAAAAATAGGCTACAAACGAGCCAGTAGCCAACAAGTCATTTTTATTGAAATTCCCCATGTATGGTTGAGTAACACCAACAATTCACAGACGGCGCCACTTAGCCGTTGCTTTTTTTAGCTACTTATGTCATTGTGTACCACAGATTCAAGCAGCCTTTTTTTTATTTTGACGTACTGCTTATCAGGCAGGACTTTTTGGCAAATCATTCGTTCAATTGCTTTGAAAAATGGCTCGCAATCGCTTTCGAAAGCGATGCCAAGCCGATCGAGTTACGTGGAAAGATTGTTTTCATTTTGAAACCAATCTCGGAATCAACTGTCAAAAATGAAGACGATGCTGATTGCGAGCGAGTTGCGTAATAAGCCTGCAGCTCAAATCGAGTGGGGCACTAGATTGATCAAGCGGAAATGATGTCCGATATCGATAATAAATGACTTATTTATTATGCCTAGCTTTTGCCCGCGACTTCGTCCGCGCAGGAACAAACAGATAAAGATGAACCGATAAAATTTCTAAAAACTGTTGGAACGTGTTCTGTTATCGATTCTAAGTATCCCCAGCCAATTTTTTTTAAATATCTTCCATGCACAGTCTTTCGACCCACTTCAGCTTTATTACATGTATAGATATATCGTAGTGATTAAATCTCACTTGTTTAATTTTAGAAGCTTAAATAGCTTTATTTTTGTCGAATATTTACTCCATGCTGGTCTGGGAGCAAAGAAAAAACATAGAATGTGCCAGTTGCTTCTTTTCCTGCGCAGATGGTAAAGGCGCAGGATTTTTTTTTATGTTAGAGAGGCCAGACAAACGAACTGCTGGGTCACCTGATGGTAAGCGATCTCCACTGTCCATAGACACGAAAATCTTAGGGATCATGTTATATAGGCGACGTGGCTAGCAACTCACCACTGTTTTGATTCCCCTTTCCATCCATACGCCCACGGTCATGCTAAACGTGGTCTTTCGGTCTTGTTACCCGTAAGGGATAAAGACGTGATTTATGTATGTATGTATGAATATTTACATAAATATACAGGGTATTTTAAAATTGTTCTCAATTATTTTGCAGTTGGTCGATACAAAGACGGGCGCAGTTATCACAGAACCAAACAAGATCGGAGAACTGTGGTCTAAGGGGCCGAAGTTTGTGGTAAGTGCATGCTTGATCTCACACTCTCTTCTTGAGGGACACTGGGTCTATAAACGAATGCAACACCTGGTGGTCCAGCCAGCACCGTCTCCGCAGGAGGGAACTCTTCAACGGTTGGTCCGATTAACTTGAAATTTGGTTCACATACATAGGACGGATGAGTCAACAAAAAGTTCAGTCAGCAAAAAAGCTTGTACCTAAAATGTAATTTTTAGCCAAGGTTATTCAGGATTGAAAGTGTCTTTGAAATTTTATTTGATGCATTGGCCGAAAATATTTAATGAGTGTTCAATTCATCTAACCTTGGTATATAAAATAAAGTTGCAAATTCAAAAGCCTTTGAAGTAGTCTCAATGATAAACATGATCTTAATACCTGGGGGGTTATTTAATTCTGATTCCGTTTAGATTCGCTCGCTGTCAGATCCATACTAAAAATGACAGCTAAAACCTGAACTGAGTCGGAATTGACGCAATGAGATGTCATGGTAAGGCCCCAGGAAAATACATTATCCGAGGTTGAGAAAGGAAACCAAACAAAACGTCGTTTTGATGTTCGCACAAAGTCAAATCTTAAATTTCCTTGTAATTTTTTTACAGGAATATTACAACAATCCGGAGGCGACTGCTAAGGCGTACACGGCTGACGGGTGGTACAAGACCGGGGACCTCTTGTACAGGGATGAGAATGGATTCCATTTCTTTGTTGAGCGAATGTCCAGCGCCTTCAAATACCGTCGTTTTTACGTAAGTTTCCCTCTTCATTTATTCTACTGTTGTTTCTTCAGTCCCCCATTGTCCGTAAGACCTTGAGCACTATCTTAGATTTAATCAGTTATTCGAAAAGGATCATCAATGGAACACGATTTTAAGTAGGTATGGGAAGAATTCAGTACCATCAACTGAATCGTGAATAAATTGGGAGAGGTTGGGAGAGACTTACGGTACTTCATGATGATTGTGGTCACGGATTATGAAAAAGGAATGTCAGTTTGAGGATACCTCGGCAAGTGAAATCTTCTTAAAATCATAATTTTTTATCACAGCCAAAGTTAGCAGAACGCCTCGACTGGATTATTCTTGCAGGCGCTTCAAAGTCAAAAAAGACCACGCCAAATAATAAATATCTATAGGTACGAAGGATAGTATCCTCCTTTTCTGGGTTAGTGCGGGACCTTTTGAAGTTGTCTTCGAGATACCTCTGCGGTACTTTCAATTCTCTATAATTCTTCTCTCGCAGGGTTCTCCTTGGTCATCGCAATTAGGAACAGGGTTTAAAAAGCTTTGCCAGCTGTATCATCATCCTTGTATCTTAAATTTTCCAGGTCATGCCAATGGAGATCGAGCAATTGATCCGAACTCATCCAGGCGTGCTTGACGTGTGCGTTTTGGGTGTCCCACACGCTGAGGATGGCAAGCAGGCAGTCGCAGTCATCATGAGGGCTCCTGACGCCACCGTAACTGAAGAGGAGATCAAAGACTTTGTTGCTGGTGCGTAGCTTTGAAATCACGTTTACCTTTATAAGTTACTAACTAAAGACGAATCTTTGGGAATTGTGATTCGGTAGGAAGAGTTAATTTGGAATTTCGTAAGCGTTTTGTTGAAGGAAGAAATGCGTAACTTGAATTAAAGATGCAGTTTCATAAAATCAAGACATCAATTAGGTCGAGGAAGAGATAGTCTAAGCTTTTCAATTGGGTTTACCATCATTTGTTAAACATTTTATTTTCTACTAAAATATTGACTCTTTGGAAAACTTATAAAACAAACCTAACCTAGCCTAATGGGAGCCACGCCTAAAGCTTTTTCGATTTTTAAAAATGTTTACGGTTTATCAGATATTAAAGGGTTGTCAAATGATGAGTTTGTGAAATGATGCATTTGTGAAAAGTTTTTAGCAGATGATGAGATCCCTTTCAATTGCGATCCTGGGCACGGCATGAAAAAAAAATTAAGAGAATAATAGAACAGGAGATGCTTTAGGAATCTGGACAATACCAGCTACCTAAAACTTTGATTATAACAATGACAATAAAATAAAAATAAATATACAAGATAGTAATTAAATTAATAATATTCATTTTCTTGCAGATAAAATGTCGATCCACAAGCATCTACACGGTGGTGTGGTCTTCGTAAATGACTTCCCAAGAACCATATCAGGAAAGATCGCTAGAGGCAAAATCGGGGATATGATAATGAATATGCGTAAAACTGTAGACGAAGATTATCCTACGAACGCGGGGAATGTAAAGAAATTGATAAACACGTTCCAGCAGCTCAGCTCATCTGTTAGTTCAAGAGGGCTATGATGTGATTCCTGAAAATCAGCCACTTTTTTTCACTGTGGCAGTGATGAGATGTTATAACTTAAGAAAACATGATTATTCATAATGTCACTAGAGTTTTTGGCAATAATTGAAAAGGACCATCCTCAGTCTAGTATTACTTTTTCCACATCATCTAGGAGTTTAAATATTATTATTATTAAAGTGTGAGTGGATTGTGTAACTAAACGCACAAAAGCGTAATCATGTTAGACATTTAGCTGTGTTCTGCTATGAGTGGTGTAGGGGTATAGCATGCGTCACGGAATGAGAATCCGGGTTCGGTTCCCGGCCATAGCGTTACTTTTCGAATTTTTCTATGTATTCTAATTTTCAATGTCATTTAGAAATTTAGTTGTAAGTCGAAATTGGCCGCTGGTCTTATGATAATAATTAAGTTTTTGTAGCCTATGCATAGATCTTCATTGTATTGTTAAGTTTTTGTACTATTTGATGTGTATTTCTTTTGCGTTAAAGTTAAAAGAGTAACGACACTTTTGTTTATATGACCAAATAAGTAATCTAGGATAATTATGGCAGTTTCTTCATCAGAGGAAAGATATAATACCAACACACAAATTGGTCAAACTTTTAAGTCGTTATATGGTCTCATTGTTATAAGTCAAGTAAAAGGAACAATAATATACAAAGGATACCTGCAAGCTACAACATAGACGCAAGACTTAAGGCGAGTTTCACCTGTTTATCTGAAGTGTCAGTTATTTATGATTCCGTCTCTATTTATTACTACGAAACAGCCAGAGACGTTATCATAGATAACTGACCCTTAATATATCAGGAACTTAACAGAGAGTGGTGGAACAGGTTTTTTATATTGTTAAATAATTTAATAAGTAAGTGGTAAGATATCATATTAGGAAAAACGCATTCTCAGTACGCTTTTGCTTTGTCATTGTTATGAAAATTTTAAACATCATTATACATATAATAACTAGGTACCTAATGACAGAAAAATATGCTCCATAGTTCGATACGTGATCGTCAAATAATTTTTTTAGATGTACGTCCGATTTTCACTCGTACTATCTACTTTCTTCCAAAAAAAAAATCGATAATTTTAGAATATTAATACTCTTCAGTAAATACCAATTACTATCCATTGATCTGATCAACCGAGGTACCACCTATCGAAATATTGTGCATAAATATAATATTGTTTATTATTTTGAAAATTAAAAAAAAAATGTTTTCGAGATTTGATGTAAATAAAACTTTTCAACTGATGAATTTACTTTTGATTATGAAAAACACTTCCTCGCTTTTATTTTATTACTATTATTACGGTTGGCATAGTTGGTAGCGACCATACCTGCGAAGCAAGGGTTCGAATCCTGGTAAGGGCATAAATATCTTGGGTCTAATTACACCAATTGACCCCGCCCCAAACTAAGCAAAGCTGGTACCAGGCAACGGATAAACATACAATACAATACAATACAAATACTCTTTATTGAACACCACAAATCAGTACAAAACAATACAGAATCAAAGAACAAAGTAGACAATACAAAGTAGACGTATACTTATATATAATGTAGATAAATACATACTTAAATACATACAACAATCCATGCCTCGGGCACAAATATTCGCATTCATCATACAACTGTCTGCCCCTACCGGGATTCGAACCCAGGACCTCTAGCTTCATAGTCAGGGTCACCAACCACTAGGCTATCCGGTCGTCAAACAGGCGCCCGCTGATGTAGGTATTTCAGATTAATTTTAAAACAAACCGTATAAGTTTTAATGCCGCTTTTTTTGCTCGCCTTGGCGGGGGCACTGCCGTGCCCCCAGATACAGATTAAGTGACAACGTCATCGTACACACGGACACTCGGTAACTACGGTAGAGAGCTTACGAGAACCAAAATTACTAAGACCCATTCAGAAACATTGAGGCGAGAATTGTATGGCATTACAGTACAGTTACATTGCGGAGTTGGACAGATCGGTTGAATTCGGTTTACCCCGGCAACCCGCAATGTAATGAAACTTGCATGCAATTCTTGCTATGTCAAAATGGGCCTTAAAAAACTTGTTAGTTAGTTTACAAAATAGCTTCGTATACCCACGTTAGTTTGTCGTTGGCTCTCGCTCCGAACTGACGCGTGACGCGTACCGAAGATCTGTCGCGATCTTTTTTACCTCGAACAAGTGAACTTCATCAAGAATAAAATGAACGGTCACATGCTAAAAGCCAGTGATAAATACCATCTGGGACACTATTTTAAAGATTGTATGCTACAGAATCCGGATGCTGTCATGCAGGTATAATGCCAGTCAAAAACATAATGGCGATAAATATAATAATACCTAATGCATTTTTTTTTAATTAATTTAAGCAATAAACAGTCACAAAGTTAAACACAATAAAGACATATAAAGTGTAGACATGGAGTGCCATAACAATGATAAAGTAAACATCGGTAAATAGAAACGGTAGATGGCATTTGAAGTAGCTAGAAACAGATTTAATTTTACAGGCGATTTTTAGGATTTTTGAAAGCACCACTCGAAAGTGGTATAAATCAGTTTATATGTATCTCCAAAACTACAGCTAAAATCAAAGTTTTGACTAGTTCACATGATTAATGAGAGCTGTGATTGTCTTCTATGCTACTCGTATTTCAAATTCAGCTCAATTTTTCATCACTTTCGAGTGGTATTTTCACACATGTGCTTTGAAAAATCGGCCCCCAGATTTTAATGTGAAACTATTAGCTAGACGAACTTTTTTGATCGCGTAATTTCAGACAGGTTAAGTTAGGTTTATTTTTATAACAATCCGGTTTTTGAAATAACATTTAAAACTATATTATTTGGCTATACATATAAATACCTGCTTGCATCCTAAATTTGCATATAATTATTGTGTCTCTAAACGAGTGAAACTTACCTTTCTTGTACACCAATTTTGACCACACGATAATGTTTATCACTACATAGTATAAAACAAAGTCGTACTGTCTATCTGTCCCTAATGTATGGTTAGATCTTTAAAAGTACGCAACGGATTTTTGTACGGTTTTTTTAACATAATAGTGATTCAAGGGATTGCGAATAGATGAGTTATGGTTGCCATTTTCTAAGAAAATTGCATTGGTTATATGTTTTGGACCATTTGTATTTTACCCGTTATTCACTATACCGTTACCCATTCCTCACACACACTATTGAATTGCTTCGCAGATGTGTGCAGGTTTCCTCACGATGTTTTCCTTCACCGAAAAGCTCATGGTAAATTTCAAATGCAGCTAACATCGGACATAAAATTTCGAAAAACTCAGAGGTGCGAGCCCGGGCTCGAACCCACGACCCTCTGCTTGAGAGGCCACAGGTCAAACCACTAGGCTACCACGGCTTTTTAGTGGAGTCGAGTAAAAGACAGTTTAAAAACATGTTAGCTAGCAATTGCACTGTTAAAAAATTAAACCTAACCCCTTCCCCCCCTCCAATAGGATATGAGCCAACGGCGAGCAGATCTTGTGTAAAAAATTGTTACCTACCTATCCGTTGTTGACCAAGTTCAAAGACCCCAATCGTTGCTCTAATCACGGTATACTAACGAGCAAAAATAACGGTCAAAATGGTCACATTCTTTGAAATCGTATAAAAATCGACCCGCTAATTTTGCTCCTCAGTGCAGTTGAAAGCCTATCCTCGAAGATTCAATTATAAGTAATAATTTAATTGTTAAATGATTCATTCAATCAGCGAATACCAAGAATACGTAATGTTCGTTAGAACAAACGAAATTTAGGCATTTATTCATGTCTATTGACTCGTATTATAAATAGACGTCTATCGCGGTGCAATATTCTCATTTGGACAAAGTCGTTAACTCCAACTCATACCTGACTATCTTTAAGGTCACCAGACCACAATACACCACTTAAAACATACTTATAACGTGTCCTTGATGATAAAGTGGCCCGTAATAGCATAATACACACACAAAGTCATCTACTTACATCAAGTACTTACTGACCGACTCACATATAACTTACGATCGAAGAGAAAAGATCCAAGATCTAGTCAACTGACTGTTTTGTACTTACATTACTCACACATCCACAAATCACGTTTTAGAGCCTAAGGTAACAAGACCTAAAAGCCACGTTTAATGCCGGCTGTACACACTCGCCGAGAGGCTCTTTGCGAGAGTCTCGGGCGAGAAGCTCTCGACGAGAGGGCACCGTGTACACACTCGGGGCGTCATTTAAACAGCGGATATCGACCACGATGGACCTAGAAACTGCTGCGGCCGTTTGCCTTTGTGCTGTTAGTTACTACAATTATTTACACATATATCATAAAAAAAATTTACTAAACCATGGCGAAAACGAAGGTGGTGGATGATTACTATGCCCCGCAAAAGAACCCAGTAATTATTCCCTTATCAAGTTTTTTTTTGGTTCCTGTTGCGACGAGTATGTACATGTTCAGTCTCGTTTTCCTCGCGAGAGCGGACGGGACCCTTTGACTCGGCCGCAAAAAACCGACACGCAGCCGAGACGTGCCGAGGCGAGACATGAGCGGGCGAGACAAGGCGAGAGCGTCATGTACACACTCGTTCTCGGTCAGTTTCGGGGTGTCTCGGCGAGTGTGTACAGCCGGCATAACATGATGTGTAGGTGAAGAGGGAATTATAATAGCGATGGGTTGCTAACCGCATCGCCTTTAACATGATTCCTAAGATGTCCAATTGTGCACCTGTAGACGACGCGTATACACACATCATACACATTGTTGTTTCCTAGTTTTAAGGTTGTGGGTAGATAGATTATTATTGCAATAAATGAGAGTTCTGAGGGTAGCGTAGGAGCCCGACGGAGGGCAGGCTGTTTTTAGTCGCCTATGTCACGTGATGCTCGCCGCGCGTGTGCTAACGCTGCCACCACTCGATATCACAAAACCTAGTGTTCAAATTATTTCCCCAGTGCCCCGTGCATCCCCTACACCACCGATCCCTCGAAGGGCGCGGGAAGAGAAGCATAGAAGAGACATTAATCTAATGGAGTATGAACAGAATAGAGGATGACTGATCTTGGGCCTTACCAAGACGTCTTAATGCGATTTAATTCCTACTCTGAACTGGTTTTAGCTGCCATTTTTACTATGGATCTGACAGCGAGCGAACCTAAACTGAATCGGAATTGAATCGCATTAAGACGTCATAGTAAGGCCTCCGATCTGTACAATTGTAAATTTTCAACAAAAACATCATTTTCAATATAATATATACTGTTGGGTGGAATCAAAAACTACTTAAATACTAAATTCATACAGACGCAAAGTCATTATGTCATGGACTATTAAAACTAGATTGTCTTTAGTTCCTAGCGATTTGTCCCTTGTTATAAGATCACCACAGCACCACCGGTGTTTTACCATTTAGCCTGTAATTGCTTGCATCCTGAGTATTGTGTTGTTGTTCTACGAAACATATTTGCATGACATGTGTGTAGCCATATTTGTACAAGGCAATATATGAGTACAAGGCAATTTAGCCGTCGTCACGGTGAGATGAACTCATCACGTTGGAAAAAAAAAATGATAAAGCAAGTTTTTTGGGGTACAGTTCAGAATAAAATGAACTCGTTTGCGACGAAGATTCTAAATTAGAAATGTCAAGAAGTTTCTGTCAAAAATGACAATTTTAATACAAGCTTTTTTGCCGACAATACTTGCATGTCATCCGTCACCGCTGAATGGTTCCCTCCTGCAGACGATCCTAGCTGGGTCATCAGAACTTCACTAACAGATTATTGTATTGTCATCCAACTTGCTCAAGTATGCAAAATTTCGGCTCAACCAGTTGAACATATCTGCTTCAAAACTGAGCAAGATTCCACCCGGACAAACATACATACATACATCGCAAGTTATATAAAAGCATGCAAAAATGAACAATGCCCTCTCATTTCAGATAGACGCGGCCACAGGCGAAGAAGAGACAAGAAGATCAGTTCTCACAAGATCAATCAACCTGGCAAGATGTCTAAGACGTCTAGGTCTTCAGCCAGGCAATGTCCTAGTGTTAGGAGGGAACAATCACCTGGACCTCTGTATACCATACTACGCTGCTCTGCTGAATGGTTACCCAATAGCTGGAGTCGATCCGTTTTTTAAATTTGGTAAGTTTTTATTAGCAGCCAGTATGCTTAGTGTAAGTTTTCGATAGCAAAATACGTCTCGATAACTTTTGCGTAAATTGACAAACACTATGAGAGCAGTTTGTTGCCGTTTCGTTTCACTAGCGGCGCTGTCAATCATCCCATAGTAATTGAGACGTTTACGTGAACGCGTTTGATACGTTTTTCGTGTCAAAAACTTACACTAGAGGCTCTGATACTTTTTGTGACTCGTCCTTTGGCGTGAAAGGCTGCGGCTAGCGATTTTTCTGTTCATTGCGTTTGCATCAGGAGGCTCTTTTAAATGCATCACAATATAAGCAATGTATTAAAATACCGATTGGCGCGCTGTTGTTCACGCACTCATTTCTTCCTTGTAGTTAGGTGCAGCTAAAGTAGTGCTCTCAGCTTTCAGCTGTTTCCAATCATTTAGCGTCTCAAAATCCTTTACAATGTTTTTTTTTACATATAAGAGGGGGCAAACGAGCAGACGGGTCACCTGATGGAAAGCAATCACCGTCGCCCAGGGACACCTGCAAGACCTGGGGAATCACAAGTGCGTTGCCGGCCCTTTGGGGAACAGGAAGGCTCGCTTTTTAAAGATCCCTAAATTGTACCGCTCAGGGAATGCTGCAGCAGGAAGTTGGTTCCAGATCTTTACCGTGCGAGGAAAGAAATAATTAATTAATTAATTGGTTAATTGGCCGAATCCAGTATTTGATAATATTCTTGACTACCATTGTCTTAATTTTATAGAATAGAATAGAATCGTTTATTGCAAGTCACATTACAGTATAAAGGTGGAAATCATAATCATAAAGTAACTAGTACAGCTATGGACTTCACGAAACTGGCATAGTTATAAAGAACTCACTACTTTTCATAACAATTATAACATTGAATTGGATATTGGTTTCATTAATATTAAGTACCTAGCATTAGCACTACGTTAGCATTTTTTGTAGCTACAGTCAAGGGCAAAACATCTATACACCTGTACCCATCGATATTTTATGCCCTCGTCTGTGCCTAAATTTAAAGTTCACGAATGTATTCGCCTAATTTCCAAATGTGTAAAAACCTGAATTTGAACATTAATTATTTAAATTCTTGAATTAAAGAATTACGCTGTTAACCTTCGCCCTCTTTGTGTTCGGTGCTTTCGGAAATTCCCAAACATGATAATTTCAAAGTGATTTTACAATCAGTGGAATATTCTTTTTCCTGTTGATAGGAATTATATTTGACATGCTTTAGGGGACAACGAATGTTCAATTTAGTATGAAGGCAGGCTCAGACAAAAGCATTCACAAATCAAAAAGCAGGTAATAGTTAAGAATGAACAAGAAAGATGGGACAGTCTGCAGATAGAATGAAAAGGTATGATGATGATATTCATGAAAATTATTTTAAGATTGATAAATCACAATTTGGAAGAGTATGTATGTATGTATGTATGTAAACTCTTTATTGTGCAAAATAAACAAGACAAATACAATTGACAAACACTGAGATACATGCACAAAGGCGGACTTATCCCTGTAAGGGATCTCTTCCAGTCAACCTTTGAGCGAATGAAAGGAGTATTATATTAGGGATGGACGAGTGAGTTTAAAATTGCAAACACTGAGAGCCACAATACATAACTTAACTTTACCAATTATAATAAATAAACTCCTAAAACCTACCAGTCAATAAACTACTTTATACTACCTATAATATATATCAATAAAATATACTATATAAAATAAATAAAGAGCACAATAAACAAAGGAATATTTAACCATTAATTTAAGAAGATGGTGCGAGCCACATCTTCTTCAAAACTTCCCTGAACGACACTATGGAGGGAGATTGCCTGATGGAGATGGAGGTTGGATGGGAAGAGTCGCCTATTCGCATCGGCAACATAATACCAAGAATTATGTGACCTTGTTTCACATCGTATAATTAAAACAGTTACCTGGATGACCTGGTATTTTTTGGTACGTTTTCTAAAAATGAAAACCCCTGCATACTAAATTTCATGAAAAGGGTTGGAGCAGTTTATGAGATTCAGATGATATGTATACATAAAATACAAGAATTGCTCGTTTAAAGGTATTAGATAGATTAGATAGATAGAGATAGATGTACTAGTCATAACATTTTTCTTGTTACAGAGGAAATAAAGGAACTATTCAAACTGGTTTCTCCAAAAATAGCGTTTTGCCAGCGGGCGTCTCTGAGCGATTATCAGAGAGCTGTTGAAGAGTTGGGCCTGGACACCAGACTTGTGACGTTTGATGGAGATGGCAATACAATGGCAGAGTTGATGGACAGCTGCGGCAGAACTGGAACTGTTGAAGACTTTGAGTGAGTAATTAATAATGATAACATTAAATTAAAAACCTTCCATGCTGGTCTGGGAGCAAAGAAAAAACAAAGAATGTACCAGTTGCTTCTCTACCCGCGCAGATGGTAAAAGCCCATCGAGGGAATGGGCGAAAATATTAGGAATCATGTCATAGGCGATGAGGCTAGCAACCCATCACTATTTTGATTCCATTTTCCACCTATACGCCCACAACCTTGCTTAATGTGGCCTGTAGGTACCTGTTACCTTAGGCTATGTCTACCCCGTAAAAGATAAAGACGTGATTTGTGTATGTATGTATGTGTAAATTAAAAACCCCGTCGTATTAATCAAGTAATATGTAAATGGTAAACAAATAAATTGTGAATACGCCATAAAAATACCATGTCTATATTTTATGCCTTGCATCATTTTCGAAACGAGTTGGTGATACTCTCAAGCTGCCGGGCCGATTTTTACCTAAAAAAAAAAAGCTAAGAGCCACCGCTAGGAAACGGGCACCGAAAAAAAACCACATCGACCTCCTTAAAAAAAACATCGTCGGCTCATGCGTGTGAGAGCTACGATGCTACAGCAGACACACAGACATCGAAGTCAAACTTAGAACTCCCACTTTTTGCGTCGGGGGTTAAAAATAGGAAATTGTATGTAGCCAATCGTCATCAGATAAATCAGTGCAGTCTGTTTGCTCAAAAATATCTGAACACGATCCTGTTGTCGATCGCGTAAGTTTTCAGATATTTTAGATCACTCCGATATGTACATATTTCCATGCTGGTGTGGGAGCAAAGGAAAAAAAATGTACTAGATGCTTCTCTTTCCGCGCAGATGGTAAAAGCCCATCGAAGGAATATATTGCCTATAGGCGATGCGGTTAGCAACCCATCACTATTTCGATTCATCCACATTTACGCCCACAATCATGTTAAACGAGGCCTCTAGGTCTTGTTATGCTAGGCTCTGTCTACCACGTAAGAGATAAAGATGTGATTTGTATATGTATGTATGTATGAGTGACGTAACTTTTTATCACAGTTCTTTGCCGTGATATGGCCGAACTAATCATAATCTTCAAACTTCATCTACCTTTTCATCTTTAAACTCGGTGACCTTAAAAATTGCTGCCAAGGTCCCGTCAAGACCCGTGACAACGACGACCTTTGCTCGCTGCGTTACCAAAGTTTCTAACACGTTACCATCTCGGTTTACATCACTTTGCTCATCGAAATATTATCTGAGAATTTCTGTTTATCAATGCGACCAAAAATGTTCAAACAAATCCCGATATCTAAAATAGTAAAGGTAATATCGGTATCGCAATATAATATTGTAGTAGGTAGATAACCAATTTATAAAAAACTAGCTTCTGCCCGCGACTTCGTCTGCGTAGAATTCTACATAAAAACCTTCCTCTCACTCTATCTATTAAAAAAAACCGCATCAAAATCCGTTGTGTAGTTTTGAAGATATAGGTAAGCATACATAGGGACATAGGGACATAGGGACAGAGAAAGCGACTTTGTTTTATACTATGTAGTGATGATGACGAGCCAAATTATGCTATGCAATTGGTATATTCTTTGAAGCTGGTCTGGGAGCAAAGAAAATACATAGGATGTACCAGTTGCTTCTCTTCCCGCGCAGGTAAAAGCCCATCGAGGGAACGGGCGAAAATCTTAGGAAACATTATAGGCGATGCGGCTAGCAAGCCATCACTATTTTGATTCCTCCTTTAAACCTGTATGGCCACAATCATGCTAACGTGGCCATTGGGTCTTGTTGTCTTATGCTATGTCTACCCCGTAAGGGATAAAGACGTGATTTGTAAAATTAATAATAATTTATTTGCTTAAAAAAACACAAGTATAACATGAAAAGGAATGTCTGACGAACCCCAAACTAAGCTGAGACTGTATCTTGGGGTCCTGGAGTGCATTATGCAAAACAAATAGCTAAAAGAAAATATAACATGCATTTAACAGAACAAAAAGTATTACAGAAAGACTCAACAAGGACTAGCGGACGCAGCGTTTACCGTAACGAGCATTATGTGCGTGTGTGTATTGGTCTATATCTAGGTACTGACATCCCAATTACTTTTGCACCCGAAGGCCTAATATTGCACTAAAGTACAGTTTTTATTTATTTATTTATTTATTTATTTATTTAGTCAATAAAAAATTACAGCATTACAGTCGAAACCAATGCGCTATAAAATTCAAAAAATATAATAAATGTTATTTAGGCGACGAAACGTTGTGGCTCCGCTGCGTCGTCATCTCCGGTGTTGGATTCGGCAGTTTGCCCCGGAACCGACGAAATACGACACCCTTCGGCCAGAAGTCAGCGCACGCGATGGTCTCCTGCAGCGGCCGCGGAACGCGCACCACAAAGGAACTGAAGTGCACGTAGTGGCGCGAACGCAATTGGAAGACCCTCAGCAAGAAGCCGGTCTTCTGACGGACATACTCTGCCATCTCATCTGCCGTGGCGGAGTGGTGCAGGCGCGACCATTTATGCACGAACCATTACATTTCTGGGCTGGGCTTACCAGAGGGGTTATTTTTGAAATTATACACGTGTGAAAATGCCATTCGAGAATGGTAAAAAATTGTGTTATATTAAATTTGGAACTCAAGTGAAAAATTGCAGCTCTATTCATTTCGATTTTTTATTAGCTTTCACAAGTGTCGTCTCGTCCCAGTCAAAAATATTATGCGCTCTTTCTAATCTAATTGATATGCGTCTAAGTGTTTCAGTCCTATTCTTTTTGGCCCGCCTCTACTTTGATGGCCATCCCACGGCAACCAATAGCAAAATAGCAGCTTAGGCTCAACATTTAAAAAAAATGCACAGATTCTTATAACTTTTCCAAGTTTATTGCTAGAAATGGCACATAGTCAATCATGGACCAACTGACACGTGTACATAATTTACCTAATAAAATGTAGAGTCATTCTACGTTGGTATTCTACATAGATAACATAATTAGCACAACTTGCGTGATGCCGAAGTTAATATTGAGGTTAAAATTTGAACAAACTGTTAAGGATGTGATAAAAATGTTAATGGACTTTGATCTCAGCGTTGGACTTTGTACCCTTTAGAATAGATGTTGTTACCTAGCTGCTCTCACCTTAACATGATGACGTGTACTAGACAAGACATAATATTTTCAATACCTATCTAGTACGACACTGACAATAGGTTTGTAGATTTTTTTTTCTCCTCTTCGACATTGGAGATATCTCCAATTAATTTATTTGACGGTGGAGGCGTTTTACATCTCCACTGAACTTTTTTTTTCTCTTTTTCTTTTTTCTTTTACTTTGACTAGTAGAGATTTTATACATATCTACTATAGACTAATATAATTTAAGGCTCGGGGACCTTATACATCTCTTTTATAAATGTATTTAATTTAAGTAGATTTTAAGTAGTAGTAAGCTTAATGTATTTTATTTAGAATAGCCTTCCGTCCGCAGCTTCGCCCACGATAAATTAATTTTCCCGTAGGAAAAGGTATTTTCCCGCGGTAAAAAGTAGCCTATGTCACTCACTGATAATGTAGCTTTCTAACGGCAAAATAATTTTTGAAATCGGTCCAGTAGTTTCGGAGCCTATTCAATTCAAATAAACAAACAAACAATCAAATCTTTCCTCTTTGTTATATTAGTATAGAAAAAGAAACTTTCTGCCAAGTTTCTTGCGGCGCATTTTTCTTGGCAATGATGGTCTTTCCGTATGCGTTGGTAGTTTCAAAAAAGACATATGTAAAGGAGCCAATTTGTAAAAATATATATATATTTTTGATGTGGAGCGGTGTGCGACAAAAATCTACCAATAGAAGAAATCAGCGCTGAGCAAGGCTAGAATAATTAAACAATCGTATTTCAATTCGAAAGTGGTAAAAATCAAAGCATTGCTACAAAACTACATCGAATTAAATTTTCAACTATTTACAAGATTAATTTTTGCATCATCACTACATAGTATAAAACAAAGTCGCTTTCTCTGTCCCCATATGTCCCTATGTCCCTTTGTATATCTTCAAAACTATACAACGGATTTTGATGTGGTTTTTTTAATAGATAGACATTCAAGACGAAGTCGCGGGCAGAAGCTAGTCTTACTAATATTATAAAGAGGAAAGGTTTGTTTGAATTGAATAGGCTCCGAAACTACTGGACCGATTTCAAAAATTCTTTTGCCGTTAGAAAACTACATTATCACTGAGTGACATAGGCTACTTTTTACCGCGGGAAAATACCTTTTCCTACGGGAAAATTAATTTATCGCGGGCGAAGCTGCGGACGGAAGGCTAGTAGTATATAAAACAAAGTCGTTTCCCGCCGTCTGTATGACTACATATATATTTATGTAGGTATGTAAAATTTCGATGCGGTTTTCACAAAGAAGTTAAAACGTCTAATAGTTTGATTATCCATGGGTAGCTGGGGCGGGTCGTTAATAGATCTATAGTTAAATTTTTTGAACTTATGATTTTATCAGCACAAATTTTAACTAATTTGAAATGGTTAATTTAATTTAATTGAATCTCATTAAGTTTATACTATAATACGAAGACTAATCCTAAAAACCTACCTATCTATGCTGAAAACAACTATAAAAACCTATATTTACAAATAAGAAAAGTTATAAAAAGAAAACCCCGCGCAACCCTTCTGGCTGCAGCAGGGTCCCCATGACGCTGGCGGCATTACCCCTTTGGACCGCAAGTGCGATCCGCTGGGATAAATCCACGCCAGCTCTTGGGTCCCCTGAGGCGTCGATCAACCGGGACGACAGGGCCTTTACAAATACTTTCATGTCGGTTGACCAAGGCCCCAAAGTCTCAACCGAAAGCGCCGCAAACTCATAGTCCTTTAATAAGGTGGAGTACTTGCGGCGCTTGAGGATTTGGGCCTGATCAGCTGCAGCGCCGGCATGTAAGCTGGTTGCCTGGATGTTTAAAAAAATTGAGCCTACAGCTTGCAGACGACAGCGCGGTTTTGTACATATAATATGCCATCGCATATCCGTAGTTGTTTCTGTGATCTAAGTACCTACTGTTAGTTTCTATCTAATTCATCCGTTTACAGCGAACGTCCAAACGCATATACCTTGAACCTATAATACGATGTGAATATCGTAGAGGTGCTTGTAAGTAGCAGTGCTTGCACTGCTGTGTTCCGGTGTGGAGAGTAAGACAGCCGGGGAAATTACGGGCACAAGAGGCATTGCATCTTAGTCCTCTAGGTTGGCAACGCATCTGCAATCCCTCCGGGGTTGCGTGTGTCTATGGGCAGTGGTGATCACTTACCATCAGGTGACCCACTTGCTCGTTTGCCTTCCTATTCATATAAAAAAAAAGGTGCACAGGGGGATTTGTCAACATTTTCACGTCAGGGAACTGCTCCTATTTTTTATTGTTCAATGAGAGCGAAACTGGTTAAAGCTAAAGGTTTGTTTTCCATTTCAGAATAGCCAAATTTGACACAGACAAAGTATACGCGTGGCTTGTGAGCACCAGTGGCTCCACGGGGCTACCGAAGGTCGCTGCTCTGAAGCACCAGCCTATATTAGATATTGTCAAATTCGTCAAATCCTACAGAAAAAAAACAAAGCACGAGGAGGAAACGTCCACTTTGTAAGTTGAACTTCGACAAACATTTATTAGCAACGAACATAAAAACCTGCAATACCTACCGGAGAAATTGCAAATGCGTAGTGAACTAAAAGGATTAGCCAACAAGTTCACCCATTTTACTTAAAACAGACACTCATGCCAAATTAAATATCCTCTAGTATAATTTTCGAGCGATTTCATACTAAAGTATAGAGCCTGTCTCACAACTCTTTATGAAGTCCGGTTATCTTTAAATGTCCAATTATCTATGATTCCCTCTCTATTTCTTACTACGTAACCGACAGAGACGAAATCTTAGATAACCGAAACTTAAAATATCAGGGTCTTAACTTCCATGCTGGTCTGGGAGCAAAAAAAACATAGAATGTACCAGTTGCTTCTTTTCGCGCGCAAATAGTAATAGCCCATCGAGAGACTGGGCTAAAATCATATGAATCATGTAATAGGCGATGCGGCTAGCAACCCAACACTATTTTGATTCCACTTGCCATCTATACGCCCACAATCTTGCTAAACGTGGCCTACAGGCCTACCTTAGGCTCTGTCTATCCCGTAAGGGATAAAGACGTGATTTGTGATTTGTGATTTTTGACTGAGAGTGGTGAAGCAAACCCTAAAACTTGCGACATCTTTCCAATAATTGGCATTGTTCATTTTTTTTAGTATGCTCCAATTCGAAAACCATTTCGAAGAAAACCATCAATTATCCGATTTATCTTTTCCGATTTCAAAAATACTTTATGATTTCAGATATTTTTGTAAAAGTACTTTGAACCTTTGTTTGACCGAACGACCGGGTTTTTAGACAGAATCCAGCATCGAATGTTTGCCACAAAAATGAAAAAAAAAGTTTGGCTACGGCAACTGTCATGTGTCACTGTCAAATCTACAAAACCATAGACAAAGCCGTTTTTTTTATAGCCAGCCGAACGAAGGCGATTGGGATTCTGTCTAAATTCACGAATTATCAAACAGCGAAAAAATATTTATTATTAATTAACAAAGCTACGTAAAAGCATAATATTCAAATTACTTGCTTGAAATAGTCCATTTTATCAAATAAAGGTGTTAAAAGCACAGCTTAAAAAAAATTAACAACGCCAATTCGGCTAAGAAGGAACATAGCAATGACAGCGCTTTACAATAGCCCAGTTTCTTTGTTTTTGGCCTGGCGTTTCCATTTAACATAATATATTATTATACTTGAATACTATCAACATGGCAGACCGGAGTGATACTCTCGCTATCTTTTAATTCCACTAAGCGCCTGACTCTATCAGTTAGCGTCGATCTGTCGAATTTTGCGTGTACAGGATACAATTAATTGCTATGCAAATCTTGTAGGCCAGCTCCGATACCAGCTTTGAACCTCTCAGCTGTGCAGTGGATATCGGCCTTCCTGAATGCCTTGACTATACCGACCATGAACCAAATCAAGGTTCAAACCTCCGCTCCGGCCACTGTCGAACATGTCATTGATATTATCAACAAATACAGGGTAAGTACCAGACTCATACCACCAGGGTACCAAGGTAACTAGTAGAATGCACCCGTTGCTTCTCTTCCCGCGCTGATGGTAAGAACCCATCAAAGAAATCGGAAAAAACAAGTAGAAAAATCAAATAGAATTGGCGATGCGGCTAACAACCCATCAGTATTTTGATTCTCCTTTCCACATACACGAACACAATAATACTAAACGTGACTTTTAGGTCTTGATTCCTTTAGCTCTGTCTATCCCGTAAGGGATAAAGACGTGATTGATGTATACATACGCTACCGCATCGCCTATAACATGATTCTTAAGATTTTCGCACATTCCCTCGATGGGCTTTTATCATGTGAGCGGGAAGAGAAGCAACTGGTACATTCTACGTTTTTTCTTTACTCCCAGACCAGCATGAATGTTTATAAGCCGCATAAACATGATTTTTTTAAATAAGTTCAATTGTTTTTTCAGCCAACAACAACAATGACCACTCCATCGATATTGTATCGCATCCTGAAGGACGAGAAGCCGTGTGACCTGTCTTGCTTCAACAGCGTCTTCCTCGGCGGTGCCAGCATATACCGAAGTTTTCTTCTCGACCTGAAGTTAAGTGATATTCAATCAATTACGAAAAAATAAACGTAAGCACATGGGCTGTATTATCACATGAAGAGCCCGTTGCAACTGTTATACCTACTGTTGCAATTTACATTTATACGATCGAAAAGCGTAGTGGATAGAGAACCTGTAGGACGTAATACTTGTGTTCACCCACGGCGTCGCCAGCTGATGCATGGGGAGGGGGGGGGGGAGGCTATGTGCATCCGCGGCACACGACATCAGTCGCTAAGACAACTTTTCGGGTCCAGCCACGGAACGCAACAAACCCCATACTAATCTTCAATGTACCTACCTTCTTCGATTGCTCAATAAATATAATATCTTGCAGCATGCGGTACCTATATTTGTTTGATTCTCTAGGGGAAAGAGAATGATGCCCTAGTCTAGCTGCTCACCTTTCATTCCGTCGTTTTAGGACATCAAACGTTATATTTCTTGCTTAGAAACTCATTTATTCTGTTACCGTTTTCAGGCTGCCCTTCGTCCTGACGCGTTCGTGATCGAGGCCTACGGCCAGACGGAGTGTCTTGGCATGGCACTGTATCCCGCACCCGAAGGTCCGCTTGGCAACTGTGGAAAAGAAATGCCTCTGGTCGCGGTCAAGGTAATGAAATACCGGGTCTCGTGTCCCATATTTTATTACATATATCATGCGTCATCATAATCTAAATTCTTAAATCAATGTTAAATATTCCTTTATTTATTGTGCTCTTTATTTATTTATTTTATGTAGTACTAGCTTCTGCCCGCGACTTCGTCTGCGTAGAATTATACATAAAAACCTTCCTCTTGAATCACTCTATCTATTAAAAAAAACCGCATCAAAATCCGTTGTGTAGTTTTGAAGATATAAGCATACAAAGGGACATAGGGACATAGGGACATGGGGACAGAGAAAGCGACTTTGTTTTATACTATGTAGTGATGATATTTTATTGATATAAATTATAGGTAGTATAAAGTAGTTTATTGACTGGTAGGTTTTAGGAATTTATGTATTCGGTATAGTTATGTATAGTGACTCTCAGTGTTTGTCAATTGTATTTGTCTTGTTTATTTTGCACAATAAAGAGTTAACATACATACATAATTATAATATACACACATAAATCGCGTCTTTATTCCTTACCGGGTAGATAGCCTAAGGTAACAAGACTTAAATGCCACGTTTAGCATGATTGGAATAATAGACTACAGGCCCACGTACAAAAAATGTGGGTCATATGAACCACCATGGTGACGTATATAGGTCGATATAAGAGCATTAAGATTCAGCACTATGCCGTCACTTGTAAGCTGTCCAACTGGGTGCTGGTGAGAATTCAAAAGTGCAACCCTCGATTTTTTCCCCTTGTCGCATGATTTTTGTACGGCGTTGCGGAATAATGGATTAGAAGCTGTATTGAAACAGTATGAAACTGATGCCTGATGATCTTATTATTTTATGCTCTTATATCGTCCTATATACGTCACCTGGTGGTTCATATGACCCACATTTTTTGTACGTGGGCCTGTAGTCTATAACGGTAAAAACAATATATATAAAATGATTCCTGATATTTTCTCGTATTTCCTCGATGGGCTTTTACTTGCACGGGAAGCGAAGTAGCTGGTACATACATTCATTCATATATCAAGTCTTTATCCCTTACGGGGTAGACAGAGCCTAAAGTAACAAAATCTTAAGGCCACGTTTACTGCTAAACTAGCAATGAACTGAAGCAACTGCAGCCAGCTAGCAGGGAAGTAGCTGGTACAATCTATGTTTTTCCTTTGCTCCCAGACCAGCATGCAGTATTGTTCATCATGACACATGGATTTTTCTGGAGTTTTGGTATTATTGTCACATTGGACAGTAGTAGATTAGGTAAGGTTAGTCCATTCGGTCCATTCTAAAAAATACTTACGGTTTCAGAAATAGAACTTAGTATTTTGTGAATTCAAATGCATCTTGTTTTTAGCTGGTGGACCCTGTTTCTGGAGAGACTGTAACGGAACCCGATGTACCTGGGGAGCTCTGGACCATAGGACCTTCCTTTTCTGTAAGTGCATTGCAAGTTTTTTACTACCAAATCTCCTATCTCCTATCTCGCCCCCTAGCGTCAACTACGAGCCGTGGAAGCCACGTAAATTCACCTTCTTCTCGTAGCACGAACTAACTGCACCCAAAAACTAAAAGCTTTCCGAATTAGAAGCCCGTTTGATTTTATATGATTTTAAATAAGGTTGATTTGTCCATTAAAGGATATTCAGATCAGCTTGAGGTTTAATTCTACTTCCATTATGTCCGTATGAGACAAGCATCAATTGGCATTGTTCATTTTCTTTAAGCTGTGCTTTTAACACCTTTATTTGATAAAATGGACTATTTCAAGCAACTAATTTGAATATTATGCTTTTACGTAGCTTTGTTAATTAATAATAAATATTTTTTCGCTGTTTGATAATTCGTGAATTTAGACAGAATCCCAATCGCCTTCGTTCGGCGGGCTATACAAAAAAACGGCTTTGTCTATGGTTTTGTTAGATTTGACAGTGACACGTGACAGTTGCCACAGCCAAACTTTTTTTTTTCATTTTTGTGGCAAACATTCGATTCGATTCTGTCTAAAAACCCGGTCGTTCGGTCAAACAAAGGTTCAAAGTACTTTTACAAAAATATCTGCAATCATAAAGTATTTTTGAAATCGGACAAGATAAATCGGATAATTGATGGTTTTCCTCGAAATGGTTTTCGAATTGGAGCATACTAAAAAAAATGAACAATGCCAATTCTATAGACAAAATGGGATGTAAATTTTACCGAAAAAATGTTGTTTTTTCATTTAGGAGTACTACAATAATCCGGAGGAGACGGCAAAGGCTTTTTCTGAAGACGGCTGGTACAAGACAGGAGACTTGTTGCGGAGGGACGAAAACGGCTTCTATTACTTCGTAGAAAGGTTAAAAATGCTCATCAAGTTTCGCTCATACCACGTGAGTTTTGGTTTCGTTTTTATTTTTTTATGTCTAGTATAAGCATTTGACACAAAGGTCCCGGTTGCTACCGTTGTGGAAACTTTGACAGCGCCTCCAGAAGCATGTAACGGTTACTGTTCCTATAATATTTTGTCACTTTAAAGTGTATTCATTCGAGAAGTGTGTTAGGTACTGCGGTACTTACATTTAGCTCTGTCACGGTCAAGTAGTCGTTCAAAGCACTTAAATATAAGAAACTCACCCATTATTATCAATTAAACTGGTCTGAAGTCACCACAGAACAAAGAAAACGTAGAAGTGCGATAAGTCACATTCGCTAGAGAAAACGGTGTCGGCAATCTCTCACATCGACAGTTTACTCCTACAATGAAATTAATCTTAGCAATCATGTAATAAGTTCTGAATGGGTAGCTCATGTAATTTGAACTTTCCATCCACAGCATATTGCTAAAGGTCCATTGTACAAAATAGATAAACACCATCTAGCATGAAGAAACCAAAAGATAACAGTCTGAACATGTCAGTTGTTTAAAATAATAGTTTTGCTATTGCACAATGATGTCGTTAAAATAAGTGCGTTGCATAATGAACTCTGCTGAATGGAATTTAAATTTAAGTGATTGGAATCCAAACTGATGCCAGCGGAACATTCGAGAAAATCGGATTCTGGCGGAATAATTCTGTTACTCGAACTGATTGACGTTTATATATGCGATTTGCGCATAAGGGCGGCACGCGTGTCTCGTTCACATACCACTTCTACATTTTCTTTTTTCTATGGAAATTACCTACTAACATCAATTATCGTCCGCAAAGTCATCCGATAAATTTGAAGTAACCCAGCATCCTCAACTCACTAGGTGGTCCCGTTGGAGTTAGAGGAGGTGATACTGAAGCATGAAGGAGTCCGCGATGTGTGTGTGACCAGCATCCCGAATGAAGTTGACGGCGAGTGGCCGGTGGCGGTCGTCGCGAGGACGGCAGGAGCGACCATCACTGCTCAAGAGATCAAGGATATTGTTGCAAGTCAGTGTAATTTCATACACTTACGGTTGCTGTACACATCGGACCAAAGTAGTGGGCCAGCACGTTGGGCCTGCTTGGCTGTATGTTGGTAGTTGGCGCCAACACTGGCTGGGAAACCAAATGGAGTCTGTTTTTCGTGCGCACATCAAGGGATTTTGGTGCGCTTCGCAACCAGTGTTTACCATTAGAAAATTTTGTAGAAGTTGTGGGGAACGGCGGGCTTTTTGCTGGAAACAGCATGCCATACTTAGTGTAGTCGATTTAGTAGTGCCAAATATGAAACTTTCAAACTTTGAACCACATTTTAGAAACTCAGTCGTGATTAATTTTTTCCTATAAGGCGGGCTAAGTCCCCTCAAGCCCTACGGTTTTTGTTTAAATATTACGAACGAACATTATCATGCTGTACTTAGCCTTTAGGTCCTGTTACATTAGGATCTGCGTACCCCTTCCCGGCCCCGCCCCCCTCTTGGCGCAGGAGCCCCGGCACATAGGCTGGGGCGGCCGGTGGGCATACGCGGTGACACCCTAATGCTCCCGCGGCACCCCCGAATGGCAGTGAGGGAATACCGGTGGGTTTTTAGTGGGTATGCCTCCCCGCTTTCTTCCACTCAGGAGGGGGCCGGGGAGGAGAGCCCCACATAACACATGGGAACATTGTTATATCTACTTATTCTTTGCAAATAAATATATTCTATATATTCTATTCTATTCTATTCTATAACTTCGTATGCGTAACGCATTTTCCCATCGCAAAAAAAAAGATCTCTATACCCCGTAAGGGATAAATACGTGATCCCTTATGTAGGTATGTATGTATATCTGTATGTGTTAACTGGCTCTTGTAGCCATGTAACCTCACATTTAAATCTGTTTTCATTGTTCTTTACAGATACTCTATCAGAGCATAAACAGCTGCGAGGCGGTGTACTTTTTGTCGACGATCTACCAATGACTTCGACAGGGAAGATTGCTAGAGGCAAAGTACGACAAATAGTGAAAAATGGTGCATTAGAATAGAATAGACGTTGCTGAGCTTGTGTTAAAGAACATGAAATGGCTAGTGACTGAAAATTTCATGCTGGGTAGCCAAGTGGATAAACAACCTGACTACGAAGTTTGAGGTCCCTGGGTCGCCGGTCAGGACAGATTTATGTGTGATGTGATCTTTTTTTTTTTTTATTACAAACTGACCAGTGATTGACCTCTATCTCACTTGGTGGAAGGTGCAGATGAGGACAAAGGTGTAACTCACTGGTTCAGTAATAGCCTATTCACTCTAGCCTTGAAGAGCCCTAGGTTGTATCTGTCCGGAAATACAGACGATGGGAGCGAATTCCATTCCCTAGCAGTTCGCATTAGGAAGGATGAAGCAAACCGCCTCGTGCGGGCCAATGGTATGTTGACAACAAATGGGTGAAAACGCTCCCCCCGCCTGGAAGGTCCGTTGGCGAAACGGATCTAATGTTTTTTTTTATGTTTTTAATGGTTAATATTGTATTTAGGTATATTTTATCTGTTGCCCATACATTAAGCTTCTTTTAGTTTGGGATTAGGTCAATTAATGTAAAACTATTCTGTATTTTTTATTGATCTACTGCCTTGGGTAGTATTTCAATTGAACGTATTTGAAAGATAAATAAGTATTTAGTAATTTAATTACAGATATGTCATTTTTCTGTTTCATTCAGTCGTTTTATTTTGTAATTTTAAGCTCTATTTTTATTTGGTATGTTATGTTGAGACAGTTGTTAGTGGCATCAAGATTTTTTTTACTGTATAATCCTATTTTAGTTGAGTTTCCTAACAGGGGGGTTTCCCCGACTTTTTTTCAGGGGATAAATTGCAATAATAGTAGAAGCTACCAAAATCTATTGAACACTTGAGAAAGACTGACGCAGAGCTCTTAAAGGTCATAAGAATTCTTACCCCTCTCATATTAATTCTGTTTTAAAATAAATAAAAATAATGATAACCTAAAAAATTACATTTTCAACCGCCGACGCAAAAAGAGGGGTGTTATATGTTTGACGTCGATGTCTGTGTGCGTGTGTGCATTATTGTTGTCGTAGCTAGTTTCCTTGCGGTGGTTCTTAGCCATGTTTGGTAAAAGTTGGTTCAGCAGTTTTTATGTTTTAATTTTTTTTAATTTATGGTTATCATCTTGACATCTCTACATGACATCCGCTAAATAAACGTTCCCACTCATTGACACCATAAGAATACCTATTTTATGCAACAGTTGTATAAGAGGGGTCTAAAAAGGCGAGTGGTGTGGATTACGATGTGAGCGTAGCGAACATCGTAAGAAAAGATACCACGAGCTTTTTTGACTTAGTTATACAACGTTGCATACAATACTTTTTCTACGTTTTTTTTTAAATTATCATCATCATCGTCGTCATCAACAGCTGAAAGGTGTGCACCGTTGGCCCGGGGCCTATGGACTGTAAATAAAATATAAATAATACCTACCAAATAAAACATTAATAATGTCAAATTCGGGCTCAGAGCCACCAAATTAGCCGAAAATGACACTAATCACCATTTTTGTATCAAAGTGTCAAAATGTCATCCACCATCTTGGATTCATAAATTTTTGCCAAATTCGTGCTCAGAGCCACCAAATTACCCGAAAACGGTACCCATCAACATTTTTGTGTAAAAAGTGTCAGAATGTCATCCGACATCTTAGATCCAAAAAATTATGCCAAATTTTAACTCAGAGCCTCAGAACAATAACTAAAGCATAGAACCCGGACTAAAATAAAAACTAATTATTATAGTGCGTTGCTTCTTATTCCAGTGCACTAAAACAATAAGTTAAAAAGAGACAAAGATGCTATTCACGAGACAGTCGTCTGTCTGTTCCGTACCAGGGTAATCTATACAAAGCGCTTTAAACTATACATATATATATTTCACTAGTGTAGGGAACAAACCGTCATTGATTAGTCTTCAATCGATATTTTTTATGGGCATCGGGACGGTCGTGGATATTAATACATATTAAACGGATATCATTATAATGAAAAAAAGCTATTATGAAAATCGGCCAAGTGCGAGTCGGACTCGCGCACCGAGGATTCCGTTTCACCGTACAACAAAAACACATTTTTGTCCGTTCGTATTTGAATTGGTTGGTAACAAAACAACGGCAAAAAATCACGTTTGTTGTATGGGACCCGATAAATATTAATTTTATTTTGATTTAATTATCTATTTTTAAAGTGAATATGAAACTGAATATTTCAAGCGTCTACCTGTTGCCGCTATTGATATCGAACAAATATCGCAAAAAAAAAAACGTTTGTGGTATGGGAGCCCCCCTTAAATATTCATTTTATTGTTTTTAGTATTTTTTGCTATAGCGGCAACAGAAATACATCATCTGTGAAACTTTCAACTGTCGAGCTATCACGGCTCATGAACAACCTGTTGATAGACGGACAGCAAAGTCTTAGTAATAGGGTCCCGTTTTTACCTTTTGGATACGGAACCCTAAAAAAAGAACATTTATGCATACCTATAGATTAGTAAAAACTTGCCAAGTCAAAAAAAGTGAAATAATAAAGTTATGGCCAAAGAAAGGGAACAATATGGAACAATAATGGAGTCGGAAAACTGAAAGAATTAAACATATTTAATTATATCTCTATATTTACATTTAATATCGATTGACAGTTTAGTCGATATCACAGGCACATCACTAAGATAACCTATACTGTTTTCATATTTTCTTTAAAATAATATGTAAATAGGGATATCTTTGACAAACAGAATTCAATAATGGTGTTATTTTATAGAACACACTCAATATATTTTAATGCGACCCTGAAGCTGATTAAAATCACTTAACGATGATAACTTATAAACACATTATCATTTTGTTTTCTGGACGCATTAGATTTACATCCTGGCACTGCACAAGACATTTTCTAGTTTCACTAAGTAATTTGCTTTACCAATATTCGTTATTTAATCAATTTTTAACAATAATAAACAAAAAATTCTCCAACAGTTCTTCTTCTTATTCTTTTATTTGTGGCGTATCAAGTCGTTATAGCGACGACAACTTCGCCAATGTCAATGTAATTTTTTTTATTAAAAAATCTTGTGACAAAATGTCGGCAACGTTGTACGGTAATGGTCAAAGACCCCCCCCCCCCCCCCCCCCCCCCGTCGGGCTCTTAGCCATCGGTCAATGATATCCCTCAGAAACTGCCAGGAAATCATTAGCCGTTGCCCAGGGCGCACCGGACCAAGCACTGCTCTTCCCCCCGGACGGATCCAAAAACGAACCGCAGCTCTTAATCACACGTGGAGGTAACCCGACTTGCACCCCTCTCCAACAGTTGTCCGTCATTTACGCGTCCGAAGCACAATAAGCACATACAGACAAGTTAAGTTGACACTCAACACAAGTCATTGGGCTAAGAAATCTGACTCTTGAAATCGGCATCATATATCGGTACCAAGTGACGTAAAGGAACCAAGTTTGACGTTTGGACTGGTTACAAGGCAGAAAAGTAAGAAAAAACTGACAAGTTTGTTCTCTTTTTAACTTATCGTTTCAGTACACTGGAATAAGAAGCAACGCACTATAATAATTAGTTTTTATTTTAGTCCGGGTTCTATGCTTTAGTTATTGTTCTGAGCTCAGAGCCAACAAATTACCCGAAAACTGCACCAATCACCATTTTCGTTTCAAATGTCAAATTATGTCAGCCATCTTGGATCCTAAGCATTAGGTTATTGTCAAATTGAAATATACTGAAATATTGAAATATTTTATCGTGTTTCTTTTCTAAATAAGTACCTAGAGGAGTAGAAAAACGAATTAACCAAATAGAGTGGTACGTTATACGAGCCGAGTTATTTGTCTATAGAAAAGAAACCTTAATAACAGTTTTTATTACAATCAAGTGAGTTTCGTTCACTATGCATCGCGACGACGAAACATTAACAGAACTGTCCATATCGATCTGATATTGCTGCTTGCCCAACCCCAGTATCCTTTTGCGGGTTAGACCTTTGGCGGGCCAATCAGAGTGCAGTAATCGCAACACTAGCTTGGCTATTACGACCTAGAATGTTCCATTCTATTTGGTTATTACTTAATTGCCGCATTCCCGTGTCATTAGTTTGACGTGGTGGTAGTCCGATCTTGACGCAAATTGCCGCAAACGAAGTATCTGTTGGGGAATTATAAGATATACATCTTACTTACTTTGCAAAAATAGATTGTTATCTTTAGCATCCATTTTGCTTTACGTCGTTTTTAATCTAGCGATCGTATCGTGTTTATTATTTGTCTATAAATTTAACAATCTATTTTGTACCACGCTACGTCCATTGAGATTAAAGACTATCATTACCTAACAGTTCCTTCATGCTGGTCTGGGAGTAAAGAAAAAACGTAGAATGTACCAGTTGCTTCTCTTCCCGCGCAGATGGTAAAAGCCCATCGAGGGAATGGGCGAAAATCTTAGGAATCATGGTTATAGGCGATGCGGCTAGCAACCCATCACTATTTTGATTCGCCTTTCCACCTGTACGCCCACAATCATGCTAGGCGTGGCCTTGAGGTTTTGTTACCTTAGGCTCGGTCTGCCTCGTAGGGGATGAAAACGTGATATGTTTGTATGTATGTATTACCTAACAGACATATTTTTATTTTATGTATGTGCGATTATTTTCCTGTGAATACAATACAATATAGACCCTAATAACCTTTGGCTAGAAGGTGCCCTTCCCTTCTTAAAATCAGGAGGTTCTCAATGGGGGCTATCGCGTGTGAATTTGCCGGCGCTAGTGTCGCGTGAGGTCCAATAAAATTCACATTTCACTGGTTTTCGCAGGCTTCGTGACATAAATCCACAGAGCAAAAACAAAGAGGAGCTGGCCTAAGCAACTGTGCACTGTGATTTTCAACTAGGTCCTGACGTCATCATTGTGGGCGGGGCTTAGTTAGTATGTTGTCAGCGTTCGTCAGGTGCACATGTAACTGCATAAATCGATCTAGCAACTAGCTTTCATTGTTAGGAAACGTACCTACCAAAAAAAAAACGGAGCAAAGCCATCCAGGTGCTAATAATTAAACGTTACAATAAATAGAAACTATTATATAGGTAATGTACTCCTCTTAGTTATTTTTAATCACCAATTTCAGTTTATTGTTGAATTAAAAAAAAACTGATTTTTTACACTTGGTGGCTATTACTATTACACTATATTATTACGCTATTTGTATTTTTATTTTGTATATTATTTTATATTTGTGTGTCTTGCAAAAAGGAATAAATGTCTTCTTTCTTTTTTTCTTTCTTTCTTTCTTTATTTGTGTCAGTAGTAATGTGAATTGTGTTTTTCACTCAGCAGCAAAGTTATTAACCAACTTTCTTCCGCCCGCGACTTCGTCCGCGTAGAATAAGATCGATGAACTGATGTTGATAGTTATATTCTGCAATAATGATTGACGTTGCGACTCTAGGCTTGTGAAAGAGTAACAAACATCCATCCATTCATACTTTGAAACTTTCGCGTTTATAATATTAGTAGGATTAGTAGGAAGTATGCGTCTCGTGCCTTGAAACCTTTCTTCTTTTGAATCACTCGCTTTGCTTCCCTCTGGATGTTGTTACTTTGCGACTATTTCTTAATATTTTTACGTTCTTCCGTCCAGTTTTTAGTGCCGCTAAGAACACATAAAAGCAAAGAGTATGTTTTGATACTTAACGGAAAAGTTATCAGTATAATCCCATTATTAATAGTCTCTAATCAGGCAATTCATTATTGATAATTAAGTCACCTCAAGACCACCCACCACGCGACGATTAACAAATAAAAGCAGGTGGACGAATACTTTCGTCGGTTTAACTTAGTTAGCTTTAACTCAACTGACACTCTTGAAAGCCGCCGCGATTTTTAACAGAATTTATTCTATTTCAATTTACCTACATAGTAAACGTAGAGACAGCTGAGACTATCAATAAGTTTCGTGGTGATTTACCGATTTAAACATTAATTATATAACTTAAATAATTAATACGCGAAAAGAAAATGCAGCACGAACAGAATATTAAGACCGCGGCGGAAGTTTCCAATGATTGCTATCACCTGGGAAACTTCTTTATGGATTACATGAACCAGTCTAAAGAAGACCATATTTGGCAGGTACGAGTTCAGAACAAATCTATAGTATTTTATGCAACAGTTGTATTAGAGGGGTCAAAAAAGGCGAGTATTGTGGGTTACGATGTGAGCGTAGCTAATAGAAATTAGTACGTTCTCCGAAAATGAAGAAGTCCGGTGTTCCAGTCTTCACGCCATGAAATTCTCGTAGGCTTTATTTATCATTGCCGAGATTTTCTAGGCAACAAATTTTCCATCACTTCCTGGGCCGCCGCGGATATTTCATTCGGTGTTGATTTAATTTTTTTCTATCCAAGTTCTCAGCCAAGCTTTTTATGATACGTTACAAAACTGAAAGCGTCAAAGACGAGACTAAATTGTGAAAACAAACTGTAAATGCTAAATCTTTGTAGGGCAGGTAGGACATCTTTGAAAAGTTTTCTTACGAAGACGGTCGTGGCTGGACCACCACAATTTCACTACCTACCAGATATAATAATATGCCAAATTTCATTAAAAGAACTTAAAGCATCAAACTAAATTACAAATACTGACCCGAAAGTTCAAGAAACACACAAATGTTGTACTGTATCCAGATCGACGCAGCAACTGGGGAGACGGAAACCAAGCTGTCAGTGAAGTCTCGCTCCATCCGGCTGGCGCGATGCCTCAGGAACGCTGGTCTGCAGCCAGGAGACGTGCTCGTGGTGTCGGGGAGGAACCACCTGGATGTGCACATCCCCTTCTACGCAGCGTTCATGAATGGATTACCTTTGGCTGGAGTAGATCCTTTGTACAAATATGGTAAGTGATTAAACTCATTATAATTTTTCCATGCTGTTTCTTCCCATCCTGCGCAGATTGCTAATGCGCCATCCAGATCATGGGCAAAAATCTAAGGAATGGTGTTATCGGCAATGCGGCTAGCGACCCATCACCATCTATACGTCCATAATCACACAAAGCGTGGCCTTTTGGTCTTGTTACCATTGACTCTGTCTATCCCGTATGTAATAAAGACATGTAATATGTAGGTATATGTGAATAATAATAACTATGATCATGATCAGTTATAACTGAAAATAAACCCTTTTCCTTCCTGCAGAGGAGGTAAAGCTGCTGTTCAACACAACAAAACCAAAGATGGCCTTCTGCGAAGTAGAAAACTACGCTGACTTCATCAAAGCCGCAGAAGACCTCGGCTTAAGCATGAAAATAGTCACATTTGGTGACAGTGATCATTCTTTTGTCAAGTTTATGGAAAAGTACGACGACAACGCACCGGAAGACAAGTTCAAGTAAGACAATCTAGCAATAGTAGAATGAAGTGTTATGGTTTGTAACTAGAAACGCGATTAAATCCCCAGTGGTCTAGTTGTGTCATTGTTTGGTTAAATGTAGCATTCAAGAGCCCCATAATAAAATATTATGATCCAATATTTTTTTAGTCTAACGTGACTACTGCTCTGTCAAATGATCGATTGGTCTAAAACTTCTGCAGCGCGTTTTGACGTTGCACATGGCGGGCGAGTACCTACGACCGCTTCCAAACATTTACGAGCACAGCATATAGACGCTGCTGGCGACGAACCGCTGCCCAATGCGGTTGAGAATGACCGAAGGTTTATGCTTTTGACGGTCATGTCGCCATTCAAGATACAAAGGTTCCATGAACAAGACCCTGAAAATGAAATTTTTTAACGAAATCTTGTTACAGAGTAGCAACATTCGACATCGACAAGATATACGCCTGGCTGATCAGCACAAGTGGAACTACTGGTCTACCTAAAGTGGCTGCTTTCAAGCACCAAGAAGTGGTTAAGGTTCTGCGCTTATACACGCTGTTGAAGGAGAAGTAAGTTTTTATTAGAGTATTGCTTGTTGATGGACTCTACCTATTATTATATTAAGGAAACTCTGAATATATGTGCATACTGTAAGACTTTATTTTATTAAGTGACAATGTCTATTTGTAAACAAGGACTGTTGCTACGCCACAAACCATAGACTTTAACACTTTCCCTCACTTAACTGAAACTGAATCAGGCGCACAGAACTACATACACACACATAGAATCGTTCTTGAGACTTCTTACTCGTTGAACTACTTGTCAGCTTATTGCCCCGACTCTTATTTGCAGCTTTCCCTTTTTCAGCAGTCTCTAAAGTCTCTTACTTATTCTTTACACTTTAAGGGTTTGCTTTGCAACTTTCCCTCTCTAAATAGTTTCTCTGTCGCTTTATTTAGCGTTTACTATTTAAGGACAAATTTCTTGATTTTATACAGAGATTTATGTAGGGTGATGTTTTACCATAATCGTCGAATTCTATGTGCTGGATACTTTTGAAAGAAGATCGGTCACGCAAGCCGCATCATTCGTCTTGAATCTCATCTAAGCAGTCGTGAAAGTTATCCTCGTCTTCATTTTCTCCCTCTAATTCGGTCGATTCTGCTTTATTTTCCTGTAATGGAATAAAACCATCGCTTACCACGACAATATCTCCCTCTGGTCCAATAGGATTTTCATGATCTTTCCGAGGCTCTACTCGTTCTGATGGATTTATGTATTTTTTGCCCGCAAGTTCTTCTGCTGTGTCTTTAAGTGTAGTCTTGCTATCTTGTGACAAATTTAAATCGAATTCGTTCGTAATTGCATCATTTTCTACAGCTTTAGACGTCAGAGGTGACTCCTCAAAAATTACATTTCGCGATCGAACAAGACGACTCTTTATGCCGTCGGTAATCCATACACGATAGCCTTCCTCATCATATCCAATAAGGAACCCCTTAATGTCCTTCTTATCCATTTTTTTACGCATCTGTTTAGGGACATGCACAACACATCTGCTCCCTATTACACGAAAGTGCTGCTTGTTTGGCTCTTCTCCATACCAAACCTCGTATGGGCTCTTGCCTTCGGCTCTCGATGTGTCTGTTCTGTTCAGTACATAAGCCAAGGTATTCGTCAACTCTGCCCATAGTTCTGGCGGAAGTGGTTCTTGCGCATTCATAAGTGACCTTGCAGTTTTGATGAGAGTTATGTTTTCTTGCTCACTGCACCCATTCTGTTCTTGGGTGTAAGGCATTAGCTTTCGTCTAATACCGTGCTTCTTTAAAATATTCGTAATAAATGTACTATCGAAATCTCCTCCACTTTCAATTACCATGGTTTTAATGACATGACCTTGAGCTTCGGCTGCCTGAATCATGACTTCAAGTTTATCCGTAACTTCATCTCCACGCCTCATAAAATAAACCATGCGATAATTAGAGTAGTCATCTTTGAAAAGTACGTAATATTTGAACTTTGAATGGCTTTGCTCGAATGGTCCACATACTTCAGTGTGGATAACTTCTCCAGGTTTCTTAGCTCTCGTTTCTGCACTGACGAACTTCAACCTGTGAGCTTTTCCATTGACGTAGCCTTCACGCGAATTTTTATCTAAAGCTATAAATAACTCTCTCTTACTAACTGACTTCACTTGCCTCTCTTTATGATGTGCAAGCCCTTCTTTATATGCTTCTTCTGCAGCTGAAGCCATGTATACTTCTACTGGTTTAGATGGTAGTACATTTCGAACTTCTAACTTGTACAAACCACCACTGCGACTTCTACATCCTGTCAAGAAAACATCTCTGTTGATGCTCATCTCACACACATCCTTTTTCGATTTAAATACTATATTTGGATTGCTGTCGTGGGCCGCTAGTACAGAAAAGAGGTTTTTCTTGATCTCAGGAACATACCACACATCCCTTAGGGTGATCTTATTCGTCTTAGACTGTATGATAATATCTCCTTTACCTTTGGCACATATGGTGTACCCATCTGCAGTAGTGACAAAATGAGACTTATCGAATCGTTTAAAGGATTTGAAAAGATCATACCTATTCGTGATGTGGCTAGTTGCTCCGTTATCGACAAACCAACTCTCTTCGTCGCACTCAATCCCAAATACTTGTGTATTATTTGTGTCTAGAGACAACAAAATCATGTTTGCTCCTTCGGTAGTTGCAGATTTTGACGAATTACTCTTAGGTGGTTTCCCATCTCGTATCCACTTCGGACAGTCTCGTACGCGATGTCCAACCTCATAGCAGTAATTGCACTTCAAAAGTCTATCTTTCAACTTCTTGCTCTTATTACTAGTGCTTGCGCATAGTACTTCTTCCCCATGTACTACCTGCTTACTAGATAAAGCTCTCTCAAAAGCACATAGGTGGCTGGTCAGATTCTCTACAGTCCTCTCAGTTTTAGACATTAACAGCCAACTGCTTCTAAATGCAAAGTATTCCTCGCTGAGTGTATCTAAGATCTTGCATACAAGTAGCAATTCTGGCAATACTGTGTTATCATCCGTAGTGATTTCTTGGTTTAAATCATTCCAAATGTTCTTAAGTTTTGACATGTGAGTTGCCATATCGTCAGCTGGATCTCGTTTTGCTCCAAAGAATTTCATGCATAGATTATAGGACTTATCTTCGCTACTGCCGTCAAACAGCCTGTGTAGCTCCAGCCAGACCTCTCGAGCCGTATTAAATCTCATTACCTTCTTTAAGGTCTCGTCGCTCATAGTTGACGTAAGTATGAGCAGAGCCGAACTGTCTGCTTTTATATACTTCTGTAAATTCAACTCATGTGCGGCCATTACAGCGTCACCTGCACCTTCTAGGATTGGCTTGGTCATTGTTCCCTCTATTACGTCCACTGCACCGGGTGTGCCTCGCAACATAATCGAAACTTTATACCGCCACGTTTCCCAGTTACTTTTTCCTTCTAAGAGGCCAATCTGCACTTTTGCAGCAAATGACTCCATCTTTCACTCTATAAACCCATAACCTATTAGAGTATTGCTTGTTGATGGACTCTACCTATTATTATATTAAGGAAACTCTGAATATATGTGCATACTGTAAGACTTTATTTTATTAAGTGACAATGTCTATTTGTAAACAAGGACTGTTGCTACGCCACAAACCATAGACTTTAACAGTTTTTTCCTACTACATTACACTTCTTCCATGCTGCTCTGGGAGTAATGAAAAAACATAGAACGTACCAGTTGCTTCTCTTCCCGCGCAGATGGTAAAAGCACATCGAGGGTATGGACATAGGAATAATGTTACAGGCGATGCGACTAGCATCCCATGACTATTTTGATTCGCCTTTCCACCTATACGCCGTATACACTAAGACGTGATTTATGTGTGTATGTATGTATTACCTTTAGAGAGTGTCTGATCAATCTAGCCAAAACCACCTGCTAAAATATTTCAGAATATATCTAAGGCACCTTAATAATTGCTGTGACATCGTGACATTACTCTTATGTCAATTTTCAGAGAGATTAAACCTGCGCTGACTTTATCGAGTGTCCAGTGGGTATCCTCGTACCTGGCCTCGCTCAGCATGATCACGGCTAACCACATCAAGGTGCAGACTTCATCACCAGTCACCGTAGACCACGCTATTGACATCATCAACAAATACAGGGTAGGTGGTTAGTAATTCCATGCTGCATTTGTTTCATGGTCTGGGAGCAAAGAAGAATCTTAGAATGTACCAGACTCTGTACTCTTCCCGCGCAGATCGTAAGATCCCATCGAGAAAATGGACGAACCTATCACTATTTTAATTCCCCCGTCTATCTTTACACCCAATATTATGCTAAACGTGCCCCTAGGCTGTCTATATACCTCGTTAAGGATAAACATTTTTTTCCCTTTGTTACGGCGACATACTTTCAAATGAGTTTTTACAGTAATGTTCCCTGCCATTCTTATCTCCATATTTATTTTCGTAGATTATTATCTTGTGATGAAGTAATGTTGTAAGCAATGTGGTCAATCAATCATCCTCATAAATCAAAAATGATATTTCTACATCAATCTATTTGCATGATAATATTAATCATTTATAAAATCTTAAGTACACTAGATAATAAGTTTCCGTCGACGCACCATCAGCATAATTGTCACCATCATTAACTTCATGATATTGTTTGTTTGCAGCCCGTCGTTAGTACTGGAAGTCCTGCTCTGTTTACTGGGATAATAAACCATCCGAAGCATTGTGATCTGACATGCTTCAACAAAGTCGTCATGTACGGATTTGCTTCAAATCAGATCACCCTCAACTTGGTCAAAGTAAGTTGATTTTTTTTCTTGAAAGAAAGAAAGAAGACATTTATTCGTTTTTGCAAGACACACAAATATAAGAGCATCTCTTGATGATGATGATGATGATCCTTCCGACCGATTTCGGGCATGGCGACCACTTCGACTCCTGGTTAGTATGACGCTCATGCACCCGAAGATGGCTTATTATAGCCGATCTTAGCGGTGAAACCTCGCGCACAATGAATGCACGTGAGCATATCGTTGACATAATGGTAGCGAATGGCAACCGGCTGGCGAGACTTCAATTCATCGCGTTTAGCGTCGAGGTCAACTAAACGCTGCTCCTCGAACTCGCGAACCTTGTCCTGCACCAACCTGCGCCATTCAGGACGCTGTGCTGAATATCTTTTACGCAAATCGCAACGATGAAAACAAACGAGCGAATGGGTCACCTGATTGTCAGAGAGCACCAACGCTGATTAACCCATAATGGACATAATGTATAGTCTAAAAGCATGGATTATCGTGATACTGGTACGTCAATATAGGATCGTGGATTTTAAAAAAACGGTATTTGCTGCGATGCGCATCAATATTTTCGTGATATGGATCGCGATACGCGTGGATCACACGTTAATATTGACCGTCTTGAAAAGATTGTACTAATCTGTTCCCATCTTTTGCAAAACGTACCGTTTGGGAAATTATACTTTAAACTTGCTGCTTTGTTGGCTTTGCGCATAAAATTACTACCATAGCAAAGTGTCGTTTTAAACACAAAATTTGGCTAATAAATAAAATTAATAGGCACTCTTCGGTTTCAGTCCCGCATGCGCAAGGATGCGGTGGTGTGGAATCTGTTCGGGCAGACTGAATGCATCGGGTCCATATTTCTACCGGCACCAAATGGACCCGTCGGAAATATTGGAACATGTATAGAGTTGATAAAAACACAGGTAATTATTTTAAGTACTAGCGGATTGGAATTAACTCTTAGGAAAGATTTTTTTTTAAACTTGTCATTACCTGTATCGTTTTTTCGCGCCAGTTAAATAAAGATTGATTGTTTGGAAATAATAAAATATTACTGCCTTTTTGCAGCTTGTCGATTCTAAAACGGGAGAGGTGATCACAAAACCAAATCAAATAGGAGAATTGTGGACCAAGGGACCGAGGTTTGCGGTAAGTTAGAACGATTTATTGGTTTCCCTTAGGTACTCCTTTTCTTCACGTTTTTGTCCATGGACTTGGATATGGACCTCCTGTATCCGCATGGACCCCTTTTTCTCTCGCTTATCCGTCCGTCTCTATGTTTGTTGCTCTGTCCTATAATCCAGCTGCCAAACAGCAGTGCTTGCGCTGCTGTGTTACGGCGTGGAGAGTAAGGCATCCTAGCCCTCTAGGCTGGCAACGCATCTGCAATCCTCTAGCCATGCGAGTGTCCATGGTGATGCTTGCTTACGAGCATGTGATCCACTTTCTCGTTAGCCTTTCTTGTATAAAAAAAACAAAAAGCGCCTGTTTTTAATCTGTCTGCAATGCTCTTGCTTGATAATTATTTAGTAAATACATACTTCCAGGAGTATTACAACAATCCGGAGGCGACTGCTAAGGCGTTCACGGCTGACGGATGGTACAAGACCGGGGACCTCTTGTACAGGGATGAAAGTGGGTACCACTTCTTCGTGGAGCGGATGTCCAGCGCCTTCAGATATAAAAACTATTATGTAAGTTAACAAAATATTTTTGGGTACTTTATAGTTTGTAATTGTGTCGTACAGACACATCATTCAAACAGATGACGCTTGGTGACAAAAATTCGCATAGTAACAAGGTCACGTGACAGCTAGTAACAGATAGAAAAATTCGAAGGCTTACACACCTATGGGTGGTGTAGCGGTATATCACGCGTCACGGAGTGACGAGGATCCGGATTCGATTCCCGGCCATAGCTTTACTTTTCGGATTTTTCTGTGTTCTAACTTTCAGTGTCGTTAAGAAATTTACTGTATATCGCTTACTACTGTCGAGCATTTCTCTAAGATAAAGCTATAGATAAATCTGCTTCAAAACTAGTCAGCTCCGTAATTTTGGTACTAAATACTAAATCAGTTTAATAACCTACCTAACTGAAGTTTATATGTAAGAAAACTTTACGTTGCACACGAGACCAAAGTTTTTTAAATCTCGTGTCTTTGAATCTCTTGCTGCACTCAGGATTCTAATCTAGAATCCTTCGCTTGCTCGGGATTCAAAATTAAAACTCGCACCAAAACAACTTTACTCTCTTGTTGCACAAATAACTAGTTACCTATTATAATAATCTTATAAAATGACAGAGCAGAATTGAAATTTTGCGCACACTTAATGCTCCTAATGTTATGTATGACCTCCTATGTTATCAGGTGACTCGCATGGCAATTTTCTCCCTATCATATATATATTTAAAAAAAACTTTCACTTATTCCAGGTCATGCCCATGGAAATAGAGCTGGTGATCAGGGAACACCCAGGCGTGCTCGATGTCTGTGTCTTGGGCGTTCCACATCCAGACGATGGCAAACGAGCCGTCGCTGTCATCGTGAAGACCCCGGGCTTTAGAGTCTCAGAAGAAGAAATCAAGGATCTCGTTGCTGGTGTGTAACATTTTGGTGGTGAATTTCCTGCCGTAAATGAGGGAGATGCATTCACATACCTACCACCTTAGAACCCTGTCACAATTGTCAGGCCGCCGTCACTCGAGCAAGTGATATGTCACCTTATTGCGATTCTACGTGCGTGAATACTCTATACCTACACATCACGCGTCACTGTCTGTGGTTTTAAGATTCCAATAGCTCTTGCAAATTACGATGGCGTGTGAGCTTTATTTGTGTTAACACGTATCTGCATGCGTGCACCAGTATGCGTGAGACTCGTGAGAGCGAAATCGGACAAAGTCGGGTAAAGCATAAAAAAATAAAGATAAATTTTTACTATAGACCAACCGTTTAAATGAGTCCTCGCCCGCGCGGCACAGGCACGGGGTAGGACGACAAAGAGGACAGCGAGAGGTGCGGGCGGGTGCGCATGCCGCCCGCACCTCTCTCGGCCCCTTTTATCGTTCCACCGTGCGCCTCTGCACCGCGCGGGCGAGGACTCACTTTAGTGGTCGGTCTATAGTAAGACGCTATAAGACACGCACACTGACGCAGCGTGCAACTACGTTACACCACAAATAAGGCCCACTTGCCATCGTGAATTGCAAAAGCTATAATTGAGAACCTATTTCTACTAGTTTTAGATCTACATTGTGATGTCTGTTACGTCTGTCTGAAGGACAAATCAAAATCAAAAATGTTGATTTGGTTTTTTACATTTGCAACTTACAATCATATGGGTTGGAACCCCTTTAAGCATGAGAAATCAAAAACCAAGCAGGACCAAAACCAATTCTATCACTAACTTAAATACTTTAACTATGTGTGCAACGCGCTGACCGCGCGCGCGGGTGTGTGTGTGTGACAGATGGTCTGATTAATGAATGAATATCTTCTGCTGATTATTGATAAGTGCAATGCTTATGATTATGATCTATCTTTATCGTATGGTATTCTGGGCCTTCGGTATCGTTTTTTCCAGCTGCATTAAAATACTTATTAATATAAGATACTGGAATTCGTAGTTCTTGTTTAAGAACTACGAATTCCAGTGTCTTATATTAAAGCCCTCTTTTTACAAGTATTTACTTGTAAAAAGAGGGCTGCTGCTCTTTTTCACATGCCCTATAAAAATATATCTACTGTCACGCCTTTTTTCCCATAGGGCTACCCATAGTTTGGGTTCTCTTGACCTGGCCATTTGTGTAAACGCCCCCAATATGGCCACGGAACGTTCTTCTAGGCTTTCCCTGCTAACGCACCCACTTACTCTCATCATATGAGTATACATAGATCAGTTTAGTTAACCTTCTTTCATCCATTCTATTTACGTGACTAAACCAAATACGCATACCTACTAAAAGCAAACTTGAATGATTTACAGAGTCTACGGTAACAAGACCTAAAGGCCACGTTTAGCATGATTGTGGGCGTATAGATGGAAAGGTGAATCAAAATAGTGATGGGTCGCTAGCCGCATCGCCTATATCATGATTCCTAAAATTTTCGCCCATTCCTTGATGAGCTTTTACCATCAGCGCGGGAAGAGAAGCAATACATTCTATGTTTTTTCTTTACTCCCAGACCAGCATGTAAGAACTTTTACAACACCCAAGGAAACATATTGGTCCGTCTTATTCTTAGACCGGAGACGGAATTTCACTAACTGTGTATTTTTCCAATTTAAGTAGAATTTAAACCAGAACAGTTCTTAAACTTTCATTGTTTGGTCTTTCAGATAAACTGTCGATCTACAAACATCTCCACGGCGGAGTCATATTCGTTGACGACTTCCCGAGAACAGTGACAGGAAAAATTGCAACAGCAAAACTCAGAGAAATAATTCTCACGCACAGAACCGAAGGACAAGACTATCCTATTAGCACGGGAACTGTGAAGAAACTGATAGATACCTTCCAACAGCTTAGTGCTCATTACAATTCAAGATATATTTCGGCGGGAAGACAATGATAATTGAGGTCTGCTTTGTCCACCACAGCAAAGTAAACATTATTTAATATTGTGATGGCAATGGGGAGCTCTTCGCCGTCATGCTTTGGAGAAGGCAATTAATTCGTTAAGCGAAGGCACCATTTTCCAAAGAAGCTTAAGTTTTAAGGGGCGTCAGAATTGATTGATAGAGTTGCCATATCACTGCGGCGATTGCGATTGCTGCACTCTAATTGACCGGCCCAAGGTCAAACAGGATTAATAAAATTGGGCAATGAATTGTATCGATAGCAAAATAAATGTTGTATGTTTAATTTAGTGTGTTGTGTAAAAAAAGGAAATTTATAGTCCTAATCTTTATCTAAGACGTATTTTGTAAAAAAATAACAATGTACGGTATATTTAAGTGACAATTTACGTGGTACTACTTTACTGTAGCATATTCGTGAAAACGCACGTGGTGAAAAACTGAGCCGAATATAAAAAAATTACAGCTTTAACTAGCTTTTTTTGACTTAGTTATACAACGTTGCATACAATACTTTTTCTAGGTACGTTTTTTTTTAAATTATCATCATCATCGTCGTCATCAACAGCTGAAAGGTGTTCACCGTTGGGCCGGGGCCTATGGACTGTAAATAAAACATTAATAATGTCAAATTCGGGCTCAGAGCCACCGAATTAGCCGAAAATGACACCTAATCACCATTTTTGTGTCAAAGTGTCAAAATGTCATCCACCATCTTGGATTCATAAAATTTTGCCAAATTCGTGCTCAGAGCCACCAAATTACCCGAAAACGGTACCCATCAACATTTTTGTTTCAAATGTCAAATTATGTCCGCCATCTTGGATCCTAAGCATTAGGTAATTGTCAAATTGAAATATACTGAAATATTGGATATAATTGAAATATTTTATCTTGTTTCTTTTCTAAATAAGTAGGTACCTACCACCGTATTTGGTCCTGAACGACTGAATGGTTTTTGACTGAATGAAAAAATAAAAAAAATACTCATTGGCAGTAAAAGTTTTACCTACGTAACTATGGATCACTTTTAGAGCCATAAGCCAACAAGTGCTTTTAGGGGGAATATACAATTATAGACTTATCCAAAGGTTTTTTATGAGTGTACTTATAGTGGTGCTCGTGATTACATAAATCACAGATATATAGAATAGTACAGGAGTAGAAAAACGAATTAACCAAATAGAGTGGTACATTATACGAGCCGAGTTATTTATCTATTGAAAAAAACCTTAATAACAGTTTTTATAAAAATTGAGTGAGTTTCGTTCACTATGCCACGCGACGACGAAACATTAACTGTCCATATCGATCTGATATTGCTGCTTGCCCAACCCCAGTGTCCTTTTGCGGTTAGACCTTTGGCGGGCCAATCAGAGTGCAGTAATCGCAACTTGCTACTATGACCTAGAACGTTCCATTCTATTTGGTTATTTACACTTTGATTGCCGCATTCCCGTATCAATACTAGTGTGACGTGGTGGTAATCTGATTTTGACGCAAATTGCCGCAAACGAAATATCTGTTGGGGAATTATAAGATATCCATCTTACTTACTTTGCAAAAATAGATTGTTATCTTTAGCATCCATTTTGATATGCGTCGTTTCTAATCAAACGATCAAATCGTGTTTATTATCTCTATAAATGTAACAATCTATTTTGTACCACGCTACGTCCATTGAGATTGAAGACTATCATTACCTAACAGTTCCTCCATGCTGGTCTGGGAGTAAAGAAAAAACGTAGAATGTACCAGTTGCCTCTCTTCCCGCGCAGATGGTAAAAGCCCATCGGGGTAGTGGGCGAAAATCTTAGGAATCATGGTTATAGGCGATGCGGCTAGCAACCCATCACTATTTTGATTCCCCTTTCCACCCGTACGCTCACAAAGGTAAACGAAGCATTTTAAACAATATTTTTTACATCTTTATGAAACCCAGTGGTAGGGTCCTTACGCAGTACCGAAAAACCATCTCCATGAATTATATCTAAAACTTTTTGTTTATAATGATCTCTTTCCAAAATTACAACGCAATTACCCTTATCAGCCTTTGAAACTACCAAATCATTGTCACTGACTTTTTGCTGAATAGAACGCACTGCACAAAAATCCCCCGTATCTACCAACCCCCCTGTATCACCCAAATTCTTAAGTGAATCAGCTACCAACACCTTAGTTCCAAAGTCACCACCATTACGGATAATAGCAACCTCAGAATCTACTGCTAAACCTTCTACCAACTTTTGATTAATTTTAGAGGGTAGATTGTATTTCAAACCCTTCTCCAACAAACGAACTTCTTGCTCATGATATTCTACATTACTTAGATTTTTTACTCGAGGGTAGAAAGAATGACCGTTTGTAGATTCTCGATTATAACTATTCCATGGAGAAAAAGAATCAGCACCATATCGCATCAGCCTATGCAGTTTATTGCATTGAATTATGTACTTCTTATGGGCCAATAAAACACATATAAATCCCACAAACTTAATTATCCCTTACACCACACAAACACTGACGCGTTTCGATCCCTCTACGGGATCATTATCAAAGTTTAATGAACACAACTGTTACACATGCAAACCAACGTCCTACTGATTGTAAACCGTATAAATATATTTACTTTATTCCATTTGCTACGGTCCTGACATATTTCTTTCGCTTCATCCACAGTCATCAATCTCTTCATACATGCTCGCCGGTTTCGGGTACTCCTGACCTGACCTTTTTCCAAAGCGTTTTGGAAAAAAGGCCATACTAAGAATGGCAGCTAAAACCTTAACTGAGTTGGAATTAAATCGCATTACGACGTCATGGTAAGGCCCCTGATGGTAAATTACCACCACCCATGGATACCCTCAACACTAGAGCATCGCAGATGTGTCGCTAGCTTAGAGGGCTAAAGTAGAATACCTTGTGTGCCAGTAATTTTATCTCCTGTCTTACTTAGCGATAAGCGAATTCGTCGCAGACGGAGTTGCGGGCAACAGCTGGTTAGCAGTAATCAGTTACCAGTAATCAGATCAGATCAGATCAGAGATAATCAGATTAGATCAGTAATCACATCAGCAATGACCTGTTGATAAAGACTATGAAGTTGCTTGATCTTATAAATTGGCCCCCACTACGCATAAATGTCGTGAATAAGCAAAACGACTACCTGTAAATTACTTTACCACGCAGTTAATTGAAAAGACTGCTAATAAATTAAAATTAAAAATTAAACTAAGTAGAGCGACGTAATGCAGATCAAGAAGGATCAAAACGTGGCAGCCGATAATTCATATCATTTGGGAAACTTTTTTCTGGATTACATGAACCAGTCTACCGAAGACCATGTTTGGCAGGTGGGTTTTCTTCTATATTTTTATTTCTATACTAATTTATTGTTGTAGGTAGTAAAATTACGTAGTTTGAAGTTGAAGTGGAAATACAGGATCAATTTGAAAATACTTTCATTGTGGACCATTAGTATCTATAGATTTCTGAAGTGGTCTCTTTTTTTTCTAGACATAATATAAGTGAGACTTTGGCTATGCCTGTATGCTTTCCTTTTTATTAACAAGCTTTATTTAGTTTCACCTGTCTCAATGTTTGTCTGTAATCAAATCACATCCAGTGGTCGGATTGACGTGAAATTTGGCAGGTAAGACCTGGTGACCCGGCTAGGACTGCCTCCGCCAATTAACTTGACGTTTCGGACATGCTGTGAATAATAAAAGTTTCATCATGAATTTAACTGGGTGAAAATCTTAGGAATCATGTTATAGGCGATGCGGCTAGCAACACATCACTGTTTTGATTCCCCTTTCTTGCTAAACGTGGCCCTGGTCTTGTTGCATTGGGTTCTGTCTACTGTGTGGAAGGCGTGATTTATGTATCTATGTTGTTTGAATAGTTACAACAAATGAGTGCAAATCGTGAAAATTTAAACCAGTTATTTTTTATAGCAAAGTTACTTTACCTGTAAAACTGTTATCAACAGACAAATTTTATTGTATGTCTACTATAGCATCGGAGCGAAATCAAAGCTTATTTCCTTTGTTTTTATTCTTAGATCGATGCTGCAACTGGTGAAACAGAGAGCAAGCTGTCAGTGAAGTCCCGCTCTATCCGCCTGGCGCGATGCCTCAGGAACGCTGGTCTGCAGCCAGGAGACGTGCTCGTGGTGTCGGGGAGGAACCACCTGGATGTGCACATCCCCTTCTACGCAGCGTTCATGAATGGATTACCTTTGGCTGGAGTAGATCCTTTGTACAAATATGGTAAGTCTCGCGGAATTGGCATCGTAAAGATCTTATAACTGCACTGTTTGAAATGAAATGAAAATATATTTAGTAATAATATCAGATATATATTTTATCATTATCAAGCTCCCTGCTTACTCGTGATCGTCATACATGGAACTGAGTCGAAATATTGAGAGCTTGTTCAAGATAATTGCGGTCTATGTCCAGTTGATAATTGTCTGACCTTTGTTAATAGTCTTTCCATCATTCGACGACAGTTTTTGAATTATTAACAACATCTGAAATTGTCTTGGTAGTTAACCAAAAACTTTCTAATGCCATTATTAATTTTGCAGAGGAAATAAAGTTGTTATTCAACACAACAAAACCAAAGATGGCATTTTGCGAAGTGGAGAACTTTGATAATTATGACAGAGCAGCGAAAGACCTCGGCCTCAATGTGAGGATAGTCACATTTGGTGGCGGAGACCACTCATTGACCAAGTTTATGAAGAATTATGATGACCGGACACCAGAAGAAGATTTCAAGTAAGATAACGATTCTAAAAATAACGAAATACTTTACAAAATTGACAACACGGTTAAACTTAATGATTAAATCTCAGAGACTCATGATGCAAAAAACATTTTGTTGTACGGCAAGCGCACATGTCAAATATGTAGCGTGCCAAGAAAAAACAAATTAATTTCATAGATTAAATAATTCTCTTACCAACACTATTGAAATACGTGGAGTAAATTGTCAAAAATGTATTAAGCACGAAAATGTAGAAAGTGACGAAACGAATGAAGTATAGCAACACAATCGAACCTTCCTTTCTTCGTAAATCCTCTATAAACTTCACCTTTTTTTTCAGTGTTGCCACATTCGACACAGACAAGGTATACGCCTGGCTCATAAGCACTAGTGGAACCACAGGTCTTCCTAAAGTGGCTGCTTTTAAGCATCAGCACATCATCAGGATTCTTCGCCTCTACACGCTCTTGAAACAAAAGTGAGTCCTGGTCTTTCATTCTTCAATTAAGAACTCGAAGTGCCCTAATTTTGTTTAATAGTAAAGTAAACTTCCAGTTCCAAACTTGATAGAAAACCCCCTCGTCCTCAATTATCTGAATTGATGTCTTATTTGTAACGTCTAAATGGTTTCTTCCATGCTGGTCGGGGAGCAAAGAAAAAATCAAGGATGCACCAGTTGCTTCTCTTCCTGTGCAGATGGTAATAGCCCATCGAGGGAATAGGCAAAAATAGGAATCATGTTACAGGCGATGCAGCTAGCAACCCATCACTATTTTGATTCTGCTTTCCACCTATACAGCCACAGTTATGCTTAACGTGGCCTGTCTACCCAGTAAGGGATAAAGACGAGATTTATGTATGTGTGTATGTATGTCTAAATGGTTTTATATATTGCATTACTGTTTCGCTCAAGCTTCTTAAACTTTCTTCTCCATGATTGCTGTTAGCTATGGAGTCTTTTTATTTTACCAATCACACGATTGCGCTTTACACTGGGTCCTGTATTTGCTGATGGGTACCTACTATTCTCAAGTACTATGTACATTCCATCATTTTGTCAGCGATAATTGTTGGCACGAGCATCGTGGTAAATAGGTCGGTTGATATTTGTTTTGCAGAAAAATCGAACTAGCGCTGACTTTATCGAGTGTCCAGTGGATATCCTCGTACCTGGCCTCGCTCAGCATGATCACGGCTAACCACATCAAGGTGCAGACTTCGTCACCAGCCACCGTAGACCACGCTATTGACATCATCAACAAATACAGGGTAGGTCCATTACTGATCATGGGCTTTACGTCTTACGTCTTAATGCGATTCAAATCTGAACCAAAGTCAGATTCTACACTGTACATGTATTACTATTCTAAATAGAAAATAGCGTGAAAATCAGGTTTATTGTAATAGTTTGTTAAACAGTTTTCGCGAACACATAATTTACACGTAGAAATGTTTCGCGTCTCATTTTTCACCCATTGCTAATTTTAAGATCGAGTTGCTAATCGATAGTTTATTTTATTCGTCGCCAAATTTACTAGTCGCGTTTTTCCGCGATTTGTTTAATAGGTACCTATATTGTTTAATGATTTATTTTAGTCACATTTTATAGATCTCATAATTTACTACAAGCCAGAATGCCCGACTTGAATCAACACGGAAACAAAAGTAGGTGTAGGTTATGTTAAGTTTTCATCGGCCCGAAAGGCCAAAAGCACGCAGAAAAAGGAGGGTCCGCGTGAACGGACCTCTGTCGACACAGAAACAGTGTACAGAAACAGTATCGACGGAGCTCCGCTCACGCAGAGCTCCTATTTCTGCGTGCTTCTGGCCCTTTGGGCCGATGAAAGCTTATCATAACCAAAACCTACCAATGCTTATTATTCTAAAGTGATGCTAAGTAAAACACGCCGACCGTTGAAACTTTCTTGTAGTAAATTATGAGATCTATAAAATATGATTAAAATAAAATATTCTACCAAGAATTAAACAGATCGCGGAAAAACGCGATTAGTCAATTTGGCGACTAACAAAATAAACTATCGATTAATATTGGGACGCGAAATATTGCTACGTGTAAATTACGCGTCCGCGAAAACTGTCCAAAATTAACCTAAACCTACCCTAACTTAAACTACAAACAAAACTCCCCTCCCAGGTCACTGTCACTGCTCATTGTACCCAGAAGGCTGGCAGCATTGCCGCGTTGGATCGCGAGGTTATATATTTGCCCAAAATAGCTGCCAACCCTGTTATGTACTTGTTTTGATGACATTTAATATATTCCAGCCCGTGGTAAGCACTGGCAGCCCGAACCTGTTGGCCGGGCTGATAAAGCATCCAAAACACTGCGACCTGACGAGCTTCAACACAATTGTCATTACCGGCTCCTCCATCAACGAAACCATTCTAAATCTGATCAAAGTAAGTCAAAAATTATATTTATGTCCCGATATTTGTTTCATTTTCAAATCTTGCTAGTGAATAACCCTTTTCCAGTAGTCGGATTGACGTGAAATTTGGCGTACTTATGGAAGTTCGGTGACACTACAATAGCCTGGTGGTAAAATTAGGATAGCTCAGCCCGGAGCGTCTCTGCAGAAGGGAACTCTTCAACGGTTTGTCCAATTGACTTGAAATTTGGTATACACATGCAAGATAGTGATAGTTGTCAACTTAGGTACAGTCAACAATAAGTACAGTTAGCAAAAAAGCTTTTGTTAAAAATTACATTATTAGGTTAGGTTATCTCGAAGTGACTTACGGAATTTCAGCTGCTCCTGTAACTTCGTTCTGGATATTAAGTTGAATTTTTAGTGATAATTTTTAGTCTCTAACTAAACCTTGTTGACGTAACGGAATAATATCGTAAAATAACGTTTTATAGCGGCAATTTCATAAAATGCTTTGGTAACATTTAAAGTATCGTAACATTTAAAAAGACAATAAACAGAAAAATAACGCTGATATAATGCTTACGTTCTAGTCGACCTGGTAACACTAGGTACCAAAGTTTTAATGTTAAAATTAAGCAACGTATCATTGTCATAAATAGTCACCTTAAGCGCTGACAAGTTGAAATAAAGACAAAATCTACACTGCGAAACCCATAAATTAATCCAATTTAAGAACTCATTAAAACACACGTTTTAACCAAGGCTTTGGTCATTACATTTTTCAGTCCCGTATGCGCAAAGATGCTGCCGTGTGGAATCTGTTTGGGCAGACTGAGTGCATTGGGCCTATATTCCTGCCAGCACCGCATGGGCCCGTCGGCAACGTGGGCACAGACCTGGAATTGGTGAAGACACAGGTATTTTTTTTTTATTCTAGTTTCTTTGAAAATTCTGTGTTGTTGAACTGGCCAGTGAGAACCGGCGTTAGTAAAATAGAATATGAAAAATATTTACTGATCAAATGAGTGCTATAATTTCATACGTGATTGATAAAACGCGCTTGAGGTGTGTATTATTATGATATAGACAGATTTTTGGCAGATTTTTATTCCCTTTATACCAAAAACCTAATATCGTTCTGTTCATAGATAAGTAGGTACTCCTGATTTTCGTTGTGATAGACGTAAAGTTGATCGGCCTATGTTGTCCTATTTTAAATTTCAATGTAGCCTTTGTAGGGGGTATTATTTATGATCATAAGTTGGTGGTTGGTAGGTACATTATTTTCATGTAATTACGATAGTGAATGACTTCGATGCAAATCGTACATGCAGACCCATGTCGTTATCATCGAACGTGATGCGATGATGGAGATAATAACAGTATTATGCCTGATCATCTGTGCGATTGCACCTGGCATTCTGAATGTCGATTTACGAAGTTCGTCTCCGGTCGGTGCCCATGGTCCACCTGCAGTTCGTCCACCTGGTTTTGGACGGAGCTCGCAGACGTAGAAAGAGTATAAAAGAATGCTGAATATGAAAAGGTTTGTACTTCAAGTGATTTGAATGAATACCAGAAGTCGGAATACCACAATATAATAATCATACTATATCTGGCATTCGAACATACAATAACTTACCTATATTTACGCATTTTTTAACGAATAGGCTTCTCCACCCCAATTGTATAAAGATACGTTATCACTGCGGCTCAGCTCAAAATCGAGTGGGGCACTAGATTGATCAAGCGGAAATGGTGTCCGATATCGATAATAAATGCCTTATTTATTGTGTGACTAGTTTTTGCCCGCGACTTCGTCCGCGCAGGAACAAACAGATCAACAGGCAAAAATTCTAAAAACTGTTGGAACGTGTTCTGTTATCGATTCTAAGTATTCCCAGCCAATTTTTTTTTTTATTTTCCATGTACAGACTTTCGACCCTCTTCAGCTTTATTATTATGTATAGATATATCGTAGTAATTCAATCTCACTTGTTTAATTTAAGAAGCTTTTCTTAAAATTATTCCCAATTATTTTGCAGTTGGTCGATACAAAGACGGGTGCAGTCATCACAGAACCAAACAAGATCGGAGAACTGTGGTCTAAGGGGCCGATGTTTGTGGTAAGTGTATGCTTGATCTCACACTCTCTTCTAGAGGGACACTGGGTCTATAAACGAATGCAACACCTGGTGGGCCAGCCAGGACCGTCTCCGCAGGAGGTAACTCTTCAACGGTTAGTCCGATTAACTTGAAATTTGGTTCACATATCGCTCGGCTGCGCTAAGCTAAATTCAAGTATCTCAATATTTTTCCTTTTTCCTTTTTTTGTATATTTAGAAACAGCTCAGTTAGTGACATCGAACCTCATCATTATTTTTGTAATAAACCTCATATTTTTCAAGTTATTAATAATTATACGTTTCAAGTATCTCTTTTCGGCCGCCTCAATCTACGCTAAAATCAAGCATGTACCCCATTTTTACCCTAAAAACAAGTATGTGAAAATCAGATACTTGAAACTCAAATAGTTTTGGTAGATACTTGGTTTTATTGTAGATAATAACGTTTGTAAGCGATGTAAACTTGAATCTAAAAACAAGTATACCGCGTTAATGTAAGTATATTAAGGAACATATCGACGCTTGAAAGGTGAAATGTCATAATATGCGACAAAATGTTAATTTTACAGGAGAACCAAAAAACCGCACAATTTAAAAAATAAACATTATAATTTAATTTGTTAAATACCTAATTTTAAAAAATCAACTTAGTACATGATCCTAGTGGTGCTTTCTATACAATGTGTTTAAGAGATTACCCAAAAAAATATTATTTTAGGATTTAGTGTCGCTTAAGCCGATCGATCCCAAAAAGTGCAGGAGATAAAATTATCTATAGCAAGGTTATAATTATACAAACGACATTATGGGCCACAAATTAAATCAACACAAATAATCTAACTGCAATACATCAATTTTAAATTTCAAAATATTTTATCTAACCTTAAATTTGCCCCTAATTTTATTTATTTTCTACATAAATCACCAACAGAATTCAAGTCATTAATGAAAAAAGCAAATTAAACGCCGATTACGAAAATAAATCTATACATATGTAAAATGCTTTGTCCTCAATGACTGACTGACTGACTGACTGACGGATCAATGCACAACCTAAATCGCTAATTGTAGAGACCTGAAACTTGGAGGGTAAATTCTTTCTATGACGTAAGTATCTGATGAGGAAGGATTTTTCGAAATTATACCTCTAAGGGGTGAAAAATGGGGACTAACTTTGTATGGGATAGCGTGATTCCTTGGCCCGATCAACTTCAAATTTTATGTAAATAAATTGATAGAAGACGTGTCGTGTTTCAAATTTTCTTGAAATTCAACCCATGACGGGGTTAAAAAGAGGTAGAAAGTTGTTTTGGGGGTGATATGCTTCGAAGTTAATATCTTTTATCAATGTTTTGTTATGTTGACTGTACTTGCATTGTTTGCCATGAAATGAAACGCTACTGCAGGCCGCACACCAAACTTTATTCTGTTATTGGAAATAATTCAGTACGTATTCATCAAATTGCTTATAATATGACATATATGTATGACCTATACGACAATATTGAGCCCCAAGGTAGCGATATGTAGGACGTATGAGTCAACAAAGTTAACAAAAAGCACAGTCAATAAAAAAGCTTGTACCTAAAATGAAACTGTTAGGTCAGTTTATTCAGGATTGAAAGTGTCTGAAATTTTATTTGATACATTGGCCGAAAATATTTAAGGAGTGTTCAATTCATCTAACCCAAAGTTAGTACCTATATAAAATTATATATATTAATATCAAAGGCTGACCTCAAAGATAAACACAACAACAACAAAGATTCAGTTTAGATTCGCTCGCTGTCAGATCCATACTAAAAATGACAGCTAAAATCTGAACTGAGTCGGAATTGACGCAATGAGACGTCATGGTAAGGCCCCAGGAAATACATTATCCGAGGTTGAGAAAGGAAACCAAACAAAATGTCGTTTTGATGTTCGCACAAAGTCAGTGATCTTAAATTTCCTTGTAAAAATGTTACAGGAATATTACAACAATCCGGAGGCGACTGCTAAGGCGTTCACGGCTGACGGGTGGTACAAGACCGGGGACCTCTTGTACAGGGATGAGAATGGATTCCATTTCTTTGTTGAGCGGATGTCCAGCGCTTTCAAATACCGTGATTTTTACGTAAGTTTCCCCTCTTCATTTATTCAACTGTTGTATCTCCAGTCCCCCAATGTCCGTTAGACCTTGAGCACTTTCTCAAATTTAGTCAGTTATTTGAAAAGGATCATCAGTGGAACACGATTTTATGTAGGTATGGAACAGTTCAGTACTATCAACTGAATCGTGAATAAATTGGGAGAGGTTGGGAGAGACTTACTGTGCTTCATGATCATTGTGGTCACGGATTATGAGAAAGGAATGTCAGTTTGTGGATACCTCAGCAAGTGAAATCTTCTTAAAATCATAAATTTTTATCATAGCCAAAGTTAGCAGAACACGCCTCGACTGAATTATTCTTGCAGGCGCTTCAAAGTAAAAAAAGACCACGCCAAATAATAAATATCTAATAATACAAAGGATAGTATCTTCCTTTTCAGGGTTAATGCTCCCGCATTAACTCCTTTCTTTAATTTGAAGTTTTCTTCGAGATGCCTCTGCGGTACTTTCCTTTCTATTTAATTCTTCTCTCGCAGGGTTCTCTTTGGTCATCGCAATTAGGAACAGAGCTTAAAGAGCTTTTCCAGCTGTATCTTAATCTGCTCCATGTATCTTAAAATTTCCAGGTCATGCCAATGGAGATCGAGCAATTGATCCGAACTCATCCAGGCGTGCTTGACGTGTGCGTTTTGGGTGCCTCACTCGCTAAGGAAGGCAAGCAGGCAGTTGCAGTCATCATGAGGGCTCCTGACGCCAGCGTAACTGAAGAGGAGATCAAAGACTTTGTTGCTGGTGGGTAGCTTTGAAATCACGTTTACCTTTATAAGATATTAACTAAAGACTTAGAATGGTTTTGTTCGGTATTATAATCATCAAAATTTGTGTGCATAGCCTGGTTTGATCTTTCCACCGCTTTTCACGAATCTTTAGGAATTGTTATTTAGTAAGAACTAATTTGGAATTTCGTAAGCTTTTTGTTGAAGGAAGAAATGCGTAACTTGAATTAAAGATGCACTTTCATAAAATCAAGATATCAATTAGGTCGAGGAAGAGATAGTCTAATTTTTTCAATTGGGTTTACCATCATTTGTTAAACATTTTTTGACAAGTGCATTATTTCACAAACTTTTCATTTGATAACCTTTTATTTTCTACTAAAATATTGATTTTTCGGAAAACTTATAAAACAAACCTAACCTAGCCTAATGGGAGCCACGGAGGTTTACGGTTTATCAAACGTTAAAGGGTTGTCAAATGATGAGTTTGTGAAAAGTTTTTTAGCAGATGATGAGATCCCTTCCAAATGTGATCCTGGGCACGGCATTTAAAAAAAATAACAGAATAATAGAACAGGAGATGCTTTAGGAATCTGGACAACAAGACCAGCTACCTAAAACTTTGATAATACCTAAAATAAAAATAAATATACATGATAGTAATTAAATTAATAATATTTATTTTCTTGCAGATAAAATGTCGATCCACAAGCATCTACACGGCGGTGTGGTCTTCGTGAATGACTTCCCAAGAACCATATCAGAAAAGATCGCTAGAGGCAAAATCAGGGATATGATAATGAATATGCGTAAAACTGTAGACGAAGATTATCCTACGAACGCGGGGAATGTAAAGAAATTGATAAACACGTTCCAGCAGCTCAGCTCATCTGTTAGTTTAAGAGGGTTATGATGAGATTCGTGAAAATCAGCAACTTTTTTTCACTGTGGCAGTGATGAGATATTATAACTTAAGAAAACATGATTATTCATAATGTCACTTTAGAATTTTTCGGCAATAATTGAAAAGGAACACCCTTAGTCAAGTATTACTTTTTCCACGTCATCTAGGAGTTTGAATATTAATTTTATTATTAAAGTAAGCTGCGTGTGAGTGGAATTTGTAACTAAACGCTTAAAAGTGTAATCATGTTACACATTTAGCTGTGTGTTCTGCTATGAGTGATGACGGAATGACGAGTATCCGGGTTCGATTCCCGGCCATAGCTTTACTTTTCGGATTTTTCTACGTACCTATTCTAATTTTCAGTGATGTGTGTAACTGATGTGTTCTAGATTGTCTTTGACAGATGTCAGTCATTAAACAGCATTTCCTAAGAAATCTGGATTTGAATTCTTAATTATTAATCAGAATCAGAATCAGAATCAGAATCAGAATTTTTTATTGTCATCATTGTTACAGATTGGACACTACATTGTGTAAATACAGACGTCAAAATGAACAAGAATGACTCGTCATTGAGGCTGTAGCACAAATTGCCATTCCATTTTACTTGGCATAAATCTATCTATTATCAAACATCTTAAAACTAGAGATAAATACTACTATTGTTCGGTACAATTATTATTACAAACGTCGATACACAAATTTTGCACAAATATTTCATATTATAAAATTATTACTTATCATAGTCACTTTAATAGTACATGTCATTAATACAAATTAAAATATCAAAATAATAAGATTGTAACACAGAGAAGATATTTATTATTTATCAAATTTACGATAATCATTGCTGAGGTACTCTTTGACGCTATATATGGTCTTATCATGGAGTATTGCTCTTACTCGGCCACGGAACACGACATCACTTTTGATAGCTTTTATGGCATACGGCAGCTTATTGTACAGGATCCGACCCATAGCTTTCGGAGTTCTTTTTGACAGTTTTAATCGAGTTGGCATGCAAGCAATTATGTTGAGGCAGTCTTTTGTCACTCTAGGATTATAATTTGCTCTTATATTAAATTCACTTAAGTGAGTCCTTACATATAATATTAATTCAAGTATGTACACTGATATCGAAGTCAGTATATTTTGTTGGTGAAAGTGTTCTCTACAAGAGTCCCTATGCGAGGCACCCACCAATATCCTGAGTGCACGTTTTTGCATCTTTAATACCCGTTCATTGTCCGAGGAGCCTCCCCATAGGATGATGCCATACGAAATTATAGAATGAACGTATGCGTAGTAGCTATCCTTAAGACTATCTTGAGACACTAGTAGTTTCAGCTGTCGCAATGCAAATACACCCTTGGCTATTTTGAACACGTTAAATCAACATGTTGGTGCCATGTCAGTGAATTATCCAGCTGAAAACCCAACAATTTCACATCTGCAACTGTTTGCACTACGCGATTATTTCCTAAAAGGATGCTGAGACTTATCTTAGGAGGGCGTGGACTGAAAAGTATGATGTTTGTCTTTTCGGAATTCAACTTCAGGCCGTTAACTCTAAACCACTCCTCACAGCTGCACATGATTGAAGTTATCTTTGCCTGCAGCAAATCAAAATTTTCTGCTTTCACCGTTATTGTTGTGTCATCAGCATATAAGATAATTTCACCGTCAATATTTTAATTTTGAAATGTCGTTAATGAATATTATAAACAATACATTTCCCAGTGCAGATCCCTGAGGAACCCCTATATTTAAATTGAGAGTCGATGACCTACATCTCTTACCCTTAACCTTTACTTCGACTGTCTGGTTTCGATTCGATAGAAAGGATTTTAGTAGATTAAGACTTTATCCACGAACACCGTACATTTCAAGTTTTTTAATGAGTAACGCGTGGTTGACTGTATCGAACGCTTTAGACAGATCCAAAAATATTCCCGCCACCTTTTGTTTCTCTTCCAGACAGACAGTGATATGCTCAACAAATTTATGTGTAGCTTCTGTGGTAGATCGACCTAACCTATACGCATATTGTGCATCAGACACAGCCCCACTACGTTCTAAATGTTTTATTATAGCATTGGCCATTACAGATTCAACTAATTTGGATATTGTGGACACAATCGTTATAGGTCTATGAGACTCGATTGCAGTCCTGTCTCCTTTTCCTTTGAAGATTGGACATAATCTAGTCTTCTTGAGTGAATCAGGGTACACGTTAGACGTAAGGATGTTATTTACCAGGAAGGTTATGAGTTCCGAAAACACGCACATTATTTCATAGAAGAGTTTTCCCGATATGTCATATATATCTAATGTATTTGAAAGAGATATTTTGTTCTTTGCTACTTTCATTAACTCAGAGCAGTTCATACATTCAAATTGAAACTCAGATTGTTCACTCGATATGTATTCCTTAGTAAATTTCAAAGCCTTGGACATATCTGGAGCAGTGTTGATAGCAAGGTCCGTTCCTATTTTATGGAAAAATGTATTAATATAATCAGCTATTTTAGATTTCTCAACTATTTTGCCACTTTCATCAATTAAATGCCATGTCCATTCTTCCACGGATCTATTAATTTCTTCTTTAATTATACACCATATCTCTTTCTTAGGGTTATTTGTACATTGTAGTCATTTTCAAGATATTCTTTTTTACTTCTGTAGAGTTCAATGTTTCTCTTTGTTTTTTTATTTTCAATTTGCATTCCTTGTGTTTCCCAACGTTCCCGAACATAGAGTATATAAAGAGAAAAAAATAAATTATTCAGTGGAGGTGTAAAACGCCTCCACCGTCAAATAAATTAATAGGAGATATCTCCAATGTCGAAGAGAAAAGAAAATCAAAATTATGAAATATGCGTTTCACGTCAAGTAAGTAACCGACAAGCAATAATTCTAAAAACAGTTAAAACGTAAGTAAGTAAGTAAGTAATCTTTATTTGCAATTAAATATGGTATACATATGTTATTTTATTAAGCAAAGCGCTTCGAAGTGCTTATTAAACACACCCACAATCGCTTATAGTTTTAATATGACGTGACAAGGACGGACTGACGACTCTGACTTTAAGACAGGACTTAAACATTAAAAGACAAAACAATTTACGTCAGACGTGGCTGTATGGACCTAGTTTCTTTTGCCTCTCCGTGATGGGATAAACTTTGAAAAAATTTAATATGCAGCACACGACGTGTTCTGATTGGTCGATTTTGTGTAATAGCATCACAAATTGTGTTCTAATTGGTGGAATCAGGGATCAGCATGCCGATGTGATTGGACGACTTGGTCTTTGAAACTGTCCAACAATGTTATTGTTGGCCTGTTTGAATTCATAGTTGGCCTGTTCATTCCACCTACAACTATACTTTGTTTTGGGGCCCCATTACTGACCATCTTTTTCCACATTTCCGAGCAGTGGCGTGAAAAAGTATTTAGTTGCCCCATTTGGTAACACATCACTCGGAAGTACCGAAGAAGTTGTCAAGGTAAAATGAGAACTTTATTTATCCCTTGAATTAGACAGCTGAAAATAGTATTTTATACAATCGTTGCATAATGAAGGCTCTTAAAGTCGAGTACCGTGTTTATTCCACGAGGCTTTCCGTCCGAGTGGCCTAAGTAAGATACGAGATTTTAAGAGCTAATTATGTAACTATTGTATACAATACTTTTTCTACGAGTCATCATCATCATCGTCTATCGAGGTACACACAGCAAAGCGAATCGGTGAGCACCCTAGTTATCCACGTGTGTCATTCTATACACACATCCGCACTTATCCGCTGCCTTATTACGCACACAACAAAATGCCCTATCTGTGCTAATTGTGTTTTCTGACTACCTTCACGCATAGTTATTCAAACCTGCTGGTATTTTGTTCAATGGAAGCATAATTTTGCTACCAGTATTATAAGCGTGGTGGCTCAGGTGTATTGACCTAGAGTTATGAAACCTAAAGAACCGGGTTCGAATCCTGCACAAGTGTATCTTTTTTGTTTTCAATTTTAAATTACTAATCTCAAAATAAACTCATGTTTACCTAAAACAAGAAAAAAGGACGTAAAAGAATAAAACAATAAAATGCAATTATTGGTTCAAATTGTTTATTGCAACTTTTAATTTTTATTGTATTAGCCTCTATTTGTGTTATTATTATTATTACCAAAAGTAATTAAATTAGCTAAATAAAACTGCACACTTTTCCTTATAGAATAATATTCATAAAATAACACACACTTTAGAGGCCAGTATGATTTTATGTTTACTAAAAAGTCTTATGTCACTAACATAATAATTATCTTGCAAATTGAATACACAACCATAATAGGGCTATTTTTAAGATGACACATAATTAATATCTTAAATTCTGGTTTATTAGGTTTAAGTCTGATAAAGATGAACGAAACGTTTTATTTGCGGACGTGTAAGTCAGTGGTGAAATGAATAGACATGTTAAATGACAGCCATTAACAATAACATCATTTCACACTGGGTTATAATCTCCACTTTGAAGCGACTAAGCTACCTATCTCGATTTGGTTTGGATTTGGACACCAGGACCCATCGATGACATCCAACCCCATAGCCTAAAGTAACACTGCCACTCGTTCTGCACTGTAAAACATTACTGTGTTTATATATTTAATTAAGTTAATATATTTCGTCTTCATCACTAAAAATCACTACATTTGACTTTGATTGATGTAATAATCAAAGTCAAGATATTCACGAGCAAAGGTTTCTTCTATGCTGGTCCGTTAAAGCATGTTTTTTGCTGGTCTACGGCAATGCAATCCTGCAGCATGCAGATGGTTTGGTTGCGGCAACTACATAATGTCCAAACCAAATGGCAGGAGATGAGGCTTCAGGTTTAGGCCCAGAACGAATATTTTTATCATGTTCGAAGTCTGCGTAAGGGTGAATCCATAATGGCACAGTCTTCCGCTGCAAAACAAATGAAGTTTAAATAAAAACATTTTTCGTCAAAGAAAGTTGTTTAAAACATTATCGATAAAATAACAAGTCATTGTTTTTAACACCGTTTGTCTACTTACCCATATCAAAAAACGCCTAGCGATTCCTTATATGAATAGTTATATTGTTTTGCTCTTTTCAACAAAGATAAATGAAAATCCATGTTTTGCAAATCACAAGGTAGGCAAAATTAAACAGTTCGTAAGTATAACACACGGTTCATCCCGCAGCTAATAATGGCTGCCAGCGGAGACAGTTGTTTGTTCACAAAATCATATTATTAGAAATTTGAGGGTAGAAAACACTTTATATTGTTTAAGACGATAACGACCAAAATAGCCATCAGCTAGCAACTTTTAAACTCCAGTAAAAAGAGTCATACCTATTAATAATTATATTAAAAGAAAACACAATGCGTTTGCGTTTTTAACATATTATATAAGAGTAAAATTAAACATACAACAGACTGCAACCACCATTAAATTAAATAGTTACGGAAAAAAAAAATTATAATTTCAACCTTATTTCAAAGCTCATAAAACAGCTATTTACACAAATTGCAATACAGTAGTCGCAGATTGAACATAATTCATAAATTCACCATGTAACTTGCATACCTCGGTGGCCTAGCGGTCAAAGACAGGTCGAAGATTTGACTTCTGCTTTAGTGAACCGGGTTCGTATCCGAAGAAAACGGAATATAAAATAGTAATAATAAAATGACATTTTTGGATGTTATTTCAATGGCCATGCTGGTTGTGAGGAATATTGCTTTGGAATTGGAATCTCAGATTTGTTGAGAAATAATAATATAACATCGTCGCATCAGTGAGATGGTAACTACTCTTCGCTAGTAATAATAGTTCAATGCGTGGGATTGCATAAATTTGAAGATTCAAGGTCGAAGGAAGCTTCGATTCGGTTCTCTCGCTTACACTGGGGATGACAATATCCAATGTAAGATTAGGTAAAATATTTTTAGGACAGTCTAAATAAAAAAAATACTTTTACATTATTTTTGTAGAAGTAACTGAAACCGGAGATATTGCATTTTCAGCCTTTGAGTGTGACACGATACCGGGGGGGATTATTTTCATTTAATTTGTAATTATTTTTTACTTAATTTATTATAAACTAACTTAAATAGTTGTAACTTTCTTCATTGTTATTTTATAGTTAGTTCTTGTTTATTCAATAAACAGGTAATTTACAGCGACATTGCTCATTCATCTTGTTGCTAAAAAATCTGTACTTAGGGGGTAGATTTTATGATCGAACTCACTCACACATTCACATGTCATAGATTCTACTTAACGTTCATGTCGATACTCAACACGCATAGACGTGTGCGTGGCTGTGCTAACCGCATTATTTTGCTGTGTGTACATACATAACCTTTTGTAAAGTGCATTGGTTTAAGTTTGAAAATTGTACCTTCCACTAATAAATTAAAAGAGAACTAATGAGACGTCGTTATATGACTGTTTCTGATTGGCCAATTACGTCAATTACCTACTATCCAATCACGTAAAAGAAGAAAAAAGTTAGTGTGTTCAAATGGAAGCAAATTTGCTAGATATTTCCAACTTTACATTGGGTGCGTTCCACTAAGCGCTCACGACGCTTAATCGAAGTAACTAAGTTCTAATTTTGAAATTATTATAGTCGTCTAGAGCGTTGTATAATAATCATTATAGTTCCGCACCAATCATGCTTTTAGGCGCAAATTCTCCTCGTTTTTGGGTACCTTCCTTTACAATAAAATTAACAGACTCCTTAATATTTATGACTCAAACTATGGCAACTGTAAAATCATTCTGTCAGGGTGGTTGCAAAGTTTGTCTTACGAGGAAACCGAAAACCTGCTGAAGATAGTTGTATAACTTAGTTAATTAACTATTTATCATTAGGTAATCCTTAGTTTAATATGTTATAAAAATGCTGATTTCTAACTTTGCACAGAATATAATACTCCCTGTATCAATTAATATTTAATCATAGACCATATCTTTTGCCTAAGATACAGGATACTTTCGTATCCTAGTTTAGGCATTTAATTTAATTACTCTACGCACAGTTTATAATATACTTTCGTTGTAAGCGCAGGCGCACTTGTTTTATGTCGAGTCATTAGTTTAGTTGTTAATTTTGTTGTGTACTTACTATAATACATCTCATATATAGACATAATATAGTGCTTACTATAACCACTTATAATTTATTTGTACAATTGATTATTTTAATAAATAATTTGAATTTGAATTTGAATTTGAGTTGAGTCCCAAGTGCCATAGACTATCCAAGATTAAAAAGTACTAGCTGTTGCCCGGGGCTTCGCCCCCGCTGCAATTTTTTTTTTAATTTTATTTCATACAAACACTGTCCGAACAGTAACAAACACAACTAAAAAAGAATTATCCAATTTGGTGCTATCGTTTGGAAGTTATGCGCGTACATACATTTCGGCGATTCATTTTTTTAATTTATATAGAAGAAGATTTAATGTGACTTTAACTTCATTCCAAATATTTAAAAGTGAATTGAATCAGGTTGTCAAAGTAAATGTTAGCTGCGAAATAAACGGATTCCTAGAAATTGAGACATAATAATATGTCAATTCCACTTTTTTTTCTCATCCGTGACTAAGATACCTAACTGCTGTTGCCAAAACTCGTGCCATTTCCATTTCGTTTTCGATCCATGTCCCCAAGTCCATGTTATTATTAGAACCTCCTGTATTTGTAAATCAAACTTTGAAGCATTAAATACTTTTTTGAAATAAACAAACATGGCAAATCAATTTTGACATAATAGAGCCCAATAAAAAAGGAATTAAAAGTTGACGCAAGTCATTCATTGTAAATAAAGAAATCGTAAAATATTTTTTGTATTTTGTATAATTATCTTATCTATAGGTACGTTAAGTGTTGCGGATAAAATCTGGTCGACTCAAAACAGATATTTTCTCATGCTGAACAACTTACAACATGTTTCAGTTCAATACATGTTATTTTTATTGTGTCATCTCACGTCAAAACACATGACACGGGTCACATTATACTGGCTGGTCGGGTAGCGCACAGTAGTTCATTAAAATTCATTTTTTAGTAGTTTTTCGTAAAAAAATCTAAAATCGAAGAGCAGTTTGCAACTCTCCAGCATGAGACGAATCTAATGACATATAATTTATCAAAATCGGACCATAACTGTAGATCTGATGGCTTGTACAAAAATGGGCCTCGCGTATTATACAGGGTGTCAGAAAACCCTTTAACGATAATTCACGAACTTGTTCGCTATATTGGTTTGAACACCCCTGCAAAGTATGAGACCCTAATTACAACTAAAAAAAAAGAATTATAAAAAATAATTTAATAGCTTTGCTCAGTGTGCCACAGGCTTAAGCTACTCACAATACTCTAGTAGTGTTTACTCATATACTACACGTCACACTATTGTTGGTGACTACTTCGGCATACGGAAGTTTCGTAAATCAGCTAATCAGCCTAAATGAATTAGTTCAAAATCAACCAATCAGCTATCAAGCTTTCGCAACATACTCGTAAGCGACACACAATGTCCGGTAGCGTAACTAATTTTATACCGGGAAAATTAAACTTTTGCTATGAATATTTAGAAGTACAAGCCAAAAACCTAAAGTTGTGAGCATTCGCATATTTTGTATTTCTTGCTAATCTTATGAAGTAGGTACTTAGATATTGATTACAGACCTTCAGTTATTGTGTCCGTTTTAGTCACTCACATGTCAAATCACATTACCACTCAACGTGAAGTACCCCGTAATCACACACAGTACACACTCAAACATCATTTTGCTTTACTATTTTAATACAAATATTTAAAATAATTACAAAAAATATTAAATATTCTTCTTCTTCTTCTTCTTTTATTTGTGGCGTATCAAGTCGTTATAGCGACGACAACTTCGCCAATGTCAATGTAATTTTTTTTATTAAAAAATCTTGTGACAAAATGTCGGCAACGTTGTACGGTAATGGTCAAAGACCCCCTCCCCCCCTGTCGGGCTCTTAGCCAACGGTCAATGATATCCCTCAGAAACTGCCAGGAAATCATTAGCCGTTGCCCAGGGCGCACCGGACCAAGCACTGCTCTTCCCCCCGGACGGATCCAAAAACGAACCGCAGCTCTTAATCACACGTGGAGGTAACCCGACTCGCACCCCTATTAAATATTGCCAGTATTGCCACTCAATATCAACTGACGGCCGTCATTTTTTTTTTTGTTTTATCTTTTCCACTAAGGAAAGGCAAAGGGATCAAAGCCCGACAGCCATGTCTGATGTAACAGTGTTTTTGTCAAGTCCTGTCACAGTCAGAGTCGTCTCGGTCCATCCTATTTTTACAGGAATGTATACCTAACAAACTAATTTAGATAGGTACTTGAGAACTCGAAAACTGTTTACAGCAACCTGTAAACGCTGTAAAACTATTCTTAAAATCTGTTTTATGTGAAAATTGATAAGACATAACGAAGTCAAATTTAAAGTCCACGCAGTATCTATTGTTTCGGTATCCATATTAATTCGCAATTCTTATTGTCGACTGTGTAACAAGACTAACTATTTTCAATATGATCATTTTTCTAATTCAGCAGTAATCTCGCTTGTACCTATAATCGATCGCCTGCTTGCACCCACTAAAAGGTAAACTGGTAGAGATCCTTTAACAGAGATAAGTTTGTCTTTGTTGATGTATCTTATCTTTCTTTGACAGTTGTTTTTGTTCCTTTATTTTTGTACAATAAAGCATTTACTATATTTACTACTACTACTAAACCCTGGAACATAAATCGACAATAAAGGACATAGTGGACAGCGCGCATATTACATAGTGATAACGGTTCGCAACCGCGAGCGACCCTTTGATGTAGACGCCCAAAACTGACTGGGTGTAAAGGACGATTCTCTAAACGAGACTCATGATTATGAGTGAACGGATAAATGAGCTTATTGGTACACAATAATGATTTGATTCTTTCGGGTGCCACACGCCCGATAACAAGCAAGACACATTGTCTGCCAAGCGCAGTGATGACTTCATGAATCAGAAATTGAGGCTTGAAAATGAGTATGAATAAATAAATAAATAAATAAGAGACTCAAAAGCCATCCCACACTCACATTCACGTCCCACAAGTAGAGAGTGAAGCTACCATAAACAAACAGCCACCAACCTCTTTCAGAGGGCGCGGGCGATCACGCGGTATTCACTCAAATATGAAGTCAAAAAACATTTGTCAAAACATCTTGTTTGTAATTTTCGATGTAGAATTCGGGGTGTGAGTCGGGTTACCTCCGCGTGTGATGAAGAGCTGCGGTTCGTTTTTGGATCCGTCCGAGGGGAAGTGCAGTGCTTGTTCCGGTGCACCCTGGGCACCGGTTAATGATTTCCTGGCGGTCTCCGAGGGATATCATTATCCGTTGGCTAAGAGCCCGACAGGGGGGGGGGGGGGTCTTATGACCATATTCTACCGTACAACGTTGCCGACATTTTTGTCACAAGATTTTTGAATACTGTATTTATTACCTTGACATTGGCGAAATCATCGCATGGTTCGATGGGGCCATATTAGAAAAGAAGAAGAAGATGTAGAATTCAATTTTAGTTTATTTCATGTAAAAAAGAGAAATAATCGAAATAAAATGTGATTCTTTGCCGATATCCGCTCAACAATTAATGTGTGTGTGTGAGTGAGAGAGTGTTTAATAATTGTGGCTTTAAGTGTATTACGTGATTTCGTATTGATACAGAATAATGTAAGTAAAATCATAAGCCACAATTACAGATATCCATTTTATTCCATCTCCTAACACATAATCCTTTTAAAATCATCTCTAGGTACTTTTTTAAAGCATACAAAGAATTGTAATTAGGTAGATTACAATTATTTTCGCAATTCACTTCACACGCACGTTAACGTTTGCCAGGTCGTACTGTGGATTTTCTGAAACGAATCTAGAATAATTTAAAATGATCATTTATCATTAACGAAATCCGATCAAAGTTTTATGGTAGTTAGTTTGAAAGCAAGTGCTAGTGAAGTTTTAGTTACAAACAATAAGGTTTCGAGTAGCGCTACTCTCGTAACTTGTGAATGAAAAGGTACACTGAGAGCATAGTCCTAAAATGCATCTTAAGATTCGTTAATTAAAGGGTCAATTAATTAACCACGAGCGTCAAACTTTGCCAGGGTGTTCAGATAGACTTACCTGACAATTCTGTAAAAGGACGTTAAAGGGTTTTCTGACACCCTGTATAAGACACTGGAATTCGGAGTTCTTAAATACTTGTAAAAAGAGGGCTGCTGCTCTTTTTCACATGCCCTATAAAAATATATCTACTGTCACGCCTTTTTTCCCATAGGGCTACCCATAGTTTGGGTTCTCTTGACCTGGCCATTTGTGTAAACGCCCCCAATATGGCCACAGAACGTTCTTCTAGGCTTTCCCTGCTAACGCACCCAGTTAATCTCATCATATGAGTACCTAAATCAGTTTAGTTAACCTTCTTTCATCCATTCTATTTACGTGACTAAATCAAATAAGCATACCTACTAAAAGCAAACTTGAATGATTTACAGAGCCTACGGTAACAAGACCTAAAGGCCACGTTTAGCATGATTGTGGGCGTATAGATGGAAAGGGGAATCAAAATAGTGATGGGTCGCTAGCCGCATCGCCTATATCATGATTCTTCAAATTTTAGCCCATTCCTTGATGAGCTTTTATCATCAGCGCGGGAAGAGAAGCAATACATTCTATGTTTTTTCTTTACTCCCAGACCAACATGGAAAAACTTTTACAACACCCAAGGAAATATAGGGATCCGACTTATTCTTAGACCGGAGACGGAATTTCACTAACTGTGTATTTTTCCAATTTAAGTAGAATTTAAACCAGAACAGTTCTTAAACTTTCATTGTTTGGTCTTTCAGATAAACTGTCGATCTACAAACATCTCCACGGCGGAGTCATATTCGTTGACGACTTCCCGAGAACAGTGACAGGAAAAATTGCTACAGCAAAACTCAGAGAAATAATTCTCACGCACAGAACCGAAGGTCAAGATTATCCTATTAGCACGGGAACTGTGAAGAAACTGATAGATACCTTCCAACAGCTTAGTACTCATTACAATTCGAGATATATTTCGGCGGGAAGACAATGATAATTGAGGTCTGCTTTGTCCACCACAGCAAAGTAAACATTATTTAATATTGTGATGGCAATGGGGAGCTCTTCGCCGTCATGCTTTGGAGAAGGCAATTAATTCGTTAAGCGAAGGCACCATTTTCCAAAGAAGCTTAAGTTTTAAGGGGCGTCAGAATTGATTGATAGAGTTGCCATATCACTGCGGCGATTGCGATTGCTGCACTGTAATTGACCGGCCCAAGGTCAAACAGGATTAATAAAGTTGGGCAATGAATTGTATCGATAGCAAAATAAATGTTGTATGTTTAATTTAGTGTGTTGTGTAAAAAAAGGAAATTTATAGTCCTAATCTTTATCTAAGACGTATTTTGTAAAAAAATAACAATGTACGGTATATTTAAGTGACAATTTACGTGGTACTACTTTACTGCAGCATATTCGTGAAAACGCACGTGGTGAAAAACTGAGCCGAATATAAAAAAATTACAGCTTTAACTAGCTTTTTTTGACTTAGTTATACAACGTTGCATACAATACTTTTTCTAGGTACGTTTTTTTTTAAATTATCATCATCATCGTCGTCATCAACAGCTGAAAGGTGTTCACCGTTGGGCCGGGGCCTATGGACTGTAAATAAAACATTAATAATGTCAAATTCGGGCTCAGAGCCACCGAATTAGCCGAAAATGATACCTAATCACCATTTTTGTGTCAAAGTGTCAAAATGTCATCCACCATCTTGGATTCATAAAATTTTGCCAAATTCGTGCTCAGAGCCACCAAATTACCCGAAAACGGTACCCATCAACATTTTTGTTTCAAATGTCAAATTATGTCCGCCATCTTGGATCCTAAGCATTAGGTAATTGTCAAATTGAAATATACTGAAATATTGGATATAATTGAAATATTTTATCTTGTTTCTTTTCTAAATAAGTAGGAACCTACCACCGTATTTGGTCCTGAACGACTGAATGGTTTTTGACCATAGCCTGTCTGAATGGAAAAATAAAAAAAATACTCATTGGCAGTAAAAGTTTTACCTACGTAACTATGGACCACTTTTAGAGCCATAAGCCAACAAGTGCTTTTAGGGGGAATATACAATATAGACTTATCCAAAGGTTTTTTATGAGTGTACTTATAGTGGTGCTCGTGATTACATAAATCACAGATATTATAGAATAGTACAGGAGTAGAAAAACGAATTAACCAAATAGAGTGGTACATTATACGAGCCGAGTTATTTATCTATTGAAAAAAACCTTAATAACAGTTTTTATAAAAATTGAGTGAGTTTCGTTCACTATGCCACGCGACGACGAAACATTAACTGTCCATATCGATCTGATATTGCTGCTTGCCCAACCCCAGTGTCCTTTTGCGGTTAGACCTTTGGCGGGCCAATCAGAGTGCAGTAATCGCAACTTGCTACTATGACCTAGAACGTTCTATTCTATTTGGTTATTTACACTTTGATTGCCGCATTCCCGTATCAATACTAGTGTGACGTGGTGGTAGTCTGATTTTGACGCAAATTGCCGCAAACGAAATATCTGTTGGGGAATTATAAGATATCCATCTTACTTACTTTGCAAAAATAGATTGTTATCTTTAGCATCCATTTTGATATGCGTCGTTTTTAATCAAGCGATCGTATCGTGTTTATTATCTCTATAAATTTAACAATCTATTTTGTACCACGCTACGTCCATTGAGATTGAAGACTATCATTACCTAACAGTTCCTCCATGCTGGTCTGGGAGTAAAGAAAAAACGTAGAATGTATCCCATACGGGGTAAACAGAGCCTAAGGTAACAAGACCTAAAGGCCACGTTTGCCATGATAGTGGGCGTGTAAGTGGATAGTGGAATCAAAATAGTGACGGGTTGCTAGTCGCATCGCTTACAACATGATTCCTAAGATATTCGCGCATTCCCTCGATGGGCTTTTACTATCTGCGCGGGAAGAGAAGCAACTGGTACATTCTATGTTTTTTCTTTACACCCAGACCAGCATGGAAGAAAAATCCTCCTATTTCATATGAAAATAAATTATATTTCGGTTAGACGGGATAAGAGAAAATAAGATCCAGAGCCCTTGAAATGTAATTATGAGACCTGTAGGCTATTTATCCTGTACCTAGGCTATTTATGTCGGATCTTTCTTTCAAATCGCTGTCTAATTAGTAAGAGGTATAAAATTCGCATATTTCCGTATACCTTGACAGATATTACTTTTGATTTCAGTTGTTGTCATATCTCTTTTACAATATTTTCATAATTTGTTAAGAACATAAAAAACGACGCGTAGCAATCCGGGAGTGCCGGCAGAAGTGGAAACTGCACACACGCGCATAGTCGGTCAACATGTACAGTCAAGGGCAAAGATATATATGCAAGTAATGTGAAAGAAAATAAGTAATCATATAAAGTTAAAAAGATATATACTCATTCAAATGGGAATTAATATGCAAACTACACTGGCAACATAAATATGTACCTGGCAAGTCCAAAAACTTGTATACAATCAAAATTCCATTATTAGTATCCTGCAAATAATGCAAAATATTATAGTCATACTTATGTAATTAAATATAGATTCAGTAATTGCCACAAAAATATGTATACAAAATGTAATCTGCGAATATCAACTTTACGGCCTAGTCACACGAAACAAATTTGTAAAGTATGTTTTGACAATTCACGAAAACAGTACAAACTTGTCATTGCATATGTTTGTCGCATGTTTTGACCTGTCACCACGACGTTATCAATCGGCATGTTTAATAGATTTTACAGATTCAGATTTCGTTGATTTTGATTGAAGATGAAAACGCTAGGTAAATTCAGGGACAACTCAAGAAGGCTTGTGTTATGGGTATCTACTAGTTACGAGTAGATGACGATATACATACCTATATAAATAAATACATACTTAAAAATATAGAACATAGAATGTACGTATGTATGTATGTATGTGTGAATGTATGTATGTATAAGAAAAACATAGAATGTACCAGTTGCTTCTCGTCCCGCGTAGATGGTAAAAGTCCATCGAGGGAATGGGCGAAATTCTTTGGAATCATGTTATAGGCGATGCGGCTAGCAACCCATCACTATTTTGATTAATTTTTCCACCTACACGCCTACAATCATGCTAAACGTGGCCTTAAGGTTTTGTTTCCTCAGGCTCTGTCTACCCCGTAAGGGATAAAGACGTGATATATGTATATCGTATGTATGTATGTATGTAGAACATTCATGACCCAAGCACAAATATTCAAGTTGATCACACAAACATTACCCTGGCCGGGTCTCGACCCCGGGACCTTCGACTCAGAAAGCGGTTGCTTCACCACTGAGCCATCCGTGTCGTCAATATCAAATCATACAGTAATTGGCGATTTACGCTATTTTCAATTTTTTTTTTACTTCATCACCATCATCATCATCATCATTTCAGCCATTACAAGTCCACTTTTTTACTTAATAAAAGGCAAAGTATACTTAAAATAACTGTATAATAAAGAAAACCACTCCTTAAACTTAAGACAAAGTGATTAGAGAGTAATATTTTCTATAGTACGTTATTATTAACATGTTTAATATTTCTTACCGTGATGCCTAATTCGTCAGCAGAGCTATATCAAGCACGGATATACCTTCCTCGCATAAGGCAACAATCCTATGTTTTAAATGATCGCTTAAACGATACATTTTCTCCTTCAAAATTAATGAAAAGCCGCCAGATAAACCATAAGAAACGGTAAGTCAAATGGAATTAAAAAATCCAAAAGTGACACATGACACATGCACATACATATGCACAAATCACGTCTTTATCCCTTACGGGGTAGACAGAGTCTATGGTAACAGGTACCTACAACCTACAGGCCACATTTAGCAAGATTGTGGGCACATGACATGATTTAAAATAAATAGAGTAATGATCAGTTAAAGAGTTTGGAATAGCAGTTGTTGTTTACGACTTGAAGCTTCAAGTGGTTGGCTTATTACATTAAGATTACAGAGTTCGATGTTACGCAAATACGTTCATAAGCTCCTGACAATAGAGTTGTGTTAATAGAATTTTGGATTGTTTACATATTTTTGGTTATCATATTAGATACATAATTAATGGTTAAATAGTGTATACATATTTTTGAACTTTACGGTGTTTCTAAGTTTATGGCCTAATACATGAGGACATAATATTGCAAATGTTGTATACATAGTTATCTCTCAAATCATGTATACTAATTTATGTACTTTTGTATGTTGCCAAATTTATGACCATTTAGATGACCATGCTTTTTGACACTCAGTGGTGTTTACATATCTTTGCCCTTGACTGTACCTACCTTTTTGGGTGAAATTTTTGTATAGTCTCCGAAAATTACGATCAAGGTGTCATTCGATTCGGAATATTATGTAGAAAGTTTAAGAAGAAGTTCTAAAAGGGGCCGATGAAAATTGCAAAAGTTATAAACAATTTTAAAAAAAAGTAGGGGTTTGTTTTTTTAATATCTCGAAAACTATCAAAGATATTCGAAATTTAAAAAAAGATCTGAAAAGAGGAGAAAATTTTCTAAAAAAAAGTTCAACCTCTCGGAACTATATCTTTAATATTTATAATTTTTACGGAGCCCTGAAAATAGCGCTAAAAGCGGGACTACCCGCCACCCGGGCCGCCGGGGCTGGCTGTGAGATGCCAAATGTGACGGAGCGCCCGGGGACCCTATCAACATTAACAACCTCCGGCCGGGAATCGTACCTGGCAGGGAGTGAAAGAACTAGCTCAGGTGGAATATGGTACAGGAGATAATGCAAACAACGATCTGCTAATTTTAACTACGGTGTTTATTCACCTAAGCGCTATCTAATATACAGGGTGCCTGAAAGGCGTCTTAACACTAGGGGGGGCCTGAAGGACCTCCTACTACGGGTGCCGGAAGGGCGACTTATAGCTAACTTAACCTAACGGTGGGATAAACCAGGAACGCTGCCCGGGGAACCAGGCCGCCTACCGGATGCGGGGGGTCCTGACGCGCTTCCCGGGTAACCGGGCCGCCCACCAGGGGGTGTTATCCTAACCGCGCTTCCCGGGGAACCGGGCCGCCCGATCAGGGGGGTAACTCCAGTGCACTTCCCGGGTAACCGGGCCGCCCACCGAGCCGGAGCGGTATCGCCAACGCGCTGCTCGGGTAACCGAGCCGCCCGTAAACGAGGGGAGAGGGGAGGTAGGGGTGTGCAGTCCTCGGACTCCTAGCCTTCAAGTGGTGTGAGCTGGATAGCAGTTCCTATCACGTTGTCGGTTCAGCGGAGCGCGCAACACTGCACCGACAACGTGGTACTACCCAGGACTACCCGCTTTTAGCGCTATTTTCAGGGCTCCGTAAAAATTATAAATATTAAAGATACAGTTCCAGGAGGTAGACTTTTTTTTAGGAAATTTTGTCCTCTTTTCAGATCTTTTTTCAAATTTCGAATATCTTTGATAGTTTTTGAGATATTAAAAAGAACCCCTACTTTTTTTTAAATTGTTTATAACTTTTGCAATTTTCATCGGCCCCTATTGAAACTTTTTCTTAAACTTTCTACATAATATTCCAAATCGAATGACACCTTGATCGTAATTTTCGGAGACTATACAAAAATTTCACCCAAAAAGGTACATGTTGACCAGACTAGCAAGCGCCCAGCGAAGCTTAAACAATCCAGCAGCAACTAGGAGGGAGAGTTAATAATAATAAGATAATAATATGATAATTATCCGTAGAGGGATTGAAACGCGTCAGTGTTTGTGTGGTGTAAGGGATAATTAAGTTTGTGGGATTTATATGTGTTTTATGTGGCAGTAGTGGCGTGAGAGATTGCATGAAAAACATATATATTTCGCACAGGCTTGGTTATCTTGCACGTGAGTAGCGGAGTAGCAAATAAATATTTTTTGTTCATACATGGTTAGGTAAGAAACGAAAACTGCTGCCTGAAAACAATATTTCCTTTGGCATAATCTCAGCACAGATTTTAATCTGTCGCAAATATTTAAATTATACGATAATTATGTCATGTCATATCTGGAAGTGTTTAATCTAAGTATTTAAGGTAATTTTGAATACGTAGTAATCTTTTCAGAGTTAGATTATAATGTATAGCTGGCCTGTGATTAGACTATCTCACCTTGAAAACGTAGATGAGGCTGCCGGTGTTGCCCACTGGTTCAGTAACTATTTACTCTGGCCTTGAAGTGCCCTAGGCTGTATCTTTCCGAAAACAGACGTAGGGAGCAAATTCCACTCCTTGACAGTTCGCATTAGGAGAAGGTATGAAGTGAACCACTTCGTGCGTGCCAATGGAGTGGCCACAATACGAGTAGGCATAAGGGTGAAGACGTTTTAGTGTAGTTACCACAATGGCTTTGTGAAAAACTACAAGAAACTCCTAAGGCAGAGCAAAAACCAATGTTTACGATTCACCATTTATTTTAGAGTGACAGATAGAACAGTAAAAAATATAACGTTCAATTAGATGTCATGGCACTGCACTGCGGAGGTTTCTAACATCCTCCCACCTTTGGAACGAAGACCCAAACCTTCTATCTTCACAGCACCTCGTCAATTTGCACTTCCAGCGGGTACAGACGTTGATATAATTGGGTGTACTCGCAGTCAGCTGTGCGTACTCTCGCTACTCTAGCATTTCCATCACTCCCAGTATACACTTCTAAGATAACTCCTAAAGGCCACTTTATACGTTTTGCATCAGTCTCTACCAATACGACATCGCCTACCTTTATATTAGAGTCACTCTCCTTACCCTTCTGTATGAGCATCTTAGCTTATGTAGATACTTTAATCGCCTATTCAAAGAATCATGGTCGAGTTGGTCTAAATCTGGAGTCTCGCTGGCAGGAAGCCCTTGCACGAAGCAGGCTGGCGTCAGAGGCTTCAAGTTTTCTGAGTTATCCGCGATGTAGTTCAGGGGCCGTGAATTCATCAAGGCTTCACAGTCACAAAGTATGGTTGACAGTTCTTCATAAGTGACTGTTTTCTGTCCCAAGTTGCGTCAGAGAAGTTCTTTAAGAGACCGAATCAAACGCTCCCACCAACCTCCCCATCATGGTGCAGCGGGTGGATTGAACTTCCACTTGATGCTTCGCACACTGGAATAAGTAGCTATCTCTTCCCAATTCAATGCTTTTAACAGATTATCAGCTCCGTGGAAGTTAGTGCCATTATCCGTGTAAATTGTGTCGACTCTTCCACGTCTTGCGCTAAACCGTCGTAACGCCATGAGAAAAGCTTCAGTTGACAGCGATTTGGTTAGTTCCAGGTGTACGGCGCGGTATACAGCACACGTAAATAAAATTATCCACACCTTCCCTCCCGACCGCAGAAAAAGAGGACCAGCTAGGTCAATACCAGTTACTTCAAAAGCAGCAGCAGGTTTTATTCTGTCCAGAGGTAAAAGCGGTAATGGTGTGTCAGCATGTTTCACAGATTGTCGTTTGCAGATTACACATTTTGATACTGTTGAACTGACAAGTCGTCTAACACTAGTAATCCAATAAGTCTCCCTGAGTACTGCCATTAGAATACCCGGGCCGGCGTGATGCAACATGTGGTGTTTCGAAGCTACTAGTCTTTTGATGATAAGATGCTTCCCAGGCAGAAAAATCGGACCGACGAAGTTTGTAGGCTCATCACTAAGTACAAGCTTTGTACGAATTCTTAATAAGCCTTTCTCATCTTTAAATATTTGTAGGTTTTTTAACCTTTTAGTATCATCTGCCATCATTTCAGCTTGAACCATCTTTAAAAATAGCCGATAGATCTGAAGAGCATCACTGCACACAATATTTTTAAAAATAAGTTAAAGGCTTTCTTGCTGAAGAAGTGTTTCTACAGCATTAATGAAATATTTCCAGGGTACAATTTTATTAAAAAGTAGATAATATATTCAATGATATAATATTGTTTTTGACATTGTTTAGTAATTTATTCATGTCGTTCTGTCTCTTGCGTTTTATGGTATTTTTTGCTATTTGGATTGTTTTTGGAAATTCTTTAATTTTAATGGTTCTAATATAATAATTATTAATGTATTGTAATTCAAACACAATAATTGTATTGTTTATGAATAAATAAATAAATAAATAAAAAAGTTTCTTCTCAGCGCTCTGAAACTCTTCACAGGTCAGTTCACCTCTTCGCTTACTCTTATTCTTGCAGTTGTACGTAAATCTTAATATCCAACCAACCGTTCTCACTATCATTGTAAATTTGGAAAACTAAGTCAGCCTGGATAGAATTGTACTAATATTCGTAGTAAAAAAAATGTTCGTAGTAAAAAAAAAAAAAAAAAAAAAATATATATATATCTGCCGTAGTATTAGCAAGTACTACTTTCTTCCTTTCTTTATTGACTTCTTGCTCATCAACGTTCATTTGAGACATAGGCCATTCACTTTCTTCTGCTTTCAGCCAAGTCGGTCCCTCCCACCATTTACTCTTCAGTAGATGTTTAGCGTTGCAGCCTCTCGAAGGTAAGTCGGCAGGATTCATCGAGCCTGGTAAGTGATGCCAATTTTCGACGTTAGTGTGTTGACGTATCTCCTTCACTCTGTTTTTGACAAAAATGTTCCAGTCTCCCTCAGTCGTAATCCAGATGAATGCTACGCTAGCTTCTGTCCAGAAGTAGACTCGACAGTTTCACAGCTCCAACGCTTCATTAACTTGAATGCACATCCAAATCTACTCGTACGTATTACAGATTCAGCACAACTTATTACCACTTTTGAGTGACATTTTCACATATGTGCTTTCAAACGCTAAATGTGGCTTTTAGGTATTTTTACTTAGACTCTGTCTACCCAAGGGATAAAGTCGCTTTCTATAATTGGACCCCTGAACGTCTACTAACATCGCGTTTCGGTGCGCTATAGCCCTTCAGAATCTCACAGCCGCAATGCATACAATACGTAAATCATGTCTTAATCCTTTACGAGCTAGACAAAGCATTAGGTAATGACCAAATTGTAACCATCCCCCACAATATTTCTATTTTTATGTGCCGCCAGCTAACAAAATCGCCTCCATTTTGAAGAATTTGATTTGTCTAGTTTCTGTAGGTCCTACATTGTGATAAGCGAACAGTAACCCAAAGAACTTTAAGTGAAAAGCAAGAATGAAACCTAACATTTGACAACAATGAAAATACCTAATGAATTTACTACCTAGCTGTACTATTCAATAGATTAGTATTGTATCAGTATTGCAGACGGTACCGGGGTCGCAATGACCTGTTATGAGGGACATCATTGACCGTTGGCTAAGAGCCCGATAGGGGGAGGGGTCTTTTGACCGTGTTGCCATACAATGGCCGACATGTTTTGAAATCTACAACTGTACAATATTGTCGATAGTCTGGGAGCAAAGGAAAAACATAGAATGTACCAGTTGCTTCTTGTCCCGCGCAAATAGTAAACGCCCATTGAGGAAATGGGCGAAATTATTAGGAATCCTGTCATGTAGTTAGCAACCCATTACTATTTTGATTCCCCTTTTCACCTATGCGCCTACAATCGTGCTAAACGTAGCCTGTAGTGTATGTCGAAAGAAATCAATCACGGTCATATTTATTTGTGATAGCTTATCTTTTTTTTTTCACTACAAAGAAGGAAATCGAGCAAAATGGATTACCTGGGGTTTAGTTTTGGTTCGCTCGCTGTCAGATCCATACTAAAAATGGCAGCTAAAACCTGAACTGAGTCGGAATTGACACGCATTACGACGTCATGGTAAGGCCCCTGATGGTAAATTACCACCATCCATGGACACCCTCAACACTAGAGCATCACAGATGTGTCGCTAGCTTAGAGGGCTAAGGTAGAATACCTTGTGTGCCAGTAATTTTATCTCCTGTCTTACTTAGCGATAAGCGAATTCATTGCAGACGGAGTCGCGGGCAACAGCTAGTTATCTATTAAATACCAGTAATCAGATCAGCAATGACCTATTGATAAAGACTATTAAGCTGCATGATCTTATAAATTGGCCCCCACTACGCATAAATATCGTGAATAAGCAAACCGCCTACCTGTAAATTACTTTACCACGCAGTTGATTGAAAAACACTGCGTACAAATTAAAATTAAATATTAAACTCAGTAGAGCGACGTAATGCAGACCAAGAAGGATGAAAACGTGGCAGCCGATGATTCATATCATTTGGGAAACTTTTTTCTGGATTACATGAACAAGCCTACCGAAGACCATGTTTGGCAGGTGGGTTTTCTTCTATATCTTTATTTCCATACTAATTCATTGTAGTAGGTAGTAAAATAATTTAGTATGAAATTGAAGTGGAAAAATACAAGATCAATTTGAAAATACTTTCATTGTGGACCATTATACTCGTATACACCCATCTATAGGTTTCTAAAGTGGTTTCTTTTTTTCAGACATAATATAAGTAAGACTTTGGCTATGCCTGTATGCTTTTCTTTTTATTACCAAGCTTTGTTTAGTTTCACCTGTCCCGATGTTCGTCTGTAATTAAATCACATCCAGTGGTCGAATTGACGTGAAATTTGGCATACTTTTTTTTTTTTTTTTCATTGTACCCCTGACTTGCCTCAGGGCCCTTAATTACTATCTTCATACATTCCAGTTCTCGCACTTATTCCTCTCGCACTTTTATTCTGCATACTTTTTCTTTCTTTCATTCATCGTATCTCATGGTACTTTATGGGTGGGACTCCCATCTACTTTAGTATGTTCTACTACTACTATGTATAACCTATTTCTATTTACTTAGACGTTTTGTCTTTATTGTGGCAGGCAGACTGCTTTCCTTTTTACGGGTGGTTAGGTCAATAAATCGTGACACGTGCCGTTTATTAAGTATTTTCTTATTGCTACTTAGTCTATATTACATTTCTTAATAATAATTTCTTGTTTTACACTTTTCAACACGTTATCTTACAATGTTCTTATTTCCTAGTTTTATTCCATGCTTAATATAAATATATTCAAATATTTGATAAACATAGGTTTATGTGCTACTTTTGTTTCTTTCTACTACCTTCTGTGTAATCCTTTCACAATATTCTAGGAACCTGTCCCTGTGTTTGCTTCACATTACTTCCTTTAACGTACTTACTTATACTTATACTTATATAAGACCTGGTGACCCGGCTAGGACTGTCTACGCCGAAAAGAACTCTTCGACGGTTTGTCCAATTGACATGATATTTGGTACGCATAATGCAGGAATCTACCCTGCATTATGCGTACCAAATATCATGTCAATCGGATAAAACGTATTTATTTGCATGTAGGAAATCAGGTGGCAGTTTCGCCATACAAACTTCCCCTGTTTCTTCTCTGGATGTAGATCCCTCCTGATTCCTGATTTCTCTACACGTCCGTTGCTACCAGAATGCATTTCACTTTAATTTTTTAGATTGACGCTGGTACTGGTGAAGTGGAATCTAAACTGTCAGTGAAGTCCCGCTCCATCCGTCTGGCGCGATGCCTGAGGAACGCCGGTCTAAGACCTGGAGACGTGGTCGTCGTATCAGGGAGGAATCATTTGGACGTGCACATACCTTTCTATGCAGCTTTCATGAATGGACATCCATTGAGTGGAGTGGATCCACTGTATGAATTCAGTAAGTGTCTTCAACCACGAGAAGGAAGAAACGTCTTCGAATTGTTCAGTTGAACGTATCTATGTATGTATAACTCTTTATTGTGCATAAAACACAAGAAAAAGATGAATACAGGACAACACCAACGCACGAAGGCGAACTTATCCCTTAAAGGGAAAATGAAAATTGATTTTTGCAAATTGGCCGCCAAGGCCTCTTTTACATGACTGTGTTTTGAAATTACCAGCGCAGTCGGAAAGACCACCATTGCCAAGAAGAATGCGCCCGCAAGAAACTTGGCAGAAAGTAATTTTTTCAAAATAAAATACAGTAAAAATACTTAAATTCTACTTAAATGAAATACATTTATAAAAGGGATGTATAAGGTTCCCGAGCCTTAAATTATATTAATCTATAGTAGAGATGTATAAAGTCTCTACTAGTCAAAACAACAATAAAAATAATTTAAGTTAGGTAAGTGGAGGTGTAAAACGCCTCCACCGTCAAATAAATTAATTGGAGATATCTCCAATGTCGAACAGAAAAAAAAAACAAAATTATGAAATATACATTTCATGTCAAGTAAGTAACCAATAAGCTTATGGATTCCGAAGGCAAGCATACGTTTGCCGCCCCCAATGTTGGCTCTCACGCACTCATGTCCTGCTCGGCATGTATCGCTTCCGTCCCCACAGACACACTATGGGAACGTTTTAGGAACTTCGACATCGCTAGCCTGCAACTAAACAGTAAAAGAAAAAAAAAACAACAAATGAAACCGGAAATCCATAAGCTTAACATTATATCTACATATTAATACCTACACATACGACATAGCAATATTTATGTCATTGTAAACAATAATAATTATGAAACCTAAAAATATTATTTAAATAAACAATTAGAAAGCTAATTAAAATAGGTAAAATATTTATATTGATAATTAAACAAAAAAACAGAAAAAGTAAAACAACCGATCGCGCATAAAATAATTCTAAATGCCTAAATTTTAAATAATGTAAGATCACTACATAGTATAAAATAAAGTCGCTTTCTCTGTCCCTATATCCCTATGTCCCTATGTCCCTATGTCCCTATGTATGCTTATATCTTCAAAACTAAGCAACGGATTTTGATGCGATTTTTTTAATAGATAGAGTGATTCAAGAGGAAGGTTTTTATGTATAATTCTACGCAGACGAAGTCGCGGGCAGAAGCTAGTATAATAGACAAATAATAATATAAACTACAGACAATAGATAAATACGATAAACTAATACACAATAAATAAAATTTACTACATAGTATATAAATATATACATACACACACAGATTACAAAACACATCACATTCATTTAAGAGGATCCATCGAGCCAATACGTCTTCAAGCGACTGCGCAGAACGTTCCTGTAAAGGTTCTTTAATGAAAATATACCTGAACATACCAACTGAACGAATAGTAATTCATTTTTTATATATAAATATTACGTATAGATGAAGCAAAACCTAACCAATACCTAGCTAATTAAAAAACAACAGTAACACTTAACGATGATATTGATAATGATAATAAATGAAACCAACTTGACGTAATTTAACAGAAAACGTTTGTTTCGCAGACGAGGTTAAGCAGTTATTTGATACAATCAAACCTAAGTTGGCTTTTTGCGAATTGGAGAGATATGCTGACTTTGACAGAGCCGCCAAGGAAGTTGGCTTGAACATGAAGCTAGTAACATTTGGAGGCGGGGATGTAAACTCCTACGATAAATTTATAAAGGACTATGATGACCATAAGCCAGAAGAAGAGTTTAAGTACGACGTTCTATTATTTAGAAAAAAAATCAAAACAACATTTTTTTTTTCAATTATTTTCGTGCCGTTTCTAATTGTATGAAAACGTCTGAATTAAGAAAAAAGTCTATGGGTAATTTTTGTCCCTATCAAAAGAGCTCATGTTTCTGAGCAAGGACAAAATAAAATTGGTAGAAATTACCTCAGTTTTAAAGTGTATTTTTTAGAATTACTTACAAAACTTACTTCCGTGCTTGTCTGGGAGCAGAGAAAAAACATAGAATATACCAGTTGCTTCTCTTCCCGGGCAGATGGTAAAAGCCCATCGAGGTAATGGGCGAAAGTCTTAGGAATCATCTTATAGGCATTGCGGCTAGCAACCCATCACTATTTTGATTTCCCTTTCCACCTATACCTAGCCCCACAATCATGCTAAACGTGGTCTTTAGGTCTTGTTACCTTAGGCTCTGTCTACCCCGTAAGGGATAAAGACGTGATTTGTGTATTGTATTATGTGCGTTACAAACTTATAGTAATATTGTCATTTCGGTTACAAAAATTCTTCCATTCCAAAGTTACGATACATCGTTCTGTTTCTAACACGTATAATACGTATTTGAAATTTCTACAGAGCAGCAACATTTGATACCAACAAAATATACGCCTGGCTCATCAGCACCAGTGGAACTACTGGTCGTCCCAAAGTGGCTGCTTTCAAACATCCAGACTGTCTGAAGATTATCCGTCTCAACAAGGTGTTATGGGAAAAGTAAGTGTATTTATTGATAACCGTGGATAAGTATGTAGAACATCTACTGCTCACCCGGGACTTGAGTAAATAAATAAATAAATATGTTGGGACAATTGGCATTGTTCATTTTTTTAAGCTGTGTTTTTAACACCTTTATTTGATAAAATGGACTATTTCAAGCAACTAATTTGAATATTATGCTTTTACGTAGCTTTGTTAATTAATAATAAATATTTTTTCGCTGTTTGATAATTTGTGAATTTAGACAGAATCCCAATCGCCTTCGTTCGGCTGGCTATAAAAAAAACGGCTTTGTCTATGGTTTTGTAGATTTGACAGTGACACGTGACAGTTGCCGTAGCCAAACTTTTTTTTTTCATTTTTGTGGCAAACATTCGATGCTGGATTCTGTCTAAAAACCCGGTCGTTCGGTCAAACAAAGGTTCAAAGTACTTTTACAAAAATATCTGCAATCATAAAGTATTTTTGAAACCGGACAAGATAAATCGGATAATTGGCTAAGTAAAGTTTTTGGAAGAGGTGCAAATTATATTTTTTTTCGATAGTCGACGTCTTAATAATCCAGGAACTGCAGCTCTTTTATTTTTATTCCCTATTATTAATGAGATATAATTTTTTAAATGCTCGATATGACATTTGTGAGATTTAACGGCCGAAAAGCTCTGTTGCCTAGAACTAGCTTGTAATAAAAAAAAACTACGTCAACTGTCACGTTTGACGTTGTCAAAAAATAATACCGCGGTTCTGTTTATTTGCGTTTGCGTGTAATCAGTGTTAGCAGTGTGTTTTTTAATGATATTTCAACGACCTCAGCACAACCCCTGGACTTTCGATATTGCCGCACTTCTCTTCGACCTTTGCACGATATTTGGACTACGATTTCAGCTACTTTCGACGACTTAGGCACTGCTTCTTGGACTTTTGGACTTCTACACGAGTATAATGGATTTGGTCGATCCCCAAAGCACTGCAGAGGAAATGAAGTATTACAGGGATGTACTCCAATGCTTTGTACCGTCGTGTAAGAAGTATAGACGGGATTTTCCAAATTCCGTGTATTTGAGCTTACCAAAGGCTTTACAAGCGACTTGGTGCCGAACTCTAGATATCAACTGTCCGAAACGGAACTTGTATGTCTGTGAGGAACATATCAATGTGAGTATATTGCAGTTAATGTCGCTGTAAGAAATTAAGAGTATTGAATGTAGTAAAATGCTTTTCTTATATTTACAGATTGAGGAAGATTGCTACAAAAGTAAATCTGGCAAGTTACGCCTAAAAAATACTGCAAACTTGATATTAACCAAAACATACAATGAGATTGTAAGTATCAGCTAGGTGTCTTATTTTATAATTTGTAATTTTTCTCCACTATATTAATTAACAAGTTTATATAAATGTTCAATGTGTTATTATGAACGTAAACACAGGATATTTATCCCTTGCCTATTGTACAGTTACCTACTAAAAATAAATCAATTTTTACACCTTAGTTCATTGCTACACCTATTGTTTTATTTGGTGAATCTTCTCCTGTCTTCTTAAGGCAAAAAATTAAGTGTTAAATGGATGCTCATATGTACTTAATTATGTGCTTATTTTTAGGAAATGTCGAATGATGAAAGCAGCCTAACGGAACAGCCACTGGAAAACACAAAAGATCTGGCTACTATGTCAAAGCAGTTACTGCAACATGGGACCAATCCATATTCAAAGGTAAAATTATGTACCTGTATAAAAAGAAAAATCAAGTGACCGATTGAGCGATAACAATTTTTCTATGGTAGGAACCATAAAACCCTACATAGTAAAAAGTTGTCAAAATTGTGAAAGTGTAAAACAATATAAAAGCTAGTTGTTATTATAAAGGGCTAGTTTGTAAAATTAATTTGATTCTTTTTTTCCAGTGTGATTCTTCAACTCAGACCCAAATCATATACTCAAACAAAGCCGTTATGGTGAAACCATCAGTAAAATGTGTAGCCTGTTCAGCTAATATAAATGTCTCACTTATTGCTGAAAAAATCATGCCAAGCAAGCCATCATCTTCAACTGCAAGTCGTTCATCAACACCAACATTATATGAACCCTCTAGCCCCTCATCGTCAAGCTCAACCAAGGAGACAGTAAAGGAAGGGAATGATATGTCAGGACGTACACATATCTTAAGAATTATTAAGGAAAACCCCAAATGTATCTTGGTCTTCCTAAGTCATATTTTTGGTTGATAATTTTTTTAGCCAAACAATGCAAATTACGCCCCCTGCATGTCATTATCACCTTATTTAAATTAAAGCAAAATGACACAATACAAAGAATAAGTCATCACTTTCATTTAAGTCAAGTGACATTGCAAGAGCTGTTAAGAATTTGTATACCGCATCTGGCAACTTATTTACAAATGTTTATATACCTGCCAGAATCCATCATGATTAAAAAAACATTGCCCCCTGTTTTTAAAGTGAGGTTTGCTAACGTACAATGCATACTTGACTGTTTCGAGATCCAGATTGAAAAAGCCTCAAATCCTGTTATGCAATCAAGGACATGGTCACAGTATAAATCATGCAACACATTAAAATACTTGATTGCATGTTGCCCAAATGGCTTCATATGTTATATTTCGAAGGGTTATGGAGGAAGGATTTCTGACAAAGCTATTACTGAATGTAGTGGCTTTGTCGATATTCTTCCTCCGGGGGCTGTGGTTTTAGCCGATCGAGGCTTCAAAGGCATAGAAACTCTCCTATCGCAGAGACACGTGAAACTACTTCGGCCCCCAAGTGTTTCCTCACAGGAAACGCCAACCAAAAAGGAGGTGATCCAAACCAAAATTATTGCCAGCTTGAGGATACATGTGGAACGTGTGATAAGGAGATTGAGGGAATTTGCCTTTTTAAAGCCTCACTCGGTTATAAACCATAACCATGTCAGATATGTGGACGAAGCAGTTATTATAGCATGTGCTTTAGTCAATTTGCAAGGCGACATAATAAAAATACAATAATTTTTGCTTTGTTTTATTTTAAAATGTACAAATTAGTTATAAATATAGACTTTTTAACAAAAATCTTTTTGAAAGACCTATCCAACGAAACCTGATGTGGTATATAAGAAAAAAATCACCATACTGTACACACATACACAACACATAAATCACGTCTTTATCCCTTGCGGGGTAGACAGAGCCTAATACTGTACAGTTGAACAAACAGAATTGCATACCTCTGTGGAACATTTTTATCATAAATTACACAATGATTTCTTTGGACGTATGAGTAAGGTTTCGACTGTACCTCTTCTACATAAAGTCATATTTTAGCTGGGGTTCATGATAACACACATCAGAAGTCAGAATGGGGTCCTCATATTATGAAAATGAAACATCCTTCGGAACTTAGTCTATCTTAGTACAGATTTAGCCCATGGTAGTCAGACCTTTGTTATCCTTACTAATATTATAAATGCGAAAGTAACTCTGTCTGTCTGTCTGTTACCTTTTCACGCTTAAACCGCTGGGCCGATTTGGTTGAAATTTGGTATACAGATAGTTTGAGTCCCGGGAAAGAACATAGGATAGTTTTTATCCCGGAAAATTGCATAGTTCCCGCAGGATAGCACAGCCCAAACCACTGGAATTTTTCAAATTTAACGCGGAACAGATTCACCGGGTCAGCTAGTATAGTATAACCGCTAAAGGCATCCATAGAGAAACTCCTTTATACTATGACGAAGGTCTGGCTATCATGGGATTTTTCTCCAATATATTTAGGACAAAGCGTTAAGTAAAATTTTGGGATAAATCGCATTTTTCCAAAACTTTTCTGATCTTTCTAACAAATTGTTGGCATAAGCCACGTCAAACTTAACCCATTTTATTTCGATTTTTTTGTTGTGTTCGAAATCTGGGTCAGCAACACAAAAAGCACACTTTTTATATCCTGTGGCCAGCATTTGGAACTGGCATTGAGCCAAAAATTTTTCTTTTATTTTATTTTTATCTAGATAGTTTTTCACGGTTTTAGCAGTGCTAGGGCATTTTACTTCAACAATGAAGTCATTGGCTACACCATCAGGCGAAGCTCCACTAAAAAAATTAATTAAGTGAAATCCACATTCTTCAATGTGGACCCCCAATAGCCGTTCAACTTCTTTTATTATTGGTTTTTCTAATATTTTTCCTCTCTTCATTGCTTTGGTATCATAAATCTTGTAACCACCAAGAATTTGTTCCACAAGAGAGCCATCAGGTGTGTCACAATGACAAGCTTCATGTACTTTTGATGCTGTTATTCGGCCCTGTCTTATGCTATGCCATAACTTTGACTCTGCCTGCTTTTTAGTGCTTTTTGCTATTTGATTTTGCACAGATTGAGGCACAGATACGTTACTTTTAAAATATTCAAAACTGTGATTATTAGTTTTAGTTGCAAAATCAAGTATCATGTCAAATATACACCATTTTGTCAAACCATTATCATGATCTGGTAAAAATGACAAAATCAGAGAGTCCCCAATTTTTCTTTTCTTACATTCTTCATAAAATGCATTGAGTTTCTCCGGATCTCTTGGTCCTAGTTCTATTCCTCTTTTCTTGGATGGAAAAATATCCTTGGAGGATATTGGCTGTGTTCCCTCACTGGCTAATCGTGGTTTAGCCCAATAACATTCTATGGATGTAGATGATGGTTCTGTAGATTTTTTTTGTAACCAATATAACACCACCAATGTGTGTTTACATCCACCTGAAAGTAAAACAAATCAATGAAAATATTTATAATCCTCATTAACCATAAATATTTACTCTATAGTGTAAGTATTTACCAGCTGATGCAGGACAACCATCACATGTTGCATCAATTATATTACTATTCGCCTCTTCTAAATGAATAGTCACAAGATAATATTTCATCCTTATTTTGTGCTCCGGAACAACTTTGGCCCTGACAACGCATTCAGTGCTCCCTCTTTTAATTTCAACATAACCTACTGCATTATCAACATAACCACCTCTGGATGACCTAAAATGCAATGGAAAACATTATAACACAAGATCTTTCATCATTATCATCTGCCTATTTATGTCCCACTGCCTGTGCCCGGCTTATTTATAACCAAATAAATGATTTTGATTTAATTTGATGCACAACAATACACTATGTATATACATGTTAAATATTTGTAATCATAATTAATTATTATATGCATCAGAATGTATGTGAAATTCGCCAGTACGTACATGAGTGTCTTCACACCTCTTATTTCAGCAACATTGTGCTTATCGTTTGTGTGGAAATATTCCATTATCATGAACATATCCATGTGTGGCAAGTTTCTTGAATCCGCTCGTACAAATTCGCTCATTTTGTGATCAATAGCGAAGCCTCAGTATTATAAAAATCAGTCCAAAAGTCAAGGCGGGGGTCGTCGCAAAGCAGAAAAACGTTGTCCAAGAAGCAGTGCCTAAGTCGTCGAAAGTAGCTGAAATCGTAGTCCAAATATCGTGCAAAGGTCGAAGAGAAGTGCGGCAATATCGAAAGTCCAGGGGTTGTGCTGAGGTCGTTGAAATATCATTAAAAAACACACTGCTAACACTGATTACACGCAAACGCAAATAAACAGAACCGCGGTATTATTTTTTGACAACGTCAAACGTGACAGTTGACGTAGTTTTTTTTTATTACAAGCTAGTTCTAGGCAACAGAGCTTTTCGGCCGTTAAATCTCACAAATGTCATATCGAGCATTTAAAAAATTATATCTCATTAATAATAGGGAATAAAAATAAAAGAGCTGCAGTTCCTGGATTATTAAGACGTCGACTATCGAAAAAAAATATAATTTGCACCTCTTCCAAAAACTTTACTTAGCCAATTGATGGTTTTCCTCGAAATGGTTTTCGAATTGGAGCATACTAAAAAAAATGAACAATGCCAATTGACACAAATTGACCTAGTCCCAAACTAATAGACTACAGGCCCACGTACAAAAAATGTGGGTCATATGAACCACCAGGTGACGTATATAGGACGATTTAAGAGCATAAAATAATAAGATTCAGCACTATGCCGTCACTTGTAAGCTGTCCAACTGGGTGCTGGTGAGAATTCAAAAGTGCAGGTAGAGTGAGTACATTTTGGTCATATGATTATGTACGGCATTTTTATAGATCCATGAAAAATAATAAGAAAGCGCGCAGTGCCGTAAAAAAATGGTGAGCCACAAAGTCGATATTTTCTTTTGATTTTCTGACTATTTCCAGGGTAAATTTGGTCATTTGATTCTGTACGGCATCAGTTTCATACTGTTTCAATACAGCTTCTAATCCATTATTCCGCAACGCCGTACAAAAATTGTGCGACAAGGGGACAAAATCGAGGGTTGCAACCCCCTCTCTTTCCGTGGTCCGGGGGGTGATTTGAAACAACATAAAATTACTTTATTTTGAAAGTATTTTATGCATAGATAACATTTTTTTACATGCCGTACATTTTCGTTGGTCCAAAGGTTTGTAGGGAAAAAACACTCAAGGAACGAGCCCATAGAACGAAATGTAAGAAAAAAATGGTCTGCATTAAAATGTACGGCATAATTTTTTCCCAATTTATTTATCTTAATACTATTTAAAACAAATGAAAAATTTAGAAAATAGCTATATTTTATTAATCTATGAATATTTAAACTTTTGCAAATTCAGTTTTTGTATTTATCTATATTTTTTTTTAGAACAGTTTCTTTTGAACGGCAATACTATATAACAATTGTATTTTACAATATCATGTTAAAAAAAAAGTTGCCGTACAGAGTCAAATGATTTTACAGCTTTATAAATCAAGTATACCATGAAGTTAAGATAATCATTCAAATGAACAATAATTTTTTGACGGCATTATTTGTAATAGTACTTTTGAGTGCTAGATAATGTTTTGGAACCGAAGCCGTACTTTTTCAAATCACCCCCCGGACTACGGAAAAAGAGGGGGTTGCAACCCTCGATTTTGTCCCCTTGTCGTACAATTTTTGTACGGCGTTGCGGAATAATGGATTAGAAGCAGTGGCGGATTTACCATAAGGCTGAGAAGGCTCGAAATTCGGGGCACGTTTTTTTTTTTTTTTTTTTTTACCTCATAGAAATAAAATAAGAAGTCTGCCACAGATTTTGCAAGGGCGGCAAAATTTCATCCTATACCTTGAAAATTTGTAAATCCGCCAGATTAGAAGCTGTATTGAAACAGTATGAAACTGATGCCGTACAGAATCAAATGACCAAATTTACCCTAGAAATTGTCAGAAAATCAAAAGAAAATATCGGCTTTGTGGCTCACCATTTTTTTACGGCACTGCGCGCTTTCTTATTATTTTTCATGGATCTATCGATGGTAAAAATGCCGTACATAATCATATGACCAAAATGTACTCACTCTACCTGCACTTTTGAATTCTCACCAGCACCCAGTTGGACAGCTTACAAGTGACGGCATAGTGCTGAATCTTATTATTTTATGCTCTTATATCGTCCTATATACGTCACCTGGTGGTTCATATGACCCACATTTTTTGTACGTGGGCCTGTAGTCTAAGCAAAGCTTGTAATATGGGTACATACAAGACAACGGATAAACATATTAGAGAATAAACATTCGTATTTTTCATGCAAATATCTGCCCCGACCGGGGATCGAACCCGGGACCTTCAAGCGTCAAAGTCAGGTTCTCTAACCACTCATCCGGTCGTCGTGCTAAAACCGTAAAAGCAAACATAAAAAAACAATAAAAATTCTTGATTCATTTGATAGTAGAGTAATCTTGTTTAATTTTACAGGACACCAAAACCCGGGCTGACTTTGTCAAGTGTTCACTGGATATCTTCGTACTTGGTCTCACTCAGTTCAATCACAGCAAACCACATAAAGTTGCAGACTTCCTCGCCCATAACGTTAGAACACGCTATCGACATCATCAACAAACACAAGGTGCCTTTTTTTGCCCTGGGTAAATCTGCTGTAGTCAGATACCCCATTACCACGGGGAGGCAATGGGGTTACGTGGCATATTTACCCACTAAAACTCCCGGGGTGTTAATTTCTCGCCGCCATTCTGGCGACAACGGTTCAACAGTATAACCCATTACATCGCCAGAGGGCGGATATCCGTGTCTGAATTCATCTTCTGGAAGGCCATTCTAGGTCTCCTTTTCCCAGCAATGGCGTATCAGGAACACTTGACACGCCATTCTTCTCGACCTTACTCTTTGGGGTCACAGACGTCCCCGTGCCCGTAACCCTAGGTCCTCAGTTAAGGTGGGAGCCGGCGGTCTTGTGCGATACGCCGGCGCCCAGCTCTCTTGCGGCGCACAGGGTCCGCCAGTGAACTGATTAAACACAAGGTGGCAACTTGATTGATTTGATAATTATGATAACTATGCATACGATAACATCTGTGATAACCCATTTTCTGGTTGAACAGCGGTTGAATGTATAAAGAACTAGGTACTCTTTGCCCTGGTAATCAAACGTAAAAAGAATATTTAATTTAACTTAGCCTTAATGGCGGCCGTAAGACTTGGGCTAATGTCAATTTAAATGACAAGTATGCTGTAATAGTACATTATGATACAAGTGTGCTATGTTGGTAATTACACACGAGGCGTATTGTACGCGCGAGCGCAAGCGAGCGCGGGTAAGAGAGCCGAGATGTGTAATTACCAAAGCACACGCGTCGCATACGACGTTTTTCAACACATTTGCGAGGAAAAATAAATAAAATTTAGTTAATAACCGGACTTTAAGAACTTTAGTTTACCTTTGTTACCAGACATTGCTTACCTGGAGCTGCTTTAGAACTTTACTTAATCATTTGGTAATTCACACCTTGGATTTCTTACTGATATAACTGTCCGAACATTGTCCGAACATATTTTAGTATTTCCAGCGACGGACACTACATTTCTTTATTACTTGAACTAGTAATTTTTAAAGTAATAAAATAACAAAGCCTGAATCAACAATATCAGTGAAAAATGGCGGCAGATATTATTTCTCCGCGCCAATCCGCACGCAGCACTCGCGCATGCGCGCTGTGCACTTAACACGCGCGTGACGAAGACACTGACAACAGACTGCTAAACAGCCTAATATTAAAATTATAATAAAATAATTAATCAATGTCTTAAATATGCAAATTATGGTCCCTTTTTAGATAAAAATGAATAATTTGTCGAAATTAAATGTTTATTTATCGTCTTTAAACTAAAATAGTTTAATATTCACGAAAATATTCCTTGTTCCTATTGATACTGAACCGTTTGCTGAGATTTAAAAAAGTTTATGTTACCGCACGAGGGCGCCCCATACGGGCTTTTACCATCTACGCGGGAAGAGAAGCAGCTGGTACGAATGTAATGTTGGTTTGGGAGTAAAGAAAAAACATAGAAGATGTAGGGACACACTTTGTGGCCTTACGCCAGGTCAGCTCATATCCCAGTACATTCGCACTGGAATATGAGTTGACTAAGCAGTTTGAACTTGGGCCAACGGGCCCACATTATAACGAGTCATTCGCGGAGCTTACTGGAGGACGTAGGTACACGCCCCAGCCTTAAGTTAGCGGTACTCACTGTGAACATTGTAACTTAGTTATACAATCTTACGTTTATAATACATACTTTAGAAGATTAAAGTATTTCTTTTAACCTCCACGCAACCACTCCCTAAAAATGTATCAGTTGCTTCTCTTCCCTCGCAGATGGTTAAAGCCCATCGAATGGGCGAAAATCTTAGGAATCATGTTATAGGCGATGCTGTAGCAACCCACCACTATTTTGATTCCCCTTAATACCTTTACGCCCACAAACATGCTAAACGTAACCTTTAGGTCGAGTTACCTTGGGCACTGTCTACTCCGTAAGGGATAAAGACGTGATTTATGTATGTTTGTGTATTTTCCAGCCTATAGCCAGCACTGGAACGCCTGCTCTATTCGCCGGGATAATAAAGCATCCGAAATACTGTGACCTGACATGCTTCAACAATATCATCGTCTACGGATATTCTATTGATGAAACTACCCTCAACCTTATAAAAGTTAGTCAAAATTTCACGATTTATTTCGAATCTAATGCTTATACCCTGCGATGCGCGTTCTAACCTCAAAAGTTGTTGTTGTAAAGTTTGAGAGTAAGTGGTATTAAGAAAAAGTTTGTTTCATAATTTTCAAACAATGAATAGTAGTTAGCTATCTACTTAGTGGAGAATTAAAAAAAAATACTTTACCTAATTTATTTACTTAGATTTTGTAAATTTGAGTTATTTGTGCTCAGGTTCAAAAAGACATCATTTCTTATACAAGAAAAAAGTGTCCTCAACGAAATTGTAACATAAGAAAATTGATTAAAATACAAACTACCTATTAAGAACTAAGTAACAATAAAGGACACTAAAACTAGAAAAGTTGATTTAAAGTAAAGTAGGTGAGTAAAAAATAAAATTAAATGACAAAAAGGGACCTAAATCCATTGTCCTATTGGGACCGTGCGCGACGACAGCGCCACGTCATAGGCGGCCATTATGGACAATATTGTCACCGCTGTCAAACAAGAAATACGTAAATATTGTGAAAAATATTAATGAAATATTGTGTTATTTTACTATATTACACAATTTTGGACAATGGTAGTCAGTAACATTATTGCCAATAACGTTAAAATTGTTGTTTTCAGTGAAAATTTTAGAGGTTAGGTAACTTATTTTTTTTTCTTACGGCAAATATCCACTTATTTCTTTGGTCTCGTTTCCACCATGGTCTTTGGAAATTGGTAAAATTTACAGTCGCTATTCTTCTTGGTGTTATTACAATTCACAACAACACATCTTACCAGGACCATATTTTTATCTCAAAAACGATTAGAAAATGTTTACTGCAATATGGATTTGACAGCTCAAGTCAGCGACAAAAATGACAATTTTAGCCATAGCGAGCGCTGTGATCGCTTAGGCTACCCCCTCCACCCGCTTTGCACTCTGCCAATAAGCTCGCGAAATGCAGTACCTAAACGATTAACGAGTCTCAGATAAAAAAATCAGTTTAGGAATTAATTAGGTAATAGTTTTCTTTTTTTTTTAGTGTCGGATGCGCAAGGACGCTAGCGTGTGGAACATGTACGGGCAGACTGAATGCATCGGGTACCTGTTTTGGCCAGCCCCCGACGGCCCAGTCGGCAATGTGGGAAGGGAAATCGAAGTAGTAACGACGCAGGTGAAAGTACCTCCTTTATTACAAACTAGCTGTTGCCCGCAACTTCGTCTGCATAGAATTCGTTTATCGCTATCCCGCGGGAATTACGCAATTTTCAAGGATAAAAAGTAGCCTATGTGTTATTCCAGACTATAATCTAGCTATGTTCCAAATTTCATCCAGATCTGTCAAGCCGTTCTGGCGTGAAAGAGTAACAAACATCCAAACTCACAAACTTTCACATTTATAATATTAATAGGACTAGCTGACTATACTTCACGGTTTGCATGAGAGCGCGCAATAGCTGTATCGCGTGCGAGATAGACTGGACCCTTTTCTTACTGTTCGTTCTAGAAAATTACGGGTAGTCTATCTCGGGCGAATTATGGTTTCGGGTGTATGAATAACCAAATTGTCCTTAAACTTTTACTTTTTATTGGGAAAATTTATGTACAAGATTTCCCGACAGTTAATAAGCGAGTTCACTTTACGACTTTTGTATATCGACTGGCTGTCGCGCCGCGCAATGCACTCCACATGCACAGGGCTCTACCCACGCACACTACACTTCCATAACGCGGGGCTACACACTAGGTACACTTCTATAACAGGCGCGACATAGCTCTCGCGTGCACTTGTGCTAGTCGTGCTGGGGCTTTACCATGACGTCTTAAATTCAGACACTGTTCAGGTTTTAGCTGTCATTTCTAGTATGGATCTGACAGCGAGCGAACCTATACTGAATCGGAATTGAATCGCTTTAAGACGTCATAGTATCCCTCCTGGCTTCACACGGGTGCAATGTAGATAACACGACGCTGCTACAATTTTCGCCATATATCAACAAATTTACAAAAAAAAACTTGACAAATTGTTATAACCTGTTTTTTGGAAACTTTTCCGTTTTAAGTATTTTAGGCGACACGCCTATATAGGTAGCTGCGTGTTATAACCTTTTTATCAAATTATCCTCTTTTGGCCCTGGCCGCAAATAAACTTAATTGGGCGCAGCGCTGAATGAAAGAAAAAAAAAAGTAGTCGTGTCATTGCTGCTGCTCATGTCAGCGCTGCGTGTTGATATTTCCAATATAATTTAAATTGTTTTATTTAAATTGACAGGGGGGGGGGGGGTCTTTTGACCGTGTTCTACCGTACAACGTTGCTGACATTTTTGTCACAAGATTTTTGAATACTGTATTTCGTCACTATTTTTAAAAACTCTTATCTGAAAAACTTCAAGTTTCTAGGAGGAAGAATAAACACCCTGTAAATTATTGTGATTGATCAAATAAGTTCTTGTTAGCTTCATGAGATACTTTGATGGCCAGTCATTAATTTTACAAATATTCGAATAACTCACGCAAACACTTTTTATTAAATTTACAGTTATTCGTAAGTTTCGAGATTTTTGTTTTAGTATATCAATCAGGTGTTGTTAATTAAAGTTTGCAGATAATGTCCATCCTAACTTTCGGTCCTAATTTTTGCCAGATTGTTGACCCTGATACTGGATTAGTCATCTCAGAACCAAATAAGACTGGGGAACTGTGGACCAAAGGACCAAGATTCGTGGTAAGATTTTACGACTGCTCACTGCGCGATAAATATTCTATAATTCGTCAGGGTTGCTTAAAATTGTTTTGGAATTTTTCAGCATGTAGTTGTATTCTTTCCAGACAAAAGCGAGTGTACTATATGTATCTATATTTACAGGAGTACTATGGCAATCCTGAGGCAACCGCGCAGGCGTTTACGGCCGACGGGTGGTACAAGACGGGGGACCTCTTTTACAAGGATGAAAACAACTACCATTTCTTCGTGGACCGAATGTCTGGCTGTTTCAGATTTCAAAATATTTACGTAAGTATAATATATACTTCTGAAACAACACTGGAACCAATGGGAACTATCGTTTCTTTGCTCACCAGTTGGCGCCACTGTTGACTAAGGCCCAAAGGTATAACTGTCAAAGGCGACTTTATCAGATCGGCGCCGAAACAAAGTTTAAAATCTTGAATCTCATTAAGTTCGTTAATTATAAATAACTATCATCATATCGAGTAGCATAGCCGCAATGTACTGGTCAGGAACGTCTGCGATGCATGTCACCTTGCCATGACGTCTTTTAATATGTGATTTTTTGTTTTATATAATTTTATGTCATTTAATTATTGTTATTTTTTTTTTTTAGTTAATAAATTTTGATAATTGTAATTGTAATGGGATTAATGCCTAAGTAAATAAATATATTATTATTATTATTATTATAATGTTGTGTAGTTCCGTTTTGTTCGAAAAAAAATCCGCTATCAACGCGTTCACAATCATCGCCAAATAATCCATTCACTTTTCAACAGGAAAATGAAAGAAATTAAAATTTATGTCACGAAGCAAGCCCAAACCAGTGAAAAGTGAATGTTTTTGGACCTCACGCGATACTAGCGCCTCTAGTGGAGCTTCTACTTTAAAGAGTGTCAATTAGTTTCTCTACTTCACTACATAGTATAAAACAAAGTCGCTTTCTCTGTCCCTATGCCCCTATGCCCCTATGTCCCTATGTCCCTATGTCCCTATGTATGCTTATATCTTCAAAACTACACAACGGATTTTGATGCGGTTTTTTTTAATAGATAGAGTGATTCAAGAGGAAGGTTTTTATGTATAATTCTACGCAGACGAAGTCGCGGGCAGAAGCTAGTATATACATAAATTACGCATTTTTCATTTACGGGGTAGATAGAGCCTGAAGTAACAACACGTGGGCGTATACGTGGAAATGTGATACAAAGTAGTGATGGGTTGCTAGCCGCATCGCCTACGTATAACATGATTCCTACGAATTTCACCCATTCCCTCGATGGGCTTTTAGCATCTGCGCAGGAAGAGGAACAACTGGTACATTCTATGTTTTTTCTTTGCTCCCAGACCAGCATGTTTCTCTACTTATGATTGTGTAACACTATCTAGGGCATCTGTAAACTGGACGCTACATTTAAAAAAATATAATGGTTAAAGTTTTTTATGGCACATTTTTCTTGGCAATGAATGAATATTTTATTGAATCAGGCGTTACTTTGCGGAGCTGTACATTTCAATGAACAAAAAATATTTACCTTGCTACTCCGCTACTCACGTGCAAGATAACCAAGCCTGTGCCAAATATATGTTTTTCATGCAATCCGTCTCTCCACTACTACCACATAAAACACATATAAATCCCACAAACGTATCTATCCCTTACACCACACAAACACTGACGCGTTTCGATGACTCTACGGGTTAATTATCAAAGTTTAGTGAAAACAAATGTTACACATGCAAAAAGGGTTTTGCAAAGGCTTGGTTATCTTGCACGTGAGTAGCGGAGTAGCAAGGTAAATATTTTTTGTTCATTGAACGAACGTCTTTCTGTAAACGCTGCTACCCAGTAAAAAGAAAGATTTAGTTCAGGCGAGCAGAGACCTTACCATGACGTCTTAATGCGATTCAATTCCGATTCAGTTTAGGTTTGCTCGCTGCCAGTCCCATACTAAAATTACAGCTAAAACCTGAACTGAGTCGGAATTGAATCGCATGAAGATGTCATGGTAAGGCCCTGTAACTATCGCACGTTACAGTAATGAAAACCCTGGATGTGGCCAGTGGCGTAACTATAACGTCTGGGGCCCGCGGCAAATTCGTCAGATGGGGCTCCTTCTTCAATATAAGAAGTGCATCAGCGTCCCTTCTGTGCTCTAAACCAAGCCAGTTTGGGGCCCCGTGGAGCTAGGGGCCCCTGGCATCTTGCCACCCCTGCCACCCTATAGTTACGCCACTGGATGTAGCAATCCGCTCGCGGCAGACTCGCAAGCCACGTGCACACAAAGGTTTTTTGTTCTGTAACGTTCAACAGTTATAGATGAGAGCCCGGCTTTATAGACTACAAGCCCCTGGAAAAAAAACATGTGAAATGAACCAGCGTGAAACACGCTTAGAAGGCTGTTACTATATCATAAAATAACTCAGAGCGCTATGCCGTCATTTCTGAGCGGTACATTTATGGAATTTCTCAGGTACAAGTGAGGAATTACGACTAATTATTAATTTACGGCGTTTTTATAGCTTATAGATGATTAAAAATAAATGTCGATAAACCTAGTGCTGCATTAAATTGGTGGTGCCGGAAGTTAGTGCATTTTTTTTTCAATGTGTGAGAAAAAATCTGTACCGCTCAGAAATGACGGCATAGCGCTCAGAGTTATTTTATAATATAGTAACAGCCTTCTAAGCTTCATTTTGCGGTAGTTCATTTCACATGTTTTCTTTGTCCATGGGCTTGTAGTCTATTAGAGTAATCGCATTGTCTCTTTCTTATTGTCAATTTAAAGTGGTAGCAAAAGAGACGATGGATGATTTATGACGACTCGCGAGTAAGACATTGACTTTTTTTCCATGTTATATGGGGCTCTCCAAGAATGGACTAACTACCTATTAGAAACCACACTTCCTCTCTTGGTCATTATGTGACACCCTCTCACCGCCCCAGGACCCTAGCGAGAATTCTATAGTAGAGATGTATAAAGTCTGTACTAGTCAAAGTAAAACAAAGTACGCAAAGAAGGAAAGAGAAAAAAATAATTCAGTGGAGGTGTAAAACGCCTCCACCGTCAAATAAATAAATTAGAGATATCTCCAATGTCGAAGAGAAAAGAAAATCAAAATAATGAAAATATACGTTTCACGTCAAGTAAGTAACCGATAAGCAAAAATTCTAAAAACAGTTGAAACGTGATCTGTTATTGATTCTAAGTAAGCCATTTTTTTTTAAATATCTTCCATGTACAAACTTTCCATCCTCTTCAGATTTATTATATGTATAGATAGATAGATGATTACGAATCGCAATTCGCAGTCCTCGCGAGAGATACGGGCGGCTGCGATTCTATGAATTCTATTCTTTTCTATTCCAGGTCATTTTTTTTATTATTATTGTTGTACTAAACAGATCTATATGGGGAGTGTGAATGGTACCGTTGGGAGAGGAAGGCCTAGACGGACGTTTCGAGACCAAATAGGAGACGTTTTCGAAAAAGGTCAGGTCAGGAGTACCCGAAACCGACGAGCATGTATTAAGTGATTGATGAATGTGGATGAAGCGAAAGAAGTATGTCAGGATCGTAGCAAGTGGAACAAAGTAGTCTCTGCCTACCCCTGTGGGAAAGAGGCGTGACGGAATGTATGTGTATGTACAGTGTGTATGACAAGATCGTGACCGGCATAATTTTAATTTTTAAAATGCCACACTATGAAAAAAGGTACTGGCTGAATAGCCTGATCTATTACGTACAATGCTCTGTAAAAAAAAGAAAAAAAAACTTGACCGTCTCCCGCCAAAAGCATATTTTCCAAAATGAGTGCCGTGTATGCTACACGATACGAAGCAGTGTTCCTCTGTACACATCCGAAGGGACCCAAAATGACTCGTGATCGGGCCGCTAAGTACATGAATAAGTCGAAGGCGTTTGTAAACTAGCGGGTAAAGAGATACACGGAAACAAAAAACGTCAACGACGTACCAGAACGCGGGAAAACAAAATCAACCTCCTTTGCAGAGAATAAGCGGATTTTACAAATATTTATGAAAAATCAACTGTTATCTTTGCGTTCTGGGCAAGAAAAGTTGCAGAAAATGGTTTATCTATATCTATAGATACAATACGGAAGCGTTTGATGAAAAATGGATTCAAATTTCGAAGTACGATGAAGAAACCGCTCCTTATAGGAAAACACACGGGAAAGAGATTGTCATGGGCGAGTGAAAACAAAAACCGGGATTGGAATAATATAATATTTTCAGATGAAGATTCATTTCGGTCTGCTAATTACTCGACTAGGGCTTGGCTTACGGCTGATAACAGATTGCTCGTGCGGACCGTGAAACACCCAGTAAAGGTGCCTCTTTGGGGATGCTTCTCAAAGCAGGGTTTCGGCCTTTTGCACTTGTTCACTGGTACGCTAGATGCCCTTAAAATGGCCAAAATTTATGAAAAGGCATTGTTACCTTCCGGTAAGAAGATGTTCCCAAGGCATAATGCTTCATGGATCCTGCAAGAGGATAATGACCCTAAACACCGAAGTCGGGTTTGTACTGCGTGGAAGGCCGAAAATGGCATCGATGTTGTGGATTGGCCCTCACAATCACCCGATGCCAAACCAATAGAAAATGTATGGGCGTGGATGAAGCTAAAATTGCGAGGAAAAAATACGGTTAGCGTCGCCAATCTATCTCGAGAACTGAAGTTCATATGGAGGTCTTTACCCTACAGTTTCGCTGAAAACTTAGTTGAAAGTATGCCTCATATATGCCATGCGATTATAGAAAATTCGGGAGACTGGACACCTTATTAAAAATAAAGCATGAAAGTGTAATAAAATAACTGTTAAATTAGAAAATTTCGCATGATAAATCTTTTCTGTTTAGAAGTTTAACCGGTCACGCTTTTATCGTACATAGTGTATGTATTATTGTGTTATTATCCAGGTCATACCAATGGAAATCGAGCGACTGCTCCGCGGCCATCCGGGCGTGCTGGACGTGTGTGTGTTGGGTGTCCCTCACCCTGTGGACGGAAAACGTGCTGCAGCAGTCATCACGCGCGCTCCTGGCTCCGAAGTCACCGAACAGGAGGTCAAGGACCTCGTTGCCGGTTGGTGTATTCTGTTATTATTCCAACAGACTTTGAAAAAAATTGGTTCTAAACACGGTGATTTTGAGGGTGTTTGGTTTGTTCTGTAAAAGACTATAACTTCCAAGGTATTTATGTATTTATGTATGTAGTATTTTGAAGCAGATATCTTCATCATTTGCATACTTGTGTATGTCCGTCTGTCTATAAAAGTAACCAATATAAAATGACCTCACACTGCTTACACTATGCTTACGAGCTCTCTCACTCTCTCTCGTCGGTGGAGATGTTGCCAGCCATTCCTGTCCTCTGGCCTCCTTAATTTGCTGAATAATGTTGATTTCCTTTCAGCAAATCTGGCCTACCACAAGCATCTCCACGGCGGTGTGATATTCCTGAACGAGTTCCCAAGGACAGTGACTGGGAAGATCGCAAGAGCCAAAGTAAAGGACATGGTACTTAATATGCTTGAAATCGGAGAGAATAAGCCAATTACTAATGTCGGACACGTAAAGAAACTGATCAATACCTTCCAGCAGATTAGTATACCTGTTGATTCGAGACGAGATTCTGCAGGAAGACAGTAGAAAGCGCAGGTTGCTTGCTGTCTCATAAAAAATTATAAAAAGAAATATCTTTACACGTATTCGATAAGCACAGACAAAAAACTTCTATGGTAGAGACGAGGGCATTAATATCGATACAGACATGTGGCATAAAAGTGTACAAGAACGTCTTGGTAACGTACATATATTTATGCCCGTAACTGTACACATATCTCCACCAAGAGTATTTTGTCTGCCAAGTTTCAAGTCTTCAACTCCACTCTAGACTGCGTATTATCTCGTATTGAAGGATTCAGCTTCTTCTGTTATTACTGGTACACACCGTTGATGTCTTCAAAGCAATGAGGATATTCTGCCAGATAAAATGTACTTCTTCTTTTTTTAATAAATATGGCCCCGTCGATCGATGCGATGATTTCGCCAATGTCAAAGTAATAAAATACACAAAACAGTGTTCAAAATTGTGTTGATAGTTGGATATTATACGTTTTGTTTACAAGCTGTGTTTTCTTTATTTACAAAATTACAATTTACAATAAATTTTTCACAGAGCAAAAAACATTCCACATTTTTTTACGGATTATTTTGATCATTTTGATCACATTTACTATTAAATCGAAACGCACGGTTATCGGAATATTGTAGTTTTTAATTTTTCCAGGAAAATACTGTTTTTGACAGAAATAGATTATTAAAAAGACCAGCCTCTGTGGTCTCAATGGAATTTAAATTCCTAACTAACCAACCTAACCTACCTAATACCCGTAGCTTACATCATTACGGTGGTATGGTTCAGTCCCACCCCACCCCTAGGGGTAGTGCCAGGGGTATGGTGGGTCTTAACCCAGCGCAGGTTGCATGACTCAAACTACATGACATCACAAATAGCAAAGTAAATCCGTTTATTTAATTTCCAATACGCAACATTAGGGAGGTAAATGATAGTATTGATGATGACGATGATGAAGTTGACCTTTATTTCCCGTGGCACTACTGAGTGGTACTACTGTCCAAAGATTTCTATTTCAAAATCAAGTTTAACATAGTCGACGGAGCTCCGCTTTCGCGGAGCTCCTACTTCTAGGTATTTTTGGCAATTCGGGCCCGTTGAAGATATAACATTATAACCTTAACCTACCTCCCATTTATGATATTTATTTTGGTCTGTAGTGCCTCGTAGTAGTGCCATAGGTAATACGCCGATGATGATAATGAAGTGCTCTCGTCGGTATATCCGTCAACTTGCAATTTTCGAAGTGTTATACTTGAGCTGTGTGATACTTCCATGCTGGTCTGTTAAATAAAAATAAGCACTAAATAAACGAAATCACAGCACAAATTAACACGTACAAAAACACACAATATTATAAACAGATAATGTATATATTTTTTGGGTTAACACTTAATAAGGTTACTAAAATCCCCTGTATGTTTTTTTTGGCAACGTAATGGCAAAGGCTTCTTTGTGAGTTACTGACATCAATCTTTATGAAAAAAAGGCGCTCTGGTTGACTTCCATTGCGATCTTAAGGGGCAATTACGCTAAGTCGGTCGCCACATGCAACATTACTGCAACAACTAAGACGTTCGTTTCAGAAGGTCCGTGACTGATTAGGTAAATTAAAGTAGAGATGTCTCTTCTTGTAAAAAATAAGCCACGGACAAGGGGGACAGACGCCATCTTGGCACCAGGGCCATAAAAGGATTAACATACTTGTCCGGTTCAAAGTACAGTTTAAGTTCAAATATAGTTCAACTTCCACAGTCCAGTTGAAGCGCATATTTTTTGTCATATCAATACTTAACTATCTAGACTCCAGATAACAACAAAAAAAATATAAACATGTGCATTTTTGATTTATAAACACACCTCGTTCTGATTGCTTAACGAGTAGTCGCTATCGCCATAAACTCAAGGCTGAATATACAGACAAATAAACTCTGCTATCATACTTGTTACAATTTAGTCAGGATTGTTAGGATTTCGTTGTAAATAATGGAATTATCGTCACCCGACTATCATCTAGGACACGCAGTGTTTTCAGCATTTAAGGAAATGGCCCAGTCATTTAAGGTTAGATTAGGTAAGAATCTCGGAATTCGAGATACCCAGCTGTAAGTCTGTAAATACTTGTATATTGACACCCTAAAAGTTGTCTCAAAACCTACATATGGTAGGGTGTGCGCAACTATTAAATTTCAAGGTCAAAGGTCACAAAAATCGGTTTTTTGCGCTTTTTTTGTAAATATCTCATTTCCTATGGGTTTCTGCTATTTGTTATTATTGACGATATTGTAGAATACAAAATTCCCTACAAATTTTGTTTAAATTTTTTTTTATATACGGTGAACCGTTTTTGAGATAGAGGGCGGAGAGCGCGCGTTCACAGCACTTCTCAGGTCAACCGGTGCCTCCGGTCGAAAACGCGCCTTATATATAGTTGATGAACTATCGATATATTAATTATATTATATTTTATCATTTTTTTCCTAACCTATCCACTTTTTATTCAGTACTAGCTGACCCGGCGAACTTTGTTCCGCCTTAAATTTGAAAATTTTCAGTGGTTTGGGCTGTGCTATCCCGCGGGAACTATGCAATTTTCCGGGATAAAAACTATCCTATGTCCTTTCCCGGGACTCAAACTATCTGTATACCAAATTTCAACTTAATCGGCCCAGCGGTTTAAGCGTGAAAAGGTAACAGACAGACAGAGTTACTTTCGCATTTATACACTTTTTATTCAGTATTAATTAACAACACTTACCTGCCCATGTAATTGCAGAACTGTTAATGAAAATATCGGAATTATATTTGAATTTTAACCTAATTAATATTAATAACTTCATACATGATTAAAAAAAACAAATAAATTATGAATTAATCTTTTTATTAATCTCCGCCCTCTATCTCGAAAACGGTTCACCATATAAAAAAAATTTTTGAACAAAATTTGTAGGGAATTTTGTATTCTACAATATTGTCAATAATAACAAATAGCAAAAACCCATAGGAAATGAGATATTTACAAAAAAAGCGCAAAAAACCGATTTTTGTAACCTTTGAACTTGAAATTTAATAGTTGCGCACACCCTACCATATGTAGGTTTTGAGACAACTTTTAGGGTGTCAATATACAAGTATTTACAGACTTACAGCTGGGTATCTCGAATTCCGAGATTCTTACCTAATCTAACCTTAAATGACTGGGCCAATGGTAGGGTGTGCGCAACTATTAAATTTCAAGGTCAAAGGTCACAAAAATCGTTTTTTTTGCGCTTTTTTTGTAAATATCTCATTTCCTACGGGTTTTTGCTATTTATTATTATTGACAATATTGTAGAATACAAAATTCCCTACAAATTTTGTTCAAAAATTTTTTTTATATGGTGAACCGTTTTCGAGATAGAGGGCGGAGATTAATAAAAAGATTAATTCATAATTTATTTGTTTTTTTTAATCATGTATGAAGTTATTAATATTAATTAGGTTAAAATTCAAATATAATTCCGATATTTTCATTAACAGTTCTGCAATTACATGGGCAGGTAAGTGTTGTTAATTAATACGGAATAAAAACGGCTCATTGTAAAGATCACGTTTAGTTCGAAGTTAAATAACGTTTGTGAAAATTAATATAACAAGTATCCGAACTCTGCATTTTATTGACTATCCTCATAACGCGCCTGGCAGTGAATAGTGGTGACAGTTCCTAAGGGTTGATAGACTAGACAGACAGTAATAACCCACTCACAAGCAATCCCACAGATGTGTCGCTAGCTTAGAGGGCTAAGGTAGAATACCTTGTGTGCCAGTAATTTTATCTCCTAGCTTACTTAGCGATAAGCTAATTCATCGTAGACGGAGTCACTGGCAATAAGTAGTTATCTGTAAATACCAGTAATCAGATAGCAATGGCCTATTGATAAAGACTATTAAGTTGCTTGATCTTATAAATTGGCTCCCACCACGCATAAATGTCGTGAACAAGCAAACCACCTACCTGTAAATTACTTTACCACGCAGTTAATTGAAAAACACTGCGTACAAATTAAAATTAAATATTAAACTAAGTAGAGCGACGTAATGCAGACCAAGAAGGATGAAAACGTGGCAGCCGATGATTCATATCATTTGGGAAACTTTTTTCTGGATTACATGAATCAGTCTACCGAAGACCATGTTTGGCAGGTGGGTTTTCTTCTATATTATCTTTATTTTCATACTAATAATAACTACTACCTTGATTAAAACACACAGTAAAGCAATTTAACGGAGTTAAAAATGTAAACCGAACTTATTTCAATTCAATTCAAATTTAGGAAAAAGTGGCTCCATCAACTTTTTGATGATTCTGCCAATGTCGAGGTTGGATAAGGCACGGCAATTAGGCGGACGTCTTGTTCAATAATCTGCCAGTTTTCGGTGGGATAACTACCAGTTACTATCTGCAATGAAGATACATATGGTTTCAACAACTAATCAACATAGTGAACTTATTTAGTTTGTCGATTGTTGGGAAGACACTGACAAGATGTGTTTTTTTTTAAATTAAGTTTGCGCTTAGTTTCGTTCACACTGTATTTTGTGTGTTTGGTTATAAATGATATTTTTTGTTATTTGAATATTAATAATTCAATAAACCAAAACCAAGTATCTAATTTAGTTATTTAAGTGAGTGAAAACGCTAGAATTAAGGTCAATTAATTTAATAAAAATCATTCGTCACTAAAGATGTTTGCAAAAACAAAACTTTTCGGTCCATTCAATTGCTTTCGCTTTTAAAAGCGATTGCGAGGGTAAACGGAATCAATTTTTTACGTAATACCAATATATGTTTCAAGGCGCTCGGCATCGTAATCACAATCAACTTCGACGACGAATACGATCGCGATATGATTAGCTGGATATGACGATTTGTGTCGTACCTATTAGTATTGTTAAGAATTACTTATTAGGAAATTCATAGTTATTTTTTTAAATTAAAAAGTATAAAACATTACAAATGCGAAGTTTATTTTCATTTTATTCATTTTCGAATACAACTCCCCTTGATGATTATTTTTGTTTATGTACTTGTATCTAAGTTAACACTTTATTGAATGTGCAAAATTAAAATATATACAAACACAATTGTCAAAAATTAAAATAAAATATCCCTGAAAATTAAAATACATATACAAAGGCGGGCTTATCTTACTTTACTTTTTGCCATTTTTATCGTTTTGATCGACATTCAAAGGAAAACATCACAGCAAAATAGTAAATTTTACCTAGCAATTAGCAAGGTGCCTTTGTAAGTCAATTATTATATTGATAAGTTATAAACTATCAAAAAAATCCAACTCAAGTTAACTCGATTCTCTCAAGACGAGGACAATGTTGTCCCCGTTTCGTTTGACTGCTCGCCTTCGGCTTCAAATCGATTCCAAGTTGTCATCTAGGTTGAAATATTACACAAGCCACTTGGAGCCACTTTTGACCCTTCTATAACTCAAAACCTCTTTAACGTAAACACATAAAACTACGAGTGTTTAATTCTATCCATAAGGACATCTAGAAGTCCAAATTTTATGAAGCTAGCTCAAACGGTTATGAAGATTATAAAGGTCAAAAAGTCGTAAATAAATTTTAGCACTCACTGACTGACTGACTGACATATAGTACTTAGAAGGATGAAGAACGAAATCAGCTCGGTAATTGTGTGTAAGCGTAGGAAAAAATCTAAAAATAAAAAAGTAAACATTTTTTTAATTGTAGCGTTGGAACTGTTACAAGCAGATATTTGAAACTATCCCAATTAATAAAACTATTCAAGAGAATGTAGAAAATAGCATAAAAAAGAAAACCACGCAGCGGAAACGCAAGAAAAAACATTAAATCTCAATACCGGCCTAGATTTTTTTACAAAAAGTAATGATATCCTACCAAAAACATAAATGTAAAAAAGGAGAGCCAAGTTCCATACAAAAATTGTGCTTGGCTGTGAGCTTCGCCGCAAAAAGATGAAGATCTAAATGAGTGCCAAGTTCTATATATTTTGTACCTATAAAATCCAAATATGTATTTTATGGGTACAAAATAACATTATGAACACGTATTCAACTCTATTTCTTTACTTTATTGGATACCTATAACAATTGCTGTTATTTAAAAATGAGAGATCTTAAAGTAGGTTAGATTTGACTTGCCAGAGTTGCCAGTTTTCATCACATCAGTAATTTTATAAAGTTATTCAACATAATATTATATATATATTTTCAGATTGACGCTGGTACTGGTGAAGTAGAGTCTAAACTGTCAGTGAAGTCCCGCTCCATCCGTCTGGCGCGATGCCTGAGGAACGCCGGCCTAAGACCTGGAGACGTGGTCGTCGTATCAGGGAGGAATCATTTGGACGTGCACATACCTTTCTATGCAGCTTTCATGAATGGACATCCATTGAGTGGAGTGGATCCACTGTATGAATTCAGTAAGTGTCTTCAACCACGAGATAGAAGGAAGAAACGTCTTCGAATTGTTCAGTTGAACGTATCTATGTATGTATAACTCTTTATTGTGCATAAAACACAAGAAAAAGATGAATACAGGATAACACCAACGCACGAAGGCGAACTTATCCCTTAAAGGGATCTCTTTCAGTTAACCATTGAACGATTGACAGGATATAAGTATTAAGCAAGAGTAGACACACATGAAAATAAAAATGAAAATGAAAATTTACTTTTGAAAATTGGCCGCCAAGGGCTCTTTTACATGTCTTTTTGATACTACCAGCGCAGTCGAAAATACCATCATTGCCAGGAAGAATGCGCCGCAAGAAACTTGACAGAAATACATTTTTTCAAGATAAAATACAGTAAGAATACATAAATTCTACTTAAATTAAATGCATTTATAAAGGGGATGTTTAAGGTCCCCGAGCCTTAAATTACATTAATCTATAGTAGAGATGTATAAAGTCTCTACTAGTCAAAACAACAATAAAAATAATTAAAGTTCAGTGGAGGTGTAAAACGCCTCCACCTTCAAATAAATTAATTGGAGACGTCTCCAATGTCGAAGAGAAAAAAAAAACAAAATTATGAAATACACATTTTATGTCAAGTAAGTAACCAATAAGCTTTTGGATTCCGAAGGCAAGCTTACGTCTGCCGCCCCCAATGTTGGCTCTGACGCACTCATGTCCTGCTCTGAACGCAGAGCGGTACCGAGGGCATGTATCGCTTCCGTCCCCACAGGCACACTATGGGAACGTTTTGGGAACTTCGACGTCGCTAGCCTGACACTAAACAGTTAAAGAAAAAAAAACCGGTCAAGTGCGAGTCGGACTCGCGCACCGAGGGTTCCGTATCATTATCTATAAATATCTAAAACCAGTGTAAGCAGAGCCCTGCTCCAAAGCAAAATGTACGCAGTGTGGGGTTACTTTATATTGGTCACTGCTATATACAGACATACATACACATTTACGGTTTTCGCAATTATTCTTTAATCTGTGCTATAAGACCTACCTTCATACCAAATTTCAAGATTCTGCGTTCACGGGAACTACCTTGTAGGTTTTGATTCCCTTGAGAGTTGAAAATTTGCGGAAATTTGCGGCATAAACGGCTGTATCTTTTGATTGCGTTGGCTTAGAATTTTGATTTTTTCACAGCTCGAAGGGGCAGTAGACCTGAGTATTTGATATAAATTTCAGCTTGATACCTCCACGCGTTCCTGAGAAAAAGGGTCTTGACAGACGGACGGACGGACGGACAGACGGACAACAAAGTGATCCTATAAGGGTTCCGTTTTTTCCTTTTGAGGTACGGAACCCTAAAAACAACAAATGAAACCAGAAATCCTTAACAATATACCTACCCAATACCTAGTTTAACACACATACGACATAGCAATATTTAATATAACGTTCCTGTAAAGGTTCTTTAATGAAAATATACCTGAACATACCTGAGTTTTAGCGAGGCGAACGAACAGTAATTCATTTTGTATATATAAAGATTACGTACAGATGAAGCAATAACCGATACCTAGCTAATTAAAAAACAACCGTAATACCTACTTAACGATGATATTGATAATGATAATATATGAAACCAACTTGACGTAATTTAACAGAAAACGTTTGTTTCGCAGAAGAGGTTAAGCAGTTATTTGATACAATCAAACCTAAGTTGGCTTTTTGCGAATTGGAGAGATATGCTGACTTTGACAGAGCCGCCAAGGAAGTTGGCTTGAACATGAAGCTAGTAACATTTGGAGGCGGGGATGTAAACTCCTACGATAAATTTATAAAGGACTACGATGACCATAAGCCAGAAGAAGAGTTTAAGTACGACATTCTATTATTTAGAAAATTATGAATTTCTTTTTTTTTAATAATTTTCGTGCCGTTTCCACTCAGAATCACGAGCTCTTCCCATTTTCTATCCGTGAGCTGAAAAACATGACCCAATATTCTATGCATTTATAGTGTCCTTTTTATTACGCTCTACAAATTGTATGAAAACGTCTGAATTAAGAAAAAAGTCCATGGGTAATTTTTGTCCCCATCAAAAGAGCTCATGTTTCTGAGCAAGGACAAAATAAAATTGGTAGAAAGTACCTCAGTTTTCAAGTGTATTTTTTAGAATTACTTACAAAACTTACTTCCATGCATGTCTGGGAGCAGAGAAAAAACATAGTTGCTTCTCTTCCCGGGCAGATGGTAAAAGTCCATCGAGGGAATGGGCGAAAATCATAGGAATCATGTTATAGGCGATGCGGCTAGCAACCCATTAGGTACTATTTTGATTTCCCTTTCCACCTATACTTAGCCCCACAATCATGCTAAACATGGTCTTTAGGTCTTGTTACCTTAGGCTCTGTCTACGCCGTAAAGGATAAAGACGTGATTTGTGTGTTACAAACTTAAAGTATTATTGACATTTGGGTTACAAAAATTCTTTCATTCCAAAGTTACGATACATCGTTCTGTTTCTAATACGTATAATACGTATTTAAAATTTCTACAGAGCAGCAACATTTGATACCAACAAGATATACGCCTGGCTCATCAGCACCAGTGGAACTACTGGTCGTCCCAAAGTGGCTGCTATCAAACATCCAGACTGTCTGAAGATTCTCCGTCTCAACAAGGTGTTATGGGAAAAGTAAGTGTATTTATTGATAACCGTAGATCAGACGTAATTTATGTATGTATGTATGTGGAACATCTACTGCTCACCCGGGACTTGAGTTTATAAATGAATAAATATAAATTTCTAAATGTCGGTGAAAATTAGAACCCATAGAAAAATCCGAAAAGTAAAGCTATGGCCAGGAATTGAACCCGGATCCTCGTTATTCCGTGACGCGTGCTATACCCCTACACCACCCATAGCAGGTGGGTAGTCTCCGAACTTTTCTACCTGTTACTAACTGTCACGTGACCTTTGTCACTATGCAAATTTTTGTCGCTAAGCGTTATCTGTTTGAAAGATGTGTCTGTACGACACAATTACAAACTCCCGTGGAACATCTACTGCTCACCAGGGACGAGAGACGGCGCTGTTTTTCAAACGGCGGCGGCGTTGTTTTATTTTTGTTTCGAAATTTAATTTCTAACGGTGAAACCGAAAAAGTAAAAATAAAAATTAAGAAATAAAAATTCTTGATTCATTTGATAGTATGAATAAATATCTTGGGACCATTGACACAAATTGACCTAGTCCCAAACTAAGCAAAGCTTGTAATATGGGTACAAGACAACGGATGAACATACTTAGAGAATAAACATTCCTATTTTTTATGCAAACTGCCCCGACCGGGGATCTACCCCAGGACCTTCAAGCTTCATAGTCAGGTTCTCTAACCACTAGGCCATCCGGTCGTCGAGGTCAAACCGTAAAAGTAAACATAAAAAATCAACAAAAATTCTTCATTCATTTGATAGTAGAGTAATCTTGTTTAATTTTACAGGACACCAATTAAACCCGGGCTGACTTTGTCAGGTGTTCACTGGATATCCTCATACTTGGATTCACTCATTACAATCACAGCAAACCACATAAAGGTGCAGACTTCCTCGCCCGTAACGTTAGAACACGTCATCGACATCATCAACAAATACAAGGTGATCTTTTTTTTAATCGGGGGAAATCTGCTGTAGTCAGATACCCCATTACCACAGGGAGGCAATGAGGGTATTCCGGGGCGACACAACGGTTCAACAGTATCCCACCAGAACATTCTGTAAAAAACTAGCCAAGTCTCGATGGCGCTTCTTGTTTATCTCTAAAATGTAATGAAATGTAGACAAAGTCGTGCCAAGTCTAAGGTTCCTTACTGCGATTTCTTTATTATTATAGTTAATGTTGTGTGACTTGGCCGTTGAAGGGTAGGTACACAAGGGTACAAAACAAGGTGCTCCATGACACCGTTGCACCAATCTGTCGGCAGAACCGCTACCCATTGACGATGGAATATGCACATAAGTATTATTGAAATACGCAGCTTTATTAAACCTACAATTGACTGGTTATTGAATCAACGTTTTCCAAGTGGCAATTAAAATTTAAACTTGTTTACTTACTGTTCAATTGTTTGAGTCACGACCACTGAGCCAGATTAGTGGTCACGTGACTGCTCGAAATAGCCGATTGGTTTTTACGACATGTTTTATTTGACACTAGCTACTCACACAATTGTAAAATGCACCAAAATTTACTGCATCATACTGCAATTTGGGTATGATAAATGCACTCCGTTTTGTAATTTGCGCAGACAATATATCCATAACTAACTATCCTCAAAAAACCGCATTGAAATTAAGCCGGTGGATGAAATGCAGCTGCACGGAATGGACGGCTGGATGCACGTGGTTAGAGCCCATCGAATGGGCGAGAATCTTAGGAATCATGTTACAGGCGATGTTGTAGCAACCCATCACTATTTTGATTCCCCTTTCTACCTTTACGCCCAAAAGCATGCTACACGTAACCTTTAGGTCGTGTTTCCTTGGGCTCTGTCTACCCCGTAAGGGATAAAGACGTGATTTTTGTATGTTTGTGTATTTTCCAGCCTATAGCCAGCACTGGAAGGCCTGCTCTATTCGCCGGGATAATAAAGCATCCGAAATACTGCGACCTGACATGTTTTAACAAAATCGTCGTCTACGGATATTCTATTGATGAAACTACCCTCAACCTTTTGAAAGTGAGTCAAAATTTCACGATTTATTTCGAATCTAATGCTTACTATGTACCCTGCGATGCGCGTTCTAACCTCAAAAGTTGTTGTTGTAAAGTTTGAGAGTAAGTGGTAGGTACTCGTATCTATTAAGAAAAAGTTTGTTTCATACTTTTCAAACAATAAATAGTTACTTAGAGGGGAATTAAAAAAGCTCTAGTTCCTAATTATTTTTCGTAGATTTTGTAAATTTGGGTTATTTTTGCTCAGGTTCAAAAAAACCGGTCAAGTGCGAGTCGGACTCGCGCACCGAGGGTTCCGTATCATTATCTATAAATATCTAAAACCAGTGTAAGCAGAGCCCTGCTCCAAAGCAAAATGTACGCAGTGTGGGGTTACTTTATATTGGTCACTGCTATATACAGACATACATACACATTTACGGTTTTCGCAATTATTCTTTAATCTGTGCTATAAGACCTACCTTCATACCAAATTTCAAGATTCTGCGTTCACGGGAACTACCTTGTAGGTTTTGATTCCCTTGAGAGTTGAAAATTTGCGGAAATTTGCGGCATAAACGGCTGTATCTTTTGATTGCGTTGGCTTAGAATTTTGATTTTTTCACAGCTTAAAGGTGTTATAGACCTGAGTATTTGGTATGAATTTCAATTTAATACCTCTACGCGTTTATGAGGAAATGGGTAGTAAGGTTAAAATTATTAAAAAAATATATATTATGTGATGTAACTAAAAATTTATGGTTTTCGTAATTTTTCCTTTATCTATGCTATAAGACGTTGCTTCGTACCAAATTTCAAGATTCTGAGTTCACGGGAAGCACCCTGTAGGTTTTGATTCCCTTGCAAGTGTCGAAAATTTGCGGCATAAACGGCTGTATCTTTTGATTGCGTTGGCTTAGAAGTTTGATTTTTTCACAGCTTCAAGGGACAGTAGATCTGAGTAATTGATATAAATTTCAGCTTCATACCTCCACGCGTTCCTGAGAAAAAGGGTCTTGACAGACGGACGGACGGACAGACGGACAACAAAGTGATCCTATAAGGGTTCCGTTTTTTCCTTTTGAGGTACGGAACCCTAAAAACATCGTTTCTCATACAAAAAATAGTGTCCCTAACGAAATTGTAATCAAAGAAAATGTATTAAAATACTAGCTATTAAGAACTAAATAACAACAAAGAACACTAAGACTTGGAAAGTTGATTTAAAGTAAAGTAGGTGAGTAAAAAATAAAATTAAATGACAGAAAGGGACCTAAATCCATTTAATGTCCTATAAGCTCGCGAAATGCAGTAAACGACTAACAAGTCACAGATAAAAAATCGAGAATTATTTTTTTTCTTTTTTTTTAGTCTCGGATGCGCAAGGACGCTATCGTGTGGAACATGTACGGGCAGACTGAATGCATCGGGCCCGTGTTTTTGCCAGCCCCCGACGGCCCAGTCGGCAATGTGGGAAGGGAACTCGAATCAGTAACGACGCAGGTGAAAATACCTCCTTTATTACAAACTAGGTGACTCAAAGAGGGGGGGGGGGGGGGGGTTGACCGTGGTGCGAGTGGTGGGTGCGAGTCGGGTTACCTCCTCGTGTGGTCAAGAGCTGCGGTTCGTTTTTGGATCCGTCCGGGGGGAAGAGCAGTGCTTGGCCCGGTGCCCCCTGGGCATCGGCTAATGATTTCCTGGCGGTCTCCGAGGGATATCATTGACCGTTGGCTATGAGCCGAACAGGGGGTGGGGGTCTTTTGACCCTGTTCTACCGTAGAACGATGCGGACATTTTTGAATACTGTATTTATTACTTTGACATTGGCGAAATCATCGCATTGATCGATGGGGCCATATTAAAAAGCAGAAGTTTGTACAGTCTACAAGTATCAATTACTTAATTTTTTTTATCAAACATCAATAAAGTGACACTTTTAATAAGATAAACTGATTTATCACAATACGTCTTTCTTATCTTTGATCATATGATTGGGTAATCAATCAGGTGTTGTTAATTAAAGCTTGCAGATAATGTCCATCCTAACTTTCGGTCCTAATTTTTGCCAGATTGTTGATCCTGATACTGGATTAGTCATCTCAGAACCAAATAAGACTGGAGAACTGTGGACCAAAGGACCAAGATTCGTGGTAAGATTTTACGACTGCTCACTGCGCGATAAATATTCTATAATTCGTCAGGGTTGGTTAAAATTGTTTTGGAAGTTTTCAGCATGTAGTTGTATTCTTTCCAGACAAAAGCTAGTGTACTATATGTATCCATGTTTACAGGAGTACTATAGCAATCCTGAGGCAACCGCGCAGGCGTTTACGGCCGACGGGTGGTACAAGACGAGCGACCTCTTTTACAAAGATGAAAACAACTACCATTTCTTCGTGGACCGGCTGTCTGGCTGTTTCAGATTTCAAAATATTTACGCTTACGTAAGTATATATACTTCTGAAACAACACTGGAACCAATATGGGGACTATCGTTTCTTTGCTCACCAGTTGGCGCCACTGTTGACTAAGGCCCGAAGGTATAACTGTCAAAGGCGACTTTATCAGATCGGCGCCGAAACAAAGTTTAAATCTTGAATCTCATTAAGTTCGTTAATTATAAATAATTATCATCATATCGAGTAGCATAGCCGCAATGTTGTGTAGTTCCGTTTTGTTCGAAAAAAAAATCCGCTTTCAAAGCGTTCAAAATCATCGCCAAATAATCCGCCCACTTTTCAATAGGAAAATGAAAGAAATTAAAATTAATGTCACAAAGCCCGCCAAAACCAGTGAAAAGTGAATGTTATTGGACCACACGCGATACTAGCGCCTCTAGTGGAGCTTCTACTTTAAAGAGTGTCAATTAGTTTCTTCTCTACTTATATACATAAATTACGCATTTTTCATTTACGGGGTAGATAGAGCCTGATTTTGACGTGATACAAAGTAGTGATGGGTTGCTAGCCGCATCGCCTACCTATAACATGATTCCTACGATTTTCACCCATTCCCTCGATGGGCTTTTAGCATCTGCGCAGGAAGAGGAACAACTGGTACATTCTATGTTTTTCCTTTGCTCCCAGACCAGCATGTTTCTCTACTTATGATTGCGAAACACTATCTAGGGCATCTGTAAACTGGACGCTACATTTAAAAAAATATGATGGTTAAAGTTTTTTATGGCACATTTTTCTTGGCAATGAATGAATATTTTATTGAATCAGGCGTTACTTTGCGGAGCTGTACATTTCAATGTACAAAAAATATTTACCTTGCTACTCCGCTACTCACGTGCAAGATAACCAAGCCTGTGCCAAATATATGTTTTTCATGCAATCCGTCCCTCCACTACTACCACATAAAACACATAATATAAATCCCACAAACGTATCTATCCCTTACACCACACAAACACTGACGCGTTTCGATGACTCTACGGGTTCATCATCAAAGTTTAGTAAAAACAAATGTTACACATGCAAAAAGGGTTTTGCAAAGGCTTGGTTATCTTGCACGTGAGTAGCGGAGTAGCAAGGTAAATATTTTTTGTTCATTGAACGAACGTCTCAGTAAAAAGAAAGATTTAGTTCAGGCGAGCAGAGGCCTTACCATGACGTCTTAATGCGATTCAATTCCGATTCAGTTTAGGTTTGCTCGCTGCCAGTCCCATACTAAAATTACAGCTAAAACCTGAACTGAGTCGGAATTGAATCGCATGAAGATGTCATGGTAAGGTCCTGTAACTGTCGCACGTTACAGTAATGAAAACTCTGGATGTGGCCAGTGGCGTAACTATAACGTCTGGGGAACGCGGTAAATTCGTCAGATGGGGCTCCTTCTTCAATATAAGAAGTGCATCAGCGCCCTTTCTGTGCTCTAAACCAAGCCAGTTTGGGGCCCGTGGAGCTAGGGGCCCCTGGCATCTTGCTACCCCTGCCGCCCTATAGTTACGCCACTGGATGTAGCAATCCGCTCGCGGCAGACTCGCGAGCCACGTACACACAAAGGTTTTTTGTTCTGTAACGTTCAACAGTTATAGATGAGAGCCCGGCTTTATAGACTACAAGCCCCTGGAAAAAAAACATGAGAAATGAACCAGCGTGAAACACGCTTAGAAGGCTGTTACTATCATAAAATAACTCTGAGCGCTATGGCGTCATTTCTGAGCGGTACATTTATGGAATTTCTCAGGTACAAGTGAGGAATTCCGACTAATTATTAATTTACGGCATTTTTATAGCTTATAGATGATTAAAAATAAATGTCGATAAACCTAGTGCTGCTTTAAAATTGCCGGAAGTTAGTGCACTTTTTTTCAATGTGTGAGAAAAAATTTGTACCGCTCAGAAATGACAGCATAGCGCCCAGAGTTATTTTATAATATAGTACCTAATAGCCTTCTAAGCTTCATTTTGCGGTGGTTCATTTCACATGTTTTTTTTGTCCATGGGCTTGTAGTCTATTAGAGTAATCGCATTGTCTCTTTCTTATTGTCAATTTAAAGTGGTAGCAAAAGAGACGGTGGATGATTTATGACGACTCGCGAGTAAGACATTGACTTTTTTTCCATGGTATATGGGGCTCTCCAAGAATGGACTAACTATTAGAAACCACACTTCCTCTCTTGGTCATATGTGACGCTCTCTCACCGCCCCAGGACCCTAGCGAGAATTCTATAGTAGAGATGTATAAAGTCTGTACTAGTCAAAGTAAAACAAAGTACGCAAAGAAGGAAAGAGAAAAAAATAATTCAGTGGAGGTGTAAAACGCCTCCACCGTCAAATAAATAAATTAGAGATATCTCCAATGTCGAAGAGAAAAGAAAATCAAAATAATGAAAATATACGTTTCACGTCAAGTAAGTAACCGATAAGCAAAAATTCTAAAAACAGTTGAAACGTGATCTGTTATTGATTCTAAGTATCCCCAGCCATTTTTTTTTAAATATCTTCCATGTACAAACTTTCCATCCTCTTCAGATTTATTATATGTATAGATAGATAGATGATTACGAATCGCAATTCGCAGTCCTCGCGAGAGATACGGGCGGCTGCGATTCTATGAATTCTATTCTTTTCTATTCCAGGTCATTTTTTTTATTATTATTGTTGTACTAAACAGATCTATATGGGGAGTGTGAATGGTACCGTTGGGAGAGGAAGGCCTAGACGGACGTTTCGAGACCAAATAGGAGACGTTTTGGAAAAAGGTCAGGTCAGGAGTACCCGAAACCGACGAGCATGTATGAAGAGATTGATGAATGTGGATGAAGCGAAAGAAGTATGTCAAGATCGTAGCAAGTGGAACAAAGTTGTCTCTGCCTACCCCTGTGGGAAAGAGGCGTGACGGTATGTATGAGTATGTATGTATGTATTATTGTGTTATTATCCAGGTCATGCCAATGGAAATCGAGCGACTGCTCCGCGGCCATCCGGGCGTGCTGGACGTGTGTGTGTTGGGTGTCCCTCACCCTGAGGATGGAAAACGTGCTGCAGCAGTCATCACGCGCGCTCCTGGCTCCGAAGTCACCGAACAGGAGGTCAAGGACCTCGTTGCCGGTTGGTGTAATCTGTTATTATTCCAACAGACTTTGAAAAAAATTGGTTCTAAACACGGTGACTTTGAGGGTGTTTGGTTTGTTCTGTAAAAGACTATAACTTCCAAGGTATTTATGTATTTTATGTATATGTATGTTAGTCCGGGTGGAATCTTGCGACTGAATTTTGAAGCAGATATCTTCATCATTTGCATACTTGTGTATGTCCGTCTGTCTATGAAAGTAACCAATATAAAATGACCTCACACTGCTTACACTATGCTTACGAGCTCTCTCTCTCTCTCTCTCTCTCTCGTCGGTGGAGTTGTTGCCAGCCATTCCTGTCCTCTGGCCTCCTTAATTTGCTGAATAATGTTGATTTCCTTTCAGCAAATCTCGCCTACCACAAGCATCTCCACGGCGGTGTGATATTCCTGAACGAGTTCCCAAGGACAGTGACTGGGAAAATCGCAAGAGCCAAAGTAAAGGACATGGTACTCAATATGCTTGAAATCGGAGAGAATAAGCCAATTATTAATGACGGACACGTGAAGGAACAGATTAGTATACCTGTTGATTCGAGACGAGATTCTGCAGGAAGACAGTAGAAAGCGCAGGTTGCTTGCTGTCTCATAAAAAATTATAGAAAGAAATATCTTTGCATGTATTCGAAAACCACAGAGAAAAAACTTCTGTGGTCCAGTCGAGGGCATTAATATCACAGACATGTGGCATAAAAGTGTACAAAAACGTAACCTACATATATTTATGCCCTTAACTGTACACATATCTCCACCGATAGTACATTACTGCAAAGGCCGGCAACCCCTGTTCCGGCCGAAGCTTGTATAGTGCTTTTCTCAAACATGCAATGAAATAAATAAAAAACTTAAAAAAAACAGTATTTACTTGTAAGGCAACTAAAATCTAAACTAGTAAAACTAAATTTCATGGCATTGTAGGCAATGCTTTATAATTATAATAATTAAAAAAAAACGACACTTGTCAATTGTGACGACTGAGACCTAACCTGTTTACATTTGATACATTTCTCTGTCACTATGTTCGTCGGAACCCATATTTAAAATTTATCAAAATCAACAACGAATAATAGAATTAGTGTTTTATTATTTTCCCACCAAAATGTGTTTTTTTTTTAATGTACGTTTCGTTTTACGCTGATTGTGCTGACGTTTACACCGCTGATATTAAGATGATAATGAAATGAGATTTAAATATTTCTGTAGTTAGGTTTCAATTTAAAATTAATCTTATATGTTAATTATGTATCGTTTTTATGTAATTTTTGAATTTATGTAATTAAAATTGCAAAGAAAGCAAATATTGCTTGTTTTTTTTAAGCTGAATATCATGATGCCATTGACCTATAAAAACTTGGCTGCCTGGACCCTGTTTCCTTTGCCTATCCCAAAAGGGATGAATAATAATAAAAATGACCTATAAACTAAACGTCATGATGCTGTGGCACATGAAACAATAGACGATCGCTTTGCAGGCCAAGGCCTGCCATTTTGTATGAATATCCATTACATACCACTTGTTTAACCGCGCCCGCGACGTGATACGTCCCGGCCTATTATTTGGAACGTAAGGTTAACATTTCATTACATCTTTGAGAAAAAGTATTTAGTTGCCCCATTTGGTAACACATCACTCGGAAGTACCGAAGAAGTTGTCAAGGTAAAATGAGAACTTTATTTATCCCTTGAATTAGACAGCTGAATAATAGTATTTTATACAATCGTTGCATAATGAAGGCTCTTAAAGTCGAGTACCGTGTTTATGCCACGAGGCTTGCCGAGTGGCCTAAGTAAGGTACGAGATTTTAAGAGCTAATTATGTAACTATTGATTACAATACTTTTTCTACGAGTCAACATCATCGTCTATCGAGGTACATACATAACCTTTTGTAAAGTGCATTGGGTTAAGTTTGAAAATTGTACCTTCCACTACTGAATTAAAAGAACTAATGAGACGTCGTTATAAGACTGTTTCTGATTGGCCAATTACTTCAATTACCTACTAACCAATCACGTAACAGAAGAAAAAAGTTAGTGTGTTCAAATGGAAGCAAATTTGCCAGATATTTCCAACTTTACATTGGGTGCGTTCCATTAAGCGCTCACGACGCTTAATCGAAGTAACTAAGTTCTAATTTTGAAATTATTATAGTCGTCTAGAGCGTTGTATAATAATCATTATAGTTGAGTCCGAAGTGCCATAGACTATCCAAGATTAAAAAGTATGTGATTGCAATTTTGTCTATAAACACATAATTGACTGATTAAAATCAACGAGTAGAAAAACATGCGTTTCGTAACCGCCTCCTCTCCGATCTGTGATACGTGGCAGCACTAAATGCGGATGGCCCAAACTACATGATCTTACGAATATAATAATATTATACCTATTATATCACACCGGGAATGGCGCTGTATGTCTCGCGCCTGCACCACTCCGCCACGGCTGATGAGATGGCAGAGTATGTCCGTCAGAAGACCGGCTTTTTGCTGAGGGTCTTCCAATTGCGTTCGCGCCACTACGTGCACTTCAGTTCCTTTGTGGTGCGCGTTCCGCGGCCGCTGCAGGAGACCATCGCGTGCGCTGACTTCTGGCCGAAGGGTGTCGTATTTCGTCGGTTCCGGGGCAACCTACCGAATCCAACACCGGAGATGACGACGCAGCGGAGCCACAACGTTTCGTCGCCTAAATAATATTTATTATATTTTTTGAATTTTATAGCGCATTGGTTTCGACTGTAATGCTGTAATTTTTTATTGAATAAATAAATAAATAAATAAATAAATTATAAAGGCGAAAGTTGTAAGTTTTGATGTTTGTTGTTCTTTCATGGGCGTTCCCGCAGGCTAGCGATAAGCGAATTCATCGCAGACGGAGTCGCGGGCAACAACTAGCTATCTATAAAATACCAGTAGGTAATCAGATCAGCAATGACCTATTGATAGCGACTATTAAACTCGTCGCAAAATAAAAGGCCCGTTTTGACAGTTGACGCCTATGAAGTTCTCTATTTTTTACCGGTCGAAATGTTCCGAAGGTACTTACATTTTTCATTGATGGGTACCGCCCACTCGGCTAAGTGCTGTGCATAACGATTTTTTCATATTGCATTACGAGAAGCTGGCCTGTATAGTGGCAGTGCCACGTCTTTACTAACAATAATGAAGCAAATTGGATTCAAATACAAGAAAACCGACAAGGGGAAAATCATGATGGAACGATATGATTTAATTACGCACAGAGTATCGTTCTTGAGGGAGATGAACAAAGTCACAAATTGGGACAATGTCATGTTTTGTCGATGAGACTTGGCTGAACTCGAAACATACCGTGCCGCAGTCGTGGACGGACGATACCAAGGCATCTTGCTCAAAAGTGCCAATGGGAAAAGGTGGACGCTTAATAATCTGCCACGCCGGATCAGCCGGGGGAGGTTTTGTGAATGATGCCTTGCTCGCATTTGAGTCGAAAAGTACAAAAGAATATCACGAAGAAAGGAATGCAAATAAATTCACAGAGTGGTTTACTAACTTGTTAACAAACCTCTCCGAACAGTGCATAATCATCATGGACAATTGCACCTTACCATTCAGTTCAAATAGATAAAGCGCCTACTCAAGCAAACAATAAGGCTGATTTAGTGGCATGGCTACAAAGACAAGGCGTTGAAGCTGACATGAAATTGTTTAAAGCTGAATTTCTGCAACTGGTAAAAGTAAATAAACCTGCAGAACTAAAATATAAAATTGATGAATTGGAACTTCAGCATGGACAAAAAAGTGATAAGAACGCCGCCATACCATTGCCAGTATAATGCTATTGAGTTGATCTGGGCTCAAGTGAAAGGATACGCAGCACGCCACAATACTATAAGCCGCCATTCTCCACTAAGAAAATGATGACATTACAGAATGAAGCTTGTGCCAAAATTACTAAAGAAGACTGAGCAAAAGTGACAGAAAAAACTCGAAAAATAGTAAAGACTATGACAGCGAGGTCAATGTTGACAATATAATTGAAAATGAAATAATTACAAATACGGGTGACGATAGCTCAACTGAGAATTTTGGATCATCATCTGAAGAAAATGATTGACTGAAGATAAACTTTGAGTGAATGTTATTATAACAAAATATTAAATGAAAGAAAATTGACCTTTTATAATATTGTATCATTTCAAAATACCTACAACATCAGTGTAAGTTAAATTTTCTAAACAGAACTTTAATCCAATTGACCATTGGTGTAATTTGTCCCAAGATATTTATTTATTTATTTATTTAATCCAATGCACTTTACAATACATATTCATCGTGAATCGATTTATCGTGAGTATCGAGTCGTATGGTTACATCACTAGTTACGTCGCGAATTCGCTTATTTTGTGACGAGTTTAAGTTGCATGATAATCGCGCTACAAATTCCGTTACTCTTTTTTAAATCATATCGACATGACACTGGCTTAGTCAACCGCAGTAGTAGCCATATTAATAAAAAAAAAATAAAAAAAAGTTGCAAGATCATATTATAAATTGGCCCCCACTTCGCATAAATGTTGTGAATAAGCAAAACCCCTACCTGTAAATTACTTTACCACGCAATTGATTGAAAAACACTGCGTACAACTTAAAATTAAATATTAAACTAAGTAGAGCGACGTAATGCAGACCAAGAAGGATAAAAACGTAGCAGCCGATGATTCATATAATTTGGGAAACTTTTTTCTCGATTACATGAACCAGTCTACCGAAGACCATGTTTGGCAGGTGGGTTTTCTTCTATATTTTTATTTCTATACAAATTTATTTTGTAGGTAGTAAAATTACGTAGTTTGAAGTTGAAGTGGAAATACAGGATCAATTTGAAAATACTTTCCTGCTGGACCGTTATACTCTTATACCTATCTATAGATTTCTAAAATGGTCTCTGTTTTTCAGACATAATTATAAGTTAGACTTTGGCTATACCTGTATGCTTTCCTTTTGATTAACAATCCAATATAATAATAAATCCAAACCAATTTGGTTTTAGGAAAAATAGCTCCACCTCTCTCGCATGTTCTTGTTGATGTTTCTCTGGTTGAGAATATTACTAAGTGTCTTAACGATAAACAATCGATTTTGTCCATATTCTTAGACATGAGTAAGGCTTTTAACCTAGTCTGTCACAAAACACTACTCAATAAACTCGATAAATATGGTATAAGGGGTAATGCACATCGTTGGCTTCAAAATTATCTATATAGGCGTAAACAATATATTGAAAAATCCAAATTTGAAAATAATAAAAAAAAAACATTTATAGGTCTACACCAAAAACAAATAAAAGTGGCGTTCCTCAGGGAAGTATTTTGGGCCCGCTCCTATTTTTGCTTTATATAAATGATTTACCGGCAAGCTTGAAACATAATTGTATCTTGTTAAGACCAAATTAGAAAGTGAAATCAATAATGACCTGCGTAATCCTATTAAATGGTTAGAAGATAATAAACTTAAATTAAATGTTGACAAAACTAAAATCATACATTTTCAAAACTATAATTCTAGTCAGATAGATATTAAAATAATTTTTCAACACAGTTGCTCGTAAATTGAGTCTTATTGCACCGCATTTAAACTCATAATACAGCTTATTACGCACAAGTGCTGTAATAATATTACCGCACGAGTGCGGTAATATGAACTTTTTTTTAATCTCAGCAAACGGTTCAGTATCTACTATAGGAACAAAAAATATTTTCGTGAATATTAAACTATTTTAGTTTAAAGATGATAAATAAACATTTAATTTCGACAACTTATTCATTTTTATCTAAAAAGGGACAATAATTTGCATATTTAAGACATTGATTAATTATTTTATTATAATTTCAATATTAGGCTGTCTGTTGTCAGTGTCTTCGTCACGCGCGTGCTAAGCGCACAGCGCGCATGCGCGAGTGCTGCGTGCGGATTGGCCCAGAGAAATAATATCTGCCGCCATTTTCCACTGATATTGTTGATTCAGGCTTTGTTATTTTATTAATTTAAAAATTACTAATTCAAGTAATAAAGAAAATGTAGTGTCCGTCGCTGGAAATACTAAAATATGTTCGGACAATTATATCAGTAAGAAATCCAAGGTGTTAATTACCAAATGATAAAGTAAAGTTCTAAAGCAGCTCCGGGTAAGCAATGTCTGGTAACAAAGGTAAACTAAAGTTCTTAAAGTCCTTTTATTAACTAAATTTTATTTATTTTTCCTCGCAAATGTGTTGAAAAACGTCGTATGCGACGCGTGTGCTTTGGTAATTACATATCTCGGCTCTCTTACCCGCGCTCGCTGGCGCTCGCGCGTATATAGATACGCCTCGTGTGTAATTACCAACATAGCACACTTGTATCATAATGTACTATTACATAACTCTACGATAGATATTGTAGACTCAGCCACTTTCCTTGTTCTTACAATTGACAAACATCTCAACTGGAAACTGCATATTGATAGCATAATGTAGCAGATTGGATAGATTTGTGTTTGCGTTGCGACGGCTTAAGATGATAGCTTCCAGGGAGGCCGCCCTTTCTGCATATCATGGATATGTATCATCTGTGCTACGCTACGGGTTAATCATCTGGGGTAACTCTGTAGATGTTCAGAGAGCTTTTGTAGCTCAGAAGAAATGTGTTCGAGCTGTTCACGGCGCACACTATATAGCTCACTGCCGGCCAATATTCAAGGAGCTGATAATTTTTACCTTGCCCTGTTTGTATGTCTACGAGGTAGCTAAATTTGTGAAAAAGTACCCACATCTATTTTCCTTTGCACGACACAGTCCATAATAAAAGCAACGGAAGAGATCCTAACAAACTGTATGTTCCTAGGCAAAGAGTAAGGGTTTTTAGTAGGAATATAGGTGTTGTGGCGAATAAATTCTATAATAAACTTCCTAATGACATAAAATCGTTACAAAACCATAAATTTGAGAATAAATTATTTAATTGGTTGATTGACGTGTGCTGTTTATTCAGTTAATGAATTTTTTAATTATTAAGTTATTGAATTATTAAATTATACAATTATTAAACTATTGAATTAATAAATTATTGAGTTATTAAACTATTGAATCATTAATTTATTGAATAAAATTATTAAATTATCTTGCTGTATTTATATTGTTGTAAATAAATATATATTAAATTGTAATAATGTTAATGCTAATAATAATATTTTTGTAATTAAGTTAAGGTAAGCTTAATTCGGTTTTTAGGGTTCCGTACCTCAAAAGGAAAAAACGGAACCCTTATAGGATCACTTTGTTGTCCGTCTGTCCGTCCGTCCGTCTGTCAAGACCCTTTTTCTCAGTAACGCGTGGAGGTATGAAGCTGAAATTTATATCAATTACTCAGGTCTACTGTCCCTTGAAGCTGTGAAAAAATCAAACTTCTAAGCCAACGCAATCAAAAGATACAGCCGTTTATGCCGCAAATTTCCGCAAATTTTCAACTCTCAAGGGAATCAAAACCTACAAGGTAGTTCCCGTGAACGCAGAATCTTGAAATTTGGTATGAAGGTAGGTCTTATAGCACAGATTAAAGAATAATTGCGAAAACCGTAAATGTGTATGTATGTCTGTATATAGCAGTGACCAATATAAAGTAACCCCACACTGCGTACATTTTGCTTTGGAACAGGGCTCTGCTTACACTGGTTTTAGATATTTATAGATAATGATACGGAACCCTCGGTGCGCGAGTCCGACTCGCACTTGACCGGTTTTTGTTATATTGACTACTAACTGAATGTAAGAATAATATTTCTACGCCCATGCGGGCAGGATATGCTGAACACATGTGATAATTTTGTGTTTGTTTTGTGTAATCGTTAATCCCCTTACATAGTGACAACACTGCTTATCTTTTTGCTCTACAACCGTATCCGGTTGTCTGTTGATTCTGATAATATGGCTCCGCATAGGTCGTTCCAAATAAGCCAAGTATTTAAGTTTTATTATATTGTGACAGCAAATAGTTAATACTCTACGAATCTATCTATATTCATCCATTAGGTACCTACTTTGTGTGACGAATTGCAGTATAACTTGTGATAAATTAAAGACTGCAATTTGTTGACCCCAAACATAATTATTTTTATTTCTGACACGAACCTTCGTTGCACTTCAACGCAGAGCCCTGCGTCTTCGTCCTGCACATCAAATTTCAACAATTGTACCCATATTAGGAGAAATAAACGATTTCTATTCTATTCTATTCTAAGCTTTATTTAGTTTCACCTGTCTCAATGTTTGTCTGTAATCAAATCACATCCAGTGGTCGGATTGACTTGAAATTTGGCAGGTAAGACCTGGTGACCCGGCTAGGACTGTCTCCGCAGAAGGGAACTCTTCAACGGTTTGTCCGGTTGACTTCACATTTGGTACGCATAATGCAGGACAGTCGACAATGAAGTAAAGCCAACAAAAAGTGCAATCAGCAAAAAAAAACCGGTCAAGTGCGAGTCGGACTCGCGCACCGAGGGTTCCGTATCATTATCTATAAATATATAAAACCAGTGTAAGCAGAGCCCTGCTCCAAAGCAAAATGTACGCAGTGTGGGGTTACTTTATATTGGTCACTGCTATATACAGACATACATACACATTTACGGTTTTCGCAATTATTCTTTAATCTGTGCTATAAGACCTACCTTCATACCAAATTTCAAAATTCTGCGTTCACGGGAACTACCTTGTAGGTTTTGATTCCCTTGAGAGTTGAAAATTTGCGGAAATTTGCGGCATAAACGGCTGTATCTTTTGATTGCGTTGGCTTAGAAGTTTGATTTTTTCACAGCTTCAAGGGACAGTAAACCTGAGTAATTGATATAAATTTCAGCTTCATACCTCCACGCGTTCCTGAGAAAAAGGGTCTTGACAGACGGACGGACGGACGGACAGACGGACAACAAAGTGATCCTATAAGGGTTCCGTTTTTTCCTTTTGAGGTACGGAACCCTAAAAATATTAAAAATGAAATTTCTAGGTTAGGTTATACTTACTATCAAATGAATCAAGTTCCTTCTTGATTTTTTTTGTTTACATTTACGGTTTTACCCGTTAGAAATTAAATTTCTAAACGTTTTTGAAAATTAGAACACGTAGAAAAATCCAAAAGTAATGCTGGCATAGCTATGGCCGGAAATCGAACCCGGATATCCTCATTATTTCGTGATGCGTGCTATTTACCTCTACACCCCCGTAGCAGGCGAGTAAGCCTTCGTACCAGCTGTCACGAGACCTTGTTACTATGCGAATTTTTGTCGCCAAGCGTCATCTGTTTGAATGATGTGTCTGTGCGACACAATTACAAACTCCCGTGGAACATCTACTGCTCACCAGGGACGAGAAAAGGCGCTGTTTTTCAAATGACAGGTACTTTAAAAATTCGCATAGTGACAAGGTCACGTGACAGTTAGTAACAGATCGAAAAATCAAAGGCTTACCTGCTATGGGTTGTATAGTGGTATAGTACGCACCTCGGAATGATGTGGATCCGAGTTCGATTCCCGGCCACAGCTTTACTTGTCGGATTTTTCAGTGTCGTTTAGAGATTAAGGTTATATTTATTTTGTTTGTTTAAATGATTTTACAAACATCTCTCTAGTAATTAAAAAGTAAAACATTAGAGCAAAGCAGAGGTAAATATAAATCGTGGAAAGAGAAGGAACAGGGGAAGTTTGTATGGCGAAACTGCCACTTGATTTCCTGATTTCTCTACACGTCCGTTGCTATCAGAATGCAATTTCACTTTAATTTTTCAGATTGACGCTGGTACTGGTGAAGTGGAATCTAAACTGTCAGTGAAGTCCCGCTCCATCCGTCTGGCGCGATGCCTGAGGAACGCCGGTCTAAGACCTGGAGACGTGGTCGTCGTATCAGGGAGGAATCATTTGGACGTGCACATACCTTTCTATGCAGCTTTCATGAATGGACATCCATTGAGTGGAGTGGATCCACTGTATGAATTCAGTAAGTGTCTTCAACCACGAGAAGGAAGAAACGTCTTCGAATTGTTCAGTTGAACGTATCTATATATGTATAACTCTTTATTGTGCATAAAACACAAGAAAAAGATGAATACAGGGCAACAAAGGTATTAAAGGGATCTCTTCCAGTTAACCTTTGAACGATTGATAGGGCATAAGTATTAAGCAAGAGTAGACACACATGAAAATGAAAATGAAAATTGTTTTTTGCAAATTGGCCGCCAAGGCCTCTTTTACATGTGTTTTTAAATTACCAGCGCAGTCGGAAAGACCATCATTGCCAAGAAGAATGCGCCCGCAAGAAACTTGGCAGAAAGACATTTTTTCAAAATAAAATACGGTAATAAAAGGGATGTATAAGGTCCCCGAGCCTTAAATTATATTAATCTATAGTAGAGATGTATAAAGTCTCTACTAGTCAAAACAACAATAAAAATAATTTAAGTTCAGTGGAGGTGTAAAACGCCTCCACCGTCAAATAAATTAATTGGAGATGTCTCCAATGTCGAAGAGAAAAAAAAAACAAAATTATAAAATATTAATTACATGTCAAGTAAGTAACCAATAAGCTTTTGGATTCCGAAGGCAAGCTCACGTCTGCCGCCCCCAATGTTGGCTCTCACGCACTCATGTCCTGCTCTGAAAGCAGAGCGGTACCGAGGGCATGTATCGCTTCCGTACCCACGGGCACACTATGGGAACGTTTTAGGAACTTCGTCGTCGCTAGTCTGCAACTAAACAGTAAAAGAAAAAAAAACAACATAAGAAACCGGAAATCCATAAGCTTAACAATATACCTACATAATACCTAGGACTCCACGGGAGAACTTTCGTGAACCGCGATGCCCTACAGGCCCACCCCGGGATGGGGCTACCTCCCTGCGACACCTGTGCAATGCAGGATTGGGAACTCCCGCCCTCCTCCGCAGGTGCCGCTGGATTTTTTATAGAGGTTTTCTCCTCACAGTCACTGTAGCGACCCACGGCCTCAGCGTTCGGAACGCCAAGGTTACGCGTAGCCACGATAGGCACCCTAAGGCGCCTCCGTCACCTACCTAATACCTAGTTTAATACACATACGACATAGCAATATTTATGTCATTGTAAACAATAATTATTATGAAAAATAAAAATATTATTTAAATAAACAATTACAAAGCTAATTAAAATAGGTACAATATTTTTATCGATAATAAAACAAAAAAACAGAAAAAGTAAAAGAACCGATCACACATAAAATAATTCTAAATGCCTAAATTTTAAATAATGCAAGATATAATAATAAACTACACACAAAAGATAAATACGATTAACTAATACACAATAAATAAAATTTACTACATAATATATAAATATAATACATACACACACAAATTACAAAACACGTCACATTCATTTAAGAGGATCCATCGAGCCAATACGCCTTCAAGCGACTGCGCAGAACGTTCCCATAAAGGTTCTTTAATGAAAATATACCTGAACATACTTGAGTTTTAGCGAGGCGAACGAACAGTAATTAATTTTTTATAAATAAATATTACGTATAGATGAAGCAATAGCCGATACCTAGCTAATTAAAAAACAACAGTAATACTTAACGATGATATTGATAATGATAATATATGAAACCAACTTGACGTAATTTAACAGAAAACGTTTGTTTCGCAGAAGAGGTTAAGGAGTTATTTGATACAATCAAACCTAAGTTGGCTTTTTGCGAATTGGAGAGATATGCTGACTTTGACAGAGCCGCCAAGGAAGTTGGCTTGAACATGAAGCTAGTAACATTTGGAGGCGGGGATGTAAACTCCTACGATAAATTTATAAAGGACTACGATGACCATAAGCCAGGAGAAGAGTTTAAGTACGACGTTCTATTATTTAGAAAATTTTCAAAATATTTTGTTTTTTCAATTATTTTCGTGCCGTTTCCACTCAGAATCACGAGCTCTTCCCATTTTCTATCCGTGAGCTGAAAAACATGACCCAATATTCTATGCATTTACGGTGTCCTTTTAATTACGCTCTACAAATTGTATGAAAACGTCTGAATTAAGAAAAAAGTCCATGGGTAATTTTTGTCCCTATCAAAAGAGCTCATGTTTCTGAGCAAGGACAAAATAAAATTGGTACAAAGTACCTCAGTTTTAAAAAGTGTATCTTTTAGAATTACTTACAAAACTTACTTCCATGCTGGTCTGGGAGCAGAGAAAAAACATAGAATATACCAGTTACTTCTCTTCCCGGGCAGACGGTAAAATTCCATCGAGGGAATGGGCGAAAATCATAGGAATCATGTTATAGGCAATGCGGCTGGCAACCCATTACTATTTTGTTTCCATTTTCAATCTATACCTAGCCCCACAATCATGCTAAACGTGGTCTTTAGGTCTTGTTACCTTAGGCTCTGTCTACCCCGTAAGGGATAAAAACGTGATTTGTGTATTGTATTATGTGCGTTACAAACTTAAAGTAATATTGACATTTTGGTTACAAAAATTCTTCCGTTCCAAAGTTACGATACATCGTTCTGTTTCTAATACGTACTCGTATAATACGTATTTGAAATTTCTACAGAGCAGCAACATTTGATACCAACAAGATATACGCCTGGCTCGCCTGCACCAGTGGAACTACTGGTCGTCCCAAAGTGGCTGCTATCAAACATTCAGACTGTCTGAAGATTCTCCGTCTCAACAAGGAGTTATGGGAAAAGTAAGTGTATTTATTGATAACCGTGGAACAGACGTAATTTATGTATGTATGTGGAACATCTACTGCTCACCCGGGACTTGAGTAAATAAATAAATATATTGGGACAAATGACACAAATTGACCTAGACCCAAACTAAGCAAATCTTGTAATATGGGTACAAGACAACGGATAAACATATTAGAGAATAAACATTCGTATTTTTCATGCAAACTGCCCCGACCGGGGATCGACCCCAGGACCTTCAAGCTTCATAGTCAGGTTCTCTAACCACTAGGCCATCCGGTCGTCGAGGTAAAACCGTAAAAGTAAACATAAAAAATTAACAAAAATTCTTGATTTATTTGGTAGTAGAGTAATCTTGTTTAATTTTACAGGACACCAAAACTGACTTTGACACTGACTTTGTCAAGTGTTCACTGGATATCTTCGTACTTGGTTTCACTCATTACAATCACAGCAAACCACATAAAGTTGCAGACTTCCTCGCCCGTCACGTTAGAACACGCTATCGACATCATCAACAAACACAAGGTGATTATTATTTTTTTGCCCGGGGGAAATCTGCTGTAGTCAGATACCCCGTTACCACGGGAAGGCAATGGGGTTATGTGCGATTTTTACCCACTAAAACCCCGGGGTGTTCCTTCCTCGCCGCAATCTGGCGACACAACGGTTCAACAGTATAACCGGTTACATTGCCAGAGGGCGGATATCCGTATCAGGATTCATCTTCTGGAAGGCCATTCTAGGTCTCCTTTTCCCAGCAATGGCGTATCAGGAACACTCGACACGCCATTCTTCTCGACCTTACTCTTTGGGGTCACAGACGTCCCCGTGCTCGTAACCCTAGGTCCTCAGTTAAGGTGGGAGCCGGCGGCCTTGTGCGATACGCCGGCGCCCAGCTCTCTTGTGGCGCACAGGGTCCGCCAGTGAACTGATTAAACACAAGGTGGATATTGCAACTTGATTGAAGTTGCTTGATTTGGTAATTATGATAACTATGCATCACGATAAGATCTGTGATAACCCATTTTCCGGTTGAACAGCGGTTGAATGTGTAAAGAACTACTCTTTACCACAGTAATAAAACGTAAAAAGAATATTTAACGGATGCTCGCGTTAGCTCATTGAAGAAGTCCCGTTAGATGGCGCTATAATCTCTATTGTATGTTTTTTGTAGTTTTTAGAAGATTCCTAGAACACTTATAGATTATCAATTGATTTGCGCACACAATTTAATACGGCCGATTTTTTGAGACTACACTCAGAAGTCACTATGCACCACTTCGGAAAATAGCCGCACAAACGCTGGTGTCACTAACGGCCCTATACAGACACTAAGTCTTTGAAAACAAAATTTTTCTTCTGAAAATCTGCCGTTAGTAATGGGTTGCTAGCCGCATCGGCTATACGGCTATAGCAGCTGGTACGAATGTAATGTTGCTTCGGGAGTAAAGAAAAAACATAGAATGTATCAGTTGCTTCTCTTCTCGCGCAGATGGTTAAAGCCCATCGAATGGGCGAAAATCTTAGGAATCATGTTATAGGCGATGTTGTAGCAACCCATCACTATTTTGATTCCCCTTTCTACCTTTGCGCCCACAAACATGCTCAACGTAACCTTTAGGCCATGTTACCTTGGGCACTGTCTACCCCGTAAGGGATAAAGACGTGATTTATGTATGTTTGTGTATTTTCCAGCCTATAGCCAGCACTGGAACGCCTGCTCTATTCGCCGGGATAATAAAGCATCCGAAATACTGTGACCTGACATGCTTCAACAAAATCGTCGTCTACGGATATTCTATTGATGAAACTACCCTCAACCTTTTGAAAGTGAGTCAAAATTTCACGATTTATTTGGAATCTAATGCTTATACCCTGCGATGCGCGTTCTAACCTCAAAAGTTGTTGTTGTAAAGTTTGAGTGTGGTATTAAGCAAAAGTTTGTTTCATACTTTTCAAACAATACTAGTTCCTAATTAATTTTCTTAAATTTTGTAAATTTGGGTTATTTTTGCTCAGGTTCAAAAAGACATCGTTTCTCATACAAAAAATAGTGTTCCTAACGAAATTGTAATCAGAGAACATTTATAAAAATAATAAAAAAATATTAAGAACTAAATAACAACAAAGAACACTAAAACTAAGAAAGTTGATCTGAAGTAAAGTAGGTGATTAAAAAATGAAATGAAATTATAAAAAGGGACCTAAATCCATTTAATGTCCTATAAGCTCGCGAAATGCAGTAAACGACTAACAAGTCTCAGATAAAAAAATCAGTTTAAGAATTAATTTGCTTTCTTTTTTTTTTAGTCTCGGATGCGCAAGGACGCTAGCGTGTGGAACATGTACGGGCAGACTGAATGCATCGGGCCCGTGTTTTTGCCAGCCCCCGACGGCCCAGTCGGCAATGTGGGAAGGGAACTCGAATCAGTAACGACGCAGGTGAAAATACCTCCTTTATTACAAACTAGGTGACTCATTACCAAGAACCTTGACAGTTATCACCGATATTATTAACACTTCTATCACGACCTGTACTGTCCCATCTGCGTGGAAGACTGCAGTTGTGTGTCCGATTCCTAAAGTGAGTGACCCGTCGGAGTTGAAAGATCTCAGACCGATTAGTATCCTGCCATTCCTCTCTAAAATTTTAGAAAAAGTAGTTTATGACCAAATGTCTGCCTATTTAGAGTCCAACAACATATTCCCTGAAATGCAATCGGGTTTTAAGAAAAAAGAAGCACTTGCACTGCACTTCACGACGTTATCGACGAAGTCCTTTCTGCGCAGGATACTGGTTTGGGAACGGTCATGGTATTATTGGACTTTTCACGAGCTTTCGACTGCATTAACGTTCCCTCGTCTAAGTTGCATTTTTACGGTTTTGATTGTGGTACCATTCGTTGGTTTGACAGTTCTTTTAGAAACCGCAATCAAATAGTTAAAGTGACTCAAAACAATGGCGACTGTTTGGTATCCAATCCTTCCTCTGTATCTAGAGGAGTGCCGCAGGGTTCAATCTTAGGACCGCTGTTATTCATTTTGTACAGCGCGGATATCTCAAAGTGTATTAAACACTGTAAATTTCCTCTGTATGCTGATGATGTTCAAATATATCTTTCATTTCCGCCTCGTGATTCTGATACTGCCCTTGCGTTGGTTAATGCTGACCTGAAACGTATTCTGGATTGGTCTAATATGAATTCACTGGTACTTAATTCCACAAAATCCAAATTTATGGTGCTACGCTCCGTTAATCAGGTCAAAAGGGTATTGGCTAGCAACCCCAGGATTGAGATTAGCGGTGTGGAGGTGAACCATGTTGCTGAGGCACGAAATTTAGGCATTTTAATGGATAGCAACTTACGGTTCGAGAAGCATGTGACAGGAATTGCTCGGAATTGTCTGTACCGCCTAAAAGTTTTATACAGTGTCAGGGATTTTTTGAGTGTAGACCTTCGTATCAGACTCTGTGAAGCACTTGTATTGTCTAAATTAAATTACTGCCTAACTGCTCTTGGGCCCTGCCTCTTGGCGCGTTCACACCGGCTTCTTCAAAGGGTGCAAAATGCCTGTGCTACGTACTGTTTCAGGTGACCTCCATGGTCTCATGTTACATTGTACTTAAAAGATGCGAACTGGCTGCGGATAACTAGCTGACAGGAGCTTTTCTTTGCTTGCCTCTTGTTCAATACAATTAAAACCAAAGCCCCTAGCTATCTTTTTAATAAATTGTTTTGGTCCGGTTCAAAAAGAGCTCACGGTGCTAGGCCCTCTCGTTCGGTTTTATTAGCCATGCCTCCCCACAGATCGGCCGCATTTAGATGTAGTTTTAAATACCGAGCAACTAAATGCTGGAATAATATTCCCCCACCACTACGTAATTTAAATTCTAAAAACATATTTAAAAATAAACTCCGGTCTCATCTTCTAAATTTACAAAAAAAAACCTTAAATAATATTTTCTACTCCTCTTTATGGCTTTTTATGCCTGCATTAATATAAGTATTAAGAAGTATTAAGTTATTAATAAATACCAATTATATCTTGTTTATACTTAGTTTATCCTTTATTTGTTTTTTTTTTTTTTTTTTTTTTTTTAATTTCCACACTTAATTTGGAACTCAACACCAGCCCGTAATTTTCCACCTATATAGGTCAACTTCGTGTTTATTATAAATTTTTATTTAAGTATAATTATTTTTCCACTGTGTCCATTCCTCAATCTTTCCATTCCAATATTCTTTTCTTCGTCTTCTTGTGCGTATTCCACAGATTTAGCTCGTTATGGTTCTGGCAGAATATCAGTGCTGCGGTTTACGCAGTTTTATGCTGAGTCAGCACCTTTATTTTCACAACACATGGCATCCGCAATTCGATTTCAACATACTTAGTTGTTTATTTTTCTTTATTACCTCTTTTGTTCTTCAGTTGTTGTAATTGTAGTTATGTTGTGTTGTATGTATTAAGTTTCTACCTAAATATGTGAACTCAATACTGTTATGTAATGTACCTGTGTTGTGACAAAACAAAGTTTTTATCTATCTATCTATCTATCTATGGGGGGGGGGGGGGGGGGGTTTGACCGTGTTCTACCGTACAGCGTTGCCGACATCTTTGTCACAAGATTTTTGAATAGGTACTGTATGGTACGGCCGTGCCGCTTTTTTGGCTCGACTTCACGGGGGCACCGCAGTAGAGTAGTTTATTACTTTGACATTGGCGAAATCATCGCATTGATCGATGGGGCCATATTAAAAAAAGAAGAAGAAAAGTTTGCACAGTCTACAAGTATCTATTACTTATTTTTTTTTTATCAAAAATCAATAAAGTGACACTTTTATTAAGGTAAAGTGATTTATCACAATACGTCTTTCTTATCTTTGATCATTATTATGGGTAATCAATAAGGCGTTGTTAATTAAAGCTTGCAGATAATGTCCATCTTAACTTTCAGTCTTAATTTTTGCCAGATTGTTGACCCTGATACTGAATTAGTCATCTCAGAACCAAATAAGACTGGAGAACTGTGGACCAAAGGACCAAGATTCGTGGTAAGATTTTTTTATGTGTAATTATGAGTGAGTCTCACGGTAGTTTCATGTTGAAAGATTTTACGACTGCTCACTGCGCGATAAATATTCTATAATTCGTCAGGGTTGCTTTAATTTGTTTTGGAATTTTTCAGCATGTAGTTGTATTCTTTCCAGACAAAAGCGAGTGTACTATATGTATCCATGTTTACAGGAGTACTATGGCAATCCTGAGGCAACCGCGCAGGCGTTTACGGCCGACGGGTGGTACAAGACGGGGGACCTCTTTTACAAAGATGAAAACAACTACCATTTCTTCGTGGACCGGCTGTCTGGCTGTTTCAGATTTCAAAATATTTGCGTTAACGTAAGTCCTGTAGCGTATTTGATAGAATTACATTTTCTATTCTGGGCTGTACAACCATCAACAACACTGGAACCAATGGGGACTATCGTTTCTTTGCTCACCAGTTGGCGCCACTGTTGACTAAGGCCCAAAGGTATAACTGTCAAAGGCGACTTTATCAGATCGGCGCCCAAACAAAGTATAAATCTTGAATCTCATTAAGTTCGTTAATTATAAATTACTATCATCATATCGAGTAGCATAGCCGCAATGTTGTGTAGTTGCGTTTTGTTCGAAAAAAATCCGCTTTCAAAGTGTTCACAATCATCGCCAAATAATCCATCCACTTTTCAACAGGAAAATGAAAGAAATTGTAATTTACGTCACGAAGCAAGCTCAAACCAGTGAAAAGTGAATGTTATTGGACCTCACGCGATACTAGCGCCTCTAGTGGAGCTTCTACTTTAAAGAGTGTCAATTAGTTTCTCTACTTATATATACATAAATTACGCATTTTTCATTTACGGGGTAGACAGAGCCTGAAGTAACAAGACGTGGGGTTTGAAGTTTAAACAGTGTTTCATGAATAAAGCCTGCATTTTATTTTGATGTTTTTATGCAAATATATGAGTATCCTATTACTTTTCTAGTTTTTATATACTTACTCAGGTATATTGTTATAATTTTTAAGATATTTAGGCTAAAGTCCATTTGGATCCATTTTGATAAATTGTATCTTAAATGACACTTGCTTCACCATAGGTAAAGTTCCACATGTAAAACAGTGGTGAAAAAAAATGTTTTAAAAATAATACTACCAATCAAAGCATTAATCACTTTTATTTCTTGTTGGAAAATAATTTTATAATCATATTAAATTATGAGATCAACTTTATTTTTTATATTTCGTGGCTATCTTAGCATATATAAACCTTTAAAAGAATTCAATATTTGAAGGGGCAAGTAGATGAAGGGGGTATGTCACAAAAGCTTTATTTTGAGTAATCCGAGGTTTAGTCTTTTTAGATTATAGAAAATTAAATAGACTAGATTAAGTGTTCTAACTTTTACGAAATCGTGCCTAATGAAAAACCAAACACATTTATTACATTTTGTCTTGAAAATATGCATTTGGGTAGATATATTTACAAAAAAATGTACATAACACCTTCTTTCTCATTTTGCTTGTGGCGTGAATAAAAGAAGTTTAAAGTATAAAGGTGTTTAGTACAAAAGAAAATTATTTATTCTGAATTCTGAAGTATTTATAAACTACTTTTAACACGAAAAAGTCGTTTTATTGATGCTCGTAGTTTCGCAAATGAACCCGTTAAAACATGGATGAATATATTATAATTTAAATATAATACCCTCTTTCTTTATAAACACCAAAAACTAGATTTTTGTGCCTTAGGCCATGGATGAGGGAGTTATGTTCGTACTTAACACTTTCTTCTGTTACACGCACCCAATATTTGTAGCCACGTCGGGGGCTATTTGCCCTTAGCGCGTTTATTCACGTCAACATTAAGATGATGCTGTACATAACACCTTTATCTTTTGAGTTTAAAGCCCTTAAAGCCCAAAAATACAAAAACTCAAAGTGTGATGCCGTGCATTAGGTCCTAACACCTTCATTTATGTCATAAAATGGAAAAACGTAAAAATGTGACATACCCCCTTCATCCACCCACCCCTTCATTTATCTCGTGTGTATTTGTTATTTTTTACTATTACCTGGCCATTATTTATTGACCTTTTAGTCGTTATTTATGCTGTGATAGACACTAAAAATATTAAAATACTGAAAACAAAACAAATTACTCAAAAATAAACTATTATGTCAAAAATAATAAAGGTACAATCTTTACCTATCTAGTTATTAGCTTCTGGGACATTATTATCAAGTTCGTCTTCAATCATTTCAATATTAATATCAAGAGGACCCCCAAATCCTTCTAGATCATCCACAAGGTCACGATTTCCCTTCAAAGACTTGTAAAAAATCCTATGTTTGTGGTTTAAACGTTATGCGTTGGTATTTTTGCTGGATCTTTGTTGCTGATCGAAAGTATTGGCCTTCAGGCATAGTTTGGTATACTTAACTCATATTCCGGTTGTTTCATGGATTGGATCCTTTTCGCTAAACTACGTCCAATTACACTATACCTTGTTATCTATTTTTATCGATACAATATCGATATTTCAATCATAACATCACTATTTGCATTGCCATGGAATGTAACTTTATTAAAACGTTTATTGTTTATCGTACTTTAAAAAGATATTACTGCATAATATGGACTCAATTTGTCTTAGATGAATATTATATGGGATCAACGGACAAAATTAAGCAGTTGTCATATTTTTATGCCTCGCATTTAAAAGTTAATTTTTGCGTAAAAAGCGCAGTTACATTCTACGGGAGCTGTCATCGAGAAAATAAATGATTGGAAATACTATAGTCAAAGTAAAAAAAAGTATGCAAAGAAGGAAAGAGATTTTTTTTTTAAATCAGTGGAGGTGAAAAACGCCTCCACCATCAAATAAATTAATTGGAGATATTATCTCCAATGTCAAAGAGAAAAGAAAATCAAAATTATGAAATATACGTTTCACGTCAAGTAAGTAACCGATAGGCAAAAATTCTAAAAACAGTTGAAACGTAATCTATTATTGATTCTAAGTATCCCGAGCCATTTTTTTTTTAAATCTTCCATGTAGGTACAAACTTTCCATCCTCTTCAGATTTATTATATGGATAGATAGACAAATGATTACGAATCGCAATTCGCAGTCCTCGCGAGAGATACGGGCGGCTGCGATTCTATGAATTCTATTCTTTAATTTCCATTCCAGGTCATTTTTTTATTTCCATTATTGTGTTATTATCCAGGTCATGCCAATGGAAATCGAGCGACTGCTCCGCGGTCATCCGGGCGTGCTGGACGTGTGTGTGTTGGGTGTCCCTCACCCTGAGGACGCAAATCGTGCTGTAGCAGTCATCACTCGCGCTCCTGGCTCCGAAGTCACCGAACAGGAGGTCAAGGACCTCGTTGCCGGTTGGTGTATTCTGTTATTATTCCAACAGACTGAAAAAAAATTGGTTCTAAACACGGTGACTTTGAGGGTGTTTGGTTTGTACTGTAAAAGACTATAACTTCCAAGGTATTTATGTATGTGATATGTAAACCTCTTTACTAGAGCTGGCTGAAATTATTATCTATGCTTCGTTTGTGTCTTGTCAAGTTGAAAACGTTACATTTATTATTCTTTATTGTATGTTGGATTCAAGCTAATTAAAACCAAATAACTAATTGGTTTGACTTTAAATTATGCTTCAATTTAATTAGCTTATTATGCCCAACGCAGATACAAAACTCACGCCCAATGTGGCACGGTACCTACGACCCGAGAAGTTTGACGTGGAGCCCACCGCAACAGAAGCGGACCTAAAGTGGACCCACTGGAAATATACTTTCAACAATTTCATACTTGAGGAGATTCCCAACGGTACCGATTCTTTAAAGCTTAAACTTTTGATGAATCATTTGTCGACGCACATTTTTCCACACGTTCGTGATTGTTCCACCTATGACGATGCCGTGCAAGTACTCGATAAAATGTACCTTAAGCCAAAAAATATAATACTGGCCCGCCACTTGTTAGGTACGCGTAAGCAGAAACCTGAAGAATCTATATCCGATTACGGGAGGTCACTCAGACTCCTAGCCCGTGAATGTAACTTTGAAACTGTTACTGCTGCAACGCATGAAGACGAAGCCATAAGAGGTGCTTTTATTTCGGGAATACTGTCACCGAGAATCCGGGAAAGACTGCTACAAGAACGTTCTCTCACCTTAGATAAGGCTCTTGATCAAGCTCTCTCCATAGAGACCGCAGAAAAGGACTCCCGGGCAATGACCAGCGGAGTAAACGAAATTAACCTCAACGCTTTGCCAACGGCATCATTGTCAACACGCGCAACTAGAAACTCCCAAACTCTCCGAAAAGCTTCGGAAGAGACAGCCAAATGGCGCTGCTTTTATTGCGGAGGAAAAACCTCTCACCGAAGGCTTAAATGTCCGGCTTTCAACGCCCAGTGCCAGATTTGCTCCCGAAAAGGTCATTTTGCAAATGTGTGCCGATCTATAAATGCTACCAATAACGCCGTTACTGCTGAAGAATCCGCCGTGGACTCTGATGATTCTGAAGTAGCTGCTAATGCTATCTCGGCTGCCTCTCCATCGAGCCTTTCAAAAGCCACTATTCCCGTAACCCTTAACCACTATCACGCCGACGCTTTAATTGACACGGGAAGTTCAGTGAGCTTTATAGATGAGAAGATAGCACGACTAATGCAGCTGAAACTGAAACCTCACAAGCAGGCTATCACATTAGCATCACAAAATAATGTATCTTTCGTGAGTAGCGTTTGTTTTGCAACTGTTACCATGAACGAATACTCGCACAAACACCGACCATTTCTTGTCGTCAGTAATCTTTGTGCTGATGTTATCATAGGACACGATATACTTAAAGAACATTCTAGTCTCCAATTCAACTTTGGAGGATCCAAAGAACCTTTAATCTGCAATGTAATGCAAGCTTCAGTGCCTCCCGCCTCCATATTTACTAACCTATCTCCGAACATTAAACCGATAGCTGTCAAGTCCAGACATTATAGCGAGCAAGACGAAAAATTCATCACAGAAGAAGTTTCAAAACTGTTGGAAGATGGTGTTATTGAACCAAGCGTCTCTCCCTGGCGTGCACAGGTCTTGGTAGCAGGAGGGGGAGCACATCGGAAAAGGCTCGTAATCGACTACTCCTTGACTATAAACAAGTTCACAGAATTAGACGCATACCCCTTACCTCATATCGAAACTATCGTGTCCAAGGTTGCTAAATATAGTGTTTTCAGTCAAATAGACTTAAAGAGCGCGTACCATCAGGTGCCAATTAAAAATAGTGAGAAACCGTACACAGCATTTGAAGCTGCGGGGAAACTCTATCAATTCACGAGAATTCCCTTTGGAGTTACTAATGGGGTTGCGGCATTCCAGCGTACGCTCGAATTTATAATAGAAAAAGAGAAGCTAAAAGGGACATTTACTTATCTTGACGATGTTACTGTATGCGGAAAAGATAAAAGCGATCACGATCAGAATCTACTTAATTTTCAAGCTGCTGCAAAAAAGTACAATCTAACATTGAATGATCAAAAATGTAAATTTCGCCAAGAAACAATAAGTTTGCTGGGTTACACTATCAAGAATAATACCATTGAACCAGACAAAGAACGACTCCAACCACTGCTCCAGCTACCAGTCCCCACTAACACTGCTGAACTGAAACGTGCTCTAGGGCTGTTCGCACATTATGCGAAATGGGTGAAAGACTTTTCCAGTAAACTACAGCCGTTAACGAACGTAAGTAGTTTTCCGTTAACTGAAAGTGCTGTTGCCCAGTTTGAGCAATTGAAGTCAGACATTAGTAAAGCTTCACTGGTAGCAATTGATGAAGATGAAATACTGACTGTAGAAACCGATGCGTCAGAGTACGCGATAGCTGCTACGCTTTCTCAAAAGGGTCGACCTGTGGCATTTTTTTCTAGGACCTTATCGAATGCTGAACGTAAACACCCATCGGTCGAGAAAGAAGCATACGCCATTGTTGAAAGCCTAAGAAAATGGCGACATTTCCTGATGGGGAAATACTTTATGTTAATAACTGACCAACAATCTGTGTGTTATATGTTTAATCAAAACCACTCGAGTAAAATAAAAAATGACAAAATTCAACGCTGGCGTCTTGAGCTCTCCTGCTTTAAATATGACATCATCTATCGACCCGGCTCCCAAAACACTGCTGCAGATGCGCTATCTAGAGTTTGCGCACTCATGAGTAATAATAAATTATATGAACTACATGCGCTATTATGTCACCCAGGGATAATGAGGATGTACCATTGGGTACGTTCAAAGAACCTGCCGTACTCCATTAATGACATAAAGACAATGACGAGCTCGTGTAGAGTGTGTGCTGAACTAAAGCCCCGCTTTATGACGACAAAAGGACAACTTATAAAAGCATTGGCCCCCTTTGAAAGGTTGAATATGGATTTTAAAGGACCTCTTCCGTCGAATTCAGGGAATAAGTATTTACTCACGGTAATTGACGAGTATAGCCGCTTCCCATGGGCTTATCCTTGTAAAGATATGACATCGGGAACTATTATCAAATGCTTACGAGACCTTTTTAGTACATTTGGACAACCGCTGTACATTCATAGTGACAGAGGAAGCTCTTTTATGTCCGAAGAACTAAAAACTTTTTTGAGGGCTAACGGAATTGCCTCTTCCCGAACTACTCCATATAATCCACGAGGCAATGGCCAGGTAGAACGCCTAAATGGAACTTTGTGGCGTGCGATACAACTCAGCTTGCGTTCCAACAACATGGCAGTTGAATACTGGGAACGAGCCTTGAAAAACGCACTTCACTCTATCCGTTCACTCCTTTGCACGTCCATCAATGCGACTCCTCATGAGAGACTATTTAACTACCCACGGAGGTCGCCTAATGGAGAATCGATGCCTACATGGCTAGCGCCAGGACCAGTTCTCGTAAAAAACAACGTTCGCTCGAAAAATGATCCCATGGTGGAGGAAGCTGAACTTTTGGACTATAACCCACACTATTCGACGATTCGAAGGTCAAACGGCATGGAAAGTACAGTGTCTAATAGACATTTAGCCCCACTCCCGAATGATTCTCATTCTTTGGCTGATCTCCAAGAAGAATCGTTTGAAGATGCTTCCGACTCTTTGCTAAATCCAGATAGCACTATTTCAGATCGTCTTCAAGAAATAGATCTTCCGATCATCATACCCGAAGTAAGAGAAGAAACATCTGCCCTCGAAAGACCTAAGAGGAATCGCCGGCTGCCTTCTCGCCTACATGACTTTGTCGTAGGAGATGAAAACATAGACGGGGAGAATGATATGTAAACCTCTTTACTAGAGCTGGCTGAAATTATTATCTATGCTTCGTTTGTGTCTTGTCAAGTTGAAAACGTTACATTTATTATTCTTTATTGTATGTTGGATTCCAGCTAATTAAAACCAAATAACTAATTGGTTTGACTTTAAATTATGCTTCAGTATGTACCTATGTATGTTAGTCCGGGTGGAATCTTGCGACTGAATTTTGAAGCAGATAAGAAATAAGAAATAAGAAACGTTTATTGTATAAAACCGTGTACAATTGTGATAGCATGATTTTTATAAGTTTCAACAGTTTAGTCATTTCGGACGTACAATATTTAGATTTATTATTATGAATTATTAGGTAATTTAATTTAATAATTTGTACAAAAGTATTCATTCAAGTGATAAAAGCACGTAGAAAGTAAAAAATCCTTAAGTCTATTTTTAAATTTATTGCCAACTAAAGATTCTATATTCGGGCAAATGATTATAAATCTTTATACCGTTTACATAGGCGCTCTTTTTAAGAATATAGCTAGAAGGTCGGACTATACACATATCATATTTATATTGTGATCGTAAGTATTTCTTTAAGTCGCTTTTCTTTGTAAAATATTCATTATGTTCTTTAACAAACAAGCAAATTTCAAGAATATATATGCATGTCAACGTTAATATTTTATTATTTATAAAAATGCTTCTTACAGAATCCATATTTTTAACATTATATATAATACGTAGACATTTCTTTTGTAGTATAAATGTAGATTGAACATTTACTGAATTGCCCCAGAATATTACACCATATGTAAGAAAAGGATAAACATTACCATAGTATTATGCTGTCTTTGCTACTCCATTGATGTTATATTAGACAAGATTGAAATTACGTAACAGCTTTGTGACAGTTTTTTATTGACTTTCTCAATATGGGATATCTTCATCATTTGCATACTTGTGTATGTCCGTCTGTCTATGAAAGTAACCAATATAAAATGACCTCACACTGCTTACACTATGCTTACGAGCTCTCTCTCTCTCTCTCTCTCTCTCGTCGGTGGAGTTGTTGCCAGCCATTCCTGTCCTCTGGCCTCCTTAATTTGCTGAATAATGTTGATTTCCTTACAGCAAATCTGGCCCGCCACAAGCATCTCCACGGCGGTGTGATATTCCTGAACGAGTTCCCAAGGACAGTGACTGGGAAGATCGCAAGAGCCAAAGTAAAGGACATGGTACTCAATATGCTTGAAATCGGAAAGAATAAGCCAATTACTAATGACGGACACGTGAAGAAACAGATTAGTATACCTGTTGATTCGAGACGAGAATCTGCAGGAAGACAGTAGAAAGCGCAGGTTGCTTGCCGTCTCATAAAAATGTATAAAAAGAAATATCTTTGCACGTATTCGATAAGCACAGACAAAAAACTTTTATGGTAGAGACGAGGGCGTTAATATCGATACAGACATGTGGCATAAAAGTGTACAAAAACGTCTTCGTAACGTACATATATTTATGCCCTTAACTGTACACATATCTCCACCAAGAGTATTTTGTCTGCCAAGTTTCAACTCTTCAACTCCACTCCAGACTGCGTATTATCTCGTATTGAAGGATTCAGTTTCTTCTGTCATTACTGGTACACACCGTTTATGTGTTCAAAGCAATGTGGATATTCTGCCAGATAAAATCTACTTCTTCTTTTTTTAATAAATATGGCCCCATCGATCTATAAGACGATTTCGCCAATGTCAAAGTAATAAAATACACAAAACAGTATTCAAAATTGTGTTGATAGTTGGATATTAGTTGGATATTATACGTTTTTTTTTACAAGTTGTGTTTTCTTTATTTACAAAATTACAATTTACAATAAATTTTTCACAGAGCAAAAAACATTTCACATTTTTTTACGGATTATTTTGATCATTTTTATCACATTTACTATTACATCGAAACGCACGGTTATCGGAATATTGTAGTTTTTAATTTTTCCAGGAAAATACTGCTTTAGACTGAAATAGATTATTAAAAAGACCAGCCTCTGTGGTCTCAATGGAATTTGAATTCCTAACTAACCAACCTAACCTACCTAATACCCGTAGCGTACATCACTACGGTGGTATGGTTCAGTCCCACCCTACCCCCAGGGTTAGGCTGCGGCTCCACTGAGGCGGAGACGAGCGGAGCGGAGAGGAGACGTGTGGGGATCGACCAATCATATTACAGATCGGAGACGAGATGTGGATTTCATGTAATATGAATGTAATATGATTGGTCGATCCCCACACGTCTCCTCTCCGCTCCGCTCGTCTCCGCCTCAGTGGAGCCGCACCCGTAGTGCCAGGGTGGGTCTTAACCCAGCGCAGGTTGCATCACTCAAACTATATATGATATCACAAATAGCAAAGTAAATCCGTTTATTTAATTTTCAATACGCAACATTAGGGAGGTACATGATAATATTGATGATGACGATGATGAAGATGACCTTTATTTCCCGTGGCACTACTGAGTGATTCTACTGTCCAAATATTTCTATTTCAAAATCAAGTTTAACATAGTCGACGGAGCTCCGCTTTCGCGGAGCTCCTACTTTTGGGCATTTTTGGCCCTTCGGGCCTGTTGAAGATATAACATAACCTAAACCTACCTCCCATTTATGATATTTATTTTGGTATGTAGTGCCACGTAGTAGTGCCATCATAGGTGATACTATGTTAAAGATAAAACAAAATCCACCAGTTTTTGCTGACGCTGTAATATTATACGAATACCTAGAACTGCTAAGATTCCAAATAAAAATATTGCTGTATCTTTACACAACTGGATTAATTTCTCAAACATAAATTTTTACTTTTAATTTTGTTTTACTGTTGTTTTAATTAAATTCTTTTTTAAAGTTACCTTTACCTTTTAGGTTTTTATTGTCTCGCAAAAGGTGAGAAAAGTAGAGTATATAATATACTCCTCGGATATAAAACGATTTATGTCTTGGGTGCGCTTAAATGCTTGGCTGCGCTCAAGATTTAATATCGCGCCCTTGACATAATACCTTGCTTTATCCCCTCGGTGTACAATCTACTATTATACTTCTAACTCGCTGTTACCGAGGGAAGTTAGAGCAGATCAACCTGATTTTGATACTTTAATCGTTTCTCTTTTCTATCCTAACCACTGCTCGTCTGTAGCATGACTGATACCAAGTGACATTTGTAAACTTACCTAAGTTACTTTCTATATCTTCTTCTTCTTCTTCTTTTATTTGTGGCGTATCAAGTCGTTATAGTGACGACAACTTCGCCAATGTCAATGTAAAAATTTTTTATTAAAAAATCTTGTGACAAAATGTCGGCAACGTTGTACGGTAATGGTCAAAGACTCCCCTCCCCCCCTGTCGGGCTCTTAGCCAACGGTCAATGATATCCCTCAGAAACTGCCAGGAAATCATTAGCCGTTGCCCAGGGCGCACCGGACCAAGCACTGCTCTTCCCCCCGGACGGATCCAAAAACGAACCGCAGCTCTTGATCACACGTGGAGGTAACCCGACTCGCACCCCAACTTTCTATATCAGGGGCCGTACTATGACGTCTTAGTGCGATACCATTCCGAACCAAAGTTGCATCGATCGCTGTCAGATCCATACTAGAAGTGTCAAAAATGACAGCTAAAGAATCGGAATTGAATCGGAATCGCATTATGATTATGACGTCATGGTAATTGCCTTGTTTTTTTACAAGCTTTATTATTAACTTGCAACGTATGTATGTATGTCTGTATGTTGGTCCGGGTGGAATCTTGCGACTCAATTTTGAAGCAAAGTCAACACTTTACTTTAACTGCCATAACTTCCGAGATGTTCAGAATATAATGTTTTTTAAATTACGAGTAGTCTCAATTTATCTGAGGATTGAAACAACAGATTTTAATTAGAGGAAAAATAGGCACCACCATTACAATATGTGTTAATATTAATTATTTAGTTGCCCCATTTTTGGTAACACATCACTCGGAAGCACCATTTGAAAGTGGTAATATCAGTGTACAACTCAAATAAAATTGTAGACAAGTTGTCAATAAGAACTGTCTATTTTTAACTCTAAGTACTCATCCAATAACCTTGAATTAGACAGCTGAATAAACATGCGTTTCGTAACCGCCTCCTCCGCGATCTGTGATACGTGTCAGCACTAAATGCGGATGGCCCAAACTACATGATCTTACGAATATAATAATATTATATTATATTATAAAGGCGAGAGTTTGTAAGTTTCAATGTTTGTTGTTCTTTCATGGGCATATTAAGTGAATTCATCGCAGACGGAGTCGCGGGCAACAACTAGCTATCTATAAAATACCAGTAATCAGATCAGCAATGACCTATTGATAGCGACTATAAAACAAAATAAATGGCCCGTTTTGACAGTTGACGCCTATGAAGTTCTCTATTTTTTACCGATCGAAATGTTCTGAAGGTAATTACATTTTTCATTGATGGGTACCGCCCACTCGGCTAAGTGCTGTGCATAACGATTTTTTCATATTTTCCACAGACTATTAATAATCGGTTAAGGAAAAAATTTTAAGATTTATTTTAAGATATTTTTTAAGGCCAACTCGCACTTGGCTGGTTTTATTTATTTAAATACTTAGTGTTTACACCAATTAATTACTGAATTTCACCAGCTGTGTAGTGATCTTAACTGAAAATTATGGGCTTAGAGCTCCAAGCAGTAAAGTTTTCACATCGAATGCGAAGAAATTTTTCCCCCGACCTGTTAGGTAGGTATTTGAAGAAATGATTGGATGAAGGTAGTAATTATGTCAATATGACGTTTTCTGCGCGGACGAAGTCGTGGGAAAAAAGTAAGTAAGTAAGTAAGTAAATGCTTTATTGTACAAATATAAAGAAACAGATACAATTCACAAAAAAATAAAAATAACATTAATATTATGCACAAAGGCGAACTTATGCACAAAGGGATCTCTACTCGAGGGGAGAAAAAGCTAGTACTTATTTGATAATTTTTCTCAACTCTGCTTTGCTTTTGGACTATTTCTGTTGACTGTCACGTTGACCTCGGCTTTTCTATTTTGGACATTGATTTAAACATAGTGATTTGAACTAGATTTTGGTGTTTGTTCTGTTTCAACATGTCAAAAAGAGGACGTACAATCAACAGCCAGTCACGCGAATTGGTTGTGAAGCTACCCGAATACTTCGAACGCGAATCAGTTAATGGTGGATCTTTATTGCCCGAAACGCAAGTACAAGATCGCGTCGCAAAAGCACTTGGGATCGGCAAAAAAACTATTCGAACCATCTTGAAGCAAAAGTATGGACCTTCAGAAGAAAATGTATTACCAACGCATATAAAGAGGAAGAAAAGCAAGCCTGTAACAGGTATTGACACATTTGACGCAGACGCTATTCGAAATCACGTGTATGCTTATTATACAAGAAATGAATACCCAACTGTGAGTAAATTGCCGATAACATTACGAGAAACCTACAACATCAGCGTAAGTTAAATTTTCTAAACAGAACTTTAATCCAATGCAGTTTACAATACATTTTTAAATCGATCAAGTACTCATGCAAACTTGGATAAATCTATCGTGAATATCGAGTACCCAGTCGTATGGTTACATCACTAGTTAGGTCGCAAAGTCGCTTATTTTGAAACGAGTTTAAGTTGCATGATCTTATAAATTGGCCCCCACTACGCATTGTAAATTACTTTACCACGCAGTTGATTGAAAAACACTGCGTACAGATTCAAATTAAATATTAAACTAAGTAGAGCGACGTAATGCAGACCAAGAAGGATGAAAACGTGGCAGCCGATGATTCATATCATTTGGGAAACTTTTTTCTGGATTACATGAATCAGGCTACCGAAGACCATGTTTGGCAGGTGGGTTTCCTTCTATATTTTTATTTCTATACCCACTAATTTATTGTTGTAGGTAGTAAAATTACGTAGTTTGAATTTGAAGTGGAAATACAGGATCTATTTGATAATACTTTCCTGCTGGACCATTATACTCGTATACCTATCTATAGATTTCTAAAATGGTCTCTTTTTTCAGACATAATAGTACCTAAGTAAGACTTTGGTTATGCTTGTATGCTTTCCTTTTTATTAACAAGCTTTATTTAGTTTCACCTGTCTCAATGTTTGTCTGTAATCAAAATCACATCCAGTGGTCGGATTGACGTGAAATTTGGCAGGTAAATGAAAATGAAAATTTATTTTTGCAATTTGGCCGCCAAGGGCTCTTTCACATGTCTTTTTTGAAACTACCAGCGCATTCGGAAAGACCATCATTGCCAAGAAGAATGCGCCGCAAGAAACTTGGCAGAAAGTAATTTTTTCAAAATAAAATACAGTAAGCTTGCATCAACGGGTTTTTATGTGTCATGTTTGTTACTTCATTGTCAACGTATATTAATAAACTATTCTACTTAATCTAAAATATGTAAAAGGGTGTAATAACCTGATCGCAGACTATTTATCAAGGATGCCCAACCCAGAGGAACTTCCTTCTAAGTCAGAGCTTAAGGTTCACAAAATTGTAGCGCGACTGCAAACTGATAGCATCGGCGATCTCGCATTATCTGAAAGCATTATACGAGACGAAACTCGAAAAGATATTACACTGAAGCAAATATCTAACTTTATAAAAACTGGCTGGCGTGAACATCAATACTCAAACGAGGTAAAACCATACGCCAGAAAGCGTGGTGAGTTATTAATAAAAAATAAGATAATCATGTGGCAGGGCCGTATTGTTATTCCTGAAGCTCTGAGGAAAGAGACTTTAAAATACCTGCATCTTGGACACCCAGGCATTTCAGCAATGAGAGCACTGGCACGTTTTTACGTTTGGTGGCCAACTATAGAGGAAGAAATAGACACACATGTAAAGAGTTGCCACAAAATGCCAGGCGAATAGGCCTAACACTTCAGATCTGCCAATTTTCTCATGGTCCATGCCAGATTTTGCCGGTCCCTTCGAAGGCACATATTGGCTAGTTCTGTCAGATGCTTTTTCCAAATGGATTGAGATCAAACCGATGACCAAAATTACGACAACCAAGCTTTGTGACGAGCTGGACACGATTTTTACTACCTTTGGGCTGCTTCAATTTTTGGTGTCTGACAATGGCCCCCAATTTATCTCCAAGGAATTCCAGGACTACTGTGAAAGGAAGGGAATAAAACATATCAAATCGTCACCTTATCATCCGCGGACGAATGGATTGGCAGAACGGCTCGTGAGGACTTTCAAAACCAGAATGTCGTCCAGCACAAAATGCCTCAAAAAACACTTAGAACATTTTCTTTTCGCTTATCGCATCACACCCCATAGCACCACTGGCAAAGCCCCGGGCCAGCTAATGTTTGGAAGGCAGCTACATTGTGTGCTTGACAATGTTCGACCAAGTGCTAGACGTTTGTTACAATATAAGCAAATACAAGCGAATGTCAATTCTGATGACCAGACTCCAAACCATAGACCAGGTGACGCTGTGTATGTACGAAGCAGGGAACAGCCACGTTGGGAGCCTGCTACGGTTTCACGACGCACGAATCGATACTCGTATGTCATTAACACTCCAGTCGGGGTGGAGAAGAGGTGTGATACCGTACCAGACCATATACGACCCAGACTCCCTGAACCTGAAGAAATTCCCGCTGATTATCACGCAGACCAAATACGACCCCGTTTTCCTAACCCAGAAGAAAGCATCGCTGAAAGAGCTTTTCAATCATCTATGGTTCCAGTTGCATCATCTACGCCAGTACTGGAATCCAATTCCAATGGCCCCGCAATGTCATGTCTAGCTGAACCTGTTACAGCAGCTGATATGGCCACGCATAAGATTTTGGCTTTAATTCCCGTGGAAAATGCATGCTCTGATGATGGTTCTGATTCGGACGAGGAAATTAACCCGCACGCACCGACACAAACCGATTCTGATGATAGCTCTGATGCACCTTCTCTAAACTCTTCTTTGGAACGTTTAAATTTGCTAGACTGCTTGTCGGATGAGGATGATAAATATATCCAAAACCGATTGAATTCTGAATGTATGCACGTTGTTTCTCTTTCACCAATAATAGAAGAAGTTCTACCCTCGCCATCCACAGTTAATTATGATGCTTTGCCCACATTAAACTCTGTGCAATCCGTAGCCACTCCATCTACACTTGAGCACTCGTCGCCATTAACTACTAGGGCAACAAGAGCTTCATATAAACGCAATAACATCTCACCTACTGCTCACGCTGCACCAACTTTAGATGTTTCGCCATATTCATCCATACGTGATGCTTTGCCCACGTTGAACTCTGTTGAAAGTGTATCATCACCAGCTGCTCCCGAGTACTCACCACATCCAAGCATAAGCACACCAACAACGAGGGCTTCGATCAAACGCAAAAAAAGCTTATCTAAACCAGTTGCAAAGAAAGCAAAATTAAGAAGAATGGTTTTCAACTACAATTGGTCGAAAACTTCATTTAAACACACAAGTTGTGTTGCTGACGAAATGTACCAGCCACAGCCAATACAAAAAACCGGATTAGACACAGCTTTAGATTACTTTTACCTCTTTTTCACACCGAACATTTTGTCAGACATTGTCAACCAGACAAATTTATATTCAGTCCAACAACACGGAAAGTCTATACAGCTTTCAGTCGCTGAAATGAAAACCTTTCTTGGAATTCATATATTCATGGGTATAGTTCAGATGCCAGCATACACCGACTACTGGGCAAGAAAAACCCGCTATCCTTTGATAGCAGATCAAATGCCATTAAAAAGATATCAGCAAATACGGCGAAACGTCCACTTTGTTGATAACAGTTTTCAAAGTAGTGACCGATACTATAAAATTCGACCGGTTATGGAAAAGATCCGCCAAAACTTTTTAAAGTTAGATGAAGAGAGCCGCTATTCCATAGATGAAATGATGATACCGTATAAAGGTTGTAAAGCTGGAAGCCGCCGACAGTACGTCAAAAATAAACCCAAAAAGTGGGGGTTTAAAAATTTTGTACGAGCTGGAGTTTCGGGGCTTATTTTTGATTTTGTCATGTATGCTGGAGAAGACAGTTTTCAAGGGTACAGTTTCAGCGAATCAGAAAACTCAACTGGCTTCGGAGGAAAAATTGTGATTGCTTTGTGTTCAAGTATACAAAAAAAACCTGCTTATGTATACGCTGACAACTTCTTTACATCTCCTGAGCTAATTTACATTTTGAGACATGACCACGGATTATTCGGTTTAGGCACAATTAGAAGCAATAGGCTGAGAGGATGTCAAGATTTGTTACCCTCTGACAAAGAAATGAAGAAGAACAAAAGGGGATATAGTGCTCAAGCTGTCAGCAATACAAATAAAATAGCTGTCGTGAAATGGCATGATAATAAAGCGGTAACCCTGATTAGTTCTTTTGTGGACTCCCATCCAATGGAAACCATCAAAAGGTATTCAAAGGAGAAAAAGACCAGAGTTGATGTTCCATGCCCCCAGATAGTGAAGTTGTACAATAAACACATGGGCGGCGTGGACTTAGCTGATATGCTTATCTCACTGTATCGAACACCATTGAAGACCCGAAGATGGTATTTGGGCATATTCGCTCAATTGCTCGACATGTCCATAAACAACGCTTGGATACTTCACAGAAGAGACAGCCTCAAGACAACGCCGTTGAAGAACTTCCGGTTTGAGCTTTTCGAAGGTCTTTGTAAAGCGGCGAAGATTGTAACCGATGAAAGTGGAGAAAGTGTGCCAGGAGAAAAGAAAATACAAAAGGCTGTGAAAGAGCGTCCTACAGACAGTGTTCGGTTTGACAATATGGGACATTTACCAGAGAGTGGACCGAAAAATGCACGCTGCAGATACTGCAAGGAGGGAAGGACGAAAGTTTATTGCATCAAATGCAATATGCCCCTTTGTTTCGTCGTCGGAGAAACAAAAAAACGAAATTGCTTTCGACAGTTCCACACAAAATGATGTTTTTTTTTTAAATAATTTACGTTTTTTTTATATAAAAGTTTACTGCCTGATTGGCAGCGGTAACCAGCGTGTACACACAATAATGTTACTTTGTTCTTTTATAATTGGCAACGTGCATGGTGATGTACATAGATTTTCTGAAAAACCAATAATGCTGGATTTTTTTTTTCATTTTTTTGTAGACCCTAAGATGGTATTAAATAAAGGTGTTATACTGTATCACTTGTTTTTTTATTTTTTTACTCTTGCCAATTTAAGGGTTAAGATGCTCATAAAATACAGGCAACACCACGTGAGTTACCACTGAACAATATTACATTTCCAGGAACGAAAGTTTAAAGATAAAACGACACTGGAGAGGGAATGTTACCTTTGCCAATAAAAAACTAGAAGCGAGAACGGGACAACAATACCTGCACTGCACAATGTCGATTTTATTGACGAATTTTCGTATATAGTAGGTACTTATGATGCTACTATTTAGATACGACTCCATAGAAGTTTTGAAAAATCCTCAAAGGTATGGTAAGTATGCGTCTGACTGATTTCAAGGCTCACGTGGTTTATAGTAGGGGAGCCCAAGCGGGGATTTCGGGATTTACTAAAGCGCGGCAGATTAATATACAGGGGGATACCTTGTACCCGGTTAAGTACCTCCACAAAACATGAGGCCCATATATAAGGCCGCCCGTGAAGGATACAGGATCAGATTAGTAAAAAAAAATTTACCATCAGAAATTCTCGAGCGCGTCAGATTAAGGTAGGGTGAGTTAATTACATCCTAAAAAGTGTATATTCCACTAATCTGACAATTTGAGAGTGACGTAAAAAAAGGGGAGGGCAACAAAGTTGTAAAAAAAACGTCATCTCGACATTCTCGAGCGTAGCTAAATTTTTTTTATTTTGAAGGAAATAATTCAAGAATAATGAAAAATATATAATCTGACGATTTCCGCAAGCCGAAATGACAAAAATTCGTCGATAAAGTTAAATGCGTGCAGCTGCGTGATGCCTACATTTCCTTCTCCGCGTTTCTATTCCTCTCTCACTCTTTCTCTATCTATTACTCTCTCACTCCGTCCCCACTCCAAAAATAGTGTTCTATGAAACATCTATCAGACTTGCGAGCTGGGAGAGCTCAAATGCATAGAAATATTATTTCTTTGAACTCAGCGAGCTCAAAATATCACATAAATTATATTTTGAGCTCAAAAATGTCATAAGTACAATTTCAAGCGCCCAGGAATGGAATTAGCGGGAAGTGGCAGGGATGGCCTTTAAAGTGAACCGTTTTTCTAATTCTTTTTTGTCAGATCAGGCGAATCCCTCTAGATAATCGTCAGATTATGAGATAGTACGTTTAGAACATAAAGATGAACCATATATATCTTAATCTGACGCGCTTGAGTATTTCAAAATGGCGATTTTTTTTTGCACATTATGAAAATGGCCGCGAGTTTGCGTCCCATCGAAATCGTCAGATTAGTGAATGAGAGCTTTTTTTTGGTGTACTCAACACTCCCTTAGAAAATCTGACGCGCTCGATAATTTTTTTTTTTTTTCATTTTCAACCCTTAAATACAACCACCCGCATCATGCAAACGATCAGATTAACATACGTACATTATTAAAAATACGTAGGGCATTGATGCAATCAATATCTGATGCGCTCGAGGATGTCCATGCAACAGTTTTTTTTACATATTAAAAATCTATAGCCGCTTCCCCCACCGATGTAAAGGTATATATCATATAACATTTTTTTCTTCTTATCATCTAAGCTTTGCATCCCAATAGGTCTCTACGACGCTCGAGTAAATCCCCATTTAGCCTCGTGGGCTCCCCTACTATTAAGATGTGCCTTGTCTGTTATTGAGTGTGTCGGTCAGTAAAAAAATTATAGATGAAGGCCTTAACCAGGAATATTATGCGTTTGACCTCCTCATTTCTGCTTAATATACATACTAGCACAGACTTTGAAACGATGACGCTCTAGCAGCAAACCATTTTTACTGTTTGATATATACCAAAAAGTAATATGATTTGTTCTGTTCTGAGACTCATAACAGAAAATTTTGTCAAAACCTGTATAATTTTCTAGGTGTATCCTGTAGAGATAGAAGAGCTGATCCTGAAACATAAAGACGTGATAGAAGTATGCGTCACAAGCGTCCCGAACTCTGATGATGGGGAGCGCGCGGTGGCTTGCGTCATGCGCGCTCCAGGGTCTAGCATCACGGAGCAGGAGATCAAAGACCTCGTAGCCAGTAAGTTCAAGGGTTTGAAAGAATGTCATAATAACGAGATTCCCACCAGGAGCCTTGCCATGACGTCTTTATACGATTCAATTCCGAACCTAAATTGGATCGATTGCTGTCAGATTCATACTAAAAGTGTCAAAAACGACAGCAAATGGTCCTCTACCAAACTTAATCACTCTCGATTTTTCTTCACTCGCCTCTAAGGATACTTGTTTTTTAGCTCTGGTGGCGGTTAGGTAAAACCTCAGGATAATTTTCACGAAACGCCACATAGCTGTTTTCCTAGTGTTTGATTTTTTGTAGGTAAGCTGTCTGTACACAAACAACTGTACGGGGGTGTGCAATTTGTCGACGAAATGCCCATGGCTTCAATCGGAAAAGTGGCTAGAGGAAAAGTTCGGGAATTGGTGTTCAAGAATTACAAAGAAGATTAAATAGATGAACCAGGTCAACGCCGGTATTAACGACCTTCAAATACTGATTTTCAAAACGTAATAAATGTATTACACTTTGATTATACATATGTATAATACATAAGTATAGTTTAAAGTGCTACTAGTATTGTATGTTAAGATTATGAAAGACTATTGTGTCAACTGCTTTGAAATAAAGTATTATCTTGCATAACATATTCATTGTATGGCGAAGTCGATTGATACTATTACCGGACTGTAGGCAAGGGCTTGTCCGGGTCAATGGGTCATTCATTTAACGAGGGATCGACACTATCGATCTCTTTTTAAAGCAATTTAATTGTAATTGTGTCGTACAGACACATCATTCAAACAGATGATGCTTGGCGACAAAATTCGCATAATAACAAGGTCAAGTGACAGCTAGTAACGGATAGAAAAATTCGAAGATCCCTTACCCACCTGCTATGTACGTGGTGTAGGGGTAAAAGAACGCATCACGGAATGATGGCGATCCGGGTTCGATTCCCGACCATAGCTTTACTTTTCGGATTTTCCTGTGTGTTTTAGGTTTCAGTTTGTTTAGAAATATTACTTTTAATGATAAACCGTAAAAATAAATACAAAAATTGAGAAGTCTACCAAATTTCAAGTCTGTAGCTTTAGCGGAACAACATTACAGAATTTCCCAATCCCATGGGAAAATCGGTAGCTATCAGCATGCCAAATTTGCACATCCGTCTAGCCGTTTTAGCGTGAAGGAGTCGCACACAAACTCTCAGATTTACATATTCATAAATCACGTCTTTATCCTTTACGGGTAGACAGAGCCTAAGGCAACTAGACCTAAAGGCCACGTTTACTATGACTGTAGGCGTATAGGTGCAAGAGAAATCATAGTAGTGATGGGTTGGTAGCCGCATCGCCTATAACAATGATTCCTAAGATTGCTTATTCCCTCGATGGTTTGTTACCATCTACGTGGGCCAAGCAACTGGTCCCAAACCAATATGAAAGAAACCAACCAGTATTTTTAATATGGCAGGTCAACTGTCAGTACTCAAGCATTTGCATGGTGGCGTTGTCTTCATGGACGCTTGGCCACTGATGATCACTGGCAAGATCGCAGGAGCTAAAGTCAAGGAGGCTGAGAACTGTTCCTACAGAATAGAATGTAATAACAGGTTGCTGATTTCCAGTACTTTCGTCGAGAGTAGTAAGCGTAAACAAGTCTGCCAATAACTGTGAGATAGCGAGCTAGTCGAATAGAAGCTTCAGTTAAAATATTAAAAAGAAAACAGTGTTTTAATGACTATGTTCAGTTAAGGGCATAAAATGAACGTTACCAAGACGGCAAAAACATATAGGTATACACCTTTATGCCACAAACAATAAGATGGGTGCACATACGTATATTTGACACTAGCTTCTGTCCGCGGCTTCGCACGCGTGAACCATGAGCATCCCCGCTTCCCGTTTTTCCCGTTCCCGTAAGAACTGAATATATAAATCCCGTTTTTTTTCCTTATCCCGTTGGAATTTCCAAAAATCATTCCTACATTGTATAAGGTATCTATGTGCAAAATTTCAAGTATCTAAGTCCAGTGGTTTAGGCTGTGCTATCCCGCGGGAACTATGCGATTTTCCGGGATTAAAACTATCCAATGTCCTTTCCCGGGACTCAACCTATCTATATACCAAATTTCAACTAAATCGGCCCAGCGGTTTAAGCGTGAAAAGGTAACAGACTGACAGACAGACAGAGTTACTTTCGCATTTATAATATTAGTAAGGAGTAAGGATAGTAAGGATGACATGATGGCTGTTTCGATAATTTATGCCCTCGGCTTAACAGTCGCAGGCCATGAAAATGTCGAACATACTTGTAACTTCTTCTTTTTTTAATACGGCCCCATCGAGCTAAGTATGCGATGATTTCGCCAATGTCAAAGTAATACAGTATTCAAAAATCTTGTGACAAAAATGTCGGGAACGTTGTAGTTACGGTAGAACACGGTCAAAAGACCCCTCCCCCTGTCGTGCTCTTAGCCAACGGATAATGATATCCCTCAGAATCTGCCAGGAAATCATTAACCGATGCCAAGGGTTTTTTTTTTTTTTTTTTTTTATGTGAATAGGAAGGCAAACGAGCAAGTGGGTCACCTGATGGTAAGTGATCACCACTGCCCATAGACACCCGCAACCCCGGAGGGATTGCAGATGCGTTGCCAACCTAGAGGACTAAGATGAAATGCCTCTTGTGCCCGTAATTTCCCCGGCTGTCTTACTCTCCGCACCGGAACACAGCAGTGCAAGCACTGCTACTTAGCGGCAGGATTAGCGAGTAAGATGGTGGTAGCGATCCGGACGGACCTTGCACAAGGCCCTACCACCCGCAAAGGGTGCACTGGACCAAGCACTGCTCTTCCCCTCGGACGGATCCAAAAATGAAACGCAGCTCTTGACCACACGCGGAGGTAACCCGACTCGCACCCCATACTTATAACATTGTCATTGGAGATTATAAAAACATTTGTAACGTGACATTCGACATTGTGTTATCCGCCGAAGCGTATTATGATAAAGATAGAGCTAATAGATAAGAGTGTAGTAAGAGGATCGATAACAAATAATACAAGCCGGTTTAGACACTTTATACGTTCAAATCATGTGATTCGGTCATTAAACTTGTTACTAAGGGAACTAGTACCTACTCGTAATAATCAAAATGTCAAACAATTAACTGATAACGACGACTTTCAAGGGGTGCGAGTCGGGTTACCTCCACGTGTAGTCAAGAGCTGCGGTTCGTTTTTGGATCCGTCCGGGGGGAAGAGCAGCGCTTGGTCCGGTGCACCCTGGGCATCGGCTAATGATTTCCTGGCAGTTTCTGAGGTATATCATTGACCGTTGGCTAAGAGCCCGACAGGGTGGAGCGGGGTCTTTGACCATTAGCGTATAATGTTGCCAACATTTTGTCACGAGATTTTTTAATTATATTATTGGCAAAGTTGTCGTCGCTATAACGACTTGATACGCCACAAATAAGAAGAAGAAGAAGAAGACGACTTTCAAAGTGCGGATATATATCTTTATACATCTAACTCGCTGTTACCAAGGGAAGCTAGAGGAGATCAACCTGATTTTGATGCTTTAATCGTTTCTCTTTTCTATCCAAACCACTGCTGGACTGCAGTATGACCGATACCAAGTGACATTTTGTAAACTTACCTAAGTTACTTTCTATATCAGGGGCCTTACTATGACGTCTTATTCAATTCAATTTTTAAAAATCTAGGTCCATCGATACTATTGATGATTCTGCCAATGTCGAGGTTGAAGAAGACACTACTTGTTTTTATTCAGCCGTTGTTCGGTAGCTTCAGCGTGCGGTACTCTGATGAGAATCTAAAATAGACAACACGTACATAAATTGTTAGACTACCTACAAATATAATTTGTTAATGTTTATAAATTTACATAGTACAGTTATAAAGGTGTGTGCTAGTGTAAGAAGGAAATTTAGGTTAACAGAGCGAGGGATTTTGGGTGGAAGGAGGTCATAAAGGGGAGTAACAATTTTGGAACAGTGGAAGAAGATGTGGTCGAGTGAGCCCTTATTTACATTTAAGAACATTAATATTACAAACTTTGTTGGTAGGTAGGTATATATACTTATAATTCTATAATGTTTTGTAAGGAAGTTGTCGGTCTACAATCAACTGTACGCCAACTGTCTTTCTTGACATTCCGACCACCTCGACGGACAAAATCGCACGCACGAAAGTCAAGCAATTCTTTTTTTTTAACGACTCTACTGGAATAAAATAATGAAATGATCTAACATGGAAACAATAAATATTTCAGCTTAGCAATCTGCGATTAGTAGTTTTTCATTGAGGGCTCCATTTTAACCCACGGCCCACGGTGAAACCTCCTATTAGTAACAATTTTATTTGTGCCGTCAGAGATCATGTCTCAGTATCGTATAAAAATTATATTTGAAATTTGCCATGAGCTTTTCGGTAAAAGAAAACATCGTGAGGAAACTTTGCACACATCTGCGAAGAAATTCAATGGTGTGTGTTAAGTTCCCAATCCGCACTGGGCGCGAGTGGGAACTATAGCCCAAACCCTCCAATACACGGAGGAGGCCTATGCCATGAGGCACGCCGAATTACGCGACAATTTAATAACAATAATAATAAAAAAAACAACAACAACAACAAAAATGAAATTGTAACGAATTCGGAATAAAAAGGCTATATAAATAATAAATATAATCTTAATAATCATCAGGCAACCCGTCGCAAAAAATTTAACACCCACCTCGTCTGTTATTTGCACAAACGGATAACTCACGTATAAAATTCGAGTAATGTTTGCCATGTGTTCCGGACTACTTCGTAATTCTTCCTCCTCGAGCGGCAGCAGTGAAACTAACACCTGTAGGTATCGTTCAAACATCAGAGTTTCTTCAAAGACTTCATTAAAGTTTTACTTGTATAATGCTAGTACATTATAATAAACAGATGAACAGATAGGTGAATGAACCAATAATCCAAATCAGTAATTACAACTTTACTAGGGATCATGCCAATAGTAATCCCGCACATTGAACTTGATCACGTAGCAAAGCCGGTTGTGTAACTGTTGATAACGGTGGAGATAATTGAATGACAACAAACAAGTCCAAATATGTTTGCCATGTCAGGGCGAGTAGCGTTTCTAGTGCGATATCGTTAGGATGTGTACAATAGTTGTTTAATCATTAATAAATAATAAAAGAGGCTACAAATATGGCTGACGCGTTTGAAACTCAGCGTGACAGAACACATGTCGGACATTTTTTTGCGGAGTACATGCGAGATCGACCGGATGATATTTGTCAGGTATATGTAGCTATATTCATAACTAGCGACCCGCCCTAGCTTCACACAAGTTATCAAACTGTACCTAAACTTTTCTCTTAAATCAGTCTATCTACTGCTGAAAACTGCATTCATTTCCGTTGCGTATTAATTCGTTTCACGTACCATTATAGAGTAGGTAGTATAGAATTTTGCTCGCGACTTTTAGAGTTCTCAACAGAAGGCGTCTTGGGCACTACTGCCCCGTTCATAAAATTTACGACAGAATTCTTTAAACATGTCTCCATTCCATTACCAGATAGACGCGGCGACTGGCGAGCAAGAGACGAGAAGATCCGTGCTATCCCGGACCATCCGGCTAGCACAATGCTTCCAGAACATGGGGCTGCAGCCAGGAGATGTGCTAGCACTGGGAGGCCGAAACCACCTTGACGTACACATTCCATATTACGCAGCCATGATGATTGGTCTGCCTGTCGCCGGAGTCGATCCGTACCTTAGACATAGTAAGGAAGACCGGTTACCTATTGCATATTTCCGGGCAGGGCCTTATGCAAGGCCCGTCTGGATCGCTAACACCATTTTACTTGCTAATCCAGCCACTAAACAGCAGCTTTTGTTCTGCAGTGGTGTGGAGAGTAAGACAGGTGGTGAAATTACTGGCACACCAGGCATTCATTCTTGACCCTCTAGCTAGACCGGCATCGGATCTTTACTTACTCGGTGATGCGGGTGACGTTAGAAAGTCAATAGGAAGAAGGGTGCACTTAATTTAGATAGATACTGGATTTATATTTTCTGTTTTTTTTTTGGTTGATTCCTGCAACACAAACTTCAAACATCTACCTTAAACATAAATCCTCTTGGTCAATGACATTTTGTGTCTCATGACCATTCGTTTTCCTCTAGCTTGCAGAAGACCATACTGTTATTAATGAGGAATATGGACCCTCCTAATAATGTTTATTATTCGATAATATATCCAAACCACTTTTCAGACGAACTGAAGCATCTCTTCAAGATATTGGAGCCGAAGATGGCCTTCTGCGACTACGCCATGTACGAAGAGTATGAACAAGCAGTGCAAGAACTTGGCCTCGAAACTAAGATAGTCTGCTTCAAGGGTGGAGACATCTCAATGGCTAAACTTATGAATACGTCTTATAATAATCAGCCTGAGGAGGAATTCAGGTAACTAAATCAAGTATTTTCTAAAGAGTATGGTGCAACCGAATGCAATATTAAATTTACATAAGAATGCAAATGCAAAACCAAATATAGGTTTCTTTTTCAGGGGCCTTGCCATGAGGTCTTAATGCGATTCAATTTCGAACCAAAGTTGGATCGCACGCTGTCAGATTCATACTAGAAGTGTCAAAAATGACAGCTAAAACGTAAAAATGAATCAGAATCGAATCGCATTAATACGTCATGGTAAGGCCCCAGTTCCCAAATTCAGTAAGTACATTAAATACAGGTATCCCTACAGTTGTCTTATTTAAATTTTTCGTTGCGCCGGAGTCGGTCAATCAGCAACTCGCATGTGCGCCATAGCTTCTCCTGTATTTACTACATGGTAGATTCAAAACACGCTCTTCTGAATGCCATTCGATACTCCTCCTCGGCAAGTTCTTCGCGCTCCGCGCCCCCTGCCCTTACACACCGCAATTCGAATTTCGAAATTAGTTTTGCGCCGTTCCGCTCACATTATTAGTCATTTATTTAAGAGTGATAGGGATGGAACTTTGAAAATCGAATTTCGGAGTATCCCCCCAGTTTTTGGCGCCTCTTTACCACCTAGTACCTAAAGAGGACACCATCCTAGGACCGGTCCTGCTAAAAAGGTTCAAAAACTTTGCTGTTACAGGGTAGCTGCTTTAAACCCGGATGAAGCTTATTGCTGGCTCGTCAGTACCAGCGGCAGCACTGGGCGACCTAAAATGGTTGCGCTTACGCATACGAATGTGCTGCAGAACCTCAAATTCTTTGAGTTCGACGACTCCAAGATCAGGTAACCTTATTTAATTGCTGTATACTGAATGACGATTTTGGACTATGTTCGTAGCGGCCGTACATTCTTCTATTCGCTTTGGCGTCCTTAACTATCCTTAAACCAACGCTCAGTAAGCTACAACAGAGAGAGCAGTGAACGAAGGAGTAATGTCGAGCATTTGCCACACCACTCGTCGAGTCTTCGCCATCGTTTATATAGATCTTTCGTAACCATCGTTGCCTTTCCAGTGTGCGCCGACCAGCTCTAAACATGTCCACATTACACTGGATATCGGGGTGCTACAACGCCTTAATGATGCCGATCTACCACGTGAAGGTGCAGACATCGGCACAAGTCACCATCGACCACGTCATCGATGTCATCAACCAATACAAAGTGAGTAATATTACTCAGATTACTACTCTTTATACTCTCCTGACAACTCACTATATGTAGTACATAAATTAGTACGCAATGAAAATTTTATGGCATTGCATTTAGAGTTCTAATTCTGCCCGCAGTTTGTGAAATTAGAGTCGTCAAGAGGATACAGTAGCCTACACACTCTGCTAAATCAGATATTTGCCTAGATAAGTCAGGGGCGGTAAGACCTTGAGCAGAGTTTGTCCGGGTAGTATCAAACATCTATCCTGCCGCCAACCAGCAGCGCTGGAGCCAGAAAAGATTATCTTTTCTGGCTTGGCTTCAAGTGTTTATCTGTATCCAGTAATGCATTTTCATGTTTTGTCTAAGATTTTTTAAATAATTTTCCAGCCTGTATGTACAATCGTCACCCCAAGTCTCATAGCGCCAATATTGCACCACGAGAAACACTGCGACTTAACGTGTTTTGACATTATCAAAATGGGTGGCAGTAAGATTCACAAGGATTTGCTAGCAGCCCTTAGAGTAAGCCATTAATTCCATGTTTTTTCTTCCTCAATTGGTTTTTTACTACGTAAATCCTTAGTTTCTTCTTTTCCTAACCTAGATATTTTGCGTTGAGTGTTTATCTTACTTATCTTACTTATCAGAACAGAATCGTTGATTAATCTTGTAGTCTTTATCCTTTTTTTAGCAGTTCCTGCTTTCATATTCTAATCAAAAACATTACCAGTATCTGGGTAACCCACTATGAATTAAAACACGTAGAGCACATCAACAACAAAGTTAGAAATAAAGGTGTTATATAATATCAAGAATTATGCAAAAGGCGCTGCTGACAGGTTCGTCATCCACTATTCGATTTTTCAGGCGAGAACACGAAAAGACACAGTAATACAACAAGCCTACGGGCAGACCGAGAGCGGTGGTATCATGTTCTCAACAACATCGGATGTTCCCGTAGGGACTGTGGGCAAATTAGACCCAAGATATCTAGCAAAGGTAATAATTATAACATCAAATAAATACAAGAAACACGACAAAGCACTAGTGTCTCAACGAGTGCTCCGAGCTCCGTTATATCTTGTTTTGTTACAGTTAGTGATTCCAGAAACGGGGGAAGAAATATTGAAGGCTAACGTCACAGGAGAACTATTATTGAAAGGGCCGAGAATGGCGGTATGTATAATCTTTAAAATATTCTTTTGCAAAATGACCGGTCACTTTTTTATGAATCAAATTGTACGTTATTTTCACTAAATTTGGTAATCAAATTTTTATTTAGTTCCTCTATGAGTTGACGCATAATTCTTAATTTGTTTATGATTCAATAGTTTATATTCTAGATCACATTTCTTTTTAGTGCTATTATAACGACCCTAAATCCACTGCGGAAACTTTTACGGATGATGGCTACTACAAAACAGGTGATCTGATGTACAGGGATGAAAACGACAACTACTTCTTTGTAGACAGGCATAAGATGCTGTTGAAGTATAAAAATTATCAGGTAATTAACGTTCATCTTGCTTATGCAATCTCTCATTTATCTCAAATCTTTATTAGTTCGTGATTTCATCAAAAATTATCATAATGACGCCACTATTCTCACGAGGTTCGATATTATAGTAAGAGTGGTGAAATGGAGACAGAGCCTCCGAAATAGTATAGTATTTAGAAATAACCATCCATTTTAACTTATAAAACCCCCCGCGCACAAACTGCTAAACCTATTTTAACAAACATGACTAAAAACCACCGCAAAGAAACTGGATTTTCGAAATCTACGCTGGCTATAATAAATAGCTACGATGCCACAAAAAGATACAGAGACAGAGAGACATCGACGTCAAACTTATAACACTTTTTGCGGCGGGGGTCAAAAAGAAGAGCGCTCACAGAATTGCTACAGCTTTTTGAAACATTCAGCTGTAACTTGAAAAAAAACTAAAATACTTCAGCAGGTGGTTGGGTTTGGCTGAAGACCTCTGTAATCGACTTGCAAAATCGTTTGATTGTGGTTGGAAAATGTTCATACATTGGTCTATGTTCAAAGAGTATGTACAGCGTCAACGTGAGACTTAATTTTAAGCAAAATATAGACGACTAGCCTTCCGTCCGCAGCTTCGCCCGCGATAAATTAATTTTCCCGTAGGAAAAGGTATTTTCCCGCGATAAAAAGTAGCCTATGTCACTCAGTGATAATGTAGCTTTCCAATGGCATAAGAATTTTTGAAATCGGTCCAGTAGTTTCGGAGCCTATTCAATTCAAACAAAAAAACAAACAAACAATCAAATCTTTCCTCTTTATAATATTAGTATAGATAAATCTTTACATGAGTATTTAATCAAAGTAACCTCATCACTTGCTGAAATATTTCGAAACAATAAGACAACTTGTACATACATACACAAATCACGTCTATATCCCTTACGGGGTAGACGGAGCCTGAGGTAACAAGACCTAAAGGCCACGATTAGCATGATTGGAGGCGACTAGGTGGAAAGGGGAATCAAAATAGTGATGAGTTGCTAGCCGCATCGCCTATAACTTGATTCCTAAGAATTTTGCCCATTCCCTCGATGGGTATTTAACATCTGCGCGGGACGAGAAGCAACTGGTACATTCTATGTTTTGTATATGTGCTCATTAAATATTCAGGTCGTCCCACCCGAAGTTGAAGAGGTGATTCTAACGCATGAAGGCGTAGACGATGTGTGTGTGACTGGTATACCGCACCCTGATGATGGAGATCATGTGACTGCTTGCGTGGTACGGAAGCCAGGCTCGAAGGTCTCTGCTCAGGAGATCAAGGACCTCGTTGCTAGTGAGTATAAACTTAAGTTAAGTTAAGCCAAGACTGGGGCGTAAGGTTCTGAAGTGGCAACCGTGTACTGAAAGGTACTTGGAAAGGTAGAGCTGATCTGGAAAGTCTTAGATTGCGGCAAGACATTGGCTATGGGGAGCGCATAATCGATTGTTGTGGAGGTTCCTGGGAAAGAGTATGCATACAGCAATGGAGGTTTCAGCTGATAATTATAAAAATGATGACGATCCGAAGAGTAAAACAAAAGCTTAGATAATGGTTCACTGCAAAGGGGTTATACCTAGTTTTGAGCCATTGTGGGTTTAGATCACAGAATTACAACTGTATTCAAAAAGTACCTATTAGAACCAGTAACATCTGAAATACTTACACTGTATCTTGCATTCGACATTTTTAGTAGAAAAAGGGACTTTCATTGTTTCTTTTGGCTATCGGAGAAGGTACGTTAGCTTCATTTTCTCAGTCTTATAAACGAGTACCACTTCCAAATATAAAACTGAATTTTTGTATTCACGGTGAATCGATGGGGTGCTTTAATATTAAGACTCTTCTGTGTCCTTTCGTTTGTCACCGTTTTTCTTTGTTTCTTCAATTCAGTACCTATGAGAAGACCTCTTTGTAAATACTTAAATTGCATTTTGCAGGTCCCGCATACCTTTTGGAATTATTTAATGATGCTCTAATGTTTCTCTTTTCAGACCACTTCTCAGATTCGAAGCACTTGCGTGGGGGCGTGGTGTTTTTGGACGCTATACCACTCTTATCTAATGGGAAAATAGCACGAGTTAAAGTGAAGGAGCTTGTACTAACTGCTCACAGAGAATAATGTGGTGTTAGAACGTCTGTGAACCCATTACCAGAGGGGTTAGGTACTGTGACATCAGCATGCGATTCGATTCTGATTCTGATTCAGTTTTGATTCGCTCGCTGTCAGATCCATACTAAAAATGACAGCTAAAACCTGAACTGAGTCGAAACTGAATCGCATTAAGACGTCATGGTAAGGCCCCAGATATTTCTTTCGTCTTCTGCAAATACTGACTTCTGTGTTTAATTTTAACTATATTCTCCTAGCGTTGTCATTAGAAGACAGTAATTCATTCATTGTTCTTATTACTTAACATTGTTATTATTCAAATAACCTTATGTTCTTTATTATGTTCCTGTCACAATTACAGACATGTTAATTAGATTAGTAGCATGTCACTCGTATCTCATCGTGCGTCATTAATTGGTGTGTGTGAAGTTCCCAATACGTACTGAGCTTGCGTGGGAACTATAGCTCAAACTCTCCCATCCTGAGAGGAGGCCTGCCCCCAGCAGTGGGACGTATATAGGCTGGAGATAATAATGTCTCTATTGAAAAACCGGCCTTAACATCAAATAAGCCTATTGAAAAACTATATTGAGTAACTAATACTTTTCACAACGGTTTCCCAAATAGACAAAAAGTCATCCATGATAAAAATTTTAGACTTGTAGTTTAGTAAGTAATAGAATAGCTCAAGAGCCACAAGAATAATAGTTTTGCCTCGAACTTAAATAATATTTTTAAATGTTCCTAGATGGTTTTATTTCATAGCGTTGGGTTTTTACAAACACTCAACTGAAAAAAGGATCAAATAAAGAATGATGTAAGACGAAGACACTATTTAATTTCTCTACTGGTTAACGAATAGAAGTGAAGAATAATAAATTCGAAGTAATTCACAGGTATGAGGTAGAACCTGACTATGTAGACAGCTAGCAAGCTTTGAAGATCCTGATGGTAAATCAACATGTCAACCTGAAACAAAACAAGTAAAAAAATTATATTAATTTAAGTTTAGTGCGCCAGGCAAGGTTTTTTTAAAGAAATACACGGTAAAGTACCTTGTGAGCCAGATCCTCCAGCCCCTGCGTTGGCCCCGGCACCCGCGTTGAATCCGAAACCGAATCCTGCATTTACGCCGCCCCCGACATTACCTAATAACATATATTAAAAAAAAAATGTAATTTTTTGTCAGCTACACTTACATCATCAAAGGCCTTTTCATCTGTGATATAATTTAAATATTTATCAGCAGCACTGGTTGTTATAGTGACAAATAATCCAGGATATCTAAGCCGACTTTGCTAGACACTCATATAAAAATAGATAAGTCTTCTTCATCTTCTTTTTCCAATATGGCCACATCGATCGATGCGATGATTTCGCCAATGTCAAAGTAATAAATACAGTATTCAAAAATCTTGTGACAAAAATGTCGGCAACGTTGTACGGTAGAACACGGTCAAAAGACCCGCCCCCCCTGTCGGGCTCCTAGGCAACGGTCAATGATATCCCTCGGAGCCCGCCAGGAAATCATTAGCCGATGCCCACGGGTCACCGGACCAAGCACTGCTCTTCCCTTCGGACGGATCCAAAAACGAACCGCAGCTCTTGACCACACGCGGAGTTAACCCGACTCGCACCCCGTAGGTAATTCAAGATTTTTTTATTGAGGTTGACAGGTGCTTTCTAGTATACATATTGGTCGGTTGAAAATGTCCTGCATGAAAGCCTTGACTCCTTGAATATAAGTGATGAAATTTATGATGATGACCAGTGGCGTAACTATAGGGTGGCAGGAGTGGCAAAATGCCACGGGCCCTTAGCTCGACGGGGCCCCGAACTGGCTTGGTTTAAAGCACAGAAGGGACGCTGATGCATTTCTTTATATTGAGAAAGGAGCCCCGCCCCATCTGACGAATTTGCCACGGGCCCCAGACGTTATAGTTACGCCACTGAAGATGACTACTGGATAGCCTAGAGCCCATAACCTAACTACCCTAAACCCTAAACCTAACCCGTGATTTCAAGCTTCGTATCTACGAAGCTTGAAATCACGGGTTCAATCCCCGGTTAGATATCTAAAAAAAACTTTGCGAGTATAAATATTGTCTGTCCTGTACGACTGTGTTACTCTTTTACACTAAACGGGTGGACATATAGATAACATTTGATATGAAATCATTTGAATACCTACATACATACCTATACAAATTATGTCTTTATCCCTTACCCCGGTAGTCAGTAGTCAGAGCCTAAGGTAACAAAACCTACAGGCCACGCTTAGCAAGATTGTGGGCGTACCTATAGGTGGAAAATGGAATCAAAATAGTGATGGGTTGCTAGCCGCTTCGCCTATAACATGATTCCTATGATTTTCGCCCAGTCCCTCAATGGGCTTTTACCATATGTGCGGAAAGGGAAGCAACTGGTCATTCTATGTTTTTTTTGGCTACCAGATGTTTTAGGGAAGTGGAACTGAGGGTTAGTTAACGCATTCGTTGGCACCTATGCATATAATGCGTTTTCGTGTCATAATTTTACAAGCATTTGAACGCACATTTGCGTCAGTGCCACCTGAAGAGGTCTCGGGCTTGGCAGGTGGCAGTGAATGCGTTAAGTTGCTTACTAATAAAGACATAAATATAAACATCATACCTCCAGTGCCAGCGCCAGTGCTGCCACCTAAAATAAAAAGAAAATAATACGGTTGTGAAGTTAATAATAAAATAATACTGTCTTCAATCAATCCAGAATCTTCCAGCAGATGGTTCTTAGGGTGTGTCGATGATTTGACACAAAGTAAGATTTAGTGGAAATAATACGAATATGCTACGGAGCAGGACAAGGCTGTGTATGCTATTAAAATTATAAGCGCATCACATTTTGCAGTATTTTATTAAAGTGTAATAGCGCCTCCAAACTCACGCCGAAAACCCCCGAGAACACCCGAGAAGCGTGAATGTGATCGCTTTCACGCCGTCTCGTTCTCGCGCTCGCCTGTTCTCCGATCGGTGCCGGTATTTTTGCCCGCTTCAAAGGGTTTCTCGGGGTTTCTATGAGAAGGTCGCATGAGTATAGATGCCTTCTCGGTTCTCGCGTAATTTCTCGGCAAGACTTCTCACGTGAGTCTGTAGCCGCTATAAGAAATCCACTTGCATAATATAATAGGTACAGTGTTATGTGCTCAAGTCATGGCGGCAGTTGCAGAGAGAAGTCAAACCAAAAACAAAATATAGGTGTCTGCCATAGAGTATATAGAGTTATTAAAGGCATACACACACACTTCCCAACAATGGTTGAGGGTGTTTAACCTCGGAGGAATAAGACTGTTTAACTGAACAGAACACCCCTGTAAATGTTTCTCAGGCCCCTAATTAAACACATCGACAATTGTCCATGACAAGTGACTTCGAATTGCAATGCATGTCATCGAGTTTGTAATGTAAACAGAATCGTCACAAGTGACCGACAATTGTCACATTGGTGAAATAGTTTTTTGAATTGTGGTTGTCAAAAATGTTTCCGTACATTTGTCACTGTTCAAAGTGCATAGCGATAAAGGGATGACTTAATTTTAAATGAGATAGAACGGCGTAGGCGACGCACCTATTTAGGCAGCTACCTTTTTATCAAACTGTTCTATTTCGGCACTGGCCACAAATAAAATTAATTGCACGCAGCGCTGAAAAGAAAGAAAAACAAAAAGGGAGTTGTGTCTCTCTATATCTCTCTAATCTGTGGTGTCTCTTGCCAGCGCTGCGTTTTGAATTTTTACTATAATTTAAATTGTTTAATTATACTAGTTTCTACAATCTACAAACGGTTTAAACTTTACTGGGGTGTTCAATCATACTATTCCAGATCCTTCTAAGGAAGTATTACAGAATAATTTTAAGATAATATATCCCGGTTAAAGGTCTCGTTTTGTGTTGAAATTGTCGTTGAAGTAGCACATGCCACGGACTAACTGATCCACTAACTTGTGGTGTTGTATGAGTAGGAGTAATAACGATAACCGTCCATCGACTGACCTGAGTTTGTCTGCTGGTGGCTCTGAAACAACGTCAAAATTTAAATTGAATAAATACTTGAATCAATTAGGTAGGTGATCCCACCGGAACAGATACCTTTGGGATCATTCGGGGGGTAGTGATCAAATTGTCAAAGTTATTCATTCGTCCGTTTGGACTCTGTGGATTTTAGAGCAAGGAAAACGTCAACCAAATGCGTATATTACAGACACTTGTCATTTAAACTGACAATGGCCCAAGCCTTACGGCCGCCATTAAGGGAGAATAATAATAACATGTGAACGAAACAAGAGCTTTGTATTTTCTTGAGTGGGTGACAGACCGGCGAGTAATTTCACGTACTTACGGCTCGACGACTTTACTCGTATGTGTGTCAGTCTAAATACGCGTACTTTTAGAATAAAAGAGAGAGAGAGAGAGAGAAACATTTATTTACACACATTCGATACACGTAGATATATAATAGGAAGAAGAAATACAATATACTTAGCAATAGTACCGATATGGTGTAAAATGGGCCCCACTCAGCATAATATTGCGGCAAGCCGCAACGCTGTTTTTCAGTAGGACCCAAAATGACTAAAATGCAGCAAGTAAAGTCGTCGTCGTAAAGTCGTCGAGCCTCGTACGCGAACTTATTCGCCCGTCTGTATGTGTCTTCGACTACGGGATTCGCAATTAAAAAAAACCTCTAAAACGGGCGAGAAAGATCGGATTGCAGGCGCTGCAGCTGAAGTGTGTTAACTTAAAGGTAGTACAAATACTGTCCATTTTCTGTGGCATTTTTAGCCACGTACCGTGATGATGTCGAATTGGGTCGTGTCAGCGGTGTTCCCAACCGACTACGACATTGAGGCCTCAAAGAAGAATTATTCCTTAACGGGGCTACTGGTTCCCATGGATGACAACCAACATCAGGTGACCCGATTGCTCGTTTTCCGCCTTCTACCCTTAAAAAGGAAGGAGAAGTAGAGGATGACCAAGGAGAAGTACATCCAGCAAATTAAGGAGAAGGTTGAGGTCGTGTCGTACCAGAATATGAAGCAGTAGTCGGAGGACGGGAATGGCTGGCTACAACGCCACCGACAAGAGCGAGGCTCTTCACGTGGTAAGGCTCAAGTTATTTTTAGGACGTTATTAGCGGCCCAGACATTTCAATTGCTATAAAAGCTCAAAATAGCATATTTAGAGCTGGAGACATATACCCGCCAAGTTCAAGGATCGGTACGTGCTTAAAGTGTTGGTCTTACTTTTGGGACTTTGGGCTGCTAATTGATCTTTCGATATTTGCTTGGAAGGACTACATTTCGCATTTCTAAAAATAGGACGTTGGGCCTAAAGCACTTGCTCTCCGCAAGGGCGAGGAAGCGATTAGCTATCGACTATTTTCTCGATCAAGCAACGAACAACAGATATATAGACCCAGTGTCGGTAAAAGAGACAGATATATTTATAGTTATTCGCTGGCTGTTCACACCGCCGGCGAGGACTTTCTCCCTACTAGTTATCCCTATTATTAAGAGCCAGCGGCAACTCGCTATACTCGCTTCTCGCTCGAGATTAAGCGCACAGAGAGAGAGAGAGAGAGATCCATAAAAAATAACTTACGCTCCCGACCAACAGCGCAGCAACAAACAGTACCATGAAACACTTGAACATTTTGCTTTACGTATACTAAACGATGCGGCAATCGGCGCGAGCGCAGGCTTATATACCAGTAAAAATAATGGTGGATAATGATAATGATGTATAAATAGCTGAAATTGGAACCATTTTAACACTCTGTTACAATGGTTGGTTGTTATAATGTTTTAGATTCACTTTGATATTTTGAGGGTAAGATATTAAACGATCATATATTATGTTTTTTACGTCCAAAGTTGTATGAACAAGGAAATAGGTAACATAAGTATCAAGAACATGATTTACTTGTAATGGGGGTTAGAGTTGGAAATAATGATACGGGATCATCTGAATATACTATGCTTAATGACAAGTAGATTATTTTTGATATATGACTACCGTGGGAATCAGACATATTGAAATAAGCAGATCAGTGTATTACTAAGAGTAATTATTTGTTGAACCATAATTTACCAACAAAAAAATGTAAAACGAATAAGTACACTCAAAGTGACTGAAAATAAACGAATTTAAGATGAGATAAGGAAAAAGTATCTTTTTTACTTAACAGGTAAGCGTTTATACCTACGAGGGTCTGTAGTTTTGGGTAGATATTAACACGGCATTGTAAAAATCAGTCAATAGTGTGATGATGCGAGACGTGCTCCAGTGAGGGCAGTCTCTTCAGATCGTTCACCCGTGCCGCGCGTGCACACTGAGTGATTTCTTAGTTATTGTCTGACTGAAGATATTCTTTGTTATTCATTTAAGACCCTCAAGGTCAATAACCGCATTTATTCGATAGAAGAAGATACAAAAGGCAATATCATAATTTCAGTGAAATTAACACCATCTTGAAATTTGTGTTTTTATTTTCGTCCTTTTCAGAGTCCGAATGCATCTTTTTTCTTATCATGTCGCTCTATTGAAAAAGGAGAAATGACATCGCCTGCTGCCCATGAAATAAAATTTAATATTTAACAGAACATCCTGTCTAAAATCAGAAAAAGTTTAGTCTCATAAAGGTATATGAATTTAAAGTTGACACAGACTTCACAAGTATTCAAAAATTAGTAGTTTAAAAATAGAACACGCAAAAAACTGGTATTAAAAATAAATTCACACCAACATTGCAATAATAGACATCCGGCAAGTAATAGACGTTATTAACTGTCAGATCATTCATACTGCTCTTTGAACGGTAACATAAAGAAAGTAATTGGGATGTTTACTTCAGTTAAAATACACGAATCATCAATACCGAATTGAGGAATTTTTAAAGATTTTTTATTTCACTTATTTTTAAACTGAGAACAATCCATAAAAAAATCTGGAACTTTGGTATCTTCCCCTTGCGGCCTTAGTGATATGCTATGGCTTGGTGCTTGGTGGTTTTGTTATGTCCTTTTTGTCGATAGGTAAATAGGATATTAGTGGCGCAAAAGGGTAACTCAAATTAATATATACATGTATAAAAATTAATGTTGCTAATGTTACTAGAAACTAGGCTGTATCTTCTTCTTCTTTTTCTAATATGGCCCCATCGACCGATGCGATGATTTTGCCAATGTCAAAGTAATAAATACAGTACCTATTCAAAAATCTTGTGACAAAAATGTCGGCAACGTTGTGCGGTAGAACACGGTCAAAAAATCCCTCTCTGTCGGGCTTAGCCAAGAATAATGATATCCCTCAGAATCTGGGAGGAAATTATTAACCGATGCCCGGGGTGTACCGGACCAAGCACTGCTCTTATCCTCGGACGGATACAAAAACGAACCACAGGCGACCACATACGCGAAGGTAACCCGACTCGCACCCCTAGACTGGACAATTTTACTCCTTTACCCTTTATATTAAAAAAAGGAATTTATATTTTCCCCCGCTCTTCTGCCTGCTGTAACAAATGCATAAGGGTAGGTACATTGTTTCATGTCATGCGTTATAAAATGAAATAGGTACTGTCAATAAGTACAAACTCTTTTAATAAACAATAAAACATTAACAGCTAAGGGCGAAATTCAAGAACGGCTGGACCAAATCGGCTATATTTTTTTACATACATACATATAATCACGTCTTTATCCCTTACGGGGTAGACCGAGCCTAAGGTAACAAAACCACGTTGAGCGTGATTGGAGGCGTGTAGGTGGAAAGGGAAATCAAAATGCACATGCCATTGTAATACCTATGCGAATAAAATGACTTATGACTTAACAGTGATAGGACCCCTGCCTCTCTATATTATTGTTTCGATTTATAATCGTGAGATGTCAAAACAATGCAAGTAGGCATCCGCGATGTTCAAATACTTGAAAGTCATGGTCTACGCATATCTATTGAATGAGAAGCAATAACGTAATCTTAATAACTTTTGTAAAATAATGGCAGTTAGGCATTGCAATTGCCAAGTAGAACAGGGCAAAGCTGTTATTGCAATTTTATTTAAAAAATATACTTACTTATTGAAACAATGTGTACTGACAAGGTACAAGCGACTAGTGACTATCATGTTGGACATTTCTTTATGGAATATATGAGGAAGGATCCCGATGATATATGTCAGGTAAATTCTATCTATTGTTAGATAAATAAAGGCACCCTCATCACCCGGTGTTAGTACGACCATCGTGGAAAGAGGCCACGCAGGGATTTCTGTCCGTGTCAGACCAAAGACCCCTTATTATTATTCATAAACGCTCTATAGGCTTCTGCTAACTTAGCAATCGTTTGTCCTTATCTGTGAAAGGTAAATGTCTAAGTGAGAGAACTATTGCTAAGTTAGCAGAGGCCTACAGAGCGTTTATGAACAAGGGGGCGTATATCATTAGGCTACAAGACAACGTTCAGAAATCATTACATACAGAATTTTGACAAGTTTCGTTATTTGTTTTATAATTGGCGTGTTCGTTTTACCTCCTTGTGGAGGCAGCCAAATCAATAGTGGTATTACCTAATTCGGATTAAGAATAGCGTCTCTGAAGGGTGACATCCTACTTTCATGGTAAGGGCATATCAATCAATTAATGATTTGAGACGTGTTACTGGAAAATTCCTATTTATTTGTTTAAACCTGATGACCATCAGATCGATGGAGCCACTGGCGAGCAAGAGACAAGAAGATCGGTGCTGTCCCGAAGCGTTCGTCTGGCGCAGTGCTTCAGGAAGATGGGACTGCAGCCAGGAGACGTGCTGGTGCTGGGAGGCAGGAACCACCTCGACGGACACATTCCCTTTTACGCTGCTTTGTTGACCGGTCTGCCTATAGCGGGCGTTGACCCATTTTTCAAACACAGTAAGTCACGCTTGGTATTTAAGTATGCATGGTGACTATCACAGGACAATTTGACAGCAATTGACCTAGTTCCCGAATTATCAAAGTATAGTTATGCACTAAGTAAGCACCAACAAACATAATTATATGTGTGTAGAAAATATATTTAATTACATTTCTAAACGACACAGAAAATAGAAAATTCCGAAAAGTAAAGCTATGGGCGGGATTCGAACCCGGATCCTCGTAATTCCGTGACGCGTGCTATACCCTTACACCACTCATAGCAGGTGGGTAAGCCTTCGAATTTTTGTCGCCAAGCGTCATCTGTTTGAATGACGTGTCAGTACGACACAATTACAAACTCCGTGTAACATCTACTGCTCGAAAGGACGAGAGAAGCCGCTGTTTTACAAATGATATGTAGTAACCAAATGAATCAAGAATTTTTATTTCTTGGTTTTTTTATGTTTACTTTTACGGTTTTACAAATATTTTTACTCATCTACGTAATATGTTTACCACGACCGAGAAATGAACCCGAGACCTCAAGCTTCGCAGTCAGTTCCTTTAATCACTAGGTCTTTTAAAATGTTTTAATACAAGTACCATTACAACATCGTCTTCTACAAAATCTTAGTCTCAAATTCCACTGGTCTCTAATTATATTTCTTCCCGAATATACAGATGAGATTAAGGAGCTCTTCAGAATAACAGAACCGAAGATAGCCTTTTGCCAGCACGAGATGTACGAGGACTATCGTCGTGCAGCAGAAGACCTTGGCGTAGCCACTAAAATAGTCACTTTCGATGGTGGCGACTGCACTATGGCTAAGTTCATAGAGTACTACCGAGATGAAGAACCTGAAGATCAATTCAAGTTAGTAGATGAAATGGCTATAAAAAATATATTAAAAAATATGTATCATGTCGGTAGACTATCTCGTCTCCAGGCTATGAAATCATATTTGTAAAAGACACATTCAAAAATTTCAATTCTAAAGAGTGGCAGTTCACACTTAAAAAATACTCAAAACAGCAGGCTACCAATGCGATGTTATGTATAAAATGAAATTTAACTAATTTACTACTTAAAATCTCTAAACACTCAAGTACATTGTATTTAATGATTTCATACGCGTTTATTTCTCAGACATTTTAAAGCAGCCGTAGGTATATAATGCTCAGCTAACACCTATTTTTAAGCATATCTTATGTCATTTATTTTCAGAGTTGCCGAATTTGATGTAACCAAAGTATGCTGCTGGCTTGTAAGCACCAGTGGCTCGACTGGTTTCCCTAAAGTCGTAGCTCTTTCGCACACGAACGTTCTTGAAAATATGTCGTTTTTCCGGTTCACTCCCAAAGAACAAGGGTAGGTATTAGGTATAATAGAAAGGTTTTATTATTATGTTAGCTTATATTTGAATCTTAATGCTGAGCAAATGCCTCCCATTGCGTTGTGGGGACATCCCACTATCTAAAGCAATATGCCACTCAGTCAGTTCCACGACCAGGTCAGGTCGTATCGCCATGTCCGCCTCGGACTTCATTGTCGCTGATAATAGTCGGGTGTTAGCCACTAAATGGCGGAGTGTGTCCACCTTTTTGCCACGCCCAGCCCAATCCCATTTAATTCTGACTGTCGGTTTCCCAATGTGCATTGTGCAATACGAGTTTAAGACGAGCTATCTACTGTTACGGATTTATCGATAATTTTAAAACATAGTATACTGCGCTCCATAGCTTGTTGGGCAACCTCGAGTTTGGTTTTCTGGAGGCGGCGGTAGGTTTGACAAATATATCATCTTGCATGAATTTAATGCCACAAATGTCATGAATATCAGCTTCAAGCCTCCTCGCGTGACCTGACGAATGCTGAGTGGAGAACTTATTTACAATAGTATTTAGTTTAGTTTTTAAGTATTTACCTGTACCTTTTGATCCTGTTATTTGTGAAATAAAGTTTTCTTATTCCAATTATCTAAAACTATACACTTCAAGTTAGTTTCGTTAAGTAAAATTTATCTCATCTATTGTTGTTTTTTTCAGAGAGCGTAAAATAGCAATGACTCTGTCTTCCATCCAGTGGATCTCAGCTTGCTACAACATACTTTCGATGCCTATAAATCACATAAAACTACAGACCTCCGCTCCCACAACCGCGTCACACGTCATTGACCTCATTAATACATACAGGGTAAGTTCATTATGGGTTCCACATCCCACCTTTACTGCGTTGCTAGATAAGTGACGATATCAAACTTACTTACGCTCAACCATCTTGTCGCAAATTGCGACATCTGTGGCTTGTTGTCGCAACCTGCATACCCCGCTGAGAAGGTCGATAGGTTCTGTTAGTACTTTTGCCAAGCGTCAATAGATGGCGCTATTTTTAGGCCGTCTGCTAAAATGGTGTCTCAGGTGTCTGTTAAGATTCAATATTAAAAAAAACAAGCTGAGATAGAACAGCGTTTTGATTGCCTCCACCTTCGATACCCTCAAGGATCCAAGAATCCAACACATCCTTCTGGCTCAACTGTCGAAACATGACTACCAAAAGAAAATAAATACTCGCGGCAGTCGGTGTCATTTCGTGTCATTTGTGCAGCGATGACCAGAGTTCTATTACTGGACAGTTTTTTTACTTAAAAAACATTTTTGACTAAGAAAATTCACTGTAACAGCCTAACGCTCGTACGATTGAATAACCACACACGCTTCGGTGGAAACGGAATTCGTGGATTCGTATTTATTGACGGACTCAGATACGCTTCGTCCGTCAAATTGCTATTTCCCGGCCTTTGCATTTTCTTGTCTTAATTGTTCCAGCCAGTGAGTACGTTCACTACCGCCACAGCCCTGGCTCCTATCCTACATCACGAGAAACACTGCGACCTGACGTGCTTTGACGTCATCAAATTAGGCGGCTCTATAATACGTCTTGGATTCCTGAACGCTCTTAGGGTAAGAGCATGATAAACAAACACCTGTCGAAAATGTCATTTTTAAAACAATCTGTTTTGCTGACTGCACTTTTTGTTGTTATCTGTCTTTACGTTGTCATACGATCTTCATAATTATACCAAGTTTCAACTCATATGGATCAACCGTTGAGGAATTCTCTCCCGCGGAGACGGTTCTGGCCAAGCCACCAGACTTTCACTACCAGATATAGTATTGTCGCCGGGTAAGGGTATCTGGTTTAAAATTGAGTTGCAAGATTTGTACGAATTTTATAGCAAAAGCTTGTAAAAACAACAAAGTGGAATAAAAACTTATGGGAAACATTAATGATTTCAGAATAGAGTCCGAAAAGACACAATGATTCTCCAAGGCTATGGGCAAACGGAGAGCGGAGGGACTGTTCTAGAGCCAAGTCCTGACGGGCCGTTTGGTAACCTTGGAGCACCGAAAAGAGAATATGAAGTAAAGGTTAGTTAGTAAACCTGTAGTAGCCCCTCTGACTCTTACAATACAATACAATAAATCTTTATTGAACACCACATATAACAACCAAAACAGAAAAAAGGTATACAGAATATTACAAGGTAACAATAGCCGGCCTTATCGCTACAGGGCGATCTCATAGCGAGCGATAGCAGTAGTTGTTGCTGTTGTGTTTCGTCCGTTGAGTGTGAGCCCCTTCCCCCTCCTTTATATCAGTATGGCAGCGGAAATTCAAATAATTGTACCCCAAGGGGGTACCGCCACCTCCGGTGGAGGAGAATCCCCCCCTGACCGTACGCGCTCAGGCTGCCCTTCGTATTTTGGGGTGGGCAGAATCCCGCTCGATGCTGGTTGCAGGGGCAGAAAAGGACGGGCACCACCGGCGTCCCCTCCGTCCCTCAGTGTGGACTTCTGCAACGTAAGGGGAATCCACTCAAACCTGAATGCTGTCCATCACCACCTCGAGACTGCGAAGCCGGCCCTGTTATTTCTCACTGAGACTCAAATATCCTCCCCTTCTGACATCTCGTACCTGCGCTACCCGGGCTACAACGTGGAGCACTCTTTTGTGCCCCGCGCTGGGGTCTGCGCCTATGTCAGACAGGATATGCACGTCCGTCGCCTCAGCAGCCTTGAGATAGGGGACCTGTCCGTTATCTGGCTTCGCGTAGCAGACAGTGACGACCATCCTCGCATCTACGCCTGCCTCTACAGGTCCCATAGTGGAGATGCCGAAACTGACCGGCTCATCGAGCACCTCCAATCGGTGGCAGATTCCCTCCTTCAACAGATCCCCTCCGCCGAAATTATCATTTTGGGGGATTTTAATGCCCATCATGCCAATTGGCTGGGGTCGCGTATAACTGACCATGCGGGGAGATCTGTGCACGATTTCGCTTTGGCCTACGGTCTGACCCAACTGGTTGCCTCGCCTACGAGGGTCCCGGACATTGTCGACCAGGTCCCTTCGTTACTGGACCTCATGCTGACTTCCCACCCAGACACATACCAAGTCTCAGTTGATGCACCACTAGGCTCGTCTAACCACTGCCTGGTCCATAGCACTGTGCCTCTCACAAGACCGACTCGCTCGCATTACCAAACAAGCCGCCGTGTCTGGCATTATAAATCAGCGGACTGGGACGGGATGCGTGCCTTCTTTGCATCCTACCCTTGGGCGCAAGTCTGCTTCTCGGTGTCTGATCCGGACGCTAGTGCTAGCACTGACTCTATCACCGATGTAATCCTACAGGGGATGGAATTGTATATCCCAAATACCTTGGTACGCATCGGTGGTAGATCCCAACCATGGTTTGGCCGTTCCTGCAAATTGGCCTCCCGCCAGAAGCAGGAATGTTACCGGACATGGGCTAACGCGGTGGCGTCTCAGGATCCCAACACTAGCGCATACAAAAAGAAGCTTAATGCTGCCTCTAGGTTTTTTAAGGGAACTATCGCTTCAGCGAAATCTGCGTTTATTGGCAGGATTGGCGAGAAGCTAATGCGTCTTCCTTCGGGTACTCGTGCATTCTGGTCTCTCGCCAAGGCTGTCCTTGGAAATTTCTGCCAGCCGTCCTTTCCACCATTGAGCGCGAATGGCGGTTCCACGGCCCATTCTGCAAAGGAAAAGGCCGATCTCCTAGGCTCTCTGTTTGCATCTAACTCGACTTTGGATGACGGGGGTAATACAGCGCCTACTATCCCGCGGTGTGCTCACGCTATGCAGAACATTCGGTTCTTGCATAAGACCGTCCGCAAAACCCTCCATGCTCTAGACATCCATAAGTCGAGTGGACCAGATGGAATCCCGCCAATTGTGCTCAAGACGTGTGCTCCAGAGTTGGCGCCGGTCCTTACGCGTCTTTTCCGGCTTTCCTACTCCACTGGCGTTGTCCCATGCGCGTGGAAGACAGCTCTTGTGCATCCGATCCCTAAAAAGGGTGATCGCTCGGACCCGTCCAACTACAGACCGATCGCTATCACCTCTTTGCTCTCCAAGGTAATGGAGTCCATTATCAACAGCCAGCTCTTAGGGTATCTAGAGGAGCACCAGCTGATTAGTGACCGCCAATACGGTTTTCGCCGTGGTCGCTCAGCTGGTGATCTTTTAGTTTATCTTACGCACCGATGGGCTATGGCAATTGAGAGTAAAGGGGAAGCCCTGGCAGTTAGTTTAGACATAGCGAAAGCCTTTGATCGAGTTTGGCATAGAGCTCTGCTCTCCAAGCTTCCTGCGTACGGAATACCTGGGAAGTTGTGCTCTTGGGTGGCCAGTTTTCTTTCAGATCGGAGCATCAAAGTCGTGGTTGACGGCTCATGCTCCGACTTAAAGCCTGTGAATTCTGGTGTCCCACAAGGTTGTGTGCTGTCCCCCACGTTATTTCTTCTGCATATCAATGACATGTTGGGTGGCACCAATATTCATTGCTATGCGGATGACAGTACTGGGGATGCGCTTTATACCGGTAGCGCTAACATACCCAGGGAGCATGTCACTGAAAGCCGGAACATACTTGTGTCTCAACTTGAGATCATGCTGAAGCATGTCTCGGATTGGGGTAGACTCAACCTGGTTCAGTTTAATCCCCAAAAGACTCAGGTATGCGCGTTCTCCACTAAAAGGGGTCATTTTATTGTTTCGCCTTGTTTCGAAGGTACCTCCCTTGATGCCAAGTTGTCTATCGGGGTCCTGGGTGTCGACATTTCGAGTGATGTTCAGTTCCGTGGTCATTTGGAAGGCAAAGCTAAATTAGCTTCTAGAAAATTGGGGGTGCTCAATAGAGCGGGACAGTACTTCTCGCCAGCCCATCGCCTTCAACTCTATAAGGCGCAGGTTAGGCCGCATATGGAGTACTGTTCTCATCTCTGGGCTGGGGCACCCAAGTACCAAATCCTTCCATTTGACCGCATCCAACGCAGAGCTGCTCGATTTGTCGATAACCAGGCACTTTCTGGTAGGCTCGATTCTCTGGCTGTGCGGAGGGATGTAGCATCCCTCTGCATACTGTACCGTATCTATCATGGGGAGTGCTCCGATGAACTCTTCGGATTGCTGCCTGCGGCTAAATTCCACTACCGTACTTCGCGGAACCGTCTGTCCTTCCATCCTCAACATCTTGATGGTTGGCAGTCAAGCACCGTGCGTTTTAAACGCAATTTCTTTCCTCGAACGGTAAAGATCTGGAACCAACTTCCTGCTGCAGCATTCCCTGAGCGGTACAATTTAGGGATCTTTAAAAAGCGAGCCTTCCTGTTCCTCAAAGGGCCGGCAACGCACTTGTGATTCCTCAGGTCTTGCAGGTGTCTCTGGGCGATGGTGATTGCTTTCCATCAGGTGACCCGTCTGCTCGTTTGCCCCCTCTCATATAAAAAAAAAAAAAAAAAACTCTACCAGGCAACCATAATGGACTGGAGAACAGAACAGATC